>OU753569.1:5010000-6260000 GCA_916701695.1 Agrochola macilenta
TACTTAAGTGCTTATGGCATCCGAATCTAGCTATATTGTCTTACTTGATCCTGTTTAAATGCTGAACAAGCAAGTTTTTTTAATAATGCTACCAACTCTTCACTGAGGGCGTCTGACCATTTTGTTGCTAATTCTACAGTTTTCACACGATTACATGTGTAATTAGACTGCGTCTGATCAATGTCGAACAACCAATATTGATCGCTTCAAATATAATTGATGTCTGATCATCATCGTAATCCTGCTGCCAGACTTAACACTGGATCGATCTGAATGGTCGATATAATTATTATCTCTAGTTGCACGTTACCACAATAGCCGGCCTGCGGGAAAAACTGCCGACCATTTCTCATTTTACCTTGTTTATTATTTTGTTGATGTTAATCATATCTGTGTTTAACTCCAGGATCCCGCACTACTCGCAGCGCGTGCGCCTGCTGCTGTTCAAGAAGAAGTTTTCGGGCGCGGCCGCCGAGGCAACCGCGCGCGCATCCGTGGCCCTGCGCGCCGCGCGCGACATGACGCGCTCGCGCCGCCTGCGCGCGCTGCTCGAAGTGGTGCTCGCGCTAGGGAACTATATGAACAGGTAAAACGTCCTATAGTCATCCGTGGCCCTGCGCGCCGCGCGCGACATGACGCGCTCGCGCCGCCTGCGCGCGCTGCTCGAAGTGGTGCTCGCGCTAGGGAACTATATGAACAGGTAAAACGTCCTATAGTCATCCGTGGCCCTGCGCGCCGCGCGCGACATGACGCGCTCGCGCCGCCTGCGCGCGCTGCTCGAAGTGGTGCTCGCGCTAGGGAACTATATGAACAGGTAAAACGTCCTATAGTCATCCGTGGCCCTGCGCGCCGCGCGCGACATGACGCGCTCGCGCCGCCTGCGCGCGCTGCTCGAAGTGGTGCTCGCGCTAGGGAACTATATGAACAGGTAAAACGTCCTATAGTCATCCGTGGCCCTGCGCGCCGCGCGCGACATGACGCGCTCGCGCCGCCTGCGCGCGCTGCTCGAAGTGGTGCTCGCGCTAGGGAACTATATGAACAGGTAAAACGTCCTATAGTCATCCGAGTAACGTCCACTGCTGAACATAGGCCAAATATCGCCACCGCAACCGGTCCTTTCCTTCTGGCATACAGCGGATTCCCACGATCTGCTACTAGGTCATTAGTCCCTCTTTTGGGAGACCTTCCCACGTTGTGCTTTCCGTCTGAAAGATGTTTGTATTTGCGACCTGCTTTGTTATATATTTTCGCCACATTTCGCTAGTTATGTTTTAATCCGAAGTAATCTTAATCACAAATTTCTTATTACAGAGGTGCCCGCGGCAACGCGTCTGGATTCCGCCTGACGTCACTGAACAAGCTGGCCGACACCAAGTCGTCAGTGTCACGCAACACCACGCTGTTGCATTACCTCGTCGAAATGCTTGAGACACAGGTAAATATTACTTAAATATAATTTATGTACTATATTGAATCTAGCTATGAAATATTCAGAATGGATAGTGTTATCCTTTTATATTTAATCAGAACTATTTGGGGTAAGTGTGAAAAAGGATGCTTGAGTGACACGTTGTATCAACTTGGTAACACATGCGCGGGTTCCAGACTTTCCAGGCTTTCAGTATTCCGAGTATTTACAGCAGTCATAGCCTAGGGGTTTGACCGTCGGGCTATCAAGTCATAGGTCTCGAGTTCGAAATCAAGGCACGCACCTCTGACTTTTCGACTTCATGTGCGTATTGTATAATGTATAAAAATTATCAGTTGCTTCAAAAACGATGAAGCAAAACATCATGAGGAAATAGGGAAATAGGATGTGAAGCCAAGTCAGAGGAGCCACGGGCGATAAAAATCTCTGACGCCACTTTAGTCACTCTCACGAAAAAGTAAGAGTATTCCGAGATATGCTCTGAAATATACAAACATTGAGCTCAGAAGGCCCAAGACTGCAAGTCACACACAGTGAACACACAAACAATGAGTATGACGTTATTCAGTAGCGCAAACGCTGATAATATATAAATATTTAAATAAAACCCATCACACATTTCCATCACTTTCCAGTTCAAAGACATCTTACTCCTCGAAGAAGACCTCCCGCACGTGCGCGCCGCGGCCAAGGTGTGCGTGGAGCAGCTCGACAAGGACGTGGGCGCCCTGCGCGCGGGCCTGCGCGAGGTGGCGCGCGAGCTGGACTACCACGCCGCGCGAGGGAACCGCTCGCACAACGACATGTTCCTGCCGGTCATGAGGGACTTCCACGCGCATGCTGTTTGTTCCTTTACGCAGCTTGAGGATCTATTCCAGGTTAGAATAAATCAGATATTCCGGGGGATGTATTTATGGGAAGCCATCGCTGTTTCAGGGCGAGAGAGAAATGTAATGAGACAGGATCAAACTATCGCTTCCAATATTGTAATGTCTATTTGACGCTTTATAATGTGGCCGCAGTTCGTTTTTAAGACGTGGGTCGAAAGTTATGTTTTATAAAGATGTTTTAGGCGTTTGGGTGGGCTTATATAACATCGACAATATGAATCAAACGACACATTTCTACGGTCACAAAAAGACGCTGATCAAAAGGAGTTCGGTGATTTGTAAAAAAAATTGCAGGAAGACAAAGGCCTATTGGCCAAACCATATTAACTTCAAAACTATTTTTGCCATCACCACGCTAAGAAGAAAAGCCTATTTAAATACAAAGTTTGACCTAAATAATTGTTCACTATAGTTCGTGTGAACCAACATGCCTCCTTCTCATTTTCCAGGACATGAAGAGCCGCCTCGAAGCATGCGCGCACGCCTTCGGCGAGGAAGCGTCAGCGTCACCGGAGCAACTGTTCGGTGCGCTGGACTCGTTCCTCACGCAGTTGGGAGACGCGAGGGCCGAGTGTGACGCGGCGCGCAGGAGGAGGGACGAGGAGGAGCGACGCACGCGGCATGAGCAGGAGGTGAGAGTGTGGAGATGGCCCACCATCATAAGTTAGTCATCATAAGTTGACCTTCCACACTGTGAGCTAGCTCTCTCCCAAGAGACAGTGTGGAAGGTCAACTTATATCTCAGATAGTTCCTGACGCGGGACATAACAGCAAAATTGTGCCAGCTATCGTAACACTAAATAGAGTAACTTCAGTTACTAAACAGAGGTTACTGTGTTTTTTATTACGAGGAGGGCAGTATTCTCAAAGAGTGGTTAGAACAAAAAAAAATGCCGATTCTCCGTACGCTTTGATGCCGACGACGTGTATTATGCGCACCTTAATAGAGAGTTCAGAGTTATGATTTTACGATCTATAATCAAAACGTTTTATACATCATCTACCCAAAATTACTATTTATTTTTTGTTGGCATGAACTAGGTATTTAAGAATAGCCCATGCTATGAAAAAATATTAGTCATTACTTACTTTTATCGTCTATTCTGTCCACAGCTCAAAAAACGCACAATGGAGCGAAAACAAGCGTCCAGTCTCCTAAGCTCCGTCGGCAAATCACTCGGCAAGTCAAACGGGAACGGCGACTGCAACGGCCACTCCGACAGCTCTCGCGACGGAACGCTCACCAACGGACAGAAGGGAGAGTTCGATGACCTCATCTCCGCGCTCAGGACAGGAGATGTCTTCGGAGATGACGTCGCCAAGTTCAAACGGTCCAGGAAAGCTTCCAAAGTCAGCCATAAAGGCCGAGACTCTCCCCCAAGGGGCGTCTGCAGAGAGGACTCTAGAGAGCGACAGAAAAATTGAACGAAACGACACGCTAGTAAAGGTTATTGAATGTTTGTATCGTCCAGCGATCCCTTGTTGTTCAATGTCGATGCGATAGTATGCTTTTTTTACTAGGAAAATTTTCAAAGCATTCTCTTGGTGGGTAAATAAAATAATATTAACTATGTTACTGTAACATAGTTCGATATATAATTTTGGCTTTAAAACATTTACCTGGCCTCTGTCGAATTGACTAGAATACCCGTGGCTCGGACGCTGGACTGTGGGAGGCAAACGATTAGTTTAATCGAAACGTGATATTTTACCGAGTAGGGGATCCTATTGGTCCGTTGTAAGTACGGAGTCACAAATATGAGATTACAAACGAAGTATGACGGGTGTGACGTGTCATAGAACACATAGTTTTATGTGACAACGAAAGGACCGCTGCCATTTTTTTGGATTAATTTTTTGGAAATTTCTCACAAACATGGTGCCTAATTTTGGATGTTTTTAAGGTCGTGGCCTGACGGAGTTATGGCCTCATTTTAACTGTAATCTCATTACTTTTTATGACGACTTGGGAACTAATTTTAATTTCCATGAGTTTTGTATTTCACAAAATAATTTGCTGAAGAACATTCTCTTTAGTTTAGTGCAATAATACCAGTGAAGGAGCTCGAATGATCGTGTTGCTGTCCACAAGAGCCTCAGGCCTACCTAAAGGCCACGACCTCCGAGAATTTTCGAAAAGCTTTTGCTGGTTATCGACTGAAGTAGTCAAAGACTGTGCATGTTATTCCATAGACGATTTATTTTAGTCTTTATTACTTAACTATAAGCGTTGTGTGATTTGAGTAACCATAGAGTAAGAGTGTATTGAGTTTTTTACTAGAGTTCTCTTGGTTGTAGTGAAGATATCGTTGTATTTATCGATTTGAGTTTTATTTTGTAATAATAAATATTCAGATTTGACTTAAGAGTCTATAATAGCAATTTTGTAGCATGATCCTCCGTTATATCAAATATATGTGTGAATGTACGACTCCATAATGTTTTTAGAATCAAAATTAAAAGAAATTATCTAAACTATCGGCGCCTTCGAGCCTTCTCCTCGCCGCTTAGTCTCGGTCTCACTCAATTCGCGAGCAGAAGTGTGCGAGCGAGATAAAGAGTGAATGCGAGCTGAGGTATTATGGACTCTTAAATGTGCAAATAATTTTTTCTCGCGTAGTTGTCTAAATGTCTAAATATTTAGCTAGAAAAATGTGAGATGCAATATTTATTATAAAGTGACAAATCATTTTTGAACAGTCCACTATAACCGTCTGTTCAATTGATTCAATTTTGACGTGTATCTCAGTGTCATTTTTATAACATGTAGTTAGCGGATTTATATAGTTAATAACGATGTGATTACAGGAAGCTCAACCAAAACTAAGTTGATAAATATAACGATGCTCAGAGTATGAATGTTGATAATTTTTTACATATCTCAATGTACCTATAGACAAATTGGACACAAAGCTTTCTTGAGTGTCAATAGAATGGGAATTGACTAAAACACTATATTATATACTGTTACTAAAGTTTACTAGGTGTAGGAATTGATACATACCTAGACTATCAAACAATTTTGGAATTTTGTATCAACTAAAATTAAACGGCGTGGTAGAAATTTTTTGATAAATTTTACATTTTTTATAAATTATCATCATCAATTTAATTTATTCCCAAATGATTGTAGAATTGAAAAATATAATTTTATTTCATTGTAAATATTATTTAAATTTTTTGCCAAATTCGTTACCGTCGCATTGAAACGGATTCTATAATTTATTTAAAAAAAATCTTAATTGTATGTAATAAAGTTTGTCACTTGTAAATTTTATTGTTTTGTTCAGTATTGCTTAAGCTCATAGTATATTAATATAATGATTATATATTAGACACTATTTAAATTAAACCCTTGAACAATAAGTGGTGATTTTATTTTATCTCTATGTGACCTCAAATACTGCCTCATTAGTTTTGTGGGCGCAAGCGCTGCAGGCTGTCGAGTGTGAGTTCCTGGGTTTTATTCCCAGGTAATGCAGTGTAATTTTATTAACCATCCGGAATTTCTCGGGAGCTGCCCAGGATTTGTGCCCGATTGATGGCAATAGGCTCGCCCCCCTTATTACATGGGACTTAAAAATAACTGGCGAAATGTGGGTAGGTACACCTCTGATTTTCCCTGGAAAACAGACGTGAGATGTTAGGGCACATGAATTTACAAGAACATGGCACGCAAGCATGCCTTAAGAGGGCGCCCAATGGTCCACTAGCGCCACTCCTTTAAAAAAATATTATCTCGTGACTGAGAAGGAATTATGAATAACGGCTAGTAAGGACCCTCGGTAAGTGTGTCTAGAATTTTCTAATACCTTTTATAAAGTTTTATATTGAGACACGAAACCTTCACGGATAGCACAGGGTTTTTTTTTACATATTGTTAACACCCATACGTTATCGGGAAAAACCAGTCTGGCATTGGGGGATCGACGGCGACGCGACGTCACATGCATTCTGCCAATGAATACCCGATGGCACTCGAAATGATTCACTAATATACCAATAGATGGCGCTTTACATTCACAGCCGATTACCCTCGGTAAGTGTGTCTAGAATTTTCTAATACCTTTTATAAAGTTTCATATTGAGACACGAAGCAACAAAATACGATCTAGAGGAATGTGGCCGCTTTTCTTTAGATCGAATTTTGTTGCTTCGTATCTCAATATAAAACTTTATAAAAGGTATTAGAAAATTCTAGACACACTTACCGAGGGTTCTTACTAGCCGTTATTCATAATTCCTTCTCAGTCACGAGATAATATTTTTTTAAAGGAGTGGCGCTAGTGGACCATTGGGCCAACGCCCAATGCTGTGGAAATTCATCTAAGATCAGTAACATTGTTGATCATAGATGGAAGGTCGTTAGGGTATTATGTGGGCCGATCCCTGCGGCACTGCAATGCCGGGCCGACCCGCGACGGGAATGGAGCGAGCCCCGAACATCCCGTCAGCTTACAAAAATCAGTTTAATATACTGGTCCCTCAGTGAGGGAACTTTCAGATATTAAGCTGAAAAGAACAGATACTACACTTTGATCTTAGCCAAAAGGCCGAGAAGCGATGCCGAAAATTTTAAAATCGGGGAGCCTAGTTCCGCCGCGGAGAATCATAATACCGCGATTTAGGAATCGGCTGTGAATGTAAAGCGCCATCTATTGGTATATTAGTGAATCATTTCGAGTGCCATCGGGTATACATTGGCAGAACGCATGTAACGTCGCGTCGCCATCGATCCCCCAATGCCAGACTTGTTTTTCCCGATAACGTATGGGTGTTAACAATATGTAAAAAAAAACCCTGTGCTATCCGTGAAGGTTTTGTTGAGCTTTATGCTAAGACTTTAAATTCGCCGTCATGTTCAGAAAAAAAAAATCGGTGACCCCGTTTTGTCTAACTCGTATAATACTCGTAATTATGACTTCCATATTTCGCCTACACACTCATATCGTACGTGCCGCGCGGCAAAAGCCGGCAGCCATGCCGCCGGCATAGTGTCAACAACAAAACCTTTACGGATAGGACAGGGTTTTCTTTACATATTGTAAACACCCATACATTAGCGGGAAAAACCAGTCTGGCATTGGGGGATCGACGGCGACGCGACGTCACATGCATTCTGCCAATGAATACCCGATGGCACTCGAAATGATTCACTAATATACCAATAGATGGCGCTTTACATTCACAGCCGATTCCTAAATCGCGGTATTATGATTCTCCGCGGCGGAACTAGGCTCCCCGATTTTAAAATTTTCGGCATCGCTTCTCGGCCTTTTGGCTAAGATCAAAGTGTAGTATCTGTTCTTTTCAGCTTAATATCTGAAAGTTCCCTCACTGAGGGACCAGTATATTAAACTGATTTTTGTAAGCTGACGGGATGTTCGGGGCTCGCTCCATTCCCGTCGCGGGTCGGCCCGGCATTGCAGTGCCGCTGGGATCGCTTTCCATCTCTGATCAACGATGTTACTGATCTTTCCACAGCATTAGGCGTTAAGGCGCGGACTGTCTACGATTACGCTACAGCTGCACTCACACAACCGCGTCTGGGCGCTATAGATACGGTACCCCGACGACTAAAGTATGACCGCAATATCTATATTCACAATTACAGAGCATTAAATAAGGTTGAAAATTGAATAAATATTTGGGTTGACGATGCGAGTAAGCTGCGAATGGGCATTTATTTTACGGGTTTTATTTAGATTATTCGGAATATACACATTCAATTAAATAATTGTCAGGTTAAAGTTATAAAATAATGTTTATTCTATAGAACTCTTAAAAAAAAGTTGTTATCGCTGAAAATACGGAGATGTTCGACGCCAAAGTTTATTTTTTTGAAGTATTTTTTATTGGGAATATCAAACTATTTTCAATTCTATTCGGTAAATATATTTTTTAAACCCTTCTCTGTCCACTGTATTTTTTGCGTCGTATATTTTCATTGCGTTACGTCATACTCGACTATCCAAGAAAACTGTTTTTTGTGAATATTGAGGTAACACCGCGCCTTAAGGCGTGCTTGCGTGCCATGTTCTTGTATATTCATGTGCCCTAACATCACGCCTGTTTTCCCCGAAGGGAAAAGCTGAGGTGTACCCACATTTCGCCAGTTATGTTTAAGTCCCATGTGGCATGTAATAAGGAGCGAGCCTATTGCCATCAACCGGGCACAAATCCTGGGCTGCTCCCGAGTTATTCCGGACAGAAAAACTCAATAACTCTGCGTTCATTGGGAATCAAACCCCGGAACACACGCTCGGCAGTTTACAGCGTTTGCGACCACACAACTAATGAGGCAATATTGGCGCCGATTCTTTTGTCACAAATGCCTCTAAACTAGACTAAAAATCACTAAAGTTTAGTTTATTCCTGTCAAACGCGATTTATTTCCCATTCTGAAATAGACGAAAGTGACACAACTTAACTACGAGTATATTTTAGTTTGACAGCACTAAGATAGTACTTTTTTTTTTGGTGGGAAATTATCAAATAACTTCTCCTACTCTGGGCGGAGCGGGAGGGCGTGTCAGACTTTTACTGACTAAAACCCACCCGTGTTCCTTCCGTTGCCTGTGTGCCGGGGCCACGATATACCTTTCGGACAAACTCGCAACCCTGGCAGGCATTGGCCATAACAGACCCCGTCAGTTGGTGCTGACATCTCTTTGAGGCGCGCGTGGAACACAGCGCGCCGTCGACCCGGGCCTGGTCTTTATCGGACGACGAGCTACCCATCGCTCACCGTTCGCAAGATAAAGCGCCTGCCCGGGTTCGGAACCCACGACTGTAACTCGTCATTTGCGGCGGTTACCACTCCGCCACCCTGGTCCGTGTGAATGCCGATAACAACAAAAAACGATGAACGGATTGTGTGTGAGAGATGTTAGGGTTGATGAAAAGGAGATGTGTGTAAGACGACGTGCCGCGTCGACCTCAAATGAATTGGTATAAAGATAGAAAGATGAAGGCTCCGCAGACATCCGCGATGCGACTCTGGAGGAACAATTTCTATGAAAAGTTCACGGAAATTGTTCTACCGGTGTCGCGTCGCGCCTCTCTGCGGGAGTCTTAATCCTATACTATTAAACGAGCAATATTTGTACATAAATATATTTGTAATCAAGTTCTCGAAAACGACTCTTGATTTCGATGAAAGTTGCAATATGGGTTTACGGGGGCGAAATCTCGATCTAGCTAAGTCTCATTTCTGGGAAAATTAGTTTTTTCCGTATTTTAACCCGAGCAGAGCTCGGTCGCATACTGTTTAGAACAAGATGGCTACCTTAGAATTATGGCATGGCAGGATGGAATTAGTAAGTACCTACTATCATGGCAGCATGGAATTAGTAAGTACCTACTATCATGGCAGCATGGAATTAGTAAGTATCTACTATCGTGGCAGCATGGAATTAGTAAGTACCTACTATCGTGGCAGCATGGAATCAGTAAGTACCTACTATCGTGGCAGCATGGAATTAGTAAGTACCTACTATCATGGCAGCATGGAATTAGTAAGTACCTACTATCATGGCAGCATGGAATTAGTATGAACTGTCCTGTACTATGAAACGAGCATTCTCTTCTCTTCAGAGCAGAGCTCGGTTGCCCAGGTACTGATTTATAAAAATAATACATACATACCCTAGCTACTTACATGATGTATAAGAGAATTGCTTTCTGTTACAAAGATTAACAATTTTATATAAAACGAATCAGGTATAAGCGTTGGTAAGAGGCTTTCCTAGGCTTATATCGTTTAAAAAGAGCCACAAAGGATTAGGTAACGGAGCCATAAGCTTTTCAGTGAAAAAGCTTATTGCTTTCACCGAAGCGAAGTGAAAAATCCTAACTAATATTATAAATGCGAAAGTGAAAGTGTTTGTTACCCTTGCACGCTAAAAATGAAAAAAAAATCTGTTCGACAACGTAAATAACGCAATGAATTTATTTTGTTGAACTGTCAAAATGAAACAGATAATTAGATAGCCGTAGGTAAACAAAAAACGAAAGTAAACATTAAAATAAAGTATTGTCTGTACCTACATGAAAGCAATGCCCAAACAAAGCTCTTTCATCGGCAAAACAAATGAAATGAAAATAAAAGACACTACAGATTTCTTTTATTTTATTGCTACTACTGTAACATGGGCGTCTGCCTAATCTGAAGATAAACAGACAGTTTCATGAACATTTAAGTATGAATAATGTAGAAGATTGTTCATATATCATGTATGAGATACGTACTCGTAGCTCGGAAAGGCATTCGAAACCTGTTTCAGTTTAAAAGGAACCCTTGTTATGATGTCAATGAAATATTGTACGAAAATCTACCTATACATATTATAAGCTGAAGTCTGTGTCTGTCTGTGTGACCGCGATGTTCTTCTCAACTCCATAAAGGATTTTGACGCGGATTTCGCCATCATTTAGAGAATTATTCCGGAAGGTGTATAATAGTATAATATGGTGTGAAGTGTCAATCTGCCTAGCCTTTTTCCCAACTATGTTGGGGTCAGCTTCCATTCTAACCGGATGCAGCTGAATACCAGTATTTTACATGGAGCGACTGCCTATCTGACCTCCACAACCCAGTAACTGGGTAATACGATACCCCTTGGTAAGACTGGTGTCAGACTTTCGGGCTTCTGACGACCCGTAACGACTGTCAAAGATTCACGAATGACAGCCGGGACCAACGGCTTAACGTGCTCTCTGAGGCACGGAGGATTCTCGGTATCTAAAGATGGTCACCCATCCACTGACCATTCCCGGCAAGCGTAGCTTAACCTGATGGATCGACCAGTGCGGCTATTGTTACTTAGCCACGAGCTCCTCATGGTGTGAAGTGTATAATACATTAATATTTAACTAAGATATAGCACAGAAATCTTGATGTTTTGAAATATCGCCACAAAGTAGATTTCACCCGTGCCAAGGATGGGGCGGGTCCATAGAAATATTATATCTATGGGCGGATCGCTAGTCTAAAATATTTGTATTATTGTTAACTCAAAAACTACAGGACCGATTATAAAATGCATTCACCAGTAGAATGTTATATTATCGTGTTTAGATATTGATATCCATCACGTCTGCGGAGTTTCGCTAGCTAATATAATTAGACCCTTTATTGTTAAAAATATTAATTACATCATTAATTTTGAATTTATAATTAGAACGAAGTAAAAAGACGAGCACGGTATAAATGTCCAGAGTAAAAGAAAAATAAACAATTCAAATATGCCATGGCAGCTAAGGTGACGATCTTCCCCACCTGGCGACGCCCATTCACGAACATGACGCATAAAAAGTGTAAATCAACCCCAAATATAATATTACTTCATACATAATACCATCAATTACTGTAACAAATCCCATAATTATAATAAGTGACAAGTTTAGTTTCGGTGTACGTAATTTCATTACATGGGCCCAGTTCCAAACTTCGCTCCGTTAGAGCATTTAATTATTCCGGGGTCAGACCGGCACAGGACGTCCACGAATGGGGTTCGTTTGTATCCATAGTTCCTACTATGGCGGTTTAACGAACGCCAAAGAGAATACATGAGATTCGTCGAACACTCGTTATACGGTACGTTATGTACACGTTTGCTGACGAAACCAAGTATACCAAAGAGTTAATCGAATCTGCCATAGACCTCAAAATGGCAAGCCAGTTAATTTTATCCGTTACGGCGAAACAAAAACGAACGTCATGATTTTGACCGGTATGTATGTAGGTATGTTCGTCATCTTTTACCCTATAACTTTTAAACTCCTGATCATAATTTGACAAATGTGGTATCGTTGAAAGCGTCTTAATCGTCCGCTGGTTATAGGCTATGTGACGTCACATTCAATATGGCGCCCTCTAGAGGACATAAAGTCATGCACTAAAAAGAAAAATAATAATTGTAGGTATACAGGCATGCGACCGCGGCTTTACCTTCACAATTTTTGTACCTTTGTCTGAAATATTTTCTTGTTTCACACTTTTTAGAGCTTGATTTTTCAGTAGTCGGGTTTTAGCTCTTAAACTTACTTTTTATTCTCACATGATTGACAGAAAATGGGGCTAAGGGATTAAGAAGCAGCATCACCCTGTACTTATGTTAATAGTAACAAACTGTGATCCTTATCTGCAACGCGTGACCTCTATGATAATAATTTGTGACCGTTCATTGTAGGGATAATTACAAGGCCCATGTAATTTACGAGCTGATAATAATATACATTTGTGACGATTTACATACTCGTATGATTCTAAAATCCCTTGTAGTTTTGGAGTACAGGTATGGTGTCGTTATTATGACGCATCATAATGGACCAGTGTTATCGTGATATTCCGTTTATGCCGTGTGAGATACAAATATTTCAGGACAAGTACATAATAGTACTAAATGGGTACTGAACATACGTGGTAGAATTTTTCAATTACAAGAGCTGGTCCCGCCATTACGACGTTTTTGACATAATGCAAGTGTGGATGTTAAACGTCATGATTAGGTACATGTACGATTCCTTTGCAGGTCCTTGGTTCATTTCTCCTCACTATTATCACAAACCCACAGTAATTTCAGTACGCATACCACTAAGTCCCTCTAACTTTAATCATAAAGTTCAAAGCGGCCATCATTTTCACATGGCATAGTTTTCAAAACTCATTAAAACATATATGACGCTGAACAATTCAAAGACAGATGCAAGCATTAAGAGGGCTCCGAGCTCTTTAGAGGAAGGTAGGTAGGTAGTAGCTAGTATTAAGAGCTCTATCTTTAACTGTACTAATAACAGAGTTGAAGATTTTGTTTTGTTTGCTTGTTTGTATGTTTTTTTTTTGAACGCGCCAATCTCGGGAACTATCAGTCGGATTTGAAAAGTTCTTTCTGGATTTGATAGCCTAATTCTTGAGGTAAGTAAGAGGCTAATTATCATAAAGCTACTTCCCTTAGGAGCCGATCAAAAAGAAAAAAGGTCAGAAAGAACGCTAACCGAAAACGATTTAATGGCGCAAATTCATACAAACGATCTCGTAGTCGCGACACGATCACTTTTGGTTAGAACGTGGGGTAACGGGTTAATAATTAACTAATAATTTGTCGGTCTATTGACAGCTGCCACTAGAACATTTAAATGCATTCTGTGACTTCTTAAATATAGTAGAATGAGACCTACTTAGTTAAAAATAAGATGGATTAGGTATTTGTCTAGACAGCTAGGTATCTTAGCGTTAATTTGAGGTTTTTTTTAAGATAGAGTAATGAGAAAGAATGCTCCTTTAGGACCTACATTCGCTTGTCCCCTACATTTAAACAGAACGTTTATGCATTACTAAGAAAAAACCACAACCAAGGCGTTACTTGTCGTACAGTGTAATACTTTAACGGCTTTTATATTTGATGCAAAACGACTTACGGCCGAGCTTAGCTTTTTTTTCCCGAAACGATAAATTGTGTGTCACAAATCTGTGTGAAAATTACCAGGCATTTTTGAAAACTATGAAAATATTCGTCTCCTAATGCTGTCAAAAATTGCTTCGGTACGGAAATTTATTACCAAACTGACACACTACGTCAATTTTCCGTGTTATAGCCATTTCATACAACTGTCAAAGTATGACCGTTTTCAGATTTGTAGTCAATTTAATTTGAAAAAAATGCCTGTCTTCACTTAGATACTTAGTGCTTGAACATAACTTCAGCCGAGAGCCTAACTTAGGTTACCTTTTTCAGTGATAAGGTAACTTATGTAGGTCCCAGAAATCTTTCTTTACCCATGTCGGTGGTAAGAACAAATTTTACAACCCCGAGAGAATTCTCTGAGGATATGTGACGACGGTCCGTGAATAAGGATTTTATCGTTGGTATTTTAGGCAATACGGAGAAACACTGAATACTAGGCATTGTTTTTTTTTTTCTTAGGGAAAGGAGAAATATATTATACTTAATCTTTATTGTATTCCTGACTTTTTGTTATTTTATAGATAGGCCATAATAGTTCGTGCGTTTGATGGCGTTCTAGGTATAGGCAGAGATGTACCTATGGTCTTATAAAGTAAGCCTAAAAATAGTGTGATACTTAAGAAATTGTTACAATTAGAACAAGACTGTCATTGTATCGATTGAATCATGGAAAAATTTTGAAGAAAAGAGATACATATTATTCACATTTTTTATTTTTTATCCAACTTAAGTTTTTCCACAATTTTATCATATTTTTTCTACGTAAGTTTTTTGTTATAAACACAAAAAGTGTTTTAGCAGAGCGTGGTTTCGATCCACGGACCTCTGGGTTATGGGCCCAGCACGCTTCCACTGCGCCACTCTGCTTGTGCAAGAAAGGTGTAAAATATAACTTCACTATCTGCGGCTGATGTAATATTACAAAATATTGAGAAATTCAAGTAGCCAGACACTTGTTCTGTCTATAATGGCTGATTTACAATAGATCTAGATAACTAGCGAATTTTGTTCAAGTAACAAGTTGTGACTGTGTGCCATTTACTCTAATTTAATAACAATATATTATTATATTTATTTTAAAACCGTCACTTAAGGGCCGATTCGAGGTTCTTAAGAACACATTAAATCTCAATTTTATGGGTTGACAGCTCGACACGTTACCCTAATTAATAACAAAATATCCTATTTCTTTAGAATGTTAAAATAATATTGAACCTCTTACAAACCCATTCCATTTATATTTTATGGGTAGCAATCCGTGCCCACTTTGTACAAATATTCTGAGAGCAGGGGTGTCAACATGCGGTTCTTTCTATGTAAACTTACAGCTCTCGATTTTCATGCTTGAAACTTTAAACAACAAGTTATGAAGATGGATCTAACCAAACTTTCAAAAGTCATGCAAAGCCGATGCTTCCATCGAAGTAACTATCAATTATCCAATAACTGCAGTTATATTATTGGATTAATTATTTTATTATTCTAGGTGCTAGCTCCTAGCTAGAATGCTTTAACCGCTCTCGTACTGTTAACGTACCCGGGCCGACCGAAACTTAATATGTTCTGTGCTAAAATATTTGTATGGTTTATAATAAAATGTATATAAATAATAACTCGTCGACGGTCTCAAAAGATTCACCATCGCTGAGAATGCAGCGAACATCTGTTAAAGATCTAGTAAGGCAATTCATACCGACCCTTTTAAAACAATTAAGAAGTTGTGTACAAAAAGAGTCATAAACCTATTCTGCGAAACGACCAAACAGTCAACGTGGTATTTTTTAGGAATTTAGGGGACTGAGGAATGAAGTCCGGGGGTTGGTGCGAGATCACGAAAGACTACGGACGCGAGAGTCCAAGCGGGGGAAGTTGGGAAGTTGGTTTTGAGTCGCGAAAGGGGACAGACATGTGAGACATCAGAGTCCGTAGCCAGGGTAGTTAAGTTGAGAAAAGTTGGTTTTAGACCACGGTAGGGTGTGAACGTAATATTAGGCTAGTTATATTAGCAGACTTGTTGAATACCAGAGGCCATGATTGTCCAAGTGGGCTGTCGCAAGATAGCGAGTATTATTTATTAAGTTAAATATAGTTGGGTTGAAGCCCAGATTAGACTAATGTAGTATTTAACGAAGTACGAGTATACGTGTGTGTGTGTGTTCGTGCGATTGGGTGAGTGTGTGTTTGTTGGTGTGACTGAGTGTGTATTTTATTATAATAATTATCCTAGGCTGGTAATATAATTCAGGTATCATAAGTTCTTGTAACTCCACACTTATTTAGTATCGGGTTTTATAACAAATGTTACATTCTCGTGTATTACGTGTCTTTATCCTAATCCGTACCTTGGCAGATTATTGTCACTAGCAGTTGGCTATAGGGAAATGGCGAAGGCCTTCCACCATACTTGACTGGGCAGTAATGCTCCGACTGTTGACTTTGAGATGACGCTTCACATTTGGAAGGCAGAGCCATAAATACTCTCAGGTCATTTGGAATTGATCTAGGCTATAAAGCCAATCCGTAATTGCATTACAAAACAACCAAACGTTAGTGACGATTTCTGTTTCCGAAAAGGTTTTGCCACAGAATACCTTGCGTGAGGCATGTTGACACATATTTCCAGGGAGATGGGGGTAGGCTTCACTAAGTACCCTAAACTGAATTGGTAGACGTTCTAAGAACGCTAGGGACCGTGTCTCATTAAAACCCCCACCCGGCTGTTTGTAGGCCTCTTACTGAATCGACACAATTTATTGAGACACGCTATTGGGACGCAATGCCGCTAATAGCCGCACCGCATCCTCTAAATGGGGCAGATTAAGGAAATATGAAGTGACGAGCTGCCACTTCGGTGTTCACCAGGTACGATCGTAGT
The DNA here is from genome assembly GCA_916701695.1 of Agrochola macilenta. Taxonomy (NCBI): domain Eukaryota; kingdom Metazoa; phylum Arthropoda; class Insecta; order Lepidoptera; family Noctuidae; genus Agrochola; species Agrochola macilenta. The sequence continues at coordinate 5,026,663 of OU753569.1, forward strand.
GTATTCTGCTAGAGACTGAGTCTACGGTGCGCTTGTGCTAGTTTCGTGTTAACTTTGTAAAAATGGGCTAGGCTGTCGTAAGGGTCTTTCATATTAGTACGCGATTATTACTATTCAATATTAAACTTGTTTTCCTCAATGACAGTTGGACTTCGCAGTACTCTGTCTTAGGATTGAGTGAAACATTTATTTAGTGCTTACGGAGCGTGTTCCGTTAGAATCGTATTAGTTCCTCAGAGGTTCTATGCGTTAGGTCTAGCAGGACACGTACAATGAGGCAAACGTTGTTATACGGTTCCCGGTCTCAGTGAAGTGGGTATATTGTAAACAGACAAATTAACGTAGTAGTACGTAATCGTATTTAAAGTACAAGCGTAACGATCCCTTTACCCCTTCTACCTTACCAAGTCTGTATTGCAGATATTGGTGCTCAACTGCGAGAGGAGGAGACGTTGGCGTTCCAACATTTATAATACTAAAACATAATATTATATTATATACTTTTGCATACCCTCTTGTCTTCTTAGCTTCATATTATAATACTTGTGTTTACTAACTGTGAATTCCCTATATTAACTTCATTGTCCAATCCTTGTTTCCTAATCTTCCGAGACGGAACAAGGTAGTTTAGTTTATGGGAATGCTTCTCTTTCTTATATCGGTGGGAGGGTGACCAGTCTGGGACGAGCCCTACAGAACTGTGCGGAAAGGAGGGGCACAGTTCTTCCCCCTACGGGGAACCGATCCAAACACTAATATTAACAACATTAGGAAAAACGAAAATTTTATCAGCCTAGGGTATTTCAGGTACTGTCACAAAGTTAAACGTTGATGCACACGTCAGTCACGTCAAAAAATATAGTAACGTAGAAATTGTAGGACGTTGGCTACACACATCAGTCACGTCATTATGCGTCTCAGTCGACGTCACCGTCACGTCACCAGTAAGTCAAAACTTGTAGGTATTGCTACGAACGAAACAGGCGTTGCTATGACTGACTACCTGAAGGCCAATTCTCGTACTTAAAAAACGTTCACATTCAAGTCGCAATCTGTCAAACTTGTCAAAAATGTTGGTAATTTGATCTTCGATCAATATTATTGATCGAAGAATTTGATTGTATTTTTGACAGATTGCGAATGAGATGCGAATGCGTATAATATATATATAATATATATAATATACATATAATATAGCTTAAAAATTACGGGAATTGCCCCTCTGTTCACACACGTCCCTGAAATTGAAGTGACTGATCCGTGACTTGACGTTGACGTGACTGACGTGTTTGCATGAACCCATTCATTGAAAAGTGTCTCTTATGGACTAAATCATGGGATTTACCTTGCTAAATGCTACCTAATTGATAAATATGTAGGTATATCAGCTTTTAAGTAGTATTAAAAAATACGGAAGAAGATATTAGCAGAGCGTGGTTTCGATCCACGGACCTCTGGGTTATGGGCCCAGCACGCTTCCACTGCGCCACTCTGCTTGCGTGATGATATTGTGAAATGTGGCTTCGTTGTCTACGGCTGATGCAATATTAAAAAATATTGATCAATGAAACTACCTGGAAACAATATTTTGTCTAGAGGTAAGTTGTGTTTTCTCATTGAAAAGGAAGGATTTTATTTTTAAACAAGTTATTATTTACAATTTATAAAATGTACACGCTAAATATGTTAGGTGGCAGCAGAGGATGCAGAAAAAGCCAATTCTATTTAATGAAGTTAATAATACTTTTTCTCTTTTACATTAGTAAAAGAGAAAAAGTATTACAATTATATTCTATTTCTAACTATATTTAATATTGTATTATTTAGTCGGCGATTGACCAAAGAATGTCATGCCCAAAACGGATGGATCGCGTAAACGGTGTCACGCTCTACACGTGTTGCAGCGCCAGCTTTTAGGTAGCGCGCAAGTGTTGTCGTGTAGAATCAGGGCATTGCATACTAGCGATTTCCCCTGATTATTCCTGCGAAACACGCTAACAGACTTAAAATAACAATAATAATATGCTTATATATAAATAAAAGGAGGGCAAAGAATCTTATGGCATCAAAAACAGGAAAAGTGCCCAAAAGGCTGGCAGCCTTGCCACGTTGTATGGCGTTCATTCAAAAATAATATAGAACTGATGCTTTGATGCAATCCTTAAAAAATATTGATAAGGTAATCTTACGAGACTAGAGAGAGACTACTTAGAGACTATTTTGTAATTGTAATCAGCCGTAGATAGTGCTGGTAGAAAATGCCTATGGCATTAAGTCCGCCTCTGTACATTTGTGTGCTTAAAGTATTAAATAAATAAATAAATAGTGAAGTTTTATTTTGCCCCATTCTCCCGCAAGCAGAGTGGCGCAGTGGAAGCGTGCGGGGCCCATAACCTAGAGGTCCGTGGATCGGAACCACGCTCTGCTAATAAAGTTTTCTTTATAGTGTACAAAAAAATATCTTTCTATTCCTGTCAATCGGTTGCAGATGTCAGAGACATAATGATGTTTTAAATACTTACGCTTTAGCGTTAAATGCATTCATAATATTATTAACACATGATCAATATTTTGTAATATTACACCAGCCGCTGATAGTGAAGTTATACGAGTATTTCACCACTCTCTCACACAAGCAGAGTGGCGCAGTGGAAGCGTGCTGGGCCCATAACCCAGAGGTCCGTGGATCGAAACCACGCTCTGCTAAAACTTTCTTATTTTTTTTTAATGTGATTATATATGTAGGTATATATTATAGTAATTATGTATGTACGTGTGTTATAAATGTATAAACTAATATGTTCTTGTGTACCTATTTTATTTATAATTCATTGTTATATTTTTATTATTTTTTATTATTATTAGCTCCTCTCAATCGGAGCACCTGTCATCTTATCTCTTCACCACCCTTGGCTGACTGGTAGAGAATGCCTAAGGCATTAAGTCTGCCCTTTGTACCTTATATGTGTGCGGGAAGTTTAAATAAATAAATAAAGTACTGTGGCATCTACATCGCCACATGCGAACTACGCATCAAAGACCTGACGTCACACAACATCCTGACGCCAAACAAATCCTGCATCGCGCAATTAGAGTTTACCGCGCGATGGACATATATACAAGCTCCCGACAACAACCTCTGGGCAGTTGCCCGCCAGACACGACACCCGTCTGGTCGGAGGATCCTCCCTTTTCTATAGTGGATGAGTGAACTTTACACCCTCTTCCTCATACACCTAAATTGGTGACCCCGAACGTCAACGCAGCCTTCGTACAACTACTTCAGCGTGACGTCATCATCGTCATCATCAACGCGCATTCCTGGTAATCACCCTCAGCCTTATCAGCAACCTTGGCACAGCACCTGCACTTTCAGCCGGTCTCACAGGCAGAGCCCATTCTACCCTCTCCTGGTCGACGCCAGCAGTCAGCCACAACCCACCGCTGTACCACATCCAACCCACTGGATCATAGCACAGCGCCACCCCGACTCACTGGGGAATCACCGCAGACAGTTTCGACTCAACGCAAACTATGCGGCACAGGATATTGAGCACGTTTCATAATTTCTCGTCCGCACTACAGCAGAACCGAGCTCTCACAGCGAAAAGGCCAGTACCAACTTTGGGATCATTATAGGGTGATTATGCTATTATGCTATGCAGCAGAATGTATAGACATAAAATCCCACATTTTACTTGGCAAAAGTCCTACTAGGTACAATCAGGTGCAGAGAAATCTCACCCCCTAGAAATAGCCTAGGGGGTGAGATTTCTCTGCAGCTGACTGTATTACATAGACCAATTAAGTCCAACACGACGACGTGACGAAGCTTTTACATACATGCGACATAATAAAACGACTTACCCCGGAATTGCATACAATGTGACCCCACAGGTCACTGACCAGTTAGTTAATAAATATAGGGAGTTCCCACAATTACACAAGGGGTCAACAACCGACAATCACTGGAATTCCACGGGCCATGTATATTTCATTGTGAAGAACATGGACATTCATGTCTGGGTTGAATGCGAAGGATTGTGATTTGTTATTAAAATGTTAATGTGGTTGTTCCTGGCTGTTTATTCGAGCTTTAAGATTATTTACTGATGACCCCGTATTAAAATATTGACAATAAAATCTTTAAGTTTTAGGGTGGCGCAGCTGTAGCTAGGTGGAGTAAAAGGCTCATGATAGCTATGATGAATCAACCAACAATCACCTTATTAAAAAAATAATCATTTATTAATTGACTGACAGACAACGCACAGCCTAAACACCTGGGTTTAAAAGCTTGAAATGTTCCTTCTATCGAAAACGAGCACTAATGAAGAATTTTTGAAAATTCACCCCCTAAAGGCATTAAATAGGGATGAAAGTTTGTATAAAATTTTGTTAATTTTGTCCATGGAAATGCCATCGGGCACACGCACATTTTTCTTTCCTTCTTTCTTTTCTTTTTATTATCTTTGCAACAAGGCCTATTTACACGAATTGTGAGACAAAAAATAGGGCAAGAAAATGTTCCTGGCACTTTTATTTTACGTGTTTTTACCTACAGGAGACGTAGTCTATAGAATTTATTTCAAATATCAATGTGTAACAAGTAAGCCCTCGTAACCACGGGCAGTTTTTTCCCGCGACGAGTTTTTATCTCGCACTAGATTTTCAACGCTCTGCTTAGCGCTTTGAGTTGAAAATCCATTGACAAAACCGGCAGATTTTTTGTAATTAACCCTTCCTGTAAAGTGGACCACGCGAGACAAAATGGCTTTTTAATTATTTCTGTAATTACGGCATTCAACCGGTTAAAGCATAACAACCTCTATGTCAATTACATTTTATATAAACGTAATATAGGGCAACCAGTTTCAGCAGAAGATTAAATATCCGCCCATTGCCGTGACCTAATGTGAGAAGCTATCCGGCCAAATAAAATCCTTATCCAAAAATAGAACTCCAATACTTTGAACAATGAAAGCCACTCAGCCGCAAACGATCAGGACTCTAATTAAACTTTATTGTGAGTTTGTGAATGGTTTCCTCAAATTTGTCGACTCCTCATTACGACTCATGACATTCGTTGCGTAACGGATCAATCTTTTCCAAGTTTCATAAGTAAACTAAATTAGAAATCCTCGATGTCTTTACATAGAACATATATATTATAGTTCCTGCCTCGTGGCTCTTAGTGGTCCGAAGCGCTATTGCTGAGCACGAGGTTGTGGCGACATCTACATCGCCGCATGCAAACTACGCATCAAAGACCTGACGTCACACAATATCCTGACGTCACACAAATCCTACATCGCGCAATTGGAGTTGACCGCGCGATCGACATATATGTATACAAGCTCCCGACTACCATTGGGCAGTTGCCCGCCAGACACGACACCCGTCTGGTCGGAGGATCCTCCCTTTTCTATAGAGGATGAGTGAACTTTACACCCTGTTCCTCATGCCTCTAAAAGGTCTTGGGTTCGATTCCCGGGTCTAGCTAAGTGTTATTAGGTTTTTTCATCTGGAATTTCTCAGTAGCAGCCCGGAGTCTGGATTTGTGTTTTAATAGCAATAGGCTCGCCCCCTATTACATGGGACTCAATCATAACTGGCAAAATGTGGGTGCACAATTTTTCAACAGTGGGTGCATAATCTAACGGAAATAATATATGGATAGATTATAAATTCTCACAATCTTACGGTGACATAACTTCTATGAATATTGTCAAAATAAACGAAAGTGGTTGTGATTATGATTGTATAACGGAATCAGGGTGCAAGTCATCATCATCTTCCTGCACTTGTCCCATGTTACTTGGGGTCGGCGCAATACGTTTTCTTTTGCCACTCTCCCCTGTCAACCGTCACGCTGTCATTCACTTTCGTCTCTTTCATATCATTCCTCACACAATCCATCCATTTTTTCTTAGGCCTTCCTCTCCCGCCCCATCCATCAACATTTATATTCATCACTCTTTTAGTCACATGCGTTTCCTCTCTCCTCATCACATGTCCATACCAGGCCAAACGATTTCCTCTCAACTTTTCTGTCACTGGCGAAACTTTTAAACTTCTCCTTATATACTAATTTCTTACTTTATCCAGTTTCGTCACTCCACACATCCATCTCAACATTCTCATCTCCGCTACATGCAATCTTTTTTCATCCGTCTTCTTCACGGCCCAACATTCCGATCCATACAGTGCGACAGGCCTTATCACGGACTTATAGATTTTCCCCTTTAACTTGCGGGGCATCCGTGAGTCACAAGTTGTTTCTGTGACCTGTCGCCATTTTATCCATCCTGAGTTGATCCGGCATGTTACGTCTCGGTCTACTCCGCCATCCCCTTGGACAAGCACAAGTCACAAAAGTAAAATCCGTCGCTATGTTCATCCATTTCCCTAACCTAATTAATTTACAATAATTGGTACGGGATTGTGTTATGATGTGAACCTACACGTTCCTAGAAGGACTTATAAGTATAATCATAAGTTTATTTTGGACATGTGCGTAACCTGTCGGGGTACTTTATGACCCGAGGCTCTTGGCTAACTATTGTGCATATCCCAATGCAATACGTACTGCAGATCATGTAGTAGCTCAAGGCAAGATAAGCTACCATGTTTTAAATTAAGAATGAAAACATGAGGTCATAATGTTCGGTTCTGGTTTGACTACGGTTTTTAAGGCTAGTAACTATGTACCTATTGAATGTGCTGCTATGTTCGTGTTAAGGCCAAGACCCTTAGTAGTAGAGTAGTGGACCTTTAGAAAGGGATATGACGGCTGGAAAGTTTTGAGTTTGAATGTGAGCTTGTAGCTGAAAAAGAAATAGAAGACCAAAGAAACGATGGATGAATTGTGTAAAACATGATAATGGCAAAAAACGGGGTGAATTCTGACATGACGGCATCAAATCTGCATAGCCTTTTCCCAACTATGTTGGGGTCGGCTTCCAGTTTAACCGGATGCAGCTGAATACCAGTATTTTACATGGAGCGACTGCCTATTTGACCTCCAAAACCCAGTTACTGGGTAACACGATACCCCTTGGTGAGACTGGTTTTCACACTTTCAGGCTTTTGACGACCCGTAACGACTCTCAAAGATCTACGAATGACAGCTGGGAGCAACGGCTTAACGTGCTTTCCAAGGCATAGGCTTTCCGGGTCTCGGTATGTAAAGATGGTCACCCATCCACGGACCAACCCCGGCAAGCGTAGCTTAACCTGATGGATCGACCCGTGCGGCTGTTATTACCTTACATAAATTGGGATAGAGGCAGGAGAATTAATATTAACCTGGAAACTTTCATCTCCACTGTCCGAAATATACACCTGGCAAATTGTAGTTGTAATAAATATTTTTGGATAAACTGCGCTGCGTTGCTAGAGAATATTATGTTCATTAGTGAAGCGTTACTTCCTTGCAAAGTTCATTAAGAAAATGAAATAAACATGTTGATATTCAATATGCACCACAAGCAATTAGGACTTTGGAATCCAGAAACACAAACAAAATCCTTTTAATCCGTTGCACAAAATAACACCAAAATATGACGGACTATGCAAATGGAGCATTTCGTGAAAATGCCAGCTTCATTAGCAGGTTTTCCCTTCGTGTAATGAGAGAAATAATGACTTACGCTCTGGATTCGGTTTCTATTTTAATATGACGCATACAATGTAGGATGGTTTCGAAAGAGCTTAATGTTTTCGTTGTTGTTGATATTTATGGTAAAACAAATACATATATATAGTTGTGTGTAAAATTTTTGGGAAAATGAAATGACATGCTTCGTTGGTTAGTGGTCGTAAGTATGACTATGGCGCGTGGGGTCCTGAATTCAATCCGTGGGTTTTCGGTCGGAAAATTGCAGTAGTATCCCAGAGTCTAGTTTTGCAGTCTCGCTCCTAAATGAGATTTAAAACATAACGAGGGAATTGTAGGTGTACCCTTTGAGGAATACAGGGGTGATTGATAAAGGATCTCGCGCACTCAGCGTTGTTATTAATACGGCAATTGCCGTATTATACGGCAGTCCATGATTTTTTTCCAGAAAAATACAACAAATGACAATTGAATACAGGTGAAACGAAACATTTTTTCACTAGCTTTTTGAATGAATAATGCTTTTCGAAGATGAAACTCAAATATCTGTCACCTGAAGAGGCTGTGCGCCACATTATTAGAGATATTTTTCGTCAATGTTGCCAGTAACCCAGAAACTACTACGAATTGTCAAAATTGAAAATGACCTTAAAAATATCGATGGCAACTGACTCAAAATCAAGGATACTGTAAGTTTATAGTCTCGCGCGACATGTGCCACAAAATGGGAAGCAAGGACAAATACACATTAGATATAAACATGAATCTAAAGTAATAGGAACTATAAAAAAACCTTTATGAAGAAGAAACAAATGAAGAATAGACATTTAAAAAATAAATACGGCAACTTAGTATTGTTTTCCCTTAAATATGCCGTATTTAAAGGACCAGACTGACATACGGCAGCTCGGATTTTTACACTGCGCGCCCTAGACGGCTGCCGGCCAGTCTTGGCGTCTAGTGGTATTGTATGGAGTGCGGGTAGCTGGCCCTTACGACCGGTTTGGTTTCGTTTCGGTTTCTATAGTTTACCTGGGCCAGCAGTCTTGACATAGATAGCAATCACTTTACGACCGAATTCGGTCGTAAAGTCCTAATGGCGTCCGTAGACGCGCGCGACGTTGACAAGCACGTGATATTTTCGTGCTTGCCAAGCAATTTTGACCGTCTAGGGACGCGATTAGGACTTTGCGACCGAATTCTACACTGCAGAGGCGGGTCGTGGACATAGCCGTCTAGTGCGCGAGTTCCCTACGTTAAGGTCTTATGTTGAGATAAAGGGTGACGGAAAGTTATGCCCCGACACGATTACAAGTGCCGCGCGTCAGTGATTTCAGGTCATGTGGCGCACGATGTGCGTCTGGCACTACGGTTTAACCTCGGCTGTTTTGGACTCAAACCTTAAATAATAAATCGTCAGAGGGTAAAAGTTAAGAACTTTCGCAGTATACAGGGTAGCAGGGACATCGACGCGAAAACTGTTACCATGGATTCAATACATGATTCTGAAGTAATGCATTCAAATTTTACGATGTTTATGAACAAAAATCTACTGTTTCATAGAAAAGTGCAATACCTACGCGGATTTTTTTTTTTATAACCGACGAAAAAATATTCATATTCATGTACTGAATTCCTGGTAACAGGTTTAGCGTCGATGTCCCTGCCACCCTATATTACAACTGCTTTTACTTTTAGATGGCAGAGTAGCAGCTATTTGACCTCCACAACCCAGTTACACGATACCCCTTGGTAAGAGATTTAAATATCTTTGTTTGTTTCCCTATGACTAGCAAATTGTCAGTTCCTTATTGGATGATCTCTCTCACGAGGAGTCTAAAAAGGAGGCTTATAATAACATAAGACCTGCTTACTCCATATAGTCTGTACATCCGTCCAATGCCAGATAAAATACAGAAAGCACACGGATTCATAGTTCATTCCGGAGATTCTAAACCACAAACTTCGAATGAAAGCATTTACTTGCTCAAAATGTGGACAGCACGCAACTAGAGCATGCATTTTGGAACCGCAAATATTGTATCGGACTTGGTATAGTCATTATACCCAGTCCTTTATAATATTTGCGGGAATAGACTATACTATAGTGCAAGGGTGGCGAACCTTTATGAATCAACGTGCCATTTTTTATAAAGAAATGTTTAATGGGGCCTTAGACATGCCATCGAATAATTTTCACTAAGTTATTATTGGGAAAATAATAAAACTAAATACTATCAACCATAGATCTGTCTTTTATATTTCTATGCTATCAAGTCATAATTTATTACCAAACATTTTGCACTGTAATACAGTAACAAATGTTCTACGTGTAATTCAAATTAAAGTAATATTAGTGTGACTTCTGTTGTTGCAGATAAGATGATAAATAACTTATAATAGGGTTGTAAGATGTTACTTTTTGTAGAATGTATGCTTAACTGGAGTCATCTACCAAACTATTTGTAAGCGAGTCTCTGATGTTATTCATCTCAGAAAATAATGACTCGCAAGCATATAGGTAGATGTAAATATGGTTAAAATAGCACGAACCAGCTTCTTCAAACAGTTAAAAGTTTTCTGGAATCGAATTCCATGTTTCCACAATTTTGTTACTCGCATTTTTACTTTATATTGCTTGTCAATATTTCTGTTTCAATCAATTCCAACTCTTTCCTAGTTTCAATCCATATTGAACTAGACTGGAAATCAATCAACTGCATTTCTAATTCTTCAACAACTAAAATGGAAACCGTTTCGATCGGTGGCGTGCCCACAATATTTGGAAGCATGCCATTGATGGCACGCGTGCCATTGGTTCGCCACCCCTGCTATAGTGTATTCAGGTTGGATTGCACGACATGACAAATGCTAGAGTTTTATCATGACATTAAATCGACTGCGTCGTTATTCTAGTGGTCGCAAGCTCTAAGTACTGCTGAGCATGAGGTCCTAGGTTCGATTACCAGGTCGGGTAAAGTGATAATGGATTTTTGCATCTGAAATTTCTCTAATCAAAAATCATCTGAAAGTTGGTTGTTCGATATTCTATTGTTTACTGCAACTTACTTTTATCAATTTTGATCTGTGCTCAGCTAATAAAAGTATTAAACGTAATTTTTGGTGGAATGACGCAATCAAGCACATAATCAGAGCATACAAGGGTAATTGCGTAAATCAAATAGATTTACCTACTGTGAAAAGGTGAAAGATGGTGAGTATCATGTTGATATAACTTCCACTTTTCTAAGGCTAAAATTTCATTTCAGTTACTTAATTCAGAAGTCACCACACTATGCATGTACCATCAAAGAAGTTCATAACTAACCACCGTAAGGACTATTCTTGCTTGCAGCGCTCGGCGGCTATAGAACCGGGCCGGTAACAGATGTGGTCATCATGTTCACGGGATTTTGTTTTGAAACTGGTTAGTTATGACCTTGATGGTACATATGCTAAATTTATATTCATGTATCTAGGTTTAATGTTTCCTAAAAAAATATCTGTGACAGGCAGACCAGTGTTTCCATAAAGACGTATTATTCCGTCTGACCAATTCTGGTACGGATATCAATAGTATCTTAATACGACAAAGTCGTAGTCATTATTAAATACCCAAATCACTAGGCTACTGGCCATTTGCGATATAAACGTTCCATGAATGCCATTAGATAAAAAAAGTTTTTTTTCTTCTTCTTTTATTTGAAATTTAGGGCTATTGCGATATTTTTTCTGGAAGTAACAAGCCAGTCTTTCCTTTGTTCTTCTGAATGACAAAATAAATAATTCTTTTTTAGCATCTATTATAGTTTTTATTTTGAATTGCCTCTTGTAGTAATTTTTTATGCATTTAATATTCTCAAAGGAAAACGTAGAGTATGTATATTGCAAACTAAGGTTGTAAGTTGCGATGTACGACTATTAAACCAATACTAGAACTTTCCGATTTAAACCTCCTTTGCGGTATCTCTCTCTTATCACTATGAAGGACCCAAATATTTTTAATAAAACAGTAATGAAGTATAAAACAATAATTTTAGTGTCAATTTTAAAATGATTTTACATTACTGCGAAATGTAATAAAAATTATAGAAAAATCAATTGTTTCAAGTCAGCTACCTTTTAATATATTTTCAGCGTATAAATCAACTAGCTGCGCCCCGCGGTTTCACCCGCATAAGTCTCGATCCCGTGAAAATATCGGGATAAAAAGTATCCTATGTGTTAATCCAGGTTAAAAACTATCTGTTTGTCAAATTTCATCCAAATCCGTTCAGTAGTTTTTGCGTGAAAGAGTAACAAACATCCTTACATCCATCCATACTCACAAACTTTCGCGTTTTAATATTATAGTAGGATATAGGTACATCCTTTACTTGTATTAGAGTGTAGGCAGTAACAAAGGTGTAGATTTTTATTACGACATACCGTAGGTAATCCTGGACGCGTACCATGACAACCATAGAAATGGGTTTTCCACGGGTTTTGTCTACGGAAGAATAGACAAAATGACAGATTGCGAATCTTTATCTGTCATTTTGTCTATTCTTCCGTCGACAAAACCCGTTTCTAATATGGTCATGCTAAGCGTTCTGTAGGTGTAATTAGTAAAAGGTAACTAAAAAATCTTACCTCTAGGAAAAACTAAACTGCCAAATAGGCAGAAAGATTCGTTAGCTATTAGCTGTATCCACTGGAGTAAAGAAGACAATGTATGTATTAGCAATAAAGTTCTATGTGACTTTATCACTGGCCGGTCTAATTGATTACCCGGCTCAGGAGACTGTTTAACTTAATATACAGATAAATAGATTGATCCATGTTACAGTGGCAAAGGGCAAACGTTTTCAGGGTTATCTGTTAAACCTGTAGAGTCGGGCCGGCTATTTCGGGGGTAATTCTAACTAATGAGAATAACTGCTATTCTACTCAGTTCTCATTAGTAAGAATTACCCCCGAAATAGCCCGATCTTATGTCAATAATATTTGTATCTTACTACCTATGTAAGGGACTAGACTCAAACTCAAAGCATTTATTTCAAATAAACCAATCACAGGCACTTTTGAATTGTCAAGGGGTCGGTCAGTCAGAAAGATGAAGCTAGTTGCCCATTCCAAAGCGTAGTAGGTACCTATGGAGAAGAACGGGCAAGAAACTCCACGGACACTCTTTTAAATCATAATTATGGTTACAAAATATTGGTTACATCATTCATGTTGAAGTTTTTACATGTGAGAATGATGCAAAACGTTAAAAGCGTCCGTAATAAAAATAAAAATTAAAAAATTAAATTAAATTAAAATAAGCCGTGGTAGCTAATAGATGACCAGTCCCTACTGACGGCACCCGTTCAAGAACATGACGCATGGATTAGCACCATTCAGCTCAACCATTTTGAAGGGAGCTAAATGATTCAACACACGCGCCACCATCAGCGAGACATCTGAGTGAGCATGACATACTCTCAGCCGCCAAGGCACATTCAAGTCAATGAAAGACATACCCAGTACCTAAATGATAGTTTTATAGTCGGTACATAGTACTCAACATGTGCTATGTAATTATACAATGTTAAGAGATTGAATTTATACAATGCAAAGATAGTTTTTAAAATCTTCAGCAGCTCCAACAGTATTTTCAAATGCTAATCAATTAGTTTAAGCGCCCTTGTGGAGCAAGACCAGTGTTGAGCCAAGCATTTTTATCAGCGATATAATCTCCCAACTTATAATATGCTTGGCTGCATAGTGTGCGTTTAATATAAGATTTAAATTTCGTTTCATACAGTTGAAGTATGTTGGGAGGTATTTTATTGTAGCATTTTAAACAGTACCCCATGAAAGACGAGTCCACTTTAGCCAGCCTGAAACCTGGTTGCACTAATTGGTCCCTATTCCTAGTGATGTAATTGTGTCTTGCACCTCTTTTACTAAAAAGATGTAGATTTTTCCTTACGTACATAATGTTTTCATAGATATATTGACAAGGTACCGTCATGATGTTAATATCTTTGGGCTGCTACCGAGAAATTCCAGATTGTAAAACCCAATAACACTTTGCCGGCCCCAGGAATCAAACCCAGGACCTCATGCCCAGCAGTGGCGCGTGCAACCACTAAACCAACGAATTAAATGCCAGCATTTTTCCGCATTTTCTCTACAGAATGTACTCTACTGGATTCTGACGTCATGTGAGTCTCCTTTGGTCCCGTGTCATGGGAATATTTACGATAATGCCACGGAAAGTCGGAAGCCTAAAAACGTGACACCTTTTTTTGGAGCAGGATCGTACAATTACATTAAGTTGGTTTCCGGAACTGAAATAGCTACCATTTGAAGAATAAAAGTGTCTATTTTGGTAGAGGTAGCTAAAAAGTTTACAATGTTTTAAATTGGGTCATTTTATTACGGTGGAAAATATGAATGCTGATGCTAGGTCTTGTACCTTTTACGTATAACAGAAATCACAAACTAGGAACCAGTACCCTAATTGCATAATACAGGATCAACCAGAATCTGAATCGCTTTTAAACAGATTGCTTCATAAGTTCGAAAATAAAATCTGCTCAACAACGTAAATAACGCAATGAATGTTGTTGAACTGTCAAAATGAAACAGATTACTCGTAATCGTTTACGAAAACGTGTTGCGTAATTCGATAGCTGACCTACTATAGCAAAAACTAAACGTTATTTATGATCTTCCCGTACCGAGATCCAAGCACAATTAAAGTTCGTAGCGTGTTCACTAATGGGGTCAGAGTTGTAAATTACACCATGTTTCTATATAAATCATAATAATATCTAAGTTGGATCATAATAATCAAGACATAGGTAACTTAGTTAGATTATAATACAATCAAGTTCTACTATACGATTATTTATAACATACAGGGTCCAAGGGACATCGACGCGAAGCCGGTTACCATGGATTCGGTACACATGATTCTGAACCGATGAAATTTTTCGTCGGTTATTTAAAAAAAAAAAAACAGCTGTTCCATATATTTTTACCGCGTAGGTATTGCACTTTTCTATGAAACAGCAGTTTTTTTTTTAAATAACCGACGAAAAATTTCAACGGTTCAGAATCATGTACTGAATCCATGGTAGCCGGCTTTGCGTCGATGTCCCTGACACCCTTTTTAATATGTATGACTTACCTGTTGAAAATTTGCAAATTTTTTATGGATTTGGGGTAGTTTTGGTACAAAAAATGTGAATTTGTAGTCTTTGGGGCAACAAAATTTGAAATGATTTTTTTCAATGTGCCTGATTCTCAACAAATACTGTAACATAACATCACGCCTGTATTCTCCGAAAGGCTGGACAGAGGCGTACATATAGTACACTCACATTTCGCCAGTTGTGTTTACGAGTAAGTCCCATGTAATAGGGGGTGAGCCTATTGCCATCAACCGGGCACAAATGCTGACTCCGTGCTGCCACTGAGAAATTCCAGATGGAAAAACCCAATAACACTTTGTCCGACCCGATAATCGAACCCGGGACCCACTTTACCCCTTACCTACATTATATTATTTTATTACATAAAAACAAAGACGTTTTTCATGTCTGCTGTGTGACCGCGTTGTTCTTCTAAACAACGCAACGGACTTTGATGCGTTTTTCACCATGATTAACAGAATTTATTCCGTAAGGTTAATAATGTGTAAGTAAAGTATAATGCATTAATATTAAACTTAAGGTGCTCCCTCACCGGGAGCATTCGTCTGTAATGTAACGTTCAGAATCGAGCATTACACCAGTGAGGGAGGAGAACCGAGGATTACAGTGCGCAACCTGTAATGATACAATTCTAGTATAACATCAGTGAGGGAGGAGAACCGAGGATTACAGTGCGCAACCTGTAATGATACAATTCTAGTATTACAACAGTGAGGGAGGAGAACCGAGGATTACAGTGCGCAACCTGTAATGATACAATTCTAGTATTACAACAGTGAGGGAGGAGAACCGAGGATTACAGTGCGCAACCTGTAATGATACAATTCTAGTATAACATCAGTGAGGGAGGAGAACCGAACATTAAGCATTAAGAAATCTCGATGTTTTTTCAAGTCGCAAAAACCGTGCGGAGCAGGGGAGGTCGGCGGGCGGCGGATCGCTAGTTCTGTAAAAAAGTAACGGTGGAGTTTCTTGCCCATTCTTCTCCATACGAAAAAACTACCTTTTGGAAGGGGCGACTAGTTTTTTTTTTTTTTTTGTAATTTTTGACTTTCAAAAGTGCCTTGCATGGGCCTATTTGAAATAAATGATTTGACTTTGACTTTGTATAAATAGATCTTGCGATCACTTATGTAGACAAATTACTTGTTCCTAACGTTTTCAGGCGGTAAATCGTGATGATATATCTATCTGCGATATGTAATATGTCTGTCGGCAGACAGAAACTTATCTGTGACAGATAAAACAAATTTTGATGGATGGGGTCTCAAGAAAGAACAACTAAGTAATCTGAAAACATACTTATTGAAAGAAAGTTTTTGTTTTTCTTGGAAGTCGATGAAGGCTTACATAACATAACATCACGCCTTGTTTCCCCAAAGAGCTAGGCAGAGGTGCACCTATAGTACACGCACATTTCGCCAGTTATGTTTAAGTCCCATGTAATAGGGAGCGAGCCTACACTTATAGTTCTTAAAAGATTTTGTTAGACATTGATTGAAATCAATCAAACTATTGAAAGAAAAATCAGTACACTTGATAAAAAGAGCATGAAAATAGGTTACAATGAACAATATTGTTAAATTGTAACATAGGTACCAAGATCCGAAGTTTTTAACGGAACAAGTGAAATTATATTAAAATTTGTAAAACCCTCGAAACAAACATTTCCTCATTTCTCTTTCCTACTCCATCACCAAACCCTGTTCATCATCTATCTATAACCTATTCATTGAGAGCATGCATTCCAACGAGCCCAAACACGATAACTGTGCTGTAAGGTGGTAAGGGAGTTGAGTATCCTGCAAATTTCAGGTGATGCTGCAGCATCTGTTTAAGGTTACTATTTTCTTCTAATATCATTGAAGTAACAGAATACCAAATTTCTAATCGATCAGACCTGTTGAAGACGGTCACATTCATTCATCAACTAGAAAATAGCTGATAATTTTCAAACGGCTGAACCGATTTTGATTAAACATGACTAAGAACCATCGTTAAAAAACCTGCTTTCAAATAAAAAAAACTGCATTCAAATCGGTTCACCCGTTTAAGAGCTACGTTGCCACACACAGACACACACACAGCGGTCAAACTTATGACACCCCTCTTGTTGCGTCGGGGGTTTAAAAAGCGGGTCACACCCAGCCACCAACCACCAGGTGGGCAACCAAAGTTATTTTAAGCCCCGAAACACGAAGTAACCCATGGTTTTGAGAACATTTAACATAATATTGGGCAACTCTTATGCATGACTTGACGGAAATAAATGTTCTTGCCGCAGGCATTTGTTTCATCTTAACTTCCGAATAACAACAGTACAAGGATCTATTGACGCGGCACTAAATAACATAATACTCGTACATATTAATGCTCAGAGCATTCCAGCTCATTTCCACGATATGCTGGCAAGCTTTGACTGTAAGAACGTACATGCTATTCTAATTTCCGAGTCATGGCTTAAACCCTGTCTCCCTTCAACTAGTTACTCTCTTCCTGGCTTCCAGCTTATAAGAAACGACCGGTCGGTTGGTGGTGGTGGTGGTGTTGCCATATATCTCCGGGCGCATATTATATTCCATACTCTATTGTCAATGTGTCAGTTCAGCCACCGCCATCGAATGCTGGTGAACATCTCTTCCTCGATGTCGAACTACACCATTCATAACTACAAATTACTTCTTGGCGTCTACTACTGTCCCTCTTTACGCGTTAATTTATTTTCATCTTTTGAAAATCTTTTAGAAATGCTGATCCCTTCCTACAGTCATAGTATAATCATGAGTGACTTTAATAGTTGTCTTTTGAAAAAAGACTATCGCTCTTCTTCTGTGGCAAATATTTTGGCTTTCAGTAATCTTTCCATTCTTCCGCTGAGTGCCACTCACCATTTTCCTAACTCTACACCTTCACTTCTTGACTTGATTTTTGTCTCTTCTCTTGATCACGTCACTAAGCATGGCCAATGTTCAACCGATGCCTTTTCCTATCATGACCTGATCCTGATCTGTCATACAAAATCCGCCCACCTAAGGCGAAAGCTAAGATTCTCATGCAACGTAATTTTGGTGGTATGAACCTTGACGATCTTTGCAAGGATGCCAACAACATAGATTGGTCTGCTCTGTTTACCTCTGCATCAGTCGATGACCAAGTTAATATTTTTGCGGCTAAACTTATCGAGCTTTACGATCATCACGCACCTATTCGAGCTGTTAAGGTTAGACATTTGCCGGCGCCGTGGCTCACAAATGAGATTAAAACGCTTCTGCACAAAAACGTTACGGCAAAGTCTAAATTTAAGCGTAGGGCTAATGACGCTAACAGGGAAAGAGACCTCTCAATGCGTAATCACTGTAATGAGGTGTGTAGGAATGCTAATCGCCACCACATTCATACTTCTGTCCAAAATGGGGACGCATCCAAAGTTTGGAAATTTCTTTGATCATTGGGGGCCGGTAAAATCCAACAAGATACAATTCCCAAAGACATAGACATTGATGCAATGAATACTCATTTTACTGCTTCGTCCAATTTTGATAGGACAATAAAGTTGAATACACTGAATTATCTTTCTTCACTTCCGACTCCCAGTTATTCTCCATTTGTTTTTAGTCAGTTCTCCGCATGTGATGTTAAGAAAAGCATACTATCGATTACTTCGAATGCTGTAGGAAGTGACTGTATCAGCCGTGATATGTTAGTCCCTGTGCTGGATGTTATCCTTCCCGTCATTTGTCATATCCTGAATTTGTCTGCATCTAGTGCTGTCTTTCCATACTCATGGAAAGATGCTCAAATAATTCCTTTACCTAAAAAGTCTAAGCCCACATCCTTTTCTGAATACCGTCCAATATCCGTACTACCATTCCTATCCAAAGTCCTTGAACGGAAACCAAATCAAATAAGCACTTCATCGCTAAAAAGAATCTCCTCAACCCTTTCCAGTCTGGCCTCCGTGCTGGTCATAGCACCACCACAGCGTTTCTGAATATTACAGATGATATAAGGTCAGCCATGGTAAACGGTAATCTAACAGTCTTAGCTGTATTAGATTTCAGTAATGCTTTTAATACCGTTGATTTTGATGTTTTGCTTGGCATTTTATGCTCTCTTAACATATCTCCATAGGTAATTGACTGGTTTCGTACTTACCTGTTCGGTCGCCGGCAACGTATTTGTATTGGAGAGACGTTGTCTTCCAGGAGTTATACTTCTGCCGGTGTACCTCAGGGTGGCGTTCTATCCGCTTCAGTGGACAGGGATTTGCGAACTAGTTTAAAAAATCATACAAAACAGGGAAGCGGAGCGGGGAAACGGAGCAGAAAAGCGGAGAGGGGAAGCGGAGCGGGGAAACGGAGTGGAGAAGCGGAGCGGGGTACCGGAGCGGGGAATTATTACTCGTCGCGTGAACTCAGTCTAGCTCCGCACAGTCCGCAACACCGCTCCGCTACCTCGCTCCGCATAGTCGCACAGTCCGTAACTCCGCTCCGCTACCTCGCTCCGCATTAATGGACAGACACTGTCCGCAACTTCGCTCCACTCCGCTGCCAGTCTCCTCTCCGCTGCCTCGCTCCGCTTCTATCGACAGGCAGCCTAAGGCTGCCTGTCCATTGAAGCGGAGCGAGGACAAAAGCCCCACTTAAAAACCACACTTTTCTGTTTCCTATACAAACTGTTCCTAGCTGTCGTTGCCATAAATCCTAACTAAAAGTACTACGCTTGCATGAATTAACGATAGTATTTCAATAGGTAAGTAGGTATGTAGATAGTTAGGTAGGTGTAGATAGGTATATGTAAGTAGGTATGTAGGTACCGGTAATTCAGCATTACTGAGTGACTTACCTTTGTGTCGTCCTTGTATTTGCTAGTAAATACGAGCTTTTGTGCAACGTTGATAATAAGAGACCATGTCCTTTTGTCTACTTAAATTACTGCAGAGAAATTAAAGCTGTGCTCGGGACGATAGCTTGATTTTATTTAGGTGTTTTCTTAAATATTTGTTCTTGACATGTCGGTAATTACATACCATTACGCTTGTACATGACGAGCTAGTGGCTAAGTACTAACAGGATGTAGATAAGTGGTGGTGGATAGGTGACCTTTACATACCGAGACTCCTCCGTGCCTCTGGAAGCACGTTAAGTGACAATCGTTACGGGTCGTCAGAAGCCCAAAAGTCTGACAACCAGTCTTACCAGAGGTGTCGTATTACCTAGTTACTGGGTTGTGGCGGTCAGATAGGCAGTCGCTACATCTAAAATACTGGTATTCAGCTGCATCTGGTTAGACTGGAAGCCGACCCCAACATAGTTGGGAAAAGGCTAGGTAGATTGATTTTTGACGTTTGTACTTGAAGGAGTAAGCTAAGGTGTACATAACACCCACATTTCGCTAATTAAACATAATTATTCCATGACCATGCTAAGTCGCATGTTATGCGGCGAGGCCATGAGCATTGTTTGGACTTTTCTAATGGAATTTAATTATACTTTGCCCGATCCGGAGACCGAATTAAGGACCACACGCTCTTCTGTCGCACCTGCAACTATGACTCCGTCCTAATGTAAATAATCGTCGCGCGAATACGCGATTGTCGCGTTCATTTTGTTCGAACGCGTCGTCGCGCCGAGAGATCCTCTGTGCCTTCCAGTTTTCCGAACAAATGAGTGTCAAATATTATTATTATTATTTCATCTACTCGACGTCCGTATGTCACTGCAGGGATCCAGCAGAATATCAGCGTCAGGTATATTTGCCTGACACATGCTGAGTTGGACTCCCATTTGGTGCAACCTTGAGACACGCACCGCACTTTGTATGTTTCACTATTTTAAAGTGTCATCACAATGTCTTTATTTTCTTTTATATTTTATTGTTTGTATATTGGCACCTTATATTCTATATTCATGTATTTAGTTATTATTTAAACGTGTTTTTGTATTTTGTGCTGTCTTTTGTGTGCATCAAATAAATGATTTATCTATCTATCTATCTATCTAAATGATCCGTAGCGGTCGCTTATATTAGGACACGGTCTTTGAGTACCTACCAACCTCTAGCTAGACCAACGACGAGGCAGTCAATATAATGTTAGGTAATATTTTCGCTCCTCCTTCATTCCATTACTTCCCTTAATCATGGAAGAACGGAAATAGCTATATTAGAAATTTGATGTTTTACCGAAATGAATGTTTTTACGACGTAGGTTAGGTATCTTCCTATATGGTAAAACTAGCTTTTGCCCGCGACTTCGTCCGCGTAGAAGTCGAAAATGGTTCTAATAGGATTTTTTATTAGTTTTTACGTTATTAATTTTGTTATATCATATAAATTATTATGTTAAAATGTTTGAATAATTATAAAATATAACAATCTTTATTATAGTATAGGGATTTAGAGGTTAAATAAACTGGAAAAGCATACTTTGATGGAAAACTGCACTCTCTTGAATTCGAAGGGGTAATTTGATGGTGTTAGGGGAATCCTAGGAATAAATACAGACCTCTGTAAAACTTAGAAACCTTCAAATGCGGTACTAATATGTATAGTACGGTGACTTTCGAGACATTCCAATTTTAAAGAGTATTTGCATTGCAAGCACCAAGCCTATATGTGAGTTCAACCTTTTTTGAATAAAATCTGATTGACTTTTCAAACATGTGTCAAAATGAAAAATTATTTAAATCAAAAGCACTAAGGAGTATTGATATCAACTTCGAAGCAAATCACTCCCAAAATAACTTTCTACCCCAATTTAACCCCGTTAGGGGATGAATTTCAATAAAATACGAAACAGGTCTTCTATTAATTCTGTTAAAGAATGTTTATGCAAAATTTGAAGTAGATTGGACCAAGGAATCACTTTGTCCCATACAAACTTTGCCCACCTTTTTCACCCCCTTAGGGGTAGAATTTCGAAAAATCCATTCTTGTCGGATGCGACGTCATACAAAGAACACACCCTCCAAGTTTCAGGCCTCTACGATCAGCGGTTTCGGCTGTGCGTTGATCCGTCAGTCAGTCATTCAGGACAAAGCATTTTATATGTATAGACGTGGGTTGAAGTTGATGTAGAATAGAATAGAATAGAATAGAATATTCTTTATTATGTACACCATAAAAAATACAGATAAAAATGTAGTCATTTTACATAGGGTGACACAATGGGCGGTCTTATCGCTAAAAGCGATCTT
The DNA here is from genome assembly GCA_916701695.1 of Agrochola macilenta. NCBI lineage: Eukaryota > Metazoa > Arthropoda > Insecta > Lepidoptera > Noctuidae > Agrochola > Agrochola macilenta. Next base: position 5,048,664 of record OU753569.1, read on the forward strand.
TTACAGACAACCTTTGGATGGATTAAAGGGAGAAGGAGAGACAAATACTGCAGGTAGTCAGTGGTGTACCATTTACATACACAATAAATACATACATTCATAAAGCATACACTTATCTATATATATATATATATATACAATAATAAACATGAAACAAGTTCAAGGAACTATATGTAATGATGATGTTTAAGGAGACAGGAAGTGTTTTTTTACCAGATGAAAACATGATGTAAAACATGATGTGACTATAAAGATTCCTAAGTAATATAATTATAAGACACACAGGGTTGTAGAAGACTGTAATTGTACAAACGAACAAGGAGTTTGGTATCCAAGCAGCTTACGTACAAAAACTACTTTTTCGATGTTGTTTGCCGATTAGTCAATCCTTTGGTGACATCTGCACTCTTATAATAAGTGTGCCGCGTAAAAAGTTGTGACAGTCAGTTAAAACGCAGTGTAGTGACACATAAAATAAAATACTTATATCAAAATCTTTGTTCGATTGTATTTGCATATATTAGCATACATATATAGTTACCTACATACCATCTGAGTAATTTAAACTTGAAAAATTGTTTACAGACGGAGCCATAAAATATTATCTTTACAAAATTTCCTTACGACATTACTGTGATACCTAAAATGTTCCTACCCGATGACACTTTAACGATGTGCACAATTCGACGATTTACGAAGGTAAAAGACGATTTTTGCTTCTAACAAACCGTGTGTCTGGCGAAGTTTAATTTATTGCTCCACCAGCCACCTTGGTACAGGCTCTAATATATTTTGAGACATTAGCCTGGAGGCGTTCTCGTTAACTGGTAAAGACGTAAGGTCAGGATATGAATAGAAGGCTGAAAATGTAGAACAAAATATAAGGGCTGTATTTCACAAAGAAAAAAATAAAAAATAAAATACAATTTATTGCAATGTTTCAGGCGGTGAACTTTTCCTGTGGGAATAACTCTGAAATATCGAAGATAATTTTCATTTGTTTATGAAAAGTCTGATAAGATTATGAAAGGACATTGTTAAAAATGGCCTATGAATCAACACGTATGAAACCTTTACAGTAATTACTAGTTTGTTTTATAATTTACATTACAATTATTACAATAGAACGGACACTTCTTAATTTCGAAAACATTTAAAAAAGTAATTCACTTCGGTCTTATTCCCCGGCGCCATTATGTTTGTTCCAATTTGACGTTTTGGTGTAGGCAAAGGGCAATAGCTCATACAGCCAAGTCTTTTTGCGCAACGGTATAGTGTGCCCCGTAATTACAACGCTCAGCACTCTCAGCGCTTGATCTATGAATAAGGTGATTTAATTACAAACAGAATAAAGTGATTAAAAGCGCTGTGTGAAACGAGCAACCGCGACACTGACTGTCGATGAATTGACAGATGACAGTTTGACATTTCATAGTAATGACAGCGTTGTTATTTTGTCACTCGCATCCTAACTCCTGCGCTTGCATCTTGCGTAGCTTGTGTGTATTCGTTTGTGTTACTCCATTTTCTGTTTTTTTTACCTATTTTAACTACAATTTGGCGTGAACAAAGGACTGTGATTTCCTCTTGAAATATCGACCTCTGGCTGGGATTTCATAGCCCTAAACTAGTCATAACTACAAATAAATTAGTAACTACTTATAAAGAATGATTCTGACTACCTAATAGTACATTATGCATTTAATGAAACGTTTGAAGGTAAAATCCAATGTATTTTCACTAATAAACGAATAATAACCCCAAAATCCGAAAGTGTTTTAGATTTTTATAATTCTCAGCAGTGTCCGTGATTTTAATTTAGGTTCAGTTGAATTTATTTATTTAGAATACAGAAAGTAAATTCCCGTCTCTGTTGGTTCTTAGGCGAACGATGTATGGACGCCGAACAATGTCCTTTCGTGAAGCTCCCACAGAAAAAGATGTTTATATTATGGCACTGTATATTATAATTAATTAAACTTATTCTGAATAAAGGTCCTTGAAATGTCCCTAGCTTGCCCTTGAAGCCCTTGAATTAGTTTCTGGATTAAATAGACCTAGAGATTCTACTTGTTTGATTTGTAATGCATAAGCAAACAGTAAGGAGAACTTCTAGCATTGTAACCAGTAATTGGATCAGCCGTACTTGAGCAAGCAAAGGCTCGGTGATGCCGGCAAGGAATACTTATAATAATATAGAACCTAAAAACTATAGACCAATTACATGTTTGCCGACGGTATAAAGTTCTTACATCCATTCTGAGAGCAAAAATTGCACAACATATCTTTAACAACTCAATTATGTCTGTGTCTCAGAATGGATGTAAGAATGGGTCCCGCGGTACTAAGGAGCTGCTCCTTATAGACATGGCCATAAGACAACAGATTTGTCGACATGTTGGATAGATTATAAGAAGGCCTATGATTCGGTGCCACATACATGGCTCACTAGGGTGCTGGAGTTGTACAAAATAGACGCAACTCTACGCACCTTCTTGATGTCATGTATGGGGCAGTGGAGGACGGTCCTTCTCTATCCAGGATGTCGACGGATCCGGGGGATCGATGAACCGATCAGGATTGAGCGGGGAATATTCCAGGGCGATAGTTTGAGTCCGCTTTGGTTCTGCTTAGCCTTGAATCAAAATCAAAAATCAAAATCAAAAGTCATTTATTCAAACTAGGCTGAGAATCAGCACTTTTCGAACGTCAAAATTACATAAGACAGTCCCCCAAAACGCCCACCCTTCACCACTTCCTAGTGCGTTAGCTGGAAAGAAGAAGTGAAACTCCCCAGCAGCACAGCTGTCTGTTCAGTTAGAAGAACAAAAAAAAGATTCTATATAATAGTATTCAAAATAATTTACATTACGCAACACAAAACATAATTTAAATTATTAGCCATATATAAGCTAGCACACGCCAATATACCAAACAAAATCATCGAGAACTATACTCAGGCAGAAATAAAACAAAACGTAAACAGAACTTAATATCTTAATAAAAGCCACCAGGCATAAAGGGCGTGCCCGCTTACATATAGTTGTAACTGGAAGTTATAAATGATAAACTAGGACCATCGAGGTAAAATAAATAAACAAACAGTTAATTAAGCATTAAGCAAGTCCATTCCAGTCATTTGGCATTAAGTCCGCCTTTGTACGGTATATTTTTACTTGTGCATGAAGTTTTAATAAATAAATAAATAAATAATAATTACTAATAACAATAAATAATATGATCAATTGTCGAGGTCACTAGCTAACCACATATTGCAATACAACTCATAAAAAAAACATTGTGATGAGTACATTATGTCAACAATAAATAAAATTTAAATAACTTGATTTTTATAGTCAAATAAAATAAACAATTACTTATATAAACTCATATAACTTGTCAGTAGGTAAGCTGGAGAAAGAACACAAACATTGTCTTGAGTTAATCATAGTGACCAACTGTTCTTATCATTTAAGTAGTCGTTGATAGAATAGTATGCCTTTGAACAAAGCTTGGATTTTACTTTCGTTTTAAACGCATTAAAAGGCAAATCTACCAAAGAAGAGGGTAGCTTGTTATAAAAAGTTATACCAAGCCCGACAAATGAGTTATGAACCTTATGAAGTCGGTGAAAGGGAGCACGTAGTTTGTCCTTATTTCTAGTGTAAACATTGTGAAAATCACAGTTTTTAGTGTATAAGTGTATACATATATTGCCTAATATATAAATCCTCTAAGCACACTGCTAGAGAATTCAGGTCTAGGCTATCGGTTGACAAGAGGTGGTCAGGTTATATCTCACCTCCTTTACATGGATGACCTGAAACTCTTTGCCCCCAACAATTTGCGACTGATGGAGCTATTGAAGGTAACAGAAACGTTCAGTAGCGCCATCAGGATGGAATTTGGTGTCGAGAAATGTGCAGTTATGCATGTAAAGCGAGGGGGGATTATGGAATCCGTGGGAACCCAACTCTCTGATTCCATACACCTTAGATCTCTCTCCTCAACCGAAACCTACAAGTATTTGGGTATGTCGGAAGCATTAGGCATCAAGGTTACCGACATGAAACAATCGTTGAGGGAGCGTTTCTTTGGCCGCCTGAATAAAGTGTTAAATAGTCTTTTATCAGGCGGAAACAAGGTGCGCGCCTTCAACGGTTGGGTCATACCGGTTTTGATGTATTCTTTCGGCATACTCAAATGGACTCAGACGGAACTTGACGCTCTGGATAGGAAGGTCCGTACATTGTTGACAGCTTATCGGATGCATCACCCACGATCATCAGTGATGAGACTGTACATCCCGCGGAAGTGTGGGGGTCGAGGTTTCTTAAATGCTAAAACCCTTCACAACCGCGAGATTTGCAGTCTCAGGGAATATTTCCTTCAAACTGACGTGGGGATGTACCGAGATGTGGTCGCAGTGGACAAGAGCCTCACTCCACTCTCCTTGGCGAAAGAGAACTGACGCAAACCTGCAGTACTTGATACTAACGATCGTAAGGAAGTCTAGCAAGGCAAAGAGCTTCACGGACGGTTTTTCCGGGCCCTCCATGGCCCTGATGTAGACTTTTTGGCATCTGTATCCTGGCTGTGTTTCGGCGATCTCTTCGGGGAAACCGAAGGTTTTGTCTGTGCGATTATGGATGAAGTTATCTTGACGAATAATTACCGGAAATACATTGTCAAGGACGGTACGGTTGACATCTGTCGGGCATGCCACCGTCCCGGTGAATCAATCAGACATATTGTTTCCGGTTGTTCTCGTCTTGCTAACGGCGAGTACTTGCATAGACATAATCTAGTGGCTAGGATTATCCACCAGCAACTTGCCTTGCAATACAACCTTGTTGAGTCAGAAGTACCATACTACAGGTATGTGCCCGACCCAGTTCTCGAGAATGGTCACGCCACATTGTATTGGGATCGATCTATCATCACTGACAGGACTATTGTAGCCAATAAGCCTGATATTGTGGTGATAGATCGACGAGAGCGCCGTGCAATGATTGTTGATATCGCTGACGAGAATCTCGTGAAAGCTGAGAAAGATAAAAAAATCAAGTATCTCGACTTAGCACACGAGGTTGTCGACATGTGGGACGTGGACTCTGCAATCATTGTACCGATAATCGTAACAGTCAATGGCCTAATAGCGGAGAGCCTCGATCAACACCTCAGGAGGCTCTCATTGCGCGGCTGGGTCAAGGGCTTGATTCAGAAAGCAGTACTCCTAGACACGGCACGCATCGTGAGGAGGCTCCTCTCTCTAGAGCCCTGACCACCGGCAGCCTGGAGCCTGTTCCTGATGCCGATAGGCCACTATTTTTTATATTTTTAAATGATTTTGTATGGTTTTTATAAAAATATTTAAAAATGTAAATAATAAGTATAATATAATATTTTTTAGTTATTTCTTTCAAAAAGGTACATATTTGGTAAATAGTATATAAGTTACAGCAGATTCAAACCTATATGTGTGTCTTTGGAGAGTGTAGTGTGTCCGTGAGTGCAATATAAGTCCTCAGCACCTACTTGCCTGAGAGTGTGTGTGTTTAACAGTTGAAACGCGATCATAGATTAATTTGAGTAGGTGAATATTCCCGGCAGACGAAATTATTTTAAAATATTTAGCATATTTTCAGTTTCAGCATAATCCAAGTCAAGTAGCCATTTCGTAATAGTTTTTTTACATTTTGATCTGCACATAGGGTGTATTTTTATATCTTATTAAACTTGTTATAGACGTAGCTACTGAGGAAAAGGAAACTACGTTGGGCCGAACGACAATTTGTGCGAATGGAGGTACAGACAGTATGTTTACGTCGTTTGACAGAGACACACAGACAGTTTGAGTATGTGTGGTTAAAACAAGGTTAAGGATAAATAACTTGCGAAAAGAGAGAACCGTACATGTTTTATAAAGATCGACGGTAGGAAATCGGTAAGGTAACCGCCATCCAACCTTCAGGAGTGCCCTTTGAGCACGTTCTAATTTCAGCATGTGAGTTTTCGCTGATCCACCCCAAGTAATTATGCAATATTGTATAAGCCATTGACAGAGGGCAAGATATTAGCACCGTAAGGTCCGCAGCGTGACGTAGGGACTTAAAAATGTAGATCAACCTGCGCAGTCGTGATGTGAGTGTGTTTATGTGTGTAGAGAATGACAGGCAATCATCAATTTGTACACCGAGATATTTAACAAAATTGATGTGAGAAAGGCAGGGGCAATTACAAACTGTGAGGTGAGGTGAAATACATCAGTGAGCACTCAAGGGATAAGTGGAGGAAGGAGGATTCCCAGCGGCAGTAAAAGAAAAGGGAAGGTAATTAGTTTTGTCAGCATTTAAAGTAAGCAGGTTTTGAGCCAAACAGTTGGTGACAAGGTTGAGACCATTTCAGACACTAATCTACATGGTCCTCATTTGGCTTGACCAAGATTATGTCTGGACTTTAAATAAAAGAGACTGTGATTTCTGAGTTTGTTTTGGCCTTTCTTCTCAGAGTAGTCGGATAGGAAACGCCGAACTCAACTAGCATTTTTTTAATTTTATTTTGACGTGTAACAGTGATTCATATAGACGAGTATATCCTATTTACAGAATAAACAATTTCATTACATTTCAGTCCGGATTTTGCATGCCGAAATACCTGCTCCCAGGAGTCCCCGTGGAATAGTAGGGCAGTATCATATGAAGATGGATGCATTGGGAAGCGTTAGGCGGCAGAGCTCATTTATATAAATGAGAAAAAGGGTCGGGCCGATAATACTGTCCTGGGGGACCTCGTATGATATGGGCAATATAATTGCAACTAGATAACGTTTTTATTTACGGGAATTGACCTTCAGTTTGAGAAATATCAGCTGGTTCTTCTCTCGAATGAGCAATAATTAGAAGCGCTTTTGCCATAGCCTGTGGGGAAACTATGAGTAAATGAGCTTAAATAAAAGCGTGCTGTTGGAGTATCAACGCTCAGCGCCAAAAGTTGAAAATCCACATGAGCATAAGAATTGCCTCTCGTGGAGGTTTACACTTGGCTTGTAGCCAAGTGTCATGTTTCATTTACAAATAAATTTCCGATAGTTTAAAAATACATATTTAAACCTTATTATTTTCAAAGTTCTAGCTTTGCTAAATGAATTTCAAACAATCTATTTGGCTCACACAATCCATTGGGTATCCAACAAATGATTTACTCTTCATCATTCCATTCCGTTCGGGCAAAAACCCGCAAGATATTTTATTGATACCTTCAGGGCTCTTGTCTTCGCTTATAGATGAATGTTGACAATGAGAGTTATGTGTTTTGTCGTGTATCAGAAGGGTGTGCTCTTAATACAGGGTGTGACACAGGCCAGTAAACTGAACATCTTTCTCCATTGTACCAACATCTTTATCGCGAAAAAATTATCCGTTGTCCCATACATTTGGGTCGAGTAGATATTGCAGTTTTTGAAGGGACGACTGATATTTTTTTCGCGATAACGATGTTGGTCCAATAGGGATGATGACTAAAAATTTTTGTTTTGTCCGTCAGGTAGATTATAAAAAAATTATGGACACGTATTTTTTCTCTATTTCCGCAATCAAAAGATAACGGCGATACATTGAGTTAAAATGTGCCATGACATCATGACTTGTGACGTAGCGACCCCCACTCCCCAACTTAAATGCGTTTTATCCAAGTAATTTTTTATTAATATGTTATAGCAAAAATATGTCTAATATTTTTTTATTATCTGAGTGACGGACTAACTAGAATTTAATTTTTTACCCAGTCATCATCCATGTTAGCAATGTATGATCATAGTTATTCTGAGACACGATGTATAATGCATACGGTTCGTGTTTTGAGATGTCGTAGTTCTTCTAAGATAGGTAGGTAAATGTTACGCTTAATTTCTGGGAATTTAAGTTTCATAGGCGTTATAGAGAAGATACGTAGGCTATATTCGGCGTAATATAACGCCGAAAATAGCCTTTAGTACCTTTTTTAGTACCTTCTCACGATGTTCATCGTAATCATCATCATGATCATCATTTCAGCCGAAAGACACTTCCACATACCTAGGCCTCCCCCAAGCATCGCCACTTCGACCGGTTCTGTGTTCTTCTCGCATTCAGCGGATTCCATCGCTGATGGATGTTCATCATGCTGGATAATAGTTTTTAAAAGCAGTTTGTGTGCGAAGAAGATGTTTAGTGCGAAGTTTTTAAAAGAACCATGATCTCAATTTAGGAGAAATCTAAAGGTGTTCTAAATTCATAAATATTTTGACTTGTAGGGAATCGAACCCAAGATTGAATAGTTATTTGGCTCAAAGTGCAGGGAAAAACAAAACAACATTTATCAGAATGACAATAATTTATTAAAACATTCAATTATGAGATCTAGAACGTCTGTTCACAGCTAAAATACTAAGAGCGAATTTCACCAATAAAACTGAACGCGATCAGCACGTTAACCACGTTTAAGAGCTGTCAGTGTCATTATTTCCTTTGGAATATTGACACTGAGAGTTCTTGAACTCGGTTTAGATTCGTTTGTATTGTTAGGGCTGATTTCACCAATGAAATTGAACGCGATCAGTATTTCTAAAACGCGTTCAAGAGCTGTCAATGTCAAAATTGTTGTGGAATATTGTACAGTGACAGCTCTTGAACGCGTTTAGATGTGCTGAACGCGATCAATTTCATTGGTGAAATCAGTACTTAGTTATTGAAACCTCATACATTAACAGTTTTCGTAATCGCTTTTATAATATCTAACGTGACGATTATCGTGGACGTCCACGTCGACGTCACGGCATCACGATAACACAGGGAAGTAAAATGTATGGAAATATATGAAGACGCTTTTAAATTTTCGTCCACGATAACGTTATAACGTGCACGACTGCACCTATTTTCATACATTTTATGGACGTGAACTTGGACGTACATTATGTAGACATTTTCAGTTATTCCTTTTTTAGTTTTCATCATATTGTTTTTTTTATCGTCTACTTACAGGAAACCAATAAATGTGTATGGTAGAAACTAAATAAGTAACAATTTTTAATAAGCGAATTAGATGCGTACGAATTATATTTTTTAATAATAATAATAATAAGTAAAAAATTGTTTTCAATTCGAATGATTGATATTTTATTTATTTTTATCTTTTTCGTAATCACCTAAACGATTGTGATATTTCCGATATTATAATAACATGGTAAAATTAACTATACTGTACTTATTTACATTTTTTTTGCATTTTATTAACTTTTCAATTACCTACTTTTTTCATCACAAAACTAAACTCGTCTGTTCCTTAAATTTAATTGATTAAATTAAAATTATTGTCCAAAAATTTAAAAACAAATTATTCAGTATTATCTGGACATAATATTAAGTTAGTGAAAACACAGAATATGCAATCTGAAAAAAAAAAAAAACAATTACGGATACTACTTATACAAAATAAATACGGGGCCTATATGGCCAACGTAAAAATCGTTTGTAATATCGACACAATAGTGCAAATAATGAGTCTTACCAAATATATTTATTTAGGTATTATTAATTACACTTATTTTTAAGTTATGTGTGTATCTTACAGACTTCTTAAAAATATTAAATACAGAACAAAACAAAAACAAAAAAAAAACATTTATTTTATAAAACGTGTAGATAACTACAAAGTTTAAAACAAGTTGCATTTTGAACAACGTGTACAAAATTCTAAACACGAGTTATTCAATTCTTCTTTACACGTTTTAGTTTTACGGTTTCCACCGCAGTTTTACATTTTCAAATTCGGTAAACTAGATATAAAACTTCAACGATCTAAACTTAGCAAACCATAATTTTACTTCCAGAAAAAAAAAAAAAAAATACAAAAAGAAAAAACATCCGACTTCCTAAAAATTACCTATTTATTTTTCACTTTTTAGTTGTGGTCCCTACCCCACACAAATTTGCATACCACTACTTGCTATGTAAATATCAGTGACAGGAAGGTTTTTAACATCAGTTATGAATACGTATTATTTGAAGCTTACTCAAAAACTACCCAAGCAAAGTTAATAAAATTTATATGGGTCCACCACGCAAGCTCTATCAAATGAAAATGTTGGTTATAATATAATGTTGTTTAAATTTATCATAGCTAGACACCAAACCTAGTCATTTTGATTATTTTCTTCACTCATAAAAAACAATTATTTCTTGTCAAATTATTTGTGTATTAATTAACAAATAATATATTAAATTTTTATAATTTACTCAAACCACTTACATTAATTAATTAATCAAATTCAAGTCGGTAACTTGAAACCGTTACGTTACTAAGAATTGTCTGTTCCTGTGATCTAAAATTAAATGACTAAATAATATAATGTTCAAGTTCGTTCAAGTGTAACGGAACGTTAATTTTGTTTCGTTCGACGTTTGTTTGAAACTGGAACTTATTTTCCCTCTTTTGTTTTGTGAGAGATATTAAAATTTTCTTTTCTTAAAGATTATCGGGATTTCCTTTTCGTTTACACAAAAGATTGTTTGTTTAAAAGTAAAATAATTGGCGGAGAACTCAATTGTTGTAGGAAACATGGATGTTAACTTAGAACATTTCGATTTTGTACAATATTCCCATTTTTATATAAATATATAGATACCTAATTATGACATTGACGTAGATATGTTGGTCGTAGTGTAAAAAAATAAAATTATTGCAAAAAAATATCATAATGTTGAGTAATTTTTTTCAAACACCATTATATTGGTTTTAATATTATGTTAACATTAAAAAAACATACCTACCAAATTTTTATAATGATATGTACCATCGCGGACAATGGCGGTGAACCACTTTTCAACCTTATTACCATATGTGTGCATAAGGGTGAAAAGTGCTCGGCCGCTAATGTCCGCGGTTGTACCGTACAAGCTTATAAACTGTTATACAGATTCTGATAGCATTACAAAGACTTTGTCATGAAGATTTTTGATAGACAATCTACATACCAGGAAGGCTTTCACCTTCCTGGTTTTAAAGTACCTACGTTATAACCGTATGCGGATAATAAGGCTGTCCCTCACATCGGGAATTCCGGACACAGAGCCGGAACTTCAGATCCGAGATAGAATATTTATAGGGCCTTTTCAAAACGGTATAAGTAGGTACCTGTAGTATGTATAATATTATAATAACAGTAATTACTTGTATATACATATGTGAAATAAATGTACACCAATTATTTATAAAAAATAAAAAAATGTTAAATTATGAGTTTAGTAAAAAAATATGATGTCACATATGTGGAAAACAGCAAAATATCGATTGACATTAATTCATAATTTAAACTCTTAAATCATATAAGTACACATAATTACATAATTAATATATTTACAAATCTAAATTTTTTATATTTTTTTCGTCATTTTATTAAATACAATAAAAAATCTACGACATACCATTTAAAATCTATGAGCAACATATTTTTATAAAAATGATATCCGAACTAGAACAATTCGTATGATTTAAATTCATTCATTTCCAGCACCACCATATTTTAAAATATTTAAAACGCAACGACACCTGTGCACATTTAAATAGTACTTAACCTTTACAAAAAAAACATTAAAACACTTAGGCCATCACTACAAAAAGAAAAACATATGTTAATTATTACTTATTCTTAGCTGTTTGTAATCTTAGCAAATTATAACAGCTGATGGCGCTTACAAAGTACACAAATGTCGTTTAAATTTTGAACTATCTACACGTTTCAATATCTGGCACGACTCGCAGTTAATTATCCTATAATTTATTAATCCTACGCAGGCAAATTTTACGTAAAATTACCAAAATTACGAGTACCCTAACATAAGACTTGGTACACACTAGGCAATTTTTGTCTTCTATTTGTTGCCGGCGACAAATAGTCGCGTCATAGTCGCTAACGATAGTTTATTGTGGCTTTTAGTTTTAAATTAATGGTGTATGTACCATTGAGCTCTGAAACTCATCGTTTGAGCAATGTAGAGTAAGTTCCGATGGAAAATGTCCGCCGTCATCAACGAAATACATTGTCTGTTAAGGAACAAAATACTGATTTAGATATTTTCCGTGTGTACGACATGACCTAAATATAAGGGCTTATTATGAAGAAATTGAGACAAAAGCAACTAAAATTACCTCAACCTTATTCATTCATTGTAATCTAGAACAATTATAAAGTTTACCTTAAGGCTACATTTTTCGTTCCCAAAAATAAAATTTCTTATTTTTTTACTTGGCACTCGTATCTAATATCACAGATCTTTGAGTAATACCGTCATTCGTATGAAAGTACGTACACTTTCATTGCAGGTCAGCACCGCTCTACCCGCAATTTTAAAATACTTTAGTTAGAACATTTGAATTTTTTGTCTGTCGAAATGGATTTGAGAATTGCTAGGAGCGGTCGTAAAAAGACTAGAAAAACATTAGCCTTTTGTAAAATCTGTACCTACTGTACCACTTATAAATTCTTTATTAAACTCTCAGACCAAATAAAAAACCAAGACAGAGCGCTGTCAACAGTAAAGTGAAGCCGGTTTTGAAAACATGTGTGCTCTTTGTGTGATGTAGTTTGATTGTAAAGGTTGTAAATGTGTGAGTGTATGCATAGAGCGGCGGTGTAGTTTTGGCATGCTTCACTGTATTGTTCGCAGCGCTTAAAGTGAAGCCGGTTTTGAAAACATGTGTGCTCTTTGTGTGATGTAGTTTGATTGTAAAGGTTGTAAATGTGTGAGTGTATGCATAGAGCGGCGGTGTAGTTTTGGCATGCTTCACTGTATTGTTCGCAGCGCTCTGTCTTGGTTTTTTATTTGGTATTTGATTACACTTAAAATATTCGATCATTCTTTTGTGCAGATATTGCTCGTAATATGGTGGGAAAGAATAAGCGGGGGGGTTTCAGTGGTCTCAAACCGCGTCTCGGTACAAATCAGTAAGTACTACATCTCCCTGTCAGTATACCGCTATCTCCTAATAATTTGACTTTGATCCCACAAGAGTGATGCCTCTTTAGAGCTACAAGTTGTCATGGCCTACTTCTTCCTTAGTCTCACACAGATAACTCTTGAAATGGTCGTGTCCTTGCTTCGCCTCTTGATCAAATAGTTTACTAATTGTATCCTTGAAAAAACCTTTTGGTTGGATAAAATTTTCCAATTTCGTTTCTATCGAGAGTTTCCTTTTTTTATTATCATTTGTAAGGCGAGGGAAGTCTAAGGAGTAACTTTGCCGTATTATCTTTTGCTTTTCGGCGTTTTGTTGATCGGTTTCACTTTTGTAAGCATCTTTATTAGGTTTGTCTGCTAAATGGTCTTCGAACGCTCCATTGCCGAATACATTGCTAGCACTCGGTTCTATAATTGCGTGTTCAGGGACTTTGGTGAACAGTAGCCGTTCAGAGTCCATAAAAGTTAAGACTGGAGATCTTTCGTTAATTACTTTGCAGGATTCACCGAACAAGTCCAGCTTTTTGACATTTCCACCATTATTACTACTATCTTCATCGAATACTGTGTCACCAGATCTTTCGGCGTCGGAGTTTCTATTCTCTGGTATAGTGCAGAGATCGGGATCCCTCGTGAATGTTCGGTGATATTCGTTGGTTGTCATCTCTGAGATATCATCGTTGAAGATTTTCTTACCTTTACAATTTTTGGTACTAGACAGATTGGTTTCTGATGAATTGAAGCGGGTTGTATTGTTGACGCTGGATAATTTGTTGGCCGGTGACGTAAGACTATTGTTATAGGCTCTTTCAGCTTGAGAATTCTTTCCCTTGGTATGGATTCCAAATATCCTTTTGATGGAGTTTCTGAACTGTAACAATACATGCCCGATTTAGATAGAATTTTGATAAAAATAGATGTATTCTGGTAGGTTGTTGACTTACTTGTGTATTCATTCCTACGTAAATCAGAGGGTCGTAGCAGATGGAACTCTTGGCGACCAGTGCTGGTATGACACCGGCTCCAGGGGACACCTGCATGACAAAAAACAAAGAGTTCAGAGAAGCAGATTTTCACTCGCCCATTTTCCGAGTAAATGGAAAATTACAAATGTTCAATCCTTCATAAGATTCATTTATAAACGGCATTATTATGAAAGGTTTGATTCATTCAAATTTTATTCATAAGGTTTTTATTAAATTCTGATCAATCAGCCTTTGTAAAAATATTTCTATACGAGGTCAAGTATTGCAACATAATGTTCCTTTGTAAATGTTTTCGTTGAAATATCCTTTTTTAGCTTTGAGCAGACGATATAGTTATCAAGGGAATTTAATAAATACAATTTTTATGAACTCTGTGCGATACTGAAGTACGCAAGTTTGCTCAAAATTTAGACCTTTATTTGTATTAGAGCTACAATCTTAAAATAATTCTATAGTCAAGGTTATATTTGAGGAATATAAATAGCTAACAATAGTGTAACATGCTGCGTTGTCGCGTAGACAAGCTGTGGGTAAAATTGGGTAAAGCTTTTTTGTGTCGTCAATGAATATGCAACACGCACGCAGCTTTTTTGTATCGTCAATGAATATGCCAACTTGGAGGGTGTGTTCTTTGTATGACATAGGCATCCGATAAGAAAGGATTTTTCGAAATTTTACCCCTAAGGGGTTGGAAAAAAAAAGGGGTTGAAAAAGGTGGGCAAAGTTTGTATGGGACAACGTGATTCCTTGGTCCAATCTACTTCAAATTTTGCATGAACATTCTTTAACAGAATTAATGGAAGACCTGTTTCGTTTTTTATTGAAATTCATCCCCTAACGGGGTTAAATAGGGGTAGAAAGTTATTTTGGGAGTGATTTGCTTCGAAGTTGATACCAATACTCCTTAGTGCTTTAGATTTAAATTACATTTTATTTTGACACATGTTTGTAAAGTCAATCCGATTTTATTCAAAAAAGGTTGAACTCATATAAAGGCTTGGTGCTTGCAATGCAAATACTCTTTAAAATTGGAATGTCTCGAAAGTCACCGTACTATACATATTAGTACCGCATTTAAAGGTTTGTAAGCTTTACAGAGGTCTGTATTTATTCTTAGGATTCCCCTAACACCATCAAATTACCCCTTCGAATTCAAGAGTGCAGTTTCCCATCAAAGTATGCTTCGCAATGACTATAACAAAGCTCAAGGTCAAACTCTTAAGGTAGCGCGAGCAGACTTGAGGGAAAGCTGCTTCTCCCACGGCTAGTTGTATGTGTCATGCTCCAGAGTAAGCGCATAGTGCAGGCGCACAGCGCCTGGTGATTCTAGCACCCGAAAGAAAAACAAAAAATATTGTTTACAAAGAAATATTGCGGTAGGTGTAGTATTTCGATTTCGTTGTAAAAAGATAATACACCCGTGTAACTTTCGCCAGATCAAAGGCCGAGCTTCATGTTCATAAAATTTTTTTTTTTTTTGTTCAGGTTTAATTAACCTTTATATCCCTACACTATATTAAAGATTGTTATACTTTATAATTATTCAAACATTTTAACATAATAATTTATATGTTATAACAAAATTAATAACGTAAAAAACCAATAAAAAATCCTATTAGAACCATTTTCGACTTCTACGCGGACGATGTCGCGGGCAAAAGCTAGTATATTATATATGTTAATAGATATTTGGATAAGTAAGACTACCTGATAAAGCTGTCTTGCTTGTTTATTGATAGAAATTAGTAAATGGACGTACGTAAAAATAAATCTATGGCTATTATGGTGTTAATAGTAACAGGCAAGCCGAAGCTGTGGTGGTGAGCGTTAAACACATCTGCGACGAGAATGCTTAAAAAATAATGTTTTAATATAATTATGCGTAAACTTAATGCTTTAGAATGTTATGTTTAAACATTATTATGATTAGATAAATTATGCGTATGTGAAAATAATGTTATGCGTAAATATAATTAGGTTAAACAAAAGTATGCCGCAGTAGGAAGTGACTGTATCAGCCGTAATATGTTAGTCCCTGTGCTGGATGTAATCCTGCCCGTCATTTGTCATATCCTAAATTTTTCCGTGTCTAGTGGTGTCTTTCCATGTTCATGGAAAGATGCGAAAATTATTCCATTACCTAAAAAGACCAATCCCGCATCCTTTTCTGAATATCGTCCAATATCCGTCCTACCATTCCTATCAAAAGTCCTCGAACGGTTAATCCACAATCAATTAAGCACTTTCCTCTCCAAAAATAATCTCCTCAACCCCTTCCAGTCCGGCTTCCGCCCTGGTCATAGTACCACCACAGCGCTTTTGAATATTACGGACGATATAAGGTTAGCCATGGAAAATGGTAATCTAACGGTTTTAACTTTACTAGATTTTAGTAATGCTTTTAATACTGTTGATTTTGATGTTTTGCTCGGCATTCTATGCTCTCTTAATATATCTCCATCGGTAATTGACTGGTTTCGAAGTTACCTGTTCGGTCGCCGGCAACGTATTTGCATCGGTGAGACCTTGTCTACCTGGAGTAATACTTCTGCCGGTGTACCACAGGGTGGCGTGCTATCACCTTTACTTTTCGCAGTTTTTATTAACTCAATCTCCGATGAACTAATTTCTTCCTACCATCTTTATGCAGATGATTTACAACTTTACTCACGAGCTCCTCTTGGAAATCTTTCAGAGGCTATCTTAACGATCAATCGCGATCTGGCCCGTATATGCGACTGGAGCAAGAGGTATGGACTTATGGTCAACCCCGTAAAGACGCAGGTTGTTGTGGTGGGCAGTAGTAGGATGGTCTCAAGGATTGACTGGACGACTCTTCCCCAAGTTTCTTTTGACAAATCAGTTATCCCCTTCAGCGAGAAAGTTAAAAACTTGGGGATTTTCATTGATAAGAACTTCTCTTGGACTGCCCAGCTACAGCAAGTAAGCCGCAAGCTGTTTGCTTCCGCTGCATCTTTGAAAAGAATACGTAATTTTCTACCGACTGCCACCAAGATTGCGCTTGCACAATCTCTTCTTCTACCCATCCTTGATTATGCTGATGCCAGCTATCTTGACCTTACTCAAGACCAACTCGATAAACTTGAGCGGCTTCAAAATTTTTGTATAAGGTTTATATACGGTTTACGCAAATATGACCATGTTTCCGAATTTCGCGTGAAGCTCAAGTGGTTACCAATTCGCCTTCGCCGGAATGCTCATATTCTTTCCCTTTTGTATAATGTGCTCTTTTCCCCTTCCACCCCTCTTTATCTCAAGAAACGTTTCCAGTTTCTTTGTGACTCTCACACGAAATTATTAAGGTCATCAGATAACTTGAAGCTTAAAATGCCAATGCATTCCACAACTTTCCTTGACAAATCCTTTACTGTCCAGGCAGCTCGTTTGTGGAATGCATTACCAGTTCCAATAAAGCGCGCGCAATCGTTGCCAGTGTTTAAAAGACTCGTGAAAGAACATTACTTGTCGTTATGATTCTGTTTTTATCGTTAGCTGTAATAATATTCGTCATTTATTTTCGTTGCTTATATAGTTAGTATGTATGTATCCATGTATCTATTATATAGCATTTATCTGTGTATCTATTATAGTATATTGTACTTATATACCATTTATTTGCACCTAAGACAACCCCATTTTATGTCCAGAAAATCACTGTCCATTCCAAGGTTGCCTGGAAGAGATCGCAGTAAGCGATAAGGCCGCCCATTGTATATTTTGTATTGTATTACTTTTTTTTTATGTAATGTATAATCTGGTGTACAATAAAGTATATATAAATAAATAAATAAATATGCCATGTTATATTATGTCTAAAAAATTTATGCAAATGGATAGGGAACCAATAGTAACACCACAATACTCGTAGTTACGTATTTATTCGTAAGTGAGCAATGTATGTTCTTTTAGTATAAATGAAAAATCTCAAAGGATTACACATTTTTCTTTTATTATTTTTATTCTACGTTTTATCTTTTACATCATCATTTCAGCCGTAAGATGTCCACTGGCCATACGCTTCCCCTAAGCACCGCCACGTCGACCGGTTCTGTGTTTCCAGCATACAGCGGACTCCTGCGGCCTTCACAACATCATCGGTCCACCTTGTGGAAGGCCTTCCAACGTTACGTCTTCCGGTACGTGATCACCACTCCAGAACCTTTCGGCCCCATCGGCTATCTGTTTTTGGAGCATTATGCTGCCCATTGCCGATTAAGTTTGGAAATTCTTCGGGCTATGTCGGTTACCCTGTTTGACATAAAACAGATCTTCATCTGTAAGTCCTTCGCAGTAAGTTTTTGTTAGTTCTTAACCCAATACATATACCATAAATATAGAAAATAAAATCAATCATACAAAGTAGGTATATATATGTACATATAACCAGGCACTCGAAGTCAAACGATATTTTAATATTCACAAAGTTTTCATTCTCCGTCTTGTTACAGAGAAATATACATTAACCTTGACAGTATCCTCAATTTAAGCTAATGGTATCCAACTATCCATATACATACACAATTCTCGATTCCTCACAATATTATCAAAGGCATATGACAATAGAGATATTATATAGTTTCGAAACTTTACGTACACGAAGTCTCTGAAGCATTAGAAATTCAATACGAATCCTCTCGCTCAGCATTTCCCAAACTATGGATCGCAACCCACTTGTGGGTCGCGAGCGAATATTGGGTGTGCCTTAAAAAAAATATTAAGTTAAATAAATTTGATGTGTCAAACTCATGGCGATTAAAATTAATTAAAATTGAACTTGATGCTAAAGCTATACTGACAAAATAAGAAACAAATACATACGTATTTATCATTGAAATACGAGTAGCACTGCTTGTATTTAATTATGTATTAAATTTTTCGATTGTAATTAAATGTTTTTTCTTTTTTGAACAGTTCTTCATTCATATGATTATTGAGCCCCATTTTTTCTCCATGTGTGTGGTATGTAACTCACCCATGCACAGAAACTTGGAACTCAAGTACTTAAGACGTCGTCGACGTCTGGGCGTTCGGAGACACTTCGAATACGATACTACACACAGCCGGTCATAGCCGCTAATCGCTTCACTTGCGTCATTTTATATTATCCTATGTAAGTTAGTTACTTGTTAATAAACCGTGTTTAGTTATAGTAACTTCATCATTAAATTCATTGTGTAATATTGAATGAACTTTTATTTTTTTCTTTTGTACTAAAAGTTCTATAGCAGCCAAGAGGTGACTCCCGAATTTGGAAGTTTTTGTTAGGCGGGTCGCGGTTCAGTCAACTTTGGGAACCACTGCTAGCTAGTGTGTGATTTATGACTTTCTGTAGTATGACTTTTAATTGCATTTGTAATGGTTATTTGTTTGTATCAGGTTTCTGATTGATGATTGCTTTTGTTTATTTACTTTTCTGTCAATCGTTTTTCTGTAGATTATCCTTGGATATTACCTACGGCTGTTTAGTGATAGGACGTTAACTGAGAAGATTGTTAACTGTCTTTCTGCGTGTTTCTTATTGCGCAGTCATTGTCATACTTTGAACTTTTATTCGTTAGATACGAGGTTTTTGGGTACTTTGTATAAGAGTGTGTATTTTTTTTTTTTAATTGTGTGTAATTTTTAGATAACTGGCCGAGTGTTCACCGGGTATTTCGGGACATCGCCAATCGGCTGGTCGACTCTTCACGTGACCAGAGGGGCTGGCTAGTTAATAAAACATTTATTTCGCAACAATAACACAAGACTAAGTACAGTAAGTAAAACGATGATAGCTGCAAAAGTATAAACAGTAGCGCAGCTAACAACGCCCTTCCCCAGATACAGAATGGAATGATGTTCCATGCAAAGAGTGCTTAAAGGTTAATTTAGATAATTAATAATAAAATAATAAAAACATTGAGTATTTTAACGTTGATTTTAATGGGTGAGTGTAGGATGAAAGGGTGTGTGACGGTAAAAGACGTGTGCGAGGGTTGTTAGTGGTGTTTGTGGCATGTGTGTTGTGTGTGGTTTTGTTGGGGTATGTGAGGGAGTGATGAGTATTTTACACTTCTTAGGCTAAGGAATCAGCATTGCCATCCAACGTGGCAACGCTGCCAGCCTCTTGGGCACTTTTCCCGCTGACAGCGATACGCACGAATTTTTTGATGCCCAATGAGCTCTTCCATATTGTTTTTTCCTTTCCATACGGGTACATAATATATATAATAGTCAGTTGTATACACATAATTTTTATAGTATTCGATTGTAAATTGTATATAAGATTTATACGTAAATAAAAGTTATTGAATAAAAAAACGCATAAAAATATTTAAAAAAAAATCATCCATACCTACATAACACTAAAATATGTCCTCTTACATATTTTGGATGCCTTGGTCCTTAAGCAAAAATGAAATAACTCCAAGATCCAGTATCAAAAGGGAACTCGGAAACATATGAAACAAATGTGAGGTACGTCAGAGTTCGTCAGAGTCAGAGACCTTAACAACTTTCGTCCTTCGGTACGGATCCGGAAGTTCGCATTATTAGAAGTTGGTACCTTTGAGATTCGTATTACCTACTTAGGTACTTGTCAAAGGTTTCTCTTTATTCTGTAGCTAACAATGCGAAAATTACATACGAAGGCATATATGGGGATGAATAAAAAAAAAAAATACGGAGAAGAAGGGAAAAATATTCCGTTCCGGAATTACTTACATACATAATTATGTTGCTGTTTTATTCTTAGATTTTTTTATGGTGTAGACCAGTACCCTTATTGCGTAATACATGATCAATCAGAATCTAAATCTTTTTGAAACAGATTGCTAATCCATTGCTTCATACATTCTAAAAAAAAATCTGCTCAACAACGTAAATAGCGCAATTAATGTTGTTGAACTGTCAAAATGAAACAGATCGTTTACGAAAAAAAATTACGTAATTAGATAGTCGTTCTTAAAATGGTATGTGAAATATGTAGGAATTTCAGGTCAAAATTTTATTTTCAACGTTCAAAATTTTCTTGAAACGGAAGGAGTTCGGTTTGTCTCTAGATACAAGTATATCCCAAGAGTTGGCATCGATAAACATTATGGCATGTTGACTATAGAGATTATTATCTACTTTCTAGCTCTTGGGTTACGAATGGTGGTTGTAGAAATTATTCCAAAATCCATCCATACTAATATTATAAATGCGAACGTCACTTGTTACTTTTTCTTTATCAGCTGAACGATGAAATTTGGCACACAGGTAGATTATGACTTCCTGCTGGGGTTGCGGGTTTGTCTGAAAGGGATATCACGGCCCCAGCACATAGGCAACGGAAGGAACACGGGTGGGTTTTAGTCAGTAAAAGTCTGACACTCCCGCCCGCTCCGCCCAGAGCGGGAGAAGTTATCTTGGACATTACTGACATCGGTGACGGAAAACACCGTGACGAAACCTGGACTTATAGTTAATATAAGTTTGAAATATAAGTTCCGGTAGTAAGAAAAAAAGACTGAAAGAAAAAAAAATGTATTTATTATGACACGCACAGGAAAAATATATATTTAAAAAAAATAAAAAACGAAAGGTCCTGTATGAGGCCAGAAAGCTCCTATCTCAGCATGATGCTGCGACATTTAAAAATAAGTGTCGCAGCGCTGGTATTTCAGATAGGGCCCGCTGTGATGTCACGGGCAGTTTCAGAAATACATAAATAATCAATAAAATGGATATGTAAAATTTTAGCAAATAAACATAAAAAGTACGTTCCTGTGGGATAATTTCCGATGTCTACGCAGACGAAACAGCGGGCAAAAGCTAGTATTACATCAGAATCAAAAATAAGAAAAGAACATCATAGATTTAAAAAAAAAGTCTCGTTAACTCATTCCTTATCGATGAAAAGAATTGTAATGCTGAAAAAGATCATAAAATTATGAATATTAATGATCTTACTCGGAAAGAGTTGGAATACACGATCAAAGGAATTTGAATAATTAAAATCGTAGCGTTTTATTTAAAAAATAATCGAATTGTTCATCACTTTTATTGTAGTACCTACTCCTTTCTTGGAGTGCCACATTTTTCAGGCTTCCGACTTTCCGTGGCATTATCATAAATATTCCCATGACACGGGACCAACGGAGACTCACATCACATGATGTCAGGATCCAGTAGAGTACTTTCTGTAGAGAAAATGCTGAAAAATGCTGGCATTGATTTAGCGGCCGCAAGCGCTAGTGCTGAGCTCAATGTCTTGGGTTCGATTCTCGGGTCGGACAAAGAGATAGGTTTTTCCATCTGGAATTACTCAGGCAGCATGGAAGTGAGTTCAAATCTTTGATCTTTGATTTTTCAATTGATGTTATTTTCCCATAAACAAATATCAACTTTATGAAAATCTAAATAAATTTGATTTTAGACTGACTAGCACTGTTGAAAAAGTCATAAAAAATATGAAGCTTAACCTTATGTGTAGGCATTACAGTTGTTTTTTCCTAGAACTCGTGTTTGTATACATGTTTGGTATATAAATTGCAAACGCAGATTAAGTATCTCTATTGTCATATGCCTTTGATAATATCTGGTCTCTGATCTACTTGGTCTTCATATGGCCTGACCAAGATTATGTCTGGATTTTAATAAAAGTCCCTCTGAGTTTGTTTCGGCCCTTCTTCTCAGAGTAGTCAAATAGGAAACACCTCATCTGGCTAATTTTAATATGACGTGTAAAAATAATTCCGATAACCTAATAACAGATTAAACAACAAAAAAATAAAAAATACAACATAAACAAAAAACAACAACAAAAAACAAAAACAAAAAATACAAAAAAAACAAGGTACAATTAAATAAAAATAATATGAGGAATCGAGAATTGCGTTTAAGCCATTAGCTTAAATTGAGGACATTGTCAGGGTTAATATCAACTTGCCTATAAGTCTTTTCCAAACTATATTAGGGTCGGCTTCCAGTCTAACCGGATGCAGCTGAATACCAGTATTCTACATGGAGCGACTGCTTATCTGTCCTCTACAGCCCAGTAACTAGGTAATACGATACCCCTTGGTAAGACTGATTGCCAGACTTTCGAGCTTCTGACGACCCGTAACGACTGTCAAGGACCAACGGCTTAACGTGCTTTTCGAGGCACGGAGGAGTCTCGGTATGTAAAGAGAGATTAATCCGTGCGGCTGTTATTACTTAGCCACGAGCTCGAGTAAAAGAATACAGAATAATGTTGTTAAATAAACCATTAAGAACATCCGCGTTTCAAAGATAAACAATATAATTATTTCATCTCTCTTGGGAAAAGCGAGGATAACTCATTTTAAAACAATCTATCCGAAAGTAAAATAAGTAATTTTTCTCTGTTATCTGTATTGTAACATAAACAGATGGTTGTAGGTACCGTGTAGGTATTATGTGCGTGGTCTGTGCAAAAATTTGATACCTTAGTATTTAATAAAAATAAGTTTTTGATAGTTACTCGTAAGTGGTATCTACATCGTCACATGCTACTACGCTTCAAAGACGTCATACAAATCCTGCATCTCGCAATTAGAGTTTACTGAACTACATTATACACAATGTCACCCACGGACATGTGCCCGCCCGTATTTCTGAAAATTCATGAAAAATTATGGGAAATAAACTTTAAAAGGGCCCTCCCTTTTAAAGTTAATTTTCCATATTTTTTTCTATTGATTCTATCTTTATTTTATTTTTTTAAGCTTTTTCCATATCTCATATGCTATTGTCTCGATTTGGATTCTGTTTATTATTTCTAAAAGCTTATGAATTATTTTATCGGATTAACAAAATTTTTTTAGTAAAATTAACTATGCGGAAGTGAAGACATTTTTTTCAAAAAAAAATTAGTTAGTCCATAAAATCATAGCGGGATATCGAAAAAAAAGCACAATACCCATCTGGTCGGAGGATCCTGCCTTTTCTATAGAGGATGAGTGAACTTTACACCCTGTTCCTCATGCTTCTGAAGGAATTTGAAAAACAAACTAGCGTGGTAGTGGATATTGGATGTCGATAAAGTGTTGTCCAGGGTAGTGTATTAGATTAGAGTACAATGTAACTAATAATAAATTAACAGAATTAATACATAATACTTTCACGAGAGCAGTGGTGGTGGCCCAGTGGTATCGGCCCCGACTTACGATTTGTGGGTTCGAATCCAAGGAGGCGCTTTACTTTCTGTTATTTGCTTCATCACACTGCTCTCAAAACGGTGAAGGAAAACATCATGAGGAAACCACCATGTCCTAGAACCAAAAAATCTAAAACATGTGACATCCACCAACTCGCACTGGGCCCGCGTGGTGGATTATGGCCCACTTCCTCTCACAGAGAAGAGGCCTGTTTCCGGCAGTGGGAACATTAAAGGCTGCTTGTGCTTATGCTAATAGTTTCTAAGTATCACTATCAAGAATTCCCGTGCAATCATCAAACGCTGTTCGTAAAGCAACGGTTTCCTAGAAAAGCGGTGACCGGACTTGACGGCCACAATGACGGCTGTCATGAAAAATTATGACAGCGGCAAAGATTTAAATCGTTAGATTCACCCTACCGCGTCAAAAGATACTCGCGTTTCTATTTCGTTTTGACACCTCTGACGCAGTGACTACACTTTTAAGTCCCCATTATTTAATAATGTGTGAATTCACTCTTCTCATTATGGACACTTTTTCTTGTGACTGAGTACGGTGAGGGTAAATCTAGCAATTTAAATCTTTGGGAGGGGGGCGGGGTTTACTTTACGCTGTCAATAACGCTCTCTAGGAAACCACACCAATTTACTTTCATAATCAACCAACGTTTCAGTGACTTCATTCGCCCGTAAATTAAGGACGCTACGTGAGCGGTCACCGCTCTTCTAGGAAACCGTAGCTTTAGTGTGGCTAAATAATCGAAACACGTTTTCAATGAACTATCCATTTGGATTTAAATATAGGTAGGTACTTACCTACTACATTCACGAAAGGATTATAGTCTATAACATAATCAGCTTGGATTTAGCGCATTGCAGGTTCATTAATATTGCACTGGATACTAAAATGTCAATTAATTCAAATAACATACTAATTATCATACAAGAACCTTCATTAAAATTGAAAATTGAGGTCGAAAACTATCACCTAACTGTTTAGCATAATATTCAGCATAATTTCGCATGAATTCCGAAGCAAACATCTATACTTCTATGTAAAATGTCAGCAATAAAACTTTAATAAAGTTAGCAATAACTAGGGCAGGACAATAATTCTCTTTACTATAAAGTTCTTAAAACAAATTTTGTATAGCATAATAAAATAATCCCAGTGCCAGCTGGGAGTCAGACCTCCAGACCTCCTCTCTCCGAGAGGGATTTGTATGGAACTATGGAGTATCGAAACTTTTTACTAAGTAATTTATTGCCAAAGTTTTAAAATAATATTTTCACTATTGAATATTGTATGTATGTATTGTATTCAGTATTGACTCAAGATTTTTCCATTAGCAAATTTTCAATAAATAGTAGATAGCTCAATGTCTGTATATTCTTATAAGTAGTATTGTTAACTATGAGTTCAGATTTTATAAAATTAATAATTTTATGAACTTTTTAGCTGCACCCCGTGGTTTCACCCGCATAAGTCTCGATCCCGTGTGAATATCGGGATAAAAGGTCAAGGCAAGTCAAGGTCTACCCATGTGTCAAATTTCATCGAAATCCGTTCAGCCGTTTTAGCGTCAAAGCGTAACAAACACAACGAACTCACTTTCGCATTTATAGTATTAGTTAGGATAGGTTGCTTAGCTTTATATATTAAATCTATTTTAAATTACTTATACTAAATGCTAACTTTTAATAAGTAATAAGAATTAATTTCAAACTCAAACTCAAACTCAAAACTCAAACTCAAAGCATTTATTTCAAATAAACCAATTACAGGCACTTTTGAATTGTCAAGGGGTCCGTCAGTCAGAAAGATGAAGCTAGATGCCCATTCCAAAGCGTAGTAGGTACCTATGGAGAAGAACGGGCAAGAAACTCCACGGACACTCTTTTAAATCATAATATGGTTACAAAAAATTGGTTACATCATTCATGTTGAAGTTATACATGTGAGAACGATGCAAAACGTTAAAAGCGTCCGTAGCAAAAATAAAAATTCAAAAATTAAATTAAATTAAAATAAGCCGTGGTAGCTAAGAGATGACCAGTCCCTACTGACGGCGCCCGTTCACGAACATGACGCATGGATTAGCACCATTCAGCTCAACCATTTTGAAGGGAGCTAAATGATCCAACACACGCGCCACCGTCAGCGAGACATTAGAGTGAGCATGACATACTCTCAGCCGCCAAGGCACATTCAAGTCAATGAAAGACATATCCAGTACCTAAATGGTAGCTTTATAGTCGGTACATAGTACTCAACATGTGCTATGCAATTATACAATGTTATGAGATTGAATTTATACAATGCAAAGATAGTTTTTTACATCTTCAGCAGCTCCAACAGTATTTTAAAATGCTAATCTATTCGTTTATGCGCCCTTGTGGAGCAAGACCAGTGTTGAGCCAAGCATTTTTATTATTTATTTATTTATTTTATTATTTATGTACACACAGTAAAATACATATAGAGACGACATAGTTGCTCAACATAATGCTCGTGACGTTGCCTCGTGAATTTGCTTTGCAGTGGGACAATAATTATAATAGGCAAAACTAAATAACTACTAAAAAATCACGCTCTAATAAGTATGAAACAGGAAAATATTTCAGACAGAAATCAAGGAATAGTTACAAAAGAAAAGCCGAAAGCCGTCGTCACATGCCATTATAATTAGTGATTTTTCAGTAGTCGGGTTTTAGTTTTTGAACTTTCTTTTTTATTTTCTTTGCTGTTTTTTTAGGATTATTATTGTATACTTATATTATATTTATGTATGTACCTATGTATTTATTATACACACATCAACACGGTCTAGGGATATTTCATACTCAATTAAATAACTCGAAAAGTACTGGCCGCATTGGAATCTTTTATACACCGATTTGTTTGTAATTTATCTCAGACTAATTCCAAATTCAAATTTTTGAAAATTCTTTTGTTTCAGTGGCATAAAAATGTCTTGATGTGTAGGCGAGGGAATTTTCATTTGTGCGAAATTTAGAAAACAATACGAATTACGTTTAGTTAAAGTTTTTTTTCATTTTTAAACGAAAGATAAAGTTAAAATTGAAGTATTGTAGCCATGCAACGCCAACATTTGACGAGGGCGGAGATGTTACGAGCTGTGGGAATGCTGGAAGCTGGGTCTGTTCAGCGTAATGTTGCTGAGGCCATAGGGACCCACCAAAAAGTAATTTCAAGATTGTGGACACGCTATCGTGCCACAGGTGAAGTAGCGGAGAGGCACCGGGGGCCAAGTCGCATCATTACCCCCAGACAAGACCGATTTTTGCAAATTACCGCGCGAGCTCAACCAAATGCAACGGCGACTCAATTGGTCCAAAGGCTGCGAGTGGAACACCAAGTGCTTGTGAGTGACCAAACTGTAAGAAGGCGACTGCATGAAAGCAATCTACGCTCTCGTAGACCACTCCGGGTCCCACCTTTACGGAGAGGCAATCGTGGACGACGATTAGAATGGGTTCGGAACCACTTGGACTGGGGCCGTGAGCAATGGTCCAATGTGCTGTTCACGGATGAATCCAGGTTCGGCTTCCATCCAGATTCACGAAGGACGCGTGTTTGGCGAGTTCCTGGACGATGGAGCCGTCTTCAGAACCCTCAGGAACCTCACCCATACCAAGGAGGAACAATTATGGTTTGGGCAGGAATTCGTCTTGGAGGACGGACGGATCTCGTTTGGGTGCGGGGCAATATGACGGCAAAACGATACGTCCAACAGGTGCTGGGGCCCGTAATCTTGCCCCACAGAACACAAATGGGGCAAGATTTCCTGCTCATGCACGACAATGCCCGGGCTCACACGGCGAGAACGGTAGCAGCTTGGTTACATACACACAATGTTAGGGCCTTAGACTGGCCTGCTCAATCGCCAGATCTAAATCCCATTGAGCATGCGTGGGATATGCTGCAAAGAAGAGCTCTGAAGGAAGTTCCTGAAAATCTGGCTACAGAAGATCAACTTTTTGCGCACCTCAGAAGGACATGGGACAATATTCCGCAGCAAGACATTGACAACCTTGTTCTGAGCATGCCGAATCGTTGCCGATGTGTTATGAACATCATGGGCGCTTTCTCAGACTACTAACTTCAAGTTTATAAACACAAATTAAATGATTTTTCTATTTTTTTCAGTTTTTACTCATAAATTAAAAGTTAATTCATATACGGTTTCCGTCTATGCTTCATTTTTTTTCCATAAAATCCTGAAATTTTAATCGAAGTACCTTAACCATTATTAAAAAATGGTAGAATATTAAATAACGTATCTTTTAAATATATACATGTCATATAAATAATTAGCACATTGATAGTAATTCGCTTTTTTTTAAATATCCCTAGACCGTGTTGATGTGTGTATATGGTCCACCACAGACCACCGTCAGTATTAATAGAATAGAATAGAATACCTTTATTTCGGACACAAATATCCATATAGTGTTAGTAACATACAAAAAATAACTTATTACCTAGTGTTAGTAAAAATCAACCTCCGCACAAACTGCTGTACAATCGGAGAGCTAAAGCTCTCGGCTACAGTTTTCAGGATGCTGTTCCGACTGCCCCTCACTCTCCTCAGTAGTGACGCAGTTTTTTTGAGTATAATTGCATAGAAGCCGTCGGTGCGGGCTTGCGCAAACATTTCCGACGAGCTACAGTAACGAGGCAGCCCCAACAACATCCTGATAGCATTGTTATATTGGACGCGCAGAACATCCAGCGATCTCTTAGTACAATTTTATTGACCCATAGATTGCCCGTGTAAAAACTTTAGCAATAAGCCTTGAAAAGCTTAAAATACTTTTTTTTCTTTTTTTCTTATAAATAGTTGAGGTAACATAACATCACCCACATTTCGCCAGTTATGTTTAAGTTCCGTGTAATAGGGGGCGAGCCTATTGCCATCAACCGGGCACAAATGCTGACTCCGGGCTACTACTGCGAAATTCCAGATGGAAAAACTCAATAACACTTTGTCTGACCCGGGAATCGAAACCAGGACCTCATCCTCAGCAGTAGCGCTTGGGACCAGTACATCAACGAGGCAGTCAGTAGTTGAGGTAGGTACTTACAATTCCTTCAGTAGCAAACTGTTCCATCAACGCGAACAGCGAGTAGGGCGTCCACGCGACGGTGAAAGACACGATCATGATGAACACCATCGCTGTGGCCTTCGCCTCGGCTCTGGACACGCGGCCCAGGCGCTGGGAGTTCTGGAAACAATACCATGGAGGATTTAGACACTGAATAGCAATATGAGGGCAGGTGGTGGTGGATTCATAATCAGCGTATAATGGTTCTACTGCAATGACACAGATCTCCTCTCCACGGTTGAGCCATAATCTACCACGCGGTCCCAGTGTGGGTTGGTAGAATGTCACGTCATGTCTTCGAATTTTTGGTTCCAGGACATGCCAGTTTCCTCACGATGTTTTTCTTCACCACTGTTTTGAGAGCACTTGTGATACCAAATTATTTACACAAATTAAAGCGGCTGTCTGGGTTCGAACCCACGACCTCGTAAGTCAGTTGCCACTGGGTCACCACTGCTCTCAACTAAAACGTTATTATATATAAACTAAGAGCTTATAGAGAAAAGATGGGAGAGGGGATTTTTGGTATGTTTGTTTTGTTTGTAATAGATAAACTCAAAAAATACTTAACCGATTTGAAAAATTATTTCATTTTTAGATAGCTACATTATCAGCGAGTAACATTGGTGTATTTTTTTTATATTTTTTATAAAGATTCCTGCGGAAACTGCAATAAAGTAACCCAAGGTATCAACAATTTGCAAATAAAAGTCATTATTTCGAGTGCGCTGCGAAAACTATTTATAATACATAAAATAATGTACTACATTTTTATAGTACTGATAATTACCCACAAAAAAGTCTACCAGACTACATGGCATAACTATTATAGTTAAGTCACAATAACCGTTTATTGTTCAAATTAGTCAATCAAAATACCTAGTAGAATCCATCTATCCATCCATTCATCACTAGCGTCCATCAGTTCCTGCACCGTGCAGCTGACAGGACACGCAGGACATGTCATTTAGTGTCCCATCGTTTGTGGAACAGCACCACATTTACACTCCAAGGCGGCCTCGTCTATGAATCTCCACCTGAACAGATTTTCCTTGCTTCGGCCAACCTGGGTCCGGAGTTTGTTTAGAGACTTCCAGGTTACCCAAGGCCACTCATGTCCAGGCGGGAGATGATGATATTCGTTGATTATCATCACGCTATGACCCTTAGGAGCGGAGTAAAAGTAGAAAAAGTTGTATAGAACGCTAAGTGAAAAGGACATAACAGCGCAGGCAAGGATCCGAAAGAACAAGAAATTTCACGTGGACGAAATCGTGGTTAGAAGCTTCAACTACATATATCTATACATATTATAAATGGAATGTGTCGCCACTTTGATTACACCCTCAAGGCACAAAGGGCTCCACCACCATGTTCCTTAGCCCAGTAGAAGCTTGGGAAGTAAACAAATTAATCAAAAACCTAAAAAATAAACAAAGTTACGGTTTAGACGAAATTCCACCTACGTTATTAAAAGAATGCGCGAATGAACTCACCTTACCATTTTATCTTTTACTAAATCAGTCTTTTACAGAAGGCACTTTCCCCGAATTGTTAAAGAAGTCATTAATTAAACCAATCCATAAAAAGAACAATAAAAATGATCCTAATAATTACCGCCCAATAGCTCTCTTGCCCTCAGCCTCCAAGATTTTCGAAAAAGCTATGTGTGATCGAATTTATACCTTTTGCGAAAAATTTAACATATTGAGCGATTGTCAAAACGGTTTCCGTAAAAATCGTTCCACCACATTAGCTGTCTATAAATATATTCAGGAAGCTCTTAATATTATAAATAACAAGGAATACGCCGTAGGGATATTACTGGACATGACCAAAGTATACGATAAGGTACAATTTAAAATACTGCTTAATAAACTGTATGGAATAGGAATCCGCGGGAAAGCCCATGAATGGCTTACGTCATATTTAAAAAATAGAGAACAAGTAGTTGAAATTGAATACTTTAACCACAATAGTAGAGAAATAGAAAAAATCCGATCAAAAACCAAAATAACTAACGCTTCCATCCCCCAAGGAAGTGTTATAGGTTGCCTATTATTCCTCGTTTACATTAACGACTTACCGAAAACTATAGACGGACCATGTGTTTTATTCGCGGATGACATATCTTTATTAGTCTCATGTAAAAACAACACAAACATAGAAGAAAAACTCAGTTCCACACTCACAAAAACATGTCACTGGATGACCTCACATAATTTAGAAATTAATTATACTAAAACTAAACTAATGACTTTCCATCCATATCAAAAAGCTCCTCTTCACTTAAATTTTAACTTCAACGGTTCAAAATTGGAAACTGTTGATGAATTTACACTACTTGGACTTACATTAGATAAACATATTAACTGGAAAACACAAATACAAAAAACCCGTTCAAAAATTTCAAAATTTTCGTACGCTCTCCGCGAAATTAAAAAGATAACCAATCTACAAACGGCCCTCACCACCTATTATGCGTATGCCAATGCATGGCTTAGCTATGGCATACTCTCTGGGGAAATAGTACAGATGCACTGACACTATTTACCCTACAAAAGAAATTACTTAGAATCTTGGTAAACATTGATCAAACTGACAGCTGCAAACCCTATTTTCTAAAATATAATATTCTAACCCTCCCCTGTATCTACATTCTAGAAATATGTAAATTTGTCCGTAAGCATCAAGATTTCTACACAAAACGCGAAGACATCCAATCACAGTATACACTTAGGCACCGATCTAGACTAAACATACCAACATCCAAATTAAAAATGCATTCTACAAGTCCCTACGTAATGTCTATAAAAATATATAACAAACTACCTGACATATTAAAGAAAGAAGAAAAGTTGAATATATTTATTAATAAACTTAAAAAATTACTGATAAACAAATGTTATTACTCCTTAGATGAATATTTAAATGATACACAAAATAGGAAAAAATAATAATAATTATATATTAATGATACGGATTTTTTTAATAAATAAATATATAACAAAAATAATAATTAAATAAATTAGCAATTATAATAAATTAGACAATATAGCAATAATAATTATTCGAAGATAAACAATTTATATAAATTAATAAACAGAATTATAATAGATATATACTAACATAGGTATATAGAAATAATCTAAAATATTTAAGTACACTTTTACAGATAAAACAATACATAAACAATAGATAAACGAAATGATAGATCCTATTTGCGATCTCCTGACTTTGAATAAATGTAAGTTAAAACTTGCTTAACTTAATGATCTCCTTAAACAGGGCTTCCTCTCTCCTACCCTTTTGCTGTGCCCTACAGGGTCCATAATGATCTAAATATATAGTTACCACCTAAGTACACATTATGGTAAAGCAATAAAGATATTGAGTATTGAGTATTGAGAAGCTCGAAAATCAGACAACCATTCCTACCAAGGAATATCGTGTTATCGTTAATGGGTTGTTGAGGTCAGATAGGCAGTCGCTTTACGATTTTACATGAAGCGACGTTATTCTAACTTAATGTTATAAACGCGAAAGTGAGTTCGTTTGTTTGTTACGCTTTCTCTCTGAAACGGCTGAACGGATTTGGATGAAATTTGGCATAGATATAGACCATGACCTGGGTTAGGACATAACATACTTATTATCCCGATATTAACACGTTTCGTTAATATAATAATAATGATGTTTACAAGTTACTGTTTTTTAATTTGTTAACTTATTGCGATAATGAAGTTTAAACGAGGTAGTTCAACATTAAGTAAAATAAACCCATGTAAATATTTGCCAAAACATTGTGCTAAGAATACCTGGCATTTTTTGAAGTAATCTTTTTCTCTGGTTTCACTGGCATTTCATGAGTTATCGTAATTTGCAAGAAAATAAGTCAAAGGCTGTGTAAAAAAATACTTATGTTTTTAAATCGTAATTTTGGTGATGGCTAAGCACCTATATGCTGACTATACTCCATAGGTTTAGGTAGTTAAATAAAAGTAATTAAAAAAAACCACGTGACGAAACAGCTTCCCAGTAACCGACTAAATGTAATACCTGTCACTTCAGTTGTCATGCTACATCACAGATGTACTCTTCAATTTAGCAATGTTATAATTCGTTGGGCTCTTTACAACAGACAGATTACAAAATATTATATTAATATTATAAATCTAAATAAAAAACTGTGGTCACGCCGTGACATCTACGAAGAGAAGTGTATAAATAAATGATAAAGTTTAACATACATTAGTAAAAGAGGAAACTATTGTAAAAATCTAAAATAAGTTTAGTTTGGTTTATCGTATTTTTAAACAAGAAAGTGTCATCTATAAAAACCCTTTTTACGGTTTGTTTACCTTTATTTAACTACCTAAACCTATGGAGTGTAGATTAAGTAATAATAAAATGTCTACATAAATTATCACAGGAAAATAATACCTAATAATAATAATTAAAATAATGCCATGATGGCTACTGGGCCATCATGGCATTATTTTATAAGAGGCGAGGCCCTAACCACTGGGTTAGGGCCTTGCCTCTTATGCATGGGGTTCAATTCCGGGCAAGTACCATGTGACTTTTTCGATTCATAAATCTGAAAACCCGTCTTGAGCAACTGTGGTGATCAATGCTCGTGTGCCCTGCAGTGGGACAGAAATAGGCTGATAATATTTTTTGTATCGCCATAAAATAAAATCGTAATGG
Organism: Agrochola macilenta; assembly: GCA_916701695.1. Lineage (NCBI taxonomy): Eukaryota > Metazoa > Arthropoda > Insecta > Lepidoptera > Noctuidae > Agrochola > Agrochola macilenta. Next base: position 5,082,647 of record OU753569.1, read on the forward strand.
CGTCCTGTCACTTTAACGACCGTTAAGGTCGTCCCACGCTGTTTTACAAACACGTGAGGGAGGTTAATCGACCGTTACCCGCATTTACTATGGTACAGGTACGTGCTAATAATCACGCGATTAAACGTGTGTGTCCGGCCTTTTGATATGGGTGAGTGGACAAGGTTCAGAAGTAACTACGTGAGTAATAGTGATTGCAGATTTAAAAAAAAAATCGAATTAGTCCGTCATTCGGATAATAAAAAAATATTAGATACATATTTTTTGCTTTATCATATTAATAAAAAAATATTTTGATAAAACGCATTTTAAGCTCGTCGCTACGTTACAAACTTTCTACATACTTGTGACGTCATGGCACATTTTAACTCAATGTATCGCCGTAATCTTTAGATTATGTAAAAAAAGAAAAAATACGTGTCCAATATTTTTTAATAATCTCCATGACGGACTAAAAACAAAATTTTAGTCATCATCCCTATTTTAAGCAGAAAATATTAACCTGACCCTCTAAAAACTTTATGATCTTAAGATGTAGGCTTTTTTAAATTAACGAACAACTAAAAACTTTTTGCGTTATTTTTAGCTTTCTGGCGTTTTCTTATAGTTGTTCGGAGTAACTAAGGTAGGTTAGATACCACGACAAAACGGGTTAGGTTAGTACTGTGACATAACCACGCGCGAGCCGAACGAGCGAAGCGAGCGGTGCCGCGGCAGTGGCTGGTGAGCACTGCATCCAAGTTAGTTGCAGTTACTTGGCTATTTAGTATTTTAGGACCTCTATAAAGGGGAATTATTTGAGGTTCAAAAAAGAGGCGCAATCATTATATAGAGCGTTCAATCATGTTTTTAGGAAAGCAAATTGGGAATTATCTGAATTTCGACTAATTACTAATTTCAATTTTACGTGGTAGAAAAAAATATTAACAGACATGTTTGTATGGAGTGTTTGTCGAAGGGATAAGGTTTTACAAGTAGGTCAAAAAATTAAACAAATTTCGTTCGCGGAAATTTCGATAAAAATAAAATACCGCCTAAAATTCGGCGTAAATTCTAATTTCATTCTAATCACACCCAACAGGATGGAATTGTACATTTTGTACAAGCATTTTTCTAATTATGATTTAATTAGAACTGGCTCCAATAAATAAAACAGGTTTCCATAAAAATTTTCAGCAACAAAAAATTTCGGCGAAAGCTCTTAATCAGCTGACAAAAAATAAAATCAAACTTAAAGATATATCATTAAAGTCGAGTTTCTGCGTCATTTTATATTTGTAATTTAATTTTGCTCAGCAGACGATTATTATTCAAATTAATTTGGAAGTTGTAATGAGATTAGTTTTGTAATTACATGCCCTTGGATGTCATAATTAGCATAATGAGTCATTTCTTAATTGATTTACCTGGTTTCCGTACTGAAAATGTCTTTTCAACTTAAGGTAGTAAATTATGTAGACAATTCCTACTCTGAAGACAAAAAATAGTTATTTATGCTATAAGTGCGGAAGGTAGGTGATTTCACGAGTCGGAAATCATCTTACGCACGTGTATCATACAACGTTTTACTATGCATTGTGAGAGGAAAAAAAAAAATCGAGTGAGCCTTACGATGATGTGTAACATCTAACATAATGACGACGTATATAAATGATAAAAACAACATTCATGACTTTGACTTTCGACTTCGACTTCGACTACGATTTCGACTTTGACTGTGACTTTGACTTCGACTTTGAATCCGCCATTGCCACCGCCATCGTCATCGCCATCGCCATCGTTATCGTCATCGATATCGTCATCGTCATCGTCATCGCCATCGCCATCGTCATCATTATCATCATCATCTAATTTGTAAAACTTTTCTCAAATAATAAAAACTCTTTGCAACGGGCTGACGACGGCCACAAAAATGTAAAAAGCACTAGTGAAAAAAAGTGACACTTTCCACACTAATTTACTGCTTGGAAAAGGCTCTTTTCGAGCAAATGCATTGTAAAAAAAATATTTTAACGTAAAAATTACGTAAACACGTATACTATATAATAATATATATATATATATAATAATACGTATATAATATAATATATAACCCGACCGAACCGAAATCGACCAACGAGGTCGATTTCGGTTCGGTCGGGTTCGATTCCCGGGTCAGTGTTTTTGGGTTTTTCTAATATTAATTATCGTATAGGATAACAAGCTAAGTAATAACAGCCTCACGGGTTGATCTACGGGTTAAGCTTGCCGGGGTTGGTCCATACCGATACTGTTCCGTGCCTCGGAAAGCACGTTAAGCCGTTGGTCCCGGCTGTCATTCGTGGATATTTGCAGTCGTTACGGGTCGTCAGAAGCCCGAAAGTCTGCCAACCAGTCTTACCAAGAGGTATCGTATTACCCAGTTACTGGGTTGTGGAGGTCAGATAGGCAGTCGCTCCATGTAAAATACTGGTATTCAGCTGCATTCGGTTAGACTGGAAGCCGACCTCAACATAGTTGGAAAAAGGCAAGGCAGATTGAGGAGAGGCTATAACGTTAAGGCTCATTGTCATTGGTCCCATTGGGAGCGTATGCGGGGTGCGTAGATTTCTGCTACGCATGCCATAGGGCCCGCATGTAGGGAACTGTTTTTATTAGACGATAGGGTTCGTATATGGGGTGCTGGAGATTACTGTGAAGCATACCATAGAGCCCGTATTCGGGAAACCATTTTCATTGGCCGATAGGAAACGGTTACGGTATATGGAGAACTAGCATCGCACAGTTGCTTTGACGGCTTATTTTCATTGGGCGTGAGTCTCCGCATGCTTTTTACCGACCAATGAATTTCATTGGTCGGCACGCCTGTTACGGGGATTCCCCGCAGACGGAGTACCGGCCGCGGTATCGACTTATGACTTTCAGTAGTCATTACTCCGCCTGCGGGGACCCGCCGCATACTGTATATCGACCGAGTAATCGACTAATGGAGTGACTTTTATTACAACATTTGATGGTCTTCCAAGACTTCAAAACAAAAGACGAAACTGGACATTCGAAATTAGTTTGTACAAAATATTTAAGTACTACAATTTGAATTTAAATTAATTCGAAAGGAGTCGTGGCTTCGTACATTATTCAAGGGGGGATTGTCCAAATTGCTAAAGATATTATGGTAATGGCCGGCCTGAACAACAAACATTTTAAACTTCTAGATTTTTTGACAAAAATCTAGAAATTTACACTTGTTGCTTTTTAGGTTTAGGTTTCTAATTGAGTTTTAGGTAAGTACCTACTAAAGATGATGAGATATTGATTGATGCTGCTGATTTGCATGAAACCATGTTTTGTAAATTAGCCCTTAAAAGTTAAATTTGGAAAGTGCTGTTTTAAGGCTTGTGCAGACCAGCGCGACTTGTCGCGCGACGCGACACGAACAATACAATTTCTAAGAAAACTTCACAGTACAACAATAACCGGTATCGCGTCGCGCGACAAGTCGCGCTGGTCTGCACAAGCCTTTACTCTCTACTTGTAAAATCAGTTTTGCTTTGCGCTTCACTAATGGTCTGTTGTATTTTTTTCTTATTTTTCCACAAGTATGAGAAATACCTACCCATAGCTTCAAATGCAATGGCGAATAATAAATCACTTTAGATTAAATGATTGCACTGACTGGACAGGTCCACTCAAATCTGTGTGATTCTTTTCTCAAAAGACCATTTCAGACACTAATCTACATGGTCCTCATATGGCTTGACCAAGATTATGTCTGGACTTTAGAAGAGACCTCTGAGTTTGTTTTGGCCTTTCTTCTCAGAGAAGTCAGATAGGAAACGCTGACCTCATCTAGCTTATTTTTAATATTTTTTTGTATGATATGTAAATATGATTCCGATATCCTATTTACAGAATAAACAATTTCATTTCATGAAAATAAGCTTTAAGTAACTTTTATTATAACATTCGGTGGTCTCCCAAGACTTCAAAATAACTTTGTACAAAACATTTTAGTGTTACAATTTGAATCTAAATGTACTCGAAAGGAGTCGTGGCTTCGCACATTATTCAAGCGGGGATTGTCCAAATTGCTAAAGATATTATGGTAATGGCCGGCCTGAACAACAAACAATTTAAAGTTGTAGTTTTTGTGACATAATTCTAGACATTTAGAAACTTGTTTTTTTTAGGTTAAGGTTTCTAAGTGAGTTTTAGGTACCTAAGTACCTACCAAAGATGATGAGATATTGATTGATGCTGCTGATTTGCATGAAACCATGTTTTGTAAATTGGCCCTTAAAAGTTAAATTTGGAAAGTGCTGTTTTACTCTCTCCTTGTAAAATTATTTTTGCTTTGCGCTTCACTCATGGTCTGTTGTATTTTTTTTACAAATTTCTTATTTTTGCACAAGTATGAGAAATACCTACCCAAAGCTTCATATGCAATGGCGAATAATAAATCACTTTGGATTTTTTCTTATGCTCTAGAGACGGGAATACAAGTATCTTGAACAACGACACGCTAGGAGGTTGTATACAGGGTGGCAGGGACATCGACGCGAAAACTGCTACCATGGATTCAGTACATGAAGCTGAACCCCCCTGTTTTTTTTTTTGCGTGGGAAATTATCAAATAACCTCTCCCGCTCTGAGCGGAGCGGGATGGCGTGTCAGACTCTTACTGACTAAACCTCACCCGTGTTCCTTCAGTTGTCTGTACGCTGCCAGGAGACACCGTATCCCTTTCGTCGGTTATTAAAAAAAATAAACAGCTGTTCCATACATTTTGACCCGTATTGCACTTTTCAATGAAACAGAAGATTTTTTTTAAATAACTGACGAAAAATTTCGACGCAGGGGGGTTCAGAATCATGTACTGAATCCATGGTAACAGTTTTCGCGTCGATGCCGCCCTGTATATTGTGCCAGATAACGTGCCGTGGATGGTATGGTAGTAAATAGTAAATAGTAGTATGGTAGAATGGTAGAATGTTATGTGTGTGGCATGTTACTAGCATGATGTGTAATCACAGCTTTCAGAATTAAAAGAAAACACATCGTACCCTCTTGAGCGTCCTGATGATGTTGACGTAGCTGAACGTGATGATAGCGAGAGGCACGATCTGTCCCATCGCGAACAGGAACATGATGTACGTCAGCGTGTTCATAGACTGCTCGTGCCAGTTCACTGAACAACTGTGGAACAAAAATACAAGATCAATTAGTTTACTTGTACTATTCTTGTACAGCTAATAGGTATCTTGGGAGTTCTTACGGGCGTAAAATAGGCGTTAGTCAATACCATCGGTCGGTGAGGCACACTGACCGATGGTATTGACTAAAGCCTATTTTTCTAACCTACAAAATATGATCGTATCCTATTCGTTTGAGGAAAATTTAATCGGTTGAACTCAACTGCTCAACTTAAACAGTCAAATATAAAATAAAAACACTACAAAGTGAAAAATAACTTTAATTTCGGAAGTCGGTGTCTTTGGTTTTGAATTTCCGTTTTTTGCTACCGACCGACTTCAGAAATTAAAGTGATTTTTTAGAAAGAAAGAAAACATTTAATAATATAATTTTCCACTTTGTAGTGTTTTTTTTTAGAAGTTGGTTGTTTTTTTTTCACTTTTTAGTTGTCCAACCTAATTGTTATGTAAATAACAGTGACAAACAAAAGTCAAACTTTTATTTATTTTGAATATCGAATACGAGGTTTTTGGCTAATTTATCAATGTGTATTTTATGTATTTTTTTGGAATCTGCGTTTAATTTGTGCAGAATAAAAAAAAAACTTTTTTTTTTTCTTTTATTTAATAAAATTTATATGGAATCACCGCGCAAGTTACTTCTATTATGTAAACAAAAAAGAATTTTCCAATCGGTCCACAATTGAGGAAAATATGGAGGGCCTCCTCCTTTTTGGAAGTCCGTTAAAAATACACAATAACCGCACTCACTAAGTATCTTAAACAATGGTTTTGCGCAAAGTGCAAACTCTAAGCAGCTTGCGAAAAGCAAAATATTTCAACTATACACAGATCCTGGCAAGCTCGTTGGCTTAGTATCATCTAGGCATGTTCGAAATTTCAGTAAATAATTAAAATATTATGAAACCACGTTCGTCCTTGTCCCACAAAAGTTGGAACCAAGAAGGCAGTAACCTGAATTGTAGATCGTGCGTGAGAGACTCTACAGCATTCAGGTATTTCTTATATTTCTAAGACTTAATAGGGTTCAGAAATATTCATGCTTTACCTGCCTGTGGCCCTTGAATTCCTTTGTTGATTGGATGTCTACTAAGTTGTACATTTATGTAGGTAGGTACGTAATACCTACTTGTCGTAGGTACAAGAGTGCGTCATTAAATACTTGTTTGATATGAATGAAAAAAACGAGTGAGCCTTACAGTAGCTGCCTAAGATGTGTAACATCTGACATCTCACCTTGGTAATAAGTAACATTAAATGGGCCTCGTCAAGGTCGTTACTGATGCCAACTCTAGCACCGCGAGTGATCATTGGTCAAATCAAATAGCGCGCGCTTCCACGGCTTCCTGTTACACATTTCCGTCCCTTTTCACGAAATCACTCCCACATATTTTTAGGGTATATTTATGTTCTGTGCACAGATTGCAGGAAATTGAGAGGAAAAATGTTACACGTCAAAAAGTGATTTTTGTATTCATGGTAATGTCTGTATAGATAATGCCATCCACGAAGACGCGCCCCACTCCGCTCCGCTCCGTACTAAAGTACAGCTTACAGTACAGTAATCGCAGAGTGGGGCGCGTCTTCTGTTCTGCTGTTCCCTACATTTCGACGACATATGCGAACATAAATGTAGGGAACAGCTGATTTTTTTTTCGCGATTTCAATGTTGGTCCCATAGTGACAATGACCCCTTAAGAGGTTTAGTATAAACAAAAACTAAGGTTATATATCCAGTTGCATGGAATATGTGGCAAACCTATCGCAAATTCTGTATGTTAAAAATTTCAGCTTTAGGCAGCGGCCGAGGAATTATGAAGGGTAATAAAACTGTGGGTGGTCTGCGATTCGAACTCAATATTAAGAGTACTCGTAACACTCAGCAATACTAGACGGAACTTTTTTATTTATTATTAAAATCAGTTTCTGAAAAGATTACATTATTATCATAATTTCAATTGGAAAGTGTCTATTGCTGGATATATGCCTAAAAACTGAGAACCAAAATGAAAAAAGGAAATTGGTCTTTAGGTATTGCCTTACTGATATAAAAAGTGAAACTACTTTTACTACTATTCTTTTTTAAATGGCTCAAACACTTTAATTTTTCTAGACGTCAAGGTGCCTAGGCACTAATTAAAACTTCTAAAATTAAACTCTCTTACAGAAAAAAGCCGTGACTACCTCACTGGGCAAAAGAGAATTTTTGACACCCTTTTTATGATGTCTAACGTGACTTAGCGACACTCCAATTAATTATTCTCAACTAGCTCTCGAAAAATTTCTAAAGAATAGTTTCAGGACACATCATTTGTAAAACACGATATTAAACAAAAAAAAATAAACTTTCATAAAAGCACTACAAATTGAAAAATAACTTAAGTTTTATCCAAATCTGTCCAGCCGTCTTTGAGTATTTTTTTAAAAAGATTGCGACAAAAATCTCCTCTTTTTTTGAAGACGGTTATATTCATTACACAACGCCTGAGACCAAATAAAACACCAAGATATAGTGCTGTCGTGCATACAATTTTATTATGCTTCGCAAAAACCTGATGCTAACTCCCAAACTACGCCTCGGCCTGTATTTTGGTGACTATATTCAGCCATGATATTAATTTGTACAAAATACATCTTTAGAAGAGTATCGCTACATTTCGTTTAAAATTGATTTTTATTTTTAATTTATTTATCTTTTATATAGATTCTTTTCTATTTTGTGAATGTGAGAACGTTTGTAGGCTTAGTGGACTGTAGATTTGTTGACCATCTTCTATTTTGTTATGTACCTGGTACTTGTTGAGAGACCTACACTGTCCTCCCATACACTAATTTGGATTCCTACATTTTAAGTTATTTTATTTTTGATTTTATTAAATAAATTGTTAATGTTCAAAAAACGGGTGAAGACACTGATTCCTGTAACACAGGTACTACCTAGCTCAGGAGCCAGGGCGTCAAATTAAAATGTAACAACTTTTTTATGTCAATATAACATTTTATTATTATTACCTAAGAACAGTGATATTTGAAAATATTGTAAAAAACAAATATTTTTAAAAGAGTAACCGTGGAGTTTCTTGCCGGCTCTTCTCCATAGGAAACGACCAATTGGAACCGTGCACCTAGCTTCTGACGTTTCATAAGTGCCCATGTAGGTTTATGTGAAATAAAATATTTTGATTTTTTTAATTTGAATTTTGAAAATAGTTATCATATTATTTTATTAAATACTACAAGATATGAAGATGTGTTGAAGAAGAAGATATAGTGCGCTGACCCTAGATACATTGGAATAAGTGCAGGCGGAAGGAAGTTAATATTCTTATCATTTATAAAACTATTACTTCTAAAAATAACTGTACCTGATATTCGCAGCCTCATTAACATACTGTCCCCACCCAACCAGCGGCGGTGTGGTAAGTGCCAGCGAGTAGCTCCATATGAAGACTATCGACATGATAGCCCCTTTGGAACTGAGGTGTCTGGAGTTGAGCGGCCTGGTCACCATCATGTACCGCTCGAAGGATATCACTGTTAGTGTTGTTATTGATGTTATTCCTGGAACAAGGATAAACTATGGTTAGTGTCAAGGATTGGCAAGCCTACGTTCAAAAGGCTTTGAACTGTACGATATTTTACAGTATTTGTGATTACAATGGTGTAAAGAATCGTGCGTATTTGGGCGGACGGCCCCGCATCGCAACGCATTGCAAAAATCTTCCTGTTTAACCTCCATCATTTTAGTACATTTTGTATGAACCATCTCGTACACTACAAGCGGGCCTTTCCGGGCCACAGCGCAACGCACTGGCGCGATCGCTTGGCACGCGTATTTTTGCGGTTACTGATTTGCGTTCCGATGCAGCCCACTTGTAGTGTGCGATGATTCAAACAAAATGTACGAAAGTGATGCAGGAGGATTTTTGCAATGCGTTGCGTTGCGGTGCGGCCCGCCAAAATGATCACGAGCCTCATTGCCTAAGGCCGGATAACAGAACCTCACTCAAAACTCAAGCATTACTAAAAACTCGTTTAAAGTCTTTTGATTGGTTGAAACTAGTTTTAAGTAATGCTTGAGTTTTGAGTGAGGTTCTGTAATATGGGCCTTAGAGGGGAAAAATTTCAAATTCAAATTCGAAAAGTGAATCTGTGTGGTGCGACCCGCTGTGGCTCCTAGTCCAAAATAATTTACTTTGGCGCATTTTTGCAATGCGGCGCGCAGCGGTCCGCCAAAATGTGTGCGAACCTCATTGTCTTGGAGTGGAAATTTCAAATTAAAATTCGAAAAGTAAATCTGAGTGGTGCGACCCGCTGTGGCTCCTAGTCCAAATAAGCTGCTTTCGCGCATTTTTGCAATATGGCGCGCAGCGGACCGCCATCACGATTATAATGTGCGCTTAGCTATAAACAGCATTTGTTTTTCGCCGTATGGATGTTGACGTACGATCTCACGCGGCCCTTTAGGTGCCTAAAATCGAGACCCAAACTATTTGTCATAACGTGAGGGGTTTGAGTTTCTTATCGATCTAGTGGTCACAAGTTCCGTGGGTACGTTATCCTGAGCGCTAATTACCTACAGTTACATTCACCTAGAAGTTGCCTCTCTTCCTATCACGTAACTCTTATATCGACTACGTTACACTCACTGAATTGGCCCGACAAGACGAGCCTGCCGCGTACTTATAGCTTCATACCTAAAATGCGGAGTGAACCATCTGTATTCCTGCCGGGGTTGCGGGTTTGTCCGAAAGGGATATCGCGGCCCCGGCACACAGGCAACGGAAGGAACACGGGTGGGTTTTAGCCAGTAAAAGTCTGACACATCCTCCCGCTCCGCCCAGAGCGGGAGAAGTTATTTGATAAATAACCAACTACAAAAAAAAAAAACCATCTGTTTTCATCTGTGCTCATGGTCAAATCTTTATTTAGACTAAGACAACAGATACCTACGCCATTATTAACGCTATTGTATTTCTTTGATAAACTTCCTCATCCTCATAATAAGGGAATTATTTCAAGACTGAACAGTTGTTTGTTTACTTTTTGTCTTTGGCGTCCCTGAACTCTTAGTACCTACCTGCCCGCCGCGCGCCGTACCTACCTAGCAGAATATGATATTTAATATTTGTAGGTGAGCGTTTAATACTTGAGCGAATTGTTTTATAGAATTAATAAATACAGTCGACTCTCGTTAATTCGAAACTCGAGGGACTCTTAAAATATTACGAATTATTGAGTGTTTGAAATATCAATGGTTCGAAATTTTTGGGAGAAAATAAATAAAACTTCGAATTATTGAGTGTTGATCAATTATTATTTATTAACTGCTATTCTTTAGCAATGACAAAAGTTTGGAGGTACATACGTGTACATATTCATAATGTGAATGAATTAATCTTTCGAAACAACTTTGTTATATTGGTTTACTTCAAAGCACATTGCTGCTGCTCAGACTGCTCAATAACTTTTTTTGAAGAAAGTTTGAACTTGTCTCAAAATGTACTTACCTCTGCAAGTTCTGTAATCTTCTGTCTCTTTATCTCTGCAACTTTGAATTTTCAAGTGTTTGACGCCGATGAGTTCGAATTAACGCGTCGTTTTGTTACGTATCAATGATTTTTTCGTTTGAATTACCGAGTGCATAAATATGTATTGATTTGGTTCGAAATTTAAAGAGATTTTCTAGGGAACTCGTGATAAATTTGAATTATAGAGAGGTTCGAAATATCGCAGGTTTGAATTAAAGAGAGTCGACTGTAATACTGAGATGACGATTGAAAGCTTGTGCAGACCAGCGCGACTTGTCGCGCGACGCGACACCGGTTATTGATATACTGTGAAGTTTTCTTAGAAATTGTATTGTTCGTGTCACAAGCCTTAATAGAGATAGAAGAAAAAGTAAAATCGAACCTATCTGGATTTTTTCAGACTATATAGTTAAATAGCTAAAAGTTTTTTCATTTCATTTCATTTATTCATTTTGTGAAACATAGGTGATTACAGGTGTTTTCCAATATAAATTTACAAACCATGTCCCGCCGATAGGCATACAAAATTAGATTATTAAGAACAATGTCAAAGTTACACAAGGTCAAATTATACAATTGTCATATTATTATAGGAAAAATGTCATGAAAATAGGAAAAGATAAAAAATACATAACGCCAAAAGATTGCAAAACACAAACACAAAATTACAGTCAAAAATATAAATTATAAAAATTTATCAAAATTTGTCATCCAGATACTCCTTGACTGAATAATACACCTTGTCATTTAGGAGCTTAAAAAGATTACTTTTGAATTCATTATAATTCTTACCATTTCTATTATGACAAGGTAATTTATTATACAATTTTGGTGTCATTGCATATACACTTTTATAAGCAAAAGCAGTTCTGGTGGTTATTGTTTTTAGTGTTCACGACACGTTGTGCACAAGTCTGAGCAGTAACCTAATAAAAAGTACTAGGCTTGCTTCAAGGCTTAATTCAAGATAATATTTCATTCTTCTTTTTGTATATATTTACATAAAATATATAGCATATGTTCATACGGTATAATGTACCTACCATTGTGAATGAATTTTTCAAATAGGAGGTGTGGTTCCGGAGATTACCCTCCACAGGTACACAAACTCGCAAAATTCACTCTCTCTCTTGATAATATTATGTTCGTAATACCCCACAAACTGTTTTCAAGAAATTCATTAATAATTCATTTATTAAACCAAAGACAATGATTTCACGAGCTCAATTACTTTGCAAAATGACTGAAGTTATAATTTAATTCCAGGAATCGAGAATAATTCCAGCATTATTATTTTTCACAAATGTCTTGAATAATCCACCAGTTTGTCTCTGTCGGCACAGGAAAAAGAGGCGTTTACGAGAAATCGTTTGTGATATTAATTTATAATAAGATTGACATATTTTTGGTTAAAGACAGGAAAACATGTTTTTTTTAATGTCTAAAGAAGCATACTATTATTATTGTGATTATGAATCAGAGACAACAGTAGTTCCGCTATCGGTTGGTATTAAGCAGGTCAGTACTTCCCTTCTGGTAATATCACACGTACTACAACTACACCAACCTCACCACAACGGCACCACGTGGACGGGTGCTAATTTGTATGAAGATGAATAGTCAATTCACACGAACCATAATCTGCCCGTCAAAATCAACCGTGTGGACGATACCAACCACAATCAAGGCGACGTAGTAGCCACAACGCAACCATAACGTTGCGTCAACGCGACGTACAGACGGAATCGATCTGTCTGTCTGGAATCACTAGCCACAACGTTTCAACATTTCTTAAACAATAAATTATTATCTTATTCCTAAAAAAAAATGTAACCATATTGCAACTACTAGCGACAAAGCGGCCACATCGTAATTTTGTAGTTACCACAATGCAGCGGGCACTCGGATGAATTAAAAGATGTGATTCAGAAACAAAATAATTTTTTCAAGAGTGTAATAGTGTGCAGGATATCCTGGTTGCAGCATCAGCTCATCGTGTTGCCACCATTGCATTGTATGTAGAATTAAATACTGATCATAACGAATCCAAACACGACATACCTATCTGCTATTATTATTTTTCAAGATTGTAGGTACTAGTGTGCTGGGTATCCTGGCTGTAGCATCAGACCAAGAATCCATAATCTTGCATAGTTATTTAGCATACATGGGTATTTCAAATTATAGGTCACACACATGTTTGAAAGTAAAATAAATACACATTATGCGTCTAAGATCCCTTCCGCAGCTAACACAAAAGAGCTTATAACCTTGAAACGACTGAACCGATTTTGATAAAACGTCTAAGAACCATCGCTAGAAAACCTGCTTTCAAATAAAAAAAACCGCGTTCAAATCGGTTCACCCATTTAAGAGCTACGGTGCCGCAGACAGACACACACACATAGCAGTCAAGCTTACAACACCCCTCTTTTTGCGACGGGGGTTAAAATATGTTATAAATAAAATACGTAAATAATACTGTGTTCCCTTTTGCTGACAATTCAATCCCCAAAATATGAACACGAGAACTCGTATCTTCAACACAACGAAGGGTTTATCGCCCCTGACAGGCTATTGTGGTGCTAAAACATCTCTCCAATAAAAATGGAGTGTCCGCAAACACTAGAATTGAAATTACTTTAGTTCTGGGTAATATTTAGACTCCTGTCGTATCGTTTTGAAGCAACAATAGTTGCAGTTTTATTTTAAAATCATGTCATTGAATTTTCTACTGCTGCAAGGGTGCTAAAGTTAAAAAAATAAAAAAACGGGCGAGCCTTGCACTAGTCGTCTATGATGTGTAACATCTGACATCTCACCTTGGTAATAAGCAACGTTAAAGGGGCGGGGCTGAGAGCCAACTCTAGCACGCTTTTTGGTCAAATCAAATAACGCGCGCTTCCCCGGCTTCCTGTTACACACTTCCGTCCCTTTTTACTAAATCACTCCCACAGATTTGATTAAGTATTGAAACAGATTGCTAATCCATTGCATCATTAATTCGAAAAAAAAATCTGCTCAACAACTTAGCTAACGCAATGCATGTTGTTGAACTGTCAAAATGAAACAAATTAGTCTTAATCATTTATGAAAATGTATTACGCAATTAAATAGCAGCACCAATCAGAATCTGAATCGTTTTGAACAGATTGATAATGCAATGGTTCATAAGTTCGAAAAAAAAACTGGTCAACAACAAAAAAACGCAATTAATGTTGTTGATCTGTCAAAAAGAAAGCCATTGCCACTGTAAGTGTGTTACGTAATTACCCCGCAGAGATAATATTGTTTGTCGTTGTTTTTTCTAAAACAGCTGAGAAAATAAAAAGGCAACGATTCTATCATTTCTAACGTGGCGATATCATCGTGAACGTCTACGTCCACGTCAAGGCATCGCGATAACACAGAAAAGTAAAATGTATGAAAATATACAGGATGTCAAGGACATCGACGCAAAAACTGTTACCATGGATTCATTACCTGATTCTGAAGCCCCCTGCGTTGAAATTTTTCGTCGTTTATTAAAAAAAAATCTGCTGTTTCATAGAAAAGTGCAATACCTACCCTGTCAAAATTTAGTTTTTTTTTTTAATTCGTTGATGTCCCATGCCACCCTTTAGAATACGATTTTAAAACGTCCATGATATTGTTATAATTATCCATATATTTTATGGACGTGGACGTCCGAAATAAAATGTATAGAAATATATGAAGATGCTTTTAAATTTCCGTCCACGATAATTTTATAATTATCTATAATACACTTTATGGATATCATCGCGTTAGAAATTATAGAAGCGCATATTAGATTCCATTCTCATATCCCCACATAAGATGAGCTCCACCAAACACGCTTTAAAAAAACAGTTCTGTCGAGTAGGCTCGTGTCCAAGCAATTTTAACTTCGATTCAGATCGTTTCCGTAAAGTTCCTAATAAGCACAAGTAGTTAGAAAGCTCTCAGTTCTTTACGAGGATCTTCCAAAGTGTAGTTTCCTGAAAGTAGTAAAAAGTTCTAGTGTTAATACTTAGTTTTCTGAAGTTGTAAGTAGCCACTCTTGTTAATAGCCGTTTGAATGGTAGCCTATAACTTTTTTCCTTGGTTTTCAAAACATTTGAGGTAATTTAGAGGTATGAGGAACAGGGTGTAAAGTTCACTCATCCTCTATTGACAAGGGAGGATCCTTCGACCCGACGGGTGTCGCGTCTGGCGGGCAACTGCCCAACGATTGATGTCGGATAGTCGTATATGTCGTTCGCGCGGTAAACTCTAATTGCGCGATGCAGGATTTGTGTGACGTCAGGTCTTTGATGCGTAGTTCGCATGTAGATGCCACGTTAAGTCTAGTTAAGTTTTAAAGTATGATATGGTAGATATTTGGCTAAGATTCGTATAAATCTATGTATTAAATAATTTATTCTATTATAATAATAATTGGAAAGTCATTTGTGTATGAGAAGAATAGAGAAGATTTATTGCACATTGATCTTTCGATTGAGGTGATTCTCCATCGAAAGATTAATGTGCAATAAATCTTCTTAAAACCAAGCTTTCATAGAATTAATTTACTTGTGGATGCTAGCTACCTCTCAAATCAAATCAAATTATTTATTTTTGCAGAAAACACTGTTGTTAAACAATGGTGTTATTAAATGTACATGTTTTAAGTGATTCTACCGTAAGGCATGAAAAATGTATACAAACATGGTCTATCAAAGTCAAGATTGACATTGAAACATGTATATAAAATTAGATAAATATTTTAAGATATTAAATTCATAGTATGTCTTTCTTAAAGTTATATTTATACAGATTAATCATTCATTTATTAATAATAAAATTATTTCAATGTCATTTCTAAATCAGATGAATTTATTTAAAGATGCATAATTATTTTTCTATTATTTGATGTCACTATGAGTTCTTGAGTTTGGAAAAATTATCGTTAGTCATTCAAGTTATAGTAACTTTTATTAACTAAAAGGGTCTTTAGATTTTTCTTAAATAAGGTAGTATTCTCTTCAAAAGATAATTAATCTTTCAGTCGCTTTACGACACCTTTCATGAAGAGATTAGGAACGCTATTTTCAGAGCTGACCAAAAGGTCTGCACAAAGGTACAATATATTTTTACTATACTTTAATGTATTCTGAGTTCGAAATATAGTTTCCAAAATTGTAAACAAAGGTTCAGATTGTGCTAAGACTGTAAAAAAATTATGACTTTCTCAACAGTAGGTACCTAGTCACAATTCGAAGGATTGAAGGAAATGGGAAATTTCCTTCAATCTTTGGAATTTTGATTGAAAGTGTGTTATGCAATTGGGTTGCGAGTTGAACATAATCATGTCTGGTGGTCTGTTCGATAAACAAATTCGAATAACAACTACAGCTACACCAATAGCGTGGAGCGCTATTAAATTATTATTGTCATCATATTGTGTGCTAAAAACGGAAAATAATCACGATTACTAATTCCCTACAAATTCTTTTGTTCTACCTTCATTTGTCAACTCTGCACCACTTCAGAGGTAACTACAGTACGTTCTTATCACTTGAACCGTGTCGTGATTGGTAGTACTGTTCAGTCAGTCGCCATTTTGAACTCTATTATTATTGAAATTAAGCGTAAGCGTAGGGTTAGCTGTGGTTACCTGTAATTGAGTGTGCATTACAGGATAAGGGTTATTATGTTGTATGGTTTTTATATTGTAAAAAGATAATTGTAATGTCCCTCGTTGGTAATCCTTAAATAAATAAATAAGACTGCAAAATTCAGTGCTACCAATCGAATTACATTGGGTTCATTATAACTTGACCCATACGGGTCAAGTTATAATGAACCCAATGTAATTCCTCCGTGACCATTCGCAACATTGACTTAAAGACTTTGAATTCCCATCTTTAACAAACGCACAATTGGAGAAAGAGGCTTTTAACTTCAGTTGTTTTCGATACAGAATAATACCCCCGAAGCCTCATAAAATCAAGACAACTTAGTTCTTATTCATATGCAAAATAATGTCTACAATGGCGTGTAATCATTGTCATCTCTCAAATGAAATGATTTCACAATAATAATTTTGCCAACGTAAGTCTGTATTTAAGCTCTCAATCAGCGGAAATGTATTCTTGATTATGAATGAAAATGTAACGCTAATGAAATTCAATTTAAATATAAGTCCGTGGTAATGACTATCTAAAATAATATAAAAATTCGTACGGAATAAAAACTGGTTTAAGAAAGCTAACAAAAACGCAAAAAGTACTGTAGCGCCAAACTTTTTACTGGAACCTACTCAGAGGAAACTTTTTAATATTTGTTCTGCGGCTTGTAGAAACACAGGGAGTTTGAAAGAAGGACCGGCACAATTTCTTTTAGGGAGCGTCTTAAGCTGGGAACAAATTATCGGACGCGTCCGTAAGCCGCGACTGACAGTCGCGACCAACGGACGTCCGAACGCTCAAGGGCACGTCCGCGACTTACGACCGATCGTTTGCACAATGTAGTGCTAAATGTACTATCCAGATACAAAAAAGCCACGACTCTCAGCCGCGGCTTACGGACACGTCCGATAATTTGTTCCCAGCTTTATGCTAGTTTTCAACCATAAAACCTGTGTCTTACGTGTCATGGTAGGTAATTGAGGTAATAATTAGTTTGTTTTAATTACCCGAAATGTCATCACAACTTTCTTCTTTCTTGTTTGTGGTTGTAATAGAACGCAATATTTTTTTTATGTTATCGGAAATTACATTTATTTTTGTTGTTGGTTGGTTTTGGAAAATTACTATTGTGTTGTCTTAAGACTTTAAATTGTTAAATACAACAATGTTGTATATAACAACATATTGTTGTTGTTGTTATTGTTATTTAATTGTTAAAGGTACGAAAAATTTCAACTTCTATGTTCATTTTCAAAACGAAAAATAAAACAATTTTGTGCTAGCAAAGGACAACCACAATCCCTCAAAAAAAACTGTCAGTCCTTCTACCAAACATCCTGTAGATTTCTGTCACCCTTCTGTCCATAGATAATACCTTCTGTCAAATCAAATGTCACATAGGCTCTGCATTTACAAATTGAAACTAAAATGTTAAATAGAAAAAGCGATGCATGAAAACTGTTCTTATACATACCAGCATCGATTCATCAATGATCATCGAAAGGTGTTCATGCAAGATACGGTTCCTTGCGCTCGTTGTGAACACCAGCGACCTGATCAACGAAAGATCCACGTACACCGCGACCCTGCCCCACTCCTTATTAGCACCAGCTGCTATATTCACAACTTACATCATGATTGGCAACTACGTCATCAGCGGGTTTCGTGAAAAACAAGCTTCGAAGTTCCTACAAGCGTACTCACTTGTTGCATGCTCCATCTTGCATGGAGCGTTATCTATATCTGTATTTCAAGAGTTGAAGAAGGTTGGCAAAGCTAGTACTGCGCTCGTGCTAAATGCCATCCTGCCAATTTTTACGTTAATGCTGTTGACGGCAGATCTAGTAATTGTTTTGTTTTCGAACCGAGAGCCACTGATGCTGCCTATGGCTCCGTCAATGTCGAGGGAATAGAAGTCTCGCTTGCCCGCACGATTTAATGTAATGTTTTTAGTTTTTCATCAGTGTATTTTGTAGTTTTATTAAATTGTTTTTTCTTACTGTATTTTGGCTTTGTTTCTTTTCTTTCATGACCACATTTATACCAGTTTAAAATCAAGACATTTCAAAATAATTTGCTAACGTTTTATAGGAGATTCAAGCTGTTAATTTGGTTCCTGTACCGACCGCACCCATTGGGAATTCCGGAACTAAAATTCCGTCTGAGCTAGCGTCCGCATAGTCCGAGATCGAACAGGATGTGGCGGCGAGACCCAGTTAATAATTAAATCTTCTTGCGTTTGAATGTCATTCTAGTTTGGAACTCCGGATGAATGTCGTCAAATGTATAATTGTCAGAGGATGGGCAGCGTCCTCAGCATACATAATAATAACTGCGCTATTTATACGTATTTTCTCTCTTGTCGTGGCAGTATTATTTGCCAGCTTTCAAGGATGGTAGCACATGTGTGCGCACTATGTACCTACTTTAAAGCTACCATTTACTGGGTACGTCTTTCATTGACTTGAATGTGCCCTTGCGGCTGAGAGTATGTCATGCTCACTCAAATGTCTCGCTGGTGGTGGCGTGTGTGTTGCATCATTAAGTTCCCTTCAAAACGGTTGAGCTTAATGGTGCTGATCTATGCGTCATGTTCGTGAACGGGCGCCGTCAGTGGGGACTGGTCATCTCTTAGCTGCCAAGGCTTATTTTGAATTTATTTTAATTTTTTAATTGTTTTTGCTTTATTATGGACGCTTTTAACGTGCACGTCTCTCTACATTGTTCTCACATGTATAATTACAACATGAATGATGTAACCAATATTTTGTAAAATATTCTGATTTAAAAGAGTGTACGTGGAGTTTCTTGCCCGTTCTTCTCCATAGGAACCTACTACGCGTTGGAATGGGCAACTAGCTTCATATTTCTGACTGACCGACCCCTTGACAATTCAAAAGTGCCTGTAATTCGTTTATTTGAAATAAATGATTTGAGTTTCTTTTGAGTTTGGGTATGGGCTTCTCAGTGCTCACCCAGTTTAAGTAAGAAGTAAAGGAGAACCGGACACCATTGAGGTAGACGGGTTTTTGAGTTGAGAGACCAAAATCAAATAATGTATTCTAATAAACCAGAGAAACAGTTCTTTTTGAATGTCTTACATAAGACAGACCCAAAACGCCTGCCCTTCACCACTTCTTACTGTTTAAGCAGGGAAGAAGAAGAAAGGCAACAAACTCCCCAGAAACACTCTGTTCTTCTACTTAGCGTGTCGAGGGCACTCTAAATGGAGTCGGCCCAGAATTCGGCTACAAGTCAAGGACACGCAGGACAAGATATAAGTGTCCCATCGTTTGTGGAACAGCACCACATTGGATGGTGAATTAGCAAAGGTAGGGTTGAGCTCTCCGGCTAGATGGAGTGACGTATTGGCTGGATGAGAGAAGACCAAGATTAAGTTAAATAAAGCTTCATGCAGACTGGCGCCACGCGACGGCGCGACGCAACACCAGTAATTGTTCTACCGTGAAGTTTTCTAGAAATTGTTTTGTTCGAGTCGCGTCGCGCTGTCTTTTCGCGCGGTCGCGTCGCGCTAAGCTGCACGAGGCTTAAAGCACCTCATTTCACTTATAATATCTGAATTTATTTACGTAGGTACTTGTTATGGCTCTCTTGTAGGTATACTATGATCGATGATGACATATGTATCTCTATCCACGTAATTTATGAAAGGATGTTATTTTACAAAATATTGAATTCCCTAAAACGAATAATTCGTTTGGGTTTTGTTAATACATTAGGCTTATTAATTTTAGTTAACAGTAATAATATCATCGGATATTACCAAATTTGAAATAGGTATAGAAGAATATAATAGGTGTAGGTGTAGGTATATTGGATTTGTGGGGTATTATATATGGACTTTTTTATTAGTTATATATTTTATTTTAATTGGTACATGTCTACTAGAGAATGGACACGTATCAATTTAATTTATTAAAAAAATATATAAATTGTTTAAATGTATACCTAGTTTGTAGAAATTATCCGGAAAAGAACCAGAATCACCGACATAGGTTGCAGAGATAGCAATCTGAAGCGGCAGTGGGTTGGCCATGTTTGTCAAAGGACCGATGGCAGGTGGAGCAGCAGAATCCTGGAGTGGAGACTGCGTATCGGCAAGAGTAGTGTAGGACCTCCCCAGGCCGATGGACCAATGACTTTAAAAAGGTGGCTAGGACAGACAGATGCAGAAAGCGGAGGGCACAAAATTCAAATTCAAAAAATTCAAATTCAAAGGTCATTTATTCAAACTAGGCTGAGAATCAGCACTTTTCGAACGTCAAAATTACATAAGACAGTCCCCCAAAACGCACAGGGTGTTGTGGTGCAGCCTGAGAGAGGCCTATGCCCACGGTGGACTGTAATAAACGTAGTTCATGATTTGTAAAGTTCTAAAATACAAGTTAAAATGTTAAACCTTGCACGTGTTATGTATTTATGTACTAAAATCATGGCAACTTTGTCCATTTATGTCTTATAAAACATTGAACGGATCAATCACTTTTCTACGAATTACTTTCATTATGGCAATGATGATTCCAAATAGGTATGAGGAAAATCTAAATATTAGATAGCACGTGTAAAATATTAGGTAGGTAGTGAATATTATGTAGCACGTGTAAAATATTAGGTAGCAACATGTAAAGTCATATTAGAAACGCAATAGATATCGAAAATTGGAATTATAAGGCCATTTCACATGATAGAGATGATTTTTGATATGATCTTTTTTTTCACCCACTGGCACTTCTCACAATTTCATAAATGTCACTGGTTCGAAATAAACCATTCAGCACACTGTATGGGTTATTTAAATTTACTCGTATTCAATCTATGCGAATACGATGTTGGTCCCATGCAGAAAGTTGTTGAATTTGATGGTCTGTCAGTACCCCCCTTAAATTTTACCCCTTTTGACCCCATTTGACCACACCTTTCTGATACACCCTATATATGTAAGGGATTCAACCACTCCATGCGTCATAAGGTCCCGTCCAAACTTGCCATATGGGCATAATGTTCGACATACCTCGTGTGTGTTTATAACTTTTTGGAGTAAATCCTGAAAGTTGTTCAAAACTTTGCACATAAATTGCACACATATGGACCTAACGTGACAAAAAATGTTGTGCATATTTATTTTATATACTCGTAAATCACCGCAAAAAGGAAGTAAAACGTTCTATGACGATAATATAATATGATCACCGTAGATAATAAATTTTGTTACCACAAAAACTAGCTTTAACCAAAAACTTTTAGGGGCCATCTATAGGGGCGTTACGTTTTAATATAATGACTATGATTTAAGAGCCCATAATACCTCAGCTCAAATTCACTTTTTTTTTTGCTCGCAGACTTAGTGAGAGCGAGACTGTGTGGGGGAGTTTGCGGCTCCAAGATGCCAATAGATTAGGTATTTTTTTTTTACGGCAGAAATTAAAGGTAATTAAAATAAAATAAACGTAGTATCTGCTTTATAGTTAGTTCAGTTATTATGCAAAGTTTCATGTTCTAATTTTAAGTATTTTTTTTAAATATTAGCGGTTATTGTTCGGTTTGTAGGGAAAATTTTATGGAGTCGTGTTTTCGTCAAACATAGTACTTAATATTATTCCACAACTTTAACATAGTTATATTTGTTTCAGAATTAATCTTGCAGTTATTTTGATATGCCGGACGATCGCAAAGCGTTGTTGCATCGGATTCGAATCCGAAAAAAAATGCTCCGTATATAGTAGCATAAAGCAGATTAGGGCCGCAACGCATTGCAAAAATTATTTTAAATGTCGTACATTTTGTATGAACCATGCTTTAAAATGCGATGCAATGCGGCTGTAATGTGCACTTAGCTTTACTACGTAACAGTCGTGGTATTTGTCCGACTGGTTGTTTATTACGACCGATTCAAATTGAGAACTGTCATCCTATGTAGATTCCACACTGAACTTTATCGGCCAGTATTTTATCGGATTCGGATCGGACACAGTGTAAAAGCGCTCTAACTCAGACAAAAATACAATAGCTTCCAGCCAATACAAATGTGGCTAAAAATCCCTACGCTAAAAAAACTACTAAGAGAATCCTTTACAAACATTTGCGGTCAAAGGTTTGGCTCCGAGCAAAAACAAGACAATAAACCAGTTTTTTTTTTTTTAAACAAAGCAATAACATTCGTATTTCATGAACATATTTCAGAATTAGCATGAGGTACACGTAGATTATATTTAAGTGTTCTACCAATAAGGCAATAGTGGTGACCCAGTGGTAACGGCCGCGACTTACCGAGTTGTAGGTCGTAAGTTCGAACCCAGACAGGCGCTTTACTTTGTGTAAATTATTTTCATCACCACTGCTCTCAAAACGGTGAAGGAAAACATCGTGAGGAAACCGGCATGTCCTAGAACCAAAAATTCGAAGACATGTGACATCTACCAACCCGCACTGGGCCCGCGTGGTGGATTACGGCCCACTCCCTCTAACTGAGAGGAGGCCTGTGGAGCAGAGGGAACATTCTAGGCTAATTATGCTTATACTATTGTTTTATCATTATTTAGTACTGCAAATGATTTGTATCCTCGTAACCGACGAGACCCCCACAAGCTCGTACTGGATATCCTTCCAAGACTTGCTAAATACAACAAAAGTTGTATACTCGTATCTATGTTTGTACGTATATATAATAAGATACCAAATAATCTTAAGATATTAAATATAAGATTATTCAAAAATAAATTGCATGTATGGTTGTGTAGTCATAGTTTTTATAGTGTCAAAGACTTCTTTGAAAATAAATGTTAACAATAGTAATTGTGAAACTTTGTACGCTTATTACTGTTAAGCAAAAACATGTATGATCTTATTTTTTTTGTATTTTACCATCTTTTTATACCATGTTTTTAAGCAAATAAATATTATTCTATTCTATTCTATTCTACAAATATGTGTGTGTGTGTATGTGTGTACAGCGGTGATGTTATGTTATACAAATTAATATGAATTATGTTTAAAAGATCCTAAGTAAATAATGTGGATCCGAATATTTTGTTAAGTACACTGTTATGGAAAAAGATTAACTGCTTCGGTGGAGCCGTTGGGCACGTGGTGCAAGCGCGAGAGCTGAGCATAGGGTCTTGGGCTCGATCCCCAGATCGAGCAAGGTATTGTCCTAATGATACCTACTGCGTAAGGTAGTTGGGATCACACGTCAACATCCCACTGTTAGGCTGCCTGTCCACTGGAGCGGAGACGAGAGGAGAGGAGCGGAGATGTGCCAATATTAACGAATAGAATCTAAACTCTGGACCGGAGTTTAGATTCAATTGGTTAATATTGGCGCATCTCCGCACCCCTCCTCTCTTCTCCGCTCCAGTGGACAGTCAGCCTCAATACGGTTTAAAAACGAATGCAGGATGAAACTGTCATGTAATCCCAAAATTATAGGTACGGTAAAGGTATCCAAGACACGAAGGAGACAACCGGATCCGGACCGCCGACCATTTAGTAAACAATAAAATTTATAACTAATAATCTAAAAAAAAGTAGTAATTTAATTTATCCCACGGTTTGTGTTTTCTGCCGTCGACACGACAAATAATGGCGTATTTAATGGCAATACACTACTTTTACTTTAGACTTCAGATAGATAGTACCATGTGAAAAATTATTTTTTTGACGTTAATATTAATTATATTTACTTATATTGCTATTTTTATTAATTACTATTTGTTTATTACTTAATAATCTTGGTGCTAGTAATCGTCTACCAAACGGACCGCGACAGTCAATTATTTTTAAAAACGAACCTCCAATGAAATTCATCGGTGATCCCTGCTGTAATGCGTGAGGCATTGTCAGGAAGGATAAATAAACAAACAAAAAATAGTAGGTCAACAGGAAAAAGGGATAAATACAAATGTAAAAGAAAAAACATAAGGGCAGCCGAATTGTTGGTTTCATCGTTTGGAGCACAACCTTTGGATGTACCTACAAGAATCATGCAAGAAAAGATAACGAACCTTTTTCCCCGTAGGTTTTAGAGAAAAAAGGAAATGTCGATCCTCAAAAATGCAGGATTATACTGGCATATTTAATTTTGCTTTGTTAACATATTTAAAAGCAACAACTAGTAACCAGAATCGATGATTTCGACGATGATTTAAAATACCGGAAAAATACATCTGAAAATCGTCCAGGTTAATATAGCGTTTAATTTTTTTTTATCCGCCTCTAGTCAATCGCCACTCCTCTTTAAAATGAAAAACTTTTCTAAAAAGTCTTTATGCCGCTTTAAAACACCTTAAAATGAGACAACATAAGAATCGATACCATTAAATTGTGTTTAAGAATTCAGCAGTAACTGATCACAGTAAACACTCGTAACCACCTTTACCTTGAACTTATTTTTAACCCCTATCCACAAAACCAAAAACACAGTTCCTCTCAATGCCAATCAATCACTGCCAGCCACTATACTCTATATCTCCATTAGTGGATACATCAGTGACAGAAATACAGAGTGGCTACTGACTGTCACGCATGATACGCTTGTAGATTAAAGGTTGAATGGAGGCTTGGCAATGTGGGTTGCGGCACAGATGAAAACAGATGGTTCTGTCCGCAAAATCATTTAAATAAAAACCGACTCTTGCTACACAATAAAGTGCAATTCAGGTCGCTCAGCGCTAACTATCTACAGTTATATCATCTAGAAGTTGCCTCTCTATCGCGTAACTTCTCTCGTAAATCTTCTGAATACGTTACGCCTACGACGAGCCCGCCGCGTACTTGTAACTTCACGCCAGTAGCACATATCCGCCGCGAAACCATAGCAGAGAAACTGCAGTAGTTCAATTCAACTGGCTCGCGTCCTGTTCCGCTACGCGAAATACGATTAGCGGAACTCGTGTTGCGGAACATGACGCGAGCCAGTTGAATTGAACCACTACGGTTTCGCTGCTACGGTTTCGCGGCGGAGGTGTGCTACTGGGGTTATACCTAAGATGCGGAGTGAACCATCTGTATTGATCTGTGGTTGCGGTAAAAAACAAGTGAATGAACGGTCTCAGGGGGTACCATTTCTAAAAGAATACCACGTTGAGATGTTTGTAAATGTATCACGATTCACGAGTATGATGGTAAAAGGGTGTATTTGCTACTGGCCAAAAATATTTGTCAGTACTCCATCCGATTATTTGCGTATTGCTGATTTCATATTTTGTTATTTTGTAAAACTCGACTGCGAAAAAACTCAAGGGAAGCCAGTGATATTTAAAACCCTTTCTCGTTGCCTGCTGTAGCCGGAGCCAACATGTTGTTGGCTCGAATCAATAATCAATAATAGTAAAAGATATTTGCGTAAGTACGTATTAATAAAAGTAAATAAAACGAAAAAGTTGGTGAGGTTTTGCATAGCGGGTACTGGGGGCAGATACTTGCTACGAAATCGTAGCTAAAGTCTACGTCAGCGTAGCAATCGCTGCGACAGCGTAGCTACCTACGACGGAAATATTAGCAAAAAATAAGTAATTTTTTGTTAGATCAAACTTACATAGATGCTTTTAATATTTTGTAATTGAAATTGAATGTGGAAACTCCGAAGAAGTTGTTTCACCGGTTTAACCTAGTAAAGCTCCGGTTTCCTGGAAGAGGGATGGCCGCCACACAACGGCCGCAGTGATGGCCGTTATGAAAATGACGGCAGCGGGGTTTGACGTTACGGTGTCAAAAAAACGCTCTCATCGAAAACACACCAACTGTCTTTTATAAATAGCGTTTCAGTGACGTCATTCGAAAGTCCTAAGTACCTAATTAAGTCCAACCGACGGATACAAATTGTTTTGGCTTCACCACAAAAATCTTTACTTTCGTTAGTTTCTACCACCAATGGGGAGCACTCACCGTGAAACTAACTGAAACAAGTTTCTCATCTTACTGAAACAAAATTTACTTATAAATTCATGGCTTCGCTGTGACAGTATAAACCAGTCATGTCGTAACCAACGATTTCCAACAGCCTTTAAGACAGCTATACATTTTCTGTCATTCTATAGCCAATTTATATTAACTGGGTCACACTATGTTCTCATTTGTTCAGTGGTAAAGGCATGTACAAGGTTTCATACGGTGTAGATAACAGTTTAACACTCCAGGGATTAGAAGCTTACCGTCCCATTCAGTATCGTTAAGAGCTTCTCGCGAGCATGATTTTAATAGAAAGAAAACGCATTTATTGAGACAAGCACAGAAGATCTTAAATTAAACTAAAACACACTCATTGAAACATGAATAGGAAAAAACAATAAAAATAAAAACATAGTAAAATTTAAATAAAAGCAGAAAGTCCTTTGAGAGGCCAAAAGGCTGCTATCTCAGCATGATGCTGCGACATTTAATAATAATTTAATAATAAACGCAGCGCTGGTATTCTGATAATTCCCCAAAGGATTAGGCAGAGCTGTGTCTATAGTTACACTGACATTTCGCCAGTTACATAAGTTTAAGTCTTATGTAATAGGGGGCGAGCCTATTGCCATTAACCGGGCACAAATCCAGACTCCAGGCTGCTACTGAGAAATTCCTGATGGAAACTCAATAACAGTTTGCCCGACCTGGGAATCGAACCCAGGACCTCGTGCTCAGCAGAAGCGCTTGCGACCACTAAACCAACGAGGCCAAAAATCCAGACAAGTGTGTGTTAGTTGGGATGAATTTATCCCAAGAACAAACTTAACATTGTAGTTGAAAAACATGTTCTCCCATACATTCCAACTGCAAATGTAAGTTTGTACGCATAATATTGGGAGATTTACCATATTATTTTAAGATCATAGACTTCTTATAGGTTTTCCTGTAATCTATAAGTACAGAACAATTTTTTTCAAAATTTGAGGCTCTGTAATTTTTGAGAGAAGGGAACATATCACATGTTTACCAAATTTCAACTTAATTGGTCCAGTAGATTCGGAGCAAATTGGCTGTCACAGACGAACAGACAGACAATTTCACGTGATCGTTTTTTCATTCGGACGTACGGAACACTATAAAACTGATATACTTAAGTAAAAAATAAAATGCTGAAAGGTCCTAGTAAGTTAAGTTCCAACGTAAAGTATGTGTGCTTATCAGCAGCTTAATATCGTAAAACTGAAGTGAGAAGGGAAGACATAATGGCCTAATATTTTATACCTACTTTCGCAGGTACTTTGCCTCGATAAAGACGTAAATATTTCTTCAGGGTGAGAAAATATACACATCAAAAGTGTCTAGGGATATAGTACGTTTTAGAGTATTGGCGCAATTGAGGATTATTACTTTAACCTTTTTTGGATCGTTATCGATTCTTTTTTAGTGAATTTCACTTTTGAATAAAGAATTTTCTTTAAATTTTGATTAAAAATAAAAAAATCAACGTTCAATTAGGATTTATATAAAAGTGTGTAATAGCGTTTTTACAAAACCATTACAATTTCTGTATCGGAACTGAAAAAAAATACATCGATATGGAGCGACGACATCATTTGACACGAGAAGAGATGATGAGAGCCATCGGAATGTTGCAAGCTGGTTCCAGAAAACGTACTGTGGCTGTCGCTCTTGGTACTACACAGAGCGTCATAGGCCGCCTTTAGATACGCTATCGTATCACGGGCAGCGTGGCCGAGCGACATGGAGGACGATCTCGCAACACCATTCGCAGACAGGACCGGTACATCCAAAATATTGCTCGACGGAATCGTATCATGACAGCCATGATTTTGGCTACCAGACTCCACAGCTCTTCAGGTTTGCTGATAAGCGACGAAACCATCCGAAGTCGTTTACGTGAAGTGGGTCTGCGTTCCCGAAGGCCGCTGAGAGATCCACCTATAGCACCCCGCAATCGTAGGGCCCGTTTATAATGGGCTCGCGAACACAGAAATTGGGAGGAAGAAGACTGGCGTTGTGTTTGCTTTTCCGATGAATCTCGTTTCGGTATGAGGCCGGATACAAGACGTATTTCCCTGTATATACAAAGACGTATTCTAGTTTGGAGGACCTCTGGACGTCAAGAACGTGTGAAATTTTGTCAGGAAGTTCTTTCATATGGAAGGGGGAACAATAATGGTCTGGGCCGGTATTTGAATCGGTGGAAGAACCGATCTCATTTGGATCAGGGGCAACCTCAATGCTCAGAATTATCCGGAGAGGATTGTTTCAGAAGTAAATATTAGTTTGCCAAACATATCCAGACTTAGTTTATGCCCATTCGCCCCAACAAAGACTTGCAATTATCTTTATAAACAATGCCCAAAAACATATATTTCTACCTTTTATTTGCACAGAAACCGGCGGAAGTAAACTCTACAAAAGAAACAATGGAAGAGCTACGTAATGTGACAAGATACGGGTTTGTTTTCATAATAATTTGTAGACAATGATGATAACAATGCTTTAGATTATACATTTATTGCGCACAATGTGTACCAAATAAAGAAAAAACAAATGAATGGTAAACGTATGAATACCTGTTTATGTGTGGCTGGGTATTATTATGGGTTCGTGCACGAAAAAACCCTTTTTCGTCAATAACTTATTTAATTGTAAGAAAGCTTGAACTGATTGAAACATTAACTCGGTGTTAGTATAAAAGTACAGTTTTCATGGTGCTAAACCATTCGTGTCAGTCACAGAACCTGTTAATAGTTGCATCATTTTTGTGCTCTCGAAAATTTGGTTTATTTCGCCTTTGACTATTCACCGTTATTTTTCTGCTATATTTTGTATCGAAGTTGAAAAAAGTGGTTCAGCCACATGCAAGTAGACCATATAACGATGTTGATGATATTTTTAAATGTTCCAAATCATAAGTAGCTTCTTATAAAAAAAGAGATCACACGTCAGTCATGCGTCATTTTTCGGAAAACTCGTTGCGAAATATTTGTGAATATTTGTGAATATATGCGAATATTTGTGATTTTCCATGAATACTTATCTCATTTGAAAAATCTCTTTCAGCCACATGCAAAACAAAGAACTCGACTTTTGGAATCACAAATAGTTTTATTTAAATTTTATTTCCCTTTCTCACGGCTAATGAACAAAATTTATCAAAAACAGTAGACTTCGTGCACAGCCTCTTAAAAGAGATAGATGGATAGAATATGCTCTAGGTACTGTACTCTAAGGGCCCGATCACACGTAACACAACCACACCACACCCCACCACAACCACACCACACCCCACCACAACCACATCACAACCACACCACAACCACACCACAAACACACCACAACCACACCACAACAACAACACGTAGGCGGGCGCTAATTTGTATGAAAATTAATAGTTTATTCGCATGGACCACATTTACCACAGGGCAACTTTGCAACTGCAAGAAGTTGCAGCGACACTATTCACACGTAACCACTGCCTGCCCACATTTTGTCGCTCCGATGTGGTGGTTGTGGTCTATGGGAACGGGCCCGTAAAGAGTAATCTATAGAGAGACTCGAGTACCGATAATTCAATACGCAATAGCTTTGATAAAATCCTAGCTGAATGTCTAGTCTTTTTACGGTGACAAATTAAATAAAGCTTTTGTAGTATTGCTTACGTCAGATATTTTTTGACACCGAACATAATTGGGGCTGACTGTATAAGGTGCGACGAAATCCTAACTAATATTACTCGTATAAATGTGAAAGTGAATTTTTTTGTTTGTTACGTTTTCACGCTAAAAAAAAAATTTGGCACATGGGTAGACGATGACCTGGGTTAGGACATAGGATACTTTTTATCTCGACACTCCTACGGAATCGAGACTTATGCGGGTGAAACTGCGGTTCACAGCTAGTATAACTTATTGGCAGAACACTTAAATACAGGGTCAAATGAAATTAGCTAGCGGAACTCCGTAGAGGTGGGAATCGACTTTTGTGTTAAGATATCATACTCATCATGTCTATGAAGTTTACATAAAACAAGCTTGTAGTAGACTTCTTTTGTCATCATGATCTGCCTAGCCCTCACCCAATTTTCACACAGAAAATCCGAATTTGTAATTGTCAAACAAGTGTTAACTTGAGAACCCTGACACCCATAACAAAAGTTTAATCTTAGCTTGGGTGTCAGAGGTTTATAACTCTGTATTAATTTACAATTTAGATGACAAAATAAATTATGTTATATCAAGTAGTAAATGTAAATTGTAAACTGGAAATAAAGATATTTATTTATTATTTAACTATATTGGGGACGGCTTCTAATCTTACCGGATGCAGCTGACTATCAGTATTTTACATGGCGCGACTGCCTATCTGAGCTCCACAACCCAGTTACTGGGTAACACGATAGTCTGGACAGGACTTCTTCCGTAACAAGAAGAAAACTTTGTAAGTGGAACACCAAAAAAAAAACTTTGTTGCGATCTGAATTACCCTATTAAATTTGTGGTGATGTTCAAAAATACCTTTTTTTTTTTTTTTTTTCACGACACAAAACATTACATCACGACTGTATTCCTCGATGGGTTACGCAAAGGTGTCCATACCTATAGTACACTCGTCCCATGTAACAGGGGTGAGCCTATTGCCATCAACCGGGCACAAATCTAGAGGGAGAAATTCCAAATGGAAGAACTCAATAACACTTTGCCCGACCCGAGAACCGAATCCAGGACCTCATGCTCAGCAGTAGCGCATGCGCTTGCGACTCCTAGACCACCGTTTTTAGAGTCCCGTAGTAAACAAGGAACCCTTATGGTTTCGCCATGTCAGTCTGTCTGTCTGTATGTCCGCGGCTTAGCTCAAAGACTGTTAGTACTAGAAAGCACTTTTTTTTTGGGATACCTACCCTATGCATAAAGTGGGGGTCGTTGGAAAGGTCGTTCAAAAATATTGTGGGTGTGTGAAAGCCATTTTTCAATTTAGGGATCTTGTATGCAAATTTTTGTTATATTGTCCCCCCCTGCCAGTTAAATAGTATTGGTAGTACTTGGATTTATGAAAAAATTCACAGCAGTAGTATACATATATAACGAAATTAAAAGGAAAACTATCACAGCTAAGTAGGCTTTACAGGCTAATGATTACTAATCGACCAACTCAAATTTGCAGTTTGAAAAACATGTCCTCCTATACATTCCGTATGGGAGAACATGTTTTTCAACTACAATGTTAAGTTTGTTCTTGGGATAAATTTATCCCAACTACGGAACGCTGCATTGTGCGTGGTCCGACACGCACTTGGCCGGTTTTTCTTTATGTGAGCAAAACACAAGATATAGGTAAAAGGTTTATTCAAGGTTTTTTGGTTGGTTTTATTACAATATTTGTCCAAAAGTATTACTACGATATATCTCATAAAGAATGTTTTGCTACCTATAACATAACAACGAAATACCTGGAAGTTATATACGATGCGGAGTTACTGAAGGGGAAGAATTGTCCTGTCTGTTGGGTCGGAAATGAATAAAAGTTATCAGAAAAATATTGCCGTACTAGCTTAAATATACCTGTTGCAGGCCTGCTGGAAGAAATTCTGAAAGAAAAGTTTGCTGTATAATTTCAGTAATTTTTATGATTATGTGTTTCGTATATTCATCTTGATAAATTATTCAGGAAATCGTAAAAGAATGGTCGAATCTTCGTCAAGTATTTAAGGTGAATGCTCACACATGTTATCCGACCCGAGAAGCTCGTGGCTAAGTAACAACAGCCGCACTGGTCGATCCATCAGGTTAAGCTACGCTTGCCGGGGTTGGTCAGTGGATGGGTGACCATCTTTACATACCGAGAATCCGCCATGTCTCGGAAAACACGTTAAGCCGTTGGTCCCGGCTGTCATTCGTGGATCTTTGACAGTCGTTACGAGTAGTCAGAAGCCCGAAAGTCTGACACCAGTCTTACCAAGGGGTATCATATTACCCAGTTACTGGGTTGTGGTGGTCAGATAGGCAGTCGCTCCATGTAAGATACTGGTATTCGGCTGCATCCGGTTAGACTGGAAGCCGACCCCAACATTGTTGAGAAAAGGCTAGGCAGATTGAGATTGATTGCTCACTTATCCGACCCGAACGCGTCGAACGAATCGAAGTCAATGAGAACGGTCTTCCAGATTCGGGCGCTTCGACGCGTTCATGTGTGCGAGGTTTCATAGAATTTCCTATAAAAAATCTACAGTTTCGGGACGTATTCATGATACTTCCAAATTCCAACCAATCAGGATTGCATCGGGTACAAAATCGCTTTGTACCCAGCAGTTTCGGGCGTACGTTCAGTTTGTACATGAAATATAATGTGGTTTTCTTCTTTATTTTTATAAGAGGGCTTTGCGAGTAATTTAGAAAACCTTTTGTATGTACACAAAAACATATCAAATTTTAAGAAAATGTCCGGTATTCATAGTATAAATACCAGGAATAAACACAACCTTGCTTATCGCACTCGTCTCCGCAGAGTAGGCAACTCGTTCATGGGTCAATGTATACGCTTTTACAACAAACTTCCCATTGACATTCGAAACTTACTCAATAAACGATTTAAAAATTGTACTAAAACCAAACTTTGTAAAAAAGGGTACTATAAAATTTCTGATTATTTAGAAGATAAAAAAGCTTGGGATTGAGCTGCTCGCTCTGCTAAACCTTGTGATAAAACCATCAAACTTGACATTAGAATTATTTAGTAAAATCATCAAAATATACCAGTTTTATTTAAATATTCATATTATTGAATATTACATTCAAAATGACATGATTACTTTGTAAAGTATTATATTTTTAATTACCTATTGTGAATGTGAGGATTATGTGTTTTTTTTTTTTTTTTGCTTTTTTTTTCTCTACTCATTTTTTTTTATTTCCTTTCTCAGATAGTTTTAATAATGGTCTGGCGGTTTGAGTAGTTTATGCGGCCTACCCAAATGTCCTTTCTTTGGTATTGTTCGTCGAGTTGAGCTCCTTATGTTCTGAGTTGAGCTCCACGATTACTGACAAATGCTTGCACTGACTGGACAGGTCCACTCAAATCTGTGTGGTTCTTTTCTCAAAAGACCATTTCAGACACTAGGCTACATGGTCCTCATATGGCTTGACCAAGATTATGTTTGGACTTTAAAAGAGACTGTGACCTCTTAGTTTGTTTCGGCCTTTCTTCTCAGAGTAGTCGGATAGGAAACGCCGAACTCAATTAGATTTTTTTTTTTTTTTTTTTATGAATTGGACGTAGTTATGCTACAACGTTCCAATCCACACGCAGGTCGAACTGAGTAAATCGCGTTTTTGTAATTTTGTGGTACGCTTTTTTTTGGTAGCGAGTACAACTAAGTAGTATGTATCACTTCAACTAAATAAATAAACATTATTTTATTATATACTTGTCATTAAAATTTATTAATATTTCTCATACAAATTTTGAAAAAAATGCACTTGGAACGTTTTTGAAAAAAGGCGTTTTGTATGGAAGTAGCTTTTAACTTAATTTGCAAAAACGATCCAAATCCGAAAATTGGTATATTTTGGTAGTTAATATATATTTTTTCTAAAACATAAGTATAACAATGAAACAACATTATTAAAAAAATATTTATTAAGAAATAGTTGTATCAAAGCATGGAAAATCATCACAATTTATTCATCATCCAGATCGAAATCCAGCTCCTTACCAAATCCATCGACATCGTCAATGGCGTCATTAGACGCTTTCAATGTTTTATAAAAACTAAGGCAATCTGCTGGAACAAACTTGTAAACAGATCGTAAATCAGCCAATTTTGCTGGAGCAATGGGTTACCCGTTAGGCCATAACTGTTTCAGATCAGATCTATGTATAGTCGAAATCTCTCCTTTTGTCGTTTTTTTAATGTTAAGTTCGTTATAATCCTCATCAAAGGACGTTTTCATAAAAATAGAATACTTATAATCTAGCTTTTTCAATCTTTATCTCCTTTGCCAGCAGCCAGTTTAGTTTACTTTTATCTGTGTATTTCTTACGATTTACTATGTTTTTCTCAATATCTTCATTGCTATAAAAGTCATTTTTGTCCATTCTATATACTTGAAATGGTTTTTTTCTTCTAGCATTTTTCATAATTTCTATATATTCGTCAGCTGTATAAATACGTTGTTGCTTTTAAAACGATAACTTTTCGGTATCTTGAGTCAGGGCATAGTTTCTTACCTAACGATACCGATTTTTCAAAAATTGAAACTGCGCTTAAATATACCAATTTTCAGATATTGGATCGTTTTTGCAAATTATGTTAAAAGCTACTTCCATACAAAAAGCCTTTTTTCAAAAACGTTCCAAGTGCATTTTTTTCAAAATTTGTATGAGAAATATTAATAAATTTTAATGACAAGTATATAATAAAATAATGTTTATTTATTTAGTTGAAGTGATACATACTACTTAGTTGTACTCGCTACCAAAAAAAAGCGTACCACAAAATTACAAAAACGCGATTTACTCAGTGTTCGACCTGCGTGTGGATTGGAACGTTGTAGCATAACTACGTCCAATTATCGTACACATTATAAAGTACATGGAATGTTTTGAAGAAATAGATAATAAAAAAAAATATATAACAAGATGAATGGCTCATTATTTTTATGTTATTCAGTCCAAAACGAATTAAAACAGTACGATCCAAATGAATTGTCACTTTATAAGATTTAAAATTGTTATTTTTAAAACGTTGCAAGTTGATTGGATCATTATTTATATTTTATTTAGTCCAAAACGAATTAAAATAGTACGATCCAAATGGAATGTCACTTTTTATGATTTAAAATTTGTTATTTTTAAAACGTTTCAAGATGATTGGATCCTTATTTTTATTGCATTCAGTCCAAAACGAATTAAAACAGTACGATCCAAATGTAATGTCACTTTATAAGATTATAATTAGATCTTTTGGTTCGTTTTATCATTTAGACCGCTTAATTATTTTAATAGTTATTGTCGTAAGAGAGTCAGTGTCTTCAGCACTAGATAGGACGATCCAAAATACCTAGCTTGGGCTCAAAAACTCAATTTTGACCACCTTGTGGATTGGAAAGTTGTAGCATAACTACGTCCAATTGCAAACAAAAGACGACGGAAACTACCTCTTCCACGACGTTTGTTTCAATAATGACCGTTGCGAACTCAAATAAGATTTAATGTCAAAAAGAAAATACTCCGTCTCGCTTGCACTAGTAAAAAGTTATTGAAAGATGCGTTCCCGGTTGGGCATAACTTCGGATTAATGTCATTAGTATTTTTTTTTTTGTCTGTGATATTAAAAGTTTCAAGTAATATTTTATTGGTAAATAACTACAAAGAAAATAAACTTTTTTTTTATGTGTTATAAATATTTATTTTTAGTGGTCGTGTATGCAAACAGTTAAGGATGAAGCTAATTAAAGCGTGTTAAAAATGAACCCTTTAAAGTTGAAACATTTTTTTTTCGAAACAGGTTTTTTATTTATGTAAATAATAGTACACAATTCATGAAACCTTTTAAGTTTTCAAATTATGGTATTTAGGTCTGAAACATAACGTTCCACAAATTTTGGAACGTTTATGCCTCGCTATTGTAATTTTGCAAAAACGTTCCAAATATACATGGAACATTTGTTCCAAAATAAAATGGTTTAACATGGTTTTGCTAAAACGTTACAAGATTGTTGTGGCGTTTTAACAAAATAAATATACTGTTTCGTAAAACATTAAATGTTCCTGTCCTCATAGTACGTTCTAGTTAATTTACACAAGTTATTATTTGATAAAGGTTGTGGGTTGGAACGTAAGTGAAAAAAATATTTTCTGATATAAGACTTAAAACTTAGAACCTTATTACAAATCTGACTCTAAGTGTCATAAAAGGTAGTTTGATCACATTATCTCGATTTCGGGTGACTTGTGGGTTGGAACATTTCTGCATAACTACGTCCAATTGTAAAAGTGATTCCTATATACCTATCCTATTTACAGAATAAACAATTTATTTCATTTCATTGTGAGTATCAAAATATGTCACTTATACAGGGTGTCCAGTATATTTATTTATTTATTTATTTCATTTCATACATACGCTACCATTACAGTGTCCCAATTCGGTAGTGTAGTTACTTAACAGTCTATCAAATAAATTTACAACATAATACTATTACATAGATTTACAAATTAAAAACATAACACGTGTAACGTTACCCTTGCGAACTCGCTCAGTGAACATGAGAAAATATCAATTTTGACGGCAACCAAATTTAGTGTGCGCATTGTCCTCGTCAGAGGGACATTGTCCAACAGTTTAGTTCGACCGCGCGGCACCGCGAACAAGTTGGGCCGTCGTCGGCGCTGCACGTACCCATCTGGCACATACAAGCCTATCCCCTGTAGCACACCCGGATTATTTATATTACCCCGGAACACTCCCAGCATATACGACGCCAGTGCTAGATCCCTCCTTGTTTCCAACTTGTTGTATCCAACCATGCCCAGCACAAACAAGGTTGGATACATCAAGGGGTAAAAGGGATACACTCCATACTGCCGTAGGTATATGTATCTAGTGAACTTGTTTTGTATGCGCTCCAACATGAGACTATATTTAGTCTCATGTGGAGCCCATACTGCCGCATTGCCCTCCAACTGACTCCTTATTAGAGCGTCATACAATGCCGAAATGGCTTTAATATTTGTGAAACCTTCCGCTCTGCGAAGCACAAATCCCAGTCGCTTGTAAGCCTTTTTACAGATATAGCACGACATACTGCAGGGGGTGATAGCTTGGGTCACTACCTATCAATACAACACAATATATGTTCAGCAAAATCTTACGGATTTACAGTTTTACAAAATTTTCCGAAATAGGTAGTGACCCTAGCTATCACCCCCTGCAGTATGTCGTGCTATTTACTGGACACCCTGTATAGCCGTATTTTTTTATTGCGTTGACTTAGAAACTTGATTTTGTTAGAGCTCCAAGGGAACATACACCTTCGTAATTTGTCCTCTCCAAGTGAAAAGAAAATGTCTTCTTTTCCAATAATTTCCCCAATTAATTACCCCAATTGTTTTACTATTTTATTAGTCTGCCACCCTGACGCCTAGTGATGTTATATTTCAAGCACTATTAAAAGTTATAAATGAATGAAGTTACAAGTTGTGAAAGCAGATTTCATTGGAAAACTTATAGAGATCGTATCATAACTTGGGACTAATTTGATTATAGCAGATTTGTAGGATTAATCTGATATTAAATTTAAGTTTTCGGAACAAATTTCTCTGAGGTCATGAAGGTTAGAAGGTAAAAACGTTCTTCACTTTAGTGGATTTATTAAGTGCACATTTTAACGGAACATTCCAGGTTGGATTCCATTGTGGAATAACTCGTTATAAATAAAACCTACTTGTTTTTTAGGGTTCCGTACCTCAAAAGGATAAAAACGGAACCCTTATAGGATCACTTCGTTATCTGTCCGTCAGTCTGTCACGACCCATTTTCTCAGGAACGCATGGCGACGCGACGCCAAGTTGAAATTCTCTCAAGTCTCTGTTGCCTTGAAGCTCTAAACTCTAAGCTAATATTTTAACACACACTAAGCACAGGGCACATTTTCTAAAGTATGTACCTAATAACTAAGTCCCTAAGTGGTTCGTTGTGATTACGTTGTTGTAGAATTGTAGAATTTAACTTTTAAATTATTTTGAACTCGATAAAAAGAAAATGCTGAATTTACCTATAATTGTTTGTTACATTTTTTTCCGTTGCTTCTTGTTATTTATGTAGTGTAATACGAACCTTGGTAAATATATCCTGCATATATTATACAGGTATACAAAGTTGATACGACAGAGGGGCTTTTCTTTAAACTGAGTATACTAGGTACCATTTTCAAGCTCTGTACCAAAAATCAATTAAATAGGAGCAGTAGTTTAGTCGCAAATGATTTTTTAAGTTTTTGCCCCGTTTGAACACGATGTATCTTTCCTAACAGCTGATTATGTCTATACGCATAGGTCATGCACCTTAAAACGATAAATCTAGTATAACCTATGCGTTGTTGCCGCTGTGACGCAAGTCACAAGTACAACCAAATATTTTCGCTAAAAAGATGACAATGCAAACAAGGAAGCAATAAATACACACACACTTGCATTTTCATTACGAGAGGGACAATCATCTGCAAAACACCACGCGTAAAAGAAATAGAAATAGGTCAGTGTGTTGCTATTGCATCCTAGCGATCGAGGGGCAGGGGTTGCGATCGGTAAGTGGGGCTGGGGCAGTGGGGCTTCTAAAAACTGTTTTTTTCAGTGCGCCGACGCTATTCTTTCGGAACGTACAAGATGTTACGTAACACGGTAGCACCTGCTCCGCTTCCGTTTTGTCGAACTCGCGCGCTGACAATTGGGATTTTGTTTTGTTATTGTGATAGGACACTAAATAAGTTTAAGACAGTATTTCTTTTTTTATTGTGACAGGACACGTAACTTGGGATTATTATTATTTAGTGTTAGTGTTTTTTTTTGTGATCAACTGCTTTTATTGTGATACGACACGTAATTAAACTTTGGGTTTGTGTGTGTGTGTGTGTGTGTAATTAAAGTGTTCAACAATGCCTCGTGTAACTTACACGGCGTTAGAATACACTGACATGATTTTTAATTAGAAAAATAAATAACATTATTCTCTGTCGGTATAATTTGTGCATTCATGTGAATGACACATCGAGATTTTTTTTTTTTTGTGATTGTTGTACTTCAAAACCATACGTTTTAGGTATGGTTTTGAAGTCAAAAAGTCAAAAGCCGCGAGCCGAGGAGCCGCCGCGAGCGGAGGCGCCGCCCGCGCCACCGACGCCGCGCCGGCGCGGGCCGGCGCGCGGCGGGCGGCCGCCCGCTTTGACGAGATAACACACGCCGACGCGCGCGACGTTGCCGCTGTTACAGCTGCTGTAGGTCAGTTAAATTTATTTTCAAAGGGTGGTTGCGTTTTACTCTGATTTGTAAGCTATTTAGTTTGTTTGAAAAAAAAAAAAACTCATTTTAGGTGCTTTTTATTTTTATACCGTATCGAATTAATACTAAACACGTATAGTATACGTAGTGTTATTTAATGCCCCTCTGTCATATCAACTCTGTATATATTATTTTATTAAAAAAATAGTATGTTGTCATTTTGATTAAATAAAATGATTGATTGTTGAAGTTTGAGCAAAGACGAATTTCGAACAAAATTACAAAAAGTCATTTAAAAAAATCCGTGTGGCCTGGGTCTAGTTATTGCGCCTAAACACGTAGCAGACGACCCCACGGATCCCTCATTTTCGTATTTTAAACCGTCTACTTAACACCTTGTATGTACAGGGTTACTGGGTAAGTCGTACTGAATATTAAAGGATGTTATTATTCAGGTCATTTCTGATGAATTTGATTCTGAAATAAGATGTCCGAAACTTAACCGTTATGGAGATATTACATTTTAAAGATTATTTTTAATAATCCTTTATTTTTTGGCTTTTTGTCGTTTTTATTAATGGACATGTCTTCTAACTAGGTACATAAAAAAACGACTCTAGGAGCTCTAATCCCAAAGAAAACGACTAAAAGCCAAAAAGTAAAGGACTTTTTAAAATTATCTTTAAAATTTAATATCTCCCATAAACGGTTAAGTTTCGGACATTTTATTTCAGAATCAAATTCATCAGAAATGACCTGAATAATAACATCCTTTAATATTCAGTACGACTTACCCTGTAACCCTGTATAAAATTAAATAAAAAACTCATTTAAAAACATCTTGGGGAAATCTGAACTGCTAAGCGTGCAATAGGGACAGTAAGCAAGCAGTAGATAATCTTTGCTAGTTCTTTAGATGAGAAAATTTTAGCTTAATAACCTTTCTTTTTGTTCGGCTACTACCGGTCAGCTTATGAAGTTCCCACTACTGGCACACAAGCCTTATCTCTCTGAAATGGGCCGTAATCAACACGCGGGCAGTTCGGTTGGTGTGCCTTTTAGGAAATTATTTACAAACTGATATTATTGTATTCTTATGTACAAGTATCAATCTGCCTAGCCTTTTCTCAACTATATTGAGGTCGGCTTTCAGTCTAACCAGATGCAGCTGAATACCAGTATTTTACATGGAGCGACTGCCTATCTGACCTCCACACCCCAGTTACTGGGTAATACGATACCCCTTGGTAAAACTGGTTGTCAGACTTTCGGGCTTCTGACGACCCGTAACATAACGACTGTCAAAGATCCACGAATGGCAGCCGGGACCAACGGCTTAACGTGCTTTCCGAGGCACGGAGGAGTCTCGGTATGTAAAGATGGTCATCCATCCACAGGCCAACCCCGGCAACGACCCGTGCGGCTGTTATTACTTAGCCACGAGCTCCTCTTATGTTCAAGTATGTAAAGGAAAAAAAAAACGGAAGAGCTCATTGGACATCAAAAAACTCACCCGCATGGCTATCAGTGCGAAAAGTGGCCAAATATATATTTTAGTGTTAGATTGTATATTTCTGAATATTCATGACAAATTATCGAAAATTAATTTTAAAAGTTCGTTAAATCTTCATTCTTTTTTTTTTCTATATCTATATCCCCCTATGTTTTTGTGGACATACACTTGTGTTTTTATAAATAAATACTGGTTTTTTTTTTAACAAAAATGTCTTTTAAATTTAATTTCCGATAATTTTTCATGAATATTCAGAAAAATACTATATGCCCATGGGCGACATTGTATTTAAGAATTGTATTCTTATTAAACAAGAATTCCTCTTTTCCTCCAATATATTGTTTGGATAATTTCGCTAAAAGTACCTCTTATCTCCCAAAGGTACATATACATTTGCCCAAACATGCATGAGACCACAAAATACATAATTTAAGGGTAAAACCGTTTCATTACACATAGAATCACGTGTTTCAAATAGCTAACTATTCGAATCTTATTTACAAGGAATTAATGAACCTATTTAGATGGAGACGTTAGATAGGAAATACGGAATATGGCGTTTTATGTGAGGTTTGCAAGATGTAGGGTAATTTAATAGTTTTAGATGTAGGTTGGGTTAGGGTTACCGTTCTGACGGTTTTATTATAAAACGTGCGATATTATTTTATTTTTGATCAATTTATTTAGGCCGTGTGCAGACAGTAGTGGGCGTAACACGAATGCGTGAAGTAAACACATCGTAA
Organism: Agrochola macilenta; assembly: GCA_916701695.1. Lineage (NCBI taxonomy): Eukaryota > Metazoa > Arthropoda > Insecta > Lepidoptera > Noctuidae > Agrochola > Agrochola macilenta. The sequence continues at coordinate 5,124,227 of OU753569.1, forward strand.
GGTCGATCGATATTTGAATTGAAAATACAACTACCGTAATGCATTTTGGTTTAATTATTATTAATATTTATGCGAAAAGTACAATCAGTATCGCCCATAGATATTAATAAAATCGAAACGTGACGTTCCAATTGAATAAAAACCGTTTGAAGTTACGTTTACTACGCGTTTGTGCTAGGCTCAAATCAATACTATATTTAGACAGACGCTCGTGACATGGCGAGAACATGTCTCTGTCATCATTATTTTCATCGAGCGCTCGCGAGTCTGAGAATATTATGAAATTTCTACTGTCTACTTATTACGGTTCCTGAGATAAAGCCCGCTGACAGACAGACGGACGGACGGACAGCGGAGGCTTAGTAATCGGGTTTCTTTTGGCACCCTTCGGGTAGGAAATCATAAAAACGAACCAGAAAAGTGGCAACTTTCGAAGCGATGCGTATTTTTATAACGACTTTTTACAGGATTTACTTATGCTTTTCGGGAGCTTATGTCAATCCAGAACATTTTTGACTTTTCCACCATCGATTTCGCGGGGTAGGTATTCCTCGAAGCGCACCAACTTTGAAAAGCACCAAATGAAGCGCACCAACAGTATTTCACAAAACGCACCATTAGGTGCGCTAACAAAATCAAATTAAAAATATTATAATTTTATTCCTCGAAAGATGAAACATAGAGAAGAGTGCGTTTCAAAGTGGGTGCGCTTCGAGGAATACCCCGTTTTTGCTGATATAATGTCACTTTGACAGTGGACGGGCGCTAATTTGTATCAAAATGAATAATTTATTCACACATACCACATTTGACCGTTAAACTCAACCGTGTGCACGATATCGACAAAACGCACCGGTGAGCCAGCGCACTGTCGGCCGGTCACATTGCAAACGCAACGATTTGTTTGCAAACAAGAGCCACAACGTAACCACATCGCAACTACTACATAACTTTTAGGTTCACCGAAGTCTGGTAGAGATAGGATATACGTTTAATTTAATACCGCAACTCTCATATAATCATAAATCTTGGCAAATTCAAGAGAGCATCCTTAATTAAGTAATAAATTCCCGTACTGTCGCTGGCAAACATTGAAACATTTTAAAATACTTATTTATTACGGCTTAATTCAAGGTCTCTCAGCGCGCTATGGTGCGGGTTATGCTCGGAGTTTATTTGAAGAATAAAATCAGAAATTAAATTGTCTGGAGTTATCGACATATCTTGCAGAGTAATGAAGCTGAAGGCCCATATTTGTTGATAGACCGATGGCCGGTGGAGCAGACGAGTCCTGGAGTGGAGACCGCGTATCGGCAAGCGTAGTGTGGGACGCCAGCTAGATAGACTGACGACCATAAAAAGGGGACTGGGACAGACTGGGTGCGGTAGGCCAAGGACAGGGTGTTGTGACGCAGCCTGGGAAAGGCCTATGGCCAGCAGAGGACTGGCAGAGAGGCAGAGTTGAAAGACGGCTAAATTAAATACTGTAAACAGTAGGTTGATTAACTTGAAGGAGTCCGAGTGCTCATCGATTATTTCGCAACATCGCCAAGCGGTTGGTCGACTCTTCACGTGACCAGAGGGCCAATGTTTAGGTCAAGTATTTGATTCTTGTCAAAGAATCAGGATTGCCATCCAACGTGACAACGCTGCCAGCCTTTCGAGCTCTTTTCCCACTAACAGCGGTGCAGACTTTTTGATGCCCAATGAGCTCTTCCCTTTATTTTTTCGTTTACATTATTTTTACATAATATATTTATATTTTTGTGTTAGATTGTATATTATATTTAAGATTTCAACAAATGTATGTTAACACAATAAATAAACTTGAAGGATTATCTTGAGGATATGCGTTTTTGCTTGATCTGATAGGTATGAAATAATTTGTACTGTTTGCACAAGAGAGAGACTTGAGAAAAAAAAAGTAGCTTAATGGATGGACTAATACAAAAAAAAAAAAAACGATTCAGCCTGTCTCTTGCTGTCCTACCCCAGCGACGCCCTAAACCGATTTCCTTACCCCACAAGGGATGCCCTTAGCGTGTAATTACTAAGTTTCTAAGTTTTATGCCCTGGCTGGAGGCCTTAATGCAGCCGACAACCTCCTAGTTGATCTGCGAGATGCCATTCATATAAAAAATAAAAAAACGTTTGCTGTTATACCTATCTTCAACAAAAGCAATTTACCACTCAACTTTTCATTTTAGTACCTATGTATACAGTTTCTACAATACTTGTATGAACCTTTAAGTTAGAGACTGTACACAATTAAGGCGGCCCCTTGTACATTTATTAGCAATATTAGCTAGGACGAAATGAGACGCCAGTGTAACTTGACGCCACCTTTAGCTACATTGAAATTAAGAACTTGCTGTATGTATCGTTGTCGCTCCGTGTCTATTGAATGCGCTCGATTAGTGATAGGGCAATACTATATAATCCTGCAAACGGACGCGACGCGACAGCGCAACACGACTCTAATAAAACAATTTCTAAGAAAAGTTCACGGTAGGACAATTACCGGTGTCGTATCGCGCCACTTACCAATTAACATTCAATGTGGTAATGCTGCCAGTTTTCTAGACGCGTTTCCGGATGACAGCAATGTGGACGAATACTTCGACGCCTAAGGGTTGATTTCATCAATGAAACTGAATGCGATCAGCATTTCTAAAACGCGTTCAAGAGCTGTCAGTGTCAACATTGTTATGGAATATTGTACACTGGCAGCTTGTAAAGGCGTTTAGATGTACTGAACGCGATCAATTTCGTTTGTGAAATCCGCACTAAGTGTCCTTTTTGTATAGGCAGGTAGTTAGTTATTTAATTTAGACCTAGTGTAAATAGTTATAATATATTGTTTGTGTCCTAGGATAATTCTCAATTCAATCTGCCTGCGACTAGATAATTAGACAATGGTGAAAGCATTTCTGCGGACCTGCGGTAGGTTGTATGATTCGTCATTATGAACTGGGTGAAATAGATTAGGTTATAAATGTGTCCACCCACGCGCGAGCTGAGCGAGCAAAGTGAGCGCTGCCGCGGTAGCGGCCGGCGATCGCGACTTCTAACTTGCTCGCAGAAATGTTTTCACCGTTGTCTAATTATCCGTGTTTTCGCAATATCCCTAGGTTTTTTTTAAATTCGAATGATCAAATCATCCTACGACATATTATATCATCATTTAATCTATATGAAATTAAGCTTCTGAAGTAACAGATAACTAATTGATTCCATTTCTGTTTTTCTTCAATAAGTGTGTAACCTCAAGCGGCGTAAGTATAATAACCTTGTTGGTAATTATATTTTCAAGCCGTTTGGGGTTGAAACCCTCGGGCCGTGGGGTCCGAGTGCTCACGGCCTCTTTAAAGAAATCTGCAAATGGCTATTTAACACTTCCCGTGACCCAAGGGCTGGATTTTACCTTGGACAGAGGCTAAGCATTGCCATACAACGTGGCAATGCGGCCAGCCTCTTGGGTACATTACCAGTCGACAGCGATGCGGATGAATTTTTCGATGCTATATTTTAGTTTGTAAATAGTTTTAGTTAAGTTAGTATATAATTTTGCTACTTTTATTAATTAATTAGTTTAAACATAATATAAGTGTGTGGTTTTTGAACATAGAAAGTATTACAATACATATATGGCACGATGACAAATATTCAGTGCACTATGAATTGTATATAATTGCGTAAAAAGGACAACCGACTACCTAAAAGGCTTAGCAAAATATTGAACTATTTTCGGATAAAACCCGTGCCTATACAAAATTATTCTCAGAATTATTGTAGCAATCCAACAGGTATTTCCTCGCACCTTTTGTTATTTTTCTCACTTCGTTAGATACGAGTACAAGAAGTCGAAGGATAAATAAAAATACCCTTCGGTATTTTCATGAATATAATAGGTACACGACTCCGAGTCTGGACGAAAAGTTATTTATCGATGTAGCCATTTTTATAAAAAAAATTGTCCAGATTTTGTAAAAATAATGAGTATTTTGTTACCAACTTTTTTGAAATTAAAACTAGGTTACGGTCTTTTAATATTACTCAACAAAGTAATTTTTATAAAAGAGTTGCCGAAGTGATTAAGTTCTTTCGCTATATTCAAGCAAATACCTAAATTTTTTTTTTTTTATAAGTGCTCTCGAATATATATTTTTAACACTACTACTCTCGCAGAAAGGCAATCGGCAGGATTCGTACAACATACATTTTTTGTTGTTTTGTGATAGAATTTGTACCACTTATTAAACCAACTAAACCATTCATTTTCATGAAACATTAGTATTTTTATAAGTCCGGATTAATTAATTATACCAACTAAAAGATTAAAGTAATTCAACGTAATATTATAATCTTGAACTAAACGCAACTAAACGTAGTAACTGTTTTTAGAAGTTGCCATTTGTAAAATATCACGAGGCTCGAAATGATAAATAATTATTTAAAAATAGAAATAACAGTAAATATAATTAACCAATTACACGTTATACCTTAAAATGAATAATGATTGCATACAATCTTAATAATTAACTATTTAATGATAGGAATTAAATTCGCCATCAATGTTTTTTTTGTACTGGCAATTATTTTATTGGCAGGTTATGAAAATCTTTCCCGCTTTCTGAGTCTGTTCAGTTCTTTGCTGTTGTTTTGGACTGTGGTTTGTAACTGCATCTGAGCAATTTAGCAAATTATCTGGCCATCTTTACGTTGAGTCGAGCAACTGCTTCTCCGTACTCTCTTTCTCTCCCGCCATTCTTCTGCTAGAACTTATTTTGTTTTCATAGTTGCAGAAACAAATATGAATGGTCGGGACGCAATCAAAAGTTATTGCTGTAATTGCATTGTAGGTTTAAGAACGGTGGGATGCTGCTCACATGTTATGAGCATTATTTGGTACCTTAGTTACGCTCGCCATGAAGGTATGACCCGACCTGCCCCTTTCCTAGATGAAGTAATATATAGAATAGATTAAGTAATTATAAGAACAATAAAATAAATGTATGTTCCTACAAAAACAAAGTTGTTTTATTTCCCACACTCAAAACTCCATCAGCACTTCATCATCATCAAACTAATGCAGGCCGCTGCTGGACGTAGGTCTCTCCTAAAGCACCCTACTGAATAGGTACAATTCTCATGTCAATTTGCCAACGTAAGGATATGTAAAACACTACAAAGATAGTACCTGCTATCTAGAACATATCCTTTTTCACCAAAACAATGTTTATGTGCCTACACGTAATAATATTTATAGGGACATAACCTCAAAAATAAAACTGGTTATAACTTTTAGGTACCAACTTCTAAAAATCTAAGAATTTTAAAAGGGCTTGCCTATCGTCTTGACTAACAATTAAAACAAAAAAAATCACAAAACACGATATTTTATTAGGTGTACGAAACTCCCATACAAGCCTGCCGATCGCCTTTCCGCGAAGTTTTCAAAGAAATTGTTCCACCTATGCGGGACCCTTGAGGCGAAGCTAAAAGGAAAGTATTTCTTTATATATGTTAAACCAGTTGATCCAAACGCGCTTAGACGAATAGGGTTGGCTTAGGCTAAGCAGGTTGGTCCTAACGTACTTCGGACGAAATATTTTGACATAGGATAAGCTATTTTATCCTAAGATCTGGCTTGGTCGGTAAGTAAGTAAGTAAATTTTATTTGTTTATACATGGTGTACATGATACATTGCATGCAGGATAATAATGGAATACAGAAAAGTTCTAACATGTTCAGCCGCATAGCGTGGCGTACAAATTGGTAGGAATAGGAAGAGATGGTGCATAAACCGTGATAATATTCATCAAAATTACATTTCATCATTATTCGTTAAATATTATGTATCTATACAATTCAATAAGCATATTTTTTAGATACAATTCAATGTCAAAGTAGTCATTCAATAAATTGGTCAATAAAAATATGAATTACTGTCATGAAAAAATTTCAATTCCAATTAAAAATTACAATAGATTATAATAACATGCCAAAAATACAACATTGTCATCTCAAGAACCAAGGTCGTAGGTAAAAAAAAGCTGCTCCATACATTCATGTTTATATAATATCTCGACTAATTATTGGAAACTTTTAATTATTTCAGAGTTGGTCACATATTAACAATTGTTTAGTTTAATAAAATATTACTCTCTTGTTTCTCGCTGTATAATAAACACTAGCTGGCATTAAAAGACACACACAATTACCGGAGCGATCAGTTTGAACTGTTTGGGCGGAATATATTGCTGACCGTCCGACCGTTATCGTAGCGTTCACAGCATCCCCAACCAGCCAAATATTAATTTGATTATTTCGCATTATTTGGCACTAGGCGGTAGATTTCCAAATTAATTCCGTTTAGCTGGGAGATAATGTAAACGCGGTTTCGTGAATGTATTTTGAACGGTTCGATAAACAATACAAATAAATACCCAACAATCAGAAACTCTGTAATTAAATCGAATAAAAACTGTTGTAAATTGGTAAACCAGGTTAAATTAAAAACTTGTTTTTTAAGGCTGCCAGATTTATTCAACCAAAACGTTATTTTACAATTTGTGCCTGGTAAACGCGAGAACTCTCAAAGCATTTATTTCAATTAAACCATTTACAGGCACTTTTGAATTGTCAAGGAGTCGGTCAATCAGAAATACGAAGCTAGTTGCCCATTCCAAAGCGTAGTAGGTACCTAAGGAGAAGGACGGGCAAGAGACGCCACGGACACTATCTTAAATAAAAAAAAATAGTTACAAAATATTGGTTACATACTTACATCACTCATGTTGAAATTATACATGTGAGCACAATGTAGAAAGACGTGCACGTTAAACGCGTCCGTAATAAAAATATTAAAAAAAGGACAATTCAAAAATTTCAATAAGCGATGGCAGCAACCAGTCCCAACTGTCGACGCCCGTTCACGAACATGACGCATGGATCAGCACCATTCTGCTCAACCATTTTGAATGGAGCTATAATGATCCAACACACGCGCCACCATCAGTGAGACATCTGAGCTGTTATTTATATTTCTATGCATCTGAGTAAGCATGACATACTTACAGCCGCCAGGGCAGGCAGGGAGTACCAACAACGAACAGGACCGTAGATACTCACCACGAGTATTCCCTTCGCGAATATATTTTGTAATCATTCTTTGCGCGAGCATTTAAGCGACGAACGTTTGTTAGCAAAACGAACAGTTTGGTGAGTACGTGAATCCGAACTCGAAAAATTAATTCTCAAGAAGCTGCTCGGGAACAAATGTTCGTTTCGCGAATGACTGTTTGTTGCATAACAAAAGCTTGCGAAACGAATGTTAGCAAAATAAATTCATGAAGCGAATGCTTGCGGTGAATACCGTCCTTAATGATTAGCATAATCAGCCAATAATGTTCCCACTACTAGGCCTCCTCTCTTCAAGACGGAGTGGACTGTAATTTAGCACGCGGCGGGCCCAGTGCGGGTTGGTAGATGTCACATGTCTTTGAATTTTTGGTTCTAGCACACACCGATTTTCTCACGATATTGTGACCCTTCACCGTTTGAGAACAGTGGTGATGAAATTATTTACACAAAGTAAAGCACCTGCCTGAGTTCGAAATGATTAAACCCAAGATAATTTCACCTTCTGTCGAGAGCTAGAAACCACAGAGAAGAACACTAGAAGAACACGTAATATGAGAGATAATAAGGAGGCTGTGCTCTAGTTCTGTCTTAGTAAGACCGAGTCTCTCGTAAGCGTGTGTGGTAAGTTCGAGCCGCAAATTATTTAATTTTGAATATAAATGGGTCTTGTCTAGCCAAATTACTGTATGACAAAAGCTACGATAAATGAGAAAATGATTATCTCTCTCGTCTGCCTCAGTTAATATTTCGTACATAGTTTGAATAATTTTCATGGAATTTAGCACAATATAGAGGGAACTTGGTATCTTGCAAAGGATAAAGCGATTTTTCATCTTGGAAAACTGATTGGCATCATAACTAGAGAATGAGGGGTTTTATGATTTCTAAATCGAAATAATCGAAATTCACGTCACAATCGTTTGGCGCCACTTTGTCAAGAGGTCTTCCATTTAGACAATGAATATAAAATATATGATGACGTTCACCATTCATTTAAGACGAGTACTTTAATCATTTTATAGTGAAGATCGTTTAAATGAGTAGTGTTAATGATTTGTAAAAAAACTATGTTAAATTAGAGCATTTTCTTAATAACTTAATATAGGAATATTTTAGTTTATATTACGTAGTGAAATTAATTTGTAAAGTTATGTCTAATGCGGATAAAAAACGGAGAATCACGCAAAATCTATCAAGCATACTTTTCTGAAACTTTCATCATTTTAACGATAATTTAATTATTGATCTTTTATTTTATGTGTTTTATTAAAATACCTTTGGTTTTATGTATAATAAATTAATAATGCGTCTAACTTGGGACAGCGCTCCTCGATGGGCGTCTCCTATTACTGGCTGCACGTAAGACGAGTTGGGTGAGCTCAGTACAGAACACGCAAGCTATCCACTCAAGGTCACTGGCATATATCTGCATCTTAATTCATTGGTTGATCATTCATGCTCAATTCCTATAAACAATAACGAATCGTTTTACCTACCAATCGTAACATTTTTTATTGCCAAACTGGGCATGTGTATAGATTCGTAAGCTAATTTTACCTGTGATAATTACTTCCTTAAGGGAGGGTCTACTATGCAAAGCTATGAGGTCTTTGCTTTATTATTGGTAAAGATACAAGAGTACTAACTAATAACGGTCCGTAAATTATACGAATCGGCCATCAGTCACGACCGAAGAAAATATTGGCGCTTTTAAACTTTTGACATGTGTCTCCGGACCTGACGTATCAGTGCTGCTACCTAGTAAACGTCATTTCAGAAGATCCTCATTGTTATTTTTCTAGCTGAATGTACTAGGTATTTATCCAAAATCTGAGAACGCATTTCGAAATTATTAACCTAAAAGATACAGGTGTTTTTTTTAAGAACGTTTTCCTATATCTGCAACGGCGCCCTTCATGCGCCATCTCAAATTACCACACTGTTTATCATCTCGGATTCACATCTACAACTGCAACATTCGATATTTGAAGCGTTATTTAGAGAAGAAGCCCCTTTTCACACACGATAGCTGGATCAAAGTAATCTTGCAATCTGTCCGGTATAAGTACGTGTAAAAGCTTCCACATATACTGTAACAGTTGACCATAACGTTGCCCGATGACGTCGACCGAAACGTGTGTAAAAGCAATCACACTATGCCCTGTTCACAACCTCGAGCGATGCGAGTTGCGTCAAGCGACACGCGCGCGTCTCTTGTTTCCGTTCGTCGCGTCGTGGTGACTCGTGGCGTGCTCTAAACAACTTCGTTTTGTTTTCTCCACAGCCGATGTCGCAAAACGCGTGTCGCTTGAGCCTGTAGCTTATGGCCACGGGATTAGACTTGGGTCAGATTACATTACAACTCATTTCTGAATGGTATCCTTTTGACCAAAAACTCATGTTTACTAATACTTATATTTATTACCTTTAGAGGAAAGTCTCATTTTTACTGTATTGGGTAGAAAAGAGGTAGGTATTCCTATTTTCTTCTTCGAATACTTAGTGCTTAACAAATTTGTTGCAGTGAAACAAGTGATACTTCTATGACCTAAATAGAAGATTAAAATAATATAAAGTTTATCCTTTATGTGCCTCTATGAAATGTCACGTAGATTTCAACCAATTTAAAAAAGTTCAAAAGTTATTTACGTGACAGGATGTCGCGCGAACATCAATTTACTATTCAACCAAAATATTGAATCAAAATATGAAGCAATTGTCTATTTACTCAAAAATGAGTTGAGTAATCGGAAATAATAAATAAACAAGTTCTGCATTGATTAATTCAAATACCAACGTACGTTGATATTTAAAACAGATATTCATATATGTATATATTTAGTTAGTATAGTATTTGTAAAGTTTCAGTTTAAGGACCAAACGGGCGTTGTGTCTAGTGCATGGGCTACTGCCTGACTATTGATGTCGGGACGTTGTATACAATGTCGCCCATGGGCATGTAACCACCCGTATTTTTCTGAATATTCATGAAAAATTCACTTTAAAAGGGGGTCTATATTTAATATTTATATTATTATGTTATTCAATTATTATTTTTTGAGTATCGTTTGCCATATCTCCGATGTTTTGGCTCGATTTAGATTCTGTTTATTATTTCTAAAAACTTATGAGTAATTTTATCGGATTAACTAACATTTTTATTAAAATTTATGAAAAAACACGGAGAAGACATAAAAAAAAATACAGTATTTATTTAAAATAATAGAAGGAATTTGAAAAAAAAATACGTATAAGCAAAAAAAAATAAGATTTAAAGTTAATTTTAGATAATTTTCCATGAATAATCAGAAAAATACATGCGCATGGGCGGCATAATGTTTAATTTGTATGCAAGTCGCGAGACGAATATAGTTTGCGCGATGTAAGATTTTGCGTGTCATCAGTGTGATCTACGCATCACACTGATGACACGCAAAATTCGCATATGGATGCCGCCACATTAATACAGAAATCAGAGACTCACCTAATAAAGCCATAAAGAAGCCGTAGAGAACACACAAGGTTTTCCCGAAGATCCATCGATGGAAGAGTGCTGATATGAGGGTGAAGGGGTTGCCCAGGACAGACACCGAGAAGTCTGAGCACACAAGGTTGAACAGGATAATGTTTAGCGGTGTCCATAACTGGAACAAAACAAATAAAATCATATTATTAAGCTTCTAGGTCTAGTCTTCACACTATACAATGTGCAGAAAACAATAAAGAAAGAAAGAAAGAAAAAGTATTTATTGAGACTCGCACAGGAAATCACAAATTAAACCAAAAACACACTAAACATGAATAAAAAATACAAAACAATAAGAAACAAAGTAAAATTAAAAAATTATGCAGTCCTGTACGAGGCCAAAAGGCTCCTATCTCAGCATAATGCTACGACATTTAAAAAATAAATGTCGCAGCGCTGGTATTCTGATGATGAATAAAATACTGTCAGTATTGTATTTGGTCTGAGCGTACTTATTAGGGTATTACGAGAATTTCAGTAATTTTCAATTGACCAAAGCGTGTATTCGATGAAAAACGTGTTACATTTTTAGTCTGACTGTCCTTAATGTCACGTTGCCATCTATTTTTAATTTATTCATCACTACTTTGATTAAATACAAACAATGGCTCACGTTGGACCATGCTCAACGTGCATTACTCCATTCATTGGTCCGTCAACGCAGACAATTGAGAGCCGAGCCATTATGATATAATAAAATAATGAAATTGGTTCTGAATTCGGAGCGTCATTGTTTAGTAGAAACTGATTATTTGGAGATGACTTGTCAAAACCATGTGTTATGTCCAAAACATGATATGTCGTCATAATCAATATCTTGCCCATATGAGCGTTTATCCTAAAAGTTGCCAACGTGGCAAATAGCTGTCAAAAATTTACATGTTTTGATTCATTTGGCCGTTTCAGGGGTAAAAAAGGCATTTGGAAAGTTTCAAATACTTTTTTTTACATTTAAAACGAAATATTCGGTGCTAAGATATTAATTATTGCATTTCAACATCAATATTCTAGTTCGCTATTTAGGCACATTTCTTATTTCCATACAGTAATATTGCCAAATTAATCAAAACAGCGAAATCTGCGGCGCGTGAATCACCGACACGGTACGAAATGTTACCATTTTAAATATTTTGTTTATTTTATTTAACTAAGTATTGTATTTATTCATTTTATTGTTGTCCTATTTTGTTACTTCACTGTATGCTGCACCGGTTGACGTCATCACGTCAACGCCGGCTGTCGGTGAAAATCAGCGCTGGGGCTCTGTCTCGCATAGGGTCGCAGCATTAAGCTGAGCGATGGCCGTTTTGCGTGGATGTGACGCATATTTTCCCCCAAATTGTTTATTTTCGTGTTTTGTTCTTTTCTTGCGTCATGTGTACCGCAAATAAACGTATTTTCTTTCTTTTCTTTCTTTCAAATATTTGGCATCTATTTGCGACGTTGCTCACTTTAATAAATGCTCTTAAATTAACAGGGTTAATTTAAGAGCAACACATGTTTTTCTTGCATACTTCTCTATTAGTCATTTACAAAACATGTTTCATACATGTATTGCAATATTTCAGAATATAACTATGTAATCAACTTCTAAAAAGAAGCAGGTTCTATGTTCGTCTGTAGGTTTTTTTTTATCCATCGATATTTTCGACTATTGTGGACCGATTTTGAAAATTCTTTTTTCATTTGTGAGAAGAAGATTGCGCGGTGGTCCCATATCAATTTTATCAACTTTGCTTGGGTAGTTTTTGAGTTAGCTTCAATAATACGTATTTTTTCACCTTCCCACATAACATAGCAGGTAGTGGTGTCGCATTTGTGTGGGTGGGGTAGGTACCACAACAAAAAAGTGAAAAATAAAAACTGTTTACAATAAAAAGAACACTACAAAGTGAAATATAACTTTAATTTCGGAACTCGGTGGCAAATAACGATAATTCAAAACCAAAGACACTTAAGAAATTAAAGTAATTTTTCACTTTGTAGTGATTTGTTTTAGAAACCGGTTTTTTTTTGTTCACTATTTTGAAATTTTCGATAAGTTTTGTATAGGCGCGCAGGGATCTGTTTATATAATTATGTTGACTGTCTACTCTTTATGAAGATGTATCGAGAACTCCCGAACTACGCACGTAAGATATTTTTTTTTTGTTGTTGATAGTTTAAGTCAACCCCTATAGGAGGCATATGGCACTTGCAAAACATTTACAGATAAGAACACACCAATGATTACAGAATATATGTCAATAAATATATTTTTCACAACCAGCATCCTTCAATTAGTTTACGAGAATTTGGTTCACCTACAAGCTTAGAATGCCTGGCATTTGCGAAAAAGTATATAGATTGGTCTATGGTCAAAAGCCTTTGGCTTGGGCTTGTAACGAATGTAAAATAAAACTCGAACGCGAGTTTTCAAACCGTGCAACGAAGAGTGCAAAAAAACAATCAATCTGCCTAGCCTTTTCCGGATGCAGTTGAATACCAGTATTTTATATGGAGCGACTGTCTATCTGACCTCCACAACCCAGTCACTAGATAATACGATGCCCCTTGGTATCACTGGTTGTCAGATTTTCGGGTTTCTGATGACCCGTAACGTTACAACTGTCAAAGATCCTCGAATGATAGCTGGGACCAACGGCTTAACGTGCTTTCCGAGGCACGGAGGAGTCTCGGTATGTAAAGATGGTTACCCATCCACGGACCAATCCCGGTATGCGTAGCATAATCTGATCGATCGAACCATGCGGATGTTATTACTTAGCCACGAGCTTTTCCATAAGAGTGCAAATAGATCAGAGTAAAGCAGTTCACGACTGTAATTAAACTACAGGCATAATGAAAAGATAAAAAGTGAGTAAGTAATAGTTCATAGTCCTATGAATTCTATTATTATCTTTGAACAAGGCAAGAATATCGATTCAACTCCCATCATTGAAATTGCGATGAAAGCAAGGTCATACATAAATTTACTTTTACAAAAAAATATATTATGAGAGTTATTTTTATTTATTATCAGTAGGCGCTCGGTATGCGGCGCACCCATTTTTTTTCGGGGAATAGATTATTAAATCTCTATAGGAAATTTGAGCAAACTAGTGTGGCGGCATCTACACCGCGACATGCGAACTACGCAACAAAGACCTGACATACCCTGGCAAATCCTGCATCGCGCAATTAAAGTTTACCGCGCGAACGACATACCTACATAAGATTATCCGACATCAATCGTTGGGCAGTTGCCCACCTGACACGACACCTGTCTAGGCGGAGGATCCTCCCTTTTCTATAAAGGATGAGCAAACGTTACCCCTGTTTCTCATGCCTCTAAGCTAGTTAGAAATAATTTTAACGCAGATTTGGAAAGTAAAATATGTTTATTACTTTACGTTGGACTGCAGAACGACAACGATCAATGCATCAACGCTCTGTAATCCGTCACTTTTGTTTTAAACCTGCCGATTATAGAGTAGGAGACGGATATCTTTGGTAGGAGAGCTAAGTTAGAAAACGCCGGACTATTGAACGTGTTGGATTAGTGAGCGCCGGTTTACCGAGCACCTACTCTATTTATTATGGCCAATTATTTAATAAGATATTTTTTTTTTTTTTACGGGCATTTGAGACGGCTATGCTTGGAGCTTCCCTACGTGATCGAATCAGAAATGAAGAGATCCGTAGGAGAACCAAGGTAACCGACATAGCCCGAAGATTTGCCAAACTTCACCAACTACACCTCCACCACTTTGCCAACTTCTTTTTTCAACTTTAACTCTTCCTCTCTCCTACTTTTGCTGTGCCCGACAGGGTCCACAATGATCATATTATTTTGTTAAACCTACCACCTAAGTTCACATGTGACGAAGCGTTGGAAGGCTTCCCACAAGATGGACCGATGACCTTGTGAAGGCCGAAGGAATCCGCTGGATGCGGGAAGCACAGAATCGGTCGAAGTGGCGGTGGTTGGGGGAGGCCTATGTGTGCCCAGTGGACGTTTTTTGTCTGAAATGATGATGATTCTATTTATTTATATCCAACTTACATCTATCATTACAGGGTGACCTATTGCGATAGCATTCATATACTCTTATCCTAACTTATTATTAACTTATAATTATAATTAATTTGATTGTGAACTCACTCAGAGAACAACGGAATAGGTCCGTGTCATTAGCTATAAAGCTTAAAAAGGGGGAGGTAAAATATAAACAACGTTAACCTACATATATTATACCATAACGAGCAGATTAACACACTATTAAATTGTAAGTTAACGTTAAGTAGCTTTAACATAGAAATAAAACTGTGTGATGATTCAGCAGAATCGTGGTCTGATCTCAATGTTCTGCAAATAATTGATTTATTCCAGAAATCCCAACCGACAATTCCCCTCCAGTGGGGATTGTATATTTTTTTTCAGAAATCCCCACTAGTTTATCGAGCTTCAGATTAGATTTAGCATATTTATTTATTTACTCGTAATACTATAAAAACACAAATGTACAGAGCATAAATGTACGGGCTTAATTCACAAGCATTTTCTACCCGTCAACCTTTGGGTGATGCAAAAACAAACAGTGGTAGGTTCAATAACGAAAGTTATGGAATTAATATTTATTCAAACTCAATATTTATTTTAATACTAGATGATCTGGCGAACTTAGTACAACGTTAGACAAAATTTAGATTTTTCGGTTGTTCGTTTGGGTTTTTCCTTATTTAATTTTTTCCTTAACCAATACTTTTTTTTTGTTCGCCCCAACACTGGGAAGTATTGGGGCGAACGATTCGATTCGAGTTTTTGCGAGACTAATGCACGGCAATTGGTTTTTATTTATATAGATATATGGCAGATAGGGTAGTATGGACGTATATTTGAACGCACAGCCGCATGAGAGGCTTAACCATTGGGTCATCACGACGTTAGCAACGACAATGACACTTATACTGGGTACGTATTACTATACCAAAATTTAAAAGACCGTATTTTAAAATACCTATGGACGAAATCCCGAAAAATTTAACGCCGAATGATTGTTTGGTTGAACGTTTTAAATCCCGAATGTTCATTTGCCCGAAAGCTTAAAATCCCGAAGATCCATATCCCGATGCTTAAAATCCCGAAGATCCATATCCCGAAGTTAGTTCAAAATCCCGAAATTACACCCCAAAGCCTAAAATCTCTAAGACATTGACAAAAAAGGAGTTTAACATAATGGGTGCGTCTCATATACTAATCTACTAATTAACGTAATCCATGATACTCCGGCCAACTATTATTGAAAACAAAATGATATTAAAATTTAATTAATATCGTTGTTTTATGAACTAGATAAAAAAGAATGGCCTAAATGAAGAAAATTTCTGCCTGTAGAGAATTTTGGTTCGTGGGTAAGTGGCGATATAATTTCGTATAAGTACTATCCGGCTTCTTGTTTCTATTGAAACTTAACTTAACTGAAGATACTTAAAAAGTCTTTTACCAAAAATTTAATGCTTTGATGAGTTTGTGCTTGAAATACAAGATGTTTTGACAGAATAAAAGTTTAGTCTTACAGAATTGTAGATAAAATAATATTAGCGAGTCTAGAAGTTTATAGTTTTGTTCGGTTGTTGTATTTATGAAAGAGTACTTTACTTCAAATGTCGATTTTATAGTCAGTTTAATATTTTGGATGTGATTGGTAATGGTGAGAGTAATATATAGATTTGTGCACGGCGTTTCATCAGGTAGAGGTGTAGACACACTTTTAGTGCTGTGTGTCTTTTAAGATGAGAAAAATGTCTTATGTGAACGCGCGTGTAATATACTTAGTATATTAGTATGATGTTTTTTCAAATGATCATGACCAGTTTTAACGATCACACGTATGACATGATAAATTATGAGCTCGTGTACTTTGACGATATTATCATAATATTATGTGTTGTGTGTCTATAATATAGAATTAAATGTTATAACACATTAAGGTGTAATATGTGGTGGTGTAAGGTATAGTATTCTCTTCACAGATTAATTAATTTCAATAAACAGTTCAAGGCTGTTCATAATGACATTCTGCGCGGCAGGTCTTTATTCAAAGGGACACGTATTCCGGATGACATCATAAGCGGTCATATGCGGTGACACTTGAAACGCCCCTGATAAACAAATGACATATTTTAAACGCGTGAGATTTATAATAATAGAGTGGGTATCATTACTAGTATAATTACCGTGATTTATGTTGTGTTAGGCTCAAAGAGCGAAAACACTCAGAGGCCGTTGGTGGCCTGGCTTGTAAGGTGTACACGTGAGCGTTTTAAGATGCGAGACAAACAAGTAAAATCAAAATTACTTTAATGATGGATCAAAACAAAGTGTTATTATTCAAGTATACAAAACTTATTAATTCTAGTGAACTTTAGTGTTAATCTCTCCTGCCAGGGTTGCGAGTTTGTCCGAAAGGTATATCGCGGCCCCGGCACACAGGCAACGGAAGGAACGGGTGGGTTTTAGTCAGCCAAAGTCTGACACGCCCTCCCGCTCTGCCAGAGGGGAGAAGTTATTTAATAATTACCCCATCCAAAAAAAAAAAAGTGTTTGTCTCTGACGACTTTAACTTTGAATATCTTCACCTAATGGACACTAGCTTAATAATTAATAAGCTGGTAAAATTTCAAACAAAACGAAGCCTGCTGAAGAAAGTGTACCCTAGTAATTGTGTGTAGATGTGAGATAAATCATAGTGTGGGGTAGTCCTCACAGAATATATAGTTTTAAGGCCTGTTCAGATATAAGCGGTATCGCTGTCGCGCTCGGTAGCGATATTGAGTCCGCCTTCCGAGTAGTCACTTTATACTAGCATCGCTACCGAGAGCGACAGCGATATCGCTTATATCTGAACTGGCCTTGATTATGTTTTTTTAATTATCTCACGCTTCGCGGTCACACAATGGATTTTCATGCGGTTTCCACTAGAAGGTTATGTGTATAAAACATGAATACTCGTATTTAACTTTTTTAAAGCAGAAATATCGATGTTTGGACATGTCACTATTGCACCCGTGCGAAGCAGGGAGTGGTCGCTAGCACAGTACATCCGGCTACATTTATGAAGCTATACATGTCCAGTATAAGCTGACCCCTTATTGTTTGGAAATTCTATACAATTCAGGATCAGCTTTTACTGGAAATTTAAAGCTTGATATAAAGTCGAGTGAACAATAAATACTGTGTCGTATAAAAAAACCGCCACAAATACCTTCACTCTCGTACCTAACACACAATAACCATTTGGCTTCGCCGGTGTCGGAAAATACCAATTTTCTTTACCGGATAACTTTATTTGCATCTTTTTTTTTCGCACTTTACATTTTTTTTATTTGGTTTCATTTTTTTATTTTATAATCTGCTGTGTGTGTGTGTGTGTGCTGTGTGTGTGTGTGCTGTGTGTCTGTGTGTGTCTGCTGTGTGTGTGTGTGTGCTGTGTGTGTGTGTGTGTCTGTGTGTGTTTTAGTCAGTGCTAAATAAATGTATTTTCTTTCTTTCTTTTCTTTATTTGATAACAAACGTTTCCTTAAAATTATTACCGTTTATTTGTTCTAATTGCTTCATTAGTACAAGTATCATAAGATTTTAACACCCGAATTTGAGGAAATATACGAAATGTTCCGCGAAATTAAAACCACCTTTTTCATCCAATCAGACGTACTCATAAAATATAGACACAGACAACAACCAATCTGCCTAGCCTTTTTCTAAATAAATTGGGGTCGACTTCCAGTCTAACCGGATGCTGCTGAATACAAGTATTTTACATGGAGTGACTGCCTATCTGACCTCCATAACCCGAAACTGGATAATACGATACCCCTTGGTAAGACTGGTTATCAGACCTTCGGGTTTCTGAAGACCCGTAACGACAGTCAAAGATCCACGAATGACAGCCGGGCCCAACGGCTTAACGTACTTTCCAAGGTACGGAGGAGTCTCGGTAAGTAAAAATGGTCACCCATCCACAGACCAACCAGGGCAAGCGTAGCTTAACCTGTTGGATCGACCCTGAATATAGACACAGACAACATTTTTGATTATTATAGATTTCAGTATTTTCTTCTGTGTTTCGCATTTTAAATTAAGGTTTTTTAAAACTGGATCGTTTTTTTTTTTTTTTTTTAGTTTCCATCATGATGATTTCAATGCAAATAAATGTATTTACACATAACATAACATCACGCCTGTATTTCCCGAAGAGTTAGGCAGAGATATACTGACACTTCCACGGTGTGTGTAAATTTATTTATTCAGAATTAAACTAATATGTACCATCAAAAAAGATCATATTATTATTACGGTGGTTAGACCGTAAGGACTATTCTTGCTTGTAGCGCTCGGCGGCTACAGAACCGGGCCGGTAACAGATGTGGTCATCGTGTACAAGGGATTTTGTTGAACTTCTTTGATGGTACGTAAATAATAACTTATACCTTATTAATGAATAAAAATAACAAAATTATATCCTAACTTAACTAAAACTATTCACAAACTAAAATATGTCGTCGAAAAATTCATCTGCATCGCTGTCGACTGGTAATGTACTGAAGAGACTGGCGGAATTGCCATGTTTGTAGGCTTAGCCTCTGGCCATAGTAAAAGTAAAAAAAATGATGTAGGATTTCATTTTAGGTATTTTGTGTTAGCAAAAATTCGGAAGTAAGTATTTTGGTTGCATAGCATTTATAGGCGGGTTAGATTGATTGATTACACAGGAAGGCTGCGGCGCGTATTTCTTCGTTAATTTGATTGCTCTGGCAATCACGGTAAAGCTTTATTGGAGAGCGCAGTACTGATTTATTGAGCTTAAGTAAACTCAATAAAGATACGGATTAAAACGACTGGCTAACTAAACGTGTGAACATCGACTTTAATTATTACGAAATAATAGACTGAAATGGCATACCTTGAAGTAATAAAACCACACACACGTCTTGTAGGAAAACAAATCATAACCCTATATTAAGTGTCTTAAACAGCAATATGGAATACGCAGTAAGTAATAAACGTAAACAAAGCAAAAGGAGTTTGTAAGGATCGTAGCATTTGGCGTTGTAGTTTCTACCTACCCCATTCGGAATAAAGCGTGAGTATATGTATGTAATGTGTGGGTCTATCTGGCAGGCCCCAACGAGATTTATCAACAGTAGGGATTTAAAAGGGACCCGCTGGCTGGACGTTTGTCTAAGTAACGAATATCTTCTAAAGTATAGCTCACAGAAATCGAAATTTTGGATTTGTAAGGAACATTAGTTACTAACTCCGAGCACTACTGGGCGATCTGAAAGTATAATAACAATAAAAATAATCATAAGAGGCCCGCTAGCAAGACACTTCATAGAAGCGTCATTTAATCAAAAACTGTCGAGGTACAAAATATATCTTATTTATTTTCTATAGGTAGAAAATAACATCCTTATATAAACCTATCACCTGTTGATCAATCTCGTTGGGGCCTGCCAGATAGACCAACACGTATGTAATAAAGGCTTATTGGATATAAGTTTCAGAATTACTATAACTACAGAGTTTACCCTCACTAAATAAATCCAGACCTATGGTAAATTTTAGTTAGTTTGCTCAAATAGTGTTCATCGTAGGGATTATGGTAATTAATACAGCTTCTGAGTCGGGTGTTTTCCGGCTGATAGGGTAACGAGAAGGCTGAGTTTTTGCCCGGTTAAACTATTTCATACCACTTGATTGGTTGAATAACAATATAATATTTTGGTTATTTGAAACGTACCGCATCAATTAGTTACCTACTTTTTTTTTTTTTTTTTTTTTGGGTGGGAAATTATCAAATGACTCCTCCTGCTCTGGGCGGAGCGAGAGGGAGTGTCAGACTTTTACTGACTATAACCCACCCGTGTTCCTTCCGTTGACTGTGTGCCGGGGCCGCGATATCCCTTTCGGACAAACTCGCAACCCTGGCAGGCATTGGCCCTTACGGACCCCGTCAGTTGGTGCTGACATCTCTTTGGGGCGCGCGTGGAACACAACACGCCGTCGACCCGGGCCTGGTCCTAATCGGACGGCGAGCTACCCATTGCCCACCGTCCACAAGCCCGCGCCTACGGTGGCCGGAAGTCAGCTCGCGACTCCCGACGCCCGGGGCGTCTCCTGCGGCGACTAGGGGCGCGAGGGCGCGCATCTTGCATTTCCCTCGCGCGTTCCGCCTCCTCCTTCGCGAGCATTACTGCTTCGCAGAAGGAAGTGACGGCTTCCCATGCACTCTCGCTCCGGACCATGGCCTGAACCAGGGCCGGACGCGAGAGATCGCCGTTGCCGATCGCCTCCGTGAAGACACGGCGGTGCCCCGCCCAATTAGTTACCTACTTGGATCGTGCCCGGTTGATGGCAATGGGCTCGCCTCCTATTACATGGGACTTAAACATAACTGGCGAAATGTGGGTGTACATAGGTACACCTCTGCTTAACCATTCGGGGATTAGAGGCGTAGTGTAATGTTATGTTGAAAAGCGTATAATATCACCTATGAATAAGAAAACGTAAGTTAGTCTAAATTGAAAGTTAGAAATGATATTCTTATTTTGTAGATACTAATTTAATTTTGAAGAGTCTCAATCTCCCAAGATTTGTTTTTTCAAAAAGTTGCTTGAAGATAAACAAACAATTTCATAATGATGTGAGTATTATCCGTACGTACATGTTTAGAGAAAAGTATAATTTATTTAAAGCATTGAAGGTTAACAGCGACATAATTATAATTTACTCGTCAAAGATGAAATGGCTCCTTTTTTTCTGTATTAACATTTTCCATAAGAAATTCGTTGTCAAGGGTCATTTTATAAAAACAAAAGAAAAATCACGGTCAATGTTAGTTATTACTCTGAGCGAACAATATTATTTAAGTTACAGAAGGATAGATAGAAACAATCGACACATAACGTCGGACATTGCTTTCTGCTCGAGGGGACACTATATCACGGCCTACTAAATAAGAAGCACTTAAATACGTTAAAATTCTTTATATATTTGATCTTTCTTTGGAGTATTGACTGAATATTTTGGAGCATCTGCTGTCAGATCCCTAATCTGTCTATCATAGTATCAAGTTTGGTTGGCTGGTTCAAGTCAATTTTCAAATTAAACTGTCTTAGATCTTTACTACATCTAGGTTAATCAATTCGACCATAACATGGCAGATGTATGCAGTAATCTGATTGTTCTTCGGGTGGTGGACCGATGTACTGATAGTTCAATGAAGGATTTTTTACTTCCCATTCTGATTCGATTCACTAACTGTAAAATCAGGAAATCAGGGTGTGTGAAATCAGGATGGCGACCAACCGATTATCGTTTAAAGTTAAAGTTCGCGAGCACATTCGCAAGAAACTGGCAGTATCATCACAACGGTAATGTTTTCTCATTGATTGTCTTAGTTGTTTTAGTATATTTATGTGTTCTTATATTTATATATAATTCAATCAATCTGCCTAGCCTTTTCCCAACTATGTTGGGGTCGGCTTCCAGTCTAACCGGATGCAGCTGAATACCAGTATTTTACATGGAGCGACTGCCTATCTGACCTCCACAACCCAGTAACTGGGTAATACGATACCCCTTGGTAAGACTGGTGTCAGACTTTCGGGCTTCTGACGACTCGTAACGACTGTCAAAGATCCACGAATGACAGCCGGGACCAACGGCTTAACGTGCTTTCCGAGGCACGGAGGAATCTCGGTATGTAAAGATGGTCCCCCATCCACTGACCAACCCCGGCAAGTGTAGCGTAACCTGATGGATCGACCAGTGCGGCTGTTGTTACTTAGCCACGAGCTCCTCAATATATTTATATATAATTAAGTGTATATATTATATTTATAGTTTTTAATAGGTATATGTATATCTTTATACTTAAATAAATATTGATTCTTCAATTCTCGCTATTGCACCTGCCTAAATAAATAAACTGTAATGTGGCCTTGCATGTGGCGTTCAGCTGCACGATCAATTTCTATGTATTGGACAAATCTAAATGTAGCATAGCTTTTACTATAACCTCTGACTTGGCTTCACATGCCGTCGAGAAAATATCTCTCAGGCCGGTTTCCTTACGATGTTTTTCTTCACCGTTTTTGAAGTCAATGATATCCAATAAAAAAAAAAAACTCAAACTCAAACTCAAAGCATTTATTTCAAATAAACCAATTACAGGCACTTTTGAATTGTCAAGGGGTCGGTCAGTCAGAAATATGAAGCTAGTTGCCCATTCCAACGCGTAGTAGGTTCCTATGGAGAAGAACGGGCAAGAAACTCCACGGACACTCTTTTAAATCAGAATATTGTTAGTAATACGCACATGAATCCGAAAAGTCAGAGGTGTGTGCATTGAGTTCGAATTCGAGACTTGGCAGTCGGACGGTCACACCACTAGGATATCACTCAAAAAAAAAATACAAAAAAAAAACATTTATTCACACTAGTCTGAGGATCAGCACTTTTCGAACGTCAAAATTACATAAGACAGTCCCCCAAAACGCCCACCCTTCACCACTTCCTAGTGCGTTAGCTGGGAAGAGGTGAAGGGTGGAGGTGGGTGGAGAAGTGGCGCAACAAACTCCCCAGAAACTGCTGCTATATATTAAATTTCAAGTAAAGGAATAAAATAAAAAAATGAGTTGATGAGTTCTTAAAATGTCGTGAGAAAAGTTGAGTTGAGTATGAATGTGGATGGCTTTAAGGGTAGAGGAAGACCAAAGAAACGATGGATGGACTGTGTGAAGGATGATACGGCTAGAAAGGGGGTGAGTACTGCGATGACGACTGATAGAGAAGTGTGGAAGAAAGGGACATGTTGCGCAGACGACAAATAATTGGATAAGGGGGGAGGAGAATCATGATGACAAGTTTGTATATTTGGGGAGTCTGTTTACAAGAGATGGAAAAAATTATGAAGATGTGAAATAGAGAGTGAATGGTGCTATACATGCGATAGTGACAAACAAGTTGATGTCCAAAAAGGCTCGATGGTAGTTCACAATGGTGTGCTGGTGCCTACGCTTACCTATGTATGGTTGTGATAGTTGGTTGTGGCAAAAGAGGCCTGAAAGTAGAATATATGCTGTTAAAAATGCGTTCCTTGCGAAGCATTTGTGTGTGCAGCTATGAATTAGACTGAAGAATAATGTGATAAGGCAACGATGTGGTTTAAAAGATGCAATCACAATAAGTTGACAGATAAATGAAAGGCGACTAATAAAAACTATTTACAAGGCAGATGTGAGTATCTCTATCGACGTAAAACCGTTTGTAAGTCATTGCAATGTAACTCTTATC
Organism: Agrochola macilenta; assembly: GCA_916701695.1. Lineage (NCBI taxonomy): Eukaryota > Metazoa > Arthropoda > Insecta > Lepidoptera > Noctuidae > Agrochola > Agrochola macilenta. The sequence continues at coordinate 5,148,242 of OU753569.1, forward strand.
TCGGTAAGTTAAAGGGATAAATCCAAACTCCCGGCTGCTACTCAGAAATCCCTGATGGTAATACCCAATAACACTTTGCCAACGTGACAGTCAATGGCAATGACAGAATCCTTTTCAAACAAAGCAACCACAAACATTAATTCCCAGCAAAGATTGGAATCACGAACCCTCATATCTTCCGCCTTTAACTTTGCCAATAAGTTTTGTTTTATAAAGTGCCATTTGACTTCCTACTCACGTCCCAATATGTTAGAAATTCAATTTAAAAGATCTTCGTGAAGAGTTTCAGGCTTTTAGCGACCAAATCTAGGCTGAATGAAAGATCGAGTGACAATAATGTTGTTTAGAAGTTGAAGTGGTATTGAAATGAAGTATTAAGGTGTGTCCAAACAAGAGCGCAGCAGCAACACGCGGCGTTTGCAGGACACATTTCTGCCGCGCTCTAGTTAGGACCAAACCGACGAATGTTTGCGCGGCAGTACTGCGCGGCACATCCGAGACACGCCGCGCACTTCAGTTGGCAATATCAATCTGCCTAGCCTTTAATACGTCCAGACACAATTAGTGACGTATGTTTCCTAAGAATGTTTGTGCGCGGCAGGTGGACAGAAGGGCCAATGCCTGCTGGGATTGCGGGTTTGTCCGAAAGGGATATCGCGGCCCCGGCACACAGGCAACGGAAGGAACAGGGGTGGGTTTTAGTCAGTAAAAGTCTGACACTCCCTCTCGCTCCGCCCAGAGCGGGAGGAGTCAATTTGATGATTTCCCACCCAAAAAAAAAAAAAAAAAGGTGGATACTCGTAGAAGCGTTAGCTCGCGGCATTCGTTCAAAAACAGCAATTTTTCGACACACTTTAATATTGTATCGGTGACAAATCGATTAGTGTTTATTTTTATTATAGTATTGTTGAACCATTACATATTGAGATTCCTCCGTACCTCAAAAGCACGTTAACTAGCTTTGTTGGGAAAAGGCTTGGCAGATTGATGGATTTTTGTATGGTGTTGTGGAACTTTGATAGGTATACAAAAGGGTGGCCAAGTAATAAATAGATCTCTGGACGGCAATAATAGTAGTTAGTATGAAATTACTGCAGATTACTTTAATAACAAACGGGGTGATTCGCATTCGCATGGGCTACACATAATGAAAATAGCTATTTTATATCGAGATGCTTAATTTCAGTATCTACCTGTAGGTACAAAATGATGATAGGCGAGATTTTGCCTACTCTTAACCGGTCCAAGTGTGCTTAATTACTTGAGACGCAGATATATGCCAGTGACCTTGAGTGGTTAGCTTGCGTGTTCTGTACTGAGCTCAAGCAACGCGTCATACGTGCAGACAGTAATAGGACTCGCTCATCAAGGAGTGCTGTTCCAAATTAGACGCATTATTCATTTATTATACATAAAACAAATGGTATTTTAATAAAACGCATAAACTAAAATATCAATAATTAAATTATTCTTTAAAATGGCGAAAGTTTCAGAAAAAATCGCTTGATAGATTTTGCGTGATTCTCATTTTTTTATCCGTGTTAGACATAACTTTACAAATTTATTTCACATAAACATAATCTAAAATATTCCTATATTAAGTTATTAAGAAAATGCTCTAATTTAACATATATTTTTTCCAAATCATTAATACTGCTGGCTAAACGTGCTCTTCAGTATAAAATCATTAAAAGTCGGTTATCGTTGCCTAAAATAGATTGAATTTTGTCTAGATAAATTAAACGGATCTTTTCAAAATTCACTTGAAACCTTAGATAAAGTTTATCTAAGCTTGAAACACTCGATTAGAGCTAAATAATGACTGTCCTAAGGCTTGTTCTATTTCTGTATATTAATCAAATAACGAGTAGTCTGTACCTACCAATCAGTCTCATATAGGCATTGCTTATATAAAAAAACCGGCCAAGTGCGAGTCGGACTCGCGCACCGAGGGTTTCGTACAAACCTGTAGGTAGATAAGTAAAAGCGTTTTTGCGTTGACTTATTTTTTTTTTCACAGCTTAAAATCCTAAGTATTTGATATGAATTTCAACTTGATACCTCTACGCATTCATGAGGAAAAGGGTATTAAGTATATAATTATTTAAAAAAAAAATATTATGTGATGTAACTAAAAATATAAGGTTTTCGAAATTTTTCCTTTATGTGTGCTACAAAACGTTGCTTCATGCCAAATTTCAAGATTTCAGGTCGACCTTTTTAAGGTACGGAACCCTAAAAAAGGTTTGTCGATTGAAAATCAGCTAGAATTTTTTTCCCATAGCTTTAATGTCATAATTTTCATAAATGTGAAAGTTTGTAAGTATGTGTGATTTTGTAATTTCTAACGGAACGATGTTATCGTGGACGTCCACGTCCATGAAATGTATGGAAATACGTGCACGTTATAACGTTATCGTGGACGAAAATTTAAAAGCGTCTTTATACGGGGTGTCAGAGACATCGACGCGAAGCCGGTTACCATGGATTCAGTACATGATTCTGAACCCCCCTGCGTTGAAATTTTTCGTCGGTTATTAAAAATAAAACAGCTGCTCCATACATTTTGACCGCGTAGGTATTGCACTTTTCTATGAAATCGCAGATTTTTTATTTAATAACCGACGTAAAATTTCAACGCCCCTGGAGTTCAGAATCATGTACTGAATCCATGGTAGCCGGCTTCGCGTCGATGTCCCTGCCACCCTGTATATTTCCATACATTTTACATGCCTATGTTATATCGTGATACAGTGGACGTCCACGATGTTATAGTCACATTAGAAAACATGAAAACGCAATTGGTATAAACGGATGACAGTTTTTGAATGAATCATGTCCTGGATTAAAAGTATCCTGTCTGTTAGACAGGATAATTTTACTCGGTTACATACACAGAGAAAAAAAACAACCGACTTCAAAAAAAACAGTACAACGTGGACATTTTCGGAAGTCGGGTATATTGATTCTGTATTTTTGTTTCTTGCCACCGACTTCCGAAATTAAAGTTATTTATCACCTTGTAGGGTTTTTTTTGGAAGTCGGTTGTTTTATTTTAGTTAAACGTTTTTATTTTTGACCGTTTAGCTGTGGTACCTACCCTACACTAATTCGAATACTACCTGCCATGTAAATAACAGGATCTTATTATAAAATCATCCGCATAGACTAAGTGGGAAAAATTGGTATTATTGAAGCTTACTCAAAAACTACCCAAGCAAAGATAATCACGCAAGCTTCTCTACGAAATGTATTTTCTAAATCGGTCCACAAGTGACGAAAATATCGATGAACCTAACTTAAAATAATAAAAAGTACCTTCTACATACAGACGAATATAGAAACTCCTTTTTTGAGGTCGGTTAAAGACATAGAAATATATATCTATGGTTAAAGACCTATCCCCAGCAGTGGGTCTAGTTCGGATGACTTACATAAAGATGACACCTACTTTAAGATGAGTGATGGAATAAAAAACCGTTTATTAATATCTAAGGCTCAGAATCAATAAAGAAATCCAATACTGTCTTTTTTAATACAAGTCAAAAGTTCCTAGCCCAGACCTCTCCAGCCTCTTGTAACGAACCCACCTAATCTCAGAAATTGAAACTCTAAATCTAAAAACTTTGAGGAAGGTAGTCTTTATCTCGGTCAACTGTCGCTCACCGCTTACACGTGCCACCACTGTAGGTAATCGAATTATAATGAGATTATCTTGAATTAAATTGTTTTTCATCCATGAAAAGGTTGGTTTTTTTAAACTTGGAGTAGAGGCTCATGGCTAAATAATGACAGCCGCACCGATCGAAGGTTGAGCCACTCTTGACGCAGTCGGTTCGTGGATGGGTGATCATCCATTACCATCCGTTTTAAATATTTGAGAAAAACGGTTTTTAGGGTTCCGGACCTCAAAAGGAAAAATGGAACCCTTAAAGGATCACTTGAGTAGACTGGTTGGCTGTCCGTCTGTCACAGCCAATTTACTCCGAATCTACTGGACCTATTTAGTTGAAGTTTGGCACACATATGAATTTCTGTGACCCAAACACGGATGTGTAACGTAAATAAATGAATAATGAATATGGTGGTAATTTCCCGGGGGCAAACTTGTTTTTTTTTAATGTGTTGCTAACTGTACCTTGTGACATGTCAAATGAAGGGGCTTGTTGTAAGGACTTAATTTTTTTTAATTTATTTATTTAACAGTTTATGTACACGTGGTTATATTCTATTTGATGTACACACATATAAATAGACAATAATAATAATAATAATAATAATGACCATGTCACGTTGTACTGGGATCGGTCTATCATTACTGACAGGACTATTGTTGCCAATAAGCCTGATATAGTGGTGATAGACCGATTAGCGCGCCGCGCAATGATAGTCGATGTTACCATCCCACATGACGGGAACCTCGTGAAAGCTGAGAAAGAGAAACAAATAAAATATCTCGACTTAGCACACGAGGTTGTTGACATGTGGAATGTGAGCTCGGCTATCATTGTACCGATTGTCGTAACGGCCAATGGCCTGATGGCCGAAAGCCTCGACCAACATCTTTCGAGGCTCTCGTTAGGCGGTTGGATCAAGCGCCTGATTCAGAAGGCAGTACTCCTGGATACGGCTCGCATTGTGAGGAGGTTCCTGTCTCTGCAGCCCTAACCACCGGTAGCTTGGACCTTGCTCCCGACACCGGCGGAATACTATTATTTATATTTTTAAATGTTTTTTATATAGTTTTTAAGAAATATTTAAAAATGTATTTTATATGTTAAAATGTTAATAAAGATAATAATAATTAGCCAAAGAGCTAAGAAACAAAATTTCTATACCTAAATAATAATATATATTTTTTAATAATTTTTAATGAAATACTTTTAAAGATATCTAAGAAAACATGAAAATTGACCATTCCCATATCCCCGAAACTAGTGAGCCTAAAATTATTGAAAAAAAAATGTGAGAATGGTTCTTTACTCAAAGATTACAGGAAAACCTATATGAAGTCTATGGTCTCAAAATAACATGGTTCTCTCTATATTGTGCGTACAAACTTACATTTGCAGTTCGAATGTATGGGAGAACATGTTTGTCAACTACAATGTTAAATTTGTTTTTGGGATAAATTCATCCCAACTACAGAACCTTTCATTGTGCGTGGTCCGACACGCACTTGGCCGGTTTTTTAACTACAAGTACCTTTATTACCTTTTTTTGCAAACTTTTCTAGGTCTTTGATAAAAACTCTCAGTAAATTAAAACTAAAGATGAAACTGTCCGTCTGTCCCGTCTGTCAAATTCAAATAGAATTGTGACATTGGTAAGCAAAAATAGAACTTGACATCTAATGATAAAGTCTATTTTGGCTTTAAGACACCTAATGACAAAGTCTATTTTGGATTGAATGGCTCCTACACACTATGCCGGCGGCATGGCCGGCGGCATGGCCAGCGGCTTTTGCCGCGCGGCACGTACCGGGCTTTTGCGCCTTCATTTCCTTTGCGATCCTTTGTGCGGCAAGGCCGGGCGCACCGCGGCTTGCCCCGCGGCAGAGCCGGCGGCCATGTAGCCGGCATAGTGTGTAGGAGTAGGAGCTATAAGACACACAAGCGATATTTAACTATAGGATGGTAAAAAACTTACGAGGTGGACTACAATTATTTCTTTCAACCACATCTGTGAAGCTCTTGACCTGCATCTCACCTGGTGGTAAGTGATGATCAGGCCGAAGGTGGAAACGAGCTTCACCCGGAATCCTCAACTACAGAAGATCTGGCTATCTTACCTAATTGCCGAAACACAACAATGCTGTTAACATTGTTGTTATCGCAACAGACTTAGATAAAATGGTGGTAGCTAGCCAGGCGGACTTAGAACTTAGAACAACCAAACCAATTACATTTTTTTTTTTTTTTTTGACTACCAACCGATTAGAAAATTTTGCCCCCTACTGGGAATCGAACCCGGACCTCCGGGTCTGAGACAGATGGTCTAACCACTGAATCACAGAGGCGGTTAAAAGAGCTAGACTAGACCAAACACAACACCTAACAGACAGCTTCACGTGTTTCTCCTCCACATGTCATACTTATTTATGAGCTATTCAATATCAAGTAAATTAGGTCGCAATTGAATGTCTTTCCTTCTTTGTTCAGTCTTCAGCCTTGAACATACAACACGTGAAGAATTCTCGCATATTTCTCAATATCATACCGACGTGTGAGATTAGGGTTGCCATATATTATAGTATCCTGCTATATAAGAGGCCTAAATACTTATGGTCCCATTAAAATAGATGGAGAAACATTTAGAAATCATTCAGGCTACCACAATAAGGACAAACGTCATAAAAATTAAATAAAAAATCGCATTAGCTACTTACAAGAAAAATAAATCAGCTAACGAAAATACACTACCTAATAAAAATGTTGGTTACTAATATGATGTTAGGTTTTTTTGCTTGGATATCTTTGGTTAGACGTACTGCACGCTTTGTAAAAATTTGTCCATCCATTTTAATGGGACCTTATATTTTTTAAGAAAAATATAAAATGGCGAGATGACTGCAATAGGGCCAGTATTAATATCATAAAAGCTGAATTAATGGTGTTTTGTAACCTTAATTTAGAGTGCGAAAATAGTTAAGAGACATTAAAAAAAAACCTGTTAATAAAGGTTCTTATTAGCAAAAAAATGCATAATAGAATAAAATGTTTTTGAAACATACCTACTATATAATTATTTTTATGTTTTCGCCATCTACTATATTTTTTACAGCATTATTATGACATGTAACTAATATAATAGACATTTATTGAAATTGATTGTATTTTAAATTTGTATGACATGTACTTATTAATATTGACTTTATTACTAATGTGAAAGTTTACATAACTCTACCATCTAACTTAACTTAAAAGTTCAATTTGTGGTTAAAAAATTCGTGATAATTAAATAAACATATTTGTACGCCTCTGGGCAAAACAGAGAATCTACCAATCTGTAACATCTCGCACACTGTTGTAATTTGACCTATGTTTGCAAATAAACAATTCTGATGCTGATTCTGACAGGCAATGGCTTCGAAAATACTATATTTGATATAAAAAAGTTGGCAACCCTATGTGAGATATATATTACGAGTTCGAAAACTGGCAATATGTATATGTATTTGTTTTGTATGTATGTAGTTCCAAGATTATTCTGGCATCTGAATTTTTTGCAACATATCGCATTATGTCTATATCGCGATAGCTTTGAAAAATATTTAATCCCGATAAAGTATCAATAATCCAACCCGATTTGCGAACACAATTTGCAGTGTTTTACGACGCCTTAGAAGTGTCGTAGAATGGTATGAATTGTGTACTTATATGTGTACGGATTTGTAAAGGTGGAAAACAGCGTCTCCATGAATTTTAACTGCGAAACATTCCTTTTAAGTTCCCCTTTCACTAAAATTCCTATTGTAGGCCGATCATTTTAGCTAATACTTATAGATAAATGGGACGCATATCATAATTTATAAAACATCATTATTAAAAGTTCTCACTGGTGGCACTAGTTAAAAAGAAAGTTATAAATTTTAATCTAGTCTTAAAGTCAAACTTGATTTATAGTACTTAGAAACATCGATCATGAACGCACGGAGAACTTAACTCAACTATATCTAAAGTTGAGCTGTTTTTACTTAATATTCCTAAAATGACTTGTGCCCAACGGAATTTTCCATAAATTTGCAAAAATATCGAACATCTATAAAAACTAGAGATGTTACGGAGTTACAGAGAGCCGGACTCGGAGGTTTTAAATTTGATTGTTTGGAGTCGGAACCGGAATCGGAGTCGGAACCGGAGCCGGAGTTGGAGGCGGAGATGGAAGAATAATATTCCATATATAACACCAACGCGTCTGACATACACAAAACAATAAACGGCGACTTCGAGCGCGAGCGTGTATAAAAATCAGCTACAAAAATACTAGTTAAGTGCAATACTAGTTCGGTATAATTCCGATTCAAAATTATCGGAGCCGAAGTCGGAATCGGAGGTCTATAAAGGAGTTCCGACCTTTCGGAGTAGGAATCGAAGTTCCGTAATATTTCATTGAAACTCCTCACCCCTTTAAAGATTGAATTTTCAAAAATCCTTCCTTAGTGCTCACTTTTCCTAAAAAGCGTGTATCAGTAAAGTGTGGTCAAAATTCAAGGTGACAGACCATCAATACGCAAAAAAAAAATCCGTTGTCCCATACATTTAGGTCGAGTAGGTATTTAATTGAAGTTTTGTATGGGACGACTGATTATTTTTTCGTGATTACTAGACAATGTTGGGCGACACCAGCCTGTTATGAACATGCAGGTGTCGCCCAACATTGTCCGACGTGGCCTGAAAAGTTGGCGTTCAACGTGATAAGCGATTTGATTGGCTGTTACCTATTATTTCAATCACTACCAACTAAGCTTTAATTTTCTGGACATGACCGTTTTGCGTGGATATGACGCATATTTTCCCCCAACTTAGTCTTTTTTGTGTTTGTGTTCTTTCTTTGCGTCATGTTTACCGCAAATAAACGTATTTTCTTTCCTTCTAACCAGAGGTTACGTGAATTTTGCATCGAATTGGTAGATTTAGGAATCCTTCAAAACATTTTGGGAGAAAGTTATAGCTTTGTACTTTGTAAGTTCATCTTAAACATCACTAAGGCCGAGATCTCAAATGCGATACCCGTCGATGAATATAAATAATAATTCACAGGCTCTTTCGAATGAATCACATGGAAATCCAATTAAAACAAAATGGATTTTATCCTACATGTGCGTTAGATTTCTATACGATTCCAAATTGTCCGCGGACAATCGTCTGCTCAGCGCCACTTTGAAGCTACTCCGAGTTATCAAAATCCCTATCACAAATATAGCATATATGGAAAATTTTATTGCTCCATTACAACTGTAATTTCTATACATAGCTAAATGGTTTTCTGCTACTATAGAACATAATAAAGAATCATTGAAGTATCATGTTCCCTTGGAATCACAGGAAATTCATGTTTGTACCCGACGCTGAACGGGCGGATATCGAAGCGTGTGTGTTGATAGACTCGATCTTCTGAAATCGAGAATTATGATTATTTTTATTAGAGTGTGAACTTTGTTAGTTTGCTTTCAGTTTTTCCGTTGAACATTCTAAACTCAACGATACTTCTGGATTCACTTAGACCGAACATCCTAACTTATATTATAAATCCGAAAGTAAGTTTGGTTGTTTGTTTGTGACGCTTTCACGTTAAAACATCTGAACAGATTTGGATGAAATTTGGCACATAGGTAGACCATGACCTGGAACGGAAATATAACTAGATTTTTTTTTTTTAGATTAGAATTACGGTTTGTGCAAATTTGTTTGAATTGACATTATCCCGGTTGAATTTTCTCCGTGGAGAAATATGTGTTTTACGCCTGCAAGGTACAGGTACCGATAGATACAATAAACAGAACAGCAATACTTGGCAGTAGAACACACACACACGCACGATCCCTTTTTCTCGGAGCTCTATTCATAAACTACCTTCCTGAATGAAGCTATCAAAGGACCGGTCTCTCGAGAACTGTGCCTTAACGTGTTTACATTATGACTACTATTCCATGAGCGAGAATCTTACCTTGTCGTAACACAGTCCTGGACTAGCACGGGAGGTAAAGAACTTTTATCTGTATACCGTCATTGGGCATTTATATAGTTTATCAAGTATGTGAACCATTGCTTTACTTGTGATAACATTATTGTAATTTAACTGTTCGTCTACTCCCCTTGCTACTTGTTATAGATGGGTTCTAACTTAGTGTAGTTGAACGTAGGTGAGTGTGCCCTATACTATGTAAATATGTATTACCGGTGTACTGTAATTTAAACTTATGGTCAATAAAACTTTTATTATTTATTATTAACTTTATATTAATTAATCCACCTGCAATCCTGCATCCGTTCTGTGCAGAAGGCTACCTAGAACATACTCAAGATAATGAGGAGAAAACAATATATATTTTATTTCACATAAACCTACATGGGCACTTATGAAACGTCAGAAGCTAGGTGCACCGTTCCAATTGGTCGTTTCATAATGAGCCGGCAAGAAACTCCACGGTGACTCTTTTAAAAATAATTGGCCTTTACAATATTTCCAAATAACAGTATTAATAGGTATGGAAGGACAGTGTAGGTCTTTCAACAAGTACCAAGAAGATGGAATGGATTCTCTCAACGAAGAGAAAAACAATTGAAGACAGCAACAAGATTTCCTTTATAACACAGGATTCACCAATCCGTTAGTAGTTGGTTGTATTGTGTGTCTCAGTTGAAATGTCTACGGGTTTATCTGCCAATGACAGCCAATCAAAGGCACTGAGCGGGTGAAATTGGGTCACAGATAAAACAACGTTGGTGAGCAAGCCTACTGATATTCTTGCAGTGTAATCAATGTCTGTTCAAGTAGGGAAAAGGGACTGATATTATCAGATTTAGCAGCTTTGTGAGACCATTGCGTACAGGAGGAAGTTTGGGCATTCTATTTATTTACTAATTAATTTGTTGACTGACTTTCACAGTTATATGGGTATCGGTTATACAAGGCGTAATTGAAATAACTGAAAGCCTCTTAAAAGCCCAAATTCACTTTTATCTCGCTTGCACCATACTGCTCGCGGACTAAATGAAAGCGAGACTGAGTGGGGAGCTCGCGGCTCCAAGACGCCAATAGTTTAGGTAATTTTTTTTACGGTGAAAATAACGGGTGTTTTCTCGTGGACCTACTTTTTTGTCCTACCAGTAGGTCCACGAGGGTATATTATTTCTGTTGGTCCTACTGAAGTGTTGAAACCAGCATGAACCTCCTGTATAAAGAAATTAGACTAGGTGTGGGGGTTTAAAGGTCATCACTCACATAGCACCGCTCTGAAACAGCAAATAACTTGCCATTCAAGGTTTAATAACTTGGCCCGTTTTTTAAACATCCTTTTAAAAAAACGGGCTAAGTGTTATTGGGTTTCTCCATCGGGAATTTCTCAGTAGCAGCTCAGAGTCTGGATTTGTGCCCGATTGATGGCAATAGGCTCGCCCCCTGTTACATGGGACTTAAACATATGTAACTGGCGAAATGTGGGTGTGACTATAGGCACACCTCTGCCTAACCCTCCGGGGAATTACAGGCGTGATGTTTATGTATTTTATACGAATTTACAAGCAACTAGAAGCTATTGTCGTAAAATATTAAAATAACCTAATAAATACAGGGTGGCAGGGACATCGACGCGAAAACTGTTACCATGGATTCATTACATGATTCTGAACCCTCCTGCGTTGAAATTTTTCTTCGGTTATTAAAAAATTTATCATCTGTTCCATACATTTTGACCGCGAAGGTATTGCACTTTTCTATGAAAACGCAGTTTTTTTTTTAAATAACCGACGAGTTTCAACGTGGGTTCAGAATCATGTACTGAATCCATGGTAAAAGTTTTCACGTCGATGTCCCATTTTTATTTTTATTTTTTGGGTGGGATATCAAATGACTCCTCCCGCTCTGGGCGGAGCGAGAGGGAGTATCAGACTTTTACTGACTAAAACCCACCCGTGTTCCTTCCGTTGCCTGTGTGCCGGGGCCGCGATATCCCTTTCGGACAAACTCGCAACCCTGGCAGGACGTCGATGTCCCTGCCACCCTGTACATTACTTAGGAAAAGCTTGTGATTTTAGCACTTTCGGTGTTGAAATAACAAACTCTAGCTCGCCAGTTCAAAACTTATTGACTAATGGCACTTTTTCAGTCCGATAGACTAGTACATCCAGATATCCAGATTCGGCTTTATAATATGAAATTTATGGCCCCATCTGCTTGAGCAATTTGTGCTAACTGCTGACTGAAGTAGGCTAGGTAGTATTATGGCGAGACCTTTTCAAAAGTATCACGTAATAGAAAAGGCCAGAATTCAGCAGAAATCTAAAATAAAATAAATAATCTTTTCTATCTAATATTCCAGTCGTGGTGGCCCAGTGGTTAAGGCCTCGCCTCTCATGCACGAGGTTGTGGGTTCAAATCCGGGCAAGTACCAATGTGACTTTTTCAATTCATATGTACTTTCTGAGTTTATCTTGGAGATTACTGACATCGGTGAAGGATACCATGACTTATAGTTAATATAAGTCTGAAATCGCCAACCCGTCTTGAGCAAGCGTGGTGGTCAATGCTCGTGCCTTCTGTGTATGAGAAGAGGCTTTTGCCCTGCAGTGGGACAGTAACAGGCTGGTATTATTATCTAATATTAAAAAAGTTTAAAGAGGTATGAGGAACAGGCTGTAAAGTTCACTCATCCTCTATAGAAAAGAGAGGATCCTCCGACTAGACGGGTGTTGTGTCTGGTGGGCAACTGGCTCGATTGATGTCGGAAAGTTATATACTCGTATATCTATGCTGATCGCGTGGTAAAGTCTGTTTGCGTGATGCAGCATTATGTGTGACGTCAAGTCTTTGATGTTTAGTTTGCATGTGGCGAAGTAAATGCCACCACAAGTAAAAGAGTGAGTTGTCCTGCTTTCTTCTTGTAACCATATTATGATTTAAAATAGTGTCCGTGGAGTTTCTTGCCCGTTCTTCTCCATAGGTACCTACTACGCTTTGGAATGGGCATCTAGCTTCATCTTTCTGACTGACGGACCCCTTGACAATTCAAAAGTGCCTGTAATTGGTTTATTTGAAATAAATGCTTTGACTTTAAGTTTGAGTTTGAGTTGAATTTGAGTTAGAGTTTGAGTTTTCGGGTCTTTAGGGCCCGTTCTCACGGCGCTGATCAGTACCTACAATATTTTTCGATAAAAAGTTGGGAACACACGCATGCTTAAACAGTTAAAAACAAATGCAGTATGGAACTGCCATTTGATCCGTGGAGCCATTTGCTCCAGTAGGTAGTTACTAATTCCATGCTGCCATGTCATTATTCTAAGGTAACCATCTTGTTCTAAACTTGGGCCGACCGAGCTCTGCTCGGGTGAAATAAGGAGAAAATTAATTTTCCAAAATATGAGACCTACCTAGATCAATTTTTCGCCCCCGTAACACCCCTTCGAAATCTTTAGAGCCGTTTTCGAAAATGTGGTTACAAATATACAGGATGGATTTTTGAGATGGGGCAGTAAGGACAGCTACCTTAACCGTTGTAGCTACAGGAAAACGGTCTTAAGAGACTGTCCTTAACTTTTTGAAAGATTTCGATCTGCATTCACAGATTTTGAAAAAAAAATACAGTCAGCAAGAAAATGGGCAGTTTTTACAAAAACTTTTTTTGATGTCAATCGATTCTGTTTCTTATAATGATCAAAAAACTCTACTGGACCAACTAAGGTTTGAGTACTAGAAAAGTCAGAAATAGCAAAAAACTTTCCCATATTTTCGTACGAAATGTGACTCCAACTTACTATTTTAGGATGATAGACTGGCCGAAACTAAACTAAAACCAATTGAACTTCAAATTTCGAACGAATAGAGAACAAAATTTAGAACCTTTGTTGCTTTTGAACAAACTTTTTAAATATTAGGTAGTTCTTTTACTTGCAATTTCTCTCTTTTGTAGAGACTGATAGTCTTCTTTAACGTTTTCCAAACAAGTCTGAAAGTTCTTAATAATTTGAGGTCATTTTTAGAGTTCCGTACCTCAAATGGAAAAAACGGAACCCTTTTAGGATCACTTCGTTGTCCGTCCGTCAGTCTGTCACAACCATTTTTCACAGGAACGCGTGGAGGTATCAAGTTGAAATAACATCAAATACGTAGGTCTGTGGTCTCTTGAAGCTCTAAAATATGAAGCTTCTAAGTCAACGCAATAAAAAATACGGCCATTTATACGAAATAATTATTTTGATACTCATAAATCAAAACCTACAGGGTAGTTCCCGTTAACCTAGAATTATGAAATTAGGCAAGAAGCAAGGTCTCATAACACAAGTAAAGGGAAAAGTCCGAAAATCGGTAATTTGTAGTTTTACCACACAAAAACGTTTGTAAACGATTTTTTCGTTTACAAACTTACACTTGCAGAGAATTGACCATGACGTATATCAATGTATGGGAGAACATGCTTTTCAACTACAATGTTACAAGTTTGTTTTTGCGATAAATTTATACCAACTACCGAACACTTCATTGTGCGTGGTCCGACACGCACTTGGGCGGCTTTTTTCTCAGAACGTTGGATATCACAAGCAACAAACTATCTTGTTATTGTATTAAATAAAATTATAACGCGTATTCGTTCGAAGTTTAAATTTTTTGTTTCTGTTTGGCTAGTCTGTCTATCATAATAAAGTTTGTTGGAGTTTCTTTCTTACCAAAATGTATGGGAAAAGTTTTTTGCGATTTCTTACTTTTCTAGTACTCAAACCTCAGTTGGTCTAGTAGAGTTTTTTGATCCATATTGTGGTATTCCATTATTTGGAACCACATCCTTTAGTTTATTTACGTAGAAATACGTTACTCTTTCTTTATGTTATTATATTAAACAAACTACCTTTTGATATATTTTCCTATTAATATTCTATGACACATGTACTTAACTCACTTTTATATTCTGTAGCATTGTTTACCTCTGTAAAGCATACTTTTAATTATCTCTTGTATTAGCATCCAAATCGATTTCAAACTATTATCTTTCCCTTTTGTAAAAAACTTTAGAATATTTATATTCTGACGTTTTCATCTTAAACTGTCATCTGTCGTAATTTACTTTTCTAAAACATAGACAGAACACACCATAGATAAGTACACTCTACCTTCTCTCATAAAGTGGGTGTACACACTGAACCTTCGCAATAAGCTCTGTAAGCCGTTTTTATTAGTGCTGGTCATATCTAAATTAAGAATTAACTTGAATACGTTTTTAAAAAATATGACATAGAACGATAAAAAACGGTCTTCATATTTTTGGGTCTAGTCTTGTCTGAGCCCTCGGAGAGTCGTATTTTTAACTTGAGACGGAGTCACTGTTTTTCTGCCCTTAAGTCTTATTTTCTGTTTAACAGTTAGCTACTCGAATATTAGTCTCATGTAACTAGCATAACTAGCGTGCGCGGGTGTTCTAATCATACTGTGTAACTTGAACTATCGACCCTGAGTGTCTCGACCCTGAGTGTATTATAAAAATAAACATTCTAATACTGTGTTTAATTCGCTCGGCACTCCTGCCTAGCCCTGTAGAAGGTTCTCACTACAAAAGAACTCTAATCACGCGGCGTGAGGCGCCGCGAGTACACGCACACAAAGGCCTCCGACGCTAGACAACGTTACTCTCCGAGAGAGACCTCCGCCGTCACCTGTGACGCTAGCGCGGTCCTCCCGCTAGGTGAGGCGCCTCAAAGCGCCTCCGAGATCTACAAACTCTCTCAACCTCCTCTCTATTCCACAGGCTGGAGTGTACCTCCAGGGGGGATAATCCTCAGCCCAGCCTCCTGCACGCTGCCTGCGGCCTGCCTGCCTGCCCACCTGTTCCACAGCCTGCCTGCCTGTTCCTGCCTAACCTGAGCCTGTCTTGTGCCTGTTCCTGCCTAACCCGAGCCTGTCCTGTGTCCTAAACTTACCTTTACTTTTGCTAATTTAACTTTTAATTTTAATACCTTTTTATTATAATTTAATTTGTGACTCTCGTTTCCCTCCACGGAGGAAAACGTTACGTTACAATATAAGAAACAGCATCGATTGGCATCAAAAAAAGTTTTTGTGAAAACTGCCCATTTTCTTGCTGACTGTAATTTTCAAAATCTGTGAATGCAGATCAAAATGTCTCAAAAAGTTAAGGACAGTCTCCTAAGACCGTTTTCTTCTAGCGACAACGGTTAAGGTAGCTGTCCTTGCTGCCCCATCTCAAAAATCCACCCTGTATATACAAATATTGCTCGTTTAATAGTATAAGATTTATACCAACGGTATAAATCTTGTTATGTTATGTTTTCTGTTTTTATAGTTTTAAGGTGTATTTTTTATAATGCCAATAAACGCATTTTTCTTTGTTTCTTTCTTTACCTAAATGAAGACAGAAAACAAAAGAAAATACTGCCTCATACTCATATAATGATAAATTAAAGAATATTTAAAAAAAACTCACCTGTCGGTCCTTAAACATGAGTAGTATCACCATCAGATTCAAGAAAAATCCAAAAAATCCGATCAGGAAAAGCACAAACGCTGACACCACATAGCCCCATCTGGGCATGAGTAAGGGGAACCCTTCATCGATCACCTTCACCACCGTATCGTTGAAATGCTCCGGATATGACGTCATTGTCACTCACTCACTTACTCATTCACTCACTCACTGACTCACTCACACTTCACTAATCTAGTGTAGAACACTTAACACTTCACTTTTAAAACACATCGTTTTTCAAAATGGCCGGATTTACTTTTACCTGAAAACAAAAGATGGTTATTTTAGACTCATTAGACTTGACGACAAAATGGTTACAAAGATAGTTATACCGAATGTTGATTATTCAATATATATTTTTTTTTCCTAACGTAGTGACGCACATTTCTTTGGAACTATTTTATGATGTCCGAATAGCCACTACTTACCAAATAAATTAAAAAATGGAACAGAATTTGTAGGACATTGGTGCCGATTCTCTTGTCACAAATTTGTCTAAACTAGACTAAAAATCACCAAAACTTAGTTTATTCCTGTCAAACGACGATTTCCCATTCTGAAATAGACTAAAGTGACACAACTTAACTATATTTTAGTTTGACAGCACTAAGATGGCACTGAGTTATTAATTTAGTGAAAATGGCAATTTTTCTATTCTGAGTTTAACGTTTTTCAACTGAAATTTTGTTGGTAAAATACCAAACCAGACTAAACTTGACAATTTTTAATCGCGATTAAAAAGGTGTGGGATAAAATAAGGTATCATGAACTAAAATTCACATCAACATTTCGACTTCACGTGCAAAAACAGTAGGCGTTCCTACTTATTTTTTGTTTTCTTTTGTTTATAACTCGAAAATGGTGTGTCCTATCGCAAAAATAATGAAAATTTCGACCCCTTATAAAGCCCATAAACCCCTGAAACTCCACATGTAGGTAATAATTTTACATAATAATATTATTTTCCCTAAAAAAAGTGAAAAATTCCATTTAAAACACGTTGAGGAAGCAACAATGCGCGCCTCCGGCTCTAAAAAAAAAATCACGGGGTAGGGCAAACCTATTGTTGTTGATTGTCAAATTCGATTTTAGTTGTATCAAAATTATTTTTTTATTTTGAGATTTGTTTTTGCAGAATAGCTTTAAGATTCTCATAGCCAAAAGTAAGGGATTTTAGTGATAGTTTAGTTCGGTGTACTCAAGAGAATCGGCGCCATTATCTGCCAAGTAAGTTAGTGAGAACTTAATTGTAGGTGGTGAAACAGGCCCTAAGTGTAAACAGTGTCATATTTATTTCGTTAAATTAAAAAGATAAGTTGATTCGAAAATTGAACGTACTTGGCTTCCAATCTTAATAAAAACTTAATCAGTTTCATTTCAACGACTTTTTGTTGGCAATTTAGGAAATGAACGTAGTTTAACTTTGGTTAAAGTAGCCGGTAAAGATTACTCTTTCCTAATTCTTCTTGACTTAAGATCGTCATATTATAAAAAGACTTATATCTCAGTGCGAATTTCACCACTGAAACTAAACGCGTTCAGCACATATAAACTTCCGCGTTCAAGAGCTGGAGCTGTCGAAATTGTTGTGAAATATTGACACTGGCAGCTCTTGAACGCACTTTAGAAGTGCTGATCGAGTTCAGTTTCATTGGCTAAATCCGCGCTCAGTTCATTGACATGAAAATGGGAGGTGGACTGCTTTTATTATGGAATATATTACAAATGAGGAGATTACACTATTTAATCTACACAATCCCATCTCATATTTTAGTGATACATGATGATATCTTCGGATAAAACGTCTTTCACAAATTTCATGACATTCTGCTGATCACAGTTCAGCATCCATCGGAGAAAAACTAAAAACTTTAATCAATTTTTTTTTTTCGTTACGGTTAAAAAGAGGAAATTGTGACGCTATCCCCCTAGGCGACAATATCAAAACACGTGGCCTATCTTCGTGTGAATGTCGGAAATTCACCGGAAAATTACACGGTAGCCGATTTCAGCACAGAAGGGGGTACCCACTGGGATGCATACCCGGCCCGGTACGAAGCCTCCGAAAAAATCAGGAGTAACGAGATCAGGCGGAATTTTTATTTGTCTGTCTGTGATGTCATACAGTCTTCTCTCAGTCTTTTTAGTTGACTTTTTTGTCGTAGTTGGACTTTAGTATTTATAGCTTTTATTTTTATTTAAATTATTTTGGGGTTATGATATAAATACGTATTTTTTAAATGTTCTAATTAAGAGCGTTTATTCTGAAGGTGGGCAACGTCGCAAATAGATGTCAAATATTTCACTGTTTTGATTAATTTATCAATATTACTGTGTGGAAATAAAAAAATGTGGCTAACTAGCGAACTAGAATATTGATTATGAAATGCAATAATTATATCGTAACCAAATATTTAGTTTTAGATGTAAAAAAACTATTTGAAAACTTTCCAAATGCTTTTTTTACACCTAAAATGGGTACAACATCAAAGTCAATGTTATAATTGCAATTCATTATTACTATTCTAGTTCGCTAGTTAGCTACAATTTCTTATTTCTATTCAGTAATATTGCTATAAGAATCAAAACAGGTAAATATTTGACAGTTATTTGCGACGTTGCCAACTTTTAGGATAAACCCTCTTAAAGCCCTTTTTTTTTGTTTGTGACTTTATGGCCTCTAGCGGGCGCCATAGTGAATTTAATGTGACGTCACACAATCTTTAACCAGCAGACGATCAAGACGCTTCCAACGATACTTCATTTGTCAAATTATGATGAGAAGTTATGAGGGAACAAATTAACATACATACATACCTACATACCGGGCAAAATTATGACCCTCCCTTTTCTTCGGATAAAAACAGATCGGCTGTTATCCGTACCTACTCGTATTATCGGCCAGTAGAACAAATTGCCATCTTCCGTCGTGAATAGAAGTTAAATTACTTAATTTTAATTACAAATAATATTAATTTAGAGTCCGAGTACCTACTCGAACTCTAAATTAATATTATTTGGGTCTCCATAAAATATTATATCCTTCTTATACTCGTATTTCTGACCGTTCTTTTTAGTTGATTGGACCTAACACTCGGATGTCTTAAACTAGATTAAGAAATCTAAGTCTCTAAATTACTCGTTTCTTGAAAACGAAATCTATTTGAATGGAATCAATGTCATTCATGCTGTTCAGGAATGACTTAAGGCTTGCCATTTGTACGATCTATTTTATTTAGTAGAAGCAATGATATTATACGTCAGTGAGTAAAAGCGAGCAATCAATATGACTTTTTCCAACTTTATTGGGGTCGACTTCCAGTCTAACCTGATTCAGCTGAATACCAGTATTTTACATGGAGCGACGGCCTATCTGACCTCCTCAACCCAGTAACTGGGTAATACGATACCCCATGGTAAGACTGGTTGTCAGACTTTCGGGCTTCTGACGACCCGTAAAGACTGTCAAAGATCCACGAATGACAACCGGGACCAACGGCTTAACGTGCTTTCCGAGGCACGGAGGAGTCTCGGTATGTAAAGATGGTCACCCATCCACAGACCAACCCCGGAAAGCGTAGCTAAACCTGACGGATCGACCCGTGCAGCAGTTATTACTTAGCCACGAGCTCCTTCGATTTAGTAAAAGCGAGCGGAATCCAATAATAGATCTGCTCTGAAATCTAGAATCTGAAGTAAGAGCTAAAAATATCCTTTTCAACTTCGTTTACAAAGGATTTGAGACAAGTGGAATTTCATTGAAGACAACACTTTTAATGTTCGCGATGTGTGGATATTGCGTTTTAAAAGTTTCTTGGAGGTAGCTAAATGGATTTTGTAATTAAAACTTTTAAATTAATGTTTTGTGTATACTGAGGATTTTTTTTGTACTACAATAGAGGTTTTTGATTAAATATAGCTTTGGTTTTTTAACATAGATACAAAAAAATCACGCTTTTTTTCACTTAAATTCTTTTGCTTTTGTCCACGCTCATAAAAGCTCCGTTTGCCAAACTTTCTAGACACTGATAACTGAACCGACTGACTTAATTATTCTACATACAAAAAAAAACTATTTGATGTCCTGTACCCTAATCACGTAACACATTTTTGTAAACAATTACGACTAATCTGTTTCATTTTGACAGTTCAACAACATTCATTCCGTTATTTACGTTGTTGAGCAGATTTTTTTTCGAACTTATGAAGCAATGTATTAGCAATCTGTTTCAAAACGATTCAGATTCTGATTGATCGTATATTACGCAATTAGGGTACTGGACATCTGTAACAGTCAGAATTTGGACATGCCTTTACTAAGTTTGGCTACAATAGGGAGTACCTCACTTTCCATCTCCATTTTCGACCAGAAATTGCGAAATCACGATACGGAGCCGCCGCTTTCAGCTGATCTGTCTCACCGTGAAAACTTAGGTATAGTGAATTTAAAGTGAAAAGAAAAGAAAGAAATAAACATTGTTTATTCTGCGCAAATTAAACGCACTTAACAAAAAAAATACATATTTTCAAATTAGCCAAAAGCGACGTACCTATTCAATATTAAAAACGAATAAAAGTTTGTGTGTGTGTTTATATGAGTAACTTATAAAAATTAAAGATAAGTACATAAACTGAGAGTTATAATAATTACAATGAAAATAAAAATAAAATACTAAGTGCTACTAAGTGAGCTATCAATCCACCTGATGCTGGAATTTGGCACTATTGACAGCTTACTACACCTAAGTTTAGAAAATTTAACATCCCGATTCGAATAGGTGAGCTGCCTTTGACACTTTACTAAGAGTGTACAAAAGTGAGCTCGAAAATTGGAGCATTTTGACTCGGGTAGGTTAGATTTTCTGTGTGATTTTATTAATACATAGTTGCTAGAGCTTGAGAATTGGATTACACACGCCGGAGGGCCCCTGTAGCTTGGGGGTACTGCGGTAGCTTGGGGGTACCGCGGTAGCAACGATCCTGCAAAGTAGCAACTAAATCGTTTCAGACCGGTTCGTGCCAGACGATAAACTTGATTTCCCTAAAGATTACTGAATGGAGGTCAGATAGAAGACACTGTTAATTACTAGAATAATTATTGTGGTAACACGTATCGATGCTAATTTCCAGGCTTCGCATCGATACTATCCATGAGCATTCTCATTTTGGGTACAAATAATATACTAAAAACGTAATATTGTAATAGGCTCTGGGAATCTAAGGTTTCAATGCCCGTTTTCACTAACATTACTTATATGACACCTAAATGAATGCCTAAATATAAGCGCGCTATTCCATTTTCAACTTTCGGCGGTGGGCCAAGCGTTGGAAATACAACAGCGTGCTTTACTTAGATTTCACCTAGTGTTACCAAAAATTAGCACTGTGCTTTTCTGGTAGGTACAAACTACATTAACACGGTGGCGTAACTAGATTAATATAAGGACAGCTCATGCGAAGCTGACTGAGCGGAGCAGACTGGGTGAGTTAGTGCTCACATACATGAGCGGCACGTTGCCAACGGCAGAGGCAACTGCAGCCGTCGACACTGGCCGGCGGCAGACGCCGATTCGCCCAGCTGTCGACAACGTCAGGACGTACATTTAAGTAATAATAATAATTAAATATCCTACACTTCTAGGATATTCAATTCTTAGGCTGCCTGTCCATTGAAGCAGAGCGAGGCAGCGGAGAGGAGAATGGCAGCGGAGTGGAGCGGAGTTGCGGACAGTGTCTGTCCATTGATGCGGAGCGGGGTAGCGGAGCGGAGTTACGGACTGTGCGGAGCGAGGTAGCGGAGCGGTGTTGCAGACTGTGCGGAACTAGACCGAGTTCACGCGACGAGTAATAATTCCCCGCTCCGGTTGGCTCCACTTCACCGCTCCGTTTCCCCGCTCCGCTTCCCTTCTCCGCTTCTCCGCTCCGTTTCCCGGTTTTGTATGAATTTTTAAACTAGTTCGCAAATCCCTGTCCACTGAAGCGGAGCGGAGGTTCTATGCAATTCCATTGGTTAATATTGGCACACCGCTACTCCGCTCCTCTCCTCTCCGCTCCAGTGGACAGGCAGCCTTAACTTCCTTAAGTAAAATGAGTATCGTAATTAAGTATCTAATTAATACGCTAGACACTCCAGTAAAACGAGCAGTAAAGTTGGTATAATTTTAAGTGTCGCCAACAGTAGATAGAATTACCGGGCCGTTAATAGTTGAGAATTTTGCGAATTTAACCCTAGAATTAATATAAGCATTTCAGTGTTTTAATTTTAATAAAAATAATTAACCCTTAATGGACTTATACTTTAGTATAAAAAGTTTGTAACTTCTAAAATAGGAGTGGTTATAGCCTCAAAAGATTCAGGTGAGAATCGCCTGAAAATTGTCTGAAGTTTCATAGTCTTGGTGTCAGAGTTTTAAAGCCGCCCATGGGCCTCTGACTTGGATTCACATGCCGTCAAGAAATATCTCTCAGGCATGCCGGTTTCCCCACGATGTTTTCCTTCACCGTTTTTGAAGCAAGTGATAATTATACGTACAATACGCACATAAATCCGAAAAGTCAGAGGTGCGTGCCTTGGGTTCGAACTCGAGACCTATAAATAAAATTAAAATTAAATTAAAATTCATTTATTTCATGTATATAACCCATAGTAGAAACAACACACAATTAAACTACCTCAACACAAATTAATTAATTCAAATTCATAATCAATTCATTACAATAGCCTCTTACGTGCGACACTATATGTAACTTGTCTGTCACAGCAGTGTCGCACATAAGGACAGTCCAACCTATTTGCTATCATATTCAGAACGATATTGGAGCTGGCCCGCACTCTGCGCACAAGAGACGCGCAGCGCTTCCGCATGATCGCATAAAAACAGTCCGTGCGTGCCCATGCGAACATACCCGAAGCGCTGCAGTAGCGAGGCAGCCCCAACGTCGCTCTGAAAGCGTTGTTAAACTGAATGCGGAGGGTGCTGTAGCATTTCTGCGTGTAATTAGCCCACAGGCTGCAGGTATACATGGACGTGCAATATGCTCGGAAAAGAGTTATTTTCACGCCATCCAAGCAACGTGCGAACCTGCGGGCCAGCATATTAGCTCTTTTAGATAACGCCCTCCGCTCCCGTTCCAAGTCAGCATGATCCCTGAGGTCAGCCGTGACTATATGTCCCAGGTACTTAAACTGATTCACCCTGTCTAAGGGTACACTATGACCCCATGGGTGCCTATGACTTGGCAGTTCGACGGTCACATCACTAGGCTATCAGTGCTTCAGTTTCATAGTTCTGAATATATAGTTGAGAACCGGTGATCGGTGAACCTGAACGCGTGGTCGCGCCGACAGACGGCGTTTTCCGGTTTTCCGAACAAAAATACTGTCATAAACTGCACGCATCGATCGCGTAGTCGCGCGGTGATAGGACGCTGGGTTACTTTTAAATCCGGCAAAATGTGATAATTTTAGTTTCGTTTTTATATGTATGGATATAATATTGAAAGAAAGAAAGAAAGAAAATACATTTATTTAGCACAGACTAAAACACACACTATATAATAAACACACACCAGATAAAAAAAAAGTGTAAAGTGCGATGTAAGCAGAAATTTGATGGGGAGTGTGCTTCAGGGCTGCGCCAAAAAGGCCCAGTTCAGCAAAAATGCCAGACAACTATAAGTGCCTGACGCTGGTTTAAACCTGACGCCTGACGTTGGTATTGTTACGATCATTAACTAGGGAAACAGATTCTAGAACAGGCAAAGAGAATACCTAGCAATTTTCGTCAATTTACCCCTTCTTCATCTTATCACATTTATGAATATTTACAAAAAATATTTGACGCGTTTGTATATATGTATACGATCCGGGAAATTAATTTTTATCAAATTGACACTACGTCAATTTGCCGTGAAAAAGTCGTTTGATACAAGAATGAAAGTTTTGACTTGAATATACTCACCAAAACCAAAATCTGCTCCATAACTATACGAAATTCATAAAATCTCTCATAACTTTCTTTTTTCACTAAGTTGACAAGTCCTAAGACGCCTCCCTACTCCCATACTTATATTTAATTCAAGGTTTTCAGACAACTAACGTAATACAAAATTAATTAGTCTTACATTTTAAAATGCTTCATGCCGTCAGTTTCAAATGATTAAAATTCAAATATCCATCTTGGACTTTCATCTTGGAATTTGTGCTAACTCTGTTGGTTTTTAAAAAGGTCATCTTAGTGTTAATAATTAATATGAATAGTAACACCGACTTAAGTACCGTAGGACACGAGTTCAAACCCAGGCAGGTGGAGGTCTGCCTGCCTTGGACGGAGCACCGCCGTGTCCTCACGGAGGCGGCGATCTTTCGCGTCCGGCCCTGGTTCAGGCCATGGTTCGGAGCGAGAGTGCATGGGAGGCCGTCACTTCCTTCTGCGAAACAGTAATGCTCGCGAAGTTGGAGGCGGAGCGCGCGAGGGAGAGGCAAGATTCGCGCCCTCGCACCACTAGTCGCCGCAGGAGACGTCCCGGGCGTCGGGAGTCGCGAGACGACTTCCGTCCACCGTAGGCGGCGCTACCGTAGGCTTGCGGACGGTGAGCAATGGGTAGCTCGCCGTCCGATAAGGACCAGGCCCGGGTCGACGGCGCGTTGTGTTCCACGCGCGCCTCAAAGAGATGTCAGCACCAACTGACGGGGTCCGAAAGGACCAATGCCTGCCGGGGTTGCGGGTTTGTCCGAAAGGGATATCGCGGCCCCGGCACACAGGCAACGGAAGGATTATGGGTGGGTTTTAGTCAGTAAAAGTCTGACACACCCTCCCGTTCCGCCCAGAGCTGGAGAAGTTATTTGATAATTTACCACCACCAAAAAAAAAAAATGGCAGGCACTTTACTTTAGGTAAATTATTTCATCACCACTGCTATCAATATGGTAAAGGAACAATACTTCAATTCGTAAACAAATCACATCGACATTAATGTATACCTATTGTCATGAAAGATACGAGTATATGCCATTGACTTTGAGTGGTTAACTTGCGTATTCTGTACTGAGCTTACTCAACACGTCGGTACGTTCAGCCAATTATAGGACTCACCCGTCATGGAGCGCTGTCTCAAATTAGACGCAAAGGGGATTTTAATAAAACACCTATACTAAAAGATAAATAATTAAATTATCTTTAAAATGGTGGAGGTTTCAGAAAAATAAGCTTGATAGATTTTGCGTGGTTCTCAGTTTTTTATTCACGTTAGACATAACTTTACAAATTAATTTCACTATGTAATATAAACATAATCTAAATGATTTGTGACATAATGAAATTATTGTCACAAAGTAAAGCGCCTGATGGGTTCAAACCCACGACCTACAACTCGTAAGTCAGGGCCGTTACCACTACGCCACCATTGCTCTATGACTTTTTATTTTTTCTAAATTCAAGGTCAATTTCAGATAACAAATTTGACTTAAGAGTCGTATAAAATTTTTTACGCAAATTCATGATATTTGACGTTATAATTTTCAGTAGCAGTAAGATATTTTAATTATTTGATTATGAATAACGATAGTGCGATTCTCTTTCTTGTAAGCTGGAGTTCCACATTAAAACATTTATTTTCATGTAATTTACTATACATATTTTACGAACTCAGTTTATAAGAAAAACCGTCGGAGGTGGAACTTTGACGCTCAAATTCACATTCTTTCATTCAATTCTAAAAAGTTTATTTATTTATTCAAATCACAATTATAACAACTTTACAGACTCATCCAAGGCGATGTTATATGTTGATAGTATGTGTGTATCTACACACATTTACAAAAAAGAAAATTTTAAATAGAATGACCTGTAAGCCGAAGAATTTTAAACATACTAAGCAATATCACAATTATTACAAACATGGCAACTTTTATAATATCATACCTTTTTCAATTATTATTTGTGCCATTTGCGTGAATTTCGGCTGGTTACATGACAGAGAATGGCACTATCGTTGTTATAATCAAATAATTTAAATATCTTACTGCTGCTGAAAAATATAGCGTCAAAAATCATAAATTTGCGTAAACAAATGTAACTCTAATGTATGTGACTCTTAAGAAAAATATCGTGAGCAAACACGGACTTACAATAATGCTTGTTCATTCTCTATGAAATCATGTAAACAATTTGCAAACACAGACAGAACCTCTACAGGAGACTCATAACATAAAATTACCCTGTACCCCAAACATTTGACCCTTTGTGGACCCTTGTTATTATGTCGGTCAGCAGTGTAATACGTCGCTCAATTAGCGAGTACTTTGATGAAACTGTCTGTAGTAAGTGCTTAGTATTGTTTGGGGTTTTCGTTTAGAAATTGCCAGACTTGGTTGAAGTAAGACTGGACCTTTATTCATGAGCCGATAAAGAGGCAACCAGTTCGAATCGATGGTCGGCCAATAGGGATGATGCCTGGGTAAAAAAATCTAATTAGTCCGTCAGTCAGATAATAAAAACATATTAGACACGTATTTTTTGCTTTATCATATTAATAAAAAATTACTTAGATAAAAACGCATTTTAGGTTGGGAAGTGGGGGTCGCTACGTCACTAGTATGTATAAAATCTAGGTACTCGTGACTTCATAGCACATTTTACCTCAATATATCGCCGTAATCTTTAGATTACGTGAAAAAATAAAAAATACGTGTCCAATATTTTTTTATAATCTCAAAGACAGACAAAAAATATATTTTTAGTCATCATCCCTATTGTTTGGAGTTTTTTTTTCAATTTTGAAATCATGTCGCTTGCGCTTGACACCATTTCGCCCATGCACTATGTGTTTTAGAACTAATAGAGCGACAGGTTATTCAAAAGGGAATTGGGACGCCTTTTAGATTATTTTATCGACCGAGATAATGTGCGCACTGTCAAAACTCATCTTGTGAAAGTAAGAACATGAATGTGTTGAATTTCCCTTGGTTACATGATCTTGATAATGTACGGGCCGCCGCTTGCTTTCTTGACCAAATACATATTTTTTGATAACTCTATACTATAGTCCATGAGTTTTCAAGTAAATTAGTTACTACTAGACTGTACAGAAAAAATCAATATGAGTACAAACGCGGTTACCTCCCAGTACAACGCAATGGCGCATGCTGTCCGTTGAGTTTAGATTAGGACGAGTTTGATCACGCGAGACCAGCTCACATAGACATTCGCGTTAAGAGGCCGTGCACGAAATCGACTGATTTTGATCAATTTTGTTAATTCGTTGTGAGAAAGGGAAAGAATTTAAACAAAACTATTTGTGATTTGAGTCGATTTCTTTATTTTGCATGTGTCTGAAAGGGATTTTTCAAATAAATTAATTTCTCATGGAAAACCACAAATATTCGCAACAAGTTTTCCGGGAAATGACGCGAGACTGACGTTTGATCACTTTTTTACAAGAAATTACTTTAGTTGGGTTTTGATCATTTAAAAATATTGTCAACATTGTTATATGTTATTGTTATGTTATGGTCTACTTGAATTTGGCTGAACCACTTTTTTCAACTTCGATACAAAATATACTCGTAGTAGAAAAATAATGTTGAAAATACCACCTTTTTTAAACCTATTATTTAGCAAACTATATCAAGAAATTAAGAATTACACATTAGTCTTCAGCTATCCTTGAAACATAATAAAAAAAAATATTTTATGATTATTATATAACTTCAATAAGTAAATCAAAGGCGAAATAAACCATATTTTCGAGAGCGCAAAACTGATGCAACTGTTATCAGATGCTGTGACTGCCACTAATTGTTAAGCACCATGAAAACTGTAGTTTTTTACTTACACAAACTTAATGTTTCAATTATTTCAAGCTTTTTTACAATTAGATAAGTTATAGTTATAGACGAAAAAGGGTTTTTTTCATGCCATAAGAAAATAGTGAGTCATCGTTGAGCCCAGTTTCATTTTGACAGTTCAACAACATTCATTGCGTTATTTACGTTGTTTAGTAGACAAATTTTTCGAACATATTGAAGCAAATGGATTTGCAATATCCAAGAAAATGATTCAGATTATGATTGATCGTCTGTTAAGTTTTTAACCGACTTTCAAAAAGGAGGAGGTTATATGTTCGACGCGTATGAATGTTATTTTTTTTTTTTTTTATGTACGTCCGTCGATTTCTCCGTCAGTTGTGGACCGATTTTGAAAATTCTTTTTTAGTTTGAAAGGATATGCTCCCGGATTGGTCCCTAAATTTTATTAACTTTACTGGGATAGTTTTTGAGTAAGCTTCAATAATACGTATTTTTCCCACTTATTCTACATATGTGGATGATATGATGATAACTTCCTGTGACTGTTATTTACATAGCAGGTACTGGTATTCGAGTTTGTGTGGGGTAGGTACCACAACTAAAAAGTGAAAAATAAACAACAACCGACTTCCGAAAAAAAACACTACAAAGTGAAAAATAACTTTAATTTCGGAAGTCGGTGGCAAAAAACGAAAATTCAAAACTAAAGACACAAGTCACACAAGTCGGTTGTTATTTTTTTGTAAAAAGTTTTTATAGAAATTGTTCTACTAAGGTCGCGTCGCACCTGTCCGAGCCTTTGCGCAATTATGGTGCTGATCTTATTGTAGGTAAGTATCATTGTGATACGTAATGAATAACTCTAGGA
The DNA here is from genome assembly GCA_916701695.1 of Agrochola macilenta. Classification (NCBI taxonomy): domain Eukaryota; kingdom Metazoa; phylum Arthropoda; class Insecta; order Lepidoptera; family Noctuidae; genus Agrochola; species Agrochola macilenta. The sequence continues at coordinate 5,177,114 of OU753569.1, forward strand.
TCGAAATATTTACTTTGGGTAAGGGCTCGCGAAGACTGCGAAATTGCTCTTAATTGTTCACTGGAATAGTGAACATTAAGAGCAATTTCGCGGTCTAAAAACTGAAAATTCAAACTTTTTCAGCGCAAATTTCTCAATAACCTTAAGATATCTGTTTTTTTTTTAATGTAAAGTTATTCATCACCTATGTATCTAGTAAGTCTACGAATAAATTTTTTGATAACTACTCAATATAAGTAACGAAAAATAAAAATCTAACAAACGTTTTTACGTAAGCACGGCCGTTTAACCGTTACGTACGTACGTAGTAGTGTAGCTAACCACAAATTGACCTTGTTATCGATACGTAGGTACTGAGTAATCTAGACGAGGTGCGATAATAGCGGCCAAACTTTTAGAGAATTATGTAAAGGGGAATTATGTATGGGTTTTGTTGGATCTTTAGGGTCCTAAGTAAACCCTAAATATGTGAGGATTGTTTGATTTTCTGATCTGATTGTCTTTCTCAGTTTTTGACTACGGTATTATGTAAGTTACAAAACTGATGTGTCTAACAGTTGGTTTATTACAAAAATGTGTGTCTATCAAGCACCCCAAGATAACTTATTTAACCTTAGATTTACCGCAACATAGATAATAACTAATGGTAGGAAAGATAATACTCGATTTTTGCGGTTAATTTTATACCGAATAAAACTAATTGCTAGTGTTTATTATTGTATTTTGTTGGGTTGAAGATGATTCCAAAAATGGTCAAATATGGTTTTGGTGCGCTATGAAATTATGTTTTCTTTCATACCTTGACATACCTTTGGAATCCCCCACTACTGGAGCAGCTAACGCTCAAATCTCTGCAGTAAAGGCAAACTATTATTGTTATGATTTTTAGCCGGTATGAAATAGCTTGTTCAGACTAACGTGTCCTACTGTAATTTATTTATCATACATTTTAATTTTAGGCAAGCTTGTAACACAATCGCGGCTGCGCTTGTACAAGTCGGGGCAAAAGTATATGTCACATTGTGAATTGGCTGCCATTTTGATGAGAATAAAAAAAATTGGGCCCTGTTTTCACGGAAAGATTATTTAAAGGTGTAAAATTGACATTACTTTTGCACCTTGTAGAAGGATCGTTGGAATTGAAGATGTATAGAGGGAATCAAACAAAGTGCGAATAAAATCTGGAAGCGACTTACGCAGACGAATGTAGATGGCATGCAAAAAAGATCTAGAACTGTCGTAATAAAGACTGAATAAGACAAACTACAGTCAAATGGAAAGTTTCATCAGCATATTTAAATCTCAGTCATTTTCCGGCACCAAAACATATTTTTCGTAGTAAATGAATGGCGTAGCTTACTGCAATTAAAATGAATCATATGTGTGCACTCAAGATTGATGGACGCGTTAAAAAAATATAGGTATTGACAGATGGAAATTGACTTTCAGAGCAAATAAAATGCCATTTTTTTATTTGTTTTTTTTACTTTTCTAACCGCACAATGTCAGAGTAGAAGTCTATGATGACAGATTTGATTTATGATGCTCTAAAATTTTAATAGGTATTTTCAGAGTAACCCACACTCTGAAAATATTTATTACAATTTGTGCGGGTGGCGCCCAAGCATATTATTGAGCAAATTATTCTTTTTTAAATTATACAATGTGTAAAAAAAATCCTGTCTGATCCAAAAAGGGCACATAGGTCCTGCTATAATATTACCAAAAAGTGATAAAAAATCTTACTAATATTGAAAATAAAAAGTTATTGCTATTTTGAAATTCACGTTTTAATTACCAAAATTATCCCAATTCCATAAAAAAATTGCAAATTTTCATCAGGGGTAATAAGTTATGACTTGTAGACACCCGCAAAAAGACGGTCACCCACGCCCCATGTAATATACCGCAAAAAAAAAAATATGTGGTATTTTTTTCATTTTTCCTTGTAATTATCACATAAATAGACTCTCAGTACCTACGATACTTAACAACACGGGTTCACGGATCGGACAGAACCGGGATCCCGGCACCGGGGTTCGGGACCGCGCGAACTGTATAACTTCTCCGACATCAATTGTTGGGCAGTTGCCCGCTAGACACGACAGCCGACTGCTCGGAGGATTGTCCCTTTTCAATAGAGGATGAGTGAACTTTACACCCTGTTAAGTTTAAACCTCTTCCTTTATACCTCTTAAGTTTAAAGTAATAGTTAGTTTTGTTTATACCCTTGAGTTTAGGCTAGTTGTTTTTAGTTTTGTTTGTTTACGTACCTTTATACCTACTACAGAAACAACTTTAAGAAAAATTGATTATTACCTTATTGATATTATTGAAAAATGGGTCAGACAATAAGCTTGCTAATAAAGTCAGGAAAATTAGGTAATTGGTAAGCAAATTGACTGCCAACTAAAACGGTCCGTATATTCAAATTACCTGTCATCCTAATGACAGTTATAAGAAACAAGCTTTTGCCCGCGGCTTCGCCCGCATGGAGGTCGAAAATTATCCCACGGAAACATACTATTGGAATAAAAAGTATCCAATGTCCCAACCCAGGTCATCGTCTACCCATGTGCCAAATTTCATCCAAATCCGTTTAGCTGTTTTAGCGTGAAAGCGTGAAGCTTCATAACTAAGCAGTTTGAAAACAAAATCCTGTGAACACGATGACCATTTCTGTTACCGTCGCGATTCTATAGCCGCCGAGTGCTGCAAGCAGAAATAGTCGTTACGGTGTATAGATATGGAGTTCTTCGATGGTACATGACGCCGGAGCCGCATCAGCGCCAATTTGCTCAACAATTGATTTCCCTGAATGTATCTGACTAACTTAAATTTAGATAAGCATACCAGGCATTAGTTGCCATAGTAGTGAATCACTCGACACCCTAAGCTGTTTCTAACCTCTTTTAATTATTTAGATAATAGCCATGTCATCGATTGCAGTTATTTATTATGCATCTCTTTTGACACGACACCTTTTTCTAACGGTTAAGTTAACGTTCATGTGAAGTGGCCTGGTGGTCCATTCCAGAATTATTGTTTTTTTAGATTACTTAACCTTATAAGCCATGGTCTAATAAACAAAAAACACTAACACATGCTTACGTCACTATCTAGTTGCCTCAGCCACCATTCTGTTAAAGAATATCTACAAAGCATTTAAATTGTAGTTCCGTAAGTCTAATCAAACGAAACAGTTCAATGTAAACATAAACCAACGTAATTGTTAATTAAAACCTCATTGTTTTATCGGATTCGCACAGGTAATAAAGGTGGTTGGGGAGTTATTATTACAAACTTCTGGTATAACACAGATGTGATGACGTAGACTTGTGTTACCCACGTGACCACTGTGTCTCGGAATGCTATACCTGGCGAAGTATATTATTATACCATGGTATAAGCCATTTCGTCTGTATCGTTCTAACCGAGCACACCTCCTAATTACAGTAAATATTGTAATACAAATTTATCTTAAACTAAATCACTGCCATTCATATTTTACTACATATTATGTGTGTTAGGGACACAGAGACTGTTTTCTTTCAATTATAAATAAAATACGAGATCTCTAGGAGAATGAATCGGAGAAAAAATATTATTTTCTTTAATATATGGGAACGTAGGTATATTAAGATAAGGCTCCCTAAATTGTATGTTAATTTGCATTCATATTCTGAAACAGTCACGCATACAATCAAAATTAAACGTAAGTTTTTGACAGTTACGTAATTGTAACATTTTCGTTCGATTAATTTTTTATTCGAAAATCATGTCTATTTTTTAAAGATAATTTAAAATAAATGAAGATTACTCGGCTTTTATGTCTAAAGTAAGTATTCACAGTAAAAAAAAATATAGTTTATTATCCAGCAACAAGATATTAATTCTCTAGATCAATTATTACTTTAGATATAAACGAAATAAGAATTGAGACTTACGCCATTTAGTTCCGTGCTCGAACACGATCAAAGCGCGCACGCGATTTTCAACTTTGATATTCCGAATCGCAAATTCTGAGCGGAACAAAAAAATGTTACAAGTTTGTGAACGAAATCACAGAAGAAGACAGACAACAGAAGACACAGTCATCTAGAGTAGGATATTATTGGGCATTCTACCCCACCTTCCGTTCCATCGGCTCACTCCGTTCGCCTCGTCACTCTCGGTGGAGTAGAATGCCCAATAATATAAATGAAATCCTATAAAGTGCAGTAAAATACCGGTTCGGCGCCTATTCCACTCGATGAACGGAAGGTGGAGTATGAATTCCTACATAGTACAGGAAAATACTGGTTCGGCGCCTATTCCAGTTCGACGTTATTCCACCCGATGGAACAAGTTATAAATGTCAATGTAACACAGTAATTCACTCATTATTAATATAACCGTTTCAAGCAGTCGTCATGAAATTTGTAAAACAACCACAATCGTTACATGTAAACAAACTTTGTGTTCATTCTCAAGAGACTGGTTTTCGTCATGGAGAATTATTACCTAAATCGGTACGATGCATCATTTGCGGGCCGTCAAATTGCGGAAAAACTAATTTATTAATTGGTCTTCTTATACACGAGAATGGTTTAAGATTTCAAAATATTTATGTTTATTCGAAAACCTTGCAACAACCCAAGTACGTTTTTTTAGAAAAAGTCTTGCAACGAGTACCAGGCATTTCATTTCAGAAATATCATGAAAATGAGCAAGTACTGAGTGTTCAGACCGCAAAACCGAATTCTGTAATTGCATTTGATGATGTTGCTTGTGAAAATCAAAGTAATATGCGTGATTATTTTGCTATGGGAAGGCACAAGTCCATCGATTGTTTTTATCTAAATCAGACGTATAGTAAAATCCCTAAGCAGTTAGTAAGAGACAACGCAAACCTAATCGTACTTTTTAAACAAGATGAAAGAAATATGAGACATGTTTATGAAGAACATGTCAATACTGACATGACATGGATTGAATTTCGTGAAATGTGTTCAAAAATATGGAGTATACCTTTCAATTATGTTGTAATTAATAAAGATTGTTCCAAAAACAAAGGATGTTATAGAAGTAAATTTGACACGTTTGTAGTCTTTGACTAAGAACATGAATACATATATAAAGCGATTACATGCCTGACATTATTATTCACCTTACGACGCTAAATCAACTACGACCTATTTTACCAATATGAACAAATCATTGAAACGACAAATTGTTGATGCGGCAGAATCTATAAAGATAAAACTACGAAAAATGAGAGATGCTGAGATTAACAATAAACAAGCACTGGAATCTGTTTTCAAACCTGTAACAGAACCTCTCAACCTAATTGCTAATGCTAGTAAGCAAACTCCTCTTCTGCGTGCTAGTGATGATTTTGCTGATATTCCGTTTACTAACGCAACTTTGCAAAAAGAAGGAACTGATAGCGCCAGAAGTAATGATAATAGCGATGAAGACAAATATGAATCCGATATCAACAGTAACTCTTCTTATGAATCAGTAGTTGAAAGGAATCAAGATTGTGATACGTCGTCCTGGTCAGTATCTTCAGAAGCGTTGGTAGATATTCCATTTGGGGTTAGAACAGACCGCGGGAAACTGATGTTAGGTTCTGCTTGCATAACGATCAACGATCAATACATTACATTGGTTGGACATAAATATCGAAATACACCTGGTTTAAAACAGTTGTTGCTTAAGAAAGATGTAGACTTAAGCTTGGTTACAGATAGTGATATGCAAAATTATAAGTCGATGCTACTTGATACAAATGCGCATCGCCGAGACTATGAATCAAGTAAGCCAATTAAAAGTAATAAAGGGCAAAAATATTTACAAGTTATTAAACCTCTTTTTCAACTGAAGAATGCAGTTCAGGGAAAGGGTCTACCGTTAATGAAAAAGTGGAGAAAAAACATAGATTTAGTGTACTGGGATAATCCGAATGAATTAGTGGAAAGATTGAAATTATTAATTGCGTCTAGAGATGCTGGCAACACAGGATTAGATAATGAAATTATATCTATCATTGAAGAATTGCGTGAAAGTAAAGTTATAAATAAATAAATATTTAAAAATGTGTCTATTTTACTATCAACCTCTCGATACAATACACCTTTTTTTTTTTTTTTTTTTTTTGGGTGGGAAATCATCAAATGACTCCTCCCGCTCTGGGCGGAGCGAGAGGGAGTGTCAGACTTTTACTGACTAAAACCCACCCGTGTTCCTTCCGTTGCCTGTGTGCCGGGGCCGCGATATCCCTTTCGGACCAACTCGCAACCCTGGCAGGCATTGGCCCTTACGGACCCCGTCAGTTGGTGCTGACATCTCTTTGAGGCGCGCGTGGAACACAACGCGCCGTCGACCCGGGCCTGGTCCTAATCGGACGGCGAGCTACCCATTGCCCACCGTCCGCAAGCCCGCGCCTACGGTGGCCGGAAGTCGGCTCGCGACTCCCGACGCCCGGGGCGTCTCCTGCGGCGACTAGGGGCGCGAGGGCGCGCATCTTGCATTTCCCTCGCGCGCTCCGCCTCCTCCTTCGCGAGCATTACTGCTTCGCAGAAGGAAGTGACGGCTTCCCATGCACTCTCGCTCCGGACCATGGCCTGAACCAGGGCCGGACGCGAGAGATCGCCGCTGCCGATCGCCTCCGTGAGGACACGGCGGTGCCCCGCCCAAGCCGGGCAGACCTCCACCGTATGCTCCACCGTGTCCTCCGGGCGATCCACACAATGGTAACACCCGGGCGTTTCCTCCCGCTTTATCCTGAACAGGAACCTCCCGAAACAACCGTGTCCGGTGAGGACCTGCGTCAGGCGGAAGGTGAGGACGCCGTGGCGCCTCTCTAGCCACTCCTCAAAGAGGGGCCTTACCGCCGCAATTGTGGCGTGCCCAGCGCTGGGTTGCGACAATCGCACTCTCCATGCCGCCATGAGATCCCGCCGGAGCTCTGTCCGCTGTGCCGTGATTTCTCGCGGCAGCGGAGTTACACCCCGGCGTTTCGCCTCCTCGCGCAACTCCCACATGTGCGCGAGGACTTTTGCCTCCAGATCCCATGGCGGTAGTCCGGCAAGGAGGCTCGCCGCCTCACGGGAGACCGTGCGGTATCCTCTGACCAGCCTAATGGCCATGACCCTTTGGGACGCGTTCAATCGCTGGGCTGGTCGCAGCCTTAATGAACGCGCCCACACCGGTGCCCCGTAAAGGGCCATGGACCGCACGATCCCCGCGTAGAGCCTCCGGCAGGAGGCGTTTGGACCCCCTAGATTGGGCAGAAGCCGCTTCAAAGCAGCCCCAGCCCTCTGCAGTTTGGGAGCCAAACGTCGGAAGTGCTCCACGAAGTTCCACCGGCTGTCGAGGACGAGTCCCAGGTACTTCATCGTCGACTCGACACCGATGTGAACCCCTCCCGCCGTTATCTGGGAACCCGACAGCGGCGCGTTCCGAGGACCATAGAAACACATGGCCTCGGACTTGTGCAAGGCCACCTCGAGTCCCAGTTGCCGGATCCTATCGACGATTGTCGCAACCCAACGTGTCGCTAGTTCGGCCGCCGCCTCATGCGACCTCCCCTGCACCAGGACCAGCGTGTCGTCAGCGTAGCAGACTACGCTGACGCCGCTAGGGAGGTCGGCGCGCAGCACCCAGTCGTAGCCGATGTCCCACAGATGCGGCCCCAGGACCGATCCCTGCGGGACACCGCACGACATCTCTCGCCGGTTCCACTCTCCGTGGTGACCGGGGTAGATGACGGCCCTGTCCGTCAAATAGGCCTCGACCACTCGACAGAGGTAGGTCGGCATCCGGTGATACCGGAGTGCCTCCCTAATGCAACTCCAGGGCAGGATACAATACACCTTAAACATGAACGTAGACAAATTCGGACACTACATTCACAAAAGAATGCGTTTATCAGAGTTATTTGAGTTTAATGAGAATGCATTGTTAAAATCAGAAAACGGAGATTTTGATTTAAAAACATCAAGACTGAGAGGAATTAGATCTCCAGTAGAAGCAGACGATGTTGTGAACAAGGATTATGTAGATCGATTGAATGCTGACACGTTAAAAGAATTAAATAATCTGATTGGTACCTTGCGTTCTCAAATCATAAAAGATGCAAAGGGTACAGTTCAAGCTGCTTTAAAAGCACGGATACCTGAGGTTTCAACTCATTTGCAAGATAAGTTTTATACTAAAGCAGAGGTAGATAAATTACTTCAAAAAACTCCATAATGGTAAAACAAAAAATTGTAAATGAAATACACAAAGCGGCACGAAGAAATTTCCTTCGACGTTCTGTTATTCTGAAAGGAATCCACGACTTATGGCAAGCAGACTTGATGGACATGCAAAACCTGAAAAAGTATAACAAAGGTTATAATTTCATCTTAGTAGTGATTGACTGCTTCTCAAAGTATGCCTGGGCTGAACCGTTAAAATCGAAAAATAAATTTGATGTTACTCGTGCATTTGAACATATACTGCTTAGTAGTCGTAATAATCCTGTTAACTTACAAACTGATATGGGGAAAGAATTTTATAACATCACTTTTCAAACGCTTATGAAAAAGCACAACATTAACCATTACTCATCGTTTTCTACTAAAAAAGCATCAATTGTAGAGAGACTGATTAGAACTGTAAAAAATAAATTATATAAATATTTTAGTCTCAATGGAAACTATAAGTGGTTAGGTTTACCATTGGAAGATACATTGAATAGATATAACAACACAAAACATCGCACTATTCAATTTAAACCGGTTGATGTGAATAAATTTAATGAACAAATTATCAAAGAAAATATAAAAAAAATAAACAAACATGATTTACTTCAGTGGAAGCCTAAATTCAAAGTTGGTGATTGTGTTCGTATAAGTAAATACAAACATAATTTCGAGAAAGGCTACACTCCTAATTGGTCAACTGAATTATTTATTATAAAAAAGGTAAATAAAACCTTTCCAGTTACTTATCACCTAGAAGATCAACGAAAGCAAAACATATTAGGAGCTTTTTACGAACAAGAACTGCAAAGATCTAATTATCCTGATGTTTATTTGATAGAAAAGGTTTTGAAAAAGAAAGGAAATAAATTGTATGTCAAATGGTTAGGTCTAAACAGTGCAGAAAACAGTTGGATTGAAAAAGCTGCAATAATGGACTAAGATATTATATAAACATTTTTCATTTAAAATTATATCATTGTAATTGGAGTAATGCAAGGGGGCGGACTAGTTAACAGCATAATTAATAATCTACCATTCGAAGTTCATTTGCCAGGATACAATTATTGTGGACCAGGAACCAAACTTCACAAACGCTTAGCGCGAGGTGACCGAGGTATAAATAAGCTAGACGAAGCTTGCATGCAGCACGACATTGCATATACAAACCATACAGACTTACCAAATCGTCACAAAGCCGATTTACAACTACTTAACATGGCTAAACAAAGACTTAAATCAAAAGATGCAAGGAAAGGTGAAAAACTAAGCTCTTGGCTGGTGAACAAAGTTATGAAAGCGAAGCTAAATTCGGGATCCGGCATTAAAACATTTAAAAGCTTAGTTTCGAATATAAAATCAAAAATTAAGAAACTCAAATGCAAAGATAATAAGACTTTAATAAAAGCAGCTTACTTAACCGCAAAAAAGTTATTTCCAAACATTCATCATCGAATTCGAGTACCTCGAGTAATACCCATACCAAAGACTGGAGGAATTCTACCTTTAATTCCAATTTTCAGCTTGGTTTATCAGCTTTAGGAACTTTAGCTGGTGGTGCAGCTGGAATTGCAAAAACCGTCAATGATTACAAAGCAAGCAAACAAAATTTGCATGAAACAGAACGACATAATAAAGCAATGGAGGCTTTAGCGTTGGGCAAGGGTTTATACATTAAGCCGTATAAAAGTGGTAAAGGATTGTTTATAACATCTTCAAAAAACTGAAAAATATGCTACCCAATCGCCCTCTAACTAACGTAGACATCCGCAAGTATTCAAGAGACATCCCTTATTTTCGTGGGGTCTACATGAAGGATCAACTACCTCGGAAGTCGAAACGCATTGAATGTGGTATCGTTAACTTAGACGATTCTAAGAACGAAGGAACGCATTGGGTAGCTTATGCTAAAGTATACAATCACTGTGAATACTTTGATAGTTATGGAAATTTAAAACCTCCAATGGAATTAATGCAATATTTTAAAAATTGTAATGTGTTTTATAACTACACAAGATATCAAAAATTTAACGCAGTTAATTGTGGTCATTTATGTTTAAATTATTTGTGGACTTTTTGGAATAAAAATGTATTATAAAATATATGCTTTTCTTTCATTTCAATTATTTGCAAGATGTCGCTCACTTTGTCGATAACTGGAGACTCGTCAGTGTTAACTACATACTATCCTAATACGTTGCAACTAGATGGAGAGTATGAGTGTGCTTTATTACACTTTTCAACATTTAATTCTATTCCAAACATTGATAAAAGTAATAGTAAGTTCTATTATGGCTCTAATGAAGTTATTGAAATACCGGAAGGTACTTATGAATTGCAAGATATCAGCGATTATTTAAAATCCGAAATAAAAGATGCAGCGATTAAACTACATTGCAATAATAATACTTTAAAAACTACAATATTCTGTACAAAAGATATTAATTTAATCAAAGACGACTCTTTTAGAAGACTATTAGGATTTAACAAACAAATCTTGAAAGCAAATAAATGGCATGTGTCACAGTCTCCAGTCAACATTCTACCTACGACCGTAGTCAGGATTGAATGTGATATTGTAAGCGGTTCATATGTAAACGGTGAACCAAGTCATATTATTCACGAATTTGCACTTAATGTGCCACCTGGATACAGGATCATAGAAATCCCAAAGAACGCAATATACTTTCCAATCAATCAAAATAATATAAGCTGCATTCATATCAGATTGTTAGATATAAACAAACGATTAATCAATTTACGTGGTGAAGAAGTGCAGGTATATCTGCATCTTAGAAGAAAAAAATGATTGACTACAATAAAAATGTGTCTCAACAAGTAAAGAATATCAGTTCTGTTCGAGCTACCAATCAAATAAGACCTCTCTTTAAGAAGAAAATAAAATTAACTAAAGACAATAAAATATTCCTTAGAGCGATCGGATTGTTAAAATGAATATCTTAGACGTTTTATCCGCTCCGACTTACGATAATACTATAGAAGGAATCGAATTTCATTCCTACAAGCCCTATGTAACGAGTTTCAACAGGAACGATGAAATCCGCATACCTATCAACCAACAGGACTTGTATATATTACCGTCAGCTAGCACCCTATATTTAGAAGGAACTGTTATCGTTAGCAAAAAAGATACGAAGGACAAAGCTAATAGTGTCAATTTCACGAACAATGGTCTACTCTACTTGTTCCAAGACATTAGGTATGAGCTAAATGGAGTGGAGATTGATAAGATAAAAAATGCAGGTATAACAACAACCATGAAATCACTCATTTCAATGAACGAAAGTGAATCAAAAATGTCTAATGCCTGGGGCTGGAATATTGATGGCATAAAAAATATCAATGGAGGAAGATTTTCTGTTTCTATACCACTTCGTAACCTCCTCGGTTTTGCTGAGGATTTAAAAAAAGTTGTGATAAATAGTAGACATGAACTGATATTGTTACGAAGTAACACTAATTTGAACGCAGTAAAACTTAATACTGGTGAAGTTGTGGATGATGTTCAAATCAACAAAATCGTATGGCGCGTACCGCATGTTAAAGTATCAGACAAAGAAAAAATTGGTTTGTTAAAAGTATTAGAAAAAGATCGCCCACTTCAAATGGTATACAGAAATTGGGATCTGTACGAATATCCAGCTTTGCCTAAAACTACAAAACATACCTGGTCTATCAAAACCTCATCTCAAATAGAAAAACCAAGATACATTATTATTGGTCTACAGACGAATAGAAAAAACAATGCAAGTTCTGACATGTCTCACTTCGATCACTGTCATATTCGAGACGTCAGAGTGTATCTCAATTCAACATATTTTCCATATGAAAACTTAAATGTGAGTTTTGCTAATAACAGAATTGCTTTATTATATGAGCAATACACCAGATTTCAACACTCGTATTACGGACGTCGCTCGGAGCCCATACTAAGCGAGAAACAATTTAGAGATTTAGCACCGCTGTTTGTAGTCGATTGCTCTAGACAAGCTGATAATCTAAAGACTGGACCTGTTGTGGATGTGAGGGTAGAATTTGAGAGTGATTCGGAAATACCAGATCAAACTTCAGCATACTGTCTCATTCTCAACGATTGTATTGTTGAATACAAACCATTAAGCAACATTGTGAAGAAGATATCATGAACGCGGACATCATCATTGTAGAACTCCAAGGATTTAAAGATTTATTTAATAATTTTATTGTGAAAGAAGTAGCCATCGTCAGTCAGAATCATACACAAACGTTCTTGGTTAAGCCGCCGTATTCGTTTTATTACTTAACAAAAGAAGAAAAGAAGCAAGTGCGATGGTTAGAAAGAAATCGAGGAATTTTCTGGAGTGAAGGTTTCGTAGACTACAGAGAGTTTCAACACGTTATCGTACCATATTTAGAAAATAAAAAAATTATCACAAAGGGTTTGGAAAAGATTAAATGGATTAAAGAGTTATGTGCAAGTTGTGAAGTGATCGACATAGGTGAGAGGGGATGCCCTAATTTACTGACATTAAAAAAAAAGTACTGTAAAAATAAAACAGATTTTAATTGTGTGAACCATAAAATGCATTGTGTATTAAATAATGCGGTGTGTATTAGAAAATGGTATGTGGACAATAATATATCTATTTTTAATTTATTTTAATTATTATTGTGTTGAAAAGTTAATAAAAAATGTCTATCTACTGAGTGTTTTATTTAATATAACCAGGGTAATCTACATAACGAGCTTTAAATTATCTGTAGCAAAATGATATTTACCATTAAAATTTACCATGATTTTAAACGAATTATTCTTCTAATAAAAAAATAATGAAAGAAAATAACCTATAATTATATCATTTCACTAGAGCTAATTAAGAGTTCGAGTAAAAACAAAAGCCGAAATAAGTAATACAAAATAAAACATAATTTAAATTATAAAAGAATATATTTTTATTTGCTTTTTACATTATTTACAATTATTACATACTAATTATAACTACCTACCCAATAATAATATGTAATAACTGTCCCCAAATAGTTTATTTAATGTTTTCTATACGTACCTACATACTTACTTAACTTTACAAACTTGTGATGTATGAAAATTATCTTAGATAGATTAAACACAGAAATTAATATTATATAGGTACTTACATTCTATTTTTTTAATTTATTTTTTATTAAATACAAAAAATTAATTACAATAAAACTTACATATTTGAATTTATACTTTCAAAACTTATACTACCTAAGATGTTTAAACACTAAAGAATAAGAAAACAAATAAATGTTATACATACCTAATAATAATACCCTAATAACTATAATATTACTTAATAAATAAATAATTTAATATTGTTAATTACGAAAAATCTTACACATTAACTTATAAAGTAGGTACTTACAAAATAATGATACCAGTTAATAATAACAACTGTCCCCACAAAGTTTTTTTGATATTTTATGAATTAACGATTGCGTCTCCTCCATAATATGGTCCACCGATTCAGTCACAATATACTGCGCACTTAACATCACCACATCCTGATTATCACTTGCAGGTTCTTGTTGATCACTGATATCCAACACTTGTACCTGGATTAGTCGTAAACCTTTTTTCTTCTCATTGTTTATAACGAATGATTGGCATGTAGGCAGAGATGACTTTTGTTTCAGACACTCCCGTTTTGTTCTAGGCTTCTTGTTGGCAGGTCCGCAATCTTGTCTTGCTCTACTAGGCTCCTTGTTGACAGGTCTTTGTTGTTCTGTGAAATCTGGGATATGCCAGCTTAAACTCGGAGTCGGAAAACCTTGAGCGTATTGTGAGAAGTCGATAATATCTGGAGAATCACACATTATCAATGATCTGAAACAAACGAAATAATAATTAATTATAATTACATAAACAACATGATGAAATAATGTAATAAGTAGATGGGTACTTGTACAATACTTACAATTCGTTTCGTTTTTTTTATTTTATTTGATGTGACCGGTCCGGCTGACTGCCTAGTGATGTATGTACATATCATATTATTATGAAATGCAAACTACATAAAACTTTGCGATATGAATCAATTTCATGTTTCAACAAGTCCAACCTGATGGGCGCGACATGAAGAGACATGCGCGCGCACCTGATCGGTGTTATATTGCACAAAGCAGTCAGCGCAATGCGCTTTGTCATCAGGAATGGAAATGAAACAGATTATTATTATGAACATATATACATATTGTTTATTTAAGTAAAATAATATTAATACAGATATTTTACTAAAATTTATTTTGAACTAACTAGTACAAGGGACACCAAGAATACACAAATTTTAGAATTACATACACAACAATATTACATTTCACACTATAAGAGTAATAAACATCCAGCCATCCATCCTCACAAACTTTATATAATAGTAGACAGGTTGCAAGATTATCTAACTTTCCAATTAGAATGACATAGGTTTTACAATCAATAAATACATGATAGAAATGTAACATGTAACTACTATAGGTTCCTAATTACATCTAAAATTATGGTAATGCATCACATAAATATATTTGCATTACCCCAAGCTAAAGTAGTTACTTTATCTGATGATAACAACCGTTTATCATCATTGCTTGAAAGGGCTATTTTATTTACTTTCTGAGTGAATATTTCATGTTTTATTGACCTAAACAATACATTTTTTTTGCGAATGATATTGCAATTGTATAAAACATTTTTATAATCAAACATACTAAAATTTTTCGTTACACATTTTTTTGTACCTTTGGCTTTTTTAATTGTTTTGTTGAAGGTTTTAATACAATAAAGCTTTGAGCGCAGTCCTACGAATTCTTTGATAACTTTGCCACCCATTTCGTCCTTGAACAGTCCGGGAATCTTCTTATTAATAATAGGCAAATCAAATTCATTGTTTAAGTCATAATTAGAGGTATCGAAATATTTTAAAAAGTTGAGCTTAAAATCTTTATAAACGTTGTTACTCTGTACATCATAGATTAGACTATCTGTGTCAGTATAGCACAATTCAATTCCATTACCATAAAAAGGTTTCATGATAGAGTAGTGAAAATCATACATATGCGTTTTAGATAATTCTAATACTGTGAACCCTATGTATATTGGTTTATTAAGTATAACACGCATAGGCTTCATTTGTATTGCTACTAGATCATCAGAAAATACAAAGACGCTGTGAAAGTATGGACTGGCTATCAATTTCTCAGCACAATTACTCTTTTTTGTTTTATTGTTTGAGTCACACCACTTGTTTACTAACTTAACGTCTATTCGATTTTCATTATTTTCTAAGGTTTTTCCAAAAATACTATTGTTTAATAATTTGAAAAAATCTTGTTCAAACGTTGACTCTGCTTTTTGACGTAACTGAGTGTTAATATCAATATATCGCTTTAAAAAACAACTTTGCTTAAACATAATAACGCGATGGATCCTTCTCAATATTAAACCGAATTGTAAGCATTTTTTTAAATGAACGTAATGAATTACATAGTGATATTTATCAAACAAATTCGGTATTAGTTTTTTATTTTTACCACCAGGTGGTATGCATTTTTCTGGACAAAATGGAAAGTCATTGTGTTCAATGTGCAAATTTTCCGGATATATTAAATCAACTTCAAGAATGTAACCGTTTTCCGCAGTATCACCGATGTCTGCCAAATTCGCTTGTAAAAAATCTATTTCTTGTCTATTCATAAATCTAAAACCGGAATAGGGCAGGGATTGACACATGCTGTAACCGTATAAATTGTTGCAGTCTAAATAAATGATAAATGAATTTGGGCGGGTTGGATCGTAGGTATCTAAATATTTATGGTTGGCTTTGGCATGTCTTTTGGAACACATACAAACACCTCCACGAATACCTTGTTGTATCATTCTAAAAATTTCTACATCGCTAATTAATTCTAATTGAACTCCTGTTTTTAAAAGCATTGCATCAAAAGATAGACTTGGTGCTGTAAGATAGAACGCAGGATCGAGATTGTAATGTCGTTTACAAGTTTTTCGAAAATTTTCAAATACATCTGTTAGCAACAGAACGTCTGTTTTAAGATATAAATCGGTGTACATACCCATGTTTCGAATATTAAATACTGACCAAACGGAACGAGCGTGTTCATAGTCTTCGTCAGTAATTGACTCATTAATCAATGAGTTAAAAAAAAATTTTTTTGAAGGCAAACATTTTTCTTCATATCGATCCCATTGAGACATATAGTCATAGGGATACACTCCTTTACGGGTGAGTAGGTTAAATTGTGTTTTATTAGGAAAATAAGATTTTAATTGCTTGAAGTCTTGTTTTTTCATGGTACTAACTAACTTTTCTAAACTAGTGCCTAAAAACTTGAAAGAATCTACAAACCGAACCTGAATGCTTTCCTCAGATGAAATCGGAATAAACTTTGTGAATGAAATATAGTTTTCTTTTGTTTTCGGTATCACTTTAATAGATCCAGGAGCTTCACCTAATTCTTTTATAAAAAGGTGACAATCGTATCCGGACAAATTATGAAAGAATACTGGTAAAAATTTTGGTAATCTGCATTGTAGGTTACAGTAACTATGAGCTGCGCCGCGATACTTTCCAGTCAAGTGACAGTGATCGCGAACCCTGTCGCCGAACAAGAAGTGATCACAAATATGACAAGTCATCGCGTTTTCAAAGTTGCGAGCATTTTCATCTGAGTATATCATAAGCACATTATTTTTTTAAATAGTATAAACTTTTTGTGCATCTTTATAAATAGACTTCACAAAATTAGATACACAATCCGAACCGCGATAAGAAACGTAGCGATTGTGGCTTTCGTCTAGCGCACACGTAATATGGTAAGCGTAAGCTATAGGCACGTGTCGCTGTCGCGTTACAGTGCTCGCCTTAGTGGGATCAAGGTCACAGGACTCATACCGTTCTAGCATTGTTTCAAAATCTGCGTATATAACAAATGGTACAGTCTGCTTTCTGTTATAATTTTCAAACTGTATGAAAGAACCTTTTGGAGGCAGTTCCGTGGCGACACCTCCACAATTATGTGAACTAAGATCGTCGCATGAATTAAAAAACATTAAACAAACATCACAAAAGTACTGTTTACTGTGGTGTTTTGTTATTTGATTCTTAACAAGTCGTGGCAAGTCTGTAATAAGACAGTAATGTGATAAATCATCACTTTCGAAATAAAGTAAATGAATCACCTTGCCGTTTAAGGATTTTGGTTTGTAAAGAGGTCCTACGATGGTATTATTTTTTAAACCATAAATATAAATACAAATTTCAGGGTTATTCTCTTCAAATCGCGTAACATCTGAGAAATTAATTGGGAATGACATATCCTTTACATTTAATACATTACGAAAATCAGGGTAAGACGATACTCTTTCAGGATGACTTTTAGCTGGATATAAAGCAGCAACAACGGACCATAAAAAACAATACTCATCATTATTACGGATATTAATACATGCTTTTTTAGATTTTAATGATGCAGGCAATTCGACAAAACTTGAACCGCGCAAAGGTTGATATTTGTTAACATTGATTTCCAAATGGGAATTGTTTAGGAACGTCCATCCACTATCCCGGTCCTGAAATTCTTCTATCTTTTTTGTTACAGTGTTTTTGACTTGAGCCATTAATGAATCCAACTCATAATTCTGATGCAAAGTAAAGTTTTTTGTAGCAAATGATTTCATCTCCTGAGAATCATTTTTAACCATTAAAAACAAAGCGAAATATTCGAAGTTAACTTTTAGACAAGTGTGTTCTTTAAGAGACATATCAATTAACGTTTTAATTTTGTTCTCAGTATTATTAAAAAACGATTCTATTGAACAATTCTCAGACGGATCGACAATTCTATAAGAAGCTATACGATTACGAAATGCAGAATGGATTATTTCAACACCTTCGCAAAAATGCGAAATATTTTTGTTTTTATGATTAGTACTACGTAGATGACCTGTCCAGTGACTGCGCTCAACAGAGGTGTTACAAACGGTACAGAAAGGCATTTTAGATAATTATTACGTCAGTAATTTTTTTATGCTAAAATAGGTTTAGATTTACATAAGTACATACATTAGATTCTGCAATAATCGATACAATTAATTTGGTGTCCCCAACAATTTAAAACTACATTATTTTATACTATCGCTGTAAAAGACAGCCTCGGAATTGTCAAACAATTCGTGAGTTGATCTCATAAACATTTGCAGCCCGTCCCACTGGGGAGTGTTACGATCTAACTGTGCTTTTAAAGCGACTTGGGCTTTTTTCCACCGTTCTTCCTTGGGGGTGGAGGCAACTTCGTCTATCAAATAAACCTTGACTTCCACGTAGAAGTCTCCCCTAAGGTCTGCCGCTCGCCGTACTTTACCGTTGGCGACACGGGTGATGAGCGATGAACCGAAGTCCCCGCTTGAGGTCGTCGTCTTTTGTACGTCCTCCAGACCAAAGAGGTCCGATTTCAAGCTACGTCTTTTACTGTAAACAATTACACATATTTTCATTTATAACAATTTACATTTATTTCATAACTACCGAAATTAAGGTGTATTATATACCTCTGTTGAATCCTATGGGGAATACAAAGCGTGATAAACGCAATAAACGTGGTATATATTTGGTTACAATAATTTCAATAATAATATCTAATGAAGTAACTGTCAACATTCCTGCATTGAATATAATCGGAAATTGATTTTACCGTTGTCTGCGTTTCAGTTCCAAGTTCCCTAACCATCATGTACCAGTGCACATAACATTTTAATTGAGTTATCATACGCAACAAACACTAAACATACAAGCAGTAATATAAATTACCTTGACTTAGAGTTTGACGGGTGGGCGATGCTTTCAGATGTTTGGCGCTTCACCGTCTTTTTCTTAGGCTGCTTTTTTGTCACCTCGGCTACTGCAGCTGTGGACCGTGGTGATTGGTATTCCGATTCCAAGTCAGACCTGAAATAGAACACACTAAGATTAATTTTATAACTATAAGCAACCTCAATAATTATGGAGAGGAAAGTTTCAATGGAATATAGCTCGCTAGAAGATGACATAGATGGTATGAAGGTGATAGGTACACCAGCCGGCAGGCAGAAACCAGGTCCGTAGCTGAGTACCGATTAAACATTAAAATATTCAGTAAACTTAGTAGTACTTACTCACATTTTATAGTTGTAGGATGACGTACTATGTAACGAAAACGGTAAGTAGATCACTGGAAGATACTGGAGCGAATGTAATTATATGATCGAAATTGATTGGTTATATACATAAAAAAATACCATTTCAGCAATATTTACCTCATAACAAAATTAAACCTTAACTACATGTACTCACAGGTGTATGACTAATTTATGTTACTTACGACAAATTAAACCGTATTGATTGAAAACCCCTTCAGTCAAATTGCAATTTTATCCTGAGAAATGAAATATAAAACCAGCTTTAACGCTCGCCGACAAAGACGAAGCCGATACCAGGCTGTTACTTATAATAAATACAATAGGTATTATAATAAGGTATGATGTATGTTTGTTTAATAAACCGTATTATAAAACTCTGCATGACAACATAAATCTATCTGAAATTAAAAAAATAAATCTGCAAGTTAAGATGAGCCGAAAGTAAGATATCCTGAAAACTTTGTTTTTTTATGTGTAGAGCAATATATGTAAACGAACCCGTATCAAAAAGTAAGTTCACAGGTATGTTGCAGTAAACTTTAAATTGTTATAAAATCATCCAACGGCTAAAACGAACTTTTTATAATCATTTCATACAAAAGTTCAGTACCGAATTAAGAATCATCTTTCAAAGAATCCTAGATTGATAAAACTAACATCATAATATAATACATGAAAATAATAAACAAAAGAGAGAGAAATAGGAAATCCTATAAAAATCAAATTTTAATCAAAGACTGCAACATGTGCGGCGATCATCTTACAATATAATTGTTGAATACATAAAAAATATTCACACATAACACCTCACGTAACAACGATAAAGTTCGAATTCAGCAAATTTACATAATGCAATTTTGCAGTCTTTGAGATTTTAAAGACTCACTTACACCTATACTGTGAAAAATTAATACGATCGTTTCCGACGCCGTCGTCAGGCGGTTTACAAAGAGTATAGCACAATAAATAACCACGGGACGGCGCATGAACCGTTTCGAAGGCGAATGTATGAGTGTGAAAGCATCTTAATTAATCAAGCGCAACGCGGAGTAACAGCAGAGCAACCAGTAGTTGATTGTTAACGTGTAAGGTAGTGTTAGCTCATTAGCTGTATGAATAAATTAAATTAACATTTGGATGTCCTTGGTGCCCAATCTGGGGTCATGGAAATAGAATGAGCGTGTGCCTGTAGGTGCATGCTATTTCTTGCTCTGTGAAGAGACATGAGTCAATCTGACCCAAATTTTAGTTTAATGTTTATGGAATCCTAAAGTTCAGATGTCCTTGGTACCCAATCTGGGGTCACAGAAATAGAATGGGCATGTTCCTGTAGGTGCAGCCTATTTCTTGCTTTGTGAAGAGACATGAGACAATCTGTCCTGAATTTTAGCTTACTATGTTCATATAGTTCAATTAGTGAAACTTGTTGTTATAAAACTAGTCAAGTAAAGTAGGTAGTGGATATGTGTGAAACTTGTTGTTATAAAACTTGTTAACTAAAGTCGTGGTTTAGTGTTCAATCCGAGAATCTGCAGCAGTTGATCGAGGTAAGCCATCGGTAATAATTTTATACGGTAACGGTAAGGTAATATTGCGGTTTAGAACTAAAATAGTGGAATAGGCGCCAAACCAGTATTTTACTCCACTATGTAAGATTTCTACTCCACCATCCGTTCCATCGGGTGGAATAGGCGCCGAACCAGTATTTTACATTACTATGTAGAATTTCATTTATATTATTGGGCACTCTACTCCACCGAGAGTGACGAGGCGAACGGAGTGAGCCGATGGAACGGAAGGTGGGGTAGAATGCCCAATAATATCCTACTATCTAGTTTTAAATAGCTACAGTCAGTGTTTCAAATCAGGAAAGTTTTATGAATGAAAACCTGCAATATTTAACAACTTTGTGGTTATTGCACCTAAAATAGAATTCCCTAATTCAATCACCAGTTTGACTAACCTATTTTTACTTTCTTTATTTTATATCAAACGCCTAAGTATTGAAAGGTTTATAACTATTTATTTCTGACTGAATTTGGAAAATTATTCTAATTTCTTTTCCATAAATAGCGATAAGTTAAAACATATTTTTAGACTCGGAAGCCATAAGCACTTAAGTCAAAGTCTTTAAGATTTGACTTAAGTGTTTATGGCTTCCGAGTCTAGATTTTGTCCTGTACTTTAGATTATACACTACCAATACATAGACAGGTTTTCGTTCTGTGGCTAAAACCAAAGTTTGATATAGATTAAGTGTTTTAGAAATAAATAAATATATAAATAAATAATAATAAATACAGGCTATAAAATGGTCTTGGCCAGAAGAAAATATGCAGTAAATAATAATTTATTATAGTATCAAGTAGTAAGAAAACAAGGAACATTTTCCAGTTTTACATCAGCTTTTACATCCACATTCTCTTTAATCGTAACTTAACTAAATAAATAAGGATTTATTTAGGTCTTCAAAAATACTCACTGTTTTAATAATAATGAGATCATAGATTCATAAATTAAAAATAAATCCTTAATTTTTTCTGGAAAACAAAAAAACTACCACAACAACAGACAAACTTTTATTTGGATGTTAAAAAATACACAGACAATTTACACGTACAATTTTGGTCCTCAAAAATACTCTTGGCTCATTGGATTACTGACATTTAAATTTAAAAAATAAGAGTATAATTTTTTCTGTAGTTTTAATTGCAAATCAATTTTTTTTTTGACATCTTCGGTAAGATTTACTTTCATTTTGTTCTTAAAAAATCCACCTAATGATTTAGGTGTCAAAAATACCATTACCTATTTGGATACTGCAAAAAAAATAAGAAAATGCAATTCTGTTTTTAATGCCAAAAGTAACATTTTACCTGTAGCGACCACTCCTTTTTCTTCTTTTTGGGTCTTAAAAAACCGACTGACCTTCTATCTGATTTAGGTCTGGAAGAATGCCTAAATAAATAGCTAAGTTGCCCTGTGGCTAGAAGGAACAAGTAGTGTTAGGTGATCATGATTGTAGAAAAAATATTTACCATTATAACAAGTATGAGAAAAAAAATTATTCTATTAAATTTTTTCTTGTACTAGTATCTCGTATAGAAAAAGCTGGAAATACTTTTCTATGTCAAGTACTTTTATAAAACTCGGCCAAGCCCAAGAAAATTTTGGTTTAAACTTTAGGTTATTATCCAAGTTAGGTACAGCGTAAAGTTGTTAAGTTATCTGAAGAGGCTGTTCGGGATTTAAAATTAGTTTTCAACTTTTTAGGTTGGAGTTATTTATATCATTTGGAGGATTCAATGCTCCTTGTAGGCTATAAGCGGCGCCCGTTTTATGTACGATGCAGCAAATGCGGTGTAGCATGAACTGCACCTGGATTCCAACACGGACGAGGTACAATTGGCGCCCGCCACGGTTTAGCATAAATCATCCCAAACGTGGATTATGAAAACGCATACTTTGACGGGTCTCATATATATTGTAAAAACTAATAGGAAAACTAATAAGCGACCCTAAAGGAACCTTCAAATAATGTGGTAAATTATGCTAAAGATCGATAACAATAACAACATTATTTTATGACATTAATTGGTTTAATGAACTCGCTGACATTAATTAGGATGATCTGATAACAGACGGCCTTAATAACTGGACCAGAAGATGGCAAAATGGATGATGACGGCTTTAATAGCTATATGTAAACGGGCACGCCCTTTATTCCTAGAAGTTCTGTTTACTTTTTATTTTCGCTTGAGTATAGATTTCGATGATTTTTGTTGGCATATTGGCGTGTGCTAGCTGACTTAAACCAAATAATTTTATTTAATGTTTTGTATTGCGTAATGTACATTTTTTTGCTTATGAATATAGAATCAAGTTTTTTAACTGAACAGACAGCTGTGCTGCTGGGGAGTTCGTAGGAAGTGGTGAAGAATTTTGTAATTTTGTTCGATAACAGCCGCACTGGTTGATCCATCAGGTTAAGCTACGCTTGCCGGGGTTGGTCAGTGGATGGGTGACCATCTTTACATACCGAGAATCCTCCGTGCCTCAGAAAGCACGTTAAGCCGTTGGTCCCGGTTGTCATTCGTGGATATTTGACAGTCGTTACGAGTCGTCAGAAACCCGAAAGTCGGACACCAGTCTTACCAAGGGGTATCGTATTACCCCAGGTCAGATAGGCAGTCGCTCCATGAAAAATACCGGTATTCAGCTGCATCCGGTTAGACTGGAAGCCGACCCCAACATAGTTGGGAAAAGGCTAGGCAGATTGATTGAGTGAATCTTCATTCTCCTCCCTATCCCAATTCATGTGCATTTCTTCCATACTTCTCTATTAGTCGTCATCTCGGTACTCACCCCCTTCTATCCATATCATCTTCCACACAGTCCATCCATCATTTCTTTGGTCTTCCCCTACTCTTATAGCATCCACATTTATACTCAAAACTTTCCTAACGACATTTTCCTCATTCCTCCGCATCATATCTGACAACCAATTTCGGCACAACTTTTCAGTCATCCCCGTGCCACTTTCAGACTTCCTCATAAGTACTCATTTAAAAAATACAGTAGACGTAGATATATTTAGTAACCTCTTCCGCATAATTATTCCTAAAGTGTCATTAAAAAACCTGTAAGAAATCGACACGTGTTTTACCTATCAACGAGGCATCCTCAGGATGACGATTGACTTGTCGCGAACCCGAACATGGTGTGTTGCAACGTCAAGCGCCGGATGTAGAGTGAGCCATACCGCCCGACAAACCACTCACTTATCTATACCCACACACCCCCATTTGCTTATGTTATATCTACGTCTATTGTATTTCATAATGGATTTCCGCAAGGTCACGCCTGAATCAATTAACTATGTACTCATTTCTTATTCTATTCATTCTTGTAACATCACTCAAACCTCTTAGCATTCTCAGAGCATACACCCGCAATTAATGATATAACTAAATTAATCTTGATCCAGTGGGGTAATTCAGTAACACATGAGTAGCACACATAAAATGACAATTGATCGCAAAGGGTTTCATTTTATCAGTTCACCCATCATCAGTTCATTGCGTTCATTATCATTATATTATTATTATTATTATTTATTGCAGGAAAGATCAATGTTAGTGTTTAGCATTTATATGCCGACTGATGCGGTATGTAATTTGGCAGATTTCACGGACGTCCTCAGTGCGGTGAGTGCTATCATTGATTCAAACAGTGCTGAGTGCGTTTATGTACTGGGGGATTTTAATGCTCACCCAACAGAGCGTTTTTATGATGAGCTGATGGACTTCTGTAGTGAACAGGACTGGTCGTGTATAGACACTGAGCGTTTGGGTGTAGCATCAGATACGTACACGTTTATAAGTCAGGCTCACGGGTCGTCAAGGTGGCTTGACCACTGTTTGGTTACCAGGGCTGCGGCTCAAACTGTTAATAGGGTGTTTGTTCAGTATGATGTAGTGTGGTCTGACCACTTTCCGTTAATTATTGAATGTAATTTGGATGTAATAGTATCGAAAAGATGTGTATCTACTCAACATTTAAATAGCAGGATTATGTGGGGTGAGCGGGACTTGGCGCAAATTAGATTGTACAATACTGAGTGTCATAAGCGTCTGAGATTAATAGATTTTCCTATGCAGTTCCGCTATTGTTGTGATCATACGTGCACTGATTTAAATCATAGACGTCTAATCGATGAGTTGTATGGGCAAATCGTAGGAGCTTTATGTGAATCGTCGGTGATTGGCAGAGACAGTAAGAGGTGCAAACGAAAAGTTGTTGTTGGGTGGAATAGATATGTTGCCGACGCGCACAGGCTTGCTAGGGCTAAGTTTGTGTTATGGTCATGTTACGGTAGGCCTACTTCTGGCCGTTACTATGAAGAGATGTGTGAGTCTAAGCGTATATTTAAATCTCGGTTGAAGTGGTGTCAGAGCCATGAGGATAAGATAAAAATGGATATCCTGGCATCAAGTCATTTAAATAAGGACTTTCGTGGGTTTTGGAAGAACACAAACAAACTCAATCATAAGTCTAGCGTGCCTGTGTGCGTTGACGGTGTGAGTGATGCGCAGGGAGTAGCTGAACTGTTTAAGGCAAAATTTGAGGTAAAGTCGTCGTTAGGACCGTCGCAGGCAGTGATCGATGTTGAGCCCAAAGGGGAATTAGGAGTCAGGGTTACTGCCAGAGACATTGCTTCTATCATACAGTCAATGTCAAGGGGGAAGTCTCCTGGTCATGATGGGCTCAGCATCGAGCATCTTCGGTATGCGGGCCCTCATTTGACGCGTGTGTTGGCTTTATTGTACAATCTTTGTTTGAGTCATGCTTATATACCGTCGGATATGTTGAGAACAGTTGTAGTGCCCATAGCTAAAAATAAAACTGGACTATTGACTGATAGGAATAACTATAGACCTATTTCACTGGCTACGGTTGTGTCTAAGGTATTGGACAGCGTGCTTAATGCGCAATTAAATAAACATATTCAATTGCATGACAACCAGTTTGGATTTCGACATGGGTTGTCTACCGATAGTGCCATATTGGGCTTTAAGCACGCTGTGGAGTACTACACACGCCGTAGCACTCCGGTTTACGCTTGTTTCCTCGACCTGTCCAGTGCTTTTGATCTGGTTTCATATCCTCTCTGGAAAAAGCTTAATGATGCGAAGCTACCACCTGAAATTATAAATATTTTTAAATTTTGGTACGGGAACCAGGTCAATAGTGTTAGGTGGGACGGGGCTTACTCGAGTTCATATGGTCTTGAGTCAGGTGTGAGGCAGGGGGGTCTGAGTTCTCCTACACTCTTCAACCTGTACATGGACCAGTTGATTGGGGAGCTGAGTAGCACCAGAGTCGGATGTTATATAGATGGCATATGTGTCAACAACATTAGCTATGCAGATGACATGGTGCTGCTCAGTGCTTCAGTCTGTGGCCTGAGGAAACTGGTGAGTGTGTGTGAGAGGTACGCCAGTGCTCATGGCCTGTTGTATAATGTGCAAAAGAGTGTCGTGATGGTGTTTGGGTCTGGTGGAAAATGTCCAGAAACGGAGGAGTAATGATGAATGGTGTACCGTTATCGAGAGTGCACTCATTCAAGTACCTTGGACATGTTTTGACCACTAGCCTTAAGGATGATGACGATATTGAGAGAGAGCGGAGGGCGCTGTCGGTCAGAGCGAATATGATTGCCCGCAGGTTTAAGCGTGCTTCTACGGAGGTTAAAAAAACACTTTTTAGAGCCTTCTGTTCCTCGTTTTACACCTGTGGCCTGTGGGTACATTTTACGCAAAGGTCGTACAGTGCCCTTCGCGTGCAGTACAATAATGCTTTCAGGGTGTTGATGGGGTTGCCTCGCTTCTGTAGCGCATCAGGGATGTTTGCGGATTTGCGTGTTGATTGCTTTTATGCATTAATGCGTAAAAGATGTGCGTCCTTGGTGCGCAGGGTGCGAGCCAGTTCCAACAGCATCCTGGGAGTTATTGCTGACAGGCTGGACTGCTGTATAGTGAGTCGTTGCTCCCGTATCTCAGCTGGAATGCTGTAGCAGTTATTGTTTTGTTGTGTGTATTTGTGTATATTATATTTGCTTGCAACTATGTTAGTGATACAGTCACTAACATAGTTGTAAGTAAATATAATAAAAATCAACCATATTGGGCTTTGTGTATTGTATTGTTAATGTAAGTATTGTTTGTTGTATGTGTAATGTATTGTATCTATGAGTCATTGTAACTTGTTTAATAAATGAATAATAATAATAATAATAATTATCAGTTCATTGCGTTATTAAGATTGTTGAGCAGACGAAATTTTCAAACCTATGAAGGAATGTATTAGGGAATTTCCTTCAAAACCCTCTTATTGTGTTTGAAAGTGTGTTCTCATTTAGGATGCTGGTCTTTGTAACTCATCAATGGCTGAGTTTACTATCTATAGGTAACTGTATTCTTTGTGAGGGCAAATCACAAGTTTAATTTTTAGTAGATATATATTTATAGAATAGATAGTATCTCAAAATAATTCTGGTTAAGATTTATTCTTAAGATCACATGCTCTAGAGCCTAGATTCTAGGGGATCATAACCCATTTTCATCAAAACGTTCGTGCGCTCGAGGCCAAAATCCGCGGAGTAAACTATTTCATACCTGCCTATGTTAACAGATGATATGTTATTATTATTATTTTTAATCAAAACATGATCTCGAAGACTCAAAGGTTATCCAAACTGAAATTCTTCACATATATACAAATATTTAAATCGTAGATGTACTCACCGTACTACGTCGCGCGGTAAAGTGCCCACACTGAGAAGAGTGACTTAGCACAATAATAATGGTATTTCCATGACAATCAAGTCAAGTGTCTGCGATATTGTGTGTCAGAGGTGTCAAAACGAAACAGAAAAGCGACCATCTTTTAACGCGGCAGGGCAAATCTACGATTGAAATCTGTGCGTTTATACCGTTTATTTTCATTGCTTTTCTATTTAACGTCTCCATGTCTAGTGACCACATAATTGAGGAGTGCTTTTTTCAAAGGAGCTTATTTCCATGACAATATTTTTTTCAGTAATGGAGAAAAACCAGTTTAAACCATTTTAAAATTATACTGGACATGTGTCCTTCTGTACGAAAATTAGATTTTAGTCTGTAGTTCCCTTAGGAAATATGTACTTTTTGTATTGGATTTTGAACTAAAGGCTAGTTTTTAACATGACAGTGAAGATAGTATTCAGATTCGTTTTTAGCAAAAATTAAAATAAGCCCCTTAAAATAATCACTCCTTCATTCAATTATTCATGATCCTAATTTTATTTTGTGTCTGAACCTAATAAACTTACCTTACTTTAATTAGTTTCTTTTAACGAGTTATAGTCGAAAAAAACAATAGACGACGTTTATTTAGTAACCTAATCCGCTTAACTGTTAAACCCTGTAAGAAATCGACACGTGTTTCACCTCTTAACGAGGCATCCTCAGGATGGCGATTGACTTGTTGCGAACCCGGGCTCAACGTGTGAACACGTCAAGCGTAGAGTTATAGTCGGTTCGGAACCGGTCGTAATAGTTTTAAAACAAAAACTGTGTACTGCCCTACAAATTGCTGAAAAGAAGAACTCTGATCACACTGCGTATGCTTACAATGCGTTCATTATAACTTGACCCGCAATGCGATTGGCAGCACAGAATTTTGCAGTCTTACTACAATACTAATAGAGTTCAAAATGGTGACTGACTGAACAGTGCTACCAATCGCGTCACGGGTCAAGTTATAATGAACGCACTATTGATAGAGAATAATATAGATTAGCTGTTAGCGTATAACCACATGAGATAGCGATAGTCTTTGACAGTCACTTATAAACGACTACTTAAGTTCTGAGTTGTGCTCCACGATTACTGACAAATGCTTGCACTGACTGGACAGGTCCACTCAAATCTGTACGGTTCTTTCCTCAAAAGACCATTTCAGATACTAATCTACATGGTTTTCATATGGCCTGACCAATATTATGTCTGGACTTTTAAAGAGACTGTGACCTCTGAGTTTGTTTCGGCCTTTCTTCTCATAGCAGTCAGATAGGAGACGTCGAATTCATCTAGCAAATTTTTAATATTTTTAATATGACGTGTAAAATTGATTCAAATATCCTATTTACAGAATAAACAATTTCATTTAATTTCTTCTTTCTCTCGTTTTCGTGTGGTCAGTAACTAACCTGGTATCAGAGTTTTCATTCCATTCATTTCATTTCATTCCCATGGATGGGCCTCTGACTTGGCTTCACACGCTTCTTCAAGAAATATCTCTCAGGCATGGTGCGGTGAAGGAAAACATCGTGAGGAAACTACTACTACTGTGGCGGCATCTACAATCGCCACATGCGAACTTCGCATCAAAGACCTGACGTCACACAACATCCTGACGTCACACAAATCCTGCATCGCGCAATTAGAGTTTACCGCGCGATGGACATATATACAATCTCCCGACTTCAACCTCTGGGCAGTTGCCCGCCAGACACGACACCCGACTACTACTAATAATAATAACCCCCCACCCGTACTATTAATTTTTAATGTAAGTGTGATAAAAGAGAAAACTCGAGGTCTGAAAATATCGTGTTGAAATAACGCATGTTATGTTTAATAACGTAATCTATATTATGTATTCATCCCAGCATGATGAAACACGCGCTACACAGGTTACCAAAGAAATCGTACCGCGACAGCAGGTGCCAGCCGCTGTTTGTTGGACCCCAGAGAAATTATATTTCCGTCTCGTTTTTCTTACCACTGGATCTGATAAGTTTGACTTGCTCTCATTTTTATTATTATTTATAACATTCGAGATTAACGTTTTCCTGTACAGGGTTTTCACATGACGTCATGAACAAGATAAATTATCTTCGTAATGTCTTAGAACTTGTGGTAATACTGAGAAATATAGATGTAGTACCTACTTACCGAGCATGTAAAATTAGATCGAGATGAGATTCTGATTTAGTTATGTTTTTATATCTATCTCTCATCTGATCGCCTCGTGACGTCTATTGCTTTGGACGCCGTGTCATGTCAACCCGCTATAGGTTACATCAAATAAGCAGTAGATAATACTTTTGTATTTTAGGGGTATGAGGAACAGGGTGTAAAGCTCACTCATCCACCATTGAAAAGGGAGGATCCTCCGACCAGGGTGTCGTGTCTGTCGCGGGCAACTGCCCAGAGGTTGAAGTCGGGAGCTTGTATATGTCCATCGCGCGGTAAACTCTAATTGCGCGATGCAGGATTTGTGTGACGTCAGGATGTTGTGTGACGTCAGGTCTTTGATGCGTAGTTCGCATGCGGCGATGTAGATAACCACATTATAAAAATCTGCCTAGCCTTTTCTCAACTATGTTGGGGTCGGCTTCCAGTCTAGCCGGAGACAGCTGAATATCAGTATTTTCGTGTTCGTATGGATTGAGGAGCCATGTTTCATATTTAAACGTACCAATATTTAGTAGTAAATTAGCCGATTTTGTAGGACCGTTCCTAGAATTTGTAGTCAATCAATCTGCCTAGCCTTTTCCCGACTATGTTGGGGTCGGCTTCCAGTCTAACCGGATGCAGCTGAATACCAGTATTTTACATGGAGCGACTGCCTATCTGACCTCCACAACCCAGTAACTGGGTAATACGATACCCCTTGGTAAGACTGGTGTCAGACTTTCGGGCTTCTGACGACTCGTAACGACTGTCAAAGATCCACGAATGACAGCCGGGACCAACGGCTTAACGTGCTTTCTGAGGCACGGAGGAGTCTCGGTATGTAGAGATGGTCATCCATCCACTGACCAACCCCGGCAAGCGTAGCTTAACCTGATGGATCGACCAGTGAGCCTGTTGTTACGACGAGCCACGAGCTCCTCCTCCACGAGTTCCTAGAATTTGTAGTAAAACCCTTAAAAAGTTACAGGACGTTTAAGGTGGCTCCTCAATTCAAACGAGAGAAATTGAATTGAGGAGCCACCGTTAAACTCGAAAATTGGCTGACGGATATTTTTGAAAATTATGCGTAATCTAGATAAACAAAAAATGGGTTTTGTACGGCTGAATTTGAAATAGCTACCTACCTAATCAGCCTTCGCAACTCATTTGCCAAACATGTAATTATGCAAAGTTTTAGGAAAAACAACTGTAATGCCTACACATAAGGTTCAGTTTGCGCTACAACTTCATATTTATATGACTTTTTCAAAAGTACTAGTCGGTCCAAAATCAACTTTATTTACATCTGCATAAAGTTGATGTGGAAAATTCGTGTTTGTTTACATGTTTGGCAAATAAATTGTTAACACAGATTAGCTACCTACGCCACTGCGGAGAGGTCTCGATATGTAATGGATGGTCAGCCATCCACGAAACGACCGCGGCAAGATTAGCTTGACCTTCGATCTCCTCCTGCGGCTACTATTATTTACCCACGACCCCCGAAAAATACTCGTACTTTTGTATACAAAGTACATATTTATTTTGACTGACACCGACACGCAAGGACAAGGGTGGAAGTCTGTACACTATAGAAGGGTTAAATAAATACTATTTCAAGGTTACTGATAACCCTTCAAATTCGACAGTTGAAAACGGATGCCTGTAACTGTTATGGGGTAATTAATACCCGTGATGTGGAAGATATGAATAATTCACGATAGCATTTGCGTGACGTATTTATGTAAAGTAAGGGTTTTTTTTTTTTTTTGTAAGTTTACTTCTTACCTAAATTGTACGTATATTCAAATCACAACTGTCTCTGTTTGACAGTTATATGAAATGGCTATAACACGGCAAATTCACGTTGGCTTAATAATTAATTTGCCTGAATGGATGTATGAAATCAATGCGATGTAGCGTAAATCGGTGAGGCATCGAATCGAAACCCTCATGGCTATTGTTTGGTTATTCAGAGCCCGTATACCTATACCTGTCTACATAGACAGAGTATCTACACTAATATCATAAAGAGAAAAGATTTATATTTTTGTTTGGAAAGAATTAACTCAAGCACTACTGGACCGATTTTTATAATT
This sequence comes from Agrochola macilenta, assembly GCA_916701695.1. Taxonomy (NCBI): domain Eukaryota; kingdom Metazoa; phylum Arthropoda; class Insecta; order Lepidoptera; family Noctuidae; genus Agrochola; species Agrochola macilenta. The sequence continues at coordinate 5,209,176 of OU753569.1, forward strand.
CTTTCACCAGAAGAAACCTATATTATCACTGAGTAACTAACAAAGGCTATAATTTATAGAGATATCACGCAGCGATGCCACTAGCGGAACCAAGGAAGATAAAAAGCCCACTACATTAGTCGAGCTTATAGAACATATACCAATAAAGTATGTAGTGATGTGGTGACCCGGCGGGTAAAGATAGGTTGCAATTTTGAAAACAACACAATGAGTTATGCCGCCGGCTTATTTGGCTTAGGTACCTTATTCTGTACCTACGTCCAACCGAAGAGCGTTGAGCGCGCTACGCTTTTCTTAGAGCCTAAATAACTGGAAAACCGCATTCTGTACGTGGTACGTCAAAGCGAAGAATTGTAGCTGAAAAGGCCTTTTCAGCTACAATATAAGTTTAAGCCAATAAAAACGTTTCTGAATCTTTATTTGTGAAGATTTAAAGTTGGCACCTGACTATATTTTTTTAAAGTTAATGGTTTTATTTGTCTGTAATCTTTCATGCAATAAATTAATAAAAGCCGTATTCAATACGTCCACTAAATTATGGCGGTTTTTGGAAGAAATCCTCTGTAAACTACCTGGAGGGTTATGAAAATGCAGTTTTGAAAACAACTTGGACACCAAGGAGATAAGTAATCGCATTATTGGTAACATAGGAACTTCTCTATCACAGATAATCCACTGTGCAGGACCGACATAGAGGATGATGAGACAGCAGCTCATGTGCTTCTAAACGGCCCGGTGGTTGCCACATACAGGGCAAAATACTTCGGTTACCCAGGTACTCTCCGTGAGATCGCCAGTAACACCAAAGAGTTGGTGGTCTTTCTTGCCGAGCTGGGGTGGATCGAATGACCGATTTTCCCACCCGTGCGCGTTTTGACAGCGCTGCGACATTTTATTTATTTTTAATAGTCGCGGCATCGTGCTGAGATAGGAGCCTTTTGGCCTCGTACAGGACTTCCTTCTTTAAATTTTAATAATGTTACTTTGTTTTTTATTTATGTTTTAAGTTTTTAGTTTAATCTGTGATTTCCTGTGCGAGTCACAATAAATACTTTTTCTTTCTTTTTCTTTTTGACGTGGAGTTTTGGACATAGGCCCAGCATAATAAGTTTTGGACATAGGCCCAACATAATAAGTTTTGGACATAGGCCCAGCATAATAAGCCTAATGTTCCCACTACTGGGACACAGGCCTCTTCTCTTCGAGAGCAACTGGGCAGTAATCTACCACGCGGGCCCTGTGCGGGTTGGTAGATGACAATTATCTTCGAATTTTTGGTTCTAGGACATGCTGTATGAGCAGTGGTGATGAAATTATTTAAACAAGCCGGATACCGGCTCACCTTACGAATACTAATACTAACAAGTGGTCGCCCAGAGGTCGAAATTCGACCATAATTCACTTAAATGTCATGATTCTAAGGTAGCCATCTTGAGTCAAACGCATGGTAGTGTGTGTAATGTTTTTTTTGTTATTTTTTTTTTTTTTTTTTTTATGTTTATTATATAAAAATATTAGCTTTCTTCACTCCTTCTTCATATAAACTTTAACTGTGCCCAATTTCATACTCCTCCGTCCGCATAATTTTCGTAAAAAGGAGTACAAAGTATAATAAAATAATAACTGGTAACATTTTGCACTAACAAGGCAAACAGCCACAAACTATCTATATATGCCAATTGCGGATGCGGCTTTTAAGTGGTTTTTGGGTAGGTATTATCGGGTCTATTGATATCCGGTCCTTTGTCCTCAGGATTCGGCATAAAGGACCAATGGAATCAAACCTTTTACACTATTATCTGCCGTTTAGTCTCCAGTAGTGAAAGCCATTAGGATGTGTAAGCTCGTATATACAATTCTAATTTTAGGAAAGAGCAGTTCTAATTTTAGGAAAACATTTTTGATTCATGCCCAATCTAACGGTATGTAATATGCTCAATTTCTTTTAAAATAACTAGAACAATTCGCCAATTTTAACTGCCTGGAACTTTTTTCACCGAAAGGATTGCGAAGGAAATTTGCGAAAATAATATACGAACCATTTTTTTTTTTACATATTAGAATCTACAATTATTCTAGAAAAAAAATTGCCAGTTTTGTTATTTTAAATGAAATTATTGACGTTTGAAATTTAAGCACCCAAGAATTTCCTTTAAATTTAAAAAAATCATTTAAAAAAATCCTTGTGGCCTGGGTCTTGTTATTGGACCTAAACACGTAGTAGACGGCTCCATGGATCCGCCATTTTCGTATGTTCAACCTTCTGCCGAACACCCTGTATAGGTATTAGGATAATTGTATATAGTGGATGCGTGACACGCGAAAAATGGATTTAGCATAGCTGAATACCAGTTTTTAATTGTTTCGTGATCCATTCGAAGGGATAAATTAAATTAATATCAATACAAGGCTAGTTCATAGTGAGCCTGAACCCAATTTTTTTTCGGAAAATCAAAGGTATTTTTTTCGGTAAAATTAATTTTCAACAACTTTTGGTACACGAAAGGAATTGGTAATTTTGTTTGAAAATTATTTCTATTCCCATAGGCCCGGAGGCACATATATTCGCTTCAAAGAGTTTTCTTGGACCCGTGACCTACATTATCGTATCGTCATTGGAGATTAAAAAGACATATATTAGAAATAAATATATATGTCGGAAATACGTTACAGAGTTGACTAATTGGGACGTCAGCGCCGCCGGTGCTCGACAGAGTCTACAACATAACGCTCGGACCGGCCGGAGCTAAGTAGGAGTTCATGGATGGCAGTCAAGCAGTGAAGACGTTTTGAAATTGTCGCGCATTTCGAATAGATGTGTCGTGTACCTACAGTGTGTGAAATGCTAGTGTGTTTAATGTGATCGTAAATTATAATTTAATCTGAACTGCAAACGGTTTTTCTATTGCGCACTAACCAACACTACCCACAGTACGCCCACAGTAATTAAAATATGCCTGATAATAACGAAATAGACACATACCCTCCTCCGTTATTTACATATACCGGGTGGATTTTTGAGATGGGGCAGCAAGGACAGCTACCTTAACCGTTGTCGCTAGAAGAAAACGGTCTTAGGAGACTGTCCTTAACTTTTTGAGACATTTTGATCTGCATTCACAGATTTTGAAAAAAATTTACAGTCAGCAAGAAAATGGGCAGTTTTCACAAAAACTTTTTTTGATGCCAGTCGATGCTGTTTCTTATATGGATCAAAAAACTCTACTAGACCAACTGAGGTTTGAGTACTAGAAAAGTCAGAAATCGCAAAAAAGATTTTCCCATACATTTTGGTAAGAAAGAAACTGCAACAAACTTTATTATTATAGACAGACTAGCCAAACAGAAACAAAAAATTTAAACTTTGAACGAATACGCGTTGTAATTTTATTTCCTATAAGAGCAAGATAGTTTGTTGCTTGTGATGTCTAACGTTCTGAGAAAAAAACCGCCCAAGTGCGTGTCGGACCACGCACAATGAAGGGTTCCGTAGTTGGGATAAATTTATCGCAAAAACAAACTTGTAAACTTGTAGTTGAAAAACATGTTCTCCCATACATCGATATACGTCACGGTTAATTCTCTGCAAGTGTAAGTTTCTAAACGATTTTTTGTGTGGTAAAACTACAAATTACCGATTTTCGGACTTTTCGGACTTTTCCCTTTACTTGCGTTATGAGAACTTGCTTCTTGCCTAATTTCATCATTCTAGGTTAACGGGAAGTACCCAGTAGGTTTTGATTTATTTGCGAGCATCAAAATAATGATGTCGTATAAATGGCCGTATTTTTTATTGCGTTGACTTAGAAACTTGATTTTTTAGAGCTTCAAGGGACCACAGACCTACGTATTTGATGTTATTTCAACTTGATACCTCCACGTTCCTGTGAAAAAGGATCGTGACAGACGGGTTAGGGTTCCGTTTTTCCCATTTGAGGTATGGAACTCTAAAAATAACCTCAAATTATTAATAACTTTCAAACTTGTTTGGAAAACGTTAAAAAAGACTGTCCTCTACAAAAGACAAAAATTGCAAGAAAAAAAACTACCTAGGTATGTAAAAAGTATTTTCAAAAGTAACAAAGGTTCTAAATTTTGTTCTCTATTCGTTCGAAATTTGAAGTTCAATTGGTTTTATTTTAGTTTCGGTCACTCTATCATCGTAAAATAGTAAGTTGGAGGCACATTTCCTACGAAAAAATGGGAAAAGTTTTTTGCGATTTCTTTTCTAGTAATCAAACCTCAGTTGGTCCGGTAGAGTTTTTTAATCTTTATAAGAAACAGGATCGATTGGCATCAAAAAAAGTTTTTGTGAAAACTGCCCATTTTCTTGCTGACTGTACATTTTTTTTCGAATTCTTTGAATGTAGATCGAAATCTTTCAAAAAGTTAAGGACAGTCTCTTAAGACCGTTTTCCTGTAGCTACAACGGTTAAGGTAGCTGTCCTAACTGCCCCATCTCAAAAATCCACCCTGTATATATATTATTAAACATGTGGAATTTCTGCCGTTCCACTCGTGTAAAGGCCTGTGCAGACCAGCGCGACTTGTCGCGCGACGCGACACAATACAATTTCTAACAAAACTTCACAGTATAACAATAACCGGTGTCGCGCTGGTCTGCACAAGCCTTAATTTTTCTCATCCACGCTATACAAGGTCGAGACGACAATACGACAAATTAAATCTCGTATATCTAATGACATCTCCAGTCTGCATACAAAAATTTAACCAAATATTCCTATAGCTTAGTAACTATGGCTAGTCAAAGATTGGCAAAACACATTGTCGGCCCATCACTATTGTTTAGTTTGCTTCAAAAATCACTTTTTCAATTTCGATATTAGGATTTATTTCGTAGTAACAAAATACTCCTATGCATTAGTATTCTTAGTGTTCATTTATTGTCGTATTGTCGTCTACAAAATAAAAACTTCCAAATACATAAAACATATCGTCCCCTTTTAGACCAGGACCACCCAGTGTGTATTCAACTTGAAACCGATACTGAAACCACATGAGTAAAGAAACCCAAAACCGAATTCATAATGTAAATAATATTAACATAGTATTTAGACTTGGAGACCATTACTGATTACATAAGCGGTTAGCTAATGATTTAAATAATTATGTCCGCACCGTTGAGACTTGCCTAAAATGATATCTTCCTGTTAAAGGTGCAGCTAATATTAGAGATATGCATTCTATACGTATGAGGATTGCATAGTAACACAGTGTTTTATGATTGTATGGCCTAGAGTCATAAGAACTAGCTAGTAGCCATTCTTTGTCAGCGCGATAGTCAACAATGCAAGCTAGCATGAAATGTTTGCATGATAAAAGATAAGGAAAATGACATTTTTGTAAAACGATTACGACTAATCTGTTTCATTTTGACAGTTCAACAACATTCATTGCGTTGTTCACGTTGTTCAGCAGGTTTTTTCGAACTTATGAAGCAATGGTTTCTGTTTCAAAACGATTCAGATACAGATTATTGATCGTGTATTACGTAATTAGGGTACTGGACTATATTTTTAAAAGTGCTGCAATATTTAGAAAAGGACGTTGTTCTGTTACAGACTTATAAGAAGCTGTTGCAAACTTGACCACAAATGGTGTCACTTTTTCCTTTCAAATATTAATGCTCACCACAGTGTATATAAACCACCAAAGATTAACGCGGCCTCTCGGAAAACTGCCATAGTTTGTGGCTTCGACAAGAGCACAGAATTTATAGAAATTCATTTAAAAAAAAACTAAAATAACGAATTTGCGTTATATCAAAATAAAAACATTATGAACACGATTGAAACACAATAAAATAATTTAATCATATTAATATATTTATAATATCAATATTAATATATTTTATATAATTTCTTAATTAGCCGACCCCAACATAGTCGAGAAAAGGTTAGGCAGATTGATATAATTTATTAATTAAAAACCTGCTTTTCCCGTCTGTGGCTCAAGGAATGTTATTAAAGATTCAACATTTTACCCTTGTAATATTTCTTATGAACCCGTCTAGTAACATCATCTCATTAAATTTCAGATTTTTATAATATTAATAAGAAAAAAATCTGGTTTTCCAGAATGTTTCATTATGTTACATAATACTACAAAGAAGTAAAATTGTTTGTTTGTTTGTAATCTCTGGAGGTACCTACGATCCGATTTCCAAAATTATTTCACTGACTGAAAGCTACACTTTTGGTAAAGTTGACTTTTACATGAACAAAGTCGGGGGCAGAAAGCTAGTTATACAGGTTGAAAAAAAAAATGGGCCCTGAAGGGAAACCACTTTGAATCCTTCCCAAGCCACGCACCTCTGACTTTTCGGATTCATGTGCGTATTGTGTAATTATCACTTGCTTCAAAAACGGTGAAGTAAAACATCGTGAGGAATGCCTGAGAGATGTATATCGATGGCATGTGAAGTCAAGTCAGCCAGGTTAGTCAGTAACCACACGAAAAAAAGAAGATCGTACAAAATCGTATCGTATCGATCGTAGAAACATTCCTTAATTTTTTTAAAGAAATAAATCTGCATTCAATGTTTTTAGAAAAATTCGCTTGCCAAACTCGTGAATCGAACCGGCTAAAATCCGAAAATAACATCCTGTACTTTTATGGAATCAATCATAAGGATCACATCTCTCTAACAAACATGATAAATTAAATGATAGGAAAACCATAAAATCTTAACTTATTTTAATTGAACGAAAAAAAAAGGGTAAACTAACTAATTAAGTAGTTGCTCGAAATGAGCTTCATTTTAAATTCAAAATTCAAAAGTCATTTATTTAAACTAGGCTGAGAATCAGCACTTTTCCAACGTCAAAATTACATAAGACAGTCCCCCAAAACGCCCACCCTTCACCACTTCCTAGTGCATTAGCTGGGAAGAAGAAGTGGCGCAACAAACTCCCCAGCAGCACAGCCTGTCTGTTCAGTTAGAAGAACAAAAAAAAAAAGATTCTATATAATAGTATTCAAAATAATTTACATTACGCAAAAAAAAAGATTCTATATAATATATGTTGGATACACAAATTTATTATTTTAAGGAAATTCATTTCCAGTCATGTTTGTGCGAGTTGTGATGAATATTGAAAATCGCAGTGTGAACCTCAGTTCTTAACTCGTTTACAATTGCATAGGATTTTTGGTAAATGTATCTACTGTATAGTTATAAGAAAGAAATAAAGAAAGACAGAAAGAAAGAATAAAGTTATCAGCGTTCTTCAGAATTTTAAAAACAAACGTATTTTAGCGGTCATACTCCCCAAACGTTAAAAAGAGGTAAAAAATACAATATTTTAGTACCTACATATCGGATATTAAAGATTCTTTATCGAAAGTATTTCCACAAAGTGGTTAAAAATAAAATAATACGTTCGGTGAGTATATTTTTCGATCTGGGTCAGTTGATTCATGCGCAAAATCCTCCGGTGTTTTGCTCATGCGAATTTTATTTTTAAGTACGTTTTCGTAAACCATTCTTAATTTTAAAATGTTGTGCGTTGAGCCTGTGGTTTGAGGCGGTTTTGCAGTTAGATTACAAATCTTCCTCTACATAATAACATTGTTTAAACCCTCAATATTTGTGCACCAGCATTAGTTTAGATAGTTTATTCTATTCCAGTCTCCAATTATTCTAATATACTTACTAGGTATATCACGTTTAAGGCCCCATTGCTCTCTGAAACCTCATATCATCCTCCTTTTAGCATACGCAGCGTACAGATTTCCATAACAAATTGCTGTCGCTTACAACCGCCATACGACCCATTTCGGCTTCAGCATCCAATGGGCTATGTACGAACTTAGACGATCCACAGACCTATGGTCTGTTCCAAAAGTACCTATCTGATAAAAAAGGTAACAAATGGATCAGTAAACATATCTGTGGATACCAATTTGTAGTACCACTTATAAATTCCCATAAGCCAAAGGTCCAAAGGCCATTTCACAAGAAAAAAAAATATACTTTGATTTGGTTATTTCAATACGTCACCCCAAATTATGTGAGTGATTGCGTAACAATTTAAGGCTTGTGTAGACCAGCGAGACTTGTCGCGCGACGCGACACGAACAATACAATTTCTAAGAAAACTTCACAGTATAACAATAACCGGTGTCGCGTCGCGCGACAAGTCGCGCTGGTCTGCACAAGCCTTTAACCTGGACAGGATTTATTTATACTTTTGGATTAAGTATATAGTTTGGAACAGACTATAGAAAGTCTTAAAGCTCCCGCAACCAGGCGCGACGCGACTCTAGTAGAACAATTTCTATAAAACTTCATGGAAATTGTCTACCAGAATCGCGTTGCATTGTCACGTCGTCGTCGCGTCAGTCTGCTCCCCTTTAAGATATATGCCTTGCACACTCCTCTCCACAAAACAGTATTGTTATATACGAGTAGGTACATATACATCAAACAAAAATCTTTTGTCTACAATTATAGTCAAAACTGTTTTGATTCCATTAGGTATTTATATGTTACTCATATACTTTTATTTTAAATCGCCATACAAAGGAATTTAAATAACATCAAATTGCTGATCGGAAGCAAATATTTGTATTGAATTGCATGGTTGACTCAGAAAAGGGTCAGATTCCAAACCCTGTCTCTTCCTCATACCGCAACAGGCCCTTTTTAAAACATTTTCCCAGTAAACTAGTAGCGTTAACCATAGCACAAATTGTATCGTCAATATTTATTGTGATGTGGCAGTTAGGGCTGAAAAATAACAACCGCTAGAGTCGACTGGCCGAGGTCGGTCTGTAGATGGGTGACAATCCATTGCATATCGAGATCCCTGCGTGCCTCGGAAAGCAACTTGTCCCGGTTGTCATTCGTAGATCTTTGACAGTCGTTACGGGTAGTCAGAAGCCCAAAAGTCTGACACCAGTCTTACCAAGGGGTATCGTATTACCCAGTTACTGGGTTGTGGAGGTCGGAAAGGCAGTCGCTCTATGTAAAATACTGGTATTTCTGGCTTTCTTAGACTAGTAGGTACCTAGCTGACCCCAACATTGTTGGGGAAAGGCTAGACAGACAGATTTATTGGTAGGCTTCGTAACTCTACGCACATCTATACCCGCAGCTATTGTTATAATGTGCCACAGTATGCACAAAAACGATTATAAGATATCGATAAGGACATGTGATTCGATTTGAATCGACTCGCAGTGATTCCCGCCGTTTAAAGGTAGGTATCGCTCCCGGGGGCATCGTAAATTGAGGTATCTTCTGATCAAGGTTTTTTCCGAGATTATTGTTATTCAGGAGGAATATTATTTGCGTTTGTTTCTGATAGCAGTCAAAATATAGGTAGGGGTTATAACAGTTGTACTACGAAAATCACCCTTACAGCTATGACATTTAAAGGCGCTGTTAATTTTAAAATGTTACTAAGTACTTAACTGATGTGCGGTTGACCGTAAGCTTGGGTCTTTCCAACCTTATGCAGGCAGAAGTCTGCTTTATTAAATACATAATTATGTTGGATAATACCAGAATATTTAAGAGCTAGAACAAATAAATTATTATTTTATTATTATTTTTAGCCTGTGTTGTCCCACTGCAGGGCAAAGGCCTCCCTTTCTTCTTTCCACTCTTCTCTGTCTTGAGCTAGTGTGGACCAATCCTGTTTGTAGGCGTCAAGCTCGTCTCTCCATCTTCTCTTGGGTCTACCTCGATGTCGACAAACAAATAAATTACAAATATGTAAATAAATTCATAGACAGCCCATTGTGAGAAAACTACTAAAGGAACAATAACACACTTTTAAAATCACACTCGTTTATTCCCCCAAATAATCAAGCTTTGTTTAAATAAGCCTATTAACATTATATAACATACCAAATATTTCGTTCAGCACACGTAACGTCGAAGGCGTCCGAACTCTACAAGTGCTCAAGTCTGAATGCCATTCGCCGTCGCCGCCAACAATATCCCCACCCTACATATTTTAAAACGTTATTTAAAATTACTTCCGGACTAGCAAGTGTATTTATTCAAATGTTGCCATAAAAATCAACTTTAAAATCAAATTAAATACTAAAATTCAGAACCTAACACGAATTTTAAATACCGATTTATGTGTGTTAAAAATAAGATAACTTAAGGAAAACGATGCTTCACAAACGTTTGCTTTTGATCCGAAGTGAGTCTTGACTTCCAAAACGAGACCTCTTCACTTGGCGCAAGTTTTCGCCAATTACTGACGTAAACCAGTGGCTTACGAGTACTTCAACTATATGGCTTATCTTGGAAGAGCTCAATTATCCAGCAGTGGAATGCGATCTGCTGAGAAATGAATATAGCGAACAATATTTTTAAGTTGTAGACCGTATACAGGGAGAGAAGGCTAGACAGATTCAGGCCCTTCAAACTGAACCATAACAACACTGCTTAGCTGCAGACATAGGTTTCGCAAAGGCCTAGAGGTTTAGAAATTGTCTGATTCCAAGCGTGTTACATGCTTATACTCGTATAGATCGTTCGTCAATTTGACGAGCAACCTGTTACCATGGATTCAGCACATCAGTCTGAACCCCCTGCGTTGAAATTTATAAAAGTTTTTAAAACTTTCTTTAAACTTTTTGAAATTTTTTAAAGTTTTTTAAATTTTCGTCAGTAATAAAAAAAAATAAAAAACCATACATTTTGACTGTGTAGGTATTGCACTTTTCTATCTATGTAGAATCATGTGCTTACTTCATGGTTACAGTTTGCGCATTGATGTCACTGCCACCCTGCCCCTCTAGTACTACCTAAGTATTTTAGACATGTACCAAATGGAAAAGCATACATTATGTGAGTACCTACGTACCTCCTACTGTAATCGTTCTCCAACCTTAATGACCCTGATTTTCAGTCAAGTATTTCCATTCAACAAGCAGAGAGACCTCTCCAAAGACAAAGAAAGAAAAAAAAATACAGACATTATGCAAAGCTTAGTTGTTTAACTGTCATTAGTCTTACAAACTAAAATTCAGGGAGTTGGTCTTGGATAAAATAATTTTTTGCTTGTCCAATGCAAAAATAAAATAAGTCTTAAATTTTGATTCGGAAAGCGTTGGACAAAAAACAAAGCGTTGGAAAACTTTAAAATGATAACGTGACAACATCAAGTCTGTATCCCTGAAGCAGTAAAGGCAAAGGGGCTAGCCTATGCATTTAATTCAGACTACTGGTAGCTACTAAGTAACTTTCACAAAACCACTGATGAATACAGGAGGACACCCCGCATTTTAAGTTTGAAGCGAGGGTGTGTCAGACTTTTACTGACTAAAACCCACCCGTGTTCCTTCCGTTGCCTGTGTGCCGGGGCCGCGACAGTAGATAGATAGATAGAACAGCAACAGCAGGTTCGCGGCGGGCTCGAATTGTCGAATTCAGTGGGCGTAACGCATTGATGTAATACATCAATGGCGTTACGTAGTCAAAAGAAATAAGAGTTACGCGATTGAAAGAGAGGCAACTTCTAGGTGAAAATAATTGTAGGTAATTAGCGCTGTGAGACCTGAATTGCACTTTATTGTGCCGAAGCAAGAGTCGCTTTTTATTTCAATGATTTTGCGGAGTGACCCATCTATACTAATCTGTGCCAAAACCTAAAACACTTCACCTGAACCTGGGTCGAACTGGACTCCAAGCTCAAAGCACCACTCAAAGAACAATAAGATAATCTAAACGGTACTTACCGAAAATAACCGCGTCAGTACCTCTTAAAACCGATATTTATCTTTAGATCTGATTTTGCAATATTTTTGGGCTCAAGATCCTAAGTAGGTACTTGAAAGGTATTAGGTATTTGTTGAATGAAGCTTTCCGAGTACTACCTAAGTACTTCTCGAAACAGATTGGAAGTTGATAATTATTGGATCGAAGATATTCTGATAAACGGAGTCTTATAAAATTGGAACACCTGGATGAAGTCTCTTGTGATAATACTCGAATGATAAGCAGGAAAGCTACGGTCATTACTTTCAAAAATGTTATTCATTCAAAATATTTAATAATAGCAGTGATAGCCTAGTTTTGTGACCGTCAGACTACCAAATCATAGGTCTCTAGTTTCGAACCCAAGGCACCTCTGACTTTTCGGATTCATGTGCGTATTGTATAATAATCACTTGCTTCAAAAAAGGTGAAAGAAAACATTGTGAGGAAACCAGCATGCCTGAGAGATATTTCTCGACGCCATGTAAAGTCAAGTCGGAGCCCATGGGCGGCTTTAAAAAAAACTCTGACACCGGGTTAGTCACTAATCACACGTCTCTGTTACCACCGACCCCACCGACATACGGTCTCCTGTAAGAGATATATGAAACGCACATATACCACATGATTTTTTTTACCGTCTCGAAAAATATAAGGTATAATAGGTGAACGGAGTAGATATCCTATGGCACAGTATTTTAGTATTTTTTTTAACTATTAAAAAAATCTAAATTCAAATCATACGCACCCTACTAAATGCGCGGAATTTATCAATGAATTCCTAGCTTTCCTTAGCGGCCGATAGGTAATCGCCGCACTTGCTGTCGGCCTCTTTGATATCCTTTCGCAGGCGCACAAGCCACTCTCGCCAACCTTAGACAAATTACCATAATATATCGATAGATACGGCGCTTACCGCCTAGGCGCCTACCGCATCACTACCTTTTGTTCCCACCCGAGGTCCGAGCGACCAGCGGCTTGACCCCAGTGAGGCTAACTGCCGGCCCGGTCCCGGCGGATAATACGCCGGAGCGCGGGCGGCAGGGAGGCTCTGTCCGCTGATCATTGACTGGTCGCACGGTTGCTAGTATTTACATACGTAAGTACACCGTGCGATCAGCTAATTTACTTAAAATTATTTTTTCTTGTCATACCTACATGCAATCAGTAAATTATAATTAGCTAAATAATTTGCGAACTGTCATCATGTACCCATGATTATTGTGTGATATGATTAAGTTGTTAACAGTTATAAAAATATCCTTTAAAAGCTTTGAAAGGTGCATCGCTAGCCTCATAAAGTGTCTTAATTATAGTGAGTTAATGTGGCTTAGGTTAAGTGCATTTTGGTTCATTGTACTGATGTTAAATAAAGATATTTGAAAATGAAAAATGAAAATGAAGCCACTCTCGCATGCGCCCGCCCGCGTGGTCAATGCTACTAAGCAAATATTCCCGGGTATGGCTTCTGTTCCACTTACACAACACACCATATTATTCTCGAACCGGTAAAAAAATTCAGCCGGTATAGCTTAAAACATGAGTTTTAAGGATTAAAAGCTGTTAATTAAAATGCCGTCATTATTTCGTTTGTGGGAACGACAAAACCATCTCAATTTGTGAAATACGAGTACCTTTGTGTATTTGACAGTATCTAATTTTTTATGATATTGTATGCTGTTCATTTGAATGTAGCCTGAATACGCCTTAGAATTAGGTCGTAAGTGTCATAACAGTCTGTCTCTTACCTACTCATCGCTTCTTCGATTGACAAATAGACAAAACAATTATATTCATATGCTTAATAAGCATATGCACTTTTTAGTTAGTCATTATAGTGACAAGTTTGTATTTCTTGACGCCAACATTTTTGTTGAAACGCTGAAATCGACTAGGGGTACTGTGTATCTGCCTGTTAGTTTTAGACACATAATAGCACGGCTATTAGCTTTTTATATAAACTCAGACATAGGTAGTATGTCGAAGTCTTGTGTTATTAACACCAGAATGATTAGTAATAGTACTAATAATAAGGTAGTGAGCCTGAATAAATGTAGCTCAAATGCTATAAATATTTATACAAATTGTACGAAGGAGGCTCCATGTACCTCACTCACTATGAGCTCACTGCCTTGTGATGACATTGAAGTCTTGGGGTCAACTCCGGATTTAAACTAGTTTGTAAGACAACATAAGGTACCACTAAGAATATTCTTATAACTAACAACAACAAGGTGTCTTCTGGCTCTAAAATAAGTTTTTACCGAAAAGGAGATGAGCAGAATGCCTTGAAATTATTTCATCAAAATATTCAAGGTATTTCTTCAAAATTATTAGAAATTGAAATGTTTTTAGAAAAAACAAAGTTTGATATTGTTTGTTTTACTGAACATTGGTTAAAGGATTACCAAATGCTAATTAATTATGTCAACTATAGTATGGGCAGTTCTTTTAACCGTAAATCTATGCTGCGTGGAGGATCTCTAATCATGATAAAAAATTGTTTAAAATTTAAGCAACGTAATGACATAGTTGGTTTATCAGTTGAACATTGCATCGAACTGTCCTGTGTTGAGCTGGATAAGCATGTTGTAGTGTGCGTGTACAGACCCCCTAATTATCAGAACTTTTCTTTATTTGAGTCAATAATGGAAGATGTCCTAGCGAAACTTGCATCCAGTAACAAAGCTGCAATTATTTGTGGTGATTTTAATATTAATATTTTGGAAGATAATGTAAATAGCAGTAGATTACTAAGCCTTTTTAAATCGTTCAATTTATTTAGTATTTTTACAGAACCGACTAGAATAACTCCAACTTCTGCTACTTGTATCGACAATGTCTTCTGCGATTGTGATTATTTAGCTAAAGCCATTGTAAATTATTTGCCGTCTGATCATAGTGGAAAAACGGTAACTTTTAAGTTCAAAACACCTTTGCAAAAAGTACAAATACAATTTCGACCAATAACAACTGGCAAATTAAATAGATTCAATAGTACCCTAAATAATAAATTAAACATTCTGGGCCATAATATGGTCAATGCAAATCAATTGTATGAGGATTTCTTTTCAGTAGTCGACACTGAATTCAATAAAACTTTTGAAAAGAAAACAAAAAATATTAGCCCTCATTTTATATTTAGTGACTGGGCAACTAGAGGTATTAGGATAAGTAGGGAAAGACTGTTCGAACTGTATGGCCTTAAGCCTTACATTAAAACTGAAACTTTCAACAAGCATGTTGCTACATATTCCAAAATTTTTAGAAATACCTGCAAGATAGCTAAAGCCCTGTATATTAGCAACAAGATCAAATCAGCAGAAAATAAAATAAAAACAGTTTGGAAAGTTATAAATAATGAAACGAATAGGAAAAAAATACGAAACACTGAGTACACTTTGGAGACTTCACATGGTGCCATATGCTCTAACTTAGAAGTAGCTCAAGAATTTGTACGTTTCTTTACTGATATTCCATCTAAAACGACGGAAGCTTTGAATTCTTCACCCGATGTCTCACTTTATTTATTAAGAGCGAACGTTGCAGGCTGCCCGGTTGAATTTGAATTTAAACATATAAACCCTATGATAGTTATAAAAGCATTTCGGCAAATTAAAATAAAATTGACCGAAGATCTATGGGGATTATCTATCAAAGTTTGTACATCCATAATTGAAACTATAGCACCATATTTGGCTTTAATATTTAATTTGTGTGTGGACCAAGGAGTCTTCCCGGATTTAATGAAATACAGTAAGGTGATTCCACTTTTTAAATCTGGGGACAGTAAAGATACCAACAATTATAGACCAGTATCCTTGCTGCCGGTATTCAGCAAGGTGTTCGAAAAGGTAATGCTCAATCAAATGCTTAATCATTTTAACACCAACCATATCTTACACGATCAGCAATATGGGTTCACCAAAGGACGTTGTACGACTAACGCCGGTGTCACCTTATTAAAACACATATTCACAGCGTGGGAGGAGGCCCAAGATGCCATAGGAATTTTTTGTGATCTGTCCAAAGCATTTGACTGCGTAAATCATGAAACCTTACTCTTGAAACTTAAGCATTACGGACTAGGTAAACTTGCGCTTAGTTTGGTAAAATCTTATTTAAATGATAGACAACAGCAAGTAAAAATTAATGGAATCAATTCACTCGGTTTAAAAGTAAAAATGGGTGTTCCACAAGGCTCGATATTGGGTCCTTTCCTCTTTTTAGTATATATTAATGATCTACCCCATTTATTAAAAAACCAACCACAAATGGTGTTATTTGCTGACGATACTTCTCTAATTTTTAAGATAAATAGACGTGCATCAAATCTTGACGACGTAAATAACGCCCTACTACAAGTCCAAAATTGGTTCACTGCTAATAATTTAGTATTAAATGGGAAAAAAACTAAATGCATAAGATATGCTTTACCGAATGTTAAAAGTAGTGATTGTGACATAGTATTGAATAGGGAGAAATTAGAATTCGTCGATAAAACTGTTTTCTTGGGGATTACGCTCGACTCAAGGCTGCAATGGGGTCCTCATTTAACATCTCTTGCAGGACGCCTAAGTTCAGCAGCATATGCTGTGAGAAAAATCCGTCAATTTACTGACGTAGATACCGCGAGGCTAGTCTATTTCAGTTACTTTCATAGTATCATGTCTTACGGTATTCTACTATGGGGACGGGCTGCAGATATCGAGTCTATTTTTATTCTGCAGAAAAGAGCCATCAGAGCAATATATGGTCTCCGCAGACGCGATTCTCTAAGGGAACTGTTTAAAGATATTAACATCATGACGGTACCTTGTCAATATATCTATGAAAACATCATGTACGTTAGGAAAAATCTAAGTCTTTTCAGTAAAAGAGGTGATAGACACAATTATAGCACTAGAAATAGGGAACAATTAGTTCAACCGGGTTTCAGACTGGCTAAAGTTGACTCAACCTTCATGGGGTACTGTTTAAAATGTTACAATAAAATACCTCCCCACATACTCCAATTGAATGAAAGGAATTTTAAATCTTGTATAAAACGCACACTATGCTGCCAAGCATATTATAAGTTGGGGGATTACATTGTTGACAAAAATGCTTGGCTCAACGCTGGTCCAGCTCCACAAGGCGCATAAACTAATTGATTGGCATTCGAAAATATTGTTGGAGCTGCTGAAGATTGTAGGACTATCTTTAGATTGTATAAATTCAATTTCATAGTATTATATAATTGCATAGCACATGTGTGAGCACTATGTACCTACTTTAAAGCTACCATTTACTGGGTACCTACGTCTTTCATTGACCTAAGTGTGCCCTTGCGGCTGAGAGTATGTCATGCTCACTCAAATGTCTCGCTGGTGGTGGCGTGTGTGTTGGATCATAAAGTTCCCTTCAAAATGGTTGAGCTAAATGGTGCTGATCCATGCGTCATGTTCGTGAACGGGCGCCGTCAGTGGGGACTGGTCATCTCTTAGCTGCCAAGGCTTATTTTGAATTTATTTTAATTTTTGAATTGTTTTTTTTCTTTATTACGGACGCTTTTAACGTGCACGTCTCTCTACATTGTTCTCACATGTATAATTACAACATGAATGATGTAACCAATATTTTGTAACAATATTCTGATTTAAAAGAGTGTCCGTGGAGTTTCTTGCCCGTTCTTCTCCATAGGAACCTACTACGCGTTGGAATGGGCAACTAGCTTCATATTTCTGACTGACCGACCTTTTGACAATTCAAAAGTGCCTGTAATTGGTTTATTTGAAATAAATGCTTTGAGTTTGAGTTTGAGTTTGAGTTCTAACCCTTTTTTTATTGTTTTGAGTTTGGGAAATTATCAAATAACTTCTCCCGCTCTGGGCGGAGCGGGAGGTTCCGTGTCAGACTTTTACTGACTAAAACCCACCCGTGTTCCTTCCGTTGCCTGTGTGCCGGGGCCGCGATATCCCTTTCGGACAAACTCGCAGTTCTAACCCTGGGGCTGTGAAAGCGTTAAAACCGTAGGTACTTATTACATAATATATAAATAATAAGGTTTATTCAGAAAAAAAATTAGAAACACATTATTTGTAATATACATTACAATTCATTACAAGTAGCAAGATCTGTACAAAAAATATATAACCCTGTCTCTTAGACTAGGATAGCCTGTATTCTATTTAAACATGATTTATTACAACAAATGAACGGTGTTTATGTTATTAAGCTTCTGTAATTTTGTTATGTGTAGTGTAAATTAAATGAAATTAAATGAAGTGTCGTGTTACATACACGTTTGAGTTTATGATTGGGGAATTAAGTACCTAATTGTGTGCATTTTTAATGTAAAACCTGTAAGACTATTACTGCCTACTGCGTTGGATTACTAGGTGATGTATGTGAGCAAGGACTCCGTGTAGGCATAGTCCTTTTGTAGTAGCCACTCTGTTACTACGGATTTAACTTTGGGTGTGTTTAAAATATTTAATCGAGAATTTATTTTTTGGTTTATGTGTGTACCTAATATGTAGAATTGGCGTTTTGCGAAGGCGGTTTTGTGTTAGGTTCTTGGAAGTAGATTTACTCGCTTATTTGGGTTTAGCGGAGGCTAAGAATAGATCGGAGCACAAAGAGTTGCCGTACTGTAATAACTTTACAGTCAGAGTACAATTCCGTGGTCCAACCACGGAATTCTGAAACCTGTAGGGTTTTTTAGATAGAACTTTGAGGACGGGTCTTTGTGCTCTTTCCACTCTCAAAACATATATTATATTTCTATTGTTAAAACGCTCATTGTCTTGTGTAGCTCTATATCGCTTACGTACAGAGACAATGTTGGCTTTAAAACCTCATAACTATGGCCCTTGAAATATCTAAAACTTATAATAGCTTTCAGGATGTGCTATTTTAGTAGCTACTTACAAATAAAGACGTTGTAAAATTATAAAATGAAATGCCCAAGCCCAAAAGGCAAATGAAGCAGCTTCGAATTTCATTATGGAAATACCTGTTTATGTCGCGATATTTTTTTCTATTCGTTACGGACGAAAATTCCTAATACAACTTCGAACGAACGTTACGTGAACGTGGGCTTGTAGCCGTTTTTAACCGACTTCCAAAAAGGAGGAGGTTATATTATGTTCGACGCGTATGTATGTTTTATGTATGTCCGCCGATTTCTCCGTCAATTGTGGACCGATTTTGAAAATTCTTTTTTTGTATGAAATGGGTATTCCGAAAAAAAAAAACACTACAAAGTGAAAAATAACTTTAATTTCGGAAGTCGGTAGCAAAAATTAAAAACCAAAGACACCGACTTCCGAAATTAAAGTAATTTTTCACTCTGTAGTGTTTGATTTCGAAAGTCGGTTGTTTTTTTTTGTAAAAAGCTTTTATATACAACAAAGACGTCAAAGTCAAAGACTGATAGTTGTGATTCGAACAAACGGGCAATTTAAGTTTGTAGTCAATTTGCTAAATCATCATCGGTCGGGCTCTTGTCACCTGTGCCAGCTGTTTTAGAACCCAATGGCTTTGCACGCGACGATGGGAAGAGGCCAGACAGAATGGCCATAATGCCTTGGAAGTTGGGTAGGCCTTTGGTGTGGGCTGCAACCTGTATCTACACCCTTGCACCATCAAATTTTCCTAGCACGGCGGGCTGCTGCAGGTGCAGAAAACTTCAAATGGAGGAAATATCGGGTCAACTATGAAATTAGCGTTTTTTTCTCACAAATAGAGAACCTCGTCACTTCTATTATTTAAAATATTCATCAATTGCTTGGTATTATATCGAATAATGACCATCATAGACAACTACCAATAGTAAAAAAACCTTATTACTTATAGTTTTATAAACATAAAATAAAGTTTTATACCTTAAAAATTACTCCTCATTTTGTTAGCAGAAATGACCACTACTTGTTTTAACTTAGCCAAAACTTATTTTTGTCGCTTCATTTAGATGAAGCGACAAACAAAGCGATTAACGAATATGCACTTAGGTGCATATTCGTTAACTTAGATTTTAAACATTAGTGCATAAAAGTTTTAAAACATTCGTGTTCATGGTTGATAAATAAATTACGAAAATGTTAGTATGAAAAATGCAACTTCTTTAAAATTCTCCATACAAAACGTTGATTTCATGGGTTGGTACCTATTATAACAACCTTATTGGTAGCTATATTTTTGAGCCGTGGGGTCCGAGTGCTCATCGAGTATTTCGGGACATCGCCAAGCGGTTGTTCAACTCTTCACGTGACTAGAGGGCTGGCCAATTATTAGCTCAAACAGCATTGCCATCCAATGTGGCAACGCTGCCAGCCTTTTGGGCACTTTTCCCACTGACAGCGATATTTACAGACGGACGAATTTGATGTCCAATGAGCTCTTCCCGTATTTTTTTTTTACTTTTACATACTATATATTTTAGAGTTAGATTGTATATTATATTTATTGTCAACAAACGTTAACACAATAAACGTAGTTTGGGGTTTATTTATAATTAGCGACTGTTTAACCATACATTTTTGACTGTCTTTTCATAGAACTCATACGCCATGCCGCAATACATGTTGGAAGTGAACCCTCCGAGAGGGTTGCAATCATTAATTACGTTTGTGCTACAGTTAACCATCGCGGACGGTCAACGGCATTAGGTTTAAAACCGTGGTATAAAACACTGTAAAACGAAGTAAAATAGTGTTTTCAGGGAGTCTTGACGCTATACGTAGTTTCCAACCTTTGATTTTTTTTGTGAATTAGTGAATGTAACTTTGACCAAAAAATTATAATAAAACAAAATGCAATATAATAAATCTTGTTAAAATATACATCAGATTTTTTATTCACGGTTTATAATGCTGTATTCGCAAAGAAAAACCTATATTTAAAATGAGCCCTCCGCGAGGGCTCCCGGCATCCCACATGTGACTAGGTGAACCCTCCAGGAGGGCCCCCGGCACTGAACATGTTAAGCAACGTTTATAAATAAACCGCTTTATTGCCCCGACTTTACGAGCCTAAATTCAAACAGGCGCGACGCATCACCGCACCGGTAGAACAATAATTTCCGAGAAGTTTTCATAAAATGTAAATGTGTATATATTTTAGAAATTGTTCCACCAGAGTCGCGTCGCGCCTGCTAGCGGGACCCTTTATTCCAAGAACAAAAAAACACATGGCAACATGATTCTTCATTTCTAAAAGTCGTGTAGTTCGCAAAAACTTATTTGATATTAATATTATTTTTCAACTCGGAAATGTTTTCCTGGAAACTAATATTAATATGTTGTTTTGTTATCTACCTTCAAATGG
Organism: Agrochola macilenta; assembly: GCA_916701695.1. NCBI lineage: Eukaryota > Metazoa > Arthropoda > Insecta > Lepidoptera > Noctuidae > Agrochola > Agrochola macilenta. The sequence goes on from OU753569.1 coordinate 5,230,228, forward strand.
TTTTTATTTCTTTTTATCGTCACAAGCAAACAAATATAATTCCCACTGGTATTTTTGTACTTTTATGCCGCCATTTTGTATTCCGTCTCAACCGCGAATCGCTCACGTGTCATAATTGGTCCTGATAAAGGTCGTTATAGGAAAAATACTTGTGATATTTCTTTATTTAAACTTCTCGCACACAATAAAGAAAAAAGGCGGACTTAATGCCTTAGGCATTCTCTACCAGTCAACCCAGGGTGGCGTGGAGATAAGAAATTAGTGTGGTGATATCGTTTTTCCCTTTTAACCGAACGTAAAATGCTATTTTTTTTTTTGTTTATTTATATAGAAAGACGATCTGACTACGCGTTCCTGCTTCGCACGGTTTTTACGACTTGACAAAACATCGAGATTTCTTAGGTAAACGTAACTTTAGTATTAACGTAATAGACACATAAATAAATTCTGTAAACAATGGTGAAATCCTCATCAAAATCCGAAAAGAACAACGCGGATATACAGACAAACGCGAAAAGCGACTTTGTTTTATAATAATATATGTAAAGATAGACGCATAATATATGTACCTAGCGATAAACAAATAATATCAAACCTTTAACATTGAGGTTGATTTTTTAGCAGCAAATGTCGTTTTCGCGTTTTTATCCATTCAACACGTTTAAAATTTCCATCAAAGATGAGTTTCATGGAATAATAAAACTAACCATGGAGAAAAACCCATAATAACTTTATGGACTGACATAGGTGAAAATACATGGTCAGGAAACCTACTGGTTTCACTGGTTTCAACCTACTGGTTAAACGATTCAGATTCTGAATGATCATGTATTACGCTATCAGGGTACTCCCTAATAGCGTAATACATGATCATTCAGAATCTGAATCGTTTTGAAACAGATTGGCAATCCATTGCTTCATAAGTTCGACAAAAATCTGCTCAACAACGTAAATAACGCAATGAATGTTGTTGAACTGTCAAAATGAAACAAATTTGTCGTAATCGTTTACGAAAATGTGTTACGTAATCAGATACCTGGACTTATCTACGCTAATATTTTAAAGAGAAAGAGATTTGTATTTTTGTTTGAAATGAATATACTCAAAAACTCCTGGCCTGATTTTAAAAATTATTTCACCAGTTGAATGCTATACTCGTATTATCACTGAGTAACATAGGTCTATGGCGAAAGTGAGTTTGTTTGATTGTTTGTTACGCTTTCACGCTAAAACGGCTGATCGGATTTGCAAGAAATTGACCACATGAGTAGACCATGACCTTTTATCACGTTATTCCCTTGGGATAGAGACTTATGCGGGTGAAACTACAGGGCGTAACTAGTAATTTATAAATATATTACGCGGGCGAAGCCGCTGGCGGAGGTAGTTAAATTAGTTAGTTTAATCTTAGCCTGGGTGTCAGAGGTGTACTCGTCAAAACTTTGCATTAACCTACAATTTATATCACAACCAAGTGGCATATGTCAATCTGCCTAGCCTTTTCCCAACTATATTGGGGTCGGTTGCTAGTCTAACCGGATGCAGCTGAATACCAGCATTTTACATGGAGCGACTGCCTATCTGAGCTCCACAACCCAGTAACTGGGTAATACGATACCCCTAAATCATGGTAAAATCAAGGCCTGGCACGAACAAATCGTGCATAGTAGCTAATACTGACGCACTAATAAATGAATACGCTTTCTTTGTGCATATTAATTATTGGTAATAATACCTACTAAGAGAGCAGAGGTGGCCTAGTGGTCACCCGACTTACGGGTGTAGGTCGCCAAAGTAAATTATTTCATCACCACCGCTTTCAAACCGGATGAAGTTTTAGGGGCATGAGGAACAGGGTGTAAAGTTCACTCATCCACCATAGAAAAGGGAGGATCCGTCGACCAGACGGGTGTCGTGTCTGGTTGTCAGATTTTCGGGCTTCTGACGACCCGTAACGACTGTCTAAGATTCATGAATGACAGCCGGGACCAACGGCTTAACGTGCTTTCCGAGGCACGAAGGAATCTCGGTATGTAAAGATGGTCACCTATCCACAGACCAACCCCGGCAAGCGTAGCTTAACCTGATGGATCGACCCGTGCGGCAGTAATTATTTAGCCACGAGCTCCATGTACGCATATGTAAAATTGTAAAACTGGTAATAAATATATTTTTATTTATTATTATTAATATAAGTCTGAAATCACCAACCCGTCTTGAGCAAGCGTGGTGACCAATGCTAGTGCCTTCTCTATATGAGAAGAGGCCCTGTAGTTGGTCAATAATAGGTTGGTAACTTATGAGGCCTTAAGTTATTATGTTCAATCATTCGACTTGGTTACCACAAACAATTTGATGTCGACAGCCAATCCAGGTAGCCGCAGCTTTTCAGTCAAAGTTAGCTTTTCTAAGGCATCACTAATAATTTAGGAGTTATTACTTAGGTCCTTGCCCTCGATTTATTATTAAAGGTAATTATATGATAACTATTATATAGAATCTTTTTTTTTGTTCTTCTAACTGAACAGACAGCTGTGCTGCTGGGGAGTTTGTTGCGCCACTTCTTCTTCCCAGCTAACGCACTAGGAAGTGGTGAAGGGTGGGCGTTTTGGGGGACTGTCTTATGTAATTTTGACGTTCGAAAAGTGCTGATTCTCAGCCTAGTTTGAATAAATGACTTTTGAATTTGAAATTGAATTTGAATTGATTGAAGTTGGAATATTAGATCTTAAGTTACAGTTAAGTTTTAGTTCAGTTAGGAACGCGTCTTCTTTAAAAAAGTTTTTTTTGTAACGGCGCCCGTTCACGAACATGACGCATGGATCAGCACCATTTAGCTCAACCCAAATTTAGCCCAACAGTTCTTTGCAGTGTCATACCAGAAACAGTATTGCCGTGTAAAAAAATATGCCCCAGACACTCGCATTTTTACCACGCCGAGCTACGAAAAACCATGGTCTAATAAAACAAGGTCTGGCATTCTGGGAGTGACACATGCTTACGTGATACGTCACTATCCAGTTGCCACTTTATTGCAACAAAACACGAAAGATTTTCAGTCGCCATTCTGTAAAAAAATATGTACAAACCATTTAAATTGTCATTTCGTCTGTCTAATCAAACGAAACAATTCAATTTAAACATAAACCAACGTAATTGTTAATTAAAACCTCATTGTTTTATCGGATTCGCACAGGTAATATCGGTGGTTGGGGAGTTATTATTGCAAACTTCTGGTAACACAGATGTGATGACGTAGACTTGTGTCACCCACGTGACCACTGTGTCGGAATGCCATACCTGGCGAAGTATATTATTATACCATGCGAAAAACGAAATGAAAAAGCGGTCAACTGCGAGTCGGAGTAGCACACGAAGGGTTCCGTACCACCGTACAATTATGTTTGTTTTTTTATTTGAAAATTTTAAGTGTCTAGTCTACTTATTACGGTAAAATAATACAGCCCTATGACAGACGGACGGACGGACAACGGAGCCTTACTAATAGGGTCTAATTACTTATGATTATGTACTGTGTTGAGCAATAAACATTTGAATTAGGCACATCAGCAATGAAAGATTTAAAAGAAGGTGTCGGGGTGGTAAGTTACGGGGGGGGGGGGGGGGGTAGATAATGGAGGTGGATGAGTATGAGCTGCTATTCCACGGTATTAAATATTCAGTCATTTGAAGGATGGTTGACCAAAGCTCCTAATTAAATACGAAACAACTCAACTCAACTCTGCAATCAGCATTTTTTTTTTGTGATGTTTTTGTTGACATTTGCCAAGATTTCGCAAGAGTATTGTCGAAATGTAGGGAACAGCAGATTTTTTTTTCGCGATTTCAGCGTTGGTCCCATAGTGAAAGTTGTTCATAATGATGACCCCGATAGACTACTAATGACCCCTTAAGAGGTTTAGTGTAAACAAAAACTAAGGTTGTATACTAAAACCTAATGAAATAGGTGTAATTATGCGACATCTTTTTTATTTATCCTTCAATCATGGTTACCCTAACATATGACTCTGATGATAGCTGATGATGAAATGGATGCGCAATAATGTCTTTGGTCCGTGGCCTTGATTACTCTGAAGTCCTTGACAGCAACCAATGAAAAACATTGTTTTTACTTTTTATATTTTTATTTATTGGTTGAACACGAGGCTTTTGGCTTCTTTTGTAAGTGTGTATTGTATGTGTTTTTGTCTTTAAATGTGCGTTTAGTTTGTGCAGAATAAACAAATTTTCTTTATTTTTCTTTCTTTTCTTAGACTACAGTTAATCGAAAAGTAAACCTATCCTTCGTAGAATTTCATCTCAGTTTACCATTTCATACGTCCTAAGTCACACAAAATGTGCGAGTATTAGATATCTGTTCTAGTAAAACTCAGCCCGGGATTTCAACCCAATCAGCCAAAAAAATGGGCACAAATCCTGCCCGGGTGGCAACTGTTTTCATGTGAAACGATAAGGCCAAATTCATTGACACTTACAGCGATATAAGGTTTAGTCGAAGGACCAATCGCAATAAAACTATAATACTGTCATTGCAATAAAACTTTATATTGTCAAAGAGCAGTGGTGGCACAGTATAAATAGGGACAGTACAGAAACTACGTTGTAAATGTTCGAAACGCTACACTCACCGAGACGCGCTCATTGACGAGACCCTAAGCGATTGTCGCGGTGCTGTCGGTTGCGGGTGGCGTGTCGAGACTAGTGGTCGCCGCGATCTTTAAAAAAATGGAGCGTGTAGGTAATTATTCCAACATTTATATTGTGGTGGTGGCCCAGTGGTAGCGGCCCCGACTTACGAGTTGTTGGTCGTGGGTTCGAACCCAGACAGGCGCTTTACTTTGTGCAAATAATTTTATCACCACTGCTCTCAAAACAGTGAAGGAAAACATCGTGAGGGATTTCGGCATGTCCTAGAACCAAAAATTCGAAGACATGTGACATCTACCAACCCGCTTTGTGGATTACAGCTCACTTTCTCTCAAAGAGAGGAGGCCTGTCTCCCAGCAGCAGGAATATTGTAGGTGGACTAATGACTGTCATTCATGAAGAGTGGTAAAAGTGACGCAGGACGCACTCTGACAAAACTTGTAAGTACTAAGAAAGTGCAACATGTACATGTCAGGGAAATGGATTGTTAAGCAAATTGCACGACAATTTGCGTATTAAGAAAATTCTCTTGAAAACGTGTTAAACCATAAAATGATTCGTCAAGTTTTTCTTTGATTTGTGCATGATGATAGAATCCAATTCAATCAATTCTTCAACCAACCAGTCACATTTGGTTTTCAATGAACCAATCAATTCCTTTTGTGAAAATCAACCGTCAATTTCTTATTTTGATGAAAAACTTTTCACGATTTTTAGAATAATGTTCTTTCTATGAAATTTATTTAAAAACATGAATTGAAATGGAATCTAGTTATGTGAGCTTTAGACGGTTTCCTATCCATTTGCATAACATTTTTAGACTTAATATAACATGGCATACTTTTGTTTATCCTAATTATATTTACGCATAACATTGTTTTCGCATAATAGCTTACGCATAATTTTTTTTAGCATAATTTCTCTAATCATAATAATGGTTAAGCATAACATTCTAAACGATAAATTTGTTTACGCATAATGATATTTAAACATATTTTTTTAAGCATAAAATATACTCATAATAATTAACTTCTAACATGTAACCATGAATGCAGCAAGCATGCAGCATGAAACAAGCATACACCATGCATGGAGCAAGCATGCAGCATGTAAACAAGCATACAACATGCATGCAGCAGGCATGCAGCATGCAAGCAAGCATGCAGCAGGCATGGTTTCTGTCACGGCTCCGGCGCTGCGGGGCTCCGGCAATCCCACGCGAGCTGCTCGTCGCAGATGTGTTTAACGCTCACCACCGCAGCTTCGGCTTGCTGGCCGGCTTGAAGCCAGCCAGCCTCAGCCATGGCGGCGAGCGTTAAAACCACCTGCTCCTCAGCTCGCTGGCCGCCTCGCCCCTCCGCGCCTACGCGATTTTAAATAACACTCTAGGGGTAGGGCAGACAAGACTACGTAGAGTCGGTTTTGCAGCGATTCGTTTCTGTCACACACTTTTCTTCTAGCACTTTAATTTTTAATCAATAATATTATTTAGTTGTTACAGAAACCTTAATACTATTATGTTAATAGTCATTAGGGCTAGTAACATTATGCCAAAACAAATTAGCCTTAAAGATAATTATGCCAACATAAAATGGATGCCAAAAAAAAATATGGCAAAGATTTATTATGGCAAAACAAATTATGCTAAAACAGTTATGCCAAAATATATTATGAAAAAGAACATTATGCGAAAAAAAGGGATCCCGCTTTAGACACGTATCGAGTGAAAGTCGGTTTGTTGGTTGGTAGGTTTTCAAGCACAACCGTGCTTAGCATTTATATTATTACAACTATGCTGGGTGATTGATTCGACACAATCCTTCAAAGTCAAAGTCAAAGTCAAACAATTTATTTCAATTAGGCACATAAAAGGCACTTATGAACGTCAAATTTACAAAAAAATAGAATTGATTCTAGTCGCCCCTTCCAAAAGGTAGTTTTCGTTTGGAGAAGAATGGGCAAGAAACTCCACCGTTACTCTTTTAAAATGTTTTTACAATATTTTGTATACATTAATTATATAATTATATGTGAAGACGATGCATCTAGAATAAGATTACTATACCACGATAGGTAAAAAAAAAAAAAAATGAAAAAAAATAAAGCAATTGCAGATAAATTAATTATGATAGATAGATACATGGTGCTCACATATTTACAAACATTGCAAAATTATACGAAGAGGCTTATTCAAAGAGGCTTATTATGACAAGGTGGTGACACGTGTATTCGATGAGGTGAGAAAATTTGTGGATCTCTATGAGTCGCTTTTTGTGGAAATTATTGATGAAAATTACTTTTCTGTTTGTCTGTGTTTGGTTTCGTTTTTGAGGAAACACAACCAGCTGTAATAAGTTGCTGATGATGTAATTCAGAGAAGAGTTAATATTTTATTAGTGTTATTACACAAGAATAAGTACATATGCATTATTTTATTAAAAAGATCAGCAAGCTTTTTGTTTGTTATCATGTTTTTTTTTATATTTATGTACACACACGTATTTAAATAATTTATAAACAAAAAAGTCTGTTAAGACTTAAAAATAACGAGTGCCAGTGCTATTTGTAAGCAGTCGTAAATACTGCGCTACTTACGAGTAAGTACGGTTCGATCCGTTTCCATGAGAAGAGGTCTAGTATGAGATTATGTCGGGCGTGACACGAGGATTAAATAAATATTTTATTATTATTTGTTAATATTTTACATAATATATCTATTTTTATTGATTATTTATTAATTAATGTAAAGCTACGGTTTCTTAGAGCGGTGGTCGCTCTTAACGGCCGCAGTGACGGCTGTCATGAAAATGATGACAGTGATTTAGATTTAAATCGTTTGATTCGCCCTACAGCGTCAAAAAAATAGTCGCGTTTCTCTTTCGTATTACACTAGTTTGTCATGGAAACGCTATTTAATAATGTGTGAGTTCACTCTTCTCAGTATGGACACTTTTTCATGTGACTGAGTACGCTGAGGGCAAATCTAGCGATTTAAATCTTTGGGGGCGGGGTTTGCTTTACGGTGTCAAACGCGCTCTCTAGGTAAACACGCCAACTTACTTTCATAATCAACGTTTCAACAGTTTACACATTCAGTAAACCTAAAGGTCACCTGAAGCTCTTCTCTTTAAACCTTTATTTATATCCTTTCTGTATCTATTATTTCTGTCGGGGTACGTAGCAAGGTGTCGGTGTGAAAACAAATGTTTATGTTGAACACTATTTATTAACTCACTCTCAAACTGTTCTTAATGTTAAAATAATAATGAAATGTTGATGAATACACCCGGCTAACGCGGTAGACAAAAGTGCACTAAATACGTTATAAAATAATAGGTAAGTAATATAAAATTAGGTCAACGCGTCACGCCGATATTGAAAACTAAGATGTTCGGTGAAAACACCGAACAATTTCCTTTACTTGTTATTTACAAACAGTCTCCCGGCTAATCGTAACATTACAGTCTTAACCTTCCTGTGCGAGTCACAATACCTAAATACTTTATATTTCTTCAAGTCTTTCTTTAGTAGGCAAGTAGGAATAGAACAGTAAAATTGCTTTCTAACCTAAATTAATAAATGTATTTTCTTTCTTCAAATCAACATAGCAACGAGACTTGAATCAATAGATTATTATTTGAGATAAAAAAACGATTAGTGTCATCGCTCATAAAATGTTTTGTATTGGTACAATGAATAAAATATATGACACAGCGTTGGAAGGCCTACCACAAGGTAAAAAACAATCAACCACAAGGGAAAACGAATATGTAACGCCAAGACATACATTCTATAGCTCACCTTTTAACTCGTTATTAATTATTTTGCATGCAATTGATACAATATTCTGTATAGCTAAACATGTGGACATTATGTATATCAAAACCAGACAACAACTTTATACCATGTTTAAAGCAAATAAAGACTTATCTTATCTTATCTTATCAAGTAAGTACATAATCCTGCCGGGGTTGCGGGTTTGTCCGAAAGGGATATCGCGGCCCCGGCACACAGGCAACGGAAGGAACACAGGTGGGTTTTAGTCAGTAAAAGTCTGACCCGCTCCGCCCAGGGCGGCAGAAGTTATTTGATAATTTCCCACCCTCAAAAAAAAAAAAGTTGGATCAATGAATGACCTTGTGAAGGCCGCAAGAATTCGCTGGATGCAGGAAGTGGCGGTGCTTGGGGGAGGCCTATGTCCAGAAGTGGACGTCTTTCGGCTGAAATGATGATGATGATGATGAATAAAAGAGTGCGAAGCCACGTGCCACTACATAACATATCCCACTATCCTTCTAATCTTACTTATATTATAAACTAGCTTTTGTCAGCGGCTTCGCCCGCGTGCATGTCGGAAATTGTCCCACAGGAACGTACTATCGGGATAAAAAGTATCCTATTTCCTATTCCAGGTCATGGTCTATCCGTGTGCCAAATTTCATCCAAATCCGTTCAGCTGTTTTAGCGTGAAAGCTCACTTTCGCATTTATAATATTAGTTAGGATGTGGAAGTTTGTTTGGATGCTTTTTACTCAATCACGTAAAAACGGCTGAACGGAATTGAATGAAAATTGGAACACAGATAGTTTATATTTTACTACACTTACTTTTTATCCCGGTATTCATTCCCATGGGATAATTTCCGACCTCTATATGCGGGCGGTTCTATAAAATGTTCTCGTTATATCAAAGAGAGGAAATACCACTGGGACGTTTAAAAAATCCTGTTACACATATTTTTTGATTCGGCTTATCATATTTCTATATACTCTTTACTTTTTCGAATATATTTTATTCTGAAGGTTGTTAATATGTTATTTTATTATTATGAACAGTCTGTATTTTTCTTTTAAGCAAGCCTTGACGTAATTGTTTGAGTATTTTCATAGTTTTCGCTTTACGAAAGCGAACTTTACGAAATTTTATAGATTTGGAGGGTGTAAAAGTAATGTTTGAGAGCACTTTTCTTTTAGTACAATTGTTTCTTTGCATTATAAATTTTATGTTACTGGCAAAGAGCATATATTATAGGTTGTAAGTAGGCACTTTCTAGGCCGAGCCGCTTTTGCACCGAAGCGTAGGAAGTTTTGAGTCGGCTCTTGGAAAATATTCTCGTAGCGATGTTTAATCGGTTTATTTATTTACCTTCCAAAAAGGGGAAATTAAATTCTGTATGCGAGCAAACATCGCATGTGAGGAAACCGGCATGTCCTGGAAAAATAAAAACCGGACAAGTGCGAGTCGGACCTGCACAGGAAGGGTCATATTATCGTACAATATTTAGCGTATAGTCTCGTGCAGACTAGCACGAAGCCACGGCGCGACGCGACACCGGTAATTGTTCTACCGTGAAGTTTTCTTAGAAATTGTTTTGTTAGTGTCGTGTCGCGCCAGTCTGCACGAGGCTTAAATCACCGAAAAAAACACGTTTCTTGTGTGAGAACCCCCCCTTTAATTTTAAACTATATTTTATTTTTATTATTTGTTGTTATAGCGGCAATAGAAATACATAATCTTTGAAAGTTTCAACTTTCTATATTTCGGTTCATGAAATTTCAGATATAGCGCGCTGACAGACAGACGGACAGCTGAGACTTAGTCCGTTTGGCACCCTTTCGTTACGGAACCCTAAAAAGAGGGTGTGTGCTTATGACTACACAATATAGAAGTGAAAAAATTACGACTAGGGCCGAGTAAACACGATTCAGCGTCGAGTAAACCCAACTCAGCGCCGAGTAAACCCGATTCAGCGTATGTCACCGACCCGTACTTGACGGTTCAGTTTCGTTCAATGTCCAGAAAAAGCACAAAGGTAGCCTATAGAAAATTTCACTTCAAAATTGAAAGACATCAATTGACGGCCACCAATCTGCACAGGATACACACGTTTGATTACGGCCTCCCAGAGAGGAGGTGATTTGTTCCAGCGGTGTCACAGAGAAATACAGATGCTTCACTCCGCGTTTTAGGTATTAAGCTACAAGTACGCGGCGGGCCCGTCTTGTCGGGCCAATTCAGTGACTGTAACGTAGTCAGAAGATATAAGAGTAAAACTTATCAGACACATTGAAGATAATATTATTATAATTATAATAAAGCGCTTAAAAAAAAATTAAAAAAATGCGTTAATATATATTTTCTTCACTGTGTGTGGTGATCCATTAAATTATTGAGCGATATGTCTAAGATAATATATACTTTATATTATCTTTACGTGATATAAAGAAAAGTAACTTCTAGGTGAATATCATCAGTCATCAGTTCAGCCGAAAGACGGACATAGTCCTCCCCCAAATGGGTGGGTTTGCCATAATCGCCACGCTTAGCAGGCAGGTTGGCGATCGCAGTATGGCGTTAAAATGCGTAGAGAACGCTGCTGCTCATTCTCTAGTAAGTCCCTTAGTCGCCTTTTACGACACCCACGGGAAGAAATGGGATGATACTATTCTTTACGTCCGGCACCACACGGAACGAAACGGTGAATATAACTTAATTAGCGCTGTGCGACCTGAATTGCACTTTATTGTGCCGTGGCAAGAGTCGCTTTTTATTTAAATAATTTTGCGGAGTGAACCCTCTGTATTCATTTGTGGTTGTGTGAACATTATTGACTGGTCCAGTGAGACGCAGGCCAATTACGTAAACCAAAGACTTGGTTGGTTGTTTGAGAACCATGCCCTAGGGTTACATGCAGTCAATTATCCCGGAGCTGTAAACTATCCTTGTATGTTTTAGGTACTATTGCGGACACTGGCGCCCGACCAGTTTTCAACCTTATTGCTTAGGCAATAAGGTGGAAGGTACAGGTCGTAATTAGAATATGTTTGTTTACATAGTAAATTCCCAAGTTGTGTCTAACTCACGGTTTTCTACCTTCTTCCTCCTGTATTTGGTTCAGTTAGTTTATAATAACATAACTCCACGCCTGTATACACCAAGGGTCAGGCAGAGGTGTACCTATAGTACACCCACATTTCGCCAGTTATGTTTAAGTCCCATGTAATAGGGGACGAGCCTATTATATTGCAATCAACTAGGCACAAAACCAGACTCCGGGCTGCTACTGAGAAATTCCAGATGGGAAAAGCTAATAGCACATTGTCCGACCTGGAAATCGAACTCAGGACCTCATGCTCAGAAGTAGCGTTTGAGACCACTACACCAAAGAGGCAATCAGTTTAATATTACGTAAAATAATAACATCATTATTATAGTTAGGCGTTTATCAGTCATTACAAATAAACTAAACAAAGAAAGAAATAAAGTTATTGAGACTCCCACAGGAAATCACAAATTAAACTAAAAACTCACTCAATCTGCCTAGCCTTTTCCCAACTATGTTGGGGTCGGCTTCCAGTCTAACCGGATGCAGCTGAATACCAGTATTTTACATGGAGCGACTGCCTATCTGACCTCCACAACCCAGTAACTGGGTAATACGATACCCCTTGGTAAGACTGGTGTCAGACTTTCGGGCTTCTGACGACTCGTAACGACTGTCAAAGATCCACGAATGACAGCCGGGACCAACGGCTTAACGTGCTTTCCGAGGGACTCCTCCCAGATAGGAGCCCCATAGAGGGCCATGCTCCTCAAGATGCCGGCGTAAAGCTGCCGGCATCGCGCGCTGGGCCCCCCCAAGTTGGGAAGCAGCCACGAGAGAGCGCCCGCGGCCTTCAGCAGGCGCGACGACAGCCCGCTGAAATGCGGGCCGAAGCGCCACCTGCTGTCGAGTACAAGGCCCAGATATTTCATCTGGGCCTTCACCTCAATCCTGACGCCCTCCACGAAGATGTGGGCGTCAGGTGGTGGGTGGCGCTGCCGAGGGCCGTGGAAGAACACGGCCTCGGTCCGCCAGAACCTAACCTAACTCAATCTGCCTAGCCTTTTCCCAACTATGTTGGGGTCGGCTTCCAGTCTAACCGGATGCAGCTGAATACCAGTATTTTACATGGAGCGACTGCCTATCTGACCTCCACAACCCAGTAACTGGGTAATACGATACCCCTTGGTAAGACTGGTGTCAGACTTTCGGGCTTCTGACGACTCGTAACGACTGTCAAAGATCCACGAATGACAGCCGGGACCAACGGCTTAACGTGCTTTCCGAGGCACGGAGGATTCTCGGTATGTAAAGATGGTCACCCATCCACTGACCAACCCCGGCAAGCGTAGCTTAACCTGATGGATCGACCAGTTGCGGCTGTTGTTACTTAGCCACGAGCTCCTCAAACCTCCTCAAACTAAAAACACACTAAACATAAATAAAAAATAATAAAAAACAAAGTAAAATTAAAATTTCAAGAAAGAAGTCCTGTACGACGCCAAAAGGCTCATATCTCAGCAAGACCCTGCGAGATTTAAAAAAAAAAAATGTCGCAGCGCTGGTATTCTGACAGGGCCCGCAGTGATGTTACGGATAGATACTCGTAGATACAGAATTATTTATTAACAAAATATAAAATAAAAAAATTGTGTGTGAAATACAATAAAAAGTAAAATATATGTAGTCCGCGTGTCTGCATCCGACGTAACATCAGTTACTTGTCTATGCCTTTAGTAAAGCTAACTAGTCTGTGCTTTAGTAGCTGTGGTACTCTATGGCATCGTTGTGACAAGTAAAGAGACGCAGACGCCGACACCGGCAAAAAATTGTTACGAGTATACAAAACATTGCGGCTGTGTGTGTATATTTGGGCTGTATTGGTTGTGTGTACAATAATATAGTGAATAGTAGAATGAAAAGTAAATAAAAGAAAGAAGATACGTTTATTTGCGGTAAACATGACGCAAAGAAAGAACACAAAACAAAAAAAAGGACAAGTTGGGGAAAATACGCGTCACATCTACGCAAAACGGCCATCACTCAGCATAATGCTGCGACCCTATGCGAGACAGAACCCCAGCGACTATGTTATTACTTAGATCTGTTTAGTGCTAGTAATATTCATAATCGACCTATCTAATTATTAATTTAAATGTCTTTGACATATCTATTATTTTATTATTATTATTTATGTATGATAATATAAAATAATAATTATTTGACGTACCTAAATATTTGCATGCTTAATGGCAAAATATGGCTGATCTTTGTATTTTACTAACACCTATTGATGTATCATCTACCCATATTTGCAAAAATACAATTATTTTATTCTATTCTATTCTATTTAAAACTCTTACAACAAAAGACGTTATTACATATATTTGCTACTTTTATTACTATTATCCAAAATTGTTTTGTTTTCAAATAACACGATATTAGACCTCAGAGAACAATACATAACACCTAGTTATATTATTTTATCCAACAAAAAAAAAACAAGTTTTTTCTTTCTACAATATTAAGTGTAATTTCTCATAAAACAACGAAGATATTACTTTTTGTGAATCTAATGTTGTAGCACTTTTCGGTTATTGAACTTCACGTTTTCACGGTATTGTGTAGGCTCGCCTCCTATTACATTGGACTTAAACATAACTGGTGTAATGTGGGTATACTTATAGGTACACTTCTGCCTAACCCTTAGGGAAAAACAAGCGTGATGTTATGTTATTTTCTCGGTATTGAGGTATCAAAATGAAAGACCAATATTAATTCCAGGCTAGCAGAATAAATAAATTAACACCGTGTGATGATGTAGGTACTACAAATGTTCACTTTGCAATTTTTTTTTTGTGTTTTAAATTTTAGACTCAAATTTAGAGAAGGGTAAATTTCAGTCTAAAATTTAAACACAACTGTCACTGTTTTAAGCCTCGTGCGGACTAGCGCGACGCGACGGTGCGACGCGCTAGTCTGCTCGAAACTTTAAGCACTTTTTTACCCAACTACGTACCGTACTCAAAATTATTACATCACCCAACTTTAATCTGACTGTATTGAAAAAAAATTACTACGCTATTTTGGTAATATGTAAAAAATAAAATAATTGTACTTAAAATGGTAAAGCAAATACAAGGTCGACTAAACCAGTCATCCTATATATAGGATCATTTTCAATTAGTCGCATGAAAATTATTTGTAGCCAAATATTAATATCAAGCAATTAAGTATAGTTTTTCGCATTTATTTGTGTCCTACCCACAATTCCGTATAAATTAATTTTATTTAATGAACTCTCGACAAAACAGTCAGAACTAATTTGCTACCTTTTTTGCGACAAGTACCTACTTTTCATAATCTTTTCCCTCTACGAATAATTACTTAGGAACGATGTAAAAAAAAAAATTGCTAACAAGTTTCTTAAAAATATTAATAAGTACATACCCAACTATGTAGATATATAGATCGTAGAACACATACCTACATAATAAGAGAAAACAATAAAAACACACATCTACACTAGAGGTTTTTTTTTTTTTTAATTTTTATTAATGAATAAACTTAAAAACTACTTGACCGATATTAAAAATTATTTCACCAGAAGAATGCTATAATATCACTGCGTAACATAGGCTATAATTTATAAAGATATCACGTGGGGCATGCCACTGGTGGAAGCTGGAATTTCATAAATCCACAGGGAATAAAAAACACGAATTTCCCTGGAAAGAGACGTGTCAAACACAGAAAATGTCATGTCCGTGTAACATAAGTACAGTACAACTATTTTCTTACTGTCCCTCTGCAAACTTCGTGTTTTGTCAGTTGTCGGATTTCTATCAGTTGCAATCGTCAATCGTTCTTAAAATTTAAAGTTTATTTTGTTTCTTATTTTTTATTTATGTTTAGTGTGTTTTTAATTTAATTTGTCATTTTCTGTGTGAGTCTCAATAAATACTTTTTTTTCCTTCTTTCTTTCTTTCTTTCAATTGACTTGTAACACAAAAGACTTGATTTGAGTTTGCCGAGAAACATTAAGAAAATAGTTGTTCTGTACGTAAGTGACGGGCTAGTCCTAAATGACTGGTTCACGCAGCGATACACAATAAAAATAGATAACATAACATCACGCCTATATTCCCTGAAGGGGTAAGCTGAGGTGTACCAATAATACACCCACATTTCACCATGTTTAATTCCCATCTAACTGATGGCGAGCCTATTGCCAAATCAATCTCTATATTGGGGTCTTCCAGTCTAACCGGGTGCAGCTGAATACCAGTATTTTACATGGAGCGACTGCCTATCTGACCTCCACAACCCAGTAACTGGGTAATACGATACCTCTTGGTAAGACTGGTTGTCAGACTTTCGGGCTTCTGACGACCCGTAACGACTGTCAAAGATTCACGAATGACAGCCGGGACCAACGGCTTAACGTGCTTTCCGAAGCACTGAGTCTCGGTGTGTAAAGATGGTCACCCAGCCACAGACCAACCCCAGCCAGCGTAGCTTAGCCTGATGGATCGACCCGTTCGGCTGTTATTACTTAGCCACGAGCTCCTCCGAAGGCGAGCCTATTGCCATCAATAATATGAATAATAGGCCTAAAATTATGAACAGCTTCAATATTACAACTTTTATGGCACTTTAAAAAGAATTGGAAAATGTTAACAGTTAGTGACTTGCGCTTAAATGCTGGAAACAAATGAAAATGCAATGAGGACTTCACCTGGAAAATGTTCATTTGACGTGATGATATCCCAAAAATAATTAAATCTACGTAAATTACAGTCACACTTCCGCTGTACAGTCAAAACAAACAAAAATGGACGAAGTAATTTTTATTTTATTTTTTTGAGGGTGGGAAATCTTCAAATAACTTCTCCCGCTCTGGGCGGAGCGGGAGGGCTGGTCAGACTCTTACTGACTAAAACCCACCCGTGTTCCTTCAGTTGCCTGTACGTTGCCAGGGGCCACGGTATCCCTTTCGGACTTTCCCGCGACCCCGGCAGGCATCGGTCCTAGCGGACCCCTTCCGTTGTGCTGACATCTCTTTGAGGCGCGCGTGGAACACTACGCGCCGTCGACCCGGGCCTGGTCCTTATCGGACGGCGAGCTACCCATTGCTCACCGTCCGCAAGCCCGCGCCTACGGTGGCCGGAAATCGGCTTGCGACTCCCGACGCCCGAGGCGTCTCCTGCGGCGACTAGGGGCGTGAGGGCGCGACATTTGTCTCTCCCTCACGCGCTCCGTCTCCTCCTTCATGAGCATTACTGCTTCCCACGCCCTCTCGCTCCGTACCATGGCCTGGACCAGGACCGGACGCGAGAGATCACTGCCGCCGATCGCCTCCGTGAGGACACGGCGGTGCCCCGCCCAAGCCGGGCAGACCTCCACCGTATGCTCCACCGTGTCCTCCGAAGCTAGACGAGCCTTAAGCGTGTGCGACTGTGTGCGTGCGTAGATTTGTAATGTGACCACAATATTCTCCTACAATCAGTATGACTAATTTAATAAATAAACGAATGTTTTAATACTTAATAGTAAAAATTCAGTGTATGTTTTATGATTATAACATAATAATCTAATTAGAGTGTTTGGTGGTGTGCGTTAACTCCGGGACAATGGCATGCCTAGACCAATATTGTACCAAAAGTAATGTGCTACCAAATGTAGGTTAAAACTACAATAAATATTCACTACAAGTATCGCGAAGACACAAACAGTGGGACTGTTTGAAGGCCTATGGCAGATGACGTGCGCGGGCTAATGATAATAGATTATGATCAAAACAAAATAAAAATATTTTCGTCTGAAATTCAAATAAGTACTTATTTATTTATAGACATTTAAATAATCTAAAAACTAACGGACTTGAAATAATAATAATAAATGTCTAAGGGGCCTCTGCGAGCTGGCTTTGGCCCCTCGTACGCCAAAGGTCCGGACCCTAGGGCCCCGAGATATGTCAAAGACATTTAAATAATAATAATATGTACAAGTATATAAAAAGGGGGGGGGGGGAATAATTATACCCACTTTTCTTCTGATAAGTTAACTAAACTGAAAGTTTCAGTCAGTGTAAGTTTTCAGGATTTTGCAGTTTTATTTTTATCTGTTCTTTAGGTCAAGATAGGTTTAAAATGTTTTCCCAAAAAAAAATTGTTAAATGCATTTCCAATATTGAAAAAAAACTGTGTAAGTTTAGAGCGTGCATTCTGACAATGGGCAACGTCGCAAATAGCTGTCAAATATTTTTCTATTTTGATTAATTTGGCAATATTACTATATGGAAATAAGAAATATAGTTAACTAGTGAATTAAAATATTGATTATGAAATGCAATAATTAATATCGTAACAACGAATATTTAGTTTTATATGAAAAATAAGTATTTGGATATTTTCCAAATGCCCTTTTTACACCAAATGGTACCAACATCAAATTCAGTTACCTATATTTCATATTTCCATACAGTAATATTGCCAAATGAATCAAAGCAGGTAAATTTTTGACAGCTATTTTTGACGTTGCCAACTTTTAGAATGAATGCTATTAAAGGTATAAGGTGTGTAACAAAAGGTATGTTGTGGTTAAACAGTCTATGTGTCCGTGTATGGTGGTACTAATTGCTATACAAAAACAATTTATCTTAAATAAATCACCCACAAAGGCACCAAAATACCAATCAGCAATTTTAAAGACTCATTATTAAAATCTATTAATATTCACGATTGATTGATCCGAATTTAAATACAACATTTATAAAGTACTGTTTCATACAGTTCTTTCTTATTAGAACTAGGTCATCGTAGTGAAATAGAATCAATTGCAATCACAAACGGTTTCATTTTACACGTGAAAATGTGAAAAATCGATTTAAAATAAATTAACATTCCGAGTTGAGTATCCATTATCTGAATAACTGTCAATACGTTCGAGCGATCGTATATTGATATTGACAGTTATTCGGGTTGTGAGTTTGATTTTCGAGTAAACTCATTACTACTCATTACTGAGGCATATTTATTCGAAAATCAAACTCTGGTTGGAGTGTTGAATTAGGGGCCGCCCCACTGACCCAAACTCTCGACTCTCATTGAGCGCACCAATGATAAGGGAGAAATGCGTATTCGCCAAACATACTTTTTTTTAAAACAAAATCAGCCTGCTTGACATAAGCCATTGCTTTTCCAGGCATCAGATTAAGGCGAATTCATTATAAGTACGAAAGTAAAACATATTAGCAGATATGAGAAGCCTCGGAGTCTGACAAGATTTAAGAACTTTAAGTAAAACTTTTTAAAAGCTATGAAAAGAGTGACAACAAGTTTAACCTTATGATGTTTTTCTGGAATTGGGTGGCAGAGGGCAGAAACTTTTGTTGGCCTTTTAATTTATTTTTCAGTAGCTTAACTTGACAGATGGAGGCATTCGAGTTTTTGATAAGAAGTTATCTTTATTAGGTTTCAACTGTCAAGTTACCTACTGAATAATATATACCTGTCTAAAGTCCAACAAAAAGTTTTTTTTTTTTCAGAAACTTTCTCTCCCTTGGTTTAATGAAAGAGCTGATAAAGACTGATCAGTAAAATTTAGATCGGCCATTTTGAAGATAGTTTAACATTTTACATGGTGTTGTGCCATAATATCATCACAGAATAATCCTAAAAAATTTAAAATTTTGTTCCTTGATTTTATTGTTAAAAATTGAAAATAAAACCTACAAAATTGTTTTATATATCATTACACAAAGAGGTTCTCACATCAGTTTCATTCAATGAAACTAAAAAATGTTCCCGTTTTCTCGTTTAAAGTTTTTCCTGAACAATTAACTGAAAATCCGGTTCCAAGAAAACTTTTCTTATTACGCAACTAAGTAAACAACTTGATAGAACTCACCTAAGGCATTATAATCCACTTAAAATCAGAACAAACACTTCAAAACCAAACGTTCCGAGAAAATCTAAGTTGAGAAAATATTTCGAGAAACAAAGTGCGACCTGTTAGCACAAGGAACGCGAGACGTCCGTCAGACTCGGCGCGTAACGCGAAACTGGCCCAGAAGGGGTTGCAAATCCTATATATACCGCTGAAATCCTCTGTTGCAGCTACCTGTAGGAAAAAGCGGGAAACAAAGGGTTAGAAAACTTTTTTTATGGTTTCGAGACCGGCTGTCCCGAAATTCCTTTGCTTTGAAAGGGGGTACTCTTTTTTCAAAACGTATGGTTGAGGAACGTGATTCAAAAAGTTTTAATTGAATTTGCCGGATTTCAGGATCCCCTAAAACGTGTTGAGGGTGGAAAGAACAAAAACAAAAGTACCTACATGGTAGGTAGATAGGTACCTCTAAAGTTCGTTTTTTAATCCCGTAGACTAATTTCACAGGTGCAAATGTCAAACTCCAAATTAAAAAAAATAATAATAATCATTTGAAATGTCTAATTAGTCAACGGGATTAAAAAACGAACTTTACCTCTAACCTCTATTTTCAAAGAAGATAAAGTGTATTTCTTGTGAAGATCTTGGTAGATGAAAAAAAACTGATAATATAGACAAATTTTGGCAATCTAATCATCAAATTTGCAGAGCCTTAAGTCAGGTTTCGTGGCTAAACTAAGTTTTTTTTTTTGGGTGGGAAATCATCAAATGACTCCTCCCGCTCTGGGCAGAGCGAGAGGGAGTGTCAGACTTTTACTGACTGAAACCCACCCGTGTTCCTTCCGTTGCCTATGTGCTGGGGCCGCGATATCCCTTTCAGACAAACCCGCGACCCCAGCAGGAAGTCATAATCTACCTGTGTGCCCAATTTCATCGTTCAGCTGATAAAGAAAAAGTCATGATGAAAAAGTCGTGTTGTCATGATGGCCCAGTGGGGCCTCGCCTCTAATGCACGAGGTTGTGGGTTCAAATCCCAGCAAGTACCAATGTGCCTTTTTCAATTCATATGTACTTTCTAAGTATTTCTTGGACATTACTGACATCGGTGAAGGGAAACATCGTGAGAAAACCTGGTTTTATAGTTCATATAAGTTTGAAATCGCCAACTCGTATTGAGCAAGCGTGGTGATCAATGCTCGTGGCTTCTCCGTATGAGAAGAGGCCCTGCCCTGCAGAGGGATGGAACATTATAATAGGCTGTTATTATTAATAAAAGTCAAAGTCAAATCATTTATTTCAAATAGGCCTTTTTAAGGCACTTGTGAACGTCAAAAATTACAAAAAAAATGAATTAATTGTAGTCGCCCCTTCCATTCGTTTTCGTATAGAGAAGAATAGACAAGAAACTCCACCGTTTTTATATAGCTATTATATATATCTAGCATTCTTTTTTTTTTAGATTTTGGCACTAAAATCTCGATCTGTGTATCTAAGTTTCATTGATAAGTACGAGTAAATCATTTTCATTCAACCAATCATTCATATTATTAAAGCTAAGAAAATGCGACGTTGTCATATTTTCTTTTTATGAACAAAAATAGTGTGAATTAAATGTTATTTTTATTTTTTATATTGCACCTAAGGGTTTTTTACATAAATAATCGTGACTTTGTCGAATAATTGTCTACAAAAAAAAAACAAAAAAAAAACTGCTATTTGATTCTTTGATATAGTCATACCCTAGAAGAGTACTCAATACTCAATTCTTTATTGCATTCCACAATGTATGTGCTTAGGTGGTAAACATTTGTTTGAGGAACAATCGTGGACCCTGTCGGGCACAGCAAAAGAAAGATAGTAGAAGGGTAGAGATGAGGACTTATCGATTAACTTTTATTCTAACTTATAAAAAAAAAAAACTTTTTTTGTGTATTTATGAGTTTCAGATATTGATCATTTAAATATTCGTTTACACTGTAATAACATTTACTTAATATATTTTTTTTTATTTATTCGTGAATAGATGGAGCTTTTTTATATTTCTGATTGATTCGGGTAATTTATTATATATTTTTATTGACATAAACAGAGGGCTTGTATGAGAGTTATGAGGATATAAAAAAAACACGTTGTATATAGGCCACAATTCTTCTACTTCTTTAACGTAAATTGAGTTTTTCATAGAATTGTACTCACAATAAATTATATTTAAGTACCTAACATAACATCATGCCTGTATTCCCCGATGGGTTAAGCAGGGGTGTACCTATACTTTAATATTATTTGTTGATTTATTTAAACATAATATATCTTAAGTAATCTAGTTTTAAAATAATATACCCAAATTAATATTTACTCTTTACTCTTTAAGTCATTGAAAATATCATGTCTTCTTTTTAATTTAGCTTATTCAAATCAAATCAAATCAAATCATTTATTTGCAATGAATGTAGGTTACATTTAAATACAGGTGGAATAGGAAGGAGTGAGCCATGTACATTCTGCCTGGAAATAGGCACGCAAAAATTATAAAAATTGTTACAAATTAAGATGTCACAGTTAATTATTAAAAAACCTATTGTTGTCTTCTTTTTAAATGTTTGATGTAAATTGATGGCCTGAAACACAGGTTTTTCATAAACCTAGATCAGGCAGGTCTACATTACAGTTAGAATTTAATTTTCCTCGATTGTAATTAATCTAAATCATAATTTTACTTTATACTTGAATACAATTTATTATTATTATAGTACGTCCCTTTAAGTCCCATGTAATAGGAGGCGAGCCTATTGCCATCAACCGGGCACAAATTCAGACTCCGGGCTGCTACTGAGAAATTCCAGATGGTGAAACCCAATAACACGTTACCCAACCCGGGGATGGAACCCAGGACCTCATGCTCAGCAGTAGCGTTTGCGACCACTTGACCAACGAGGTAGTCAAAGCTATGTAGATTTATGTAATTTAGTAATATACACCATAATAATACGTGAAGCAAAACTTTGTACCGCTTTTTTACGAAAATTACGCGGACGGAGCAGTATGAAAGGCACAGTTAAAGTTTATATGGAGAAGGAGTGTAGAAAACTAATATTTTTATATGATATGCATTAGAAATAATTATAAATTAATAAAAAAACGTTACACACACTACCATGCGTTTGACACACAAGATGGCTACCTTAGAATAATGACAACGCAGCATGGAATTTATATGTACTTTAAAACTTAAAATGTAAATGAATTATGGTCGAATTTCGACCAAAGTTTAACAACCATTAGTTAGGCAACCACTAGTTTTATACAGAACTAGGATTAACAGTTTTCGCGTCGACGACAATTTCAACAAAAAAAAATTGGGTCGTAAAATTTCAACACAGGGGGTTCAGAATCATTTCTGAACCCCTGCGATAAAAAAAATCATCGGTTATTAAAAAAAAATCTGCTGTTCCATACATTTTGACTCCGTAGGTATTGCACTTTTCTATGAAACACCTGTTTTTTTTTCAATAACCGACGAAAAACTTTAACGCATGGGCGTTCTGAATCCATGGTAACAGTATTTGCGTCGATGTCCCTGATACCCTGTATAATAAAGCAGAGGACTTTTTGTTGTTTGTTTGAACGCTAATCTCTGGAACTAGCAGTCGGATTCGTTTTTTTTTTTTTGCATCTGGTAGCCGAACTCTTGAGGAAGGCTATAAGTTATTTAACTTGACACTACGACCTTTAGGAGCCGAGCAGAAAGCAAAAATACTCAGAAAGAACGCTATGCGAAAACGAGGATGGTGCGCGAGCGGGCATAGCGTAAGCATAAGCATAAATTCAAAAGTCATTTATTCAAACTAGGCTGAGAATCAGCACTTTTCGAACGTCAAAATTACATAAGACAGTCCCCCAAAACGCCCACCCTTCACCACTTCCTAGTGCTTAGCTGGGAAGAAGAAGTGGCGCAACAAACTCCCCAGCAGCACAGCTCAGTTCAGTTAGAAGAACAAAAAAAAAGATTCTATATAATAGTATTCAAAATAATTTACATTACGCAACACAAAACATAATTCAAATTATTAGCCATATGTTAGCTAGCACACGCCAATATACCAAACAAAATCATCGATACTCAGGCCGAAATAAAAAAACTAAACGTAAACAGAATTTAATATCTAAATAAAAAAGCCTCCAGGCTATATAGTTGTAACTGGAAGTTATAAATGATAAACTAGGACCATCGATGTAAAATAAATAAACAAAGAGTTAATTACTAATAACAGTAAATAATATGATCAATTGTCGAGGTCACTAGCTAACCACATATTGCAATACAACTCATAAAAAAACAGTGTGATGAGTAGATTTTGTCATAATTAGCCTATAAATGTTCCCACTTCTGGGATTCAGGCCTCCTTTCTTCGAGATAGGGCTGTAATCAACCACGCGCCGGCCCAGTGTGGGTTGATAGATGTCACATGTCTTCGTGGTTAAACTTTTAATCTACGCTTTTCTTAAATTAATTTAGAAGGGCGTAACGAGTCCGCAGCACGCGTAGCATGAGCACCGTTTTGTCGACGGAAGAGTAGACAAAAGTGACGTTCCGTGTAGACAGTACGACGGCACCAAAGTAGAAAGACTCAACTGCACTTTTTACGAAATTCACTCTTTTACATAAATCGAATCAGAATTCTTTAGATTTTTCTTTCTGTTTGATTGTCCATTTTTGCTGATATTAAGTCACGTATATAAAGACAACTACAACAATTTTTCTCAAAGTGTCGAAGTACCATATTTTGGAACAAAAACATATTACAGTAATATTGGCCTTAACCATTTCCTTGGTAATGCCCTATTAACTAAATGATGTAAAATAGAAGATGGATAGCTTTGTTCTTATATTAATTATCACAGTTCTGCGTTCAAACCGCTCTCCTGTAAAATCATGATTTTGTAGATAACCGTTTATACTTTGTGGCCGTCGAGTAGAAAGTTTTCTACTGTCTTTAGCATCTACACACAACACAACAACTGTCAGTTGTCAGTGTGATTTTGACAGTTTGGGATAGAAAACTTTCTTCTGCAATAGTCTACATAGAAAAGGACCTAGACAAAGATCGATAAAAACGAAAAATAAAATGACACATTGTAGAAATATTTCTACGATGCGATGTCAAAAATGGAGAAACGAAATGTCACTTTGTATAGAAAGAGCTATGTCTATTCTTCGTAGAAATAGAAAGCGTCATGCTACGGGTGCAGGTCACGCTCAATCGATCTCGTGGTCCGAATGGAACTGACTGCCTCATCCAGGCTCCTCTGATGCTTAACTCTTATCGTCTTAAAACGTTCCCACGAGAAATACAAGCCGACCCCGGCCACATTCGACGCAATTAGATTTACGTCGTCGCCTCTCATATCGGACACCATTATTCATTATTTAATATCAATAAGCTCTAAGCGCTAACAAAGAACACCGTGATCTTGAGAGTTCGATGAGGTGTGACTGACACCTTCGTCTCACGCTGATAAGAACTGGACGATGTGTGAGTTGACACCATCGTCTCGCGCCTCGCGCCGAAATATACTCGTATGTAACGGATAAATGAAAAAACCGTTTGCAGTTCAGATAAAATTATAGTTCACGATCAAATTAATCACACTAGCAATTCACACACTGTAGGTACATGACACAACTATTCGGAATGCTCGACAGTTTCTAAACGTCTTCACTGCTTGATCGGCACCGATGAACTCCTAGCTCCGGCCGGGCCGAGCGTTATGTCGTAGACTCTGACGAGTGCCGCTAGGCGGCGCTGGCGTCCCGATTAGTCAGTAACGTATTTCCGACATGTAATTAAGGTAATGATCATAAATTTTAATTTTGTTGGGTGGAAAGGGTGTTGGTTTATCTGTATCATAAAATACAAAATCTCACGAACGAAGTCGCGGGGGAAGTGTGGTTTAGTCATATACATATATTGAGCTGGAAACTTCTCCCAGAATAGTTATATATGTCAATGTTTCAAGTTTTCCAATATTATATTCCTAGAAATGTAATTAATAAGTAGTTCTATGGCTTCTGGTTGCCCTCATGTGGTGTTAGCTGGAACTATGTTTGTTCCATCAAAAATAGTCCTTGCTTGAAGTACTAAGCTAGTCTTCATAACTAAGTGCAGTAAGACACAACTTACATGTACCATACATTTGAAAATTTGCATACATTCATTTCAAATTTACGAATGTATTTGGATAAATATTGTGTTTGCGTAAAGATAATTTTCACTTAAAGCAGTAATAAATATTGGTGATTTTGAAGACGCACTCAGTTCAGACGGTGATCGGTTTTACGAATTTTGCCGATGCTACATCTAAGTTGTGTGGTACTGTACCTACTTACAGTCAGCATCAAAAATATATATATATCGACAACAATTCATTTAAAGTTCGTGTCAAATAACTTTGTCGCTCTGGAGTTAGGTAGCGCACTGGCATGCGCGCTACTGTTTTATAAGGAAGATTGACTACTGCGCAGTCATTTATAGCTTACTTCAGAGCAGCAAAGTTATTTGATGCGAACTGTAATTATCTAGAATCTTTGTTCTATAACATTTTTTTTTTTCCAACTTACATACAAAGTATCATTACAGGGTAACTTGTTGCGATAATGTGCTTCTCTAAAACTCTATCCTAAATTATTATTATAATAAAATTTTGTAACTTATTACAAATAATGCATTCTTTGTGAAATCACTCAGCGAACAACAGAATAGTCCGTGTCACTAGCTATGAGGTTGAGAGTGCGGATTGCGCTCGTCATTGGCGTCTCACTTAAAATATTGGTCCGAGCGCACCACCAGCAGCCGTGGCTGTCGACGTCGCCACACGTACCTGTCCGGAACACACAAACGTACATGCAATTAAATGTCCGCATTATGTATTGATTTGATTTGATTGTCTACAATTTGTGTTCCATAATACTGTTATTAATAATACCAGCCTGTTACTGTCCCACTGCAGGGCAAAGGCCTCTTCTCATACAGAGAAGGCACGAGCATTGATCACCACGCTTGCTCAAGACGGGTTGGTGATTTCAGACTTATATTAACTATAAGTCCAGGTTTCCTCACGATGTTCTTCCTTCACCGATGTCCAAGATAAACTCAGATAGTACATATGAATTGAAAAAGGCACATTGGTACTTGCCCGGATTTGAACCCACACCTCGTGCATAAGAGGCGAGGCCCCACTGGGCCATCATGACAACACTACTACTGTTATTATGGAACACAAATTGTAGACAATTAAATAAATTCTCGTCGATGTATAATCTTTTTGAGGATGACTGTACATACCTACCTACTTATGACGTGGTTCGTAAACGTGTTGCATTTTCTTTGAACGGCTCCATAATGTTAAGTCGAGTGTAAATAAATGTTCAAGAAGTTAATCCCAGACTATTATGAACCACCTTCCACCAGCGGCTTAGCCCGCGTGATATTTATACAGGGTGGCAGGTGACATCGACGCGAAGACGGTTACCATGGATTCAGTACATGATTCTGAACGCCCCTGCGTTGAAATTTATTGTCGGGTTTTTAGAAAAGTGCAATACGCGGTCAAAATGTATGGAGCAGCTGTTTTTTTTCCACGGTAACAGGCTTCGCGTCGATGTCCCTGACACCCTGTATGTTACTACTAAAGAATTGTTAAAAATCGGTCCATTCGTTTTTGATTTATTCATTACAAACAAAAATACTATTCAAAAACATGTGTAATGTTATAATGTAAGACAGAAAAGGTTTTTTCATCGGTTCTATTGAAAAAATGGGTAGAATTAAATACCATCAAAGAAGTTCATATGTAACCAGTTTCAAAAAACAAAATCCCGTGAACACGATGACCACATCTGTTACCGGCCCGGTGCTATAGTCGCCGAGCGCTGCAAGCAAGAATAGTCCTTACGGTGGTTAGATATGATTAGATATGATCTATCTCCCTGTGGAATGCTCTCCCCCAAGAAATCAGGATGGCAACCAACCGATTATCCTCCTTGTAAGAAGCTGGCAGTATCATCACAACGTAACGTTTTCCCTTTGTTTGTCTTATTTATTTTAGTATATTCGTGTATTTATTTATATTGTATTATATACAACCTTAGTTTTTGTTTACACTAAACCTCTTAAGGGGTCATTGTACTCATCATTATGAACAACTTTCACTATGGGACCAACGCCGAAATCGCGAAAAAAAAATCAGCTGTTCCCTACATTAGTGTCCGCATATCTCGTCGAAATTTTTTCAACAAAAACTAAGGTTGTATATGGGTTAATAGCTATACATATATACAGTATATCCTTATATTTAAATAAATATATTCGATATTGCACCTACCACTGTTTACCTCTGCATCACCCAAAGGTTGACTGGTAGAAAATGCCTATGGTATAAAGTCCGCCTCTGTACATTTGTGTGCTTAAAGTGTTAAATCTATCTACGTATATTTATAAAAATCAATGTCACTTTTCGTTGTATTTTTATACGAGTAACTCAAGAACGGCTGGGCCGAGTTAGCTGATTTTGGTTTTGAAATGTTTGTCCAGTCCAGGGAAGGTTTAAACGGTGAGAAAATTAGGGTAGGTAGGGTGGGTACCTACCCACCCTACCTACCTACCCTACCTACCCTACCTACCTAGGTGGGGTAGGTAGGGTAGGTAGGGTAGGTAGGGTAGGTAGGGTGGGTAGGTAGGGTAGGTAGGGTAGGTAGGTAGGGTAGGTAGGGTAGGTAGGGTGGGTAGGTAGGGTAGGTAGGGTAGGTATGGTAGGTAGGGTAGGTAGGGTAGGTAGGGTAGGTAGGTAGGTAGGGTAGGTAGGGTAGGTAGGGTAGGTAGGGTAGGTAGGGTGGGTAGGTAGGTAGGGTAGGTAGGGTAGGTAGGGTGGGTAGGGTAGGTATGGTAGGTAGGGTAGGTAGGGTAGGTAGGTAGGTAGGGTAGGTAGGGTAGGTAGGGTAGGTAGGGTGGGTAGGTAGGGTAGGTAGGGTAGGTAGGTAGGGTAGGTAGGGTAGGTAGGGTGGGTAGGTAGGGTAGGTATGGTAGGTAGGGTAGGTAGGGTAGGTAGGGTAGGTAGGGTAGGTAGGGTAGGTAGGTAGGTAGGGTAGGTAGGGTAGGTTCAGTCTGTCAATCACAAAACTTGACAAGGAGCATTAGTACCTACAGCAAACTCTTCATCAGATAGATAATGAAATTTAAATTTAAATTTTCAAGAAGCTGTATTTTCTCTCGATTCCAAACTCATTAAATCATAATTATTCCTTAATTCACAAAGAGAAGCCGTTGATACTAAACATCCTTTTGAAATTAAACGCGGATTACCTTCTATTACTTAGAGAGGTAGGAAGTCCCAAGTCCCTTTTGTGCTTCAAATAAGTACATATGGCAACAAAGTATAGACACAGTATAATAGAGTACAGTATTATGTCCAGTGACCTTGAAAAAATAACCTACAGCCGCTCGGTAGATAAACCTTCCGCGTCGATGCGCGTTGTTTCGGCTGTTTTCTATGAGGACATAATACTGTTTCTTATTTATACTGTGATACAGAGCCGTAGTATGCCTTATTAAAGCTCCCGTCATAAAACATGTCTTACACTTCAAAGGACGGATATAAATCTGTAAACAGCTTTACATGATATCAATTTTGGTAATAAGAAGCATTTAGTTGTTTGCGTATTTTCTTTTCCAAGAAATGGTATCGCAGTTTTTTGCAATGTGCCTCCCTATTAATATTAGATAGGTACATATAATACAATGGTCAAATATTTATTCTTCTTACATTTTTTTGCCTCCTTATTTGGAGGTGTAACATCTTCCCTCTAGCTTTCCTGCAATCTGTGGGAATGATGCCGTGAAAAGGGACGGAAGGATGTAACAGGAAGCCGGGGAAGCGCGCGCTATTTGATTGGACCAATGAGCGCGCCGTGCTGGAGTTCAGCGTCAGATGGTACCAACCTATTTTCCGAGAGGTTGTAAACAGGATGATGACGATGATGGTGATTATTGGTACTGTCAGCCAAGATGTCAGATGTTACATATTAAATGCGACTACTGTAAGGCTCGCCCGTTTTTTTTTCTCTTGGGAAAAAAGCGTGAGTTTACGTATGTGTGCATGATAATCCAGGTGGTATGTACAGGTGTAAGTGTGTAACAAGACCCTTTACGAAGCCATCATCAATGCATTCTGTACAACAAAGTACTTAACTTTGTCTAAATAATTGTGTAAATAATTGCTGGGCAACAACTTTATATTTTTGTTGTGAAAATTCGCTGTTTCGCACGCAAAACTTGGTGCTTATGGATGCAAGCAACGGTACAGAGATCGTGGGAGTATCATTTAAACTTATTTTCGTTAAATTTGAAAGAAGGAAAAAGTATTTATTGTGACGCGCACAGGAAATCACACATAACTAAAAACACATTAAACATAAATAAAAAACAATAAAAAACAAAATAACAATAAAAATAAATTAAAGAAGGAAGTCCTGTACGAGGCCAAAAGGCTCCTATCTCAGCATGATGCCGCGACATTTAAAAATAAATAAAAATGTGATGATACGGATAGATAGATACAGACAAATGAATATACAAAAAAAAAATTAAAAGGTGTGTGAAATACAATGAAGAGTAAAATATTATGTAATCCGCGTGTCTGCATCCGACGTAACATCAGTTACTAATGGTAATTTGAACTTAACCTTTAATATCTCCGTAACCAGAAGGTTCCCAGGTAAGATCTAGTGCAAAAAATATATCGTAATAACGAACAAGTGACTCCCGGTTTCGTAAAGGGTATTTTTACACCCGATATAATTTTAGAAATAGATATTTAATGTGAAAATTAGGGCCCACAAATAATTTAATGCATTTAATGCTATTAACGTCTTTATAACATCATTTGGTCTCTTTCTTTTCGCACCGGGGCGCACTGTGGATCGAAAAAAGGCTCTCGGTGTTTTTGCTTCAATCGGCCTCTAATAGCCAAGATCATGCTTAAATATATCATATGATAAAATCTGGTAATAAAAATCCGAACTAAATCTGAAAAAATCAAGAATGTCAAAAAATCATAAATAAATAGTTACATCACCGTGTGCAAGGATAAATATTATTAGTAGCATCATACATTTTTTTTGCAAAAAAAAATATAAGTTGCCAATTTGTCTACCAGATTCCCTTCGCCCAAAAACCGACACTTTAAATTTAAGCTCCTATGTCTTCGAGAGTCTTTTTTCGATCGGCTGTGCGGGGCCGGACCGCAAGCTGAAAAAAAATCTGAATAACTCAGAATGAGTGTAAAATCTGTGCGGCGGTGGTGCGGCTCCGGGCGGTGCGGCTCCGGGCGGTGCGGCTCCGGGCGGTGCGGCTCCGGGCGGCGCGGCGTCATGTACAGGAAGTCATGATTGTGGCTTATTCTGAGTGGATCCCACAACCGGATCTTTTTGGGATTCGTTAGGAATGTGCATAAAATCAACATTTTGTTCCGGTCCGATCCTATTTTGTGGAATTCGTTAGGAATGGGGATGAAATTTATATTTTGTTCCGAACTGATCATCCCGACGCGTTGCAAGGCAACGGCATCGTGTGGGCTCACTTTTAGAATGTTGTAAAAGTCGTATTTCTCATTTGATTTCCATTACTTTACTATGTATAGGTATGTCGATATTCTGTACTCTTAATTTTCGGGATCCTGCCGTTTTACCGAAAAGATTTTGCCCAAATATCACTACCCAAACAAATTTTAGGAACCTTTTTTTATACCAATGCAATGTTAGGAATGATTTTAGTACGCACATTTTCATTTGGTCAAATTTTTACTTGGCTGAATAATATCAAGGATAATGTAATTTAGCCATTTGGTCTTTAATCAAATGATTTAAACGTTTGGTTGAAAAACGACCAGAAACGACAAGATTATATAAAAAAAACAGGCTACCCGAAACTGAACTAGTTAGACGAGATTAATTATTTAAAAAAATGCTACTAACTAAAAAAAAAAATGTTTACTATTATTATTACCTGTTTAGAATTTTTCCCAAGTGAAAAAACACCCTTGTAATAAAACGTCTTTATTTTGCGTAAAATTAGTTATTCCAACTGAAATATTTGACTAAATAAAAATTGTTAAAAGTACTAGCTGGTAAACAAGTTATTGTTTAAACGTTCACTTGCAAAACATTAGGTTTGCGTTACAATTATTTGGGAAGAGATTTTTTGCTAAGTAATAATTTGGCAAATGAAATGATGCGGAAAGTTGTTTGGGAAGTGATAATTTGGCAATTTCTTTTCGATGAAACAAGCGAGACCCTTAATTTCCATTTCCATCTATTATTTCGTTGCGAGGATCATTTCATATTGGAATGAGTTCGGAACAGAATATCAATTTTTTCCTCTTCCTAACGAATCCCACAAAGTCGGATCGGCTTGTGGGATCCGATCGAAATAAACCATAATTGTGGTGCAAGCGAGCCTTAGTGATTCACACAATCAAACTATATAGAGATCACAAATAATTCCATTTACCTAATTCCGAATATGTATTTTCAAAACTATAAGTTACTACTGCATGGTAATTGGAGTATTAACATTGATCTTAAGTCAATCCTGTGTACTTAATACTAACATAACAAGATTGAGGAATTTATTACATGCTCAAACTCAAATCACGTAGAGTCTAAATTAATCAAATTAAGTAAAGTCCCCGTCACGATAAGCCATACATTTAGTAAACAAAGAACTTCTACTAAGTTACGTAGCGAAACAAATAATCCCAAATTCAATCAACTCAAAGCAACATACGTGTAATACGAAACTAACGAGCAATTTCACTTGGTCGGGTTATAATTTAGCGATATAAAGTGCTGTCATCTAATGTTTTGTGGTACTGGAACTCAGACTCGTTCAATATCACAAAGAAAGTGAAATTGCTCTATAATTTCGTGTATCACGTATGTTACTTTGATTTGATTGAATTTTGGATTATTTGTTGTTGATTGAATTGTCGCTACGTAAATTAGTAGAAGTACTTTATTTACAAAATGTATAGTTTCTCGTGACAGGGACTTTAGATAAGTAATCTCGATATTTCTTAATTTGGTTCTTAGCGCCTAAATAAACATCTTAGCAAACATTCCTTACTTGTTGCTGTTATATAAAAATGTAATATTTATTTCATATTATAAATTAATGTCACTTTTCTTGTCTGTCTGTGTGACCACGTTGTTCTAATAAACTACGAAACAGATTTTAATTCGGTTTTCACCATCATTTAGAGAATTTACTCCGGAAGGTTAAAGTGATAATACATTAATATTAAACTTTATACAAATAAAGAAGTCTCGATGTTTTCGAAAAATCCGTGCGAAGCAAGGGCGGTTCGCTATTAATTCATCCTAACTTATAATATTATATGTCTCCTCCGAAACGGCTTGACCGATCCTTATGAATTTTTGTGTGTATATTCAGTACTCGGTCTGAGAATAGAACGTAAACTATTTTTCATATCCCTAAGTGACAAGGTTTTTAGGATAGGTAGGTGAAGGTAGGGTAGGTAGGTAGGTAGGTATGTACGTAGAGTAGGTAGGTAGGTAGGGTAGGTAGGTACGTAGGTAGGTAGATAGGTAGGTATGTATGTAGGTAGGGTAGGTACGTAGGTAGGCAGTAGGTACTTAGGTAGGTAGGTATGTAGGTAGGTATGTAGGTAGAGTAGATAGGTAGAGTAGGTAGGTAGGTAGGGTAGGTAGGTAGGGTAGGGTAGGTATGTAGGTAGGTAGATAGGTAGGTATTTATGCAGGTAGATAGGTAGGTATTTATGCAGGTAGGGTAGGTAGGTATTTATGCAGATAGGGTAGGTAGGTAGTAGGTACTTAGGTAGGTAGGTAGGTAGATGCGCCGTAGATAAGTAATTAGTGCTTCCCGTGCGAAGCGGGACGGGCAGCTAATATATATATGAATAACTCATATTATAATAACATTATAAATGCGAAAGTTAGTTTTTGTTTGTTTGTTACGCTTTCACGCGAAAACAGCTGAACAGATTTGGAAGAAATTTGGAACATAGGTAGACCATGACCTAGGTTAGGACAAAGGATACATTCTATCCCTATATTTTTATATATAATAATAATATAATAATAGGTAGGGTCACGCGTCACGAAGCGCCGCCGCCGCGCGCCGTCGCGTCGCGCTACTTTGCAGGGGCCTTTATATGTGGAGTTCTTAGAAAAACAACAAAGTTCTAGGAAAATATTAATAAAAAACATCTTCTCTTTAAAAATACGTCAAAAATTTTCCAGTTTCTAATTAATGTAGAATATTACTGATAATAGGTTTTTACAGTAGGTAACAAAAGAAAAAAATAATCATCTATGGTTGGACATTTTCACAACGTTTGCAATAGAACTTACGATTACACAGAGAGTTGGCATTTAAAAGCAAAATCCACCGAAAACAAACAGCTGCTTTTAACTTTTAAACACGCAAATGCTATTCAAATGTTTTAATGATATTTACCACCCACCATCGTTTTTACGATCGATATTTTCACAACAAACATCAACCAAGGAATCTACTCGCTTTTATTTATATTCGCTAGATCGCAGTTCAAACTGAATGCTATTCCATAAAAAAATTGTGACGTCATTTCTTGTTTCAATTTGAAATAAGAAACATCATCTACATTCCACGTTTGAAAAGATTGTTTCATCTGCCAGCAGCCTGGCCAAGTCCTGGCCAAAGATCAAAAATCACCGTGTACAGTCAGGCTTGTAGGTGAAAACGTCAGTAAACCGTTTTAGTGGAAATTTTTTACTTTTTTTTTCTTTAATGGAAAATGGATTATCAATCCTAAAGAATGAAAGTTAGTTAATTCAAAGGAAATACACAAGTATTTGTTGTGGGACATTTTCACGATGTATTGCTGCGCACGCGAGCCAGTAAGCAGTCGCGGGGCCCCGAAAATACTAGGTAAGTACAAGACAATAGTGTCAAAATCCTGCATCAAAAACAAAGAAAACATAACCCTTTTATGTATCACGTAACATAGTTAAATTCTGCTAAATCCTGTGAGTTGTGAAGGCTGGATATAAATAAATGAATCTCGGAATTACTTCTGGCTCCCGGAAAACTATTTTACCAAGTAGAGTCCATTAAAGGCTTGTGCAGACCAGCGCGACTTGTCGCGCGACGCGACACCGGTTATTGTTATACTGTGAAGTTTTCTTAGAAATTGTATTGTTCGTGTCGCGTCGCGCGACAAGTCGCGCTGGTCTGCACAGGTCTTAAGGCTCATTGGTCGATAGGGCTCGTATGCGGGGTGCGGGAGATTTCTGTAACACATGCCATAGAGCCCGTTTGCAGGAAACCGTTTTCATTAGTCGATAGGGAACGATTGCGGTATACGGAGAACATGCACATGAACTGTTCATTTTCATTGGGTGTGAGTCTCCGCACGCTTTTTACTTGAATTTGATTGGTCCTACGCCCGCTACGGGGATTCTCCGCAGACGGTGTCCCGAACGCGTTATCGACTTATTACTTAAATTTGTCACTACCCCGCCTGCGGTCCACGCATGCTGTATATCGACCAAGTTATCGACTAATGAAAATGAGCCTTTATAGAAGGGACAAAAATTTGGGATCCGGGATCAGCATACAAATTATCAGGCGGTAACACATAGGATTATGAGACAAAACGATTCAACATAAAACTAGTTTGTTGAAACACTCGGAAAATTATCTACCTTATTTATATTTACAGCGAATGAAAATGTATTTAATTATGAATTGTTTGAAATTTGCCTGAGGACTTAATTTTCGTGATGTTTGATGGGTAGGGATATTATATGCGTCACACGAAGCTAAGTATTTTGAAATGAATTAATTGTTTGTTTGAAAGTAGTCATATGGTTTGAAATGGAAGCTTTGTTTTAGATTTTTATGACATTGTTTTTTTTAATGATTTTTTTGGAAACCTTTACCTATTTCAAACAAAAAAACTTAGGAATAAAGGAAGAAATAGTCACCAATTAACGTGATACTCTCGTTAGCAATGAAAAATAAATTCTTAACAAAATAAAACAATTAAGAAAAGATATTCAGTAAATACCGGAAGCCCATTAGAAGACAATGACAATTTCCCGGTTTACTAATGTTTGCCATAATTTAAAATGCAATAATTTTATATACCATACTTGTATTTGCCACAATTTCATTAGAAATAACGCTTCAGTTGCCATAATCGTGAAATTACATAAAATCATTTTCACTAATTTCATTGGTCATAATCGATCAAGTTTCATAATAATTGTAATCCATAAATTTATTTGCTATATTTTTCATTTTCAATAATTTCGTTTTCCATTACATTTATTCACCATAATATTAATTTGCCCATACTAGCACAACAATGATAGTTCAGTTGATTAATATATGATTTTACGATACAGATTTTTTATTAACAAGGAAACCTAAAAATAAACCTAATCTACCATGCATGCTTGCTTTGCAAAAGAGGAAATCTAGCACTCGGCGGCCGCTGCCGCGGCACGCTCGCTGCGCTCGCTCGCCTTCGCGCGTTGTTTGGGCTTTGGTCACAGTTCTAACCTAACCTAACCGTTTCGAATTTGACAAACTGTTTATTATCTAAAGATTGTTTGCTGTAATAAGTCATTTGATTACAGACAATAAACGTTTCTAAATTATATTAAATGTTGCATATGTCAAGTATCAATTACATATGTAATGTGTTACTTATAGAAACTAATGATTATAACACATGTTAATATGGAAACTTATTTTATGGCAAATAAAAGATATGATTAATAAGTTGATATGACAAGCGTTATTAGCATAAATGATAATAGTGCATGTAAATATTATGAGGGGGGACGATTATGGAAAACAATAATAGTATAAATAATTTTATGGCAAACAAGACAATACCCAATTTCCCATCACCAAGCAATTAAAACTGTAACACAAAATAAAACATTCTTAAGATAAAGTAAAAAGAAAAATAACAGGGTATAAAAAAGACCACGCATACTCAGCTTTCTGTACATGAAACTGAATAACTTTGTGCAAAAGTTATTGCTGGGAAACGACTTTTAGTTTTGCGAATGTATGAAAAACATTGTGACAGACTGAGGAATGCATATGATCCTCAAATTAATAATGGTTTACCAAGTTTTATAAGTTTAAGTCACAGTTCTATTAGATGAATATTAAAGTCATTAATTCAAACTAGGCCTACATTTAACTTTTTGAACGTCAAATTTACATAAGACAATCTTCCAAAATGCCTGCCACCACTTCCTGGTGTTTAAAGCTGGGAAGAAGAAGTGGCGCAACAAACCCCCAGCAGCACAGCTGTTTGTTCAGTTAAACGAACTCGATGAAAAAACGACAGAGACCAAATCAACGTCTCATCTATAAAAACTTACTCTATGACAAAGCTGAATAGTTTTCAATTAAACGGAACTGCCGGCAGCAGGTACGCAATTACAGAAGCGACATTCCAGAACAATAAGTGGATGAGTCTTGAATCGTCTCCGTTGCCGTTATTCGTCTATATCGTCACAGTTTCTAGCTACGGATGGAACTGGTTCGGATTCTGATGGAGTTTTCTCGAACATTCCTTTTAGATTCTAAGTATTGTGAGCTCTCGTATTCTGAAACTGTTCTATGGGCTTACGTTTATGATTATCTTGCTTTTTTTAACACGTTTAGTGACCTCCTGGAGGGTTCACCTAGTCGCATATGGGAAGCTGGGAGCCCTCGCGGAGGGCTCATTTTAAATGTAGGTTGTAGGTTTAAAATCCAAGCATTAATTAAATTTTTAATTTTTTGTTCTCGGTTACAAATATTCACCAAGAATTTAAAAGGTTGGAAACTACTTAGGCTACAAGAGCCCGTGAAAACACAATTTTACTTAGTTTTACAGTGTTTTATGGTTTTAAACCTAATGCCGTTGACCTTCCGCGATGGGTAACTTTAGCGTAAACGTAATGCCGGCAATCCTCCCGGAGGGTTCGCATCCGACGCCCGCGAAACGGCCAGTCCGTATATTTTGACCAAGATGTAATGTTTGTAGAGTTAGGCCTTGTAGAGTTAGTTAGGGGTTTGGCTCTACATTAGATCTGATAACTTATCTATAGTATCTATTATTATATTATCTGTAGTAGTATATATATATAGCAAATCAGAAATTTCCCCCCCGCACATGTTTTACATAGTTTGATATTGCTGCTGCGTTCGCGATGTTTTTACCGACTTCAAAAAAGTTGGAGGTTCTATATTCGTCTGTATTTTTTTTTTGTATGTATGTTTATCTATATTTTCGTGAATTGTGGACTGATTTTGAATAATTTCTTTTTTTTTTTTCAAACGAAAAATATGTTTTCAAAATTTGTCCAAAATTGACGAAAGTATCGATGAACATACATACTAAAAAACAAAAAGCAGCAGAACATAGACCCCATGGGCGCCGGCAGAAATAATTTCCAGATGGTGCAGATTTTAGTTTTCTTAGTGTTTTTATAGTGTTGCCGTATTTTAATTTCGAAAATATATAGATAATTCATACAGTCCAAAAAATCCAATAGATCAAGAATGATTGCTTGATTACATGTGCAAGAGCGAGCTAATTAGTCGGTGTCAGTGCGCGCCGTAATTAATTAATCAGTACAAGCAAGCAGACAAATGAGCTAACGTGTGTTTATTTTCTTTATAATTTTAAATATGAGTGACATAAGGCGATTTTTGTGCAAGAGAAAAAAGATGGAAAATGAACAGTTTAATGCTAAAGATTGTCCAAGTACTTCGGCACAGCAAAGTACTAGTAAAACTGAATTAACAACACAACAAACTTCAGTTAATATTTATGATGTGGGTTTATATCTGGATTCTAACGTACCTACCTATCAGTGATGAAATACGGTTTAAAGTGCTCGAAACACCGTGGAAACCTCCGCAAGATTATGATTTCAAGCAGGACATTGATCATAAAAACCAAACACAACAACGTGCATTTCGCCACGAGTGGCTCACAGCATACCCTTGGTTAGCCTATTCTGCTCAGGCTAAAGGACCACTTTGCCGTACATGTGTATTATTTCCCGCACAAATTCATCGAGGCAGTACTCAGGGGCCATTTATCGTTCGGCCATTCAAAAAATATCAAAAATTTCATGAGTGTGCGAAATCTCATGCAAATAGCCAGTGGCATCGTGAATCGGTTATACGTTCTAAAAAATTTCTGGAAATCATGCAATAAAGAAAAAAAAAGACGTTTATGAACAGATAGATACTGAATATCACGAAATTTCAGAAAACAGAAAAAAACTTCAACCCATTATATCTTCGGTCTTATTTTGTGCTACGCATGATTTACCCCTTCGAGGAAAAACAGAAGATGGGTCAGTTTTCAAAGACTTACTACATTTCCGAGTTGAGGCAGGAGATACGGTTTTAAAAGACCACTTTGCAACTGGTTCGAAAAATGCCCTCTATGTATCCCATCAAATACAAAACGAAATTATTGAAACCTGTGCTGATGTTCTTCGTGAAACCATTACTGATGAAGCAAAAGAAGCGGCATACTTTTCAGTCTTGGCTGACGACAGCGGATATAAGCGGGACTGAACAGCTTTCAATGGGCATAAGATACGTCAAGTTTGACCAAACGAAACACAGTTACGTAATACTTGAAGAATTTTTGGGGTACAGACCACTTCAAAAATTAGATGCTGCATCGATTTCTGAAGTTATAATATCTTTTTTGACATTATGTGGTTTAGATCTCAACAAAATGGTTGGGCAAGGGTATGATGGTTGCTCCACGATGGCTGGACATGTTGGTGGAGTTCAGAAAATAATTAATGATAAATATCCAAAAGCAAAGTATTTCCACTGTGCTAGTCACATATTAAATCTTGTTGTCAATGATTTAAATAATTTGAGTGAAATAAGAAATACTGCTGGAATGATTAAGGAAACTGTAACTTTTATTAGAGAGAGCATTTTACGGCGAAAAAAAAATCCAAATATTCCCTTGTTTTGCGAAACCAGATGGTCTGCAAAGTACAAAAGTATTCGAATTTTCGCTCAAAATTTCACCAAAATTGTAGAAGCATTACAAGACCTCTCAGAAGATCAAGCCACTAATTCTAAGACAAAGGTTAGGTTAGGTTAGCTTACCAACTGCGCACTGCTTTGACCACCACAAATTTTATTGTGGCATTGCATATTATTGCTACTTACTCGGCAAAGCTTGAGCCTGTCTGCAACCAGCTTCAACAAGTGGATATTGACATTAATTCAGTTAATGACCACATTTGCAAACTCACTAAAGTAATAGAGGGTCACAGTCAAAACGCATCGCAGGAATTTACTGCTATATTTGGAGAAGCTAAACAAAGTTGCGAAGACCTTAATATTGAGATTAAATGCCAACGAGTTACGAAACGACAGGCTCATCGATCCAACCACCCATCCGAAAACGTTGAATAATTTTACAGAAGAGCTTTATACATCCCATACCTTGATTCGATCATTTCTTCTTTAAAAGACAGATTTTCTGAAACACATAAAAAAACATTTTCTCTGTTACAACTACACCCAAAAATAATGAAAGGCCTCAGTAAAGAAGAATTTCTTAGAGCTGCAAAAGACATTGAAAATTTGTATGGCGATCTTTTACCTAATTTTATTTCAGAAATCACGACTTGGTTTGAAATGTGGAAATATCCACAGCCAGCGGCAAATGATATCAGTGAAGTTGATCGATATGAAAAACATCTAATAGACTACATCGACGAGGCAAAAGATTTCTTGCCTTCAGTAGCAGAAGCGATCAAGATTGGCCTTAGTCTACCCGTCACAACGTGCACAATAGAAAGATCTTTTAGCACACTGAGAAGAGTTAAAACTTGGAATAGGTCCACAACAGGTGACGAGCGACTGTCTGGATTATGCTTGTTAAGTGTCCACCGAAGCAAGATAACCGAGGACAATAAAGATAACTTTATAGAAAACGTCATTAATAAGTTCGGTCAAAAACCCCGCCGGCTGCAGTTGCTTTTTAAATGAGAATTGTGTAATTACTGCCTACTAATTATTGTGAATAAAAAAAATATTTCCAACAGACGGCTTTTTATTTCAATAATTCCTGTTGATCCCGAGATTCCCAAGGGGTGCAAGTGCACCCCCTGGCACCCCCCTGCCGGCGCCCATGATAGACCCTCC
The DNA here is from genome assembly GCA_916701695.1 of Agrochola macilenta. Taxonomy (NCBI): domain Eukaryota; kingdom Metazoa; phylum Arthropoda; class Insecta; order Lepidoptera; family Noctuidae; genus Agrochola; species Agrochola macilenta. The sequence goes on from OU753569.1 coordinate 5,270,893, forward strand.
TCCTTTTAAAAAAAGTCGGTTATGCATCATGTATAAGACGAAAGGGCGCGCAGCGTGGTTTTTTCTATAATTATCTAATGCATAATTTTACCTACAAAAGTAAGTTTAAACGTGACTTTAACATAACTTTTATCGACAACAGTACCTACTTAGGCATATAAAATCCAGGGAGGGGGGGCAGCTGCTCTCCCCTCCTCTGGGTATGCCCGTGAATGGAGTCTAACAGAGATTCTCTTACAAATAAATAAAATGTTACTTACTCCAGACTCGCAAATAACAGAATAGCTTCTTCAATCAACTCGGAAAGTGCACTTTGTATTTTGCAGTTATCAGAGCTCTCTTGGAAAGAGTTATGAATTATTTCTACGAAACTTGTACATTTGTATTTTACACTAGCTTTTGCCCGTGACTTCGTTCACGTGGAAGTCGTAACACACCACAATATACAAAAAACAGCCACATTTTTATAAAACTTCCCTGTATACTATGTACGTTTGAAGTTTTCTATTCAACAGCCAAAATATACAGAGAGTCAGGACTGGTGAGGCGGGAGCAAGCGACGTACAGTAACAACAGCCGCACTGGTCGATCCATCAGGTTAAGCTACGCTTGCCGGGGTTGGTCAGTGGATGGGTGACCATCTTTACATACTGAGAATCCTCCGTGCCTCGGAAAGCACGTTAAGCCGTTGGTCCCGGCTGTCATTCGTGGATCTTTGACAGTAGTTACGAGTCGTGAGAAGCCCGAAAGTCTGACACCAGTCTTACCAAGGGGTATCGTATTACCCAGTTACTGGGTTGTGGAGGTCAGATAGGCAGTCGTTCCATGTAAAATACTGGTATTCAGCTGCATCCGGTTAGACTGGAAGCTGACCCCAACATAGTTGGGAAAAGGCTAGGCAGATTGATTGATAAAGCAAAAAAACGTGTCTAATATTTTTTTATTATATGACTGATGGACTAATTAGTTTTTTTTTTTTCCCAGGCATCATCCCTATTGCGGAGTGTACCATCTGTATTTATTTGTGGCAAGGTCTAATTTCTATAATAATGCGCCTGTATCACTACGTATACAAGCCACTTCAAAGACATTAGCTTAATAACAAGAAGGGCCTCAGTACAATGATTTTATTGTTGCGTGTCCCAATCCAGTAAAATAAAAACATTTATTAAGCTTCTTCTTTGTGAGCCTCTAGGGTACTTTATTTACTTAGTTTACTTACGAGTTCACTCATAAATTGATTTTAGATAGGAGTAGCTATCTCATGTTCAATATGTTATGTTAGGAAATGGCTTTTTCTTGGGTTGATACTGCCGCCTTGGGCCATATTAGAAGGCTAAAAGTCACCCAAAGGAAAATGGAGAGGGCTATGCTTGGAGTTTCCTTCCGTAATTGAATACAAAAATGAAGAGATCCGCAGGAGAACCAAGGTAAACGACATAGTTCAAAGAATTGCCAAACTTAAGTGGCAATGGGCAGGCAGGGCACATTGCTCGCGGAATAGATGGCCGATGGGGCTGAAAGGTTCTGGAGTGGCGACCGCGTATCGGAAGACGTAGTGTTGGAAAGCCTCCCTCAAGGTGGATAATCTTATGAAGGCCGCAGGAATCCGATGGATGCGGGAAGCACAGAACCGGTCGAAGTGGCGGTGGTTGGGGGAGGCCTATGTGCAGCAGTGGACGTCTTTCGGCTGAATTAATGAATACAAGTCGCAAATACACATGCCTGTAACTTGCACAAAGGTACTCAAGTAGATTGCATGCCATTGTGCCGTAATAACTTTAACCGATTTATTCCGTAAAAATCTCCGATTTCTGAATGCCACAATGACCGAAACTTGCATATTTTTCTTGCATAGGATTCCGTACCCGAAGGGTGCCAAACAGAACCCTGTTACTAAGCCTCCTTTTTCCGTCCATCTGTCCGTCCGTTCGTCCGTCTGTCTGCCAGCGGTTGTATATCATGAACCATAGGTAGACAGTTGAAATTTTCACCGATTATGTATTTCTATTCTCGCTCTCACAACAAAGAATAAAAATAAAATAAAGTTAAACATTAAAGGAGGTCCCCATAATAATAAATGTGTTTTTTATAGTTAAGTATTTTTTTTAAATAAGTATGTAGTTTTCCTTCAAATTTGTGTGTCTATAATATGTCTATTTAGTTTATTTATCACTATAGTTTTGCCTCAGCAAGTCAAGCAATTTAACTTGTACGTGCAGACGTAGACAACTTAAATTAAATTACCGCCAATGAGGTCATAATAAAGTAAATAAAAGTGCAGACCTTTATTTACTTTATTACCTACCTCATTTCAGTTATACTCGCACAGAACAGAACCTCTTTTGTTTGCAGTTGGTTATTGCAATGGCGCACTTTCATTCACTCCAAGGGCTAGTTTTCTGCTTGAGTTTTTGAAACTTTAACAGTACAGTAAAGTATTTTAATCGACAAAGTTAGCGTGTGCAAGCCAAAAAAATTTTAAAAGTACTAGTTACAGTTTCGAGAATTTTGTAATAACATTTTGTCAACCCAGTTTTCAGTATGCTCGGAATGAATTTAATCTAAACTGGAAAAGTAACTTTAAATCATAGTTCAAAACATTAGATTAAACTCTCAACATTATTGCAGTTTTTGACGTGCATATTATTATAGCTTTGTTGAATTGTAACAAAATTTGTTGTAAATGACATGTAGGGTAAGGTAAAAGTACCAACACTCGTCAGATTTTGATATTCATCGACTTTGAAGCACTGCTGTGTGAAAAGTATTTCATGTAGAGTGAAACTTTTTGTAAGAAAAAATAGAAAATTTATCCGTTATTCTATTTATGTAGCAATTTTTTATATTTTTTTGTTATAATTAATACTTATTTAAGCAAATGTAAAAAAAGGGCGATTTGTACCAGTTGTCGTCAGATTTGTACTAATACTCGCCAAAAGGACCCAGTAGTCGTCAATTTTTAATGCTAATTTGAACTCTCCGCTCTAGAAATTAAAGATCAAGATGAGAACATATTTAAAAAAATAGTGATTGACTGATATGAGTGACAAGTCTTAGTAACAATAGGTAGAAGACCAAATCCCAAGAAATGACTTATTAAAAGTTGTGTAAACAGGAACCAGAGCAGGTAGGTAATAAAAACGTCAAGATAAATCAAATTCTTATATATTTTTCATAAAAAAATAATGAGATCATAATCACAGAATCAGGTTTTATCAGAATCAATTTTATAATAAGTTTTTTCTCATTCGTGAAATTTTTCATCATCAGTCATTCATACACACAAGTATAATTACTAAACATACATTTAAGGTCAAAAGCAGGCCCATTTCGCAATAAAAAAAATTAAAAAATAATAAAACAAAAAATAAAAACCCTCTTATTGGCTTGTTGCTAAACTGTAACTCTCTAATAATTATTTTACAGATAGCTTTACCTTCCGCGATAATTAATCAAATAATCATTAAGTATTTAATATCCAAAGGCGCTCCCTCCCCGCGAGCGTATGCCTGTAATGTAACAGTTCAGATTCGAGCTTAAATCAGTAATTGAGGAGAACCGCGGTAATGGTAATATCCAAACGAATCTTGGATTGATACATTACTTTGCGGATGTTCCCGGTGAGAGAGTGCCTTTATACCCAATACTTTTGCACACCTTAATTATTCATAATCAGACAGCAATTTAAACTTAAATCAGTAAGATAAAAAAACACCTAAACTAAGTATTATTCTTGGCATAGCATAATGCTTATTTATTATAAAATAACATTTCACGAAAGTGCTGAGAAGCAGAAGTGATTAGTAGTAAATCAAATATAAAATCGTATACCTACAAAACAAAAATATCAATGAAACATTATATTATAGTAAAGCTACACTAAAACATTCAAAACATTATTATGGCTGGGCGCTACAATAGACACAATGAAAAGTTATTTGTGACGGTTCGATTTTTGCACAAGTTGTATGGTACCAGATTTCACAGATTAGACATTGTATCATGTCTGTTTCAGAACTTGTTTGACATAACCGACAGTACCAATCATCTTTTTTTACTTCCTGAGTTGAAGTGCTATTTGCTTTCTTGTTTGTTGCTTTCTTATGTGTCTGTTCTTTTTTAGCTTTTGCTGTTTTTCTAGCTTCGACCCTTTTCCGTTTGCATTCTTCTTTTTCGGTCTTCATCTTCGGCATCGATCTTTCGCTTTTCAAAAATTTGCCACCGGTCTGAGGTCACAACACTGGGTATTTTTATTTTTGATTTGGTTGTCTGGGTCTGGCTTAGATGAGGAGGCCAAAATAAAGCCTCTTTGAAAGGCGTTGGAATCATAAGGTTACCATAGAATTTTTTAGATTTTTCTTTTGTTTCCTCAGATGGTGGTGGTGATTGTGACATGGTTAAATTACAGTCTGATCCGTTGTGTCGTGTCGTATTATCTGTAATTCTAGCATTGCTTATTGACGAGGAATATGATGTGTGAGTGTCACATGAAATAGGTGATATTTGACTGCCAGGCATTAAATAAATAGGGTTAGGTGGTTTTGATTGCGGCAAGGTTAATGAAAAATCCGTTTCATCATCTCGTGCAGTATTTTCTGTAATTCCAGCAAAAGTTATTGATGTGGAAGACGATGTAACAGTTGATGTCACTTTAGTTATTGCTCTGGAAGGTACAGTTACAGTGATATCGTCACAGGACATTGGCGATATTTGACATCGAGGCGTTAGGTAAATAGGTATAGGTGGTTGTGATTGCGACGCGGTTAAACTACACTCCGTTCCGTCGTGTCGAGCCGTATTTTCTGTCATTCCAGCAGCAGTTCTTGTGATGGGAGCTGATGTGATTGTCGATGTTACCTTAGTTTTGTCTTTGTAAGATACAGGTAAAGAGATATCGCCACATGACATTGGTGATATTCTATTGAGAGGCATTAAATAAATAGGGTTTGAACCTACCGTTCGAATTATTTTTCCTGCTGGTATGAGTGGATTACTTATTGTTTCGCGTAATTCAAAGTTTAGAATCTGCTCTACAGATATTGGAATTTCTGTGTCGCTTGTCTCAATTGGGTTAGAACTCATTTGACTTAGTGTTCCATTTACAACTTCGTATAATTCTACCTGTCCTTCATTTGCTGCCTGGTCTTCGTTTTCTATATTTGCAATAAATTTAAATTCGGGTTGCGTTTTATGAATGACTCGAACCAATGTCGACCTGGCCTATTGTTTGTGAATGGAGTTTTACGGTTGAGTTTGCGAACTAATAATTTTATGCTATCTAACAACTGATCTTTGGTTACAGGGAACCCACTTTCTGCCATGAAAATTAACCAAGTCTTTAAATGATTTTCTTCTTCTTTGGTTAAAATGGAGAGTGGTCCTTTAGCGCAGCCGATCGAACTACGGCCTTTAATTTTGTCAATCAAGGTGGTCCTTGGCACTTTAAATTGTCTTGCTGCAGAAGATGTTGTGACCCCTTGACGTACAGCCTCTATGGCTTTTGACATATCCTCCTGCTTGTATTGTTTTTCAGCCATAATTTTCTGTAATAAAAATTATGTTCATGCATCACGACAATCTAAAATAAAAAAATTATACATAACGATAAGCCCCATTTACATGGTTTAAGTTTGTGGAACGTTCAAGAACAATAACCGCATGCCATAAAGAAAGCTCAAATAGTGCCATTCAAAAATTGCATGCAAGTGTTTATGTTACCGGCCCAATCTGATTTCAGGCCAGGATTAAGACACTTATCACGTGTCCTTAAGCGAGTGCTGGAGGCCCACAGCGCGCAGCGGCACAAAGAGACGCAAGCACAAACCATTCCCAGTCTCATAATAAATCTCGTCGAATTGACAAACACGTGAAAGACCTAGAACTCGTCAATAAAGTAATAATACCCCTAAGAAACAGCTTAAGAGAAACCCCGTTTATCGTCAAATGAAGGCCAAACCTTAAAATATGATTGCACAAGGGGGTTAACAACTATTTAACGGTCCCGATAATAGTTTTATTCCAATTTTGTGGCATAAAACACAAAAATATCTACAATAAGACGAGTTTAGAGACAACCTATAAAGCGTGGCCCAGTAATCGTCACAATAGTACATAAAATGACGAGTTCTAGGTCAAGTAGGACTTTTTGGGTACCAATAGATGTCACATACGAAAAATAATACTTTTATGATTAAAGTGTTCCAAATATCATGTAATATCGTTAGCAAATTAACTTAAATAATTCATAAAACAATCAGACTTACCGTACACCCCACTGAAGCTGCACAAATAGAAACACAAAACCACGAGCCGAGTGCTACGTTTAATAGCTAAACTTACAAAAAAACTATTTTTTTCTTGGAGACACTTTCAATGTAGAATATCTCTGACGCCATTACAGTTGCAACTCAGTGTTGCTATTTTAATTGTGCAATATGTTACCAAAAATATGTTGCCATAAAAATCGGCCAGTTTAATGTTTAGTAGAAAAATATATTGTCGATTTTAGATAATTTGACGACTTCTGGGTCACTGTCGAGTTCACCCGCGTTTACCTTAAGTCGTCATAAGAGGGTTTATCCTAAAAGTTGGCAACGTCGCAAAAAACTGTCAAATATTTACCTGTTTTGATTCTTAAAGCAATATTACTGAATAGAAATAATAAATGTGGATAACTAGCGAACTAGAATATTAATAATGAATTGCAATTATAACATTGAATTTGATGTTGCACCCATTTTAGGTGTAAAAAACGCATTTGGAAAGTTTCCAAATAGTTTTTTTACATCTAAAACTAAACATTCGGTGTTACGATATTAATTATTGCATTTCATAATCAATATTCTAGTTCGCTAGTTAGCCACATTTTTTATTTCCACACAGTAATATTGCTAAATTAATCAAAACAGTGAAATATTTGACATCTATTTGCGATGTTGCCCACCTTCAGAATAAACGCTCTTAAGAGAAAACTGCTGCAGTTTCTAATCTCAGGGTAATCTAAATTAATTAAAATCTTTTCCATCCAATGAATCTTTCATTATTATCATAATATATTATCTACCAACCAGCATTCATAAAAACACTAAAATCTTTAAACATAATTGTATATTTTTAGGTTTTACAAAAATGTTCCTTCGGTACTATTAGGGGATATGGGCGTCTGCGTAAATCTAATAAATAAATAAATCAGCCCGTTGCACGGTGGATCGAAAATCGGCTGTAGAAGACATAGGATCTCGATTTCTTAAATGTTATTTTTTTTGCTGGAAATGACTTCTGCTGATCATTACTGTTCTATAAAATGTTATATGAAATAAATGTGTGCACAAATGGAAGAGTTATAATTTTTATAAGAAAAAAATGTATGGAGCTAGTATGAAAAATCGAATTATCTCCTAAACGGCATGTTTAACCGTAATATCCTTGGAGGTGGTCATAGTGCTAATTATTTATAATTTTTTGGTTGCGGATTTGACGAAAAATTTCATGCCGTTTTTTTTTTAAAATCGTCAAAATATTTTCATTTGTTTTTTCATATGAAACGATTCCTTTTAGTGTTTATGTTGAAGAACACGGACTTTTAACTACACGTAACATAAAATAGCATCACTCCTATATTTCCGAAGGAGTTGGCAGAGGTTTATAGTACACCCACACGTAGACAACTATGCTTGAGCTAGATATTTATCAACACATCATGAGTTTTAAAACTTTTCATACAACCAAATTACCAATTGTTTACTCTTCTAATGAGTCCGAAAAGAAGTAACTACACTGATTAGGTCTTCTAATGAGTCGTTATAGGTTAATTTAATGATTTTCAATATCTCACGACAATGCCAACTATGGATTACATTCAACTTTTCCTGATAAGTAAGCTAATTTGTTAATTAGCAGTGCTATGAGTTCTAAGAATAGTTAGTGACAATTATACATTTTCATTAGCTAATGAGAAGATAACTAATGAGGGTAGTTACCTAATTATTGGCGTTTTGCAATAAAAGGGCTAAAGTTTAGTTTTATAATTTAGTTTGTTCACAACTGTGTAACTGCTAACACTAAATCTGCGACTATAAAATCTTAGAATGGAAAGTTTAATCACGAATTTAGACTTGTTTGTTCTTCTACGAAGTGAGAGTACTTCATTTGATCATGAAGTATTGTTCAGTGCAGTTGTATCCCGCATAGGCGATTGCCTGTCTGACGAAGATCGTGTTGTTCTCAAAGAATTTTGTCGGAGATTTACGCGAGCCGCTTTACAAAGGTGGCAGAAATCCAACCGATTCCTTGATAATTTCAGGAGAAAGTACGAGAATTGGTTGGGAGCAAATATTGATTGGCCGAGTTTTGTGCAAACTTTAGTTAATCAAGAACCAAGTGTTGATGAGATACCAAGAGCGCCCTCAGTCTCTCCAGAACCGTCGACATCAACGTCCATTGGAACAATGACGAAAAGATCCCGTAAACCATTCGAAGATCTGGGAAGTAAACAAAAAAAGAGAAGATCTGATGAACACACAGGCGAAGATTCCAGTGAATTGGCATATGCAGCTGCAGCACGTTTAAAAGAAGAAGGGCATGGAGATATCGCCTCTGTCATCGAATACATGATGAAAAATCCTGAAGCAGCCGCTAAATTAAATGAAACGCTTAAGAAACCAGCGAAAACAATCATATTTACGTCAGAAAAGCCGCTTGGATTGCTTCTTTCCCTAAAACTCTCAAAGTGGCAATATATTACGTTGCGAGAGGCTGCCATTCGGGAAGGTGCTAAGGATATTTATCCATCTTACTATAAAGTGCAACAAACTAAGCTTGATTGCTACCCTCCGAAGCAATCAGTGACAGTTACTGATTCATCGGCTAGGATTACACTTCAAGCTTTACTTGATATCACAGTTACAAGAATCCTTCAAAGCCTTTCTAAGGAAGAGCATAACAAGCAGTTGAAGCTGATATCCAAGTGGGGATTTGATGGTGCTTCTAACCAAAGCCGATACAAGCAGAAAATGGAGGGTGAGGAAGATGACTCGAGCATTTTCATGACCTCCTTGGTGCCACTTAAACTGACAGATGGAGACAACATCTTATGGACGAACCCAAAACCATGCTCAGTTTTGTATTGTCGTCCAGTTCAGTTTACTTTTGTAAAGGAGAGTGAAGCAGTTGTCCTTGAGCTGAAAAAACAAATGGATGAAGAAATTGAGGCCCTTATCCCCACAGAGTGCAATAATAATAATAGGGTGACTCATGAACTAATGATGACGATGATCGACGCTAAAGTTTGCACTTACCTTTCTGAAGCTAGATCAAATGCATCGTGCTACCTGTGCTTAGCAAAGCCTACAGAAATGAACCGCTTAGATGCTGTAACATCAAAAATTGTGTGTTCTGACCTGTATGAATTTGGCTTGTCATCCCTACACGCCCGTATAAATTGTATGGAATGTCTGTTACACATTGCATACAGGCTCGACTTCAAACGGTGGGCAGCGAGAAGTGATGAGCACAAAGAAATGCTACAGACAAGGAAGAAAATAATTCAAAATAAATTCAAAGATGAGCTCAATCTGTTGATTGATATAGTAAAACAAGGCTCGGGAACCACCAATGACGGGAATACTGCAAGAAAATTATTTGAGTTTCCTAATAAAACCGCAGCTATAACCGGTTTGGATGAAGACCTCATCAAAAGATTTGCTGTAATTTTACAAGCAATTACATCTGGAGAGCAGGTCGATATAATAAAATTTAGAGATTATGCCCGCAAAACAGCAGAAAAGTACGTATTATTATACGACTGGTACTACATGTCGTCAACCGTTCATAAATTATTAATCCATGGGGCTGACATAATTGAGAAAAATAATATTGTGCCGATTGGGACTCTCTCGGAAGAAGCCTCAGAGTCTCGAAAGAAAGATTTTAGGAGGTTTCGAGAACATCATTCGCGGAAAAGAAGCAGGCAGGATTCCAATCAAGACATTTTAAATATGCTTGTTGTTTCTTCGGATCCTTTGCTAAGTGCACAAAGGCCTAAGTTAGATGCCAAGAAAAAGCAGAGCTTTTTTGCTGAAACTCTCGACTTAATTCAATTTCAGGAAACTGAGTTCGAGTTTTTGGATATATCCAATCTGGATGCTGACTCAGAATTGGGGTCTGACAACGAGAGTGATAAGGAAAATTTGTAAAAAAATTATATATGTACTTATTTGTAAATTTGTGTTTGAGTCTGTTTGGGTTTTTTTTTTGTAATATTTAATGATATTTTGTCTTTTTTTGTATTTATTTTACTTTATTTTACAAATGCTTAGTATTAATTCCTTAAATTAAATTATTTTGTATATAATATAACTTTATATGTTACTTAAATAAGAGTTTGATAATCTTTTTTTATTTAAATTAATAAAAATGTGTCAAAAAAACAGCAATTTTTTTATTTAATTTTTCTTGTTTTGTGTGTTCTTAATATTTGGGTTAATAACATATCGAACTTTTTAACTTGGACACTAAAAGGGATCATTTTACATGTAAAAATAAATAAAAATATTTTGACGATTTTTTAAAAAAAACGGCAATAAATTTTTCGTCAAATCGGCAACCAAAAAATCATAAATAATTAGCACTATGACCACCTCCAAGGATATTACGGTTAAACATGCCGTTTAGGAGATAATTCGATTTTTCATACTAGCTTCATACAAATTTTTCGTAAAAAAAATATATTTCCTTCGTTTTTGGGCAGAATTAACTCGGGTGTCATTTTTGTACATAGTAATGATCAGCAGAAGTCATTTCCAGCAAAAAAAATAACATTTAAGAAATCGAGATCCTATGTCTTCTACAGCCGATTTTCGATCCACCGTGCGTTGTCCCACTCCTGGGCAAAGGCCTCCGTTTCCTTTTTCCACTCAACCTAATAGCAAACAACCTAATCGAAAGAAATATATATCTTGAAAGAGATCCTTCTTACGAATTCATACTTTTTACCCAGCCAGCCCAACTGTTGGTATTTGTCGAAAACACCACGTGTTGTATACTCTAAGCCACGAACCGTTCAGAGAATGCAAACAATCAAGTAGCTACTAGTACAATAAAACATACTCTGTGTTCTATGTTATAGGGTTGGTTTCCGCACATAGTCCGTCAGGTGGACCATTGTACGTGAGCCATGGCGGCCGTTTGGTGGTTATTCCAACCAGCCCACCTCCCTCCAGAAGCTAATTAATGCTCCTGGTTTGTTTAGAACTTCTGTGAAAGATCTGGGTGACCCGAGGGTTTCTGTTCTACTCTGGGTGACGCCTGTGCATTCAAAGAGCACGTGCGCGACGGTTTCCTCAGTCTCCATGCACGCCCTGCACAGAGGACTGTCCGTAATGCCTATTGTGTGAAAGTGTTTGTTTAGAGAGCAGTGTCCCGTGATGGTCACCAGGTCCCCGTTCCATCACCAGGCGCAGGCCGTTCCTGTCCAGGCGTAATAAACGCTTGGTCAGCCCACTATCCAAAGATGGCAAATCATACTCATTTCCTTACATTTTCATTTCATTAAATACAGTTCAATGCAAAACACTTTTCATCAATCCTACAGATTCTTTCCGTTGTATGGTTGTCTGGAAGAAATAGCTTTTTGCGATTGGATCGCGAGTTGTAGGTCGTGAGTTTGAACTCAAGCCGGCGCTTTACTTTGTGTAATTAATTTCATCACCACTACTCTCAAAACGAAGAGAAGAGAGAAGTGTCGTGATGACTCAGTGGTTAAGGCCTCGCCTCTCATGCACGAGGTTGTGGGTTCAAATCCGGGCAAGTATCAATGTGACTTTTTCAATTCATATGTACTTTCTGAGTTTATCTTGGACATTATTGACATCGTGAGGAAACCTGGACTTTATAGTAAATATAAGTCTGCAATCATCAACCCGTCTTGAGCAAGCATGGTGATCAATGCTCGTGCCTTCTCTGTATGAGAAGAGGCCTTTGCCCTGCAGTGGGACAGGCTGATATTATTATTATTTACTCTCAAAACGGCGAAGGAACATCGTGAGAAAACCGGCATGTCCTAGAACCAAAAATTCAAAGACAAATGACATCTACTAACCCGCACTGGGCCCGCGTGGTGGAGCCCACTCCCTCTGGAAGAGAGGAGGCCGGTGCCCACGCAGCGGGAACATTATGGACTGATTATGTTATGTTGTTTATTTCCTGATTTCCTTCCCACCCTTCAGTGCATCATAAAGTAACTTGATCTGATTTATCTACGACGAATATTTTTATCCAGTACCTAAGAGGTATCCGCCTGAGGAGCTCGTGGCTAAGTAACAACAGCCGCACTGGTCGATCTATCAGGTTAAGCTACGCTTGCCAGGGTTGGTCAGTGGATGTGGGTGACCATCTTTACATACCGAGAATCCTCCGTGCCTCGGAAAGCACGTTAAGCCTTTGGTCCCGGCTGTCATTCGTGGATCTTTGACAGTCGTTAAGAGTCGTCAGAAGCCCGAAAGTCTGGCACCAGTCTTACCAAGGGGTATCGTATTACCCAGTTCTGGGTAATACGATACCCCTTGGTAAGACTGGTTGTGGAGGTCAGATAGGCAGTCGCTCCATGTAAAATACTGGTATTCAGCTGCATCCGGTTAGACTGGAAGCCGACCCCAACATAGTTGGGAAAAGGCTAGGCAGATTGATTGACCTAAGAGGTATCCGTCAAATCCAACCTACGGTCTACTAGTTTTTTAATTCTACTGAAATTACTCGAAATGAAAAACAGAACAACTTTGTATTGCTCATGTTACGTGGAAACAAAAGCAACTGCTTCTATAGCGAATAATAAGCTATTCATTAGAGAGCTGCAGCATTCGCTTTCTAAGTTTTCAGCTACGTATACCATACTATTCTGATAGTTACATAAATCTTTGCAAGAAATTTCATTTACAGCCGTATAAATCGTCGTCGACTAGCAAGATTGCACTTTCCTTTTAAAAATTATGTCGAACAAGATTGACTGTCCTGATCTCCTACATAAACTACGTTTCAATGTTCCTCAGAGATCAGTAAGATTTAATCCGCCTATCTCCATTCCCTTTTCCTCTTCTAACTACAGGCAAAACTCATACATGGTGCGAGCGAGTAAGGCCTTTTATATTCTTCGTAAAGAGTTCTCACTTGACCCATTTACCATTAATACCTATTCTGCACGCGCTCGGCTGAACGCTGACTTTTTAAAAGTGCATACTTAGTGCTTATTGTACCTTAAACATATATATTACGTATACATGTATATATACTTTTATAGTCGGGGTACTTTACACAAAGAAAACTCCAACTATTGTGCGTGTAAACTGCGTATATTGGTATATATGAAACGAAATGAAATAGACATGAAATAACACAGAACTTAAAGTAAAAACATAAATAGACCGCTCGCGAGGCGCAAGAGTACGGTCGCCGAGCGCATGCGCGATTATTGGGTGCTTGCAACTGACTGGCCTAGCGGCGCGGGGCTGCGGGCGACATGGATAGTGTTGTGCCGGCTACTAGTCACGTAACCTCGCCGCTCACGACGAACTCTAGAAGTGCGGGGAGTTGACTCTAATAGGGGTCGCGCTATACTTTATCTTTTTTATAACAGTATAGTTAAAGAGCTTGCTGATAGGATGTATTCTACCGAGACCTACAAACGGTGGCTACAACTAGCTACGTAACTGTTTAATTTTAATTCTGATTTTGATTTCGTATTTGATTTTAAAGTGGATTTTGATTTGAATTTGAATTTTGATTTGAATTTGAATTTTTGGTGAAGTAGAATTGAATTTTTGTTGATTTTTTTATTTTTTTTATGTGATCTGCAATAAAGATTTTTATTTATTGATTTATTTATTTATCGTGCTTGTTAGTGATCCTAAGATTTCTACTACTTACTCTGTTTTTACCCGTGAGAATCTGTAATTGGCTGTATGTTTCATATACTCGTACAACTGTTATCCATTTGTTATAGAGCTATATTATAGAGCTATAGAGCTATAGAGGAGAACCAACAGCTCTGTTGGTTCTCCTATCAATAAATAAATAAAGTTAACAATTTAATTGGCCTCTATTGGCGAGAATTCCTGAAATAACATACGTAACATAATTCCTTTGAAAAGGATCAGTTAGCAAGCAACCAAAACACTAACTACTGACGCAACAAGCCTTTCTAGTTCTAATTGGATTATTCCGGATTAAACCGGCTTGCACTGGACTTTTTAGAATTTTGCATTCTACGCTCGGTTAACAAAGGGTAACGATAAAGAACTAAAAGGATACTAAATCGGTTTTAAACCGGATTTATGGGATAAGTCACTTGTGAAGCTTGCAAATTCGGGGAAATTGATAAGCTTCTCACAATTTTTTTAGACGCTGTTACAACGGGGATTGCATAATCTCGATAAAAGAGCATGTGACTATTTTTAACGAGGTAAGTTTCAGCAACATCCCCTTTTATTTTTTTATTAGGATTAGAGTTAGCGAAACTTCCGTAGGAACGCCGTACGTCAGTTATTACAGTTATTTTATTTAAGCCTCGGACAGACACAGAGAATACTTGCTGCGATTAGGCACTCGCATCGAGAACTCGTTGTTTGACAGGCTGTTGACTGCGAATAGATTTATTAGCCCCGAGTTGAATTCGCCGCGATTTGAATTGAGCATTTGGGGCATTAATCTTATTTACTTTATTTTATTCTATTAAAGTTCCGTTTATTAAGATTAAATGGTTGTCAGTTTGACGTCAGTAGCAAACGGAAATACGTAGCATTATTTTGCTACGATTAAAGTATCTCAATTGACTAACGTTAGAATTATTATAAGATTGAAGTTGCGGACGGCATTCTGGTTCCAACCGTGAAGTCGTACAGACGTTCATAATACCTATCAAGTGTAAAACTATGCTGAGTAATCACGTGCTGTGAATTTGTTTCATCGAAAAGAAATTGCCAAATTATCACTTCCCAAACAATTTTCCGCATAATTTCATTTGCCAAATTATTACTTAGCAAAAAATCTCTTCCCAAATAATAGTAACGCAAACCTAATATTTTGCAAGTGAACGTTTAAACAATAACTTGTTTACCAACTAGTACTTTTACCAATTTTTATTTAGTCAAATATTTCAGTTGGAATAACACATTTTACGCAAAATAAAGACATTTTATTACAAGGGTGTTTGGGTGCCAATATTAACAATATTAATATTAACTATTCTGGTAGTATTTTTTTTTAGTTAGCAGATATTTTTTAAATAATTAATCTCGTCTAACTAGTTCAGTTTCGGGTAGCCTGTTTTTTTCCATATTTTTTTTCTATGTAATCTAGTCGTTTCTGGCACTCGCCGGCCGCTACCGCGGCACTAATCGCTTCGCTCGCTCAGCTCGTGCGTAGGAGGTTACAGTTTTAACCTAACCTAGGTTAGGTTACCATTTTTTTAAATAATTAACCTAATCTAACTAGTTCCATAACTAACTGACCAAACGTTTATTGTCTAAAGATTGTTTGCTGTAATAAATCATTTGATTACAGACCAAATGGTGTGGTATTCCATTATTTGGAACCACATCTTTTAGTTTGTTTACGTAGAAACACGTTAGTCTTTCTTTATATTATTATACTAAACAAACCATCTTTTGATTTATATTTACCTATTGATATTCTATGACACATGTACTTAACTCACTTTTATATTCTGTAGCACTGTTTACCCCCTGTAAAGCATACTTTTAATTATCTCTTGATTGTTTTAGCATCCAAATCGATTTTATAGTATTTAATTTTCCCTTTTGTAAAAACTTTAGAATATTTATATTCTGACGTTTTCATCTTAAACTGTCATCTGTCGTAATTGGGTCGTAATTTACTTTTCTAAAACATAGACAGAACACATCATAGATAAGTACACTCTATCTTCTCTCATAAAGTGGGTATACACACTGAACCATCGCAATAAGCGTAGATCTAAGATTTCTCCTCTGTAAGCCGTTTTTATTAGTGCTGGTCATATCTAAATTAAGAATTAACTTGAATATGTTTTTAAAACGTTTAAAATATGACACAGAACGATAAAAACGGTCTTCATATTTTTAGAGTCTGGTCTTGTCTGAGCCCTCGGAGAGTCGTATTTTTAACTTGAGACGGAGTCACTGTTTTTATGCCCTTAAGTCTTATTTGTTGAACAGTTAGCTACTCGAATATTAGTCTCTTAAAACTAGCATAACTAGCGTGCGCGAGTGTCCTAATTTTATTGTGTAATTTAAACTATCGATACTGAGTGGATTATGTCAATAAACATTCTAATACTGTGTAATACTGTGTTTAATTCGCTCGGCCCTCCTGCCTAGCCCTGTAGGAGGTGCTCACTTCTAACGAACTCTTAACCACGCGGCGTAAAACGCCGCGAGCACACGCACACGAAGGCCTCCGACACTAGACGTCGTTACTCTCCGAGAGAGACCTCCGCCGTCACCTGTGACGCTAGCGCGGTCCTCCCGCTAGGTGAGGCGCCTCAAAGCGCCTCCATCTACAAAGTCTCACAACCTCTACTCCGTTCCACAGGCTGGAGTGTACCTCCAGGGGGGATAATCCTCAGCCCAGCCTCCTGCACGCTGCCTGCGGCCTGCCTGCCTGCCCACCTGTTCCACTCCCTGCCTGCCTGTTCCTGCCTAACCTGAGCCTGTCTTGTGCCTGTTCCTGCCTAACCCGAGCCTGTCCTGTGTCCTAAACTTAACTTTACTTTTGCTAATTTAACTTTTAATTTTTAATACCTTTTTTATTATAATTTAATTTGTGACCTACGTTTCCCTCCACGGAGGAAAACGTTACGTTACAATGGCTAAATGACATTATCCTTGATAATATTCTGCCAAGTTTGACCAAATAAAAATGTGCGAACTAAAATCATTCCAAACATTGCATTAGTATAAAAAAGGTTGCTAAAATTTGTTTGGGTAGTGAAATTTGGGCAAAATCTTTTCGTATTATTACTAGTTTGGTACAAGTGAAATGTTAATGGTTTTACTTCTCAGAAGCGGAATAAACCCAAAACTGAAAATATCGCCCATCAATCAAAGTTTTTTGAGGTTAAACTGAGATTCCAAAGTGTAGGTACACTCAGTGGGAACCGTTCATAATTCTTGAATGGCAATAATTGAACGTTCTTTATTCAAAAATCATTTATTTTACCCATAAAAGGCCATAATGTTATACAAAATTCTAAAGATATAAAAAAATAGTTAATTAATTAATTAAGTAAATAAAATTAGCATGTCAAAATTAAATTAAAATAATTAATAAAACGCGCCTCTGAGTCATTTGTTTGTTTGTCATTACATTAATCATATTATAGCAATGGTTAATGTACTGACAATCAAACCTGTTCGCAAATACGCTCAGGATGGTGTTGGAGGTGGTCCGGAGCCTGCGCCCCAGACATGTGCACCGCTTTCGCATCGTCGTGTAGAAACAGTCGACACAGGCGTCAGCGAACATCCCCGACGCGCTGCAGTGCCGGGGCAGCCCTAACAACACCCTGAACGCATTATTATACTGAATACGGAGAGCGTTGTACTACTTCTGGGTATATGAGCCCCACAGGCTGGCTGTGTAAAGAGACGTACAAAACGCTCTGAAAAGAGTTATTTTGACGGCCCCCGAGCAACGAACAAACCTGCGGGCGATCATATTGGCCCTCACAGACAATGCCCTCCGCTCCATAACGATGTCCGCATCGTCCCTCAGGTCAGAGGTCACGATATGCCCGAGATATTTAAACTGTTGAACTCTTTTTAACTTGACACAGTTCCATCTAATAGGTGGAACAGTATCCGGGCAGCTCCGACCCCTGGCCCAAAAGACCATGCATTCACTCTTCTTTGCGTTATAGAGCAAACCATGATCCAGCGCGTAACGCTCGCAGATGCCCAGCAACCTGGACAGACCCCACACACCGAGGCATTATGGCACGCAATTATTGCTCTTGAACGTTCCAGAATCTTGAACCAACTCTATTTCAAACCAGACGCTTTAGACAGGATTTTGACCGACATTACATCGGAAAAAGGAAATCCGACAAGGCGCCTAACAAAGGGTTATTTTCTAATTTTGCAATTCTTCAAAGACCAACATTGAAAGCTAATTATTTCTGAAAAACAGTTAAAAAGACTTGTAATTACTAATTAATTTAATCATACAGAAGAGGGTTTCATTGTTTTAAAACGAAAAAGCACAACAAGTTCTTTTCAAACATTTTCGTTTTCTGATTTTATTATTTACTCCTGGCAGATTTAATATTTTTAATATTTAAGAAATTCTCCGAGTTGGGTATAATATTGATGTTTTAACATTACAAAGACTTTATTAACTATGTAAACAAAAAGGATTGTAGCTCACTGATTAATTTTCTAAGCTAGCTTTGGAACACGACATCAATGGCTTTTAAACAAAATTAATTTGCCTCACGGCTTCACAAGCACTTTGTCTTGACAAAAAAATAAAATGAGCATCAATATTTAAGTAACTCGTTATTAATTTATAGTTATATTTTACCTAAATGATGATGAATTTCACAGTGGAGAGATAAGATGCCACGTTGATTATCCTGGCATCTTATCTCTTCACCATCCTTGGTTGACTGGGGGAGAATGCCTAAGACATAAAGTCCGCCTTATTACCTTATTTGTGGGCGAGAAGTTTAAATAAATAATGTAATAATGGAGACAAAAGAGAACAAATACATACATAAACTCATAAATTCTTTCCATGGGAGTTGGCAGAGAAACTACAGGACGCCACCTGCTACAAGCCTTTTTTTTTTTGAGGGTGGGAAATTATCAAATAACTTCTCCCGCTCTGGGTGGAGCGGGAGGGTGTGTCAGACTTTTACTGACTAAAACCCACCCGTGTTCCTTCCGTTGCCTGAGTGCCGTGGCCGCGATATCCCTTTCGTACAAACTCGCAACCCCTTTTTTTTTTTGGATGGGAAATCATCATATGACTCCTCCCGCTCAGGGCGGAGCGAGAGGGAGTGTCAGACTTTTACTGACTAAAACCCACCCGTGTTCCTTCCGTTGCCTGAGTGCCGGGGCCGCGATAACCCTTTCGGACAAACTCGCAACCCTGGCAGGCATTGGCCCTTACGGACCCCGTCAGTTGGTGCTGACATCTCTTTGAGGCACGCGTGGAACACAACGCGCCGTCGTCCCGGGCCTGGTCCTTATCGGACGGCGAGCTAGCCATTGCTCACCGTCCGCAAGCCCGACCTGCTACAAGCCTTACATATTCTTTTTGACTCCTTAAAGGTACCATTCTGTAACCGACTGCAGGCGGCAGCAGCCCGTAATCCAGTCGGTAGATAGAAGATAGAAAAACGTGTTACCGATCGAGCGTTAGCGGCACTACTGGTCTGCGGTCGGGCTACACGTGTCACGTGTCGCTCGCCCGTAGCAGCCAACGACGTGTCGCTAGCTACGGAAGGTATTTCATAGAAATTCAAAGAAACCCATCGTGTCGCGGCGACACGTAGCCTGCAATTGCCTCCTGCGGTCGGGTACGGAAAGTACCTTTACGTTTATACACGCACGCCACCACGAATATTAGACCTTTTCTATCCAAACAGACAGTCTGTGGTCCCAACGTCAAAATGCAGTGTCAAAATGTCATTACAATTCGTCAATCGTGGTCAATCGCAAGCCAAAATTACCAGTTTCCAGTTTCCAATCACAGCAATCATGGATAATATTGTAAATACTATAAGTGATAACAGAATATTGGACAATCTGCCTAAAGTGGACAAATTCCTCTGGTTGTTAGATGTGAGGACCGGTTCCTTTATAATAGCGGCTATATGCGTGGTAAGTATGTACTCGTATGTTTCATAAGATTTCATGTTTTGATAGAGAATTTTTGTTTCGTGGTTTCCTCTGTTAGTATCAGGTTGGAAAGGGGTCCGTAACTTAACTTCGAGAGTCAAAGGTACCTAACGGTGCACTACCATCATAGCATTTTCTTCCGTCGAGTAGCATTGCTGTGTATCAAGGGTTTCGTCCCTATGTATGGGGTTTGCTTCAAATACGTTTTGTGTAAGAACCGTTCATAATGAAGTAAATGAAGGCTGATACTTATGTGGGTGGATATTTGGAATGAAGTTATATTCTAAGTTATTTCTATCGACTACCTTGTTGATCTAGTGCTAGCAAACGCTGTGGTGCTGAGCATGAGGTCCTGGGTTTTATTCCCAGTCGGGCACTGATAATTTGGTTTTTCCACTATAAATTTCTGGTACTGGTTCAGCTGCATCCAGTTGGTTGCTACGCTGATTGATTGAATTTCTCAGGAGTACCCCAGAGTCTAGATTTTGACTGGTTGATGGCAATAGACTTGCCCCCTTATGACATGGGACTGCCAGGTGGCCACAGAATAGGACCATACGTTCCTAACTACTGCCTCCCGAATTGTCGATTCTGATTATAACGCGTATGGCGGCTGCTGTGTGGTGGAGCGCCATCTTGTTGTGAGTCGTATTTCCAAATTTTTCATCGGTTATTAAAAAGAAAATCAGCTGTTTCATAGAAAAGTGATACCTACGCGGTCAAAATGTATGAAACAGCTGTTTGTTTTTTTAATAACCGATGGAAAATTTCATCGCTGGGGTTTCAGAATCATGTACTAGATCCTTGGTAACAGGCTTCGTGTCGATGTCACTGCCACCCCCTCCCTGTATAACTTTCCGACATCAATCGTTGGGCAGTTGCCCGCCAGACACGATACCCGCCTAGTCGGAGGATCCTCCTTTTTTCTATAATAGAGTATGAGTGAACTTTACACCCTGTTCCATATACCTCTAAACAAAAAATACATAGAAAAAAAAAAAATTGCCCTATCTAGGATTTGAACCCAAAACCAACAGCTCTTCAACTACACTATTTTCAGTAAACCATAATATTACTCATCTCCCTAGCCTTTTCCTAGCTATATTGGGATTGGCTCTCAGTCTAACCGGCTGCAGCTACCAGTATTTTACATGGAGTGAATCCCTATCAGACCTCCACAACCCAGTTTTTTGTCAGACTTTTGTGCCCCGAGAGGTGCTGCATTCGGGTTGGCATGATTCGGCACAGGCCGAATGGTAAAATCAAATGTCTATTTTGCCACCAGGCTGTATGAATCACCCGAATAAGTGTAAAGCCAGCCAGATCTACGACAGCCGGGACCAACGCGCTGTTATGAGTTTTAAGTGTTGCTCTATCATTGATCCGCAGCCTATAGCAGTCCACTGCTGAACATAGGCCTCTCCAATTGCACGCCATTCAGCTCGATTCTCGGCAACTCTCATCCAGCCGCTACCTGCCACCCTGTGAAGATCGTCGCTCCACCTAGCCTAAGGGCGTCCTACCTTACGTTTGCTGATTCACGGTCTCCACTCAAGAACACGTCGACCCCACCGGTCATCGGTTCTACCGCTAATATGGCCGCCCCACAGCCACTTCAGCTTGCTTATTCTGTGAGCTATGTCGACAACTTTCGTTTCCTGCCAGATTCGATCCCTCAGAGAGACTCCAAGCATAGCTTGCTCCATAGCTCACTGAGTGACCTTGAATTTATTGACCAGCCGTACCGTGAGCGTCCATGTTTCGGCTCCGTAAGTCATAACTATTCTAATCACTATTATAATGCAATATATTACAGCATTTTTATATTTCAGTTGCACCCTATGGTGTACGGATGCACGTTCTTCATGCCCATGAGTTATCTTCTTGTCACAATCTGGGTACTGCTGGCGATGTTCTTCGCAGCTAGCGTTGTGTTATTTGTTGGACTTATCATGGTAAGTAGGCAGGAAAAATCTAGTATACCAGAAAATGTATGCGCTTCGGTAATCTTCGTGTTTCCGAATCAACACGAACGTCGCGCCAAAGAGTAACCGCCTTCAAAGGCAAAGCTTATAATTTTTGTACTGCCGCGCCTTATGGTCGTGCATGTATCATTGCGCGAAGATAGACGATGATTGCCGAAGTGCTCACTTTTTGTACAAGGAAATCTGTACCTGCTAATTATTATAACATACCATTATTCTGGCCTAACTTTTCATCAGTTTATTTTCTCTCCAGAATAAAAATCTACTCATCGACATATGGATCTGGTTCACCTTGGTATTCATAGTGATAATGCTGATGCTGTTGTCCCTGTTGGCTCTGTACTTCATTATAAGTAATCAGAAGGCCAAGGTTCTTGCAGTCATATTGGGAATACTTTGGTATATATGTGAGTTTGTTGTCGCTCCCTTAATGCGCACCTTGACTATGAAGGAAAGCTTTTCTCCAAACTCGATTTCTTCCATAAGCATTTTATGTGGCTCGTGGTTAACTCTTGCTCTCATTGATATCCTAACGAATTTTAATAAATGTGATAGTGAGTTTGTTTCGCTTTCACGCTAAAACGGCTGAACAGATTTGGAGGATTACTTTTTATCCCGATATTCTCACGGGATTGAGACTTACGTGGGTGAAACCGTGGAGGCGGAACGCGTGAGGGAAAGGCTAATTTGGCGCCCTCACGCCCCTAGCTGCCGCAGGAGGTGCTCTGGGCGTCGGGTATCGCAGGCCGATTCCCGGCCACCGGGATAAGTGCGGGCTTGCGGACGGTGAGCAATGCGTAGCTCGCCGTCCGATAAGGACCAGGCCCGGGTAGATGGCGCGTTGTGTTCCACGCGCACCTCAAAGAGATGTCAGTACATCTAACATCAACCTCTAACGTCGTCTATCTACTCGTATTTTTGTTAAAATATTGTCACTTTTTTTTCAAATTTTCAAATTCAAATTCAAAATCATTTATTTGCTAATATGGGTAATTACATAAAGTTGTTAAAAAAAGAGCATAGTTCAACCATATTACGCCTTGAGGCATGCAAATCTCAAGCGTTGACTGTATCACAACAATATTATACAGTTACTTGCAACAATAATTTATAATGGGAAATTATATGTGCGGCAACAAAAGTTTTCTTTAGCACCTGCAACCTAGCGTCTTTTTTTATATGTAGGCGACGAGTTAATAGAACAGCTTCAATTATATTAATTCATCATCTTTACTATTCCAACAGAATATCAAAAAACCAGCGTCAATTTACGAGCGTAAATTAATATGACTCCGAGCTACCGATAAATATATTTACTTCTGATTTGATAACTCAGCGACTAATGTTGTAAGTGAGCTACTTTATATATTTTACAGATTCAACATCTGTCTGCTAATAAAATCAAATTCCAGCCTCAAAATTAGCAATCAAAGTTTTTTATTCAACAAGTAAATTAATAAATCATATTAATTTTTCGTGAAAATTTGCAACACAAGCGCGGGACTGTACCTGACGCTCGTTGGCAATGAGAGGGGCGCGACGAAAAATGTGAACTGGGCGAAATGGAACAGATAACGGAATATGAAATGGGTTAGGTTAGGTTAGGTTATAACTGTGTCAACCGCGCGCGAGCCGAGCGAGCGAAGCGAGCGGTGCCGCGGCAGCGGCCGGCGAGCGCTACTTCCGAGTTGCTCGCAGCCAGGCAGGCTAATTAGCGCAAGGTGCATTATGTCGCATTTGTTTTTGATTACAATATTTTTTGTATGTTCAATTGGGTAGGTTATCGTCAATAGTCAAGTCATCAATTACTTATGGTAACATTATAAATAGATAGGTGAATACATGAAATTAGAGCGTTCATTGACTATTATTTGATGACAATAAAAAGGAAATTTTATGTTCAAATATAGTAGATTCACTCATCAATTACTTATGCTAAAGTATAAAAATAAAGGTGACTATGAAATTAGAGTACGTTGATATTATTTTATAGATGAAGTTGATACACTTATTAGAAGCTGGCAATGAGTAGACATATCACAAATTTAGTTGCTTAAGAATTATCACCATGCTGCGTCATATTAACAGTAGCTTATTTTACAATATATGGTCGCTTAAAAACCATTTATTAGACGCTAAAAGTTCGTCGCTGACCTATTAATTCATTAGACAACTAAATATATTTGAAGACGAAAATGACATTTTAAAGAACCTGCCTTAATTAGCACCCATTTATAATTAATAACACAATTATGGGTAATTTCACATGGCAAATAATAATGAAACATAAGTGAATAATAATGTCACTAGAAATTCAAATTTAAATGTCATGTATTAAATGAGAATGTCAAGATATATTTGTAAATAAATGTTAAAGTAATAATAATAGATAATTAATTAGTGCTTAATCACATGTCACATCAACAACAATATTTCTGAGTACAATATGTCCTTAAATCCTCTATCAAATAATCCTGAATACTATAATAACATTTAAATAGCAAGAATCTTTTTAATTTATTTTTAAATTCATCGATGGATGGCGTTTCTAGTATAGACTTTGGTAAGTGATTGTACATTCGCGGCGCCATACTGAAAATGCTTTTGGTATATAAGGCTAAGGTTTTATTTTGTATTTTGTGTTTCACGAACTGTGTTCAAATAAACATTATTCTTTCTTTCTTTCTTTCTTTAACGGGGTCCACTAGGACCGATGCCTGCCGGGGTCGCGCGAAAGTCCGAAAGGGATACTGTGGCCCCTGGAAACGTACAGGCAACTGAAGGAACACGGGTGGGTTTTGTGTTTAAGTGATTTGATAATTTCCCATCCAAAAAAACCCGATAAATTCAGGTTTGATTAAAGTGTAGATTCTTAATGTTTCCCTGATAAATAGGCTATGGGCTCGCTCTTATATTATAATAGCTTTCGCCCGCGGCTTCGCCCGCGTGGATGTTGGAAAATATCCTATGGGAACGTACTACTGGGATTAAAAGTATTCTATGTTAAAAGTATCTAGGTTATAAACTATTTGTGTGCCAAATTTCATCCAAATCCATTTAGCCGAACATAGAACAAGCGGACAAAAAATTTAATAACTACGAGTATATTTTCGGCACCAGAGTCCTTCCCACACCTCGAAGCAATTAATTTTTTTCAAAAATATTCAATGTATTATAGACGAGTATAAATATTATATGTATAGATCATGGGCCATGATATTGCGGCTATCTTATCATAAATGCATAAATAAAATACTATTAAGTACATATACATAATAGTATTTTGACAGCAATATTGCTGTCCAACTTAATTCGAAAATAAATAAAATAACAGTAGGTATTTATTTTCAGTAACAGTCTACTTCATATTGGTGGTGAACAGTCATTGCAACATGCCTCCAGAGTCACCAGTTTCTCCAGGGGATACCGACGGTAACAAAGCAGCCGGTGACAAACCAGGCAATGATGTTAAACCAGGCGATGATGACAAACCCGTTGGAGACAAACCAGCCGGTGGTGACAAACCAGGCGATGATGACAAAACAGGTGGTGATGACACACGAAACGGTGATGACAAAGGAGGCGGTAATCTCCGGGCATCACCGCGTGGGTCGGCCAAGGGTCGGTTAAAGAGGTTACGCAAGGCCAGTGCAAAAAGTTACTCAAAATTATAGCTTTGCTAATTGATATTTTTTTTATTTACTCTATGACACCGGCTCCACAGGATGACCCTGCCACAATGAGCCAAGTTTGGTTCCGCAGTAGGGGGCGAACCCAGTCAGCCGATGGTAGGGCCCTAGCCGAGCTTGACTGTACTTCACTGGCCCCAGGAGAACGATACACTAGAGGCCAGGGTTTGTCCTCACGATCACATATTGCTGAAGAAGGGAATTAAACGAAAACATAAATGATGAGAAGCTTTACATTGGAGTCAACGTTTCTACCGACTAAGGATTGTGTTTCGTTATGAAATAGAGATAAATGAGCATTGGCTCATCGTCGTGGCACCAACGTTCATTTAGTCAGTGATTAAATGGACGTTCTAAGGACCGCCACTGTACGAAGTTGTAACAACGTCATTTAGATTCTTTAGGACCTGCATAATGATTTGTCCAAGTCCCCGTATGTTCGATTTATTTACTATGTTTGTAAATAATTGACCTACCCATAACACAGTGTGTGTCACAATACAATTTAATAAATATTTTTTTTGTTGATCAGCGTTCTAAATTACAAAAAAACTTTTTACAAAAAAAAACAACCGACTTCCGAAAAAATACACTAAAAAGTGAAAAATAACTATAATTTTGAAAGTCGGTGTCTTTGGTTTTGAATTTTCGTTTTTTGCCACCGACTAAAAAGTTTTTATTTTTCACTTTTTTATTTGTGGTATCTGCTATGTAAATAACAGTCACAGGAAGTTATCATCATATCATCTACATATACTAAGTGGGAAAAATACGTATTATTGAAGCTTACTCAAAAACTATCCAAGCTACTTAATAAAAAAAATATGGGACCAATCCGGGAGTATACCCTTTCATACAAACAAATAATTTTCAAAATCGGTCCACAATTGACGGAGAAATCGGGCGGATTTTTTTTAATGGAAGTCTGAAAGTGGCCGGTGACTGAAAACTTGTGCGATGTCAATGATCGGTAGTGTCTTATTTTTTTTTTTTGTATATATGCATTTGATGCGGAGGAATGAGAAAGTTTTGAGTATGAATGAGACTATATGAGAAGGTCTGTTTGAAAGATGATGCGACTAGAAAGGAGATAACTCCTAAGATAAAGACTAACTAGACAAACTACTACAGATATACCGGCCAACCCAAATGAACTGGCATATGGGCAAGCGAATGATGATAATTCAAATAAGGCCTTAGTTATAACAGGCGCCCGAGGCCCGGTCTTGTACGCTGCGATTTAGGCGCACAATATTTTTTTGAAATTTCTATGTAACGAATTATATCAAGCGCTGCCGTCCAAGGCCGCGCGTCATACGCGTGTCGACGCTCATATTACCCGCGTCCGTCCCGGAAGCCCTTTACGCGCCCTCGAAGCGACGCGTGGACGCAAGTTCATACAGGTTTCTTTGCGTTAAAACATATCAAACAGAAAGTACGCGCGTATTTAAGCGGTGACCTTGTTCGACAAGGACAAATTATTTTTGAAATAGAGAAACGGACATCTATTTGGGATTCTCGGCATGAGTCGTATAGAAAGGGGAAGATAGGGCAATCGTGGTAAA
The DNA here is from genome assembly GCA_916701695.1 of Agrochola macilenta. NCBI lineage: Eukaryota > Metazoa > Arthropoda > Insecta > Lepidoptera > Noctuidae > Agrochola > Agrochola macilenta. Next base: position 5,298,027 of record OU753569.1, read on the forward strand.
CGGGTAATGGTGATCGAGCACACAACTAAGCCAATAACAGTCCTTTACGAGTGCGAGGTGTGTCAACGTTTCGGTCTTCACCGCCCGTGAATGACAGACGCCCCTCACTCTCATTCCGCATGAAGCGTTCGTACATGTCGAGTGCCTTTTGTTATCGCGCCTTGATTTGACGTCATAATAAATTACCAAGGTAAGTTATGAAATATTCCTTAATCCACGTAAATGCTTTATTGTTAGTTGAGACTGTTGTTGTTGTTAGTTCATCATTTATATGTAGTAGTGCTCATTTCGAATAAAAGTATTTAAGTATTTGTTTTGCTATTTACATTTATTTCTATGTAGTCTATTACGAGTCATCATGGTCAACTGACTTCCAATGCCCGCAATATTTTTGTTAGTGTCGTATTGTGACTAAATCATTTTTTTTTGTTTTTAGATGCCAAAAAATCAACCCAGAAAAACGCAGAAGGCTGCATGGTCTGCGGAGACTTTGGGCAAGGCTTTAAAGCTTAAATTGATAATAGAACATCTATAAGAAAAGGTGCCGAACAAACTGGAATCCCATTTTTCACGCTACATATTCGAAAACAGAAGAAATTGTATGAAAATTCATGTTTGGGACGAAAAGCTGTATTCTCTGCAGAAGTCTGACTGCATCATGACTAACATTGCCCTCACGTGCGTACAATGGTGGTCAAAGCTATTTTTTTTTTTTATATTATAATTATTATTAGATGGTAGCTCCAAAGATGTATACCTACTGATCACAATGAATAGTCTTTTAATGCAGAATTGCTGTTATAAGTTCCTAAATAAAGCTGTGGTTTTTGGTATAATTTGAGTTTTATTCCAAAAAGTGCATAACTGACCGCCATTATCCCTTTTACCCCTAAATAGCAACGACTGGAGTGAAGTAGGTCGATAAATGTTTCCCGAATGGTTTGATTGTATTACAGAAATAAAACAAATCAAAGGTAAGTAAATGAGTTTATTCGGCCCCCGATTGGACCCGAACACACCAACCTTCGCCGGCACACCCTAAATTGATGATGTCTGTAAAAATGCGATAATGCGTTTCTCTACATATATAGTAATAAACTTAAAATATACACAGTTATACTTTGCATGTTGAGGGTTCAGGACAATGTGGACGTCTTCTTGTTGCGTTTGACGAGCGTCCAACTCGCCGATAATGCGCGCTCGGCGTGCGCCCTCAACGCAGCGTACTGAACACGCGCCTCAGGCGACTGTTATAGGTATATTAGGGCTTAAAACACAATCATATTTTAAAAGACAAAAACACCTCTTACTTTAGGAGAAACCCTGAATCTGTCGTTCAACAATAAAGTTCAAATGCAAATGTTTCATAATCAGGCACTTAATAGTCATTTAAATTTATCAGCTTATCATTGTAATTTAAGCTCTATTCAACAGGAGGTTGTGACGATTTTCGAATTTCCAGCCAGTATCCGTATCCAACTAATATGAAGTAGGCGAATATCACTGAAGCAAACAGAAGAAATATTATTAACGCACATCAATAATAGCAGCATAGGTCATGTCATGAATTAGTAAAAGGAATCCAGTTAACTTAGGTCATAATTAAATTTACAAAACCGTAATGTTAAGGGCCGAGTCACACCGGAATGGCAGCGGCCGGCAGCAGCTGCCAGCGGCCGCCAGCGGGTGGCCCCCGGCGTCGCCGCTAGCGGCCTCGCCAGATCCCACGCGCCTAGTCTCCTCTTAACTAGTTTAGTTTCTACATTACATACGCGCGGCCGCCCGCGGTGCCGCGAGCGGCCTCGCGTCGCCGCTGGCAGCCGCGGGCAGAACCAATGACAAGATGCGCGTGGCGCGTGGCCGCTCGCGTCACCACGGGCGGCCTCTCGACCTTTTCAAGCTTTTCAAGCGATACTGGTCTTTTAAGTATGTAGATAAAGTTTTAAATTATTTTACACTGAAAGTGCTCGCCTCGTCGCTGCCGGCCGCTGCCATTCCGGTGTGACCCGACGCTAACAGTTACAAAATATGCCCCCAAACCGTGTGGCCTTGATGACTACCTAATCTTTCGCTGGGAAGAAGAGGACATCGGCACATAACGTATCAAGCTCCCTAGCAACACGTCTGTCTGAGTGAACATTAAATTGATACACTCTCGAAGCACTCAGTAATTATGCATTACTGTGGATAATAAATCAGCAGCATCGGTAATCAATGATGCTTATAACGCAGAGTAATGCAAAATTAAGACCAGGCACTCTAAAGTCAATTTCCACGCAAGCTCCGCCCCACGCACTCCCCCACTCCACTATATGCTAAACGCTAACACATCAGTAATAAAGTTGAATATCGCGTGCGCTTTTTGATCATGTTCGACCACAGAACTAAATGGCGTAAGCATCGATTATTTCTTTTTTAAGTATAGTAATAATTGATCTAGAGAAAAAATATCTTGTGGCTGGATAATAAACTATATTTTCATACGATGAACACTAACACACGAACACTATTTTAGACATAAAAGCCGAGTAATTTTGATTTTATTTAAATTATCTTTAAAAAAAGAAATGATTTTCGAATAAAAATATAATCGAGCATAAATGTTACAATTAGGTAACTGTCTTGTACATGGAAAGAAAAAGATCCAATAAATCATATCCTATAAAACGAGCAATATTTGTATTTATATATATGTATATATTTGTAATCACATTCTCCAAAACGGCTCTAACGATTTCGATGAAAGTTGCAATACCCTATATTGCAATATTTTCATCGAAATCGTCACTTAGGACCAGTATCGCTACCGAGCACGACAGCGATACAGCTTATAACTTAATAGGCCTTTAAAAAGAACATTATCCTTACCATTAGCAGTCCACGTTTCGTTACAAATGAAACGTACTTAAATCTAGTTCAAATAAAAATTTCTTCCAAAATACAAGATTAGGGTACCATTTACGTAAAGGAATGAAAAGGGTGGTAGGTCGCTAGTCCATCTATATTCGCTCTACTGAATATTATAAAAGGTACAATAGATGGTTCAGTTACTTGAAGATAGAGATATTCTGAAACTTGGCTCTGACAACGGTTGTATCATCCAGGAAGATTATACAAAATCTTTGCGATTCGGAGATTCGGAGAATAGAAGAATTTCGAAGGGATTAATGTTAATCTAAATAACGTACTTTTTTTAACTTTTTATTACAGTCATGTGGTAATCAACAATTGATGTGCAATTAAGAGGAGGCTCTCTAAATTGTATGTTGTTTTGCATTAATATTCTGAAACAGTCATGCGTACAATCAACATGGAATTTTAGTGTGAATTGTAGTATCTGGGCGACCGAGCTCTGCTTTGGTGAAAATAGAGAATGCTCATTTAATTCCATGCTGCCATGTCATGTTATTCTAAGGTAGCCATCTTGTTCTAAACTTTGGGCGACCGAGTTCTGCTCGGGTGAAAATATGGAGAAAATGAATTTTCCGAGACATGAGACCTAGCTAGATCGATTTTCGCCCCCGTAAACCCCTTTAATGCAACTTTCATCGAAATCGTTAGAGCCGTTTTCGAAAACGTGTTTTTTTTTTTTTTTTAGTATAGGATATTAACATACTTACTGAAAGCAATTATCGCACAGACGAGGGCTACTATCCATCCCAGACTGGTGTCCGTGATGTACATGCACAGCAGTATGATGACAAGCAGGAAAGATTGTGCCCACCACATGGCAGTAATCACCACCCAACTTAACACCACTGAGGATTTTTCCTGAAAAGACATGAGAATGAAAATACCAAGAGCGAATGCAAAAATAGAGTAAAATAACTTAAGTATAGTGCGCCGCACGTCAGTGGTAACAAAACTTATATAAGCTGGCCTCTTAAGGGTTTATCCTAAAAGTTGGCAACGTCGCAAATAACTGTCAAATATTTACCTGTTTTGATTCATAAAGCAATATTACTGAATAGAAATAAGAAATGTGGCTAACTAGCGAACTGGAATATTAATAATGAATTGCAATTATAACATTGAATTTGATGTTGTACCCATTAAGTGTAAAAAACGCATTTGGAAATTTTGTAAATAGTTTTTTTTTACATCTAAAACTAAACATTTGGTATTACGATATTAATGATTGCATTTCATAATCAATATTCTAGTTGGTTACATTTTTTATTTCCACACAGTAATATTGCTAAATTAATCAAAACAATGAAATATTTGACATCTATTTGTGACGTTGCCCACCTTCAGAATAAACGCTCTTAAGGCCGTCACAGACGTAGCTATAATATGTCTTGCTATATCTATACACATATTTTGGTGACGTAATAGAAATATATATATTATAGCTACGTCTGTGATGGGCTTTATTCTATTGAAACTCTATACTTCGCTAGGCCAGCTCAACGTCAAAAGTGCTACCACTGACGACGCGCTGTCCGCTATTTATAACTTTGTATGTATATACAATTTGTATTGTAATAGTTTTTGATAAACTATGGCTATAGAAATTAACTATGACAACACTCAGGTTCAATAATTCTCGGGAGAATTTTGATAAAATAGTTTTATGATTGTAGTATGTTTTTATTACTACACTAGCTAATGCGCTGCAATGCCTTTTTCGTTTTTTTTTTTTTTTTTTTTGTGTGGTACGAACAAAATAACTTACCTTTCAATCGGTCGAACCATTTTCAAGGTTTCGCGAGACTAACGCACGGCAATTGGTTTATATATATTTATATATAGGAGACTCCTAAACACCCAACTTTTTTATCATAATCCCCTTTAACACACACAAAGAAAGATGCTTAAATTATCACTAGCTCAAAAACACAGCTGTGACAAAAATACTTACGTACTTAACCCCCCAAATGAACCACAAATTGATGAAGACCATGAAGATGCAATAGATTAGGGAGTTAATACTGAAGCTGTACGCATTGTGCATGACGAGCACAGTGCATTCCTTGCATTGTTTGTAGTACAGTATTTCTACGGTGAGACTGATCACGCATATTATGCTGATGCCCTGGAAATTGAAACACAAGATTTCGTAAGGAAAATGTACAAATAGTATACAATGTACTACTTTTTCCCACTACAAAGTGCAGGTTAAGGTCAAAGCAACAATGAATTGAGTGAAAGATGATATGGCAAGAAAGGAGGTGAATACTGAAATGACGGCTACTAGATATGTATTAACTTTTATTTTATTTTATTCGGGAAACTTACAACTAACTTATACGGTGTTATTAAATAATAATAAAAAATTGAAGGACATTTACAAGTTTCCACTGAAAAACACAAAAAAATAATACGAAAAAAAAGTCGGTATAAAATACCTATTACATAAAATTGGGAAAAGTGCAGGAGGTCAATGGTGTGGCAACAATTAAGTTAGGATAAGTGCAGGAGGACTATGGTGTGGCAACAATTAAGTTAGGATAAGTGCAGGAGGACTATGGTGTGGCAACAATTAAGTTGGGATAAGTGCAAGTGGATGATGGTGTGGCAACAGTTAAGTTGGGATAGATGCAAGAGGACGATGGTGTGGCAACTGTTAAGTTAGGATAAGTGCAGAACGACGATGGTGTGGCAAAAATTAAGTTAGGATAAGTGCAGGAGGACGGTGGTATGGCAACAATTAAGTTAGGATAAGTGCAGGAGGACGTTGGTGTGGCAACAATTAAGTTAGGATAAGTGCAAGTGGATGATAGTGTGGCAAGAGTTAATTTAGGATAAATGCAGGAGGACGATGGTGTGGCAACTGTTTAGTTAGGATAAGTGCAGGAGGACGAATGCTGTGGCAACAATTAAAGTGCCTTCTCAAATGGCTATTACTTCTGGCGCACTTTTTAGGCAGTCAAAATCAATGCTCCTAACCCCAGTAACGGGCTTATCATAACACTTAAGGATGAGCTATTCTACAGCAGAGCAGCAGAGCAGTGGTGGTCCATCGGTAACGGCTGCGACTTACGAATCGAACGGTCGTAAGTTCGAACCCAGACACCATCGCTGCTCTCAAAACGGTGAAGGAAAATATCGTAACGAAACTGGCATGTCCTAGAACAAAAAATTCGAAGACATGTGACATCCACCAACCCATGGTCCTGATGGGAAAATTTTTGACTGATCATAGTATGTCCTATTCTCATACTTATAACTTTTAATGACACCAGAAATCTACAAAAATAATGGGTCTTCGGGGTATATTGTTAAAGAAGCATGATAGCCTTTAGTAAGTAATTAACCTACTTACTAATATAAAAACGCCGACAAAAATTGCACCCTTGTGCAAAGGAAATCTTCCAAAGAACTTCTTGGGAGCTAACTTCGTGAGCCACATAATTTTTAGAATAGTTTCTTCAATGTTTTGTGTGTTTACTACTTAAATGTCTTGTAACTTGGCCATCCTGATTGAACCGTCATGGTAACTTTTTATTGTATTAAATAAATTTTACAAGAGATAAAAATGTTACATAAATACTTACTTACTGGAAACTAAAGAAAATGATAAAGGAGATTATTTGTTTTGAGGATTCACTACAGTGAATTACTAGTTATAAATGTTTACCCAATCACGCAAATACGGCTGAACAGATAGTTTATAACCTGGATTAACATATAGGATATTTTTTATCCCAGTAGTACGTTCCCGTAGGATAAAAACATCCGACATCCACGCGGGCGATAGCTAGTAGAATAATAATTTACTCACATAAATAAAATCACAATCATCTTTAAATGTATTAAAATCTTTAAAATCATTCAAAGTTCATTATAAAAATATTTATACATATTAAAATAATGAAGAAAATCTTTTAAATCTTTAATAGCATTAAAATTACTGCTATAGTGTCTATAATACAGTATCCATTCATTTTATTTTCATTATTAACCGACTTCTATCAATTCGTTTTTTTTTTTAATGTATGTTCGGGCATAACTCCGTCATTTATAGACGGATACGCAAAATTATTTTTTTGTTTGAAAGGGTATACTTCCGAGATGGTCCCATTGTCATTAGGTCATGATCTGATGATGAGATCCTGGAGACATCGAGGGAACTCTTAAAATATTATAGGCACACCTATAGCAATTTGGGTATTTTTACATATAAGTATGTATTCATGAACGTAGATCGGAATGGAAAATTAGAATCAAAACTTTTCTAGTTTCATGAGGAAATCACGTAATGTCGGAACGAATATTTCTCATAAAACCATTTGGAATACAAAATATGGAATAACTCACTTTATTCGCTGAGATACGGTGGGCTGTCAGTTCCTCTAGATCGAACATCTAATATCCAGCCATTTTCGGTATCCAGACTTCGTAAATATAAGTTAAAAAGCTTGTTCATGTTAGATTGAAAAACTAACATGCTCTTGGGAACTTAGTTTCTGCATTCACCGTAAGCAAAGAAGGAGAACGCGGGAAAAAAAAATGGTCTTTGATAAAATGAAGATGCATTTGTTTAAATGACTTTCTTTTCGATACTGTATGTCAATTTTAGAAGAGAAACAATCTTTTTTTGATTTGAATCGTCTTTAAAATCTCACCGCACATCACACCGGCGGACGGTTAAATTCAAATTCAAAAGTCATTTATTCAAACTAAGCTGAGAATCAGCACTTTTCGAACGTCAAAATTACATAAGACAGTCCCCCAAAACGCCCGCCCTTCACCACTTCCTAGTGCGTTAGCTGGGAAGAAGAAGTGGCGCAACAAACTCCCCAGCAGCACAGCTATCTGTTCAGTTGGAAGAACAAAAAAAAAAGATTCTATATAATAGTGTTAAAAATAATTTACATTACGGAACACAAAACATAATTTAAATTATTAGTCATAATAACGTTAGCTAGCGGGCCTTCGCTGAAGAAGCATCGCGCAGATTGACCAAAACCGGTGCTCTTGCTTCTTTTTCATCTTCTCAATCGCTTCCTCAGACTGAGGAGCGTAACAACAATGGGAAATTCTGAAAAAAACAATCTGACATACAAACACAACTAAAATTTATCCGCTAGAAAATCTGATACAGAGTAGTAACATTTATATTATAGAAGTTCAGTTAGTTTCTTTTTAAAAGTTGTTTCTGGTTCATTTACTGCCGCATTAGCTTCATAAAAGTACCATCGTTATGGAAAAAAATTGGGTACCGAATTGAATTGGTATGAGATTGTCTTGTTCATTCTTGTTGAACGATCAAATCCGGTGGTTATTGCTATAATTATTATATTTGTTTTGTTTTATAATATCGTAGAAAGAACTATGTTCCAACGTTTTTTATGCCAAAATAGAGAAAGAAAGTGTACATTTTCGGAAATCAATTTCAATTATCAAGGATCAGATAGCGAAATTCTGTTAAGTATATTCCTTACATTTTCGAGGAATGATTATAAAAATAGATCCATTCAATCTTGGTATAAATCCTCAGCAGGAAAAACTTCATTAAAATAGTGTCTACGATCTTCAACATAAAGTGACAGTGGCCTCGTAAGGATTCTAACAAAAGACTGAATATGTTTACAATATGGTGGAGGATCGTCACAGAATTCATTATCCCACCGACCTTTTGCGAAGTATCTCTGAATAGTGAACTGTTATTTTTGTTATGACACCTTCTTATTAGAGAGGAAATTGTTTTGTATGGTGTATTCCAAAAGTATCTGTTTAAAAGGTAAACAAGCCCTGTTCAGGTTAAACTCTGAGGCAATCACTCACTAAAGGCAACTTGTAACACATTCATCTGTATTTAGAAGGTTTTAACTTTATATCTCACCACTTGTTAATTATCGTATGAAAAACATTAAATTGTAATTGAAAAAGCATCGAAAAACATAGAGGGTATACAATTATTCTCAATTATCAAATGAAAAACATCTTTATGGTGATCGTTTAAGTGTTCAAATAGTAAAATTAAAGCACTCAATTTGTAAGTGGCACTACAAATTGGCATCTACAGGTACGTCCTCTGATGAATTTGTTTACATTTTCATCAAATACTTTTCGAACAGGCTATATAATAAGTGTTCTATGTATAGTCCGCGCGGGACCGCTAGTCACCGCCTGAGGTATGTGAGCGGTGAGACGGGAGAGGGCGCCATTGACAATATTGGCAGACTGAGTTAGCTTGGCCATAGTTTACCTCCCCCGTCTCACCGCTCACCTACCTCAAGCGGTGACTAGCAGTCGCGCGCGTACTATAGTTTGCAACTACTTTAAATTAATCTTTGTGCATTTTTTGCAGTTTCTCATCCTTATATTTATCGTCAATAATGGTAATTTGCTACCTTGTTAGGCATTCGGTTAACGAAAAACAGTCAGTCAGATAATAAAAAAATATTAGACACGTATTATTTGCTTTATCAAAAAAAAAAAATGGTTTGGATAAAACGCATTAAAGTTGGGGAGTGAGGGCTCGCTACGTCACAAGTCAGTTAAAATCTAACGGGGAATGACGTAATGCCACATTTTAACTCAATATATTACCGTAATCCTTTTTTTACGTAAAAAAAGAAAAAATACGTGTCCAATATTTTCTAATAATCTACCTGACGGACAAAAAAATTCAACACCCCTATTGTTTATCAAAATGACTAACAACTCAAATTAACACTACTTAAACACACTAACACTGCCCGGACTGTAGACATGAAAATATCGTGACGGATAAAAAAACAGTTTATATCTGAAATAGCGCTAGAATAAGATCTATGAATTTTAAATCCGCCTACCCTTTTCCCAACTATGTTGTAGACGGCTTTCAGTCTAACCACCGGATGCATCTGAATACCAGTATTTTAAAATAAAAAATAAGAAAGAAAAATTGTTTATTCTGCACAAACAAAACGCAGATATTAAGACAAAAATACATAAAATACACACATACAAAAGTAGCCAAAGGCCTCGTGTTCAACAATAATAAAAAATAAACAATGTTGTTCCTTGGTTGATGTCAAGGCCACGGACCAAAGACAATATTGCGTAATTACTCTTGCGACATTGGCAAACGACAACAAAAACTAAATGCTGATTGCAGAGTTAACTACTTTTGTAACAAATAATAAGAACAATTATGCTGTGCCTCACATCTGTGAAAGAACAGGTCAGGTCATGTTTTATATGGAGTGACTGCCTATCTGACCACCACAACCCAGTTACTGGGTAACACGATACCCCTTGGTAAGACTGGTTGTCAGACTTTTGGGCTTCTGACGACCCGTAACAACTGTCAAAGATCTATGAATGACAGCCGGGACCAACGGCTTAACGTACTATCCGTGGCACGGAGGGGTCTCGATATGCAATGGATGGTCACCTATCCACGAACCGACCGTAGCAAGCATACGGCCCGAGCGGGTGTTATTACTAAGCCACGAGCCCCTCAGGTAGAGTTGGTCGGAATCCTAACCTTTTAGATTAGACTAGTTGTGCCTGCGGCTTCGCTAACGTGATTGTATACTCTTGTGGCGGCATCTACATCGCCACATGCGAACTACGCATCAAAGACACACAAAATCTTGACGTCACACAAATGCTGCATCGCGCAATTAGTGTTTACCGCGCGAACACCATATATATAACGTCCCCGACATCAATCGTTGGGCAGTTGCCCGCCAGACTCGACACCCACCAGGTCGGAGGATCCCTTTTAACTATTTCCCTATAGAGGAAGAGTGAACTTTACACCCTGTTCCTCATACCTTTAAACTTTAATGGCATTATAAGTTATATGGGAACGTTATGTATATTCGTAAGGAAATTATCCTCTACAACATCAGTTGATTTTGTTAATTTAAAAGAAAATTTGTTTGTTATGTACATATACTCGTATGAACAAAAGGAAATACATGTACATATTCATGAATTCTCATGGAAAATGGAAATTTAATTAATTTTAACGATTTTAACCCTCGGGGGGTTAAAATCGTTAAAATTAATTAAATTTAAGGTAAGTGAGTAAGTCAATCAATCAGCCAAGCCTTTTCCCAGCTATGTTGGGGTCGACTTCATTAACATGGAGCGACTGCCTATCTGACCTCCACAACCCAGTTACTGGGTAACACGATACCCCTTTGATAAGACTGGTTCTCAGATTTTTAGGTTTCTAACTTACCGTAACAGCTGTCAAAGATCCAAGAATGACAGCTGGGACCAACGTCTTAACTTGCGTTTCGAGGCACGGAGGGGTCTCGGTATGTTAAGATGGTCACCCATCCACGATCTAACCGCGGCAAGCCTAGCTTAACCTGATCGATAACCCCGTGCAGGTGTTAATACTTAGCCACGAGCCCCTCAGTAGGTAAGTAATTAAGTACATTTATATGTCTATGTAGGTTTCCAGCATTCAGTTTAGATAGTCTACTTTTAGTACATTCGTGTTACTTGAGTGACGGCTGACGTCTACTAATTATTTGTCTACTCCACATTATTACTGGACATTATTATGACATTTTATTAATACTTGCTACATAGTTCTGAAAAACACTACACTTTTTAGGGTTCCATACCCAAAGGGACCCAACGGAACCTTATTAATAAAGGCTCCGCGCTGTCCGTCCGTTTCTCACAGGGCTATACCTTTTAAACCGTACCAGGTAGATACTGGAAATGTTCACAGAGTTTGTAGGTACTACTATAGGGTGTGGTATTCCATTATTTGGAACCACATCTTTTAGTTTGTTTACGTTAGTCTTTCTTTATATTATTATATTAAACAAACCACCTTTTGATTTATTTACCTATTGATATTCTATGACACATGTACTTAACTCACTTTTATATTCTGTAGCACTGTTTACCCCCTGTAAAGCATACTTTTAATTATCTCTTGATTGTTTTAGCATCCAAATCGATTTTATAGTATTTAATTTTCCCTTTTGTAAAAAACTTTAGATTATATATATTCTGACGTTTTCATCTTAACCGCTAGAGCCCCTCCCCGCTGCGCGTGCCATATACCCGTTGAGTACCGAACGACCCCCCGCGGTGACAGATTTACGACCGCACTTAAATAAACAAAACACTCGGGGTTTTTTGTTTCGCCTCCGGTGTTATCGCTAGTTGATTTGGGTTCGTGTTTAGACAAATGATTCTTTGTAATACTTAGAAATGTCGAGTGGAACCCTTTGAATTCATAAATACGCATTGTAATCGACGGCTGCGCCGTTTAGTGATAAGACGATTTGTGATAAAACTACTGTTCCAATTTACACGAAATTTTGCAGGGTACATTATGAATAGATAAGTTATATAAAGAGAGCATTTTTTACAGATAAACACAGTAAATAAAAACACGAAAAATTACGACTTTTGAATAGGTACTAACCGTCTGTTTACGTAAAACTATTTTCGTGTTTTTAAATTTACGATGTTTATATTTTAGTTCATTTATCGTTTATAACGATATTTGAACTATTTATATGAAAGAAAATAAGCACTTACCAGCGATTACAGACACAAATCACTCACAAAACACAAAACAACACCACAATCACTTTTTCCACAGACACTTTTGCTCACATGTTTTTGGTTGCCCAAAATAGGTATCAAACGATGTTATTTAGTGTTAATATTATTCACCACGATGTAAAAACTACTTAGTAATGCAATTAATATCACTTCCCGTCGATTTACACAAGAAAACCATTTAAAATAACGAAATACATGCGACCGAGCACTCATGACCAGCGTAGTTAGACTCGCGTCTGACCTTCGTGAACTGTCAATTTCAACATTTTTTTGCAATTTTGTCCATGAATATTTTTGTCTGCCAATGATTTAGTCGACGAGAATATCCGTCAGGCCCATAGAGAAATAATCCACAGTCCAGATTAGCACTTTATAATAATAGAAATAGAGATTAAAGCCGCGTGTACACGGCATCGCCAAATGGCGATGGCGGGGCTCTAAGGGGGTCGTGTTTGCATTACCAAATGGAAATGGCGGGGCTCGACCGGTTAAACTGTCATCTGTCGTAATTTACTTTTCTAAAACATAGACAGAACACATCATAGATAAGTACACTCTATCTTCTCTCATAAAGTGGGTGTACACACTGAACCTTCGCAATAAGCGTAGATCTAAGATTTCTCCTCTGTAAGCCGTTTTTATTAGTGCTGGTCATATCTAAATTAAGAATTAACTTGAATATGTTTTTTAAAACGTTTAAAATATGACAGAGAACGATAAAAACGGTCTTCATATTTTTGGACACTAGTCTTGTCTGAGCCCTCGGAGAGTCGTATTTAGAACTTGAGACGGAGTCACTGTTTTTATGCCCTTAAGTCTTATTTGTTGAACAGTTAGCTACTCGAATATTAGTCTCTTAAAACTAGCATAACTAGCGTGCGCGAGTGTCCTAATTTTATTGTGTAATTTAAACTATCGATACTGAGTGGATTATGTCAATAAACATTCTAGTACTGTGTAATACTGTGTTTAATTCGCTCGGCCCTCCTGCCTAGCCCTGTAGGAGGTGCTCTCTTCTAACGAACTCTTAACCACGCGGCGTAAAACGCCGCGAGCATACGCACACGAAGGCCTCCGACACTAGACGTTGTTACTCTCCGAGAGAGACCTCCGCCGTCACCTGTGACGCTAGCGCGGTCCTCCCGCTAGGTGAGGCGCCTCAAAGCGCCTCCATCTACAAAGTCTCACAACCTCTACTCCGTTCCACAGGCTGGAGTGTACCTCCAGGGGGGATAATCCTCAGCCCAGCCTCCTGCACGCTGCATGCGGCCTGCCTGCCTGCCCACCTGTTCCACTCCCTGCCTGCCTGTTCCTGCCTAACCTGAGCCTGTCTTGTGCCTGTTCCTGCCTAACCCGAGCCTGTCCTGTGTCCTAAACTTAACTTTACTTTTACTAATTTTAACTTTTAATTTTAATACCTTTTTATTTTAATTTAATTTGTGACTTACGTTTCCCTCCACGGAGGAAAACGTTACGTTACAGTTTGGCGCCCAATCTCTTAGAAACTCACACCCTGCTCCACACTAACACCCTCTTCATACATCTAACACTCTTACACTCTTAAACTTAGGCATAACGTCCTTACACTCTTTAACTTTGGCGCAAACGTTAGTTTGGCGCCCTCACACCCTCTTATACACTAAACACCCTTCTAAACACATCGCAAGACTCTTACACTCTTTAACTTAGGCACAACGTTACAGTTTGACACGCAATACCTAGAACTACACACTCCCCTTAAACATACTCGTTAACACTCTTTTACTTAGACACAAAAACATTACAGCTTAACGCTAACTTTAGAACTTTACTAGATTATATCCTCTTATACACTCGTACTTTATATTTTCTTACTTTTACCGCACTATATTTTTAACGTGGGCTCGATTTTTCAAAATTCAAAAAAAATACTTTATCTAGTATAAATTTTTCGGATATCCTTTGGCAATTATTTTTTACCTTACTTACTTCTTAATCCCTGTAAGCTCTTATCTACTTTCTAAAATGAAACTTCAATGGAGTACCTATATCTTAAAGGAACCCCTAGAGGATAATTTTTCTTTAATTTAAAACAACATATAAACATATTTAATAACTTAAACGGACTACTTCAGTCATATACAATTTCTTCACTGTCCGCAGTAGACATTCAAATTATTTTTTCATAGATTCTTTACAATTATTATTATTATACCTTTTACTCTTTGTATCATATACACCAACCCTCACTACTTAACCCTTTAGGCATATTTTGTATCCCACCTTTATTTTAATTTTAACCTCGGCGTTTCAGCCATCTTATTCCACTTAAACTCTTTGATGAGCGGTCCCTACACAACTCATTAAATAAGCCCATGTGTATACCTTCTTCCCTCTCAAAGGAAACTCTCCTATCTTAAAGAGTAAATCCCCTCTCTTAAAGGGTAAACTCTTCTTAACTTTTAATTCTACGAGCGGTTCCTACACAACTCGATAAACAAGCCTATGTGTATACCTTTAACTTACGAGCGGTTCCTACACAACTCGATAAACAAGCCTATGTGTATACCTTTAAACTTAATTCTCTTAAACTTAGGTTTCCCTTAAACCTAGATTCTTCTTAATTAATTATCTTAAACTTAGGTTTCCCTTAAACCTAGATCCTTCTTAAACTTGGGTTTTCTTAAATCCTTTAATTGGGTTTCTTAAACTCCCAACTCTTGAGCGGTTTGGCAACTCATTTAAAAAAGCCTCCAATGCCTTGTAAATAGCTTCATAACGGGTCTTCAAACAGGTGCGGGTTACGACACCTAATTAAAAAAAATAAGCCTTCGTAATTTTATCAAAATAATTCCTTGAGGAGTATGCGTCATAGAACGTGAACCATATCCCCTATGTGTGTTTGAGTGAGAGTGTTTGACGAAAGTATGAAAGATGTTATTAGACCAAGGATTTATTTAAACATTCAAAATTTTCAACGTATTGAAAATTTTTCTTGGGTCGTCGGGGAAATGTGGTATTCCATTATTTGGAACCACATCTTTTAGTTTGTTTACGTTAGTCTTTCTTTATATTATTATATTAAACAAACCACCTTTTGATTTATTTACCTATTGATATTCTATGACACATGTACTTAACTCACTTTTATATTCTGTAGCACTGTTTACCCCCTGTAAAGCATACTTTTAATTATCTCTTGATTGTTTTAGCATCCAAATCGATTTTATAGTATTTAATTTTCCCTTTTGTAAAAAACTTTAGATTATATATATTCTGACGTTTTCATCTTGTACGGGTAAGGTACATTTAAATGATAAACTGATTTGAGTTCAACTTGTGTATTGATAGTTACAAAGGAAAGCACAAACGCCCAAAACTGATAAATGATCGACCCGCGGCGAATGAGTCCTTTTGGTTTTGCTACCCAACCGATGCTATGCGACTACTCATTGCTAACTCAAACATGTATATTATATTCATTCGCTGCGCGTCGATGTCAGCATAAAATTGATACAATTGATATTGTACGGGTTTGCTCGTACATGCTCCCCGAGGAAAAGATATAACGACACAACTGATTAATTGAGAAACAAAATAATTATGACAAATGATTTGATATTAATCTAATTTCTTAGTGTCTCTATCGTTAACACACTGTTCACAAATTAGATATGCTTGTATAAGAACCTAACATAGGGGAAGTGGCTTTATCTAACACTCGCGCACTTGTTACCACCTTCGCCCTTTCATTGTCACACTGATATATTACACTATCCCCAACACACGCACGTTGCGTGGCCGGGCGCGCGCAGCCGCCGGGTGTATCGACTGCTGCGGGCACTGCCGGCGCGGGCGCGAGGTCGCAGCGCGAGCGCGCGCGCCTCCACACGAACACTCCGAGACATGCTGCTACCACGCCAATCATACAGTAGATCGCGGTATAATGATGAATGTCATGGGATGACAGACTCTCAAATAACAATCCATTTTCTTTCATGGTCTTGATTTTGTCCTCAATCGTTTGAAGCTCTCGATCGCTCTCTATGCTGGAGTCGTTCAAGACATCTTGAGGAATAGACACGTTTATAACGTGGTTTATGGATGCAATGACTGGTGAGTATAGGTTAGCACTGATACTAACATCGCTCGTTCTTTGTTGATGCGCAATTACTTCAAAATTATCTGATTTGATTATGCAGCCGTAATCTATAGTTACAAGTCCTGAGTGAGTAAGCTGATGAGCGGTAACTTGATCTCCACATACTGTTCGTAGATTACATTGACCGCAGCAAAAATAAATATAATTGTTGATAGAATGGCTTTCTATCCAAAGATTTTTACAAGGATCGACATTGACTTCACACTTTGATGCCTTTGATCGGCAGAAGTCTTTATCTCTGCTTAATTTGTAAATTGGAGAATGAATGTTACACAAGTGTACGTTTGTCAGTAGACAGGAATCTATGATATTTTCTGTCAAGATAATGTAAGCATCCTTTTTCAGGTTCACTGCTATAAAATCTGACACTGGTTTAATTGATAACATAGTGTTTTTGGCTTTCTCCGCAGGAATTGGTATAAGCTTGAATATTTCATAGGTGTCCCTGCTTATCAAAGGTATTTGTACTTCAAATATTGAGTAATTCTTAAGCATTCTTGCTTTGACTCGTAGAAGTTTATAAAGTTGTGCAAGATCCGTATGAATGTTTTCTACAGGTAAGGTGACGTCATTAGATAAATGACTAGCTATATTGCTCAGCTGGTCCTGTAGTTGTTCGGCTGTTATTAAATGTGGATTAAATCTACCATGATAGATGTCTGTTATTGTATCCACTAAGGCGTTCTGTAAATCTTTCAAGTCGCGTAATAGATTGCTCGCGACTATAGCTCCCATAGAAACTTCACTTGCCCTTGAAATGTTTTGAGTTTCAGCCTTTAATACTTCTAATGTATTTTCGACGTTTGCAAATTGCTGATGAATTATTTTATGTTGTTTGTGCATTGTAGCCTCCGATCTCTTTAAGAGACTGAATTCTGCTTCTATGACCGAAGTTTGATTTTGCCAAAATGAGACAATATGCTTTTGATTTTTGCGAAGAAGAGTATCTTTCTCGTATTGTTCCGCGAATCGAGCGTCCAATACGCCGAAGAGGCCGTTTGCTATGTAACCGACACCGTCGATAAGACCTCGCCGCCACCTGTTCGCTTGCTTTGCAAAATGCTGACTGAGTAACATATGATTACTGTAATCGAGTTCATTGTACCCGTGACGTAATTGCATTATTATTATGTCACAATGTGTTTGTTTTTTGATTGTGCTGCATGTTTGTTCCAGTGACATTATACTTTTGTTGAGTGCTGTAATTCCTTCCCAATAAGGATCTAAATCGTAGTATATGATTAGTTTCCAGGCGTCTCGTATGATCTGCATGTTTGTTAGTTTGTCGAAGTAAATATGTTGATTATTTCTGAATTGTGTTACGTTAAGTGCGCATTGGGAAGTTGGTATGATACAAAAAAATAACATGATTGCTGTAAACACTGACGCTATATTGTAACGAGTGCCTACTTTCCTTGTTTCAGACTGCTTATCTGTGTTAGAATCTCCCGAACCCGCACTATTTGCTTGTTTGATTTGCGAGGATTCATTGTTGACTGGGAGTTTTGATAATTTTGTGATAGGACGTTTCAGTGTTCCGTTTTTGGTTTTTACTGTAACCACGCGAACATGACCGTCGGAACCGGGATGTAGTTCGATGACTCTGCCCATTAGCCATTTTCCCGGCGGAAGATTGTCGTCATGAATCATGACAATATCGTATACATTGAGGCCTTTTTTTGCTTGTCTCCACTTACTTCTTTCTGTAATTTGTGTTAGGTACTCATTCCTCCATCTTTTCCAGAGATCCTGTACAATTTTTTGTGTCAACTGCCATCGGGTTCTTAAATCCGTTTCAGTCTCTTGTATAGTTACCTTTGATCCACCTGTTAGGAAGTGAGCAGGCGTTAAAAAATCGACATCGTCTGGATCTTCTGATATAGCACATAATGGTCTCGTGTTGAGACAAGCCTCAATCTGTGTAAGCACTGTATATAGTTCCTCAAATGTGAGGATCTGGTCACCAATAACCCTCTTGAAATGATATTTGAAGCTTTTAACTGCTGCCTCCCATAGGCCTCCTGCTGATGGCCATGAGGGCGCATTAAAACTCCACTCTATTTCCATATCTAATACTTCTGCTTTTAATTCTTTGTCTTGCATGATCTTCATTAATGCTTGATATTCCTGCTGTAGTACCTTGTTAGTACCAACAAAATTGCGACCATTATCGCTATAAATGTGGCTAGGCGTCCCTCTGCGAGCTGCCATTCGTCTTAATGCTGCGATGAATGAAGTTGTGCTTAAATCATCTACTAGTTCTAAGTGTACTGCTTTTGTGACCATACACACAAAGACAGCCACATATCCTTTTGTGCTCTTGATACCTCGTCCTTTGCTTGCTTTGACGTAAATATGACCTGTAAAATCTACGCCTGTGTGCGTAAACGGACGGGATGGATTACTTCTAGCCTCCGGCAAGTGCCCCATAATTTGCTGTTGGCAGTCTGGATTTTGTTTTTTACATGTTACGCAACGACGAAGCTGCCTCTTCGTAGCGACGTTCCCTCCTAGAATCCAATATTTTTGTCTGATGAAACCCAATGTCAGCCGGGCTCCGGCATGTAACATGGTTTGATGTGCGTCCTCTATTATTAATTCTGTCAAACGTCCACTGTGTGGCAGAATAATAGGGTGCTGCATATTATGACTGATATGTGCCTTTTTTAGTCTCCCTCCGACTCTTAAGACATCATTTTCATCCAGGTAAGGATTTAATTTTAACAATTTGCTTTTTGAATTTAGATTTCCTTCTTGCTTTAAATCTCTTATTTCTTTCGCGAACTCTTCCTGCTGTACTTGCTTGATAATTTTTTGCTTTGCTTGATTGATTTCTGATAATGATAAATAATGCTTATTTGCTTTTCTTTTGTAGGTCGTAATCTTCATCACTAATGCCAGAATACGTACAATTTTGCTGATTGATTGATATTTGCTTAACAGGTTTGTAATGATGCTTGATTCATACTTTGTAACAACGTGAACGTCTTCTTGCTTTTTTATTTCCTCGTTTGTTGAATAGATTGCTTGATTTTCTTTCGTTGCTTCAAAAGATTGTAACCATGTTGGACCTTGCCACCACAAACGATAATCATTCAATTGAGCCACTCTGAGTCCCCTGCTTCCACAGTCAGCGGGATTTTCACTTGATTTTACGTATCGCCAAGATTGTGGTTGAATGCTATCAGTTATTTGAATTGTTCTATTTGCTACGAACGTTTTCCATCGACTTGGGTTTCCTTGAAGCCATCCCAATACGGCAGTGGAGTCACTCCATCCAAATATATGTAGGTCATGACCTGTTAGACACTGCTTGACTTTGGTCATGAGTTTGGCCAGCAACAGTGCTCCACATAATTCTAATCGAGGTAGTGATATTTGTTTTTTCGTAGGAACTAATTTTGATTTAGCTGCTACTAATATTGTAGATTGATTGCTATTTACAACTCTGCAGTAAATGACGCATGCATATGCTTTTGTCGATGCGTCACAAAAGCCATGTAACTCTATACTGCTTGCTGTTTCCGTACCGTACCATCTCGGTATATTAAATTGATTGATACTTTCTAATTCTTCTCTGATTTTGATCCATTCCTTGCTGATTTTATCTGGTACTTGTTCATCCCATTGAACATTAGTTATCCATGTTTCTTGAAATAAAATCTTCAACTTTGTTGTTACAGGCACGATCCACCCTAATGGGTCAAATATTTTAGACATGTCTGATAATATGATTCTTTTAGTGATATTGGTGCTTGACGATTCAATCTTTGATACAAATGTGAAGTTGTCATGTGTAGGGTTCCAACGAAGGCCTAATGTCTTAGTTAATCCTGCTTGATTAAAACTCTTGCTTTCTTGATTATAATAGTCTTGATCTTCTATTTGCAGCAGACGACTATCGTTTGATGTCCACTTTCTCAAGTTGAAGCCTCCTAACTTCAGTAGATTCATCAAATCTTGCTGCAATTGTTGTGCTGTTGATAGGGAGCAGGCTCCATGAACCAAATCATCCATATAGAACGATTCTTCGACGACCTTGGCAGCTTCTGGGAATTTATCCCGTTCATCAGTCGCTAACTGTCTCAGTGTCATCATTGCAAGAAATGGAGCTGCTTTTGTGCCGTATGTTACGGTTGTCATTTGATATTCTTGAATTATTTGAGACGGATTATCTCTCCACACAATTTTTTGTAAAGGTTGATCTTCTGGGTGTACCCAAATCTGCCTAAACATTTTTTCTATATCAGCCGTGAATGCGTACTGATATTGTCTCCATTTAATGATAAGA
This sequence comes from Agrochola macilenta, assembly GCA_916701695.1. Taxonomy (NCBI): domain Eukaryota; kingdom Metazoa; phylum Arthropoda; class Insecta; order Lepidoptera; family Noctuidae; genus Agrochola; species Agrochola macilenta. The sequence continues at coordinate 5,318,942 of OU753569.1, forward strand.
GACTGAAGGTCTTGTTGCAAATTGGGCCCCGTGTACATCAGGTCATTTAAACTTTTATTTGTAGATGTTTTTGCCGAAGCATTGTAAACAACTCTCAGTGCAGTTGTTGCACTATCTTCGCGCAATACGCAATGATGCGGTAGGAAACATTCCGGTGTCTGATTGCAAGGTGAAGGTTTCATGTGACCTAAGTTTTTATATTCGGTAATGAATGACTTATATGCGTTAAATAATGAATTGTTTTTATGTAATTTCTTTTCTAAATGAATGAATTGAGCAACAGCCTTATTTTTAGACCGGCCTAATTTCTCCTCAAATTGTTTTACGAGTGGAAGTCTCACTTCGTATTTTCCGTCATCCAAACGACTTGTTGTTGCTTTGTAGTATTGGATGCACTCTTGATCTTCTGATGATAATGATTTTTCTTCTGTAACATCTTCTATCTCCCAGAATTGCTGAACTCTGTCTAAATCAAATTGTACGACGTTGCACATTAATTTAGTTTTCATATTTCCACAAAGTATCCAACCAAGACGAGTTTCTTGAACAAGCGGCAGTGATTCGCTTAATCTGCACATGCCCGCTAAAAGAATATTTGAATATACGTCTGCACCCAACAAAATGTCTATGGGTCGACTGATGTTGTACTCAGGATCTGCTAGTTCTAAATTTTCCAGAAATGGGCATGCTATTTTTGGGAATGAGTATGATGGTAAATATTTTGTTAGGTTATTCATGATGAAAACATCGATATTAAATTGATATAGTTTGATTCTTGAGCTTGATATACAGTTTAGATTCATCATACCTTTGGAACTGTTTTCTGTTTGCCCTATGCCCGTGATTATGCCGTCACACCTGGATCGCTGTAATCCTAATTGCTGAGCAGCGTTCTCTGTGATAAGAGACATTTGTGACCCCTGATCAATAAGAGCCCGTAGGGTCTGATATGTCCCATCTGCTTTCTGAACCTTTAGCAGTGCAGTTGAAAGCAAAGTTTCTTGCATCATATTTTGTTGTGTCACGTGCGAGTTGCCTTGATTTGCACGTTCTTGATTAGAACGGATGTTGTTTTGCTGTGTAGAAGGCGTCGAATTACCTCCTTGTTTTGATAATTCCTTTGAATACGATTCATGAAGCAATGTGTTGTGAAATTGGTTGCATTCGAGGCAACGCTTCTTTGATAAGCATTCTTTGCCCTTATGATCATGTAAGCAGTTTTGGCAATAATTCAAGTTAGCAACACATTGTTTTTTCTTCATTGGTGAAAAATCAGCAAATTGTTTGCAAAAAAATATAGCATGTGCGTCATTGCAGACTGGACAGTTTGGCCAACTGTTTTGCAATTTCCTGTAACTTGTTGATTGCGAAACACCCTTATTGCTTGAATATGATTGCTTGAAATGATAATGTTTGGATTCTGATGGTTTATTGGTGTTTGAAGAATAGGATTTTTGATTATAGGTGTCCTGTTTTCTTCTACTTGCTTCCATGCTCGTGAACTTCCCCTCTAGAAAGGCTAGAAATTCATTCAACTCGAGTAATTCTCGAGGTTGTTTGATAGCTGCGTTGTATTCGCTGAATGTGTCCGAATCCAATTTCTGACACAGGATGTGCACGATCAACGGATCCCACGACGTCACGTCTACGCCGAGGTTCTGTATGGCGTTCATCGTTTCAAGCGCAGTATCATGGATTCGTTTGATATGATTAATTGATTCTTGCTGTGAAATTGGTATATTTAATAAAATGTTAATATGCGATGTGAATATCATCCTCTTGTTGTCATAACGATGACTCAAGATATCCCAACTAATGATGTAGTTGTCTGAGCTGATTGGGAGATGCTGTATGAGACGCTCAGCTTCACCTTTCACTTTTGACTTTAGGAACTGCATCTTCTGAGCCCCAGATAATGACGGGTTGCTATGAACTGCTTCTGTGAAGAGGTCCTTAAAAGATGTCCACTGATGGTAACTACCACTGAATGTAGGTATTTCTATTTTTGGCGTAGTATGCTCTCTATGTGAAATGGATGACATCTTTTTGTTGATTGCTTTGATAGCATCGTTGTACGTGCTTTCGTATTTGAGATACATACGATGATACTCTTGATTTCGGTCTCCTAGCTCGCTGTCTAAGTCCCAATGCTGAGTGTCAATCTTCGCCCAGCGAGACCTTACCATACTTAACAGATGATCGAATTCCCATTTCTCCGCTACAGCATCCATGTTGATACTTGAAACGGTATGTTCAAAGGCCTTGAGGTTGCTCATCTGTTTCCTCATCATCTCATCCGTCTTGCTGTTTGATCCCTGAGACTTTAAGGGTTGACCTGAAGGTTGCTGTACGGTGCTTGAGGTAGCAAGAGTAGCAGGCTTAAGAAGCGGTGTTGATGGTCTTTCCTCTGTGGGTTGATGATGCTGAATAACTGCTCTGATTTTTTCATATCTCTCCTTCACAGAATCAAATTCCTGCGAAGTGAAGTAAGTATGCGATCTGGCATATTCGATGCTACACAATCTTGTATGATTCGATTGATACTCTTGCCAGCATGCATCCAAATTTTCTAACCTTCGGCGTATGTAGTCCGAGGTTTTGCGATCGGAGCCATCCTTTTTGAAGTTTGTGTAAACTTGCTCTATCCTATGGAGTAGTTGCTGTTGTTGGGCGAGAATGTCCTCCATTGAAGACGTGTTGTTGATAGAAATGATAATAAATGGAACGATCTTACTTGATTGTCCAAGCGGGAGCTTTGCTGCTCACCAAATGAGGATCCCTGTTGATCTCTGCTGATTGCTGCTGCTGCTATGTACTGCACTATTGCTGGCAGTACAAACCTTTCACTGCTAGTTCGCTTGACGTCACTAGTGAAACACTTTACAGTACTTGATTGCTACACTGTAATGTCCACACGCGACATCCCGCTCGAAGGACCAAAAATGTACGGGTAAGGTACATTTAAATGATAAACTGATTTGAGTTCAACTTGTGTATTGATAGTTACAAAGGAAAGCACAAACGCCCAAAACTGATAAATGATCGACCCGCGGCGAATGAGTCCTTTTGGTTTTGCTACCCAACCGATGCTATGCGACTACTCATTGCTAACTCAAACATGTATATTATATTCATTCGCTGCGCGTCGATGTCAGCATAAAATTGATACAATTGATATTGTACGGGTTTGCTCGTACACATCTTAAACTGTCATCTGTCGTAATTTACTTTTCTAAAACATAGACAGAACACATCATAGATAAGTACACTCTATCTTCTCTCATAAAGTGGGTGTACACACTGAACCTTCGCAATAAGCGTAGATCTAAGATTTCTCCTCTGTAAGCCGTTTTTATTAGTGCTGGTCATATCTAAATTAAGAATTAACTTGAATATGTTTTTTAAAACGTTTAAAATATGACAGAGAACGATAAAAACGGTCTTCATATTTTTGGACACTAGTCTTGTCTGAGCCCTCGGAGAGTCGTATTTAGAACTTGAGACGGAGTCACTGTTTTTATGCCCTTAAGTCTTATTTGTTGAACAGTTAGCTACTCGAATATTAGTCTCTTAAAACTAGCATAACTAGCGTGCGCGAGTGTCCTAATTTTATTGTGTAATTTAAACTATCGATACTGAGTGGATTATGTCAATAAACATTCTAGTACTGTGTAATACTGTGTTTAATTCGCTCGGCCCTCCTGCCTAGCCCTGTAGGAGGTGCTCTCTTCTAACGAACTCTTAACCACGCGGCGTAAAACGCCGCGAGCATACGCACACGAAGGCCTCCGACACTAGACGTTGTTACTCTCCGAGAGAGACCTCCGCCGTCACCTGTGACGCTAGCGCGGTCCTCCCGCTAGGTGAGGCGCCTCAAAGCGCCTCCATCTACAAAGTCTCACAACCTCTACTCCGTTCCACAGGCTGGAGTGTACCTCCAGGGGGGATAATCCTCAGCCCAGCCTCCTGCACGCTGCATGCGGCCTGCCTGCCTGCCCACCTGTTCCACTCCCTGCCTGCCTGTTCCTGCCTAACCTGAGCCTGTCTTGTGCCTGTTCCTGCCTAACCCGAGCCTGTCCTGTGTCCTAAACTTAACTTTACTTATACTAATTTTAACTTTTAATTTTAATACCTTTTTATTTTAATTTAATTTGTGACTTACGTTTCCCTCCACGGAGGAAAACGTTACGTTACAAGGGTGACTGGTAATTAGTGACCGATACTTACACACGTGACTTTACTCATCATTATGAACAACTTTCACTATGGGACCGCCCATTGTGTCACCCTATGTAAAATGACTACATTTTTATCTGTATTTTTTATGGTGTACATAATAAAGAATATTCTATTCTATTCTATTCTATGGGACCAAACCAAAAATCGCAAAAAAGAAACTGCTTTTCGCTACATTTATATTAGCATAACTCGTTAAAATGTAGGAAAGATCAGTTTTTTTTTTCGCGATTTCCGATTCTACGTTCACTCTATTTAGCCGCTATAACAAAAAATAATAAAAATAAAGTTTTATAGCTCTATTTTTATTATTGTATGAACAATAAACGTGGTTTCCGGCGTTTTTTTTTACTACAGTATTAATAAAAATTATATAATTATAGATAAAATATATCCTATGACACTCGGCAATACCTACTGTAGTTTAACTTTCACAATGAAAGAATTTTCGGAAGTTCAGTAGTTCCAAAGATTACCCCTTAAATAAAAACTCACGCGGAGCTAGACCGAGTTCACGCGACGAGTAATAATTCCCCGCTCCGGTTCCCCGCTCCACTTCTCTGCTCCGTTTCCCTGCTCCGCTTCCCCTCTCCGCTTCTCCGCTTCGTTTACCAGCTCCGCTTCCGGGTTTTGTATGATTTTTTAAACTAGTTCGCCAATCCCTGTCCACTGAAGCGGAGCGGAGGTTTTATGCAATTCCATTGGTTAATACTGGCACACCGCTACTCCGCTCCTCTTTTCTCCGCTCCAGTAGACAGGCAGCCTTAACGTGAAAGAAAGATCCAAGAAAATGTTTAAAGTAGCTTCTTATCCTTACTCTTTCGTATCTCAATATTATTATTTCCCCAGTCTATTATGGAATTGCAGATTTTTTTTCGAACTTGTAATGCAATGGATTAGCAATCTGTTTTAAAACGATTCATATTCTGATTGAACGATTAGATTACGGAATTACATTTAACCTGTACCGTTCAATTTATAAAGAAAAATAAACTCGCTACCGGCGTGCGTGTATGCCCAGATGTAGGAATGTAAACGAGGCAAAATAAATATGTAAAGGCTTGTGCAGACCAGCGCGACTTGTCGCGCGACGCGACACCGGTTATTGTTATACTGTGAAGTTTTCTTAGAAATTGTATTGTTCGTGTCGCGTCGCGCGACAAGTCGCGCTGGTCTGTACGAGCCTTAAGGGTGGTAGCAGGTGGCGTTCTGTAGCTTCTGCTTACCCCCATGGGAAGAACGCGTGAGTTTATGTATGTATGCATAATGAAAATTACACAGTTTCATGTTCGTGGTACAAAACAAACCCTTAAACTATTATTTTAAGCAAAAACAACGTCTAAATTATTAATACCTCATTTAATTGGTTTGTATAACCGACGGGTAACATTTTAGTGTTGTTCCGTACTCAGCTACAGTTGGTTGCTGGCGTATATTATTTATTAAAATTAATTATTAAAATAATTATATTAAAACAACTATTGTATATTATTATTAAAATAATGATTATATAGTATTTTTAAATAATTATCGAGGTTGTGGGTTGAAATCCAGGAAAGTACCAATGTGAGTTTTTCCATTCATACGTATTTTCTGAGTTTATCTAGGATTTCACTGAAATCGGTGAAGGAAAATCATCGTGAAGAAAACTGGACTTTTAACTAGCTGCGTCCCGCGGTTTCACCCGCATAAGTCTCGATCCCATTGGAATATCGGAATAAAAAGTATGTCCGAGCTCATGTCATGGTCTATCAATGTGCCAAATTTCATCCAAGTCCGTGCAGCCGTTTTAGCGTGAAAGCGTAACAAACATACAAACAGACTTTCACCAACTGAAATCACCAACCCGTCTTGAGCAAGCGTGGTGATCAATGCTCATGCCTTCTCTGTATGAGAAGAGGCCTTTGCCCTGCTGTGGGACAATAATATAGGCTTTATTTTTATTCAAAACTCTGTTGATTATGATTTGTGTTGGCATTTCTTCGAATTCAAAATTCGCATATTTCTTTGTAAGGTTGTGCTGTTTTGTTTTTGATTATATGTATAAGGCTGGCGTCACAGGTCTGTGGGAGACCCGTATGAGCTCCCGGAACTGAGACACACGTGAAGCGCTAGAACATTGTTTCACAGCGACGCGGATGGTCCGGACGCGACCCGCTCCAGGTAAAAGCTGTACAACGTATCGTACTACTCCCTCGTTTCAGACCACTGCGGGCGCTACCCGTACGGGTCTCCCGTGTACGGGCGGGTCCCCACACAGCTGTGAAACCACCCATACTTTACGCTTTGCATTTACCTGTGATTGAGATATTATTTTTACTGATAGGCATGTGCTTGCTTATTAGTGATTGAAACGGGCCAATCGACACTTTTAAATAATAAGATTTTTTACTGACACGATTCGCATGAAGTTTATTTATTTGTAGGCAAATCGATTTCTGGAGTTGTCGATTCGCTTGTATCGGGCGAGTAAATTCGTGTGAATCACCAATAAGCCCACGTGCTAACATATTCCCGGACGTGTTTCGATAAGCACGTGCTCATTGCTCATGCATCTATGTATGTATAGGTGATACTTACGTCTGGCTGACGGTAGTTATTTTGAAATAAGCACTTTCGCGAAAAAATAAAAATTTCAGTAACTATTTTAGAAACAAGAGTGATGTTGACAAATAATTTACAGTAAATTACTAGGTAATGTTTTAATAAATACTAGCTTCTACCTGCGACTTCGACCGCGATAAACTTCCTCAAGAATTGGGCTACCCAATGCAAAAATATTTTTTCAAATCCGACTAGTAGTTCCGGAGATTACTCCCTACATACAAACAAACAAACTAATATAAATATTTAATTTAAAAGTATAGATTTGACCAATGACAATTCTTTAAGGAATAGGCTTACGATATAATCCACTTTGTAACATCATAAATCAAGCTAGTCTTTAAATTAATTTCAAGTTGACAAATTAAATCATACAGTTTGCGAAAACCGAAGGAAACTTGAGGTATTTAAAAAGGTGAGTAGGTATACTAGAGTATTTTGGCGAACATTTCCATGTAATGTAACGTTCTTACGAATGCTCGACGCTGCGTTCGACGTAATGCTCACGACGAGTGAGCATTTACCTGTAACATTTCTTTCTACCTTGCATTCCTTGTTACAATCTGCCCTCGGCCCGCGCACCTCACTCCGCGTCGCTGCACTCATACTTTTGCTCGATAAAATGTTACACCAATACGCTCGTTGGTTTTGAAAATTAGGATGTAACAAAACATCGAGCGTAGTGTTCGAACATTTAAAAACGGCGAATACTCGATGTTCTGTTACAAGTAAATGCTATAACTATACTCACCTTTAGATTCAATTAAAAACTTATGAAATACTCGTATATGCCCGATTACAGAATGAGGCCTGTCAACATGAAGAACGTTACAATTACAGTGGCTTCTCTATGCGTGTGTGAGACACTCAATGAGCACCTCAAATCCATCAACATTTATGATCCAATGTGGCGACAAACTGTGGCTGGCTGCACGATCCTGGGGCTTTTGCGGGATATGTATAAATTCAAGTAAGTTGAAACAATTAATAAATGAATCCGATATAAGTTTTATGCCCTGCCTCCACACGATACCCCAGTTAAGCCACCAACAGTCACAATGACGACAGTTTTTTAGTCTAACTTTGGTACTCAAAGTTGTTGCTTAAAGTTTGTGTCAATCATTAACTTTAATTTGACAGGTATTAATTGGAATGCTCTCAGTCAAAAATATGACAGATTGAAAATATTTTAATTCCGTAGATTTATCGTTATGTTTTCTTGCAATTCATAAATTTTCTAAAGAGAATCTCGAATTTCTGGCTGTTTTTTGCGCCACATTAGAAATTCCATGGAACGTTTTCTATTCATTTTACAAACATGTTTATTTAAAAATTAAATAAAATTAGATTTATGGATTACTAACTTCGCCCCGCGGCTTCACTCGCATAAGTCTGGATCCCGTGGAAATATCGGGATAAAAAGTATCCTATGTCAGTATGTATATGAGTGTGGGTGTGTGTGTGTGTGTGTGTATGCATGTGTATGTCCCAGGCATGGTCTACCCATTTGAAAAATTATCATCCAAATCCCTTCAGCCGTTTTAGCGTGAAAGCGTAACAAACAAACACACTCACTTTCGCATTTATAATGTTACTAGTTAAGACTAGCGACCCACCCCTGCATCGCACGGTTTTTACGACTTAAAGCCATTATACACTTATTAAACCTTCCGCAAAAAATCTCTAAATGATATTGAAAACCGTATAAAAATCCGATAGTACCTATTTAATTAAATTGAGCATTTAATTAATATTAAAACATGCCTTTACATCATAATCATTGAAATGAATAGTTGTAGAACATATCACAGATTCAAAATTACGCGTAACAAAATAATTATGGTTGACGGCAACGCGGGCCCAGCGGTGGGAGTCAATGACCTTTTCCTCGGCTGTTAGATATGTAATCCCGGTAGTACGTTCCCGTGGGGTAATTTCTGACCTCCACGCGGGCGAAGCCGCGGGCGAAAGCTAGTTTATAATATGTATACATTTTATGTCTTCAATTTTTCTTTACAGTGTATATTACGTATACGACAAACTTCCAAGAAATGTGACTGTAATTGGAGAGCTTATGAACGTGACCCGTGATCAACATACCACTGCTGACGTGTTCGTAAGATCTATGAGCCTAACAATAGATCTGTTGGATCATATGTATCCTGTTCTTGCTGTTAATACTTGGAGGTCTGTATTAATTTATTACGAAGAAAGTAAATATTATGTACAAGTACATTTCTAACCACCGTAAGGATTATTCTTGCTTGCAGCGCTCGGTGGCTATGGCACCGGGCCGGTAACAGATGTTGTCATCGTGTTCATGGGATTTTGTTTTGAAACTGGTTAGATATGAACTTCTTTGATGGTACATACCTACATGTGCCTCGTTGGTCTGTCTAGTGGTCGCAAGCGGTACTGCTGAGCATGAGATCCTGGGTTCGATTCCCAGGTCGGGAGTGTTATTGGGTTTTTTCATCAGGAATTTCTCAGTAGCAGCCTGGAGTCTGGATTTGTCCCCGGTTGATGGCAATAGGCTCGCCCCCTATTACATGGGACTTAAACATAACTGGCGAAATGAAGGTGTACTATAGGTATACCTCTGCCTAACCCTTTGGGGATTACAGGCGTGGTGTTATGTTTATGATACATATATATAGTTACTGTATTAAGAAATTACCTTTTACCTGCGGGCTCACTCGCGTGGATATCGGAAATTATCCCATCGAAACGTAATACCGGTATAAAACGTATCTTATGGCATACAGGACATGGTTTACCAGTGTACCAAATTTCAGCCATTAAGGGTACACTAGTCGACGTCTCGAACTCGTTGGTGCTAACTAATATACATGCTAATTAGTCTAATTATTTATTTCTATTCGTTTTGTTTATTTAGTATAAATATTTATCTATTTTTTATTTATTTATTTAGTGAAATAAACGATGATTTACAACGAAATTGATTTCATGAACAGACCTTTGGGCGTATAGATATTATGAAAAAATAAATAAATGTAATTACTCAAATTTTTTTTTTTTTTAATTATTGAATAAATTATCTAAGTATCCTTGTGTGGTTTCTATTTTGCCATTTCCCTACTAAGTAAGTTATATATTTCGACGCTAATAACTTCCAAAGCAATTTCTTTTTTCAATTCTGCGTCTATACAGGGCTAGATAATGACAAGCCAAATTAATACATTTTTTAGTTTTGAACGTACACCGTGAAACAGATGAATAATCACCATACTACGTCTGTTAAGGACGAATGACCGATTAGCGTACCCTTAAGGCGTGTAAAGGTTAGGCGGACAGATATACCGACTAATCTACTAATCTGTTTCAATTTGCTTCTAAAATAAATAGTATACTATACGAGTAATATTCCTTTCTTTAAAAGGTTCGAAATCATTTAATTGTAACGATAGAATACAAAATATTTTATATTACTATTTTTCTTTTCGTGTGGTTAGTGACTAACCTGGTGTCAGAGTTTAAAAGCCCATGAGCCTTTGACTTGGCTTCAGATGTCATCGAGAAAGAAATATCTCTCAGGCAGGCTGGTTTCCTCACGCTTTTCCTTCACCATTTTTGAAGCAAGTGATAATTATACAATACGCACATGAATCCCAAAAGTCAGAGGTGCATGCCTTGGGTCCGAACTCGACACCTATGACTTGGCAGTCTGACGGTCACACCACTAGGCTATCACTGCTACGTTTTTTACTATTTGTGTCCATTCCACTGCACCCCATTTTACTCAGTCAAAACATTTTAATCATTTTTAAAGACCGCAAATAATAATGTATGAATACATTCTGAACAAATAAATCTAAACTAATATTATTAAGAGAAAAAAAAAAATATTTTGTTTGTAATGAATTAACTCAAAAACGACTGGACCGATTTCAAAAAATATTTCACCAGTAGAATGCTATATTATCACTGAGTAACAGGCTATAATTTATAAAGATATCACACGGGCGAAGCCGCTAGCGGAAGCTAGTATATTTACATTATTATATTATTATTATTATATATATATATATTATATTATATTTTATATTTTTACAGTTAGCCTTACACACAAATACCTATTATTAGTTAATAGCCATGGCAAGCGGGATAGTGACTCCACTGGTTTCTAACAGGTATACTACCAGGTCGATGACAGCAGGTAAATATGATGTACCCAGAGTTAGTAGTAACTATGGCGACAGAACTTTAAAAAAACGCGTTCCCTACTTATTGAACACTTTGCCTGCTGACATCAGGCAAGAAGCTAATAAAGTAAAATTCGCTCGTAATCTTAAAAAATATTTGTTAGATTCTATGTGAGTGTAGGTATTGAATAATAGATTATAGATGTACCTGATAAATATATGTTTACTGTACGAGAGACTCAATGATCTCACAGTTAAACTGCGTAAGCAGTTTTGTGGGGCAATGTAACCTAGCTTTGGAATTTGTATTAAGTTAATAAAAAATAAAAATAAAAAATAATATATAAGTTTGTAAATCGCTAAACAATATTTAAATCCTAAACACAATCTAACACTCATCAGATTTTCAACGAACGACTTTAAATATGTACTGTTCATCAATCATTGTCGAACGTTTTCCAAAACAGAAAATAGTTCGTTCTTATTTCATTCAGAAGTTTTTACTCTCACACAGAATACTAATTCGTCTATCAAAATAAAACATCGTGATTTCCCATGAGTCATTTCATCATATCATTACACTCATCAATCCAGCACCCAAATTGCATAACACATGATCAATCACAATCTGAATCATTTTGAAAGATCTTGCTAACCCATTGCTTCATTTGTTCGAAAAATTTGTCTGCTCAACAACGTAAATAACGCAATGAATGTTGTTGAACTGTCAAAATGGTTTCATTTTGACAGGATTGTGATTGATCGTGTTTTACGCAATTATGCTAATGTGTAGCAAACTTTCAGATTTGGCTTCCTTCTTAGCCGAACCGACAACGAATTTTTCACCACATTCTACAGCAAGCCTTTCTCCAGGCCTGTCTGGAACTGTCTGTACGCCATGGCAATCCTCATCAGCTTTATTTTCTACCTCCTCAAACGATGGGAGTTCAGCGTCTTGGGTGGATGGCAGTGCAGCTACGCGTATGAATCTCTGATGGTCATTGGTGCTTACTGCCAGCATAGTAAGTTTTCCACTTACCAAACTCACATAGAACTCCATTTTTAAAGTCATTCTTTAAAAAAAAACTGATTTGTAGTACTAGATAATTCTTGCTGCCCAAATAAATCTCGCTTAAACTTTTGAAACGAAACTCCTTGAAAAAAAATTGAAGGATTAGAAATGCTAGAATTAAGTCTGAAAATTTTTGGGCAACTTTTCAGCTAGTAACTGCGAATTTACTCAAATAACGAATGATTTAGAACATAGTACTAAAGTGGTAAATAATGACAGCAATGTCTTAAAATAAATATTCTGTCGTTATGCTAATCCCCTAAAATATCAATTCAAAACAAAAAATAACACGAACAAATAACCTAATAGAGTGTACTGAGTCCAAAAAAGGATTTATTTAAATCCGATTTTAGAGATTCGCATTTAGTAGCATTGTAGCGTCTATTCGGTATTTATGTTGATTCTACGAAATTCTGAAAAACCTACACAAATTGATTATTACGTCAATGTTAATAAATGCTGCCTGCATCAATATTCATTTTAGCAGTTTCATTTTATTTGGTCAAGTCCTACGATACTTTGTACCAAACATGTATCAACATTTGATTCACAGCAATGATTCTGATAATTCCAACAGCAGTGGTAGAAGGCCATGCCAGGTCTTCCAGATGGATTAGTGATGTTATAAAAAAGTTGATTGAAAGACTGCTGTAACCATAGATATAACAAATAAGTTATTTATCTTTAGGGGTATGAGGAACAGGGTGTAAAGTTCACTCATCCCCCATAGAAAAGGGAGGATCCTCCGACCACACGGGTGTCGTGTCTGGCGAGCAACTGCCCAGAGGTTGAAATTTGGGAGATTGTATACGGGGTGTCCGGGACATCGACGCGAAGCTGGTTACCATGGATTCAGTACATGATTCTGAACCCCCCTGCGTTGAAATTTTTCGACGGTTATTAAAAAAAAAAAATAGCTGCTCCATACATTTTGACCGCGTAGGTATTGCACTTTTCTATGAAACAGCAGATTTTTTTTTTAATAACCGACGAAAAATTTCAACGCCGTGGGGTTTAGAATCATGTACTGAATCCATGGTAGCCGGCTTCGCGTCGATGTCCCTGACACCCTGTATAATATATGTCCTTATCACGATATTATCTGTGTCGCGGTAAACTCTAATTGCGCGATGCAGGATTTGTGTGACGTCAGGATGTTATGTGACGTCAGGTCTTTGATGCGTAGTTCGCATGTGGCGATTGTAGATGCCGCCACATATCTGTTATTTATATTTCTATGGCTGTAACCATCTCCTATGGTTGCAACCTACGATGCATTATCCATACTCCTCTTCAGTAAACTTCACCTCAATTTGAACCCGTGAGCTACTAATATCTTGTCTGTTCCACAGTACCGCCTATAGACGCCAAGCTGCCCTCTCGAAGGATCGCGTACTTTATTTTCTTCATGTTTGCCTACATAGTCTACACGTTCTATACTTCGAACCTGCTGTCCAATCTGGTGAATGATAAGGAACATGATATCGACCTGAATACCCTGGCTAACAGTGACTACGAATGTGTCATTGTCGATTATATGATGTTGGCTGTAGTTGAGCGAGTGAGTGTGAAAATAGATAATTCAATTGAATGTTTCACTGAAGCAAACGAGCAATGTTCCTATGTTTTCTATGACAACGTCAGATATAGGGCAATATTTACCAGGCAGTATTAAAACGCAGATATCAGTAACTTCGCTTTTTTTTCATTTTAGTCTTTCATCCGACATCTTTCACTGGCAGTGAATCTGACACTCGTCATTGTTCACTCGCCTACCAAATGTCCGTTTTATTTTGTTGTTTTAAAAAAAAAAAATGTATTTCATTGCTATGTAATTTTGTCGATGGCGTGTGAACGAAATGAAACAAAAATGAACCAAGTTATTTGGATTTTTTACACAGTCATGTGTGGTAAAACAACTCACAGTTGTTTGCTCCAATTCGATAGTTTATTTTATGCAAATAAATTACATATCATTAAGTTTTTTATATGCTAAATAAGATATTTTTGTTTGAGTGGAACATGGGGGCTCACTCGTCAGAACAATCGCACGGTACGCCAGTGGTGACAGGCTCGAAACATAACTATGTTAGTTGCATTTAATCTTTTAAATACCTATGTTAATTATCATTTATGAATTATAATAATAATGTTTTATTAAATAGTTTCTAGACAACAACCGCAACTTCAGTATCGTATTGAGTAAGCTGATGACACTAAAATCTGTGACAGTCAGAGATGGAATGAATGCTGTGAAGAAGGGCCATGTCGCTCTACTATCTGATTATACTACCATTTATCCGTATATTAGAAAAAGTAAGTTCAAAAGCAATGCTTTTTCAGCTGAACCTCAAAAGTAGTTTGCTAATGCTGCGGCCGCATCTGCGTCTATCGTGACAAAGCAATGCGTGCCGAAGCTTAGTATGTTTTACTCGCTAAAAAGTTATCGCGCTAATGCGCTGGTCTTATTAGCGGCTTCGCCACGTTTATAATGTACCGCCACCTGGGCGATATTTTCTACGCAGCTCGAACTATCGCAACGTAAATCGATAATGGTTGATCACATCTGCGTGTATCGTATCACTGTACGAAACTTCGTTAAGATAGACGCAGATGCGGCAGCAGCATCAGAATCAGTGTAATCTTCTTGAATAGTTTTAGATCCTTGTTATATTTTTGCAAATAGTTATCAACTTATGTACAGTCAGTACAAAGCAAAAGTGTTTATCAAAATTGACACTACGCCAATTTGACGTGTTATAGCCATTTAAGTTAGTAGTCAACTTACTAAATAATAAAACTTTTGTCTGAGGGATATATTAAGGTACATTTCCGTAGCCGACGGCAGGCGGCAACTGCAGGCGACGTGTCACCTCGACACGACTGGTTTATATGAATTTTTATGAAATACCTTCCGTAGCTAGCGACACATTGTCTTCATAGAAACCGGTCGTGTCGCGGCGACACGTCGCCTGCAGTTGCCGGCTGCGGTTGGCTACGGAATTGTACCTTTAATATCCGGTGGTTTGATAGTTTTTATATAGAAAATACTAGCTGCGCCCCGCGGTTTCACTCGCATAAGTCCCGATTTAGTGGGAATATCGGGATAAACAGTATCCTATGTCCCAATCTAAGGCATGGTTTATCCATGTAGCAAATATCATCCAAATCTGTTCAGCTGTTACAAACAAACTTACTTTCGCATTTATAATATTATAGTTAGAATAAGTATTATGTCAAATTGCCCAATTTGTTCTTCAGATAAAAATTAGTAAGCAGACGATTCCAAAATCAATCCCTATTATGTGAAAAATTATGCAGAAATAAAATAATCTAGGTAAACATAGACATAAACATAGACATCTGTCATCGAGACGTCAAATAGTACGGTCACGTTAATTCTGCTCCGTAACTTAAATTCTTAAATCATAGTAAAAAGTTATTTTACGACTGTGTGCTGTCTAGACACTGTAAAACAGGACCCTACTGGCTGCAAACACATAATTCTATAAACGATTAAAGTGTTTTTAAATGTGTTAATAGTTAAATCCAAAGTGTACTGTGGCGGTGATCTAACAAAAGTAATAAAGAAATTATTTCCAATCTACCTCCTGTTGTGTTAACTTCGTGTTGTCACCACATATGATCCATAATTTCGTGAACTATAGTAAAGTCTAGTTGACTCTGAGTGCTAACGTCTACTATACTACACAGAGTGTCGTGAGTTCGAGTCCGGCAATTCGCACTTTGTCTTTTTGGATTTATTGTACTGTTTGGGAGATTGATTGTGTACTTAGAAAATGTCTAACTGTGATTCTTGTGGATTACTAGTTAAACAAAACGAAAAAATAGCATGTTCTAATTGCGATAAATTCTATCATCACCTGTGCGTTCACCTGAGTGCTACTGCGTTTAAAAGGCTCAATAAAACTGCACGTTCTAAGTGGAATTGTCCGAGTTGTTTATCTCAGCATGAACCTGATAAATCGACGTCTGAGACAATTGAAGACAGCTCTGAAGGCGAGCATGATAAGGTCAGTGATATTCGTCTTGTTATACGGGAGGAAATTCGGAATACATTGCGTATTGAGGTAAAGAATATGATTAGCGAGCTTAGATTTGAAATGGATGATTTAAAGAAACAGATTGATGAGTTGAAGTTATCTGGGTCCTTTGACATATCTCAAGTTAACGACTTAAAAACTGAGCTCAAGGGTGTGCAACGTGAGAATACTGAACTTCGTTCACAGAACTCCGATATCCTAAAGACTGTGGCTCAGCTGAAAACGCAAATAAACACCCTTGATCAGAATATGCGTGAGGCGAATCTGGAAATTCACGGATTACCTGAAAATAAGAATGAAGTGTTACCGACCATCGTAACACAATTGGCTAATGTTGTGTCGTATGCGCTGAAAGACTGTGATATTATGAAATGCGTTAGAGTGGCCAGTATGAGCAACAACAAGTCTCGCCCGCGCTCTGTAATAGTGAAGCTGCGTAGTCCGAGATGTCGCGACGAATTGTATTCTGCAATAACGAGATATAATAAGTCTCATACTGATGATAAATTGAACACAAGTCTTTTGGGTTATGGCGGTAGCAAAGTGCCGGTTTATGTATCCGAGCACCTTTCTCCGACATATAAATCTTTGCATGCTGCTGCACGTCTTAAGGCCAAAGAAAAATCTTATAAGTATGTCTGGGTTCGCTACGGTAAAATTTTTGTATGCAAAAGTGAAAATTCCGGTAGTATACAAGTTAAGGATGAGCAGTGTTTGGAAAGAATTGTATAATTATTTCAATTGTTAATTTGGTTCCTATTATTCATGTTTACTTTTTTTTTTGTTTTAGTGTTTGATAGTATTTCGATATTTTATCAAAATGTGAGGGGCATGAAAACGAAGTCACATGAAATTCTAATGTCAATTTTAAGTTCTGACTACGACATAATATGTCTGACAGAGACTTGGTTAGATGACTCGTTCTTATCCTCTGAATACTTTGATCAGAGATATACTGTTGTACGCCGTGATCGTAGTGCTCAGTTTAAAGATTTGTACTTTAAAAGTTATGGTGGTGGGATATTGGTAGCTATTAGGAATAAGTATAATTTTGTTAATAAAACTGAGTGGCAAACATCCGTTGAGGATATGTGGTTATGTATAAGTGCTGGAGGCGTCTGTATGAATATTTGTGTTGTTTATTTACCATCTTATATTCCTTGCCATATCTTTGTTCAGTTTTTGGCCAGGGCTGAAGAAATTTGCTTGCGTTATATGGATTGCACCACTTTGATCCTTGGTGATTTTAACCTTCCTAATGTGAAATGGCTTCAGTCTAATGATCCCTTTGTAGGAATTTGTGACCCTAAGTCTTTAGCGTTGAGGGACTTCCTAAGCATCACTGGCTATATTCAAATGAATAACGTCTGCAATGTAAATGATAATATCCTGGACCTCATCTTGGTGGATGAGAATTCCAGTCTTTCCGTTTCATCCGCACCCCCCATCAGTAAACCAGATATACATCATCCGCCACTAGAATTAGCTCTTACTAAAACTTCAATTACTAATTTAAATTATAATAATTTACAGTCTAAATATATTTTTCTTAAAACAGACTATGAGGCATGTGTTCGTGATCTATGTAAGATAAATTGGGAGAATTATTGTCATTTGAGTTGTAATGATTATGTTCTGACATTTTATAATATACTATGGGAAAATATAGATAAATACACTCCAAAGGGTAAACCTAAGAATAACTGTTATCCAGTTTGGTTCTCGGCTTCATTGATTAAACTTCTTAAAGAAAAGCATAAATACAGGACTCGGTTTAAACGGTACCAAAATCCTCGGGACTACGATACTTTTGTTTCCCTACGGATGCGTGCTGGGAGAGCTATGGATAACTGTTTTAAAGATTATATAGAAAGAATTGAGAGTGAATTAAAAACAAATGTAAAAGCTTTTTGGCGTTATACTAGGTCTAGAAAATCTTTCAGAGGTGTCCCTGACCAGGTTTCATGGGGTGATCGTTTTGGTGAGGGTGGTAGTGGAGTGGCTGATCTATTTGCAGACTATTTTGCATCTGTGTACGGTGTTAACCAACAGCCTGGTGACTTGTCTCCAGGTTACTCCTCTTCTAATTACAGTATGTTTTCCATTGGTTTTACTGAAAATGACGTTAGAAATAGCATCAAAAAGTTAGATCTTAACAAAGGAGCTGGTCCGGATGGACTTCCTCCTATTTTTATTCGTCTCTGCATTGATGCTCTTGTTATACCACTGCGGATAATATACAATAAATCCCTTAAGGAAGGTACATTTCCAGATTTATGGAAAATCTCACACATTATCCCTATACATAAATCCGGTAGTATGAATGACGTAACTAACTATAGACCAATCTCGATTATATCACAATTTGCAAAGATATTTGAGGGTCTCATATACAATGTAGTTTATTCCCACCTCCGTCATATAGTTAGTTCGAAGCAACATGGTTTTGTGTCCAACCGTTCTACTATGTCTAACTTGCTTATTTACACTACTTTCATTAGTAACGCCTTTGAAACTAGGGGTCAGGTTGATGCAGTTTACACAGATTTTGCAAAAGCCTTTGATCGCGTTGATCACTCAATTCTTTCTATGAAATTGAATTGCGCTGGTATTCATGGCTCTCTGTTGCGGTGGTTTGAGAGTTATTTAGCTAATCGTTCTCAAATAGTTGCCTTGGCGGGTTATGATTCTGTACCTTTTTCTCCTGTCTCTGGTGTTCCACAGGGCTCTAAGTTGGGTCCTTTGTTGTTTTTGGTATATCTGAATGATCTTTTAGATTTAATAAATTGCAATTGTTTAGCCTACGCTGATGATTTAAAAATATACTGTAGAATATCGGACCTGAGTGATTGTGCAATGCTTCAGAGAGATCTTGATGTGCTTCAACAATGGTGTTTGAACAACAGAATGACGCTCAATGTTAAAAAATGTCAGACTATTACATTCACGAATAAAGTGAATTACATTAAATATGATTATCATATTGATGGATCGGCACTGAATAGAGTGTCGGTCATCCGTGACCTAGGGGTACTCTTTGATACATCTCTATCTTTCCGCGATCACATAGATAGCATAGTGACTAAGGCTAAAAGAATGCTTGGCTTTATAATCCGTATGTCAAAACCTTTTCGTAGTAATAGTAGCATTATTTTACTTTACAACGCACTAGTAAGGAGCTCCTTGGAATATTGTTCCACTATTTGGTCTCCCTATTACTCAACTTATACTAATAATGTAGAATCTGTTCAGGCCCGTTTTGTTCGGTATTTATGTATGAAGAATGGGATTCGAAAAGCTATACCTGATTACAATGACAGGTTAAGGCACTTTAATATGATTAGCTTAAATGAAAGACGTAACCATTCGGACTTACTAATACTTCATAAAATTATAAACGGTTCCATTGATGCACAATTAATTAACTATTTTAACTTTAGGCCTAGCCAACGTAGTAAGCGTCATCATCGTATTTTTGAATTACCTACATCCACCTTGAATACTACATTTAATAGCCCTCTTACACGTATGGCAAGGCAATATAATGAAAGGTCTAATTTGACGGATTACCCTATTGATATTTTCTCCATGACTTTCGCTTCATACAGGCGCTCCCTATTTAAACAGTGTGATGAGTCTAGTCTATCTAGCTCAAATCGGTTAGTTTTGTAGTGTTGTAGATTTATGTCTACTAGATACATTTTAAATTGTTCTCCTTAGTCTCAATTTTTTTTTCATATGTGAATGTCATGCATACCTGTCATTTGCATGGTTACTGAAATGATAATTCTAAATGTTATTTTAATTTGAATTGTAAGTGACTGTGCTGTTGGTGTGCTTATGATAAATAAATAAATAAATAAATAAATAACACAAATAACCTTATCTTCAGCATTCGATAACGATGACATCTGCAAATTGGTTTCGGTCCATCTAGCCTCGAAAATCAAGAAATATTTCTACACTTCCAAAAATTTTAAATACAAGGATCAGTTTAAAATTGGGTAAGTCCTTACATACACTAGCATCATTGTAGAATTTTCCAACAGTCTGTACCTACTGGAACGGTTGATCAAAGACCCCTAAAACAATAATGTATTCGTTGTCTAACCACAGCAGGGGAAATTATGACTATGGCTCCAAAATGGTTTGGAGCTCGTGGTTAAGTAATAACAGCCGCACGGGTCGATCCATCAGGCTACGCTTGCCGGAGTTGGTCCGTGCATGGGTGACCATCTTTACATACCGAGACCCTTCCGTGCCTCGGATGTTAAGCCGTTGGTCCCGGCTATCGTTCCTGTATCTTTTATCTCGGGTCGTCAGAAGCCCGAAAGTCTGACAACCAGTCTTACTAATGGGTAGATAGGCAGTCGTTCCATGTAAAATACTGGTATTCAGCTGCATCCGGTTAGACTGGAAGCCGACCCCACATAGTTAGGAAAAGGCTTATTCTTCTTTTCTGTCGGTGCACTCTTGACAGAGCGGTCGTGGTCATCATGTTGTAGTGAGATTTCGGACAGCCGTGTTTTGCCTCAAATTGCAACGCCATCATCGTCCATCATCGGCACCATCATCGGCTGTAACATGTGTGCATTCGTGTAATGGGCCGCCCACTGCAGATTTAATCTGGTCGGTCCATCGCATGGGTAATCTGCCGCGTGCTCTTGTTTCTTCGACCTTTCCGTGCACTAGAAGACGTTCTATGGAATTGTTTCCCCATCGTGATACATGCCCAAAGAATTGGAGTATTCGAGCCTGTACTTTGGCCGATAGACGCTTCTTGATGCCGAGTTCTTGGAGTATAGATTTGTTGTTGCGAAATTCTGTCCGCGACATTTCAAGCATTTTCTTACAGCACCACATTCCCAGATTGTCTATTTTCTTCTTCTCGAAAATACTAATGAAAAGGAAAAAAGCTAGGCAGTTTGATTGCTCCAATATGGTTTACAAGTGCCTACAATAAACTGCCATCTTCAAAAATACAATTAATTTAAGATAGTTAATTCATTTAGTTTAGTCTCTAGTTTAGTTAGTTAATTTTGTTTTTTTTTCTGCCTCAGCAACCTCATCTGTTTGCCTATCAGTGTCAAAGGCCTCCACTATGACACCAGCTGTACTTGTCCATGTTCTGCTCTAGCTCTAATTTCATCTACCCATCTCTGCAAAGGTTTTTTTCGGTTCTTTTTTACGTGTCCTGTATACAAGTGCATTCATGTTTAGCTAATTTTTGCTTGCCCAAAACAACTACTTAACATTAATTTTCAAAAAGATATTCGAATGACGAAGACCTCCAAGGTGGACGGATGACCTCGTGAAGGCCGCAGGAATCCGCTGGATGCGGGAAGCACAGAACCGGTCGAAGTGGCGGTGCTTGGGGGTCTTTCGGCTGAAATTGTGATGGTGATCCGAAGACTATAATGATGATTTCTTAATTTTTCAGTACACTCCGAATTAAGGAAGCTGGCATACTAAATCGGATAGTATCAACCGATTTTGAAGAACCGAAATGTACGAAATCTCACCTCGTTCAGATTCGTTTGTCACAAATCTCGATACCTCTCACTGTACTGATGTGTACTTATGTCGCTTCTTTGTTGATACTTGTCGCCGAAAGGATTTATTTCAAAAGGAATGTAGTGTGGCCTTATGTGGATTAAGGGAACTAACATTTCCCTATTGAGGCACTTCTCCCACCGCTGGCGATTGACGAAAAGCGAGTAGAGCTAGCAACTAAAAAACCGGCCATTTGCGTGTCGGCTACGCACAAAGAAGGGTTCCATAATTCGGATGAATTTATACCAAGAACAAACATTGTAGTTGTAAAACATACATCGATATATGTCACGGTCAATTCTCTAACCGCAAATAATGTATTACTAATTGCATTTTTTTTTTAATTTTATGGGAAGGACTAAAAACTAACGATTTCGCACTTCTACCTTTACTTGAGCTGTAAGATCATGCTTCCTGCCAAATTTCATGATTCTAGGTCAACGGGAAGTACCCTGTAGGTTTTGATTTATTTGCGACTATCAAAATATGTCGCTTAAACAGCCGTCTTTTTTTATTGCGTTGACTGAGAGGCTTGATTTTTTTAAAGCTCCACTCTTTAGGTCTTCCTCGTCCTATTTAATGTTAATTTCAACTTGATACCTCCACGCGTTCGCGAAAATGGGACTAGACTGACAGTCAGACAGATGGACAGACGGACAACGAAGTGATCCGTTTTTTCCTTTTGAGGTACGGAACCCTAAAAACGAGTTGGCGAGCAATCGAGTGCGCGACAGTGACGAGCGGTTACTCACTGATATGCATATATACCAAGCGTGTGTCTCCCAGCGAGAGTTCTAGCCTCCAAGCGAGCTTCGCTGAACGAGTAGGTACTCTCTTTGGTAGCTCTCGTCGCTGCGACAAACAAGTGCTCGCGGTGTGAACAGCCAGCGATCAACTATCAATATTTGTATCTCTTTTACTTACACGGGACCTAGAATGTTTTGTAAGTTTCTTGAGCGAGACAATCGTTGACAGTCGCTTCCTCGTCGACGGTGGGACAGGTGTTTTACAAGGGATTTCACTTTCTCTCGTGTTGGCACGAGCTGTATTGGAATACCTCAAGATTAATTAGAGAAACTATGGAAGTGTTACAACATAGCCCCTTTTACTTCTTAGTGATCCCGCACAGCGTGTTTTACGAGAAAGCGTGATGATTACATTATCACATTAAAATATTGTTGTACCTACTTATGATGAGTTGGCATTAGCACATTTTAATCACTGTAGTTGATAAATTAGTGTCAATAAACGATTAATAAGAAAAGTGTTTTAATGATTCATTTTATAGTTTCTTTATTTTTATACCTACGAGGGGTGTTCAATTAATAGTGAGAATGCGATACATTCTCCTTGGAAAGAAAAAAAAAAAATACTGGCAGGCATAGCCCAGACATTAGTTAAGATAATAATAAAAAAAGCAATTAATTCTCTTTTGTTTTTTTAAAAGTAGAAGTCTATTGTTTGCGTCGTTTCGGAACGTTTTCTTAAAAATGGATAAAATTGAAGTTCGCGCGGTAATAAAAAATCTCTGCTTGAAAAATTTTACTACGGAGCAGGTAAATCAAGACTTGAGAGCAACATTAGGGGTTCATGCTCCTCCATATTCTACGGTTGCGCGTTGGTGTGCTGAGTTCAAGCGAGGAAGAACTTCCACTAACGACCCACGAACGGGACGCCCCATATCGGCAGTGACTGAACAAATTATTAAAAAAGTTGAAAATATTGTCTTGGCGGATCGTCGTGTTACTGTTCGTTTTATAGCTGAAGAAGTAAAGATTTCGATAGGAAGTGTCCATAATATTATAAACGACCATTTGGGTATGAAAAAAGTGTCAGCGCGCTGGGTGCCCAGAATGCTTTCTGACGCGCAGAAACAAACTCGACTGAGA
Organism: Agrochola macilenta; assembly: GCA_916701695.1. NCBI lineage: Eukaryota > Metazoa > Arthropoda > Insecta > Lepidoptera > Noctuidae > Agrochola > Agrochola macilenta. Next base: position 5,342,523 of record OU753569.1, read on the forward strand.
ATTTCACAAAGCTGTTTGGATTTGTTACAACAAGATCCTGACCGATTTTTGGCTCGATTCATAACTATGGACCAAACATGGCTTCACCATTATGACCCGGAAACGAAACAACAGTCCATGACTTGGAAATGACCGTCATCTCCAACTCCAAAGAAATTTAAGGCGATTTCATCCGCCGGAAAGATCATGGGCTCTCTTTTCTGGGACAGCCAAGGGGTGGTAATGATCGAATATCTTAATCATGGAGCCACTATTACGGGGACTATGTACGCAGGACAAGTAACAAAGTTGCGTGAGGAAATACGCAAGAAACGGCGTGGCAAACTCCCCTGCGCACAAGTCCAGAGTTGCGATGGCTGCCATTCAAGAAGCTGGCTTCGAATTGATGGAACATCCTCCATATTCACTGGACCTTGCTCCTAGTGATTTCTACCTATCAGGGGCCAGAAATTCGAAGATGATGACGGAGTAGTCGCCGCCGTAAATGATTTTTTAAGGGATCAGGAAGAAGATTTTTTTAGAAAGGGAATTTTAGGATTAGAGAAAAGATATAAAAAGTGTATAAACCTGAAAGGTGACTTCGTCGAAAAATAAAATAACATAATAATATAATAAAAGATAATTGCGTCTTACTCATTCTCACTATTTATCTCGTACTTAACTTTTAACATCTGAATTGCAGACAAAATGTAAGGCAACAAAAATATCTGGTGTAGACGGTAAGCTACAGAATGGTATTTTAAGAACTTCCAAAGTTTCAATCTTATCAAAGGTTTCTGCGTGGGAGCAGTGAAAGTAAAGTATCAGGAAATAAAAAAAATCTGCTTAATTATCCTTATTATGCTTGCTTATTTATCCTTTAGATTCAGAGATTTTTATTTATATCCTATCTTTTCCTAACATTTTTATGTTATCATCTAGTATCTAGAAAAACTAATCTTAAGGAAGCATCTAAGGATCCCCTCAACTCGATCAGTTTTATCGCGATTTCTCAGAAACACTTCATTCAGTTCAGCGTAAACTGATAAGAAAATAATCTCATCAAGAATTCAGGTTCTTCAGTGTTGCTATTCTTAGAAACTTATCTCTCCCATTTCAAGAAAATAATTTAATTTGAGATGCTCAGAGGTCGTCTATATTTTTCAATCGAAGTTTTGATTACTGGGTTTTTTGAAGTTTGGTTATGTTGCATCATGTGTCTCGCGTTTTCCCAAATAGGGGTCAGCCTCGAGTCTAACCGGATGAAGGACGAGCAATTCCCGTAATTTTAAAAACGCATTCTAATCTCAATTGCAATCTCTTAAAAATACCTCTTTTACCTACATTTTTTTCAAGTTTTTGACATTTTATTGTAGCTTTTTTTTTATATTTTATTCTGGGAAATTATCAAATAACTTCTCCCACTCTGGGCGGAGCGAGAGGGCGTATCAGACTCTTACTTACTAAAACCCACCCGTGTTCCTTCAGTAGCCTGTACGTTGCCAGGGGCCACGGTATCCCCTATCGGAGTTTCGGATGGCAGGCATCGGTCTTAACAGACCCCTTCTGTTGTGCTGACATCTCTCTGAGGCGCGCGTGGAACGTTTAACAATTGTAGCTGAGATGAGAATTTCGACTAGATTATGAACGTTTTTAAATACGGGAATTGAACTCTAGTATTTTACATGGGGCGACTGCCTATCTGACCTTCACAACTCAGTTACTGGGTACCCTGATACCCGTTGGTAAAACTGTTAGTGGTAGAAAATTGTGATTGCTGTAATTTCGGTCATTCATGACGCGAACTACTTCGCAAAAGTTCCTTGGTGAATTAGGTACTTAAGTAGTATTTCTTTTTTTTAATAGAACTCGTATTACCTATTCACGATTGAGAGAGAAAAGTTTGTTACTGTCATGACACTTAATTTAAAATAACGTCATTTGATAAGGCTTTAGTGAACATTTTAGTACCCCGGGTTGGGGGATGTCACTCAACTGATGAATCCTAGACTTTATCAAAAAAATTATATCATTTTCAATCATAAGAAAGGCATTTTCAATTATAATTGGTAAATGATTACTTACTTACTGTATTAATGTAGTTTGTTTGGTCTATGAATCGAGACAAGTGTTTCAAAATGGGTTTTTCAGAATAAGAACCTTTTCTTCTAACTGAACAGACAGCTGTACTGCTGGGGAGTTTGTTGCGCTTCTTCCCAGCTAACGCACTAGGAAGTGGTGAAGGGTGGGCGTTTTGGGGGACTGTCTTATGTAATTTTGACGTTCGAAAAGTGCTGATTCTCAGCCTAGTTTGAATAAATGACTTTTGAATTTTGAATTTTCTATTAGGCACAAATTTTCGGAACCAAAGTAATCCTATCCTATACCATTAAACGAGCAATATTTGTAAATACTCGTACGTATATATATATATATTTGTAATCACCTTCTCGAAAACGGCTCTAATGATTTCGATTAAAGTTGTAATATATGGGTTTACGGGGGCGAATAATCGATTTGGCTAGGTCTCATGTCTGGGAAAATTCGTTAACTGAGAGGTTGCAGAGGCATCCAAAAACAATTGTAAAAAAACGAAGTTTTTTTGTTTGTGTCGATGTCTTGAAGTCTGTTCAGTCTACAGTCTGTTCTTAAGTCTTTTTGTCGATGAACAAAATATCGAAATTAAGCACCAAACAACACAAACATACTAATGTCGCAAATAAATTACTTTAAACAATGATCCTCTGAATTTCCTTGTTCTTTTCCCGAAACGAGGGTTGATTAAGTAAGTTGAAAATTATAATTTCCACACAATTAAACGGGAAATAACTTCAGACGGTATTTCACGACGAATCTTAAAAAAAAAGTTCGAGCACTTCTAAAGGATTCCTTTTATAGTAAATCAGAAGATTTTGCGCTCATTGTTAAAAAAAAAACTTCGGAAACGCGTGGCTAGGGGGCTAATTGTAAGAAAACGGTCCACGTGAGCAACGTTTATTTTTGTCACGTTGATATTAATTGGCCCGCACATTTTTTGACCCGTGACAATGCTTCATCTTTCTGACCGACTCCTTTGACAATTCAAAAGTACCTTTAAGTAAATGGTTTAATTGAAATAAATGCTTAGCATTTGAGTTTATGTAGGATATACAGAGACCCTGGGTAAGTAATATCCTACTTCCTACTATATATATAATATTATAAACGCGAAAGTTTGTGAGAATGGATGGATTTATGGATGGATGAATGTTTGTTACTCTTTCACGCAAAAACTACTAAACGGATTTGGATGAAATTTGGCACACAGATAGTTTATAACTTGGATTAACACATAGGATATCTTTTTATCCCGATATTGCCACGGGATTGAGACTTAAGCGGGTGAAACCGCGGGGCGCAGCTAGTATGATATAATTACAAAATCTCTAATATTTACAAAATGTAACAACTGAATCTATAATTTTATTTGATATAATGATCAGATAATATATAAACGATTGATATAATTTAAAAATAACACATTTTTATAAGCATACATTGATTATAAAATCGTTAGATATACTCAAAAGACATAAACCCTATTTAGTCTAATTATGATAAAAACGCCTAGTTAAAAACACAAAGCAAAATTGCATATATATACTTTATAACGTAGTCTAATTATTGATAAGTTGTAGCCTGTATGTAGCTTAGAAAACATCATTGTTAGTTGTTACTTTGTGTGTAATTTCTATCATAGTTAGTAACCTGAGCAGATATACCTAGTTACTGATTAGGTACCACCTGCCAAGATACCGAGCGTACTGCTGCCGAGGTACGTTCGCTTCGCTCGCTCGCCTTTGCGCGTAACTCAAATGATTCACCAACAATTAAGGGGATCTGGCGCTCGGCGGCCGCTCCCGCCTTAGCCTTCTAACCTAATCTATCCGAGTCGGATTGCTCTGAATCGGGATGTTAACCGTAATGATGGTATCAATATATATTTTAAACAATAGACCTAATGTTTTCGATTAAATAAACGTTATATCCAGTAACGTTATACGTAATAAGTTTTAGAGTATATAAATGTTGTATGTAAAGAAATTATATCAACAGTTGGTATATCTCACGTTTATTACATCTTGTGAACGTTATTGAAATGAAAATATACCAAATAACTTTATGTGATATGAGACGCACACAGAGACCCCGCTTGTTTGAATTGAGGGCCCTTCCTTTCAATTTTTGTTTTTAGCATTGAAAATGCTTTTTCAATCGCTTTAGTGGAGTACCCATTTTTTTATAAAAATGCGTCCCCAATTATTAAGATAGAGAAATGGTGTCATAATATGCGTTACTAAACGAGCTACAATACAGCGGAGAAAATAAATGTAAAATGTTTTTTTATTTCTTTTTAATAAAAAAAAATAAAAAAACATTTTACACCGTTTCTTTAGGGACTTTTATCTTATTCGTGTTTTTATTATTCTTAACATGCTTGATTGAAATTCTCCCTTTAAAGTAAAGTCATTTTCAATGCGCCGCTGGAAGGTCATGGGACCATGAATTCTGTGGAATTTTTTCAACTTTGTGAAACACCAGGAAGTTATGTATTAAGGAAATGGTATTTCCTTAGACTCAAATAGCAAATCAGGAAAGTAACTTGAATTGCCGGAGTTCATGTTAAAGTTTTCCAACGAGTTAAGTTACGGTAAACCAAAAAAGAAGATATTTTACAGTCAGCGACAAAAATCGATTAGGTACCACTTCAGCTTTTTTAATCTAAATTAATAAGATTAATATTTCATTCAAATCTGAACAAAAGTCAATTTAACTGAAAATTTACTGATAGATGGCAAAAAACAAAAAAAAAGAACCTGCTGAAATACATAATGTTTCGAATGTATTTTGTGTCAATTTAGATAATGTGCAAAAGTAACAGGACCTCGAATTTTGGTGCAGCCAGCAGGCACGTCCTCGGAAAACTTATTCAGTAGGTACCTACATAAGTTTCAATTTTAATCAGGACCGACAGTGTCTCAGAAACACGGAAGAGTTCCTATAAATATGTCAAAAGATTAAATGACCCGTGAATGTATCAAATGAATGATAAAATGGAGTTTAAAATCGATTTTTTATTGAAACTGACGTTTCTGAATTTTTCGACGCCATATTTTAGTATTGTTATTTTTGTTATTGTTATTGGAGGAGCTCGTGGCTAAGTAATAACTGCTGCACGGGTTGATCCGTCAGGTTAAGCTATGCTTGCCGGGGTTGGTCTGTGGATGGGTGACCATCTTTACATACTGAGACTCCTCCGTGCCTCGGAAAGCACGTTAAGCCGTTGCGCGTAGGTCCCGGCTGCCATTCATGAATCTTTGACAGTCGTTATGGGTCGGGACAACCAGTCTTACCAAGGGGTATCGTATTACCCAGTTACTGGGTTACTGGGTTGTGGAGGTCAGATAGGCAGTCACTCCATGTAAAATACTAGTATTCAGCTGCATCCGGTTAGACTGGAAGCCGACCCCAACCTAGTTGGGAAAAGGCTAGGCAGATTGATTGTTTTTGTTATTTTATGTACCTACATTTATTTTTTATATACCGGGATCACCGTTTTTCTATGACATTTCTGATAGCCTCTCTTTAGTATCTTTAAGGTAGCATTCCGTACCCGACCGCAGACGGCAACTGCAGGAGACGTCTCGCGGCGTCATGTCGCTGCAGTCATGATTCGGAACCCGACCGCAGGCGGCAGCAGCCCGTATTCCAGTCTGTAGGTAGAAGATAGAAAACGTGTCATCACTCGAGCGTTGGCGGAACTACTGGTCTGTGGTCGGGCTACACGTGCCGCCTGTCATTCGCCCGTAGCTGCTAACGACGCGACGTGTCGCTAGCTACGGAAGGTATTTCATAGAAATTCATAGAAACCAGCCGTGTCGCGGCGACATGTCGCCTGCAGTGGTCTCCTGCGGTTGGGTACGGAATGGTACTTTAAGTATCTTAATCAGAGAGATATTTCCTACAACACGTAAGGTAGAAAACTATGACATGGTTATCACACTATGTTCTTATTATCAAACGTACTGATGCAGATCAGATGCTGCTAAGTAAAACCCATAAATCGCCTTCTTAAAAAAATCCAACTAAAAATCTTGATATTTTTAATAAAAAAGTTTATTTCAGTATTGCCCTCATCCACTACCTGCGGAACCCATGCCAAAAGGCACAGAGTTTTTTGTAGTAAAAAAGTAGAGACCTGGACTCTTGTTATCGGATTCAATACCCATATAGGATATCTCGTTCTTGGAGCAGAGACCATCGCCAAACATGGACCAGTTTCCACATCTTCGGGCTGTAACGAAAAATTATGTAAAAAATTTGTTGCAAAGGACTGACATTATCAAAATGAGCAATGAAAGTCTTCACAAGTGAAGATTAACACACGTCCATCGCACCTTGGATTGTCTTCTTACCAACCTTTTAAAAGTATATAGGTATAATTAACTCCCCCCAAAATTAAGGGTTGATGATATTCAGCAAATGTTTGTGGCGGCATCTACATCGCCACATACGAACTACGCATCACACTGACGTGACGCAAAATCCTGCATCGCGCAAGCAGGGTTTACCGCACGACTGGCATATATACCACATCCCAACATCAATCGTCGTGCAGTAGCCCACCAGATACGACACCCATCTTGACAGAGGATATACTCCCTTTTCTAAGGAGGATGAGTGAACTTTACACCCTGCTCCTCATGGCCTCCAAATGTTCACTGCTGCTGTTATTAACGTTCAGTTAGATGTTTCCTTTTGCCGCCTAAATATCTTATCGAAATCCCCGAGCGATGCGATTGATATAACAGAAATAACATATCATCACGACTGTTTTCCTGAAAGAGTTAGGCAGAGGTTATGTTTAAGTCCCATGTAATAGGGGGCGAGCCCTGTCATCAACCGAGCACAAAATCAGACTCCGTGCTACTGAGAAATTCCTGATGGAAAACCCCAATAACACTTTACCCAGGACAGAATCCAGGACCTCATGCTTAGCAGTAGTGCTTGCGATCGCTAGACTAGACCAACGGGGTAGCAATTTAGGCTAGTTTTTAAATTGTGTGCCCATATTTGAAGTTGGAACCGGTAGACAACAATAGAACAGTGTGAGTACTATGTACTAAAGAGCTACCATTTACCGGGTAATACGTCTTTTGTTGACTTGATTGTGCCCTGACGGCTGTGAGTATGTCATGCTCACTCAGATGTCTCACTGATGGTGGCGCGTGTGTTGGATCATTTAGCTCCCTTCAAAATGGTTGAGCTGAACGGTGCTGATCCATGCTTCATGTTCGTGAACGGGTGCCGTCAGTTGGGACTGGTCAACTCTTAGCTGCCATGGCTGATTTTAATTTTTGAATTGTTCTTTGTTTTATCTTTTTACTAGCTGACCCCGGCGAACTTTGTTCCGCAATCAATCAAATACAAATAACCCTACCTACCTACCCTACCTACCCTACCTACCCTAACTACCCTAACTACCCTACCTACCCTACCTACTCTACCTATCCTACCTACCCTACCTACACTACACGGGAACGTGGTCGAACGGGATAGAAAGTTTCCTATATTACTGATTGTTGATTTCTGACAAAATAAATATACGTAGTTTTCAAATTTTCAACCATACTTAACCATAGACGTTTAGCTGTAATTTCTGACAAAATAAATGATTATCAAATTTTCAACCATACCGTTTAGCTGTAATTTGCGTTTTGTTAGTCCATGGTAGATGCGTTTTTGCAATACTACGTTTTATTTACGTTTTATTTCACGTCACACGGGAACGCGGTTGAACGGGATAAAAAGTATCCTTTGTTAGGCTCCTGGTTCTAAACAACCACTCCACCAATTTTTAGCCAAATCGGTCCACTTTCTTTTAAATAAATAAATAGATATAGATATTCAAAATAAACGACCCCAAAAACTTCTAAAATGATACCCATATTAATTATTCACATTTATTACCCGTATCACATCCATTTTTCAATCCTCTTTAAAATAGATGTCATTTTCGAAATCAACGACCCAAAATTCCTCGAAATTGATACCATATTTTTTACATTTTTATCCCTAGCACACCCCTTTTTCATCCCCCTGGTAATTTTTTAGAAAGCAGGAAACATATACCTATTCATTTATTTAGTTTTTTGAGAACTTAGACAATGTATGGGAAAAACCATGAAAACGACATCAATGTTGATTTTTAGACATTTCGACCCCTTTCCGCCCCATTAAGGGATGATAATATTTTACTTCTACATTTCGGATTTAAAAATATATATCATTTTTAAAATAAACGTCCCAAAAACCTCGGAAATGATACCATCGATACTCGTCATTTTTTATCCCTATCCCACCCCTTTTCATCCCCCTGTTAATAAAAAGTATCCTATCCTTTATCTCAGTATCTCACCTGTCTATTTGAAAATTTTCATTTGCATCAGTTTGTAATTTCCCATACAAACTTTTACCCCCATTTTCACCCCTTTAGAGGGTAGTTTCCGGGATAAAAAGTATCCTATGTTAGACTTCTGGTTTTAAGCTACCTTTCCACTAATTTTCAGCTAAATCGGTTCAGCCGTTCTTGAGTTATAAATAGTGCTAACTAACTAACACGACTTTCTTTTATATATATAGATAACGGACGCTTCTATCGTCTTTCTACATTGTTCTCACATGTATAATTTCAACATGAATGATGTAACCAATATTTTGTCACAATTTATTTTATTTAAAAGAGTGTCCGTGGAGTTTCTTGGCCGTTCTTCTCCATAGGTAGCTACTACGCTTTGGAATGGGCAACTAGCTTCATATTTCTGACTGACCGATTACTTGACAATTCAAAAGTGCCTGTAAATGGTTTAATTTAAATAAATGCTATGAGTTTGAAAAGCATAGTCTCTCGTCCAAGCTAAAGCTTGCACACATGAATAACGCACAGATGGTTTCGCGGCAATCTTACGCAAGAAAGCGGCGTCACTGCTGCACCGAGTGGGTGTGAGTAGCGACAGCATCCTGATTGTGATAGCGGACAGGTATGAATGTCCATTCTTCAAACATTGTATGCGTTTATGTGTGAACTAACATAGTTTTAAGCACTACTTTTACTAACAAAATAGATCTTGTTGTCTGAAAAATAAAATAATAAATAAATACTTATTCTGAAAAAAATACTTTTTACCGGGAAAATGTTTTGGCGATGCGACAGATTCTGCAAATAGCTCCCAAGCTCTGCTGTGGTCGCAAATGGAGATATAGCATCCTGGTTGTGAAATGCCTCCGTTGGGATAAAAGTCTTTATGACCTGGGAAACAAAAATGTGGACCAATAGTTAATAGGTTTACTATAAATGATTATAAATTTTTGATTAAAATAATAAACCCAAAATCGCTTTTGATTTTATTATCGCTTTTGATGCTAGTTATTTTAGTTCAAGTTCAGGTTTGATGCATCAAATTACTTGAAAAGAGATCTTGTTTTTAACATTTTTATATCCATGTAAGCAATTTGCGAGAAGTCACTTGAAATTTTAACACAGTATTTGCTTGCAACTGCTGCATAATTGGTCAATCGTTTCGTTCAGAGTCCGGTTTCCATGATTTTTAAAACAGAGACAACCGTCCTCATTTTAGGCGCTTCAGAACATTTCAAAAGATGCTTACACCATATTAATGCCCTTCATAAAACTTTCACAAGCCGAGAAGTGGCCCCTGATAAGAAGTGGAGGACTATTGTAAATGCCTATTCGGGACATCAGTAAACACCACTAATACTTCTTTAGAACAATGGCCTGCGCTCGTTAATACCTTCGTCAATAAAGACTCCTGGCTCATTGTAGCTTGGCAAAAAAGAGTTTGGAAAAAATGAAGGCGCCACCATCGCACTTAGGTCACTTCGAATGGGAAATAAATTGTTAAAATATATTTGTAACAAAAAACGCTACTTGTGGGTGACTCAAATCAAAACCTATTACCACTTGTCGGCAAAGTAGTGCCTTCATCGTAGGTCTGCATTAAGTAAAATATTTAGTTCCAAATGTCACCACGTCAGACTCATTTATGTCGACCTGTAATAGTGATTTGAAATTATTTGTATGCGGTTTAAGCAACCGATATTTTACTTACTTTATGAGTATTATAACACTAATATGGAGGCCATTGGCCATCAGTAGTTTGAACGGCTGAACTGATACTAGATGGTAATTTGTTGGTACGAGTATATTGGCGTGTGCAAGCTGACTTATGGCAAATAATTCAATTTAATGTTTTGTGTTGCGTAATGTAAATTATTTTGCATACTATAGTATAGAATCAAGTTTTTCTAACTTAACCGACAGCTTTGCTGCTGGGGAGTTGGTTGCGCCACTTCTTCTTCCCAGCTAAAGCATTAGGAAGTGATGAAGGGCGGGCGTTTTGGGGGACTGTCCTAAGTAATTTTGAAGTTCGAAAATTCTCAGCCTAATTTGAATAAATGATTTTTGATTTTAATTTTGATGATGATGGTGATTGCTCTACTTAGGTACCTATACGAATCAGAACCAACAACTTAATGTGCTTTTTAATACCAACGGTTCTGTAGACATGTTATAAAAGACGCGCGAACACATCCCTAAAAAGGGTCTATAAAAATCTTTCTCCTAAAAAAAATATTACAATAACAATCGTCGTTTACCTACAGGCTCTTTAAGACCCAAAAAGCCTCCATTGCTATGTATAACGTCAACGTATTCCGCATCAGTCTTGTCGAGTCTTCCGCTGGCGTTGATGTTGCTGAAGCAAGGTCCTGCTGGGTCCAAAGCGGTGATGCGGCCAATAAGCTTGCCAGTGAGTTCATGGACCTTCTTTCCTGCTACTCCTGCAATGTGGGACCCAAGACTGTGCCCTACAATATAGATCTTGGATGGATCTTGGCCACCTGGAAAAGTATTACATCAGACTTTTAAAACTTAAGTGAATATAAGTTTGTACGGCTTGTTCAAAAAGTTCCTAATGGAGTTCTAAATTCCTAAGTGTCCAACAAACCCGGTTCAAGTCGAATTCTTTCGCAATCACTCACTAAAGGGACATTCACCTGTATTTAGAAGGTTTTAACTTTATATCTCAGCACTTTATCGTATAATTATTGTTTGAATAGCATTAATAAATTGTACGTTATTGAAAAATCATCGGATAAAATTCAGTTATCTCATATACCAAATGATAAGTAGATTTTTTTTCAATTTCGGGTTTATGTTTTGAAATAATTAAATCGAACTACTCCACTAAACCTAGATAATATTCTGATCCATTTGTTTACATTTGCATCAGATACTATTTAAAAAGACTATACCTACCTACTTACTTGAAAAATACTGTACAATGATGAGGAAAAAAAGACATTATCAGCAAAGCGTCATCTGTCATGTTACAGATTTTATCTAACAGCACTAAATGATAATAACTCTAGGCATATGTGCTCAAACGCTACATAAACTTGTATAATAGTTAATAGATTGCCATCTAAGCAATATTTTGAAACATAACAATGATACGGCACCATTGTTATTTTTGTAATATTACCGGACTATATATTCTCAGTATTATCCTGAACTTCTGGGATAGTTGTTATTGTATATTCTAGTTGATGGAACTACTTTATCTAATGGTATAAGCATAATTACGAAGCAGACTCACTTTTAATGACATCAGCCAAAAACATTCCTAGCAGTTCTCCCATGAACCTCACGTTAGTTGAGGATCGGAAGTACTCCAAATTGATAACCTTCCTCCCGTCCAGGGCAAACACCTTCAACTCTGGTTTCTTCAGAAGTTCTGGAGCTATGGCGTTGACCATCCAGCCTTCGGAACTCTCCATGAAACCATGGACTAGTATGACTATAGTTTGGGCTCGAGCCATCAACCGATTAATCCTGTTCGTTGCTGTCAAGTTATACTTGACATTCCCGCTCTTGGTGATCAGGTCTATGTTTAATACTTCTTGGAAGTTAGATTTGTTCTTTTCTTGCATTTGCTCGTATGTTATGCCGAAAAAGCTTTTGAAAGCCTCACCTGAAATAATTTGGTTATTTTCAGAACGATGCTCTTAAAAACTGTTCGTCGTATTCAAGTAGAAGCGCAAGGGAAGATCTACCGGAAATTACCCCATGGAAACGTACTACCAGAATAAAAAGTATCCTATGTGTTAATCCAGGTTATAAACTATCTGTCTGCCTCAGCCGAATCCTATTAGTATCATAACATATTGATTGAATACTATCGTGAATCATGTAAGCCTAGTACTTTTTGTTAGGTTATTTATATATATAACTACTATTTACTTTATTGTACACCACAAAAAAACATAACAAAAAAAAAAAAAACAAACACTACAAAATATACAATGGGCGGCCTTATCGCTTTCCGCGATCTCTTCCAGGCAACCTTAGAATGGACAGTGATTTACCTGGACATAAAATGGGGCTCCTAGGTTACTGCTCAGAAATTGTGCACAACGTGTAAAATTATTGAAATCTATCTTGAATTGAAAGAAAGAAAAGAAAGAAAAATGTTTATTTGGACACAGTTCGTGAAACACAAATAACAAAATAAAAAAGTGACAATAATACGAGTAGTGTGTGCCTCACGGCTGCGCCAAAAAGGTTCATTTCAGCATTAATGCCAGACAGATGCTGTCTGACGCTGGTTTTCTAATGAACCTTTATGTAGGGACAAGTGACGGCGAGTACAAAACAGTCTCAACATACCTAATACATAATTTGTATACTTATAACTAAATAAATAAACTAGAAATCAAATATAAATTACAAAAAACAAAAATATGTGTGTGTATGATGCGATCTCGATGCCGGCTGTGCTTCACAGTCGCAAGTAGGCCAGGCACAGTGGGTAAGTACAAAAACAACGCGTTAAGATATAATAAGATATAGAATAGTGTACCAGATGGTGGTGAAAAAAACAAAAAAAAAAAGAAGTAATGTGTCCGTTTATGTTTCCAACAGGTCTCACAACTGCGACGGCACGTAGGCGCCGTGGATGGCACAGCAGCGCCATCGAGTCGAGGACATTTGAGGCAGCAAAGGACGGAAAAAAACACCGAGCGTGCGCAATACCATACCCAATATATTGTTTTGACGCAACAGGAATTATGTTTTAAACTAAGTATTGTATTTCATATAAGTGAAACATTTAGGGCGACCATATCTAGTTTCTGTTGCGAATCTATCAGATACTGCCGTAAACGTGTTCTGAACGTGTGGATAGTGCCCAGTACCCTTAATGGTGGTGGGATGTTATTCCACACCTTAGATGCAGCGTATCGGAAAGTGCCTCTGAAAGCTGCTGTCCTATGCGACTGTGTTGAAAGTTGTTGTGCACATTGCCTGGGCGCGCAATCCCGTCTACTAGCCATCCAACTAAACTTGTCGTACAAATACTTCGGTTTCTGTGACTTAACGACACCAAAAAGCAGGCACGCTAGATGTAACTTTCGTCTCGACTTCATCTTGAGAATAAAATGCTTGTTAAGAAAGGGGGTGACATGACTTCTAGGGGGAACAGAGTCGCAGAAGCGTGCACATGCATTTTGGACTCTTTGTATTAGTCGATCGGTACGAGCCAGCAAACGTGGACCGTAAACCGTATCAGCGTAATTTAATTTAGAAAGAACAAGGGTTTCGACTAGCTGTTCGCGAAGCTTTTCAGACAAGAACGGCCTCATTTTGTAAAGCAGTTTCAGACGATAGAAGCAGTTTTTTACGGAGTTAGCAACGTGTTTCTCAAATCTAAGGCTGTTGTCCATACATAATCCAAGGTTCCGCGCCTCATTCACACGGTCAATAGGCTCACCCATTAGGGTCAAATTAAGGCCCGAAGGTATTTTTTTCAACTGCTGTCTCGTACCAAACAACATATACTTGGTTTTTAATGGGTTTAATGCCAGACAATTTTCATCAGACCATGCGGCGATTCTTTCTAGGTCGTCGTTTAGGTCTCTTACGGCCGACTCATAATCATCTGGACTGAAAAACAAATACAGTTGGACGTCATCAGCATAAATATGATACTTGCATTTCTGAAGGCACTTTATTATGTCCGCACAGTAGAGAATAAAAAGAATCGGACCCAAAATCGATCCCTGAGGAACGCCTCTTTCTATAGAAGTAAGGGCTGAAGTCAAGCTAGTGCCATCCGACAAACGCAATTCTACAAGTTGTTTTCTGTTACTGAGGTAGCTGTGGAACCATTGAATGGCATTGTCGTCAAAACCGTAGTATTTTAACTTCGACAGTAATAGCGAGACGTTAATGCAGTCAAATGCACGGGAAAAATCGAGTAGCACCATCAGTGAGCACATGCCCTTATCCTGAGCTGATAGAATATTGTCCGTAACATCTAGAATTCATGCAAGCCTAGTACATTTTGTGCCAAGTGTCAAGTTTATTAACAAGGAATAAGATTTTTTTACACATACTAACGAAATCCCCCCTTATAGGTAGAATTACTAAAAACCCCTTCTTAATGCTCCTCTCCATTATAAAAGGAAGCTGTATGCAAAATTTCACGTTCCTCGTCCCTGTAGTTTCGGCAGTACTAGTCTGTGGTTTGGGCTCTAGGTTGATATATCAGTCAGTCAGTCAGTTTTTCCTTTTATATATATACGTATAGATAGATAGATATAATATCGGTACCTGTATGTTTTATGATTTTTGTTGTCAGTTCAATGCAAACTTGCTTTAGACTATTAATATTAAAATCTCAATATTTCATTTATTTTGTACAAAAAAAAAAAATATGACTGACACCAGTTTAGACTTATTTTTTTAAATTGTTTCTATTGTTTTTTCTTGGTATTAATTGTATTTTATAGTATAGTGCTTGTGGCACATTTATAACGCTTATGACATGCGGGTTAACCTATAAGAAATTGTTACACTAAACCCTAGTTTTAAGTAAAACATTATTTTATCATTTACCAGTGTAAACAATGGTTGGTTGGCCATTAAAGAAAAAAAAAATCTTGTATTTTCATCCTACACGTTGATTCCCCTATGGTTTTCGAAACCAATATTTGTATTCTACCAATAATGAAATTATTTGTTGGTCCCGAGTTGACGGCAAGGAACTTGACCTCTTGTTTCCTACAGTAAAATAGTAACAACGCACTTAAAACTTCTTGGAAATGCTACATCAAGTTCATAATAATAACTAAGAAACTTCCAATCCTGGGGGCACAAGCCAATATTTACTCCTACCGTTCCTTACAATTCATTTCTACTAGATAAATGACCAAAGTTTCAAATTGGACCACAGATACGATTTGGGAATTAAAGAAAAACATCAACTACTTTTCTGCTTACACGCTCCAGCTCATCTTGAATCGAATTTAACTTTGGTGGACATCGAAAAACTTTCTGTTTTATGAACCGGGGATGTAGGTACTAAAGTAGCCCGTGAAATTAAATTTTTCTTACGTTTTTTGCAATTTGAAGGCTGACCTCATTGTAAAAAACGTAAGAATAATTAAATACGAATCAGCATACAATCTGACACTGATGTCAGGTTGTATGTTGATACGGCTTTACAGAATTATAATCATTAGAATAACAATACAACTCCTTCTGTTACAGGAGAAAATAAATATTTGATACGGCCGTGAATTATATTTAGATCAACATACAATCTGATACTGACCTGCAAATTGCAAAAAACGTAAGAAAATTTGAATTTCGCGGACTACCCTTTCTAGACCGTGGATCACACAAATATTTTTGACAAAACTCGTACTGGCTGTTGCTCAGTATAGCAATAGAGAAATGTAACTGAACATTCCCGTAACTTAAATCATGATGATTAAAAATTATTTAAGATTTCTGGGTGTATATTATATCCACAATAGATATTTTTCCATGAGCGTTGTTCCAACTGTTACATTAAATTGATATAGGAATTAATCAGTTGCTGATTGCCGCAATTGTAATCCGGCTTTATATCAATTTAGGCAATAAATGCTTATGGGTTACAGCAATTATTCTGACGGGTTTGTATCATTTCAGTCAATAATTATTTATTTATTTATTTATCATCTTACATTTACCATTACAGGTTACCCCAATGCGATAAATGCGCTTATCTTAACTTAACATCTATAACAAATTACAAACAATGCATTCCTTGTGAATTCACTCAGAGAACAACAGAATAAGTCCGTCTCACTCGCTCGCTCGTTTCAATTATGGCTCGTCCTTCTTCTCTAATTTAGTAATGGGATCCGAACACGTGGTCAGGTCTGTTTGCGAGTCAGTTCAATGAAATGATTGTTTATTCTGTAAATAGGATATCGGAATCACTTTTACACGTCATATAAAAAAATAAGCTAATAGATGAAGTCGGCGTTTCTTATCTGACTACTCTGAAAAGAAAGGCCGAAACAAACTCAGAGGTCGCAGTCTCTTTTAAAGTCCAGACATAATCTTGGTCCAGCCATAAGAGGACCATGCAGATTAGTGTATGAAATTGTCTTTTGAGGACAGAACCACACTGAGTTGGTTATGTGGCTTAGTGCCGCTGCCTCACGCGTACATAAAGTTAGTACCAATTAGTACTGAGTCTTCACTTGTTTTCGTACACGAGGCCAGTCAAAGGCCAGTGACTGAACTGTCAACTGAACTGACTCGGAAAATGGACCACACCTTTCTGATACATGCTGAATATATATACGGACGTATGAAAGGCAATCATCTCAGTACCTATAGGTATCTGGATTTCTGTGAGACGAGTATATGAATGTTTGTGTAATCTAGCTGCGCCCTAGGGGTGGGTCGTTACGTGATTTTCGCGAAACGATACGTAACTAGTGACTCCGAAGGCGTCACCTGTTTTGAAAACTAGTGATTTTTAGTAACTGGTTATTTTTTCAAATTCAATTCGGTGATTCTATCGAAGTGTTACAGTTATTTGCGAAACGAAAATATAGATGATTAACTACGTTACATTACAAGCTTTAAGTTTTTGCCTATGCAGTTGCATCAATAACGTAATACTAACACAAATAAACTTTCCTTCATAATTTATTCAGGCTTAGGCTGCCTGTCCATCGAAGCGGAGCAAGGCAGCGGAGAGGAGAATGGCAGCGGAGTAGAGCGGAGTTGCGGACAGTGTCTGTTCATTGATGCGAAGCGAGGTAGCGGAGCGGAGTTACGAACTGTGCGGAGCGAAGTAGCGGAGCGGTGTTGTGGACTGTGCGGAGCTAGACCACGCGACGAGTAATAATTCCGCGCTCCGGTTCCCCGCTCCACTTCTCCGCTCCGTTTCCCCGCTCCACTTCCCCTCTCCGCTTCTCCGCTCCGCTTCTCCGGTCCGCTTCTCCGCTCCGTTTCCCCGCTCCGTTTCCCGGTTTTGTATGATTTTTAGGGTTCCGTACCTCAATAAGAAAAAACGGAACCCTTATAGGATCACTCGTGTGTCTGTCTGTCCGTCTGTCACAGCCAATTTGCTCCGAATCTATTGGACCGATCTAGTTGAAATTTGGTACACATATGTATTTATGAGACCCAAACACGTAAGTGTAACGTAAATAAATAAATTTTGAATTTTGGGGTTACTTATGGGGGCCAAATTAGAAAATAAAAATAAAAAGTTTTGCAAACTGAACCGTGTGACATATCAAATGAAAGGACTTGTTGCGAGGATCTCAATTTTTTTTTTTTTTATAATTTTAGTCTAAATACTTTTAAAGATATTTAAGAAAATTTATGAAAATTGACCATTCCCCCCCTTATCTCCGAAACTGTTGAGCCAAAAATTTTGAAAAAAATGCAGAGAGTGGTTCTTTACTCATAGATTACAGGAACACCTATAAGAAGTCTGTGGTCTTAAAATAACACGCGTTTGCAAATTGATAGGTATTGAATCGAACTACTCCGTTACATTGACACGGGCCAGCTGCGGGAATAGTGGTCAAGTGAACTAATTTTGATGCATTGTTTTTTTTTTTTTTCTTATATCTTTATAATACCTCCAAAAAATATTTCGTACTGTTCTTTAAATTTTTCTGAGGTTTCTTTCGAAATATTTGTGAAATGAATCAAAACAGACCAAAAATAAAATAACCCTTAATGCAATCGATTAAGATTCATCCATAATAGCAAAATATTTGAAAAAGTTAGTTTCGGTTTTTATTTTGTTTTGCGGCTATTTGTGACATTTTAAAACATTTGTTTCCAAAGTTTTACAATTGAATATGTCTGCCTACAAATAGTATTTTTAGAAATGTTTAAATATATTGATAATAGAACAAAACATGTACCTAAACTCAACCCGGTATCGTTAATTTTGTGGAAAATGGCAACGGAAGATCGTTTTTACAATATTAAAACTATTATTTTGAACAAAAAAGTTGCAATCATTTGAAGATGAAGAACCAACCTGTATGTATATGTGGTAGTTATTATAGTTAATATGTGGTAGTTATTAGTTATATTTGATTCCGTTTAGTTTTGTCACAAAATGTACTGAAAAACAGGATAAATTTTTCCGATTTGCAAACGCGCCCTAACTACGGAACCCTTAATTGTGCGTGGTCCGACACGCACTTGGCCAGTTTTTTAAACTAGTTCGCAAATCCCTGTCCAATGAAGCGGAGCGGAGGTTTTATGCAATTCCATTGGTTAATATTGGCACACCGCTAGTCCGCTCCTCTCCTCTCCGCTCCAGTGGACAGGCAATCTTAGGACTGTTATTTTGTAAGTAGTAACATAACGAAATTGTAACTTCTTACAAAATAACGTGTTTTCAGTTGACTCGAAACTGGATATTCGGCTACATGCCCCGTAGCCAGTTATTTTAATAACTAGTGACGTGAAATAACGCCCATACCTACTGCGCCCCGCGGATTCACTTGCATAAGTCTCGATCCCGTGAGGATATTGGGATAAAAAGTATCCTATGTACTAACCCAGGCCATGGTCTACCCATGTACCAAATTTCATCCTAATCCGTTCAGCCGTTTTAGCGTGATAGCGAAACAAACAAACCAACAAATATACAAACATAAAAAAAAAATATTATTTTATCTTTAAGGCTTGTGCAGACCAGCGCGACTTGTCGCGCGACGCGATACCGGTTATTGTTGTACTGTGAAGTTTTCTTAGAAATTGTATTGTCCGTGTCGCGTCGCGCGACAAGTCGCGCTGGTCTGCACAAGCCTTTATAATATTAGTTTAAATTAATGTCATTGGCCGGTTGCCATTTTTTGTTAAATTTGATTGAACGTTAAAGTAAATTAAATAAATTAATTACTTACATCGATTAGATCCAGCGGCAACCACAGGATGTATCAAGGACAAGGTGGAATCATAGAGTGAGCTCATTGAAAACTTGGCTGGATCGGTGTGAGGTATACTGGCAGCATACAGTCCCGCAAGGAAAAGATACTTGAAGATGTATGTCAATTCAACATGTTGCGCTGAAATTATAAAACTTCTGTCATAGAAAACATTGGGTTATATTTTTGCAAATGACAAGACACCAAATTCTTGGCAATCCCAAGGTGTCATGCATGTCAACAGGATAGGTTTATTGTGCGTTTTTGCAAATAGCAATGCAAGGCACCAAATTTTTTACAAACTCAAGCTCCCATCAACTTATTTGCGCACCATAGTACATTGTTCCCTTTACATACAGTTTGACGTTTTTTTCGTCTGCATCTCTAATTAACTTCAAGAATTTCTTCATCATCCTCAACATCATCGATTTTATGGTCATTACCATCAAGAAACATAGCTGCTGTAAATGATCATAAATCTTTCTCGACACCCCTTGACACGACCATCACTAGCTATCATGACATTGAGACCATAGTTCTGGTAAATTCTGGAAAGGCTTAGATAAGTGAGCAGTTGCAACAATTCAGCGGTTTCTGATTAGGTACATATAACTCAAAAAGCTTGTGAGAGGCTTATTCATAACCAGCACTTTCAACTAATCCTGGTTACCAATCATAGTGTTTGTACCACATAAATCCCGTAGGCAGTTCTATCAGGTACATTTCTAAGGGATCGGATACGATAAGGGCCTGTTATAATTACTAGCACAGCTATAAAGGGAAGAAAACCAACTAGAAAATAATAATGTTTTGAATATATCGTACTCACAACTAATCATCTCACAGTCACTGGTGGCTGACTATTATAAAAAATATATTATTACCACGTAAGTACTACCGTCATGAATGTCAACCACAAACTGTATAAAATGAGCTAACTTTTATAGCACTAAATCGCACTTTATAGGCGTAATTAAATTACAAGTGTGTTCTTGTGAGAGCTCTGGTTTTAAATACCGATCGCAGGCGAATTATTATGATTTATTTAGGTAAAATTATTTATATGGAATTCGTATTGCATCTTAATAGGCAATTGAAATGTCATGTCTTTTGCCATAAGATTAAAACTATTGCAGTCCACTTAACTAACTCTCTCCCAAGTAGCGTCACTACACCTGGCCTTCTCTTCTCTCTGCCTTCTGCATTCGGTCTGTCCCAGCCGCTTGACGAAAGTATCGCACCCATAATAGCTAAAGGAAAAGACAAAGTATAACTACCAACAGTTGGATTTTTTAGAGAAGATGGTGATTAGATATAATATTGTCAGTATTTTCTCATTTCGAATCACATTAATCTTGGCCCGACCTAGGAACTGAGTACCTGTGTAAGCTCTAGAAAGTAGTAAAAAGGTAATAGACACGACAAACTGTTGATCCTGATAAACCACCGTAATAAAAATAAATCATAAATGATTTTATTTCTGTAAGTAGGTGTGTACAAACACTTTACACATCAACCATATTTTTAATTTGGTGAGTTCGGCCTTTCTGGCCGAAACAAACTCAGAGGTCTCTTTCAAAGTCCAGGCATCTTAGTCAGATCATTCTGTTGATCCTGTGATCTGAATTGAATCTAGAATCTGTATTCTCAAAAAAAAAAGATCTGGAAAGAGACGTGGATGAGTCTGAAAAGGTCTTTTGAGATATATTGTAATATCTTTTGAATAAACAAACTTGACTTTGTTTATCCCCAAAATAAAAGTGTCGATGCTGAAACTCTCACCAAAAGACAAGTATCTTTTGTTTTATACGTCCTCTGAGCAAGTTGAAGTGAAACTTGACAAAAATAAATGAGGCACATTAAGGCGCTCTCTCACCCGGGAGCATTCGCCTGTAATGTAACAATCCTAGATTCCACTGCTGTAACGGCTAAGGCTTTGCAAGTATACTGCGCAAATCGTCAACTGCTAGGTAGTATAGAGAGATGATTAAAACCAACAGGGTAGTTGGTTAATAAATCCCATACTTGTTACTATTAATCGAGCAATATATGTGTATATATATATAATATTTGTAATCGCGTTCTCGAAAACGGCTCTAACGATTTTGATGAAAGTTGCAATATAGGAGTTTATGGGAGCAAAAACTCGATTCAACTAGGTCTCATATCTGGCAAAATTCGTTTTCTCCGTATTTTCACTCGAGCAGAGCTCGGTCCCCAAAGTTTAGAAAAAGAATAATGACACCTTAGAATAATTACATGGCAGCATGGAATTATAATTAACTTTCGTATACTATTAAATGAGCATTCTCTATTTTCACCAGAGCAGAGCTCGGTCGACAAGGTACTATTATTAAATAGGTAGAAGTATAGAGGTATGAAGAACAGGGTGTAAAGTTCACTCATCGCCTATAGAAAAGGGAGAATCCTCCGTCCAGACGGGTGTTATGTCTGGTGGGCAACTGCATAACAGAAGCGTTACACGGAAGTAACACGGCTATGTCGCAGGTAAAGGTTATATTACAGGCGAAAGCTCCCGCTGAGAGAGCACCTTAAAGAATACATGACTATAATATTATTATTTGAGCGGGTATATAATGTAACCATCCATTCAGTGGCGGATCCAGGATTGTCATTTGGGGGGGCTTGACCCCGCTCAGGGTAGGTTTTAGCAAAGTAAACACTGGAGAAACGCACAATATTTTAATTTGCTTCTTTAATTATTCGTAGCAAGCTTCCTCGGATTACTTTTCGCTAATTCGTCAATGACTTCCTTAGGTTGTAGACAACCAGAGATATCTCGGTGAATATACATGGCAGCAAACCGGGCAACGTGAGTGGCGAATGCGTGGCGCGTGGATTCAAAATTCGTCATGTAGGTAAACAAAACATAAAACTTGAAAACATAATACTTATTAAGTTAAGGATAATTAATGACAATTGTACCTTATGTAGAGTAATGCTTGCTAAAAAGTTTAATTAGAAGAATATCAAGTTGACTTTATGATTTGTCACTGAAGAACTCAGATACTCCAAGGTGATGATTTTGGTTGGTATATTGGAGTGTGCTAGCTGACTTAAGTAATAGTAATAGCTGGCTAATAGTTTAAATTATGTTTTGTGTTGCGTAATGTAATTTATTTTGCATAATATTATATAGAATCTTATTTTTTTCTAACTGAACAGACAGCTGTGCCGCTGGGGAGTTTGTTGCGCCACTTCTTCTTCCCAGCTAACGCACTAGGAAGTGGTGAAGGGTGGGCGTTTTGGGGGACTGTCTTATGTAATTTTGACGTTCGAAAAGTGCTGATTCTCAGCCTAGTTTGAATAAATGACTTAGTATCCGCTACTGCATCCATTGAAAAAGTGTCTTCCGCACAAAAAGACATATTTTATCTTTTGTGAAAGGGTTCGTCTTAAGTATATTGCAGGTGTCTGTAGCGTATGAAGGTTACCGTCCACTCAACATTTGTCAGAAAGAAAGTCATTATTAGACGAAAAAATTGTTTCAAGCGATTTGAACCATGTGTGGAGCAACTATTCGTGCTCGACTATTCGCTAGTGGCTAAGTAATATCAGCCGCTCGGGCCGATCCATCAGGTTAAGCTACCCTTTCCGGAGTTGGTCCGTGCATGGGTGGATATTTTTACATAACGAGAGTCGTCCGTGCCTCGGAAAGCACGATAAGCCGTTGGTCTCGGCTGTCATTCGTGAATCTTTGACAGTCGTTACGGGTCGTCAGAAGTCCGAAAGTCTGACAACCAGTCTTACCAAGGGGTATCGTATTATCCAGTTACTGGTTATGGAGGTCAGATAGGCAGTCGCTCCATGTAAAATACTGGTATTCAGCTGCATCCAGTTAGACTGGAAGCCGACCCCAACATAGTTGGAAAAAGGCTACGCAGATTGTGATGCAACTTTTACTACCAACTTGACTTGCCCCACTTAAACTGCCTTCAAGTGGTTATGGTACAGGGACTGTTAGGCCTTTCGATCTGTTTGCCAACAATATAAATAAAATTTGAGGTAATATCCAATGCTGCGGTTCCCGATAAGCGTATTAAGTATTAACGATATTCGTGTCTGAATATTAGATATTCCCCAGAGTACCCAAGTCCATATACTCTGTAGTTGTACTGCAATACGTCGATGATGTATATCTAGGCTGTAATGTCGCGTTTTGTTCCGCCACGGAGTGATCGTATCTCATTTTTGTTACGAAATGTTTCCCATACATGCATGGTGAAATAACAAGCGTATATGGGATGTTTATCGGCCAACATTCATTGAATTTTCTTCTATGACCTTGGAGAGTGATTGAGAGTCAATTTCTTTGAATTTGATGAAATAGATAGAGGAGGAGGAGATGGCTGGATGAACTCGACTTTTTTCATTGGCAACAAGCAGTAGTAGATAGGGATAAGTGGAAGTAGGGAACGCAGGCCTTTGCTCCGCAGTGGGACACTAACGACTGATACTAATAATAATGATCCATCATCACTGACAGGACTATTGTTGCCAATAAACCTGATATAGTGGTGGTGGATCGAGTAGAGCGCACAATGATTATTGACATAACGGTCCCGCATGACGGGAACCTCGTGAAAGCTGAGAAAGATAAACAAATCAAGTATCTTGACTTGGCTCGCGAGGTTGTCGACATGTGGGATGTGGACTCAGCGATCATTGTGCCGATAATCGTATCAGTCAATCGATTAGTTGCCAAGAGCCTCGACCAACACCTAAGGAGGCTCTCGTTGGGCAGCTGGATCAAGGGCTTGATTCAGAAAGCGGTACTTCTGGACACGGCTCGCATTGTCAGGAGGTTCCTCTCTCTAGACCCCTGACCGCCGGTAGCTTGGACCCTGTTCCCGATACCGGTGGGCTACTATTTTTTATATTTTGAAATGTTTTAATTTTTTATATTCTAATATTTAAAAATATAATTTATAAGTATTTACAATGGAATAAAGGAAATAATAATTGAATAAATTCCCTTTTTTATCTTCGTAATAAATCAGCGCGTGTCAATTCTTTTTAACACCCGACGCAAAAAGATGGATGTTATAAGTTTGACCGTATTCAATGTGGTTTTTTTATTTGAAAACAGGTTTTCTAGCGATGTTTCTTGTATATGTTTTATCGGTTCACCCGTTTCAAGGTCATAAGCTCTTGTTTAGTTGATGAATGGACGTGAGCATCTTCCACAGGTCTGCTCGATTAGAAATTTGTTATTCTGTGACTTCAATGATATTAGAAGAACATAGTAACCTTGAACTGATGCTGCAGCGTCACCTGGAATTTGCAGGAAACCCAACTTCCTTACCAACTTGCAGTACAGTTATTACGTGTTTGGGCTCATTGGAATGGTCTCAATGAATAGGTTATATATAGATGATGAACAAGGTCTGGTCATGGAGTAGGAAAGAGAAATGTTAGTGTCGGGGGCTTTTTAAATTTTAATAAAATTCAACCAGTTATTTGATATATGATTTATTGCGTCATAATTTAATTTAAAAAAAAATACTTTTGATTTAAAAAGAGGATGAAAGTTTGTATCGGAGTTAATTATTCATTAATTTATGTACATACAATAATATAACACATGGAAGTTGATACTGAGCATAATCAGTCAATACTCCTACTGATGGATTTACAGGCCTGCTCTCTTCAAGAGGGACTGGGCTGCAATCTACCACGCGGGCCCAGCGGGGGTTGGTAGATGTCACATGTGTTCGAACTTTTGGTTCTAGGACATGCTGGTTTCCTCACGATATTTTCCTTCACCGTTTTAAGAGCAGTGGTGATGAAATTATTTACACAAAGTAAAGTTTCTGTCTGGGTTTGAACTCACGACCTACAAGCTCGTAAGTCGGGGCAGTTACCAACTGGGCTACCACTGCTCACTGGTACTAAGACGTAGGTACTATTAAGTAAAAATTTAGTAAAAAATTCTTGAGAAATTGTCGATGGTTAATCCCATCGGGCTTGTCTCCTATATTATTAAATGAGCAAAATATATATATATTTGTAATCGCGTTCTCGAAAATGACTCTAACGATTTCGATGAAAGTTGCAATAAAGAGGTTTTCGGGGGCGAAAAATCGATTTAGCTAGGTCCCATATCTGGGAACATTCGTTTTTTCTATTTTCACCCGAGCAGAGCTCCGTCGCTCAGCTACTGTTTTATAATACTTATGTATGTATATGCTTACGTATGTCTAGAACGTGTAATAAAGCAGTATTATATCTCGTACTGTTTAAGTGGGAGGCTCACATACTAGATAATTGTATAGTTACACACCATGGTTCGATGACGATGCAATTAAGGTAATATCTTTATCAACCAGGCAGCGACTAATGAAGAACGATGGCTTACTGCGTATTTGTTATGTCACTCTGGATACCATGTTAATACTATTAACATAGTATCCTATTTCTACTTGCTTATTGTGATCATTCCTCATTTGATCTACTGTACACAGGGTTATTGGCACATGGATTGCCAACATATTACATGTTGGCAATCCATTAATATTGGAGAGGTCAATTATAACCAAATGACTCCTTGTAACTCCTATGTTAATGTCGACCATTTTCGAGTAATTTGACATTTTATATTTTTGCTAGCTGCGCCCTGAGTTTCACCCGCATAAGTCTCGATCCTGTGGAAATATCTGGATAAAAAGTATTATATGTCCTAACCCAGGTCATAGTCTACTCATTTGCCAAATTTCATCCAAATCCATTCAGCCATTTCAGCGTGAAAGCGTAACAAACAAACAAACTCACTTTCGCATTTATAATATTAAGTTAGGATTTCATACATTTTAAAATATAGAATGTCAAATTTCTCGATAATGGTTGAGATAACCCTGTATAGTATTGTGGCGGCATTTACATCGCCACAAGCGAACTACGCATCAAACGCACAAAATCCTGACGTCACACAAATACTGCATCGCGCAATTAGAGTTTATCGCGCGAACAGCATATATACAAACTTACCCGACATCAATCGTTTGGCAGTTGCCCGCCAAACACGACACCCGTCTGTGTGACTTAATGAATGTATAAAAAGACAAACTATTTTAAGCAATTAAATAGCCTGAAAGATTCATAGCACCCTCTTTTTGGCCTTATACGATAGTCGGGTAATGAACGCCCTTTTAAATCGATGTAGCAATTGTTTACTCGAACAAAAGTAAGCATCTGTTTTCAGATGGTAAATAAGCTAAAAACTTAAACTGCTAATTCGACCTAACTTATTTTTTTTTTCCGGGGTGGATAATCCTCATCGCCCCAGGGCGGAGGACATCCTCCGCCCTGGGGCGGGCGGAGGGGTCTGTCAGACTCTAATGACTAAAAACCACCCCGGTGTTCCAACTCAGACCTACGCCAGAACCTAACCTAACTCAATCTGCCTAGCCTTTTCCCAACTATGTTGGGGTCGGCTTCCAGTCTAACCGGATGCAGCTGAATACCAGTATTTTACATGGAGCGACTGCCTATCTGACCTCCACAACCCAGTAACTGGGTAATACGATATCCCTTGGTAAGACTGGTGTCAGACTTTCGGGTTTCTGACGACTCGTAACGACTGTCAAAGATCCATGAATGACAGCCGGGACCAACGGCTTAACGTACTTTCCGAGGCACGGAGGATTCTCGGTATGTAAAGATGGTCACCCATCCACTGACCAACCACGGCAAGCGTAGCTTAACCTGATGGATCGACCAGTGCGGCTGTTGTTACTTAGCCACGAGCTCCTCAGAACCTAACCTAACCTAACTAATATTATAAAATACAATGGGCAAGGTATATTTAGTAACCTAATCCGCTTAACTGTTCTTAAAGAGTCAT
Source organism: Agrochola macilenta (assembly GCA_916701695.1). Lineage (NCBI taxonomy): Eukaryota > Metazoa > Arthropoda > Insecta > Lepidoptera > Noctuidae > Agrochola > Agrochola macilenta. Next base: position 5,369,731 of record OU753569.1, read on the forward strand.
AAAGAACCCTGTAAGAAATCGACACGTGTTTCACCTCTCAACGAGGTATCCTCACGATGACGATTGACTTGTCGCGAACCCGGACACGACGTGTTGCCACGCCAAGCGCCGAACGCAGAGTCCGAGTTCGGCGCTTGGCTTGGCTCTTTAAGAACAGTTAAGTGAATTAGATTACGTGACCAGGCCAAATAATTATTAGCATTACCATCTAACAAGGCAATGCTGCCAGCCTTTTGAGCACTTTTCCCGCTGACAGCGATGCGGACGAATTTTGATGCCCAAAGAGCTCTTCCCTTTTTTTTTTCTTTACATACTTGTACTTAATATATACTTATAATACCTAGTTAGTTGTACATACATAGTTCAAATAATAATAGAGTATAATTAAAACTAAGAGCTTCAAATAAAATTCAAGCATAACCAAACCGTATATTTTGATGAAATTATGTCAGTAGTTTCGATTTTAAACTTTGAAGTTAAGTTAATATTGATAACTAAGAGCCACCGTACACGCCATAGCGATCGCATGTGACCGAATTGGTATGGCTGTATCTTCAGTGTGTTAACCTTAAACCCTAAAGCCACGGTTGGTCTATTCAACTAATTCACAGCTTGTTGTTGTGATAATGAGACAGGTATATTGTAATCATCTTGTCTAGTTAACGGATGTGAATGACATTAAAATTGTAGGTCTTTGGCCCTGCCCTACTTACCTACATGCAATCTATATAATAAAAATAAAAAAGCCTCTTTATTTCATGCAAACTTTTAATACAGTGCAAAAAATTTAAAATTAAGATTACTTATGCAAAATTTTCATGCATTATGATTGTGGAACCTAGTTTATTATTGCAATCTATATACATCTATACAAATAAATAAAATTGAAGTGCATTCGCAAGCATTACTGCTTCGCAGAAGGAGGTGACGGCTTCCCAAGCCCTTTCGCTCCGTACCATGGCCTGGACCAGGGCTGGACGCTAGAGACACCGCCGCCGATCGCCTCCACGAGGACACGGTGGTGCTCCGCCCAAGCCGGGCAGACCTCCACCGTATGCTCCACCGTGTCCTCCGGGGGTCCACACAATGATGACACTCGGGCGTTTTCTCCGGCTTTATCTGGAACCTGCGTCCTGCGTCAGGCGGAAGGTGAGCACGCCTTGGCGCCTCTCTAGCCACTCCTCAAAGAGGGAACTTATCGCCGCAATTGTGGCGTGCCCAAAATTTAACATCCTAACTTCCTAACTTATAATATAAATGTGAAACTGCGTTTGTTTGTTTGTTACGCTTTCACACTAAAACGGCTGAACGGATTTAGATGAAATTTGGTACACGGGTAGACCATGACCTGGAATAGGACATAGGATACTTTTTATCCCGACATTCCCACGGGATCGAGACTTATGTGGGAGGTACCGCGGGGCGCAGTTTGTAAGACCATAATTGCAGAATTCAGATATAAACATCGATCGATATGCCTCTCATTGTCTCTCATTGCTTTCAGGGCGCTGTTGAGGTTTCCACCTTACTGTAGTGCGTCAGGTATGTTTGCGGATGCGCACACTGACGATTATTTCGCGATCATGCGCAAAAAAGTGGCATGAGTGATACGTAGATTGAGGGGAAGCAGCAATAGCATTCTGAAGGTGTTTGCAGAAAGGCTAGAAGGGCCTACAATGGATAGATTTATCAAACTGCATGTCAGACATGGGACTTGATGAATCTTCCTCCTCTTATCTTGGATGTATTTTAGTGTGTATTTGTGTTTTTATTGTGTATTTGTGTTTTTATTGTTTATTGTTTTATTGTTGTACTCATGTGTGTTTAAGTGTTACTACTAACATAGTTTTTAAGTTTGTACTGATTACTAACACGCTATGGGCCGTCGACGCCTGAAAATAAACGATTTCTATTTTTTTATTTTTTATTATTTATTATTATTATTGTCACTTTCTTTACAAATAGAACGAGTAAGCAATAGGTTCGGAAAGGGTTTTCGTTACAAGTTTAAATCGTTAAGTAAGTTTGTGAATAACAGGATATAATGTGTCCGCCAGTATTCACCCGTTTCAACCGCGGAAAATGGATTATAGTGACACTTTCGGACCGTTGTCATTTTACTCATGAAAAGCTGTATTCAGCAACTTTTCCTAATACGAGTATTAACTTCCGTGACTCCTGCTTCTAGGGGAACGAAATCGGAGAGAGCTAATTTGAATGTCTCAGTTTCTTAAACAATGCCGCCCATGGGCATATGACCGCCCGGATTTTTTTTATGAATATTCATCAAAAATGATCGAAAATTAACCTTAAAAAAGTGGAGCCTGCCCAATTTTTTTTTTCATATATTTTATTTTTCAAAATATCCTTTTGAGTGTATGGACTAACACTTTTGTTTTTTTAAATAAATACCTACTGTTCTTTTTTAGAAAAAAAATTCTTCATCTGGGTTTTTTATTCGTAGTCGATAAATAATAAAAAAAAATTGTTAATCCGATAAAATAACTCTTAAGCTTTTAGAAATAATAAACAGAGCCAATAACATCGGAGATATGGCAAACGCAACAAAAAAAAAAAAATTGAATAACATGAAAAATATTAAAGAGACATTTTAAAGTAAATTGTCGATATTTTTTCATGAATATTCAGAAAAATGCGGGTGGTCACATGCCCATGGGCGACATTGCATTATGTTACCTTTAGTGGTGACAAAATATTACCTTCCTACTACCACCACTAAAGGTAAGGTAAAACATCGTAACGGAAATCGACACCACACTGTAGGCTTTTTTTTTTTTGGGTTGGAAATCATCAAATGACTCCGCCCGCTCTGGGCAGAGCGAGAGGGAGTGTCAGACTTTTACTGACTAAAAACCCACCCGTGTTCCTTGCGTTGCCTATGTGCTGGGGCCGCGATATCCCTTTCAGACAAACCCGCAACCCCAGCAGGACCACACTGTAAGCTAAAGTAGTGATAATGAAAATTATTTAATTTAGGACACGCACAGGAAAAAAATACAATATAACAAAACTACGCAACTGAAAATAATAAAACGAACGAAGAAAGAAGCATCCAATGCCACTATTCGTTGGATAGCTACCATTGTTTTAATAATATTGTAATGTGTTCATTATTTTTGGTTATTACGTGCAGTGTGTCAAAAAAAAAATACAAAAATCCAGTCAAATTCGCAACTGGAAATAATAAAACGAACGGTGGACCACCCAAAGCCACTATTATTAGATAGCTACTATTGTTTAATAATATTGTAATGTGTTCATTATTTTTGGTTATTACGTGCAGTGTGTCAAAGAAAAATTAAAAAATCTAGTAAAATACGCAACGTGAAATAATAAAACGAACGAAGAACAACCCAATGCCACTATTCGTTAGATAGCTACTATTTGTTTAATAATATTGTAATGTGTTAATTATTTTTAGTTATTAGGTGTATCAACGGAAAACAATACGTAAGTACGAAGAACTTTTTAAGGCGAAAGCGTCGGGGTATTTAACAATTTGCAGATCAGTATCAAGTTGTACATTGATCTAAATATGTTTCGCGGCTGTACCGAATATTTATATAAAGAATTATAATCATAAAAATCATCAATACTACTCTCTAAGTTCATATAATCCTATTGAATGACTATTTTATGAAATCATGACATCTTAGGATTATTCTTACATACGGAGTTGTATTGCTGATTCAAATGATTATAATTCTGTAAAGCCATATTTGTTACGATCGCGAATTATATATTAATCAAGATACAACCTGCAAATTGTATAAAACGAAAGAAAATTTTAATTTCGCGGGCTGCGTTTGCGCATCCCCTTTAATACAATTTTGTTTATGTAAGTGGGTCCTATCACTAATCACAGTAATCACCTATAGGCGTTATAACAATAAAACTTCTATTGTATCTCGTTCAGTGTCCATGAATGAGTTCAGTGTTCTTGAACGCGTTCAGTGTCCTTGAATGCGTTCAATGTCCTTGAATGAGTTAAGCGATTGGCGACACCTTTAAACATCCACAACGGCAGAGGGATCGCACTGCAGCGAAACTGTCTTTCATTACCCTAGATATAAACGTAAATCCATCATCATCATCTAGTTGCGCGCGTTCCGTGTATGTTTACATCTTAGCTGTGTTAAATTATTAGCGATTACCCTACACTTTTGAAATATTTTTGGGTAGTATTTTTTTTTTTTTTTTGCCCGAACTGTACGTTAATAAACTATGTTTTTAAATTAGTTAAATATTTCTCATGTAAGTGATATTTCTTATGGGAAATAAAGATATCTCAAACCTGAATCCGCGTTTTGGATACTTACTAACCGATGAAAGTAAACCTTCTTTTCATTAAGATTTCACTAGTTAGTTCAGTCGGTTTTATTTCCAGTGCACTGTAAATTCGCTCACAATTTATCTCTGAATGAGTACATCCGAACTGTGGCAAAACTTCGCGGTACCAAGGCAAAGTGTATGCGCAGCCTTACCTCCAGACAATGTTCTCAAGACCTTCGCTGTTAATTCTGTAAGAGGACATAAAATCATCCATTTACACGTATTCTGTGAAAATTTTAACTGGCTGCATTTTACGGCAAAATGATACAGGCCAGTGACAGAGAATCGGAAGGACAGCCAGACAACAGACGTAAGCTTAGTAATAGGGTCCTGCTTTCACCCTTTTGGTGCGGAACCCTTAAAAAGATGGTAATTTCCGTAGTAATTACGCATATCAACGTAGAATCACTGCATTTGCCCGTGATGTTGTTACGTATATTTTTATGGTCACTACAATTAAAGCTAGCGTTTATGATTTTCCTGAGGTTTTGCATAACCTGTTCATATCCACACTACCTACACTATAATAAACATTTTTCTAATAAAAATGCTACAGTTTGCATAATAATTTATGTGTCCGTAGCATAGAAATGAACTCAATTTTGTTCAAGTTCTATCAACGTCATTCAAATATGTGGATAGATATAGCAAGACACATTAATATATAATATGGTATATTATACCGCAGAAAAAATGAGGGCAAAAATATATACGTAATAATAGTATAGCTACCGTGTGTGGTGGCTTGCTATAATATAAGAGCACAGTGTATATTAATATATATTTTAACTATGTCTGTGACGGTCTTTATTAAATAAACAATAGGTACTGTGTAGCTGTCTATGTAATAATTATATATTCTTATATTAATTTGAATAGACCATTATCTAGGACCTAGGCTGGTGATTAGATGTTGCTTCCGTTCGTTTGTGGTATGCTTTGTCACATTACAACAAAATGTTGGTTTAAAGTTTTAACTTTATGTTTCAGATTGGAACAATTAGCGGGAATAAATTTTAAAAACACTCCCGCAATGAATTTCTTTCAGATTTATTTCTAGCAATAACTATACGTATAGTAATGAGGTATGAATAATGTTGCAGTGTTCAATAAAGTGATCCAAAATTCTACCATTATACCTATTCGTATTCGTTTTTTTTTTTTGTCATTTTTGTAATTCGTTTATATGTTTACTAATTTATTTATTTATTTAGAAGTATTATAATTATTGTATTAGATATGTTGAAACTGTTTGTACCCGTCACTTGTTCATAAGGTTTCATTAGAAAACCAGCGTCAGGCAGCATTTGTCTTTTGTTTTTATTTTGTGTTTCACGAACTGTGTCCAAATAAATGTTTTCTTTCTTTTCTTTCTTTCAAATATGGAAGAAATACGCTTGCTGCGCCAACCCCACGTTAATTGGAATAAGGTTAGGATGAAGCTGATGAACATTCTTTTAAAGCTGAAGACATAAACACAGAAGTGAAGTTAAAATTACCAGAGTTTCTTAAAATGCGTATGTGTGGCAAAATTGTTAAAACCTTATGGTTTATTATTATTGCATTATTACTGCCACCGTTATCAAAGTACTGTTCCTTGAAAACTTTTAAGGTATGGTAATAATTAATAATTAATAAAATTGCGGGATTGCTATTTGAATTCCGACAAAACTCAAATCTCGATTGTTTATGGTACTATTTCAGTGACAAACGTGCGTCAAAAATTTTTGTTGGCAAAGATTTGTATACAGATGAAACACTACTATTAGCTGTAAATCAACTGAAGAGATTTATCTCTTCAGTTCATTTTAAAGCTAACTGTAGTTTGCGCCCGCGCCATTAGCAGCCTATAGAAAGATGTTAGCTGTATCATACAAGGTATATTTATTTATTTATTTATTTATTTATATATACTTTATTGTACACCAGATTATACATTACACAATAAATTATAAACAATATAATTATATATAATTATATTACAAGGTAAGAACTTAAATATCAACAAAAAGTTTTTCAAATTCAAAGTGTAATTCTGGTTAGCTTATCATATTTATCGAATCTTGTATTGCTGAAAATATTATTTACTTTTTGACAATTCTCAGCCTCTGACCGGATATCGGAATGAATCTATTTTTTAAATCAGGAGGCGAAGTTATGAAATCCAAAGACATGCCGTCTTTAGAAACCGATCAAAAGATTATGGCCGTTAATTCAGCCAATACCTAAAGTAGAGGGACTAATGCAGTGCGGAGGTAAAACTAAAATTGCTAATAATATGCCAGCGTAAGCCAATGAAGTTTTTGCTGCGTTTGTTACTGCTGATGCGGATCCAGGCAGTATAATTAATGACTTCGTTGCTACGTAAGTAAAAATATACTGCCGTTATTTTTATTTGCTCAAGTCATATTTCATAATGCTTATAGAGTTTTTCTGAAATTATAATATTATTTAATAAAAGGAAGATGAAATGATAATAATTATAATTATTATTTATTTATTTATAACAATCTTACCTACACTATCATAACAGATCTATGATCCAATGCGACAGAGTGGTCTTACTAACTAAATCCTAAATCTACACCTTATACCTAGTTAAAAAATATCTTAATCTAAGTAACTTATTACATATAGTGTAACTTTTGCGAATTCACTCAAGTTGCACCACAATACATCAACCCTCCCGTGAACCTCATTCACCACGCGTATGTATGGCTCTAGTGAGAGGAGTTCTCGCCAGTAGGTTGGTCCTGACTGCAGGTACAGCGAGCAGGGGCGGGCGTTGCCGCCTCCACACGTACCGGTCGGGCACGTACAGCTGTAGCTGTCGCAGCACTCCCGGGTTATGCGCCACGCCACCAATTAAATCAATTAAACCTTGGTAAAACTTGTGGCTAACGTGAACTAAGTCTGTTTTCAGAAATGATTCGGATTAATTGCCTCTCAACACAGCTAGAGTTATCCCTGGGGTTAACTCGTTCACCCCAAAAACATGACCCAACCTAATCGAATGAGAAAATATATTATGCGACAAACATGTGAAGTTCTACGGGCAACCAGCAGCAATCTTAGTAGCTGATTAGATCAAACAGCAAATAAATCAGCTCGACTTGTTAAAATACGAGTACGATACAGTTCTACGATACAATACAAAATCACCAGAAAATAATAAAAGAGTGAGAGTAGATCAGACACTAGAACCGACCGTTGTTGGACACGATGTTAAAACTACTGCAATAAGCAGTACCACTAATGAAAACTCAAACTTGTGTTACGACACCCACTGATGATGGAATGGAAGTATTCTCGTCTACACAGTGGCCTGACCAACATTGCTATAGCAAAAGTTTTGCAAGGTCCTGTTCAAAGGTACATGTTGATATTTCTGACGTTATTTAGAAGACTATATAAAATTTAAAATTGATTCGGAAAATTAAACAAATTCATATCTTAATTTCATATTTCAGGACAGAAATTGTAGTAAGTCGCTCCAATTACCTTTCGAGATAATTCCATTTATTAAGATATTTATGTACTTTGATTAATTTTGCTCACTGACCTTTCTAAATTATTCTCTGATTTTAGCATTTAAAACATGATCTTTCGCCGTCTGCGAGGCGAATTTCAATGCCACAGTATCAATATACTATGCTGATGGATCAGTTATCACCAATACATGGAGGACTCAAGATGGCAAAAATGACAATGAAGGGTTCCGTAGTTGGGTTGAATTTATCCCAAGAACAAACAGGTGGAAGAACAAACATACTCAAAGTAAAACAGTTGGCAGCGTTTGCGTTTGACCCCTTTTGGAACCTAATAACTAAGAAAGAGCCGTGACATAAGGGTGAAAAGTTGTCAACCGCTAACTTTGTTGAGTGTACATCGTCGAGTATACGAAATGCCGCTGCTGGAAAAACGCCACAAACACATAAACTCATGCATTCTATCCATGGGGGTTAGTAGAAACTACAGAACGTTGCCTGATACGACCATTAGGCGCTGGACACTGGGCGTGGCGACGCACTGTGGATCGAAGAAAGGCTGTCTAAAAAATAGGAGCTTATAGCTGCTACTCACTATGCCGTATATTTATAGCTGCTACGCGGCGCGCCCGGCCCTGCCGCACAAAGCCACACAAAGGATCGCAAAGGAAATGAAGGCGCAAAAGCCGGGGGTACGTGCCGCCGGCATAGTGTATAAAAGCCATTGCATTTTAACGTGTCGGTTTTTTTGCTTAAAATGGCATCTAATAGCCAATATTATGCATAAATATATCATAGGAGGTATTGTCTTGTTTTCCATAAAATTATTTGTACTATTATTGTTTTCCATAATCGTCCCCCCTCATAATATTTACATGCACTATTATCATTTATGCTAATAACGCTTGTCATATCTACTTATTAATCATAACTTCTCTTTTGCAAAGCAAGCATGCATGGTAGAAAAGGTTTATTTTTAGGTTTCCTTGTTAATAAAAAAATCTGTATTGTACAATCATATATTAATCAACTGAACTAGCATTGTTGTGCTAGTATGGGCAAATTAATATTATGGTGAATAAATGTAATGGAAAACGAAATTATTGAAAATGAAAAATATAGCAAATAAATTTATGGATTAAAATTATTATGTAACTTGATCGATGACCAATGAAATTAGCGAAAATGATTTTATGTAATTTCACGATTATGGCAACTGAAGCGTTATTTCTAATGAAATTATGGCAAATACAAGTATGGTGTATAAAATTATTGCATTTTAAATTATGGCAAACGTTAGTAAACCATCATAGGATACAATCAGGTACGCAGTTTTTTTGCAAACAAATGTATGAAGCTAATGCTTATTACATTGATGATTTTTTGACATCTTTTCCGTCTTTTCCGTAAAAACGGCACTAAATATCATATATTTGATGTATGTCCAAAAATCAAAATATAAAAAATATAAGTTCTATCCCTTTTTGCTCGGCTCCTAAGAGACGTAGCGTGATGTCTAATAGCAGTCCACACAGTATGCTAGACCATTTTAGCGTACGATCGCCTAGGACCATAAAACGTGTTTAATAAACAAACAATTTATATATTCCTTGCAATTTAATATTACCGATCTCATCGGAGCATAAGCGGGTCCTATATTTTTATTAAAATGATCCCCGAGGCCACGACATTCTTTTTAGTCTGGATCAAATTTAATTGTGTGCTGTTGTTGATACTTCTACTGTACAATATAAAGATATTTTTACAAGTACTAGAAACCTAAAGAATTCTTTTTTCAAACAACAGAACCTGATCTTAGAAAAAACTGCACCTAAGCCATTTGGAACACATGGATTTATGTTAACACATAAACTAAGACCATTCTGCGTACCTACGGCTAACGAATAAAACTTCTCGACGGAGTCTGTTTTCCAATAGCCATCACTTGAGGACCTGGATAAGTGACAGTCGCTTTCAAAGTGTTTTTAACCCCGACGCAAAAAGAGGGGTGCTATAAGTTAGACCGCTATGTGTGTGTCTGTCTGAGGCACCGTAGCTCTTAAACGGGTGAACCGATTTGAATGCGGTTTTTTTATTTGAAAGCAGGTTTTCTAGCGATAGTTGTTAGACATGTTTTATCAAAATTGGTTCAGCCCTTTGAAGATTATCAGCTCTTTTCTAGTTGATGAATGGATATGGATGTGAGCTTCTACCACAGGTCTGATCGATTTGTTTGGTATTCTGTTACTTCAATGCTATTAGAAAAACATAGTAATCTTGAACTGATGCTGCAGCATCACCTGGAATTTGCAGGATACCCAACTCCCTTACCAACTTACAGCACAGGTATCGTGTTTAGGCTCATTGGAATGGTCTCAATGAATAGGTGGATGATGAACAGGGTCTGGTGATGGAGTAGGAAAGAGAAATGAGGAAATTTTTGTGTCGGGGGTTTTTTAAATATTAATATATTTTCACTTGTGTATTTCCACAACTACATTAACTACCGAGAAGTTTTGTCGATCCTGTTTGAAGGATTGTCAATGCTTCTAGCTAGAATATGTCATGTGTCAACATGACATATATTGTTGACTTTTCCATCGTGGTCTAAACTTCTGGGAGCATGAAGTCCCAAGTGGATATAAGTTACTTTTAGGCAAGCGTGCACCAATGTCGAATTAAAATTCAAATTCTTTATTGCGAACTAAGTGTACGTTGTTTTGTCGTGATGGCCCAGTGGTTAAGGCCTCGCCTCTCATGCACGAGGTTGTGGGTTCAAATCCGGGCAAGTACCAATGTGACTTTTTCAATTCATATGTACTTTCTGAGTTTATCTTGGACATTACTGACATCGGTGAAGGAAAACATCGTGAGGAAACCTGGACATTATAGTTAATATATGTCTGAAATCACCAACCCGTCTTGAGCAAGCGTGGTGATCAATGCTCGTGCCTTCTCTATATGAGAAGAGGCCTTTGCCCTGCAGTGGGACAGTAACAGGCTGGTATTATTTAAGTGTACAGAATTTTGAAGATGTTAACAATAGGTAGGTTCTTAGAACTTAGTTGCCCGGTTAAGGCATTGCAATTTAAATGGTTATAAATAAAATAAATAAAAAAACAAAATAAAATTAAAATAAAAAACCTGTCGTGAAAAATCTGATGTCAACCGCGTCAACGCTTACTATCAATTGAGATAGTGGTAAAAGGAGTATCAAATAAAAAAAGTGGGTACAAAAATCCTCGCTTAAATACACACAAAAAAGAGAAGGTATATAAATAAAAACTTGTTACAAAATGTAACAAAAAGAACCACAAAAAAAAATACATCACTTACTAAAATACTTTATTACCGCGCACTGAATTTTCTACTTCTGGCGCTGAACCGAGCGTAGACAATCCAATAGAGCGCCAGGAAAAAATCCCTACCGCGTCAGTAAATAGATTTTCGACTTACGATGCTGCCATGATATTATACCATTGGCATGTTATTAGAGACTAGCTTCTGCGCGTGACTTCGTCCGCGAGCCTATAACCTTCCTCAAGAATTGGACTAGGTATCCAATACAAAAATAATTTTTCAAATCCGACTAGTAGTTCCGGAAATTACCCCCTACATACAAACTAACTAACAAACATACAAACAAACAAAATAATTTTACCTCTATAAAATATAATAAAAAATATTAAAATATAATATAATATAATATTAGAATAGATAAAAAGTACATAGAATAGAGAAAGTAAAAAAACAATGGCAGTAAGTACCTACTAATAAAATTCGTGGCATCGAAAGTGCGTTGCGCGTACAACTTCTGTCACGCCTAAAAAGCCATCATTTTTTAAATGTCATATTGTCGTAGAGCGAGTAAACGGTGACACGCTTGGTTAGTTAGGAAAGTGTTGTCAATGCCGCCTCTAACAGGGACCGTTGAGCTGAGGTGTCTCGGTTCTCTGTAATTATTGTAATAATTACTATACACGACAGGCACATGACCTTACCCGTTGATTACCTTAATAACATATTTACCTGCACTACCATCGTTATAAAAACCTGACATTGATGCTGCATGTTCACGCGCAGAAAAACTATAATTACGTCATCGCTACAATGCATGCAATTTATACCTGATTAGTGCACAGGAGAACACCACGCTGTATTATCAAGTAATTTGCCTCTTGATGCGATTTTAATGAGCCTCCATACAATTTCTTACTAAAGGTCGGTACTGCCGGTAATAATTTTGTGGCAAATAAATAGAAATTATTTATCGTTTTATTATGATTTTAGGAATATTTAGAGCGTGTTGTCGCTGACTCGGGTCATTATCTTTTCAAATGCGAACCTTCAAACAGAAAATAACACATTTTGTACCTGAATTCAACACACTTTTTTTACATAAAAGGAGCCTCCCAAGCGATGTTTCTACGGAGCCACGAACGTCCAACGTCCGTTGTGCATGGGCATTCAGCGAGTTTTCCCCGACCCCGAGGTAGGAACTTCATTTCTTTCACCAAGCACTAATTAAGTTACCTGAATCTATTTTAACTTCAAATTGTTGGTGTTCCACAGGGCAGCATTCTGTGTCCACTATTATATTATACTAGCTTTTGCCCGCGGCTTCAAATGAAGGATGGAGAATATCCCACAGGAACGTACTACCGGGATTCAGAATGTCCCATGTCCTAACCCAGGTCATGGCCTATCCATATGCCTTTCATCTAAATCTGTTCAGCCGTTACGGCATGAAAAGGTAACAGGCAGATAATAAATCTGTTTTAGGGTTCCGTACCTCAAAATAAAAAACTTTAACCCTTAAAGGGTTGACTTCGTTGTCTGTCAAGGCCTTTTTTCTTAGGAACGCGTGGTAGCATCAAGTTGAAATAGATATCAAAAACTTAGATCTACGGTCCCTTGGAGCTGTAATGAAAATCAAACTTTTAGTCAACGCAATAAAATAATACGGCCATTTATGCCAGATATTTTGTCACTCGCAAATAAACCAAAGCCTGGTACATGCATTTGGTACTTTCCGTTGGCCCAACAGCATGAAGTTTGGTGAGAAGCAAGGTCAAGTAAAGATGAAAATTCGAAAATTGGTAATTTAAGTAAAGTTATATATCAACTGCAAAGTTAATTTTGTTCTTCAATCTGAGATCAAAAATTCATAGGCCGTGTCGTGAAGTAACATTTAGTCTGTATTTCATTCAAATCGGTACTCTCCACTCTATTAATAGTTTTTTTTTTCAATTGAAATGTTAAGTTTGTCCTTCAATCTAGATTTGGAAATTAGGGCAGCCGAGCAAGCACAGCTTTGAGACGGAACCCTTAGGGTGCAAATCCTACTCACACTTGTCCAGTGTTTTTAACTACACAATACTGGTTTTATGATTATAAATGCCTTCCTTGAAATACAAAATATATATTTTCGTATTACTTTTGTAATACCTACTCACTACTCCTGGCGCCGCCATTGGTCACGAAAGGTTAGTTTATGACTTTAGATTGTCATAAAATTTGACAGAGTGGGTGGATTTTAATAAATAAAGGCTTAATGTTAAATCAAGATACGCACTATGACTATACGTATATATAATGAAATTGTTTCGGTAAGACGTATTTACACTACCTAGCACCCCAACATCTTTCACTACTCTACGCACGCGCACACACCTACACATCGTCAATACGAGTATACTACGTACGTACCCTACGTCAATTTTGTATGGATTCCGTTTTATTTTTTAAGATCTTGATGCATCTTTTTGCATGTCTTTTGGGCTAATATGTATTATTGTATAATTTGAGGGGTCTGGCACTGTATGCCGAGATACAGGACTCTTCCTAGTTCGGCTACAGATATTGCCATGTTATAAACTCCCAACTACTAGCCTATAAGCATGTGTAATTCGTTGTCTTATTTTTTGGTCAAATAAATAAATTATAATTATTAAATTATTTCCAAACCCAAAAATCTCTTCAAAAAAAGACACAAAAAAATCAATATTTCATGAGAATTTTAACCCCTATTTTATCCCATTAGGGGATGATATTACAAAAACGTTGAAACGCGTAATTCTTTATTTCTTACCAAAAGCATGAATTTGAATTTTTATATCCCTTACTTAAGAAATGCTGGGTTTCCCATACAAACTTTCATCCCCTATATCACCCCCTTTAGGATTATTTTTGTGACAAAAAGAACCTTTTGCCCTTCTCCAATCGCCTTGCCAAATTTTATCGAAATAAGTTCAGGAATTTAGCCGTGAGAAGGTTACATATAGACAGACAGAGTTACTTTCGAATTTATAATACATACATATATATAATATATTTATTATAATATTATATTATATAGTATGGATAGGATTAAAATAACTGTTTTGTTTTCCTGTAGGTACCGACCAAACGTGTTTGGCCACCATCATTAATGTGAATAAATAATACTTAGGTAATCTAATCTCGGAAAGCAGTTTCAAGGGTATTGGTGATGGACGTGCCAATCTAAATATAATGCAATGTAATGACGCAAAAAGTGTTGTCCTAATCAGTTCGGAATGGAAGTCGATCTGGAGTTACCATAGAAGTATACTGAAATTACACCGATACAGAATTAAATGGTGGAAATCTAGTTCTTTATAGGTCAGAGGTTAGCTAACGGTAAAAATCAGAGAAGCCATTTAATACGTAGAATTAAAAATCGATATGCTTTTGACCTTTTGATCAAGTCCGTTATTTAATAAATAATTATAATCAATGAAATATTTATACCACACAACGAATTAAACAGTTTTCTCAATTACATTAATTAACAATAACTTAAAATGGTTTATAATTATAATTTCCCATAAACATTGCAACTGTAGACCGACCAATTGACACGTTTTGACACCCGTCTGATTATTTAACTGTATTTGTTTAGTTTTTTTCAATACATTTTTCATAAACTTACGAATACCGTACCTACATGATATCCTAATTAGCTCTCCCTATGTTACATATCGTCACAAATTGCATATATATGTATATATATATACGTGTACAATGTAAATATTAAGAACTAATAATATGTTACATATCGTCATAAATTGTATATTATATCTATATCGATATAATTATTAATATTAAGAATGATAATTAATATTTAAATAGTTATTAATATTAAGAATGATAATTAATATTTAAATAATTATTAATATATAAACATTAACAATTAATATTTACGTATGTACATATATCGGCTAAGAGTTCTCGAGTTATAAGTACACTAACAGACAGACAGAGATGGTGTATCTTATAGACGGTGATATTATACGAGTAGTATCCAAGGATAAGGATTATGATTTTAAGTTATACACACACAGGACAAACACCAGACTCGGAACTATCGGTAACTAGCAAATTAATTAATTTGCTAGCTTGACTGGTTGACAAACGAAATGCCCCGCCCGGGCCCACGATGCAGGAAAAATGTGTGGAGCAACCTTTTGAATTTATTTTATTTTTAATATTTAAGAAAATATAAAGTTCTCTGCCCTTATAAGCTTTGTTAACTCGAATTTTAATTAACAGGTAAAGGGACATTCAATTTATTTAGTACTTTCTTTAGTACGTTCTATTAATTTTGCAGTCTGTTTGAAAATCAAAAGCGTTTTAAAGAATATTTTACAAACTATGTGAAAATAAATCGAAAAAAGAAAAATCCTCCTGTTCACGGTGAACAGGAGGATTTTTCTTTTTCTATTAATTTTGCAGTCTGTTTACTACTATTGTTTTCCTGATTAAATTTATTTTCACATAGTTTGTAAAATATTCTTTAAAACGCTTTTGATTTTCATTCTTATGACTTAGTAACCCTCCTTAATAAATAAATCATTAAAAACGGATTCTAGGAACAAAAAAAAATCTTAAATAAAAAATTATCTCTCATAAGTATTTTATATTAAGTCCAATCTTCTCTGGCTTATAATTATGTTTGTGTATATACGTTTTTTTATATAGCTCATCGTGTTATGTTTAAATGTATGTGTATGAGTTAGCGGTTATGGTAACAGCCTCTTGTCAGTTCAATATCATAGGTTTTCGAATAGTGACGTGTTTTACGATCGTAGTATCCTTATTCATATTTTATTTTGTTGTGTCATTATCGACTTGCAATATTTTTGTAATGAATGAAATAAGTTATATAACCTACAACTTTAAAGAAATGGAATAAGATAGTATTCAATCAAAGTTTCTTATAGAATTGTATGTGAGTATATTTTATAATATTAATAACTCGGTGTTGCGCGCGTCTTCGTTTTCGTGTATTTTGTATTTCATCATTTTTAGGGTTCCGAAAAAACGAAACCTAACTTATAGGATCACTCGTGTGTCTGTCTGTCACAGACAACGAATAAAAATAAAATTTTAGGGAGTTTTTTGGGAGTCACTTTTGGGACGCAAATAAAGAAATTATATAAAAATTAATATATTTAAAAAAAATATGAAAATATATCATCTCCTTCCCATATCTCCGAAACTACTGAGCGTAAAATTTTGAAAAAAGATACAGATAATATTTCTATACCTACTTATAGATTACTGGAAAACGTATAAGAATGTCTATGATCTTCAAATAACATGGTGAATCTCTCATTTGTGCGTACAAACTTCCATTTGCAGTTGTAACGTATGAGAGCACATTCACCATCACAGTGGGTCATATCAAACTCGGGTCATATCAAACTCTGGGTCGTATTAAACTGAAAATGAGCGTAACTTAATTTGTACGAGTACTATTTGTATCATAGTTATAGTAAATCATGGTTGTAGGAGGAAGGCGCCGGTGTCTGTAACACAGTTCATACTAGCACAGACATCGTCGTTAACTCTATCTTCAATATGCTCAAAATGCTGTACTTTGTATTTTTGGATAGGATAGATGAGTTGTACCAACATTATTGTTAATAAATAAATTATTATTAATTATTATTATATCAGAATACCAGCGCTGCGGTATTTTTTTTTAAATATCGTCAAAGTGTTATTGGGTTTTTTCCATCAGGAATTTCTCAGTAGCAGCCCGGAGTTTGAATTTTTGCCCGGTTGATGGCAACAGGCTCGCCCCCTATTACATGGGACTTACCTGGGAGTATAACTGGCGAAATGTGGGTGTACTAAGGCACACCTCTGCCTAACCCAGGGGGATTACATGTTGAAAATTGGAGTCGATATCTCGATCGGAGTCGATATTATGATCTTACTCTCGACAGCTTTTTAAGTGGTAAGCTAAGGTTGGTTTGCATAAACTGGTATAAACAATATTAAAAGTACCTACAGCAGATTGCTATGAGATAGTTAATCTACATTGCAGTTATTCTAATGGTGCTGTAAATATTATTTATATATATTTATCAATCAATTATATTGTACGACAGTTTTTTGCAGCAGAGCTATTCTTTAAAAATATCACCGTGAAAACTGAGGTGAAGTGAGCTGTCAGTAGTGTTCTCAGCTCACTTCAAGCCCACTTCACATAAGGCGATGATAAGCGACTTTTAATGATTTTATACTTTAGATCACGTCTAAGCTAGTTATGTTGATGATTTGGGAAAAAAAAATGTTAAATTAGAGCATTTTCTTAATAAAATAATATATGAATATTTTAAATTATGCTTATATTACAAAGTGAAATGAATTTTTAAGTTATGTCTAACGCGGATAAAAAACTGAGAAAAAGCGCAAAAGCTATCAAACGTATTTTTTTGAAACCTTCACCATTTTAAAGATAATTTAATGATTGATCTTTTAGTATAGATTTTTTTTAATACCTTTTTTTATGTATAATAAATTAATAACGTGTTTAATTTGGGATAGCGTTCCCTGATGGGCGAGTCCTATTACTGGCTGGACATACGACGCGTTGCGTGAGCTCAGTATACGCAAGCTAACCACACGAGGTCACTGGCATATATCTGCGTCTTAAATTTACGTTGACAATTTTACAGAATAGATTGGCAGATGTATATATCCCTCTACGATCAGCTTCTTTATAAAAAAAAATATAAATATAAAATGTTTATTTCCACAACTTACAATTAGTTACATTCATACTATTAGAAATGTCCTTTTAAGCAAAACAGATGCTTGTGTTAGGACATTCCGCCCTTCCAATGGATACAGTATCAATTGTATTTTGATTAATAAACGATAGAACTTAATTTAATAAAAAAAAGAAGAAGAAAAATCCTCAATTTCAAAGGAGTCTAAAAAAAAAAAAGCAAAAAAAAAAATGAAAAGAGGGTAATTTTATTGAGTACAAGACGTCACTTCAAATAATTTAAAAGCTTTTTATATCTTTATAGGTGTTAGGTGCACACCAAAATAAAAGATGGCTTCAATAAAATTTAAGATCAACGGGAAAGACTATGAAGGTAAGAAAATCCTAATCACCCACCATCACTTGGATCACTTTACTAAGATTGACAATCTTACTAAAGTGATCCAAGTATTATATATATGTCCACCTATCCTGACCAATATTCCTATTCTGTAAAAATATCGCAGTTAAATCTTCGGTGAAGTAAGTTTGAAGTGAGTTGTCAATTCCTAGAGTCAGGAGAGATGACAGTTAACATCAAGATCACTTCTCCTAATCTAACCTAACCTACCCCATAAATATGCATAATGCTACCCAAATTAATCATAATTATTAAATATTTCTAGTGGATGGTAAATTCGGTCCAGACGTATCTCTAAACGAGTACATCCGCACTGTGGCAGAACTGCGCGGGACTAAAGCGATGTGCCACGAAGGGGGATGCGGCGCCTGCATCGTCGCCGTACGCGCAGCCTTACCACCTACACACGTGGTCAAGACCTTCGCTGTTAATTCTGTAAGTAAACAAATTAACGCAACGAGAGGTAGTTTTTTTAAAAGAGTGTCCGTGGAGTTTCTTGCCCGTTCTTCTCCATAGGTACCTATTACGCTTTGGAATGGGCATCTAGCTTCATCTTTCTGACTGGCCGACCCCTTGACAGTTCAAAAGTGCCTGTAATTGGTTTATTTGAAATAAATGCTTTGAGTTTGAGTTTAACCGACTTCCAAAAAGGAGGAGGTTATATGTTTGTCGCGTATGTTTGTTTTTTTTTTTAATGTTTATCCACCGATTTCTCCGTTAATTGTAGACCGATTTTGTTTTTTTTTTTTTTTAAAGTCTATGAAAATCAAGCCCTCTTATTACGTTATGTTGACAATTTTGTTTTGTCCGTCAAATTGGTTTTTAACCTAATCAAAAGATTACTACAATACATTGAGTTATAACGTGGCGTACTGTCGTACTGACTTGTGACGTAGCGAGACCCCACTCCCCAACTTTAATGCGTTTTATCAAAACCATTTTTTATTAATATGATATAGCAAAAAAATACGTGTCTAATATTTTTTTATCCACACACATGGCATGACATGGCTCTTGCCTCGAGAAGCCATATATGTAGGAACTGTACTAACACGAACGAAACACTTCGACTTGTGAGTTAGTATCGGAGATAATCTCAGAGGTAACATAGGAAACACCGACAAATCCAGCTGTCGTAGATCTACAAAGTTATTCAAACGACAAGGCGACCCAAATTCTACGAGGCCACTTCGAGAGATCGGTTGCTGATATCTATCCTCCGCACTCCCAGAGGTCAGTTAATCTTAATGGACTAACTGATTACATGGGGTAGAACATAAATCTTGGCCAGTGTGGACACAAACGTAGACATAAACAAATAGAGTGGGACTGGGGGCAGAGATCTTTAAGGCGGCGCAAGATACCTATACTTAATTAACAGACAATATTGTGCAGTAATTTATCAATTAGTTTTTATTCTATATATAGGTAGATCTGCAAAAAACAGGCTAAATCATCGTGAAAAGATTTAACGTTTATCCAAATAATTAAGCTAACATTATCTCATAAGAAATAAAGTTGGGACCTTGTTTGTAACTAAAAATATTGGTTATAATTAATCATAAATCAAAAAAAATTAAAACTTTTTACTAACTAGTTACAAATCATTCAGAAACTCATTTTGTCATGGCCATTTTTTGTTATATTTGAATGGTTCTAACTTCTAATGTAATTTCATGAAAGGATTACTGTGCATTTATCGTAGTTGGTAGCTAAAGTTAAATGGCGGCTAGCTTCGGTTGATTGAAACTAATATTTCAAATAGCACAAAATAAAAGAAGTTTAGATTTTAATCTTGCGAAAACAATTCTGTCTGTAGCTGTGCGAAAGACGTCCACTGCTGCATATAGGCCTCCCCCAAGCACCGCCACTTCGACCGATTCTGTGCTTCCCGCATCCAGGGGCTTCCTGCAGCCTTCACAAGGTCATCGGTCCATCTTGGGTCATCGTTTTATCTGCCAAATAAATATTTTTTCATTTGAAACAAAAGCAATAAACAAAGTTTCAACTTGATAGGTCCAGAAAAAGCTGTACAAAATTAGCTAGCAAGAATCAATTTTGCCAGCTTTTTAAAGCTTATTTTTATTCAAAACCTGGTTATGTTTTTTTTTTCTGAAAGTAATTATAGAAGAAAATTATTTCTAAAAAAATATATTTAAAGACAGATTATGACAGAAAAAAACTTTGTTTTCCGATTCTTTAAAAACACAAGTAAGTCCACTTGCATCACCAATCACTAAATACATTTAGCGCTAAACTAATTTAAATCATCGCTCTATTTCTGTCGATCGTTTAAAGATGACTGAGACAGGGTGATGTTATAGAGGTATGAGGAACAGGGTGTAAAGTTCACTCATCGTCAGAAAAGGGAGGATCCTCCGACTAGACGAGTGTTGCGTCTGGTGGGCTATTGCCCGACGATTGATGTCGGGACGTTGTATATTATGCTAGTCGCGCGGTAAACGATGCTTGCGGGATGCAGGATTTTGAGTCACGTTAGTGTGATGCGTAGTTCGTATGTGGCGATGTAGATGTCACCACAATGTTTTAAATACGTTTTGCGTTAAATACATTTAGTGATTTGTGGTGCAAGTACTCTTAGTGATTAGAAATTGTTGATTGATTAACTCAGCCTACCTTTTTTTTTTGTTGTATTTTGCACCGGTGCAGCCATGAAAACCGGTTTTAAGATACAAAAATAATTTAGTTTTTGTTTGTCGCTACATTTAACTTTTTGCGATCCCACTCCAACCTTTGATCCTTTGGCATTGAATGATTTATAAAAACCAACGTTATTAACTTCCTCCTAAAAGATGTTTTTTTTTACTATCTAATTAATAATTATTATAATATGGCATCACTATGTACTCCAAAACCAAATAATCATAGATTTCTTACAAGTTTTCCTGTAATTTAAATTAAAGAACAATTTTCTGTATCTGAGATAAGGGGGAGGGGGGGTCAATTTTCATCTATTTTGTTATATTTTTTATTATAAAAATGCAATTCCATTTGATGTCCATTGGTACAGTTTCCAGAACTATTTTATTTTTATTTGCCTCCAAAAGGTGACCCTCATAATCATAATTAATTAATCGTCGTTCGGGTACCTTTCAACTTAATCGGTCCAGTAGATTCGGAGCAAATTGGTTGTGAAAAACAGACAGACAGACACAAGGTATATATATATAGGCAATAACAAATTTTCCCAAAATCTATAACTTTCAAACCAAAACTGCATAGTACACTAGACATTCATAGGTCAACCTAATTCAAGTAGGTACTTAGTATTCATTTTTAAAGTTACGCAACATACGAGTATTTTCAACAACATTTGTTCACGCAGAAAAAATGTTGCTGGCAACGTGCTTCTTTTGTTTCAACAAAAGAATTTCTCAGAACATCAAAATGTTGCACGATTGTCGCTCAACACTGATTCCGGTTGATATGGGGCTGGGCTGTACTGTGTAAGTACTTCTAATATGATCGAATCAGAACTGAAGAGATCCGCAGGAGAACCAATGTAATCGACATAGCCCGAAAAGTACCCAACTAAAGTGGCAATCTGCAGGGCGCATTGCTCGCAGAACAGAACTCGATGGGGCGTTCTGGAGTGGCCGAGTACCGAAAGATGTAGTGTTGGAAGGCCTCCCACAAGGTGGACCGATGAACTGGTAAAAACCGCAGGAGTCCGCTGAATGCGAGAAGCCTAGAACTGTCCGAAGTGACGATGCTTGGGAGAACCCTATGTCCAGCAATATTTTTTTTTTTTTTTTTTTTTTTTCCTAACTAGGGCATCTCGCAGATTACCACTAAGGTAGTGACTGCTTAACCGGGCTTTCCTGTGGCTGCCTTAAGCTTCTACACTCAAAGCCTCCAGCCAGGGCATTATACTATTCTAATTAAAACTAGGCGAATGCTCGCTAAGGGCCACCCCCTGTGGGGTGCGAACCTCGGCTTAGGGCATTCGCTGAGGGGAGGACAGCAAGAGGGACAGGCTGGATCAAAATGGTGGTTTCATGATTATTGATCGGGGAATTTAAAGCTACAGGCTCAGCGGCAACGCGTGCTGGCGCTTCGTCGACGAGCAAGGGTCGGGGGGGAGTATCGTTTACTCGGGAGGGTCGCGATCGCGGGGGACCTCTACGGCGAGGTCTGTATCGCGGGTGTCGGTTGTGTTTGTGCACTGTACTCGTGGCCCTATTGCTCTCCTGTAGGAGGGTGATGGGGTCATCTGGGTCGGAGAGGATATGCCTTGGGCGGCGGAAGTGACTGATTCTAGAGGGAATGTAACTAGCTGCTTCGACAACCAGAGGGTTGCGATGTTTGACGGCTGAATCGAAGTAACGCTTTGACATGCGTTTGAGAAACTGGTGGATGGTAGGTATTTTAAGATCGAGATGGAGGATCTCATTTCTAACATACATGGGGGATCCCGTGGCTCTACGGAGGAATCGGTTCTGTAGGGTTTGCAACCTATGGATGAATCGGGGTTTGGTATGTGCAAAGACGATACCCGCATAGGTCATGATTGGGCGAATGCACGTGGTGTAAGTTCGCAATTTGCACCTGAGTGACATTTTGCTACGTGCATTTAATACGAAATGGAGTCTACTGAGAGCGAAAGAGGCTCGCGAGTGAACCGCCTTTATGTGCTCTGAAAACGTGAGATGCCTGTCTAAGATCACACCTAGATATTTGGCTCGCTTAGCCCAAGGGATCGGCTTGCCAAACATGGTGACTGATCGGGGGAAAGAGGGATTTAGCCACGGTTTCGAGAAGAGGACCGCTTGGCTTTTATCGGGATTGACCTCGATTCTCCACTTCCTAAACCAGGCGCCAAGGTTATTGACCGCCTGTTGGAGGTTTTGAAGCATCGAAGCGGAACCTAAACCTTTACAATAGATGGCAGTGTCGTCTGCGAACAGAGCCAACTGAGTCTTTTTATTTCTAGGGATATCGCTGGTGAATAGCGTGAACAATAGGGGAGCGAGTACAGAGCCCTGAGGGACTCCTGCTCGGATCTGACGAGGGGTGGATAGGGCTCCGTCTATGCGATAGCGAAAGGTGCGATTCGACAAGTAGTCTCGTAAGATGAGCACGAGACGATCTGGCACACCGAGTTTGTAGAGCTTATACAATAAGCCGTTGTGCCAGACTTTGTCGAACGCTTTCGCTATATCAAAGAAGATAGCGCCTGTCATTAAGCCGCGGTGGATGCCGCTGCTTATATGTTCTATGATACGGTGGGCCTGATGCACGCTAGAGTGCTGGGTTCGAAAGCCGAACTGTTCGTTGGGGATTAAGCCCTTAGTCTCGGCGTAGTCTCTGAGTCGCTTATAAATAAGCTTCTCATAGAGTTTGCCGAGTACTTTGAGCAGACTGATGGGACGGTAACTGGTGGGATCTGATTTGGGCTTGCCAGGTTTTGGAATACCTATGACAGTGGCCTCTTTCCATGTTTGGGGAAAGATATTATTGCTTAGAGCACCATTGAAGATGGTGGTCAGTAGCATAATGAGATGAGCGGGGAAGAGTTGGATCACCCTATTGGTGAGTCCGTCTGAACCGGGGGCTTTTCTAATTTTTAGACCTTTGATTAAGTCGTGCACTTCGTCCGGAGCGACTGGAGGCAGAGGACTATCAGGGTCTTCGACGGGAGGGAGAGAGGCTCTGCTTTCGACTTCGACGTCGACCTCTGCGAGGTGAGCTTGGTCTACTGGCTGAGAGCTGGGAGAGCATTGGAGCTCGAGACTATCTGCTAGGCACTCGGCCTTTTCGATGTCGTCGAATGCTATTGACTTATCGGGGCGTATCAGGGGGGGCATGGTGGCGATCTCCTGGGATTTGAGTTTCCTCTGAAGATCCCAGAAGGCCTTGTGAGTGGGCTCTAGCTCGCTAAGCATCTTGTCCCAGCCCGCTTCACGCAGCTCCGCTACGCGTGTACTTACAGTTCGCTGTAAGTAGCGCATATGGGCTTTGTTTGCGGCACAGGGGAAGCTGCTGTAGGCACGGGTGGCCGCGTTCTTCTCCGTCATTAGAGCACGTACATCGTCAGGGAGCTTCCAGCGACGGTTATCCGTCGCTGGGACCCCCCTTGAACAGTCGTTCAGGACAGATTGTACGTGCTCCGTGAGGGAGTCGATCGCGGCCGTCGTGTCAGCGATAGAATCGAAATTGTTGGGGATTGAGTCTAACTGAGGGGATGTGGTGGGTTTCAGCTGTTCGCTTACTCGCCTCCAGTCTGTTATCTTTTTTGTAGCAGAGGGCTGGTCGGGGTCATGATGACGACGACCTATGCGGGAGTCGAGTCTTAGTAGTATTGGACGGTGGTCAGAGTTAAGCTCGTGCACCGTTTCTATCGAGTCTAGTCTCAAGTTGACACTCTTAAGGAGTGCCACGTCGAGGACATCCTGAGTAAACCTGGGGTCGTGAGGAAAATGAGTGGGAGTCATCGGAGCGATGACGTCAAAGTTCAGGAAGGTGGAGAGGTCGAACAAGTGTCGACCCCTGGGGTTGGTTCTGGTACTATTCCAGGAGGGATGCTTTGCATTGAGGTCGCCCGCTATGATAACGGAGTCGCTCATGCCTAATAGGATTGTGAAATCGTCTGAGATATGTTGGAAATTCTCAGCCGGCGTAGCGGAAGGGAGGTAGACCGATACTAGCATGATCGGCTGATGGCCAGTCATGGATAGTCGGCAGATAGTGACTTCTAATTTACTTAGGGGAGGAGGGTCCATAGGTATGCAATACAGATCCCGTTTGTAATAAATAAGGGTGCCGCCCTTGTGACAACGCGTCCTATCATTACGGATGAGACGGTAGTTAGCTATAGAGGGGTTTCGGTGACTGGGTTTGAGGAACGTTTCCTGAACGAGGAGTAGGTCAATTTGATGGTCGCGGAGGAATTCCGAGATCTCATCGCGTTGACCGCGGATGCCGTTTGCATTGAAGATGCCTATTTTAAGGGATCGGGGTTTATGCCTCGCTGTACTGGTGTTAGACATTATGAGGTTTATTAGAGTGGAGAGTTTGCATGACGTCAGAGTATTCATACAATACTCTTTGCAACATAGGGATGTTATCTGACTGTTTGGCCACGAGGATTTCGTGAGCCATCTGTACGGCGCGAGGGGAGCAGAAGGCCATATAGGTGTCTGATATTATATTATATACGTCCGAAGTGGACAACTGAGCGGCCGCGGGAGCGGCGGTGGTGGGGCGCGGTGCTTTATGAGCGGGAGCGGGAGCGGGAGCGGGAGCGGGTTTGTAGTGGGCCGCGGGAGGGCCTGCGAACGCGGGGAGGTGGATGCGCTGATCCATGAGGGAGGGAATTTTATTAGGAGGAGGTTGAGGTTGAGTTAAGGGGGGAGTCGCGATCGCTAAGGCTGGGAAGGCCTGACGGTGCTGGAGTTGATTCCAGGGGCTGGGTCTCTGAGGGCTAAGCCGCTCGGGGATTTGAGATGACGGGATAGGGAAGTATTCCCTTTGCTTTTGCTGACGATCGTCTAGACGTTTCGTCAGCTTGGGCGAAGTAGTTTTAGGGGCTTTAGAGCAGCCACGGTAATTGGCTGTGTGACCCTCTTGCCCGCATAGCGCTCAGCTAGGTGGGCTGTCACATTGGCTACGGTCTTTTGGACGGGTGCATTCAGCAGTGCCGTGGTCACCCAGGCACTTGACGCACCTGGGTTTCGCATGACAAAACTTTTGCGAATGCCCATATAACTGGCAACGATGACATTGCCCTATCGAGTGATTTTTCCAGGGCTTCTCTATTGAGAAGCCCATGAGATTGCAAATTGATTTTACGTTGAAAATCGGGTTATGCCCTTCGATAGGGGAGCACACGACGAGTACCATGTCGTATGCCTCCCTACCGCGCGAACGGTGCATACGGTGCACTTCGTCTACCGGAATATTCTGCGACTTAAGGTCGGCTAGGATTTCAGCTGGGGAGATCTCTTTAGGGATCTTTTTAATTACTACTCTGGTCTGTTTTTCCTCTGGGAGAGAGTACGTGTGGAAGGACACGTTCCTGTCTCTCAGAAGCCGGGTTAGGGATCTGTAGTCGGTCGAAGTCGGGACTATAACTTTAATACCCTGTTGGGTAGAACGGGCATTTGTGTAGCCGATCTTGAGATCGACACACCACTTGGAAATGGCCGTCCACTTTTCCTTGTCCTGAATGAACACAGGAGGTGGAGGCGCGACCTTTTTCTGGCCAGAAGTAATAGCGGCGATGGGAGCATCCTGCGAAGAGGATGATGACGTAATCGGACGGGAGTCCAGCAATGTACGTCTTTCGGCTTAAATGACGATGTTAGTTAGTTAATAAGTTCTAATTTAACACACCAAGGTCATTGTATGGCAGTACTACAGAACCAAAGGCCTTTGTAAAAACGCTTATAGGTATACTAAAAAAATATTATACTAAGAAGTAGATATACCAACGTATTATGTACTTATTTCTAAACGTTCTTACGCTTCTTTGAAACATTTAATGATACACGACTCACATAAAAAGACGACGTATTTATTCGTTTTTTTATCAGTCATGACAACATAACTAGGTGTTTTTATTTCAGACTTCTTATTGATACTAAACTCCTACATATTTTATGATATGAAAGAGAGGTATTGAGAAACAGATCCTCTTAATTTAAGCACTAAATGAAGTCTTGAAGGGCATTTCGTTGTCCTTTAGTGTAAGAACGAAATAAAATACGTTTATTCGTGGTAAAAATGATGCAAAGAAAGAACAAAAACACGAAAATAACAATTTGGGAGAAAATATGCGTAAAAGTTACACTAGTAAAAGTTCAAGTTATTTTAAAACAGTTCGTAAAGTCTCAAAGTTTAAATATCTTGGGCATTTTCTTACCAGTGACCTCAGTGACCATAGTGACATTGAGAGGGAGCGTAGGGCTCTGGCGGTCAGGGGTAATATGTTGGCACGAAGATTTTCTCGGTGTACTGACCAAGTAAAGATTACGCTTTTTAAAGCTTATTGTCAGAGTTTTTACACCGGTAATCTTTGGGTCAACCACTCGAAAAGGTCGCTGGATGTTCTACGCGTCCAATACAATAATGTGTTTAGGATGCTATTGCGACTGCCTCGTTTTTGCAGTGCTTCAGAAATGTTCGCGGTAAATCATACCGACGGATTTCATGCCATCATCCGCAAAAAAACAGCCTCACTCCTGAGCAGAATAAGAGGCAGTCACAATAGTATCTTGATGGCTGTGGCGGCAGATACTTCGTCCGCCATAATGAGACAATTTGTGCGAAGACTGATACCATAGTTAGACTACCACTACCATTTCTCGGTGTGTCTAGATATTGGGTGGTCTTCCCACAAATTCGTCTTTAGTTTTAGGTTAGGTACTAACAATAATGATTTAAGTGCAAACATGTTACTAACAATTTATGGATCTTTTTGTGTTATCCGAAATAAAATGATTTATTATTATTATTATTAAAACAGTTTCTGTAATTTAGAAATTACTAGCAAGACATAAAGATTTGTAAAACAAAATATTCTTTATATCGACTAAAGAATTTTCTAAGAAACCTATAGTCTTTTGTCATGAAATCTTAAATGGGGAGGAGCTCGTGGCTAAGTAAGAACAACCGCACGGGTCGATCCATCAGGTCAAGCTACACTTGCTGGGGTTGGTCTGTGGATGGGTGACCATCTTTATATATCGAGACTCCTCCGTGCCTCGGAAGGCACGTTAAGCCGTTGGTCGCGGCTGTCATTCGTAGATCTTTGACAGTCGTTACGGGTCGTCAGAAGCCCGAAACTCTGACAACCAGTCTTACCAAGTGGTATCGTATTACCCAGTTACTGGGTTGTGGAAGTCAGATAGGCAGTCGCTCCATGTAAAATACTGGTATTCAGCTGCATCCAGTTAAACTGGAAGTCGATCCCAATATAGGTAGTTGGGAAAAGGCTAGGCAGATTGATTGAAATCTTAAATGGTTGAGTTGTGCTCGTTTAATCAGACACGGAAACTTCTTCTCCATATCAAACCAAATTATGGTAGCCTAGAACTTCAATGAGCCCAACCTATTGAAGTACTGCTGATAATACTTAGACACCATCTTCATGGACGAGAGAATCGCGGCGATAGTCACGCTGTGCATTCAAGTCATCGCCGCGATGATATCACCGTATGAAGATTGATTCATATTTCTATTGAATTTGATGGCACGGCGAGACTATCGCCGTGATTTTCTCGCACGTGGACATGGCGCCTTAGGCCGTTTTCAAGTAGTGCCCTAGTACCTGATTCTCCATCTCCTGCATCCATTTTATCCTAGGACCCCTTAAGAAAGTAGTAAGTCTATCTAAGTGGGGTGCGCCTCCCTCGGGGGCCGTAGAGTGACCAATAGGAGGGCGTGGTGACTAATAATAGACTATAGATTTATAAAATTTTATTTTCTAGATTTAAAAAGGTTAAGGCTAGTTTCAAAACCCAAACGTTTCATAATATTTTAGGTAGGTAATGTAAAATGAGCTTCAGCTTTTCTGCATAAGTCGACAAAATAACTCAGGGGCATAGTGATTTTAAAAGAAAGTTAGAGGGGCGCGTATGGTAAAAGGTTGGGAAACCCTGATCTAGCTAAACAAATTTCTGGAAATTTGTTCTAAAGAAACACTTTTACACGTCAAAATTATGATTTAATCGGTGTGGATATTGGAATCACTTTTACAAGTCATATAAAAAAATTAAAAAAAATTGCGAGATGAGTTCGGCGTTTCCTATCTGACTACTCTGAGAAGAAAGACCGAAACAAACTCAGAGGTCACAGTCTTTTAAAGTTCAGACATAATCTTGGTTCTAACCAAGATTATGTCTGGACTTTAAAAGACTGTGACATTTTGACATTGAGACATTAACCTGCATGGCCCTCATATGGTCTGCCATATGAAGGCCATGCAGGTTAATGTCTGAGATGGTTTTTTGAGGAAAGAATCACAAAGATGGTCCAAAAGTGGTCCTGTCCAGTCAGTGCATCAATTCGACACCGATGGAAATCCAAAGTCACTAACTGTTGAATATACGAGTATCTTGATGTTTCTTTATCTTTTTCCAGTGTCTAGTATCGGCACTATCCTGCCATGGTTGGGAGGTGACCACTGTTGAAGGTATCGGGAACAGAATAGAAGGCTACCATGACATACAGAGCAGACTTGCCAAGTTTAATGGCACCCAGTGTGGGTACTGCACTCCTGGCTGGGTCATGAATATGTACAGGTAAGATCATGACGAGTAAATGTTAGCAATTTATAATCCCTTACTTATAAAACATTGCGAAAAGTTAAGACAGGTTTAAGTATGGTTAAGCACACGTTAATCGTTTCTTGACTTTAAGACATACGTTTATATAGATATATATATACATAATACACGTACCCTCTTACGTATATATCTATACGTAAGAGGGTACGTGTATAGGCAACCCGTGAGAATTTAAAACAGTGTTACATATTTTAAAAAGCTTTGATTGGTATATAACCATCGAATATCTTAATACTATATTCCATCTGTAAAAAAAACAATACTCCAGCAAACCTTTTTCACATCTTTCACAAAACATCCACTTCTTCTGTAAAAATCCAGTATCGAATAACAAACGAATTTGTAAAACCTTACACGGTATAATTTTTCCTACACGGACGTGCAAAGAACACTATTATTTTACGATGCTGTAAAAATACGAATAAAACTAGATCATCAATATCGCTATTCTTTGTGTGATGTGCGAGTGTGTATCTTTTTAGGACCTAAAATAGCTATTTGTAATTTACTGTTCTTTTCTAATTTGATCACGAAATATATAGGTCTAGCTCATTCTCTAGTAATAGTAAAAGCAAGTCATCATAATGGTATTTGACAGTCTCGGGTGTATCTGAGGTTTGAACTTATTTTCAAGTAGATCTTCATTTTCTTATTTTCAGTTTATACGAATCAAAAAACAAAACTCTAA
The DNA here is from genome assembly GCA_916701695.1 of Agrochola macilenta. Lineage (NCBI taxonomy): Eukaryota > Metazoa > Arthropoda > Insecta > Lepidoptera > Noctuidae > Agrochola > Agrochola macilenta. The sequence goes on from OU753569.1 coordinate 5,400,011, forward strand.
CTTCAGTAGAAGTTGAGAATTCTTTCGCCGGCAACATGTGCAGGTGTACCGGATACAGACCCATCGCTGATGCTTTCAAAACCTTCGCTAAGGACGCTGATCAATCACTTCTAGACAAACTATGTGATCTTGAAGACTTGGACTTTAGAGATCCCTGTGCACTTAAATGCACTCAAAAATGTACTCACAAAGACAGGTGTTTAAAAGGAATTATACAACCCAATGATGGCAATAATAAAGATGTAGAAACAGGTGAACAAGAACATGATTTCATTCGTATAAGTGATGAAAAGATGATGGAACTGGATGCTGGTAAACATAAATGGTTCAAAGCTTACAATCTGAATGATGTTTTCAAAGCTATGAGTGTTGGAGATTACAAACTGATTGCTGGGAACACCGGTCAAGGTAACTACTATTTTTAAGCAAGAGAAAGAACAGTACAAAGAGTTTTGTATGAAGTCAATGTTTTTTGTGATCTGTCATAACTCATTTGTTACATAGAAAAGTACCAGTACATAACATAGTAGAAATTAATTTATCTTTTATTATAGTAGTCAAAATTTCATCAATTATCTCTATAATTAATCATTACAGGGCACTTCATACTATTACCTACTTTTAATAAAAAGGATCCAAAGAATATAAATATAAAGTAAGATTTATTCACTTAATATGTAGTGATGATATTTTTTTGCAGGTGTATATCACGTCACGGAATATCCTAAAAACGTAATTGATATATTTAATGTGGCTGAACTAAAGGGCCACATGATTGATGTGAACCTTATACTAGGTGCTGGCATGCCATTGTCGGAGATGATGGAACTTTTTCTACAACTCTCAGCAGAGAAAGAAGAATTTTCTTATTTGAAACAGTTTTACGATCACATGGATCTAGTGGCTCACATCCCTGTGAGGAATGTAAGCATAATATACCTTTTATTGAATTTGCTCATCGAAATATTGAATAGATTGGAGATTGAAAGCCAGTGCTGTGGTAACACCCCCGACTTCGTATCGTATCGTGAGGTTTGAAACGAGGCAGGCACTTTACTTTGGGCTATTAGTCTAAAAACGGTGAAGGATGACATCACATTTTAACACAAGTATATTTCTTACAAATGGAAATTCCCATAAAGACCTAATGTAAACGTATTTTAAGTTATTGAAATAAAAAAAACGGAAGTGTCCCGGTAGTGGGAACTTCACAGGCTAATTATGCGTATGCATCGAAATAAGGGTAAACGGTCGCAACAAATAATTTATTTTTAAACTTGTATGTTTCAGATCGGCACAATAGGCGGCAATCTGTTCTTGAAATATTTCAACAATGAATTCCAGTCAGATGTATTCTTACTTTTCGAGACTGTTGAAGCAATGATAACTATTGGTAAGAGAAACAGCCATTATCATTTTCTAGTTATTCGAATTGTACAAAGTTTTGGTCATAAAATGAATAGTAAATACAGTTGGTTTTATTCATATTACTCGCAACACCTAACCCTTGTTTTTTTTTTACGTATCATAGTCGATCAGTACATTACAATCTAGCCTATTAGCTAATAAGTAATATAAATATAATTTAAACTGCTCAATAATAATAATAATGAATCGTCAAATAACGCCTTTTTTATTCACTGTGTGTGGATTCATGTGTTTTTTACTTGCACTGCAGTTTAACTTCACGGACACTGCACTAAACTATTCAAAATGTTTCACCCTTTTACAAAAATCTTGGTACTTAAATTAAAACCAGTTGATAATTAAGGCTCTTCTGCTTACTTATTTGTTTAATAACCGTTTTCATACTGATAATAGGTGACATCTAAATGTAATGACTAAATAGAAGCGCACTGTCGGATTCTGAACGCTCGGGTCGAGTTGAAAATGCAATAATCAAAAATGCAACAAACAATCAAACTAGGCATCACATTTAAATGTCGCCTATTGTAAGTGAAAACAAGCACAACTCTATAATTATTTTGTCTAATGCAGCATAATAATCTCTTACAGCTGAAAGCGCAAACAAGGAAGAAAATATGAAAATGACAGACTTTCTCAAAACATCTATGCAAGGCAAAATTATTAAAAACATTATGCTACCACCACTTTCGCACTGCTGTGCAGTAAAAACTTACAAGGTATGGCTAAAATGTGTCTATATGTATATGAATAATTATCATGCATTGTTTTCTTTACAGAATAAAGTAAACAGGTTTTCTAGACTGCAAACTGTCATGCCCAATAGGCAAGGTATCATAAAATCGAAAGCATCTCTCATCTTACGTCCTTTTTTTCTTGCAGATTATGCCTCGATCTCAAAATGCACACGCAATTGTAAACGCAGGATTTCTGTTCAAATTAAAAAAAGACACAAGTATAGTAGAAAAAGCTACACTTGTTTACGGCAGTATTTCAGCAACATTTACACATGCGTCGAAAACTGAAGAAGTTTTAACTGGAAAAGATCTTTATACTGATGAGACTTTGCAGTTAGCATTAAAAACGTTACAAGAAGAGATAAACCCTGTCGATGCCCCGCCTGAACCTTCAGCAGCATACAGGAAGATGTTAGCTATGTCTTTGTATTATAAGGTATGTTGGCAATGTATCAAAAGCTAAAGTTTTGGATAAACTATATTTTTAATCGTTCCACACTGTATTTAGATCGAAAATACGTAAAATGAGGTGCATGATACGAAACTTGGGAACTTGGGAGCATGATTTTTTAGACTTGGATTAATTGGCATCTTCGTTTTTAGGCAATACTTAGTCTTTGTCCAAGCGAAAAAATGAATCCATTATTCAAATCAGGAGGCGAAGCAATTAAACGTCATAAATCCAAAGGCATGCAATCGTTTGAAACAGACAAAAGTATATGGCCGTTAAATCAGCCTATACCAAAGATAGAAGCATTGGTACAGTGCAGTGGTGAAGCTACATTTGCTAATGATCTGCCAGGACAAGCTGGAGAAGTGTTTGCTGCCTTTGTTACTGCTGATGCTGTTCCAGGCTCTATGATTGAAGATTTTGATACTTCTGAAGCATTTGTGAGTATAGATGCAGCTATAGTTTTATATAATTTAACCGTTAAACTATTAAATTTACAAAATCGTGATTTGCTCATAGCTAGCCAATCACAATTTTGTAAAGTCAATAATATTTCATTTGTTTTAGAAATTACCCGGTGTAATTGCATTCTACACAGCAAAAGACATTCCAGGGGATAATATATTTACCCCCACTAATATACCTTTCATGTCGGATCAAGAAGAAATACTATGCCCCAAAGAAGTCAAGTTCTACGGACAACCTGCTGCCATAATAGTAGCAGATAGAGAGAAAACAGCAAACAATGCTGCTCGACTTGTCAAAATACGATACAGTTCAATAAGCAAGAATACACCTATGCTAACTATTAACCAGGTTTTAAAATCTCCAGAAAAGACTAAAAGAGTGAGAGCAGATCAAGCCGTTGAACCGACCGATGTTGGACATGATGTTAAAGCTATTATTTATGGAGAATTGGAAATGGAAGAACAGTACCATTATTATATGGAGCCCCAAACGTGTGTGACTAGACCTACCGAAGATGGAATGGAAGTGTTCTCATCTACACAGTGGCTTGATATAACGAACGTTGCTATCGCACAGACTTTGAAAGTACCCGTTAACAGGTACTATATATACGTATGGAAATCTATTTTGAACTTTCTTGCTTAGACAATAAGCACTCCAAAAATAAACTCTTCACTTTTAATCACAAGTACTAGCTGGTTCTTCTTCATGATTTCAGTATAAACGTCATCGTTCGTCGAGTTGGAGGTGCCTACGGTGGTAAAATTTCCCGATCTGCTCAAATTGCATGCTCTGCAGCACTGGTCACTCATCTATTAAACAAAACTTGCAGAATGATTCTGCCTTTGCAGACAAATATGAAGTCAGTTGGAAAGCGAGTTCCTACTAAGTGCAACTTTGAGGTACAAAACTAAAACTTTAAGAAAATTAAGAACATCTCTTTTAAACTAAGGATTGCTATTACACATCACGCCTGTATTCCCCGTAGAGATAAGCAAAGGTGCACCTGTAGTACACCCACATTTCTCCAGTTATGTTTAAGTCCGACGTAATAGTGGGCGAGCCTATTGCCATCAACCAGGTACAAATCCAAACATCGGGCTACCCGAGAAATTCCAGATGGAAAGACCGAAGAAAACTTTGCCCTACCCTAAAAATAAAATTGACTAATAAAATAATCAAATCGGTTCTCCATGAGAAAATGGTATAATTATGTAAAATAGAAGACTATTATCTTCTATTTTACATAATTATAACATTTTATTTCTACCACTCTTCAAACTTGGTACTTTCAGGTTGGCGTAAACGCCGAAGGTGAAATCCAGTACCTGAAGAATACCTTCTACCAAGATGGCGGCTGCTCTTACAACGAGGTTCTCACATTCCTCACTGCCACACACTTCCACAACTGCTATAATCACAAGAGGTGGTCCATCACCCCTTACAGTGTCCTGACTGACAAACCATCCAACACTTGGTGTAGGGCGCCGTGTAAGTAAATGAAATCTAATTAATGTTCGATTTGTAATTTTTTACCTATGTTTGGTCAACTTTGCTGTATATTTTGAATCGTTATAGCCCTTATACTTTTGATAGATTCAATTAGCAATCCAAAAGTTTGAAGTCACAGAATATAATATAAAATATTTTAAAACAATAAAATTGATAGATATTCAAATCGATTTCAAACAAACTGATTTAAATTTCACTGAAACTGATCAAAAGAAAAACATATAGAGAATAACCACAATACGATTAGATAAACAATACATCGTTACCATTTTGTGTTCCGATAATTTAGTAAAATTGACAATCAGCAAAAACAAACAACAACAACAACAAAAAGCAATGCAAACAAAAACGCACATGTCATTGTGCAGGAGATTATTTATATAACCATCTCATTACTGATACTAATATATTATGGACTATCTACTTGTTGTTTTAACCGTTAACATACGTATATTATTAGAAATATTTCTTTTTTATGAAATGTTATTATATTAATAGCACAATTTTTAATTTTTGTTGGTGTCAATAAAGTAAAATCTGACTTACTTTTTCAAAACAGTTTCAGCTGAAGGCGTTGCCATGATAGAATACATAATGGAGAGGATATCGTTCAGTCTAAAACTAGATCCCATTGAAGTGAGACTTCTAAACATGCCTACAGAGAAAAATCCAATCCCAGAGTTGATAAACCAAATAAAAATAGACGCAAACTACGACGATAGGAAGAAACAAGTTGAAGAATTTAATAAAAGTAATCGATGGAGAAAACGTGCCATAAAAATGATACCATTGACAGTTGATGTATTTTATACAGGAAACTTCAATGCCTTGATATCAGTCTATCATGGTGATGGGTCCGTTGTGCTAATTCATGGAGGAATAGAGATGGGACAAGGTATAAATACTAAAGCAGCTCAAGTTTGCGCATATGTCCTTGGTATACCTTTGGAAAAAATCAGTGTTAAACCTAGTTCTAGCTTTATTTCTCCAAATGCCATTGTTACTGGAGGAAGTGTAGGTAGTGAGTGCGTTGTATTTGCTGTTAAGAAAGCTTGTGAAGTTTTAAACGATAGGCTTAAACCAATCAGGGAAAAGATGGGTACACCTACATGGGAAGAGCTAATAGCCGGAGCTTATGGTGCTGGTGTGGATCTTCAAGCTTGTTCCTTGTTCAACCTCAGTGATGGGAAGCCTTATGATGTATATGCTGTTGGAATGTTGGAATTAGAAGTTGACATTTTGACTGGAAACCATGACATTATTAGGGTTGATATTTTGGAAGATACTGGAAGGAGTTTGAGTCCAGAAATTGACGTTGCTCAAGTAAGTTTTATTAGTGTTAATATCTCTAAGTAGAAAAATATTTAAATTTTTAGATATGCTGCGGCCGCATTTAACAAACTTCATATGTTTTGCTCGCTAAATAGTTATCGCGCTAATGAGGTGGTCATATTAGCGGCTTCGCCACGTTTAATATGTACCGTTACCCGGGCGATAAGTGGTACGCAGCCCGAACTATCGCAACGATAACCGATAATGGTTGGTTACATCTGCGTGTATTTTATCACTGTGCGAAGCTTCGTCACGATAGACGAAGATGCGGCCGCAGTTTTTTATATCTCATCTACGTTTCTCAGATTGAAGGAGCCTTCGTTATGGGTCTTGGTTACTGGACCGCAGAAAAAATCGTTTACGATGGTTCAACTGGGCAGCTGCTCACTGACAGAACCTGGACCTACAAGATCCCCGGAATCAAGGACATTCCTTCTGACATGAGGATTTACTTCCGTCGAAATGGAAATAATGAACTTGGTGTACTGCAGTCTAAAGGTAAATTCTGCAAGAATTATAAGCAAAAGGAGCATGTTGTATAGTTTCTGCCTAGCCTAATGGGAAATAGGTGTGTGATTATGAATGTATGTATAATTCCTTAGGTGTTATTTTATTTATGTCTCCTGCAGGCGCAGTTGGGTTTCCGAGCAATATTATTTTCAATCTGGTACTGAGAAGAGGCTTGCGATTATCTATTTAAAACTTTATGCACAAGTAAAAAAATACTGTACAAATGCGGACTTTTTGCCTGAGGCATTTTCTACCAGTCAACCTTAGGCTGATGCAGAGACAAAACATGGCAGGTGCAACATAATTGATCGAAGTAAAAATAATAAATACTAATACATAGATACATACCTATAAACAAAATAAACTTAGTCAGGAGAAATAATAATAGGTAGAGGCGAAAACAAATCCAGCAAATCAGCGCTGGGATGATTCTGCCAACTTCTTACGAATATGTTCACGAGTCTGCACTTTAAAAGATAACCGACTGGTTGCCATCCTGATGTTCAAAGGGAGCGCATTCCAAAGAACGACACTCTGGACGAAGAAAGACGAGTGATTATGTTTGTTATAGACATACCTACAGTCGATTTTTTTTTTGATAGAGGCTCTTTACAAATATTATATTTAACTCAGTCATTGTGTAAAGCACAAAAATAATATAAATGGAGATATTATTTTATTATAACCTAACGACTGAATAAACCGTGTCGTAGAGTCTTCGTTTTAGGATATGGAATTCTTTCAGCAATGTTTTTACCTAGCTGGAGCGTTAATGAAGAATATGAACTGACTTGGTAATTAAATAAATGTAAACAAATCTTAAAAAGGGTTTTTATAGATGACACTTTCTTGTTTAAAAATACGATAAAACCAAATTAAATTTATTTTAGAGTTTACAATAGTGTCCTCTTTTATTAATGTATGTTAAACTTAATCATTTATTCTTAAACTACTCTTCGGACTAACAGGGGGGCGGAAGGGAAGGTCTTGGGGGGCCCCCAAATGCCTCCGCGTTCCCCTGATCATGGGGTCTCAACTCAAACAAATTATAATTAGTCTTGAAGAAAATTCAATAGATGGCATTATAGGTAACAATTATGAAATTAACAATCATTAAAAGCGTTAAACGGCAGATTATGGCTGAATACTAAAGCTCCAGCGTGATTTTTTCCGACATCTCCAACAATCATCGTCATAGATTTTTCTAAGTATGCAATGACATGTAAGAATGTACTATTCTAGCCACGATTTCAATTGAAAATTGACTAGTAATATGTGATCAACAACAACTTATTCTAAGCTAAACATGTTTTAGAGAAAAACCCAGAGGCGGCTTTATATGGTGCAGGGTGTGCAGCGCACACGGGCGCAGGGTCTTAGGGGGCACCGAGCGCTTCTCGCGACAACTTTTTAATTTAATTCCAAACAAGACAATTCGGCTGTTTGGCAGAAGGTTGAACATACGAAAATGGCGGATCCGTGGGGCCGTCTACTACGTTTTTAGGCCCAGACTGCAAGGTTTTTTTTTATTTTTTTTATCGGAGTTTGTCGTTGCCAAAACTTCAAACGTCAATAAACTGGCAACATTTTATTTTTATTTTCATCTAAAGTAACTGAAGAATCTTATAAAATTCTGATTTGACGCAGATGATTGCTAGAATACTAAATACGAGCCCTAAAATACAAACGAATCAAAAATAAATACCGAAAGCCCGACTTTGAACTGCGTTAAAAAAAAAAACTAACAGTGATAGAGCAGTTCTAATTTTAGGAAAACATCTTTGGTTCATGCCCAATCTAACGGTATGCAATATGCACAATTTCTTTTAAAATAACTAGAACAATTCGCCAATTTTAACTGCCTGGGACTGTTTTCACCGAAAGGATTGCGAAGGAAATTTGCGAAAAGTGAAATTAATTAATATACGAACCAATTTTTTTTTACATATTAGATTCTACAATTATTATAGAAAAAAAAAAAAACCCAGTTTTGTTACTTTAAATGAAATTATTGACGTTTGAAATTTGAGCAACCACGAATTTCCTTTAAATTAAAAAATAATAATTTAAAAATATCTTATGGTCTTGTTATTGGACTTTCTGCCGAAAACCCTGTATATGGATGGTCAAAAGAAAAACTGACTTATCCGGGACGGGGTGTTTATTTTTTTCGCTCTTGCATACTACATTTTCAAAATATTCTGTATAGGTCAACAAAGTAATTCCTGTTTCTGTATATCTATACAAAAGAAGAAAAAAAGAAGTTTAAAAGATTTTTTTTACAATGCAGAGTGTAAAAATTTTCGAGCTCGCTCCGCTCACTCTACCATCCTATATTTTTCTGATCTTCTAGCTTTTCGGTTGTCGACAAAGTATCCTCTATTTCTGTATCAATGGTCAACAGAAAATCTTACCTTTTCGAGGCAGTGTGCTAAAGCGGGCGGGTCCCCCGCCCAGGAATAAACGTTTTCAATTTAGTTTTGCCGCCCCGGGCCCCCGACAGGCTTAGTCTACCACTGCGCTTACGCATGCTTAATATAAACGTTTCAAAAACGGTTTCAAAAAAAATCTAGCAGGTTTCGCTCGCTCTTGCAACCTACATTCTCTTTTTTCCTAGACTCATTCCTGGGCAAGGGGGCCCCATTTAGTTTTGCCGCCCCGGGCCCCCGACAGGCTTAGTCCGCCACTGGTATTACGTTTAATCAGTAACTTGACAGCTGTGTCATCACGTCGTTTTGTTTAGCTTTATGTAATTACGTAAGCGTATGGAGTATAGGGATAAATCTTTTGTTAATAATCACGTAGTTAGGGCACTATTGTTGTTATAACTTTATCATATACATTACAATATGAATAGGACGCTAACGAATGTAATATAAGATAGGTGGGTAGCCACGTTATTCAAAACAATATTACGTAACTATTACCAACCCTATTGTCTAGTACTAAATAATGAAGACGAGATATAAGAAATATAATTTTAGTAACACCGCTAACGTTATAATATTATTTATATGTAGTAAACATTTTCTTTTGCGTATCACTCTTATCAGAGTGATCGTGGTCTTCATGTAGTTTATTGTCTAGGAACTGATGTGATTTGCCCCATGATTTCTTTCCGATTTTTGGTATTTTTAGTGCACTCATAAGCGGGATCGCCCACTGTGGATTTAAACTTGGTCAGTCCATCTCATGGGTGAGCGTCCGCGTGGTTTAGTACTATCTCTATTGAGTCACCCTCACACCTCGAGACGTGTCTGAAGTATTTGAGTATGCGTTTGGACCAGAACAGATAGACACTTTTCGATGCCGAGTTCTTGGCGTATATAGGTGTTAGTGCGAAACTCGATTCACGATACCCCAAGCATTCTTCTCCAGTATCAGATTTCCAGAACATCTATCTTCTTCTTCTCGATGTCACGCAGTGTCCTCGTCTCAACAGCGTAGAGGGACACTGGGAAAACCAGTGTTTGAAGGAGCCGCAAATTTCTGACAAAGTTTTGATAAACCTAACATTTGTCTCCACAAATTGTAGCCGCATTTATCTTTAACAGATGTTGTGTAGGGCCACTTACGCGTGAGGTCGATAGTTTATTGAAGTCAACAGACTCTGGCTGACCTGCTAATTCTCAAGACTACGAAAACAAGACGAATTATAGGTACTTGAGTGGTACCAGATATCCACAGGTGTTCTTGAAACTTAGTCACCAATACTAGCCAACTACTACTAACTAACTATTATTAAGTAGGTATGCAGAGCTCAGTTTTGATAGACATAAAATAGGCAAACGTCGCAAACGCGCATGTAACTAAAATGTTTAATATGTTATTAGGTCCCCTGAGAGTAGTTAATAGTTATAACCAAGTCTGCAACCCTGAAAACCTTGTGCTATTCCCATGGTGCTTGCAAAATTGCTAAATTCTTGCATTTGTTTCAATTTTTTTTAAAAATATGCCTGCGCCTCTCGCCACTTGTGTATAATCCGCGCGTGTTTTTGTCTCCTTGTACTTTTTTAAATTTGCTGTAATTTTAGCTCAACCCAAGCACTCCAGGTCTATTGGTTGCGAAGATGCGGCAAGACAAAGATGGGGAATTTGTTCAAAAAGACGTTTTTTTTATCGATAATTTTATTATATGATTGCGTGCTCCTCATAGCTGCATCTTGTGGGCAAATCTTGCATCAAATATCACAGCTCGTTTTTACCAAAGTGGTTGAATTTCCTGACTTTGTTTACAGCAACCGGAGAGCCATCATTCTGCCTAGCAACAGTGTTCCTTCATGCGGTTCACGCAGCTGTTCACTCCGCTCGTCTAGATGCTGGACAAGAAGACGTGTGGTTTGATTTGGGTAAGATAATACAATATGATATGACGATCTAGATTACTTAGATGTAGCATAAATTTGAAAATTTTAATTCATTCATTTCACTTTTACGAATGTATTTGGTTGTAAATAACTTTACAAGTTATTGCGTTTTCGTAAAGATCATTTTCACCTTAAACAGTAATAAAGATTGGTGATTTTGAAGACGCACTCAGTTCGGATGGTGATCGGTTTTACGAATTTTGCCGATGCTACATCTAAGTTGTGTCGTACCTGTACTATGATGTTAGCGACACAATATTTAAAAAAAAAAAAAAAACAACAGTGGTAATTTAAGCCAGATCACAGAAATTTGCATCGTGTAAATAAGGCTTTAATGTAGTCGATATGTTTTGAAAAAACGGCATAATAATATTTGAAATTATCAGTTCCCATTTCACTGACACTTAAAAAAAAAACCTGATTCCGTCACATGGTGTATGAAGGGCAGGCATTATGAAGAGAAAGAAATACGTACGTTATCCCAGAGTGTAGTCCAGGATCTAATGATGGAGCTGGTATTAAGCTCGCCATACGATATCCTCAATTAACCAAGATAGCCCCCTTATGTTTGGGTTAGTTTGTACCTTACATCCTACCCACCAACCAACCTGTCCACCAACCAACCTATCCACCAACCTACCCACCAACCAACCTATCCACCAACCTACCCACCAACCAACCTATCCACCAACCTACCCACCAACCACCAACCAACCTATCCACCAACCTACATACCACCAATCTACCCACTAACCAACCTACCCACCAACCTAACACCAACCTAACACCAACCCACCCACCAACCTACCTATCACCAACCTACCTATTAACCAATCTATCCACCAACCTACACTCCAGCCTACCACTAACCTACCCACCAACGAACCTACCCACCAACCAACCTATCCACCAACCAACCTATGCACCAACCTACCCACTAACCAACCTATGCACCATCCTACCCACCAACCCACCCACCAACCAACCTACCCACTAACCAACCTTCCCAACAACCTACCACCAACATACCCACCAACGAACCTACCTACCCACCAACCAACCTACCCACCAACCACCAACCAACCTATCCACCAACCTACATACCACCAATCTACCCACTAACCAACCTACCCACCAACCTAACACCAACCCACCTACCAACCTACCTACGACCAACCTACCTATTAACCAATCTATCATTATAACATTATCAGTAACATATTTATAAACGGTACGTATTCTGTCTGAAAACGACAAGAGTAGGGATCAAAATAAAATAAATAGAACGTAACAAATAATATGTACCTAAAGAATAAAGGTACAGTTCCGTAGCCGAACTCTGTCGGTAGCAGCCGGCGACGTGTCGCAGCGACACGACCATGTTCTATGTTTTTCTATAAAAGAAACGACGTGTAAAGACTTGATATAGGAAAGAATTTGAAAACTGGCTAAGATATAAAAGATTTAACGACAAGTGTATTGTGTTACCCAGTAACTGGGTTGTGGAGGTCAGATAGGCAATCGCTCCAGGTCATAATCATCATCATTTCAGCCTTAAGACGTCCACTGCTGAACATAGGCCTCCCCCAAGCACCGCCGCTTCGACCGGTTCTGTCCGTTTCGCATCCAACGGATTCGTGCGGCCTTCACTAGTTCTTCGGTCCAGTTTGTGGGGGTCCTTCCAACGCTACATCTATTATTGTAAAATACTGGAATTCAGCTGCACCGGTTCCGGTTAGACTAGAAACCGGCCTCAACATAGTAGGGAATAGGTAAGGCAGATGATGTCAGTACAAGTCAAAAAAATCAATTCAAAATCAATCATCTGAGCTACAATGAACGATGCGCTCGATTCCACTTAATTCCGCTTGTAGCTCGGAGAAACATATCTGACTTACGGTTACTAGTGAAAATAGCACAATCAAGGATTGAATGTCCTGAACTTCTTTCAAAGCTGTCTCTGAATGTTCCACCTCGTCAATCTCGTTTGAGAAATCTCCTTCATGCTCCTTACGCTCGCACAGTTTACCGTATTAGTTCTTATATAACTCGCTCAGTATTTAACGAAATAATTAAGAATAAACACCCCTCAATCGATTTGTTTGCAAGCAGCTTAGCATCCATTTCTACTGTTTTATCTAAATACTATATTAATGTTGCTTTTGTATTGTAATAGCGGTTGCAAATGCATCTTAGCCTATCCAGTACTTACTTAATTTAATAGTTAATTTAAAATATACTTAGTGTTATATACTGTTATATACATAGTGTTATAGTTTATGAATTGTTATTCAATTTGAACATTTGTATAACAATAGTCTATTGCTAACTATGGAGGCTTGTAAATGGCTTGTCGTCAATTACCTCACTGTTACTTCTGTATTGATAGCTGTAAGCCACTCAAATACAATAAAACAACAAAACAATAAAAGAAGTGTAGTGAAGGTATTTCATAGAAACCACTCATGTCGCGGAGACACGTCGCCTGCTGCTGCCACCTGCGGTCGGCTACGGAATCGTACCTTAAAGTAAAAATAGAAGAAAATACTATACAATTAGCATACGCGTGTCTGAACTCTGTGGTACCTTGCTACAAAGGGATGGAAAGAGTTTCCCCGAAAATTTAACTTTGTGTGTATTGTTTTAGAATACCAAGACCTATAAAAAAAGTGCTAGCCTTACAGTAGTCGTTATTACTCTGAGCAGTAGTCGCATATGATGACAGTCATCTGACATCTTAGCTGATAGTACCAATCTCAAGGTGTCGAGGTGTGAAAAACAAATGAGTTCGCTATTTGATCGCGTGCGGTCCTTTGTATTTTACAGTTCTTTAGCAGCAACCCAACGACAACCTTATAAAAACGAGAATAAAGATCACTGTGATTTTGACAAAGTTGTCAGTGTCAGAAACCCGACAGCAGCCTTATTACAACGAGCAAAATCAGAGGAGGAACACCTGCACTCCACGTTCCTATTTCAAATATTAGGTCCTTACCTTTATTGTATTGATCGAAGGTCCTTACCTTACCTAAGAAATTGCTGATTTTTAACCGACTTCCAAAAAGGAGGAGGTTATATGCTCGACGCGTATGTAAGTTTTTTTTTTTTGTTTATGTATGTCCGTCGATATCTCCCCGTCAATTGTGAACCGATTTTGTAAATTCTTTTTTTGTTTGAAAGGGTATGCTCCCGGATTGGTCCCGTATAAATTTTATTAATTTTGCTTGGATTGTTTTTGAGTAAGCTTCAATAATACGTATTTTTTCCACTTGGTTTATGTGGATGATATGATGATAACTTCCTGTCACTGCTATTTACATAGCAGGTACTGGTATTCGAATTTGGGTGTGGTAGGTACCACAACTAAAAAGTGAAAAATAAAAACTTATTACAAAAAAAATACAACCGACTTCCGAAAAAAAACACTACAAAGTGAAAAATAACTTTAATATCGGAAGTCGGTGGCATAAAACGATAATTCAAAACCAAAGACACCGACTTCCGAAATTAAAGTTATTTTTCACTTTGTAGTGTTTTTTTTCGGAAGTCGGTTGTATTTTTTTTGTAAAGAGTTTTTTTGATACTAGGTAGTGTAAAGATCGATATCGTTCATTCTATTTAGAATTCCAAATTCAAATTAATTTTATAATAAGCATAATTATTAGTTTTTCAAAATCAGTTGTTCCTTTGTTTTCCCGCTGTTCGATTTTTCTTTGATATCGCTGTTTCTGTAACCATGTAAAAATCGAAATAGCGCGTTATTTTCGAATTCGAGTTCCATCGTGGCACCAACGCAGCACAGTCAGCATTGAACTAAGCGTATCCTGAGACGCAGGTTCATGCAGCGCAGGGCAGAGCAGTTTTTGTAATGCATGAATGTACTGACAGCTGCTTAAGCTGCGACGTAGGCACGTACGATGCAGACATGTGTTTGTCCTGCTCTGCGTCTCGTTATAAGGCCGGCACAGAGTTCTGCGGGCGTATGTCCGCCTCGCCTGCCCTACCCTGTAAAATCTATACTGTGCTGTGCTGCGTCACCTGCGTCTAAGCATACGCTTAGCCTAATAACGACGTGAATGGACAAGGTACCAAGTACCTTAAAAATTGTTTGATTTTTTTCTATGTAAAACCGTAATTTCATAGGTATGGACGTATGGACCTAATAATCACATTTAAACTTCTTTGTTTCAGCAACTCCTTGCACAGTGGAAAATATCTTCATGGCTGTTAAACACAAGCTGGAGCATTTTAAATTGAAATAAAGAATAAAGTTGTTGTTGATAACTATTTAACTACTGAATAAATAACTGCAACTGGTGTTACAAGTGTATTTGTGTTTCATATTTAAATCCCTAGCTATTACTTAGCTATCTGTCTTCCGATGCTAACTTCCTACATTCATTTTATTTCATTATGAAGCAAGCCGTGTGTATCTCCCATCGGCAAAAATGACGAACTTCCATAAAATATTTCATAAGTACCCTATTTAACCCCTTTAGGGGAATTCAAATTCAAAAGTCATTCATTCAAAGTAGGCTGAGAATCAGCACTTTTCGAACGTCAAAATTACATAAGACAATCCCCCAAAAACGCCCACCCTTCACCATTTCCTAGTGCTGAAGCTGGGAAGAAGAAGTGGCGCAACAAACTCCCAGCAGCACAGCAACTGAACAGAGTTGAAAAAACATGATTCTATACAGGGTGGCAGGGACATCGACGCGAAAACTGTCACCACTGACCCAGCACGTGCTTCCGATTATGCTCACTTTCGTTAAATAAGGAACTCTTGCATAAAATTCCATATTTTCCAGAGTTTTAGGCCGTGCGTTGTCTGTCAGTGAGTTAATTTAAGATTTTTATTAAGTAGATTAAAGACACTTTTGATATATCTTAAAGCGCTGTTACCAATTTATTATACCTCCTTTGAACAACTGCTCGTAGCAAATTGATCACTAGCAACGAAAGCGTAGGCGACGTAGTGGTGACGTTATTGCATCAGCTACGCCGTAGTAATGCAATCGAACACAGTGTAGTCTGGTGTTTCAGGAATATCCCTGATCACCATTATATGTATTGATTCGACTGCCTCGTTGGCTTAGTGGTCGCAAGCATGTCTACTGAGCGTAAGGTCCTGGGTTCCATTATCAGGTCGGGCGAAGTGTTACTGGTTTTTCCGCCAGGAATTTCTAAGCATTCCGAAGCAGCCCGTAGTCTGGATTTGTGCCCTGTTGATGGTAATAGACTCGCCCCTACTTCATGCGACACAAACATAACTAGTAAAATGTGGGTGTACATAAGTATACCTCTGCCTAACCCTTCGGAGAAAACATACGTGATGTTACTTATTGATTTATCTCAGTGAACTTTCCTAATTCAATGCGATGCAGAAAGATTAAACGTAGACGTGGTTAGTGACTAGCCTGGTGTCAGAGTTTTAAAGCCGCCCATGGACCTCTGACTTGGCTTCACATGCCGTCGAGAATTATCTCTCAGGCATGCTGTTTTCCTCACGATGCTTTCCTTCACCGTTTTTGAAGCTATTGATAATTATACAATACGCACATGAAACCGAAAAGTCAGAGGTGCGTGACTTGGGTTCGAACTCGAGACCTATGACTTGGCAGTCCGATGGTCACACCAGTAGGCTTATCACTGCTCTAACTTCTAAACTGACAAGCCAATAGTTTGTTTTTCTGTGATCATTATCGTATTAAAATCAGTTACCGATTGCGAAAATGACTACAAATAAACAAAAAACTCCTAGTAACAATATAATAAATAATACCAGCCTGTTACTGTCCCACTGCAGGGCAAAGGCCTCTTCTCATACAGAGAAGGCACGAGCATTAATCAACACGCTTGCTCAAGACGGGTTGGCGATTTCAAACTTATATTGACTATAAGTCTAGGTTTCCTCATGATGTTTTCCTTCACCGATGTCAGTAATGTCATAAACTCAGAAAGTACATATGAATTGAAAAAGTCACATTGGTACTTGCCCGGATTTGAACCCACAACGTCGTGCATGAGAGGCGGGGCCCACCACGACACGAACAATATAAAAGATACATTATTATGTTGAAAACATGAATAATAACATTACCAAATTAATCAATAAAATAAAAATATAATATAATAGGTAACCAACTAAAACTATTAACAAACAAAATAATGGCGTCGAAAAATTCCTCCGCATCGCTATCGACTGGAAATATACCCAAGAGACTGGCGGCATTGTCAAGTTATGGCAATGCTTAGCCCCTGGCAAGGTAAAGGCCAGCCCTTAAAATAAATCTGTTTATATAATGTGTTTATATATTGTGTGCTAAGTTCGTAATACCATCGAACGTAAATCGAGAACATTGATCCAATTTATCAACTAATAGCAGTTTGTTAAATGTTTTGTTAGTATTCCCTTGTTAGTAAGCAACCCCGATGGTTTACTTAGGTCTAGATCCAACATAATATATTGATACTGAACTATAGTTTCATCACTGACCCTTAGGTTGAATAATATCGTTACAAATAACAAGAGTTTTATGTAACAGCACCACCACCGCACAAGCAATTGAAGAAAATATCGATGAATAGACATTAAAAAAAATACATAGATGAACATAATAATCTCCTCCTTTTTTGAAGAAGGACAAAAAGGTTAAGAAATGTTTAATTCCGTGGGATACATTGCAGGAGTGAAAGTTTGATTCGTTTCAAGGGGGGTATTACACTATCATTGATATATATGAGCACCGTCGACCCGGGCCTGGTCCTTATCGGACGGCGAGCTACCCATCGCTCATCGTCCGCAAGCCCGCGCCTACGGTGGCCGGAAGTCTGCTTGCGACTCCCGACGCCCGGGGCGTCTCTTGCGGCGGCTAAGGGGCGAGGGGCGGGGGCGCAATCTTGCTTCTCCCTCACGCGTTACGCCTCATCCTTCGCGAGAATTACTGCTTCGCAGAAGGAAGTGACGGCCTCCCATGCACTCTCGCTCCGAACCATGGCCTGAACCAAGGTCGGATGCAAGAAATCGCCGCCACCGATCGCCTCCGTGAGAACACGGCGGTGCTCCGCCCAAACCGGGCAGACCTCCACCGTATGCTCCACCATGTCCTCCGGGCGATCCACACAGGGGTGACACCCGGGCGTTTCCTCCCGCTTTATCCTGAACAGGAACCTCCCGAAACAACCATGTCCGGTGAGGACCTGCGTCAGGCAGAACGTGAGGACGCCGTGGCGCCTCTCTAGCCACTACTCAAAGAGGGGACTTATCGGCACAATTGTCGCGTGCCCAAGTGTAATACCCCCCTAAGCCTGATATTCTCAATTCAGAAACCGGCTGTAAAATTGACTATACCAATAACCAATTTTACACCCGGTTTCTGAGCAGCTACTGTTTTGAACTTTCATCCTCATTCTGTCATCGCTACAGAGAAAGCAAGCAATCTTCAGAACACCACGACTTGTGACAGATTCGCAAGACATGTTCCAAGTTTTTGATCGAAGCTAAAAGTACAAAAATAGAACAATAGAACTTAAAAAAAGTCCTATTGCCTTTAACGATCCAATGCTCTTAAGCGGAATGATGAAAAATAAATAAAGTTTTCGTCTCACTTGCAGCCAAAAATATCTTGAAGGGACAGACAAGTTTGTTAAATGTTCACAACTTCGAGAGTTTTGACCTATACACGTAATACATATCCGCCAACACAGATCATTGAGACATAGAAGGTTCTTTTTTTGACGAGACGATACGATTCTGACTCGATATGAAATTCGTCTAAAATTATTCGTTCTCAATATCATAATACGTGCTGATATGAAAAGAGGAAGACCAAAGAAAGGCATATTATATATGTACATATTATCGTAAAGAAAGTGCATCTTCTTTACGATAATAAAATAGAAAACGTGTGAACTTGGAAGGAAAGAAAGGGAAGTACCATCATCATCATCATCATCATCACTGCCTAACGTTGGCTTCCAGTCTAACCCGATGCAGCTGAATACCACAATTTTACATAGGATAGGATAGATAACCTAGTTGGTTGGTTGGTGGATAGGTTGGTGGGTAGGTTAGTTGGTGGAAAGGTTGGTGGGTAGGTTAGTTGGTGGATAGGTTTGTGGGTAGGTTGGTGGGTAGGTTGGTGGGTAGGTTGGTGGGTAGGTTGGTTGGTGGGTAAGTTGGTTGGTGGGTAGGTAGGTTGGTGAGTCGGTGGTTGAGTAGGTTGGTTGGTGGATAGGTTTGTGGGTAGGTTGGTTGGTTGGTAGGGTGGAAGGTTGGTTGGTGGGTAGGTTGGTGGGTAACCTAACCTCAACTAAATTGGAATTAGAATCTACATTACCATCCAACGTGGCAACACTGCCAGCCTTTTAGGCACTTTGCCCATTGACAGCGATACGGACGATTTTTTTATGTCCAGTGAGGTCATCCTTTTTTTTTCTTCATATACTTCTAAATATTTAAACTAGAGTAAAAAAATAAATGTAAAATCCATAAGTGCACGACTCATAAACTCACTTGATCGTATAAAAATAACGCATTTTAAATAGGGTTACTCCAAAGGGTGACACCAATCTAAAAAAAAAAAATACTCAATTAATTGATTTTTTCGCAAGCTACAATGTTTTCAGGTTTCGCACTTGGTTGCCGGATTTTTTTAAGAACTATTTTGGTGTTCTTTTCGCTTCTGTTGCATTAAATCGATTTTTGAAAAGTCCAGAATTCATCTCCATTAAAATACTATACAATGGTATATAAATTAAGTAGGTTCTGTGTACTAGCAGAATTGTAACAATAAAAACAGGTGCAGAAAGGCGGCAAAACAAATTTTTCGATCGTAAAGCACTCTCTAATGCTTCGCATCATGAGTCGTGCAAAAAAACTACTTTAGTATACCCAAGGGCAGAAAAATTGTGACTTATGTTATGTCACACTAATAGGTTTGGTGGCGAGAACATTCTTATGGTGCTAGGAGATTTTGATGTCACCTTGACCACCAATTTAATAGACGAAAAGTGTTGATTTACGTAGCTCTTAATGAGTAACCCAACGACAAGGTTGATATACGGTAGCTGTTAACGCCGTAAAAAAACCGGCCTGGTGCTAGTCAGACTCGCAAACGAAGGGTGCCGTACCCCACCGTACACTATTATTTATATTATACATATTTAAATATATAATTTTTTTATATTTACAAAAAAAAAAATTTTTTTTTTGTTTTGTAAAAAATACACGTTTATTGTAAGAAATTGAATACGCCCTTGAATTTTTAACTTTATCTTAATATTATTATTTGTTGTTAAAGCGACAACATAATACACAATCTTTGAAAATTCAACTGTCTACCTATTGATATCCGCTGATAGACAGCAGAGGCTTAGTAATAGGGTACCGTTTGGCACCCTTCGGGTTCGCAACCCTAAAATATTTTGTCGGTAAGTTACAAGAATCAAGCGATCTGAAATCGTATTCCGTGTCAAGACGATATCGTAACGTATTAAAGTTCTCATTCTCTTAAACATTACATAAGCAGGTATTGCCTAACATTACGTGATAATGTATCTATCAAAAACATCTATGTGTGGGAGGATAGCCTAAGAATAGTTCTTAGCAGTGTCCCTTATTATGAGACTAGAGTAAATTGTTTGCGATGGTATTTAAAGTGTTTGATTTTTTTCTTGAATGGACGCGATTACAGTTATACCTATCTTATTTTGCAATCGACGCCTTTGTGGCCGTCGTGTTTCTTTTGATATACAATAACTCTAGAGTATTAATGAAACCATGTCAAAGAATCAACTGGCATGTGTTTTTTTTTACGTTTTAGTTTTTCATACAAAATAATTTGACTAAGTCACGATTATTTAAGTACGTGAAATATGACAACGTCGCATTTTCTTGCCTTTAAATATGAATGATAGGTTTGAATGAAAATGATTTACCTACTCGTAGTTATCAATGAAATTTAGAACACACATCGAGAGTCTAGTGTTAAGTTATCTTTGAAACTGTATTTTTGGAACACTTCTTCTAGGACTTTTTGTATTGTGTTTACTTATAGCATTTAACCTTATAGTTATGGAACATCAAAAGGAACACGTTGTATACGTATATTATAGATGTTTTAGGGAAATTAATTGATAGGTAAATTGACTACCAACATAAATTGTTTGTATTTTATTGAAATCTAAATTGAAATAGAATTTAGTGGTATGAGAAACAGGGTGTTCACTCATCCACTATGGAAAAGGGAGGATCCTCCGACCAGACGGGTGTCGTGTTTGGCGGGCAACCGCCCAGAGGTTGAAGTCTCAAGTCTTGTATATACAGGGTGGCATCGACGCGAAAACTGATACCAACATGATTTTGAACTCCACTGCGTTGAAATTTTTCGTCAGTTATTTTTAAAAAAATCAGCTGTTCCATACATTTTGACCGCGTAGGTATTGCACTTTCCTATGAAACAGCAGATAAAAAAGAAATAACTGCTGAAAAATTTCAACTCAGTGGGGTTCAAAATCATGTACTGAATCCATGGTATCAGTTTTCGCGTCGATGTCCCTGCCAACCTGTACGTCGATCGCGCGGTAAACTCTAATTGCGCGATGCAGGATTTCTGTGACGTCAGGTCTTTGATGCGTCACATGTGGCGTTGTAGATGCCGCAGGGTTGGGCACGCCACAATTGCGGCGATAAGTCCCCTCTTTGAGGAGTGGCTGGAGAGGCGTCACGGCGTCCTCACCTTCCGCCTGACGCAGGTCCTCACCGGACACGGTTGTTTCGGGAGGTTCCTGTTCCTGTTCCTGAGGACACGGCGGAGCATACGGTGGAGGTCTGCCCGGCTTGGGCGGGGCACCGCCGTGTCCTCACGGAGGCGATCGGCAGCGGCGATCTCTCGCGTCCGGCCCTGGTTCAGGCCATGGTCCGGAGCGAGAGTGCATGGGAGGCCTCCTTCTGCGAAGCAGTTATGCTCGCGAAGGAGGAGGCGGAGCGCGCGAGGGAGATGCAAGCTGCACGCCCTCGCGCCCCTAGTCGCCGCAGGAGACGCCCCGGGCGTCGGGAGTCTCGAGTCGACTTCCGGCCACCGTAGGTGCGGGCCTGCGGACGGTGAGCGATGGGCAGCTCGCCGTCCGATAGGGACCAGGCCCGGGTCGACGGCGCGTTGTGTTCCACGCGCGCCTCAAAGAGATGTCAGCACCAACTGATGGGGTCCGTAAGGACCAATGCCTGCTGGGGTTGCGGGTTTGTCCGAAAGGGATATTGCGGCCCCGGCACACAGGCAACGGAAGCAACACGGGTGGGTTTTAGTCAGTAAAAGTCTGACACTCCCTCTCTCTCCGCCCAGAGCGGGAGGAGTCATTTGATAATTCCCAACCCAAAAAAAAAAAAAAAAAAGATGCCGCAGGGTGTCAATTTGATAAACAATATTTTTTTACCACTCGTTGGCTTCATTGCCACATTTTATTGATCTGCACCAACTTGCACACCTACCTTTTCTGTATCTTTTATCAACTTAGAAAACAAGATTTCAACTACTTCAAAAATTCTGAAGCTAAAATGCATTTCTGTCATAACTTCCTTGAAATAATAGCGAAATTTCTCTTAATATTTTCATACAAACCTCCATGACATTAAAAGTGTAATTAAAAATAAATTGCTTTCTTTGCAAATATTAAAGTCCGCGACTCTATCACCAACACTATACTTTCAATCTGGGGGCACCGTAGTGCCCCCGCCAAGTCGAGCTTACATTTCTTGTAATTTTTTTAAAATATATTTCATCATTTTAAACCCTTACTACTCGGGAATTTTCATTGACAGTTGGCTAGTCAACTTGCTTTAAATATTTAGTCATATTTACTTGAAGTAGCTTGTGAAAAAATTTGCTAACAAATTGTCAAGCGCCCGTAAACTACTGTGATTTGTTCACTGAATTATCACTAGCCAATCGGATCACTTGACTTGCGTTTAACAAGTTTGACACGTCGATCATTTTCGTTCCAGTATGCCCAACTGCCGGTCTATTCTGTATAAATGTCCACGTCAAATCTTGGGAGAAGTGAGCAAGAAGTAAGCGTGA
Source organism: Agrochola macilenta (assembly GCA_916701695.1). Lineage (NCBI taxonomy): Eukaryota > Metazoa > Arthropoda > Insecta > Lepidoptera > Noctuidae > Agrochola > Agrochola macilenta. The sequence continues at coordinate 5,422,893 of OU753569.1, forward strand.
AGTGACCTGTCATTCCACCTAATGTTAGGGATTGACACTATTGACAACTCGCTTCACTTACGATTTCACTTTACGCATGGTCTAATAAAACAAGGTCTGACTAAACATGCTTACGTCACTATCCAGTTGCCACTTTATTGCAACAAAACACGATTAAGAAAAGATTTTCAGCCACCATTCTGTTAAAAAATATGTACAAAGCATTTAAATTGTCGTTTCGTTTATCTAATCAAACGAAACAATTCTATTTAAACATAATTAAACCAACGTAATTGTTAATTAAAATCCCATTGTTTTATCTGATTCGCACAGGTAATAAAAGTGGTTGGGAAGTTATTATTACAAATTTCTGGTAACACAGATGTGATGACGTAGACTTGTGTTACCCACGTGACCATTGTGTCTCGGAATGCTATACGGCGAAGTATATTATTATATCATGACTTTACGTAGGTCGGCAGATCTATTCTGTAAAAAATCACCGTGAAAACTTGTGAAAACGTGAAAACTTATGTATAGTAATCTGTCAATACCTACCATCAGATGGAATGCCAGCTCACTTCACACTCACTTCTCCCAAGATTTCACGTGGAGATTTTTCCAGATTATAGAGGTAAAAGAAGCAGACGGGTTATCAACTTTTTTCTCCAATCCAACATAATGTCCTCTCGTGTAGCCGTTATCAACCATGTTTTCTCATTCATCCCTTCCCGCAACCTTAAAAAAGAGTGGGCCTACTCTTTATATGCTAAAAACGGGGCAACATGATCATTTTACATTTCAAAAAACCCATCTTTAAATAGTACGAAAAATTCACAGAAATTTTGCGAAAACAGACACAAGTTGACATATAAATACTCTCTTCTGGGAAACGGCACCAATAGCGCTTTCATACTTTTCATTTATTTTAGGAAATTACTTGGAATTTTTGTTTCTCCTTTTGATACATTTTAAGAAGATTAGGAGTCCCGTCGTAAATATAGATTTTCAAGAAAAACATAAAAGAAAAATGTTTTTTTGAATGAAATTGTATAGCTGAGAGAAACAATGAAACATATTTTAATTTTTTGAGTAATTTTTAGTCCTTTCTGGATATAAATTAAAGTAGCTTTTCGTGTCTGTTTGTGTGACCGCGTTTTTCTTCTAAATTACGCAACGGATTTTGATGTTATTTTCATCAACATTTAGAGAATTTATTCCGGAAGATTTATGTGTAGGAGACCCATTCTTCTCCATACGAAAACTACCTTTTGGAAGGGGCGCCTAAACTCAATTCTATTTTTTTGTAAATTTTGACGTTCAAAATTGCCTTACCTACTATTTGAAATAAATAATTTCACTTTGACTTTGATTTTATATATTTTTAAGTTGTACATAAATATTATAGTTACAAATTAAAATCTCGATGTTTTGTCAAGTCTCCATTGCACCCGTGAAGCAAAGACGAGTTGCTCTTTAATATTAAAATGTGAAAGTTTGTAACTCCAACACTTATTAATGACAGGACGCATTGGGATACACAGACAAACCATACCTTGGATTAATTTATAATACTTTATATCCACGTACATGAAGGAATTGTTCTGGAGTGCGAGTGAAACCGTGGGCAATAGCTAGTAGAAAATTAATATTCATGCTTACATATGAGCTGATGTTACCATTTTAACTTTATAGGTAATACGTCTTGTATAGCTGAATTTGAAGCAGTGTTCAAGTCAAGGTGAGTAGCATATATTATCTACCAAGTAGATACAGACGCATTGATAACATAACATAACACAACGAAGGGTTAGGCAGACCAATGTACCTATAGTAGGTACACCCACAATTCGCCAGTTATGTTTAAGTCCCATGTAGTAGGGGGCGAGCCTATTGCCATCAACCGGGGACAAATCCAGACTCCAGGCTGCTACTGAGAAATTATTGATGGAAAATCCATGAACCATGATCACCCCTTGATGATCATGGTTTTTGCAGCCCCCTTATTGTTAACCCAAAAACCTTAACCGTTACCTGATTAATAAGTCTTAAAACAAACTGAGCCTTTATTCACAGTTGGATGTCCATGAAAAGTTATTTAATAAAAGGGGGTTTCTAATGACGCAATTCGCAATAAAAAAATAAAAATGTGGAAGCCGACGGCCATCGGTACACCTGCAACTTCTCACGTCTAAAAATATAGCTTTATGCGTCCATCCTCAGTATTGACTGCGACGCGTTCCGTGAAAAGAAAAGAAAACATTATTTATTCTGAAAATCAACGGTGACACCGGGAAATCCATAAATCCGGATTGTTGGTTAAACATGTTGAGTGTTTTAGGAATTTACGAGGGTTTCACACGTCGTGGTTTCATTACCTACTTTAAAAATATTGGAAAGTGTCTCCCAGACAGACGCGGCCTGCGGTTGCGGCAGCGGCGGTGGCCAGTTGTATTCGCTTCCAATGTTAGTGCGTCTCCAAACACGTACGATCATGACGCGGCCTGCGAGCGGCTCCTTGCAGCCGCATGCCCCGCCCTTCCACCACCGCGTGTGTGTGAGCGAACGTGCGGCCCAGCGGGGCGGCCACAGCGCGGTCAGTTGCAAATTTTGACAACAGGCTGCGTGTACCGCTTTGAAAAAAGACGCCAAAATACAGAAATTTTAATAGAAATTGTGCAAAAATATCCAAATCTTTATGTTACTTCACACCATGATTACAAACATTAGGATTAAAAACAAAATATGAGTTATAAGTCTAATAAGACTAGAAGAGTATTAGGACTGTGTTATGGTTAGTCATGTCGGTTGACGTCCGATCGTAGCACAAACACCACAGCGAATGGCGCTTCAGGCGCCGCCACTGCTTCACTGTGACCGCAGTAGTGTGTTGTTGCAGCGGCTGGAGCTGCGGCTCGCGGTAAGTCGCCACCGCAAGCCGTGTCTGTTTGGGAGAGACTTAAAGAAAAATTATCAATATTTCTAATTATAAATTCTGTAATGTTAACTTCAAACGTCACTCGAGTGACCGCACACAATTCGAAAGTGAATTCACTTGTTTTTAAAAGTAAAACATCGCGGATTCACCTTTCGAATTTCGAATTGATGTCATCGTTGTCTATTGCTATGCTATCCCTTTCAAAATGGAGTCTTTGGAACATGTAATCACGCTTACCAAAATAAAAGTAGGTAATTTCGGTAATGACTTGTCATGCCGGATACGTTACTGCCGTTACTGTTCTCCCTTGACCTGTGTTTATAATGGAAAAAAGCAATCAAAAACATTCTTTTGCAAATTAGATGACTTAAAGATTTGTAGGTAGGTAGATGCCTAACCAAAAACAATGTTTTTCTTCACACATGCTGTAGTTGGCTGTTCTGAAGAATCTTCCAAAAGAACACATAATAGCTGGAATAGATCTGAGATAATCCTTATTTTCCACAAAGACTTCTTTAATAAAAAAGCGAACTGAATAGGTAATCCCTTTTACCTTGGATAAAAAAGGACTTAACGATTATTAAAACTGTTTCGCAGAATTCGATGAACGATTCCGATAACAGTCAAAACTTATTTTTTATTCTTATAGGTACATAATGTTGATGAGTGAAAATAACTTTAGGCGGAATCTACACTAATATTATAAAGTATTTTTAACAGGTCCGTAACTTTATTTCGAGAGTCATGTGTTCGATTAATGGAAAGTCGACTGAACGATTGTTCGAATGGAATTTAATGCGAAACAACCTTTTATCGCGAAACGCTACTTCGACTTAACGATTCATCGATTTAGTGGAGTTCTCAGGGCGTTAAAGAACCCTAATCTACCAAAAAGGACGATCGCATACATACGTGACGTGAGTCCACCAACGGCAACCGGCAACGCCTGGTTGCAGCCAAGGCTTGTTTAGTAGTTTTCTCAACTAATGCGTGGAAATTGAAACTAAGTAAATTATTTATAAATTCTAGAATCAATGACGCACAACTATAATTTTTCACGAGCCATTTCATTAATTTGTTTTTCTTTACTTTAAACAGCTCTATTTGCAAACCAAATCGAAATTTTAATAAAATCTTTGATGAGTTACCTCCTTGTTGGTTACCATGACATGTGTTGAAGTAAAAACTTCGTTCCGTTTTTAAATAACACGACAGATATGAGTTTTCATAGTAATTTATTAGGCTGCAAAAAATTGGTGAAGATCTGATGAGGATTTTCGGCATGATGAGCAGAATAGCTCCTCAACGTGCAGTAAATTGCTCACTTTTAGTTTTCTACTAGTGGAATCGACCCTTTACCTACTATGTAGGGATTGATGGAGCACCTGGGATCACCTTGTCATCACAGAACTAGACAATTTTGAAAATAATTATCTTTCAGTCATTTGGACTGAAGCCATGAGAGGCCTAAACTACTGGCGTCCATCCATTTGATTAAATCCAAATGGACTGACCGTGTATGCCCAGCTTAATGAAGCTAGGTGTCCATTCAAAAGCGCAAAATCCTAAAAAGAGGAAAGGGCTAATGTTAAATATACGGCATGTATTAATCGATCCCCGAATAATTCCCTGATTTTCAAAAAATATAAATCGCTGTGCTCTAACCTTGTCACTACGACCATCTTGGATATAGCTGGCCATAGTTCTAACTAAACTAATCTAACTCCAAAGATATAAATATGTTCAGATAAAGTTGTCAAAGCTGTGAACTCGTGGAAAAAAATTGCGTCCAACTATTGGCCGCTAAATGCACGCACACTAGAAAAGCACAGGAGGAGCTCGTGGCTAAGTAACAACAGCCGCACTGGTCGATCCATCAGGTTAAGCTACGCTTGCCGGGGTTGGTCAGTGGATGGGTGACCATCTTTACATACCGAGAATCCTCCGTGCCTCGAAAAGCACGTTAAGCCGTTGGTCCCGGCTGTCATTCGTGGATCTTTGACAGTCCTTACGAGTCGTCAGAAGCCCGAAAGTCTGACACCAGTCTTACCATGGGGTATCGTATATTACCCAGTTACTGGGTTGTGGAGGTCAGATAGGCAGTCGCTCCATGTAAAATACTGGTATTCAGCTGCATCCGGTTAGACTGGAAGCCGACCCCAACATAGTTGGAAAAAGGCTAGGCAGATTGATTGACACTAGAAAAGCACAATAACGTGGCGTGAATATAAGACATTGCTGTCACGCACCCAGCATAACAAAGTTGGCTTGTTTGTTTTAGTTGTTTTGCAGCGCGACAGTCTATCTAAACATAGTACCTGAGCGACCGAGGTCTGCTCGGGTGAAAACAGAGAAAACCAATTTTCCCAGATATGAGACCTAGCTAGATCTTTTTTTTGCCCCGTAAACCCCTATATTAAGGTTGCCTGGAAGAGATCGCAGTAAGCGATAAGGCCGCCCATTGTATATTTTGTAGTGTATTACTTTTTCTTTATGTAATGTATAATCTGGTGTACAATAAAGTATATATAAATAAATAAAAAATATATTGCAACTTTTATTGAAATCGTTAGTGACATTTTCGAGAACGTGATTACAATATAATACAAATATTACTAAAACTTTAGAGTTATCGTCATTTTATTCTCAAGTGGTATTCGGTCACGGGATCTTCTATAGCTCGTTTGACAGTTGTGAACCCGCGACATTTTTGGAACTCTCGGGGGGCCGACAGTTGAGAGGTTAATAGTCAATACATAATGTAAAACAAATACACTTTTCTAAAATACGCAACGTATTTTGATGAAGTTGTCAACATAATTTAGAGAATGTTTTCTGGAAGATAGATAATTAAGAAATCTCGATGTTTTGTCAAGTCGTATAAAAACCTTGCAAAGCTGGGGCGGGTCACTATTACAATTTATAGGATTAAAATCAAAGCCAAACCTATTAACTAGTCCGGGTACCCTAGCTTAGTTTCTGCAACCAACTTTAAAAATTACCATTAAATTAAAAACAGCTTCATTTTTTTTTTTTTTAAACCGATCTCCATTAGAAACTTAATAATAAGAGGGTAAATATCTAGAAGATCAATACTAAATATTTCTCTAAATAAAAATCACAAATTATTTAATAAGTAGGGTCATATTTTATTGTTCCAATAAAGAAATTAAAGCCTGCCATAACTAGCCGTCAGCGTAATATAATTTTATAATTAATAGGTATCCATTTTAATTACGGACGACTACTAATAACAAGATCGTTAATAAGTGGCCTTATTACGAACAACTTTGTTTTCAAGTAATTACTTACATTATTGTTCCTTAAACTACCTTACTTTTGGGCATCTATTATAGGGCGTATTATGTATTATTATTGTGTAGGTCACTAATTTCATTATTTTGTTCTTTATTCAATCTTTTCTGCTATAAGTGGCGGCATATACATCGCCACATGCGAACTAAACTTCAATGACCTGACGTCACACGAATCCTGTTACCGGGAGAACGACATATATAAGACTATCCGACATCAATCGTTGAGCAGTTGCCCACCAGACACCGTGTTCCTCATACCTCAAACTATTACTAAGATATTTTTATTGTAAGCTGTTTATGATGCTATTGCAAAAGTTGTGCCTCACGAGAAATATCTCTTGGATAATGGGAGTGACTACCCTAATTAACAATTCCATCAGTAATCTCCGATTCCTGTTATTTACAATATGTAAATAAAATACCTAATAATATTGAGTTGACCTCTTAGACTAATTGTTTGCTGTTGTTTTTAAAATACTTAACTAGAATTTTTTGTTTTTATAATAGGGTAGGTGACTGTCATGCATGAACAGTTCAACTCCTAGTGATCTCAATCTCCTTTTCCCAACTATATTGGGGTCGGCTTCCAGTCGAATCGGACGCAGCTGTATACCAATGTGGCGGCATCTACAATCGCCACATACGAACTACGCATCAAAGACCTGACGTCACACAACATCCTGACGTCACACAAATCCTGCATCTCGCAATTAGAGTTTACCGCGCGATGGACATACAGTCGCGGTCTGAAAATGCTTACCACCTTAAGGTTTATAATTGCATGCACACATCTATGTCACAAAGTCGATGATATTCTATGTGATTTGATTAGGTATAGAGCATAGATTATTTTTTATTTACACGTCATCGTCTAGGATAGACCTATACAAAAACCTTTTTTGTAAAAAAAACGATTAAATACGGACATTAACCAAGCGAGGTTAAACCAGGTCGAACTTATTACTGAAAATGCAAAAATAGGAAGAAAATCAAATAGAAATTCAAAACATCTTTATTTTTAGACAACAATTTATTTATAGACTCCATCAGCAGCTATGATGGCAAGTTGTGTATCTCGCATAGATGCGACAAGGCGAGCGCATAAATCAGTCACTTCTATATCATCCCATACCCGTGCACAATGTGATCTAAGACCTTCAGGGTTTACTTCGTTCTAACAATCCCAGCGTTGAACCATTATGCCCATCAGATTTTCAATCGGGTTCATATCTGCTGACCGAGTAGGCCATTGAATGAGACGAATGTCACGGTGCACGTTGAAACTCGCCATAGAAGACCGGGCCGAGTGTGTCGGTGCATTATCCTGAACATAATCAAATTCTGCTGCAGGATACACAACGCGCACAGGAGGCAGCATCATATCTTCCAAAAGCGACACATAATTATACGCAGAAGCCCTACTTTCTAACGACGCATCGTCGTGGCTAGGGCTTGCAATCCGGATATCCGGATATCCGTATTATCCGGATATCCGCCGATTTCCAAATACGGATTTTACTTGCGTCACTATCCGGATTTTTCGGATGTTACGGATAGTTGTATTTCTCTTTTAAATATTTAAGAAAAAGCTGTCAACAGTGAAGTCTCTCTTCTAGTATCACTCAAAAGAAGAATATCACAACGACGAGTTCCAGAAATAATCGGTACAATGACATATTTACACAACCTTCACAATTTTTATGAAGAGCGAAGTACGACTGTCCTTTTGAAAATCCTTCAAACGATCTATGAGACTGACGATTATGAAAATGAATTCTACATTTTTTGACACACAACAACCAGATCAAACAGTCATAACTTCAGCGGACAATACATAAGATACAGAAGGTTGCTCTTCTTCAACTGTAAGCGTATCAATTAAAACACAAATGCGAGAAGAAGTTTTAATTTATTTTGTCAATTATTAGGTACTGTACTTTAGGCTAGGTACGCAAATATAATTTAAAATCTCACATTAAAACTCCAAGTTTCATAACATTTACGAATATTTTACAGCAAAACTTCTCATCGCATAGTTTTTTAATAACCCACATAGAAACAAGGCGATTCATCGCATCGTAACAATACCAAGTACAACAATAAAATAGAATATAAGTTTTTGAAAACTCCATGCAATGTAGAACATACGGTGAAAAGTACATCGAAATTTATCATGTTTATAAAAAAAACTATTCTTCCATACCTTTGATAGTGTAGATATTGCACTTTTATAGGGAATTGATTTTCTTTTTTGACGTGGCAACGTCTAATAAATCGATGAACGCCGGATGCACGCACGAAAAAGTGTCCCGTTACGCTCATTGTCCTGTTACGCTCATTGTAACGTTACGATCGGAGCGAGGGAAGGGAATGTTTTCTTCTGACTTTGTCACGTTAAACTATCGTCCGTAAACCGACTTTACAGACAACCAAGTTTTTTTTACTGACGAAAAATTTCGACTCTGGACTGTTTACGACCGTTTGTACTGAATCCATGCGTATGTATGCTGTAGGTTTTTTTAAACTTGCACAGTACAAAAACACTTGTACAAACTGTGTTAAAAATAAATGGATATGAAAGACACTATGGATATGAGAGCAAAAAAACTAAAGGCCTTCTGAGCCCAATGGCCATCACTCCCGGACACTGGGATAGATGACAATTTTTTTATTTTTTTTTACGCTGATTCTTTTTTTTATTGAATATGGGACTGATATGACAAAAAAGTACAACAAATTGGTTAACTAAGGTTTTGTTTTAATCACCATTAGTTAGTTAGTAGACTTACCCTAGATTCCTAATTGATATGGTGAGGCCTACGACTCTTTGTGGGGTTCATATTCCCCAGCCCCAGCAAATAAATAAAAATACTTAAGAGCGAAGACACAAGCACACCAAGTTAAAAAAATTACATGATAGTTGTCAGCCAACAACATCACAATACCCACCAACCATTATAAAAATTACAGTGTACACACCAAACAATTCTTTTTATTATACACTAAGGTTCAAGTAAACTAAAAGCAAACTGTTCATTAGTCCACAGGTTACCAATTGTGTTATTATTTCCGCTAGCAACATTAAATTTAACAATATGTCCTCATTATTATGCCAGTATCATTGGAGATGATTAAGAGGTTGGTACTTGAAACGACGGAGTCACAAATTAGTTTGGTAATAGACGTGAAGGAGACATGGCTAAAATTGTGTTCAAAATTAACGGGAAACCATATGAAGGTAGGTGGAAGGTTTTATTAATTTAATAATAATTCAATAAATTTCCAAACAGCTTAACTGAAGATCATTACTTTGCAATACATTTACGAACACATTTTCGAAAATGATGTCTCCTCAATCCAATTTCATACATCTTCATCACAAGAGTAAGTTGTTCCTCAACCAAAGTATTATCGGATTTTTCCATCAGGAATTTCTCAGTAGCAGCTCGGAGTTTGGAAGTTGGCGGTGTGATATCCCCCATGCCTCGGAAATAGTTGGGTCCTGTGCCTGATCTCTCTCCGGTCGTGTCGAATTGCTGTCCCATTGGACTATGAGAATAATGGAGGAGAGAGTGCACCTGTGGCTGCGCACACATTTGTGCACTATAATAATATCTCCTGCGTCGGTGGCAAGTCCCTGCTGAAATTGGCCGCGATGACCGAAATTCGATCAGGAGGACTATTAAAGCTCGACAGGCGTCGCGCGTCGCGTCGTGCTGGTCTTCATGAGCCTTATTAATTGTTCCTTTCGTTCATACTAATGTCTACTGTTTTATTACATCTTTCATCACACCATCATGCTTTTCGGGTAGATTTTAAATCTTGAAAAACATAGAAGGCTAATATTCTATTCCTTTAAACTTTTAGCGGATGGGAAATTCGGTCCAGATGTGTCTCTGAACGATTATATCCGCACTGTGGCAGAACTGCGTGGCACTAAGGCGATGTGCCACGAAGGCGGATGCGGCGCCTGCATCGTCGCCATACGCGCAGCCTTGCCTCCTACCAATGAAGTCAAGCTGTTCTCAGTCAATTCTGTAAGCTGGTTCAAATTATTTGCTAATAAGTTAATCTTCAACCCCATTATGATGACCAAACTCAAAGTAATAATAATATAAGACGTTTATTTTGTCTACACAAGTTATGCACTTTAGAGCTAACTTTGTGAGAGACTGGTGCCTGAAGTAGGTTTAAATAAAAACCAGTATTACAGGTCACCAGGGCCCTCCCACGGCTAGATGCATGTGGTTTAGACCATAATAACAATGTATACTTAAATAACGTTAAACTAAAAATTCACAAATTCAAAAGTCATTTAATCTAAATAGGCTGAGAATCAGCACTTTTCGAACGTCAAAATTACATAAGACAGTCCCCCAAAAACGCCCACCCTTCAAGCCCTTAAGAACATGAAATAAAATACAAAAAGAATTAGTGAAGTGATATACATATTCTTACTTTTAGGTATAGTTTTCTTCTACTTACTATGTGGAGGAGTATTGCACCATCTTTTGAAATCCCCTTTGCCATAAAACCACAACATTCTTTGACCATCACTTCACTTCCAGTGCTTAGTATCAGTACTATCCTGCCATGGCTGGGAGGTAACTACAGTTGAAGGCATCGGCAGCAAGATGACCAGTTACCACGCCATACAGAGCAGGCTGGCTAAGTTCAATGGGACCCAGTGCGGATACTGTACTCCTGGATGGGTCATGAATATGTATAGGTAAAAGCTCCCTTAAAACACAGAAGAACTTAACTTGTTTTCCTTAATGCTACATAATCTATAAGGCCGCGCTAACTATGCATGCGTTTACGCACGAATTTCACTCGTGCGTAAACTTACGACTTACTCGTACGTATATGTAGGTACGTACAGTTCTGACGTCCGAAAACAATCCGAACTCGTTGGGATTTTTCGTGCGTTCAATGCATATCACCTTAACACTACCTATTTGAGGAGAAAAACGTGTAAACAGTGTACGCATGAGTGAAATTCGTACGAAAACGCATTCAAAGTACGCGCGGCCTAATAGTCCTCCTGATCGAATTTCGGTCATAGCAGCCAATCTCAGCGGAGATCAGCCGTCGCCACAGGAAATATTATAATTATGGTGCAAATGTTTGCGCATGCTCAGGTACACTCTCTTTCCTTACTCTCATAATCCTCAATAGATAGCATATAAATCCTAACAGGCTATATGTATATGATATCAATCACGTGAGTCTAATTTTGTAGTTGAAATTCGACCATGACCAGGCTACTGAAACTGATAGCTATATGCTAATACCGGCTGCAAACTCAAAGAATTAAAACCACACAATTTGCCTATAATAATTTTCTTGGAACCCGGCTAGTGAAATAGAAAATTGTTTTGATTATTCTGTGTGGCTTTTATTAGATTCTAAATCCTATTTTCGACCTTTCCTATAATATTAATATAACATTTTTCCATCGAAAGAATTTTGTAAGTAATATAAATTCATCGTCCCACACAACCATGGATAGGTATAAGTCAAGTTTTCTCTCATATTGATCCGAAATAGAATTAGCATGCACATAGGTATTACAAACACAGGCCGTAACAAGTAGTATTTCACGTTAAAAAGTTGTAGAAGTAACAAGATTATTAGCACTTTAAGATGACTTTGGATATTATTTGTTTTTTTTCTAACAGCATTTACGAAGCGAAAAAGGGAAATCTAACAATGAAAGAAGTAGAAAATTCCTTTGCGAGTAATATCTGCAGATGTACTGGATACAGGCCAATTGCAGATGCATTTAAAACATTTGCCAACAATGTAACTGAAGACCTCATGAATAAGCTCATAGACTTAGAAGATTTGTCTAATGTAAAATGTTGCCGTGAGAAATGTTCTAGAAATTGCGTTCACAAAAATAAAAATGGCGATCGTAAAGAAACAAGTGGCAGTTGCAAAGCTCGTGAAGTAAAAATTGATGAAGATTGGTGTGTAATAGAAAACAGTAGCAATAAAATGATAGTAGTTGATTGTGGCATAACTAGATGGTTTAAAACCTATACATTGGATGACGTCTTCAAAGTGATCAGTAAAAATAGTGATTATAAACTGATTGCTGGAAATACCGGACAAGGCATGTATATTTCTTTAATAATACATTAGTGAAATACCATAGATGACGTATATTTAGTAACCTAATCCGCTTAACTGTTCTTAAAGATTCATAAAGAACCCTGTAAGAAATCGACACGGTATTTCACCTCTCAACGAGGCCTTCTTAGGATGACGATTGACTTGTTACGAACCCGGAAACGACGTGTTGCTACGTCAAGCGCCGAGCGCAGTGGACAGTGCTCGGTGCTTTACGAAGCAACATGTTTCTTACAGGGTTCTTTATGAATCTTTATGAACAGTTAAGCGGATTAGGTTACTAAATATACGTCGTCTATTGTATTTTATAATAGATTTCCGCAAGTCACGCCTGAGTCAGTTATTATTTATTTATTTTCACTTCAAAGACACAAACATCTGTGTAGACCTAGCTCTTGTACTAGGAGTTCCTGTATCACAAGAGCCAGTATTGTGTTATTACCTGTTTTTACTTGAAAACTATTATTATTGTTGGAAGATTATTTTTTAATATTATTATTGTTCTTTTAGGAGTTTACCACGTCACTGATTACCCTCTTACTTTGATAGATATTTTTAACGTTGTGGAACTTAAAATTCACACAATAGATGTTAATCTCATTATTGGAGCAGGAATGCCACTTTCTGAAATGATGGAACTTTTTCTTGTAATATCAAAAACGAATGAAGATTTTGGTTATTTGAAAGTATTGTACGATCATATGGATCTCGTAGCTCATATACCTGTTAGAAATGTAAGTAAATAACGTTGTGTTTATTTAAACAATTTGTTATTTGAGTAGTTCATGATGTTTTATTTATTTTAGATTGGCACAATCGGTGGAAACTTGTTTTTAAAATACCTCAACAATGAATTTCAATCAGATTTATTTTTGCTTTTTGAAACTGTTGGAGCTATGATCACAATTGGTATGAAAAGTCTTAATCCTCTTGACTTATCTTTGAAACTCACCGATTTTTTTACTAAAATCGTTTTATTTTCAGCCGAAGGCGTTAGCACGATGAAAGTGGTGTCTTTCACAGATTTCTTGAAAACAGATATGAAAGGAAAATTAATCGTCAACGTTATGTTACCGCCTCTTTCGTCCAATAGTAAGCTTAAAACATATAAGGTAAAACAATAATATTATTTCTAATACGTGAACGTTCGTTTGGCCATGACATACACGCTGAAGCAACACGCGACTTACGACAGCGACTGCGGAGAAAACAAATGAAACGAGTGGCTTAGAGCTTGACACGCACGGGTAACGGAGACGCGACTTACGGAGCGACGACGCGTCATGGAAACAGGTGACGCGCACGCGTGTTTCGCTTGACGTAAGTCGCATCGCAAGACGCGTCGCAAGTCACATCGCTGGTGGCTGTGAACAGGGCAACAGGGCCTTAAATATTTAGACACGTTTTAATCTATTTCAGATAATGCCTAGATCTCAAAACGCACATGCAATAGTTAATGCGGGATTCTTATTTAAATTCAAAACCAATTCAAAATTGTTAAAAGAAGCTTCTATAGTTTATGGAAGTATATCACCAACATTCGTTCACGCTACCAAAACAGAAGCAGTTTTAGCTGGTAAAGACCCTTTTACAAACGAAACTCTGCAATTAGCTTTGAAGTCTTTAAGTAAAGAGATAATGCCTGAAGAAGCTCCGCCTGAACCATCAGCTGCTTTTAGAAAGTTGTTGGGAATTGCTTTATATTATAAAGTAAGTACTAGAGTATAACACATTCAAATGAATGAATACAGTTGAAGAAATCTACATAACTTCATTTGCATGATAAACATATTATTCATATTCCTGATCATTTTTATTACAGGCCATCCTAAGTCTATGTCCAGACGACAAAATAGACCCGAAACTAAAATCAGGAGGCGAAGCTATAAAAAGGCATATATCCCATGGAACCCAAGTCTTTGATACTGACAAAAATGTATGGCCTTTGAACCAGCCTATACCAAAGTTGGAAGGGCTAGTACAGTGCAGTGGTGAGGCTATATTTGCCAATGATTTGCCAAGACAACCTGATGAAGTGTTTGCAGCCTTTGTCACTGCTGATGTTAGACCGGGAAGTGTCATAAGTGATTTTGATACTACTGAGGCTTTTGTTAGTAAGATTTTAGTTACTGACAGATATATTTTGTAAGATAATATAATATGAATTTCAAAACACATTTAAAATAATTTATATATATCATGACAGGTAAAAGAAAGGTCCTATTTGAAGAAAGTGCAGTGCCTAGACTATAAACAGCAGTTCCATGCATTTTGATCGTGGAAAAAACGTCGTTTTTGAATGGAATAACGAATTTTTTCAAATATTTCAGAATTAGTGCAATAGTAAAAGTTGTGCATTTTGATGAGTAAAACACTCCCTTAGTCCACAGTTTTACCAGCCATACTATTTAAGCATTCCTAAAAAAATAACAAGAAAAATATTCATGACTGCATTTTATTTTAGAAACTGCAAGGCGTTGTAGCATTCTACACTGCTAAAGACATTCCCGGACTCAATTCGTTTACAGCAACGAGTTGTCATCTTGTGGATGTAAATGAAGAAATACTGTGCTCAAGCCAAATAAAGTTTTATGGAGACCCAGTAGGAATTATAGTTGCTGACAAAGAAAAAACAGCCAAAAAAGCAGCTAAACTCGTGAAAATAAAATATAAATCTATTAGCACTAATAAACCTTTGCTTAAAATAGATGATGTTTTGAAATCTCCTGAAAAAGATAAAAGAGTAGTTAAAAATAGAACTGTACACCCAAAAGAGATCGGTAATGATGTAAAATATATTATCAAGGGCAAATATAAATTGGAATCTCAATTTCATTTTTATATGGAGCCACAGACTTGCATTGTTCGACCTACTGAAGACGGCTTGGAGGTCATATCTTCGACACAGTGGCTTGATTTGACGAATAATGCTATTGCTCAATGTTTGAATAAGCCCACTAACAGGTGTGTAGCTTTTTTCTGTAAATATATCACATTTATTATATTTGTTGAAATTCTTAAGCGAGACTGAACTGAACCAGTCAGCCACATTCGGTGTGTAAAGCCAGCAGCAATTGTAAACAATGAACTATCACAGGTCCAAGAATTGTACAAAAATCTGTGTATTGCTTTCAGTATCCAAGTGGTGGTACGAAGAGTAGGTGGTGCCTACGGTGGAAAAATAACACGATCCAGTCAAATTGCTTGTGCTGCAGCCTTAGTTACCCATCATCTAGGGAAAACTTGCAGGTTCATCCTACCATTAGAAACGAATATGACAATTGTAGGGAAACGACTGCCTACTAGTTCAAGCTACGAGGTAATTAAATACTTAATACCTTTTACAGACTTCCTTAGTTCCAGAATTTAATTTCCATTTACCTGCTTGCTTACTATTTAATTTAAAAAAAAAAAAAAAAAAAAAAAATATTAAAGTTGGGCTCTTTATTAGGTGCTACTTAGATTAGTACTCATATTACTTCGAAAATCTTAATTTACTTCCATTTGCCAGGCTATACGATAACGTTTAAGTAACTGTGCTTTTAGTTTTGTTCATGACTACTAATTATAAAAAATATATCTCATGGAGTATGTAATTACAAAGGTCATTTCTTAATTTTACAAATGCCTTCCATGATATTTACTTTCGTTCATCAGAAACAAAACCGCCTTAATGAGGGTAAGGGTAATACATATATCCCAAGGTATAAAATAAATATATCTCAAGGTTGCCTGGAAGAGATCGGGGAAAGCGATAAGGCCGCTCATTGTATATTTTGTAGTAAATAAAATTATTTTTTTTATTTTGCGGTATACAATAAAGTATATATAAATATCCAATGATACGAAAAGTAAATTCCTTCTTGTCCACAAATGTGTAGAATTTCTAAAACGCTCTTCCGATATTTAAACCAAGCCATATTTTCTTATTGTTTATAAGATTATTTTTTATATATATATTTTTTTTTATTAACTCATTAAACAGGTTGGAGTCAACGAAGAAGGTGAAATTCAATATTTGAAGAATGTTTTCTACCAGGACAACGGATGTTCTTCCAACGAGACCATCAGCCCTATCACTGTGAACCATTTCTTCAATTGCTATGACCCTCGACGATGGTATGTTGAAGCTAACAGTGTTGCTACAGACACACCGTCTAATACTTGGTGTAGAGCGCCCTGTAAGTATTGCAAAATTACATGACAGATTATTGCAACGTCTGAAACCAAAAAAGAAATGCAAAATTCAAAAGTGCACGACTCATAATGCTCATTTGATTGTATAAAATTTTTCAATAGGGTTCCTCCTACGGACGAAACGAATTTATAAAAAAAAAATGGCTCTATTAATTGATATTTTCGCAAGCTACAATGTTTTCAGGTTTCACACTTGATTAACGGGTTTTTTTTTAAACAATTTTTTTTTCGTTTCTGCTCCAGTAAATCAATTTAAAAAAGTACAGAATTATAATCTCCATTCAATTATCTATACAATGGTATATAAATTAAGTAGGTTCTGTGTACTAGCAGGAGAGTAACAATAAAAACAGTTGCAGAAAGGCGGCGAAACAAGTTTTTCGATACTAAAACACTCTATAATGCTGCGCATTATGAGTCGTGCAAAAGGACAGAATCTACTAGCCCCGGCTAAATCATACTAAAAACTTAAGACGCAGTTTCTATGTTGTACACTGTCTTGGCATTAACGGACCTGAAATATTTGCCTTGACACTGTCACATATCACTGTCAAATATTTAAAAAAAAAATTAAAAAAAAAAAAAAAAAAAAAAAAAAAAACTTCATGCACAAGTAAAAATATACCGTACAAAGGCGGACTTAATGCCTGAGGCATTTTCTACCAGTCAACCTTAGGGTGATGCAGAGACAAAACATGGCAGGTGCAACAAAAGGGATTGATAACACGAAATTAACTATAAAATACAAGAATAAATACATACATAAATACATACATATAAATAGTATAAACAGAAAAATCTTTGTCAGGAGAAATAACGATCGGTAGAGGAGAAATAACGATCAGTAGAGGAGAAAACGAATCCATCAAATCACCGCTGGGATGTTACCACACGAAAAATAAAGCCAAATAACATTACGAAATTAGTGACATAAAATTTGTTTCATGACATTAATTTAATTAACAATTTCACGTGTAAACTTCTAATTTCATGATGCATCCGTTCATTTCATGAAATATATATAATATACTTTCGTGCTAAGCGCGATTTAAGATAAAAGTAATGACGCGCAACTAATTTAACAGTCAAATTCAACGTGTCATTAGTGTCGCGAAAGCACATATTTTGTACTATAATAATATTGAGCATTGCAAAATAAAGCTTTGATGCTCACGGGGCCATGATTTCGGTCATACTGAATTATTTTACGAAACAAGTTGTACTTTTATTGAAATCGTGAAATTATTTTTGTCATGCATGCAATTACTGTTATATAGTATAATGCAGATGGTAGTGAGATTTCGCAAATCATAAGAGCTTTAATCTCGAGAAGTATAAATAGAAAGCTAAATACACATGAGGGACTTTATGTGTGACATTATGTAAAACCCTTTAAAGTAAAATAAATCATATAAGACTGCACAATTTGCAAATTGAATCCAAACTTTTCAAAACAGCAAAAATAAATTAAAGTAAATATTTATAAAGAAACTCGACTCAACTAGCTTTACCTGCCCCGACTTCGCACGGGTAGCACTAAACCCAACCTACCCTACCTACCCTACCTACCCTACCTATCCTACCTACCCTACCTACCCTACCTACCCTACCTACCCTACCTACCCTACCTACCCTACCTACCCTACCTACCCTACCTACCCTACCTACCCTACCTACCCTACCTACCCCTACCCCAAAATCAGCTAAATCGGCCCAGCCATTCTTGAGTTATAAAATTACAACGAAAACTGGCATTGATTTTTATAGATATAGATAAAAGGGAAATGGTGAAAACAAAGTCAGGCTCATTATTTTTGGTCTCGTCATGTTTTTTCGTATGTAAAATAATACGGTGCTATTAACTTTCCAGCTTCGACCGAAGGCTTAGCAATGATAGAAAACATTATGGAAAGAATTGCCCACACAACCGGAAAAGATTCGTTACATGTCAAATCAGTAAATATGACTACAGAAGACAATCCTATACCAGACCTTATAGAACATCTAAAAAAGGATTCAAACTACAACGAAAGACTAGAAGAAGTAAAACAATTTAACAATAACAATCGGTGGAGGAAACGTGCATTGAAACTTATGCCAATGAATTACGAGTTATTATACATTGGACCATACAATTCACTTATATCCATTTATCACGCGGATGGGTCTGTAATGATAACTCATGGAGGAATTGAAATGGGTCAGGGTATCAACACGAAAGTTGTTCAAGTATGCGCCTACATGCTTGGAATTCCCTTGGAAAAAATCAGCGTTAAGCCGAGTTCTAGCTTTACTTCTCCAAATGCTATGGCGACTGGAGCCAGTGTTGGTAGTGAATGCGTATCATTTGCCACTATGAAAGCCTGTGAGATTCTTTTGGAAAGATTGGCTCCTTTAAGAGAAATGATGGGTAAGCCTTCGTGGGAGGATCTTGTACAAAAAGCTTATGTGGTGGGAGTTGATTTGCAAGCCTCTTACATGTATTCAAGCAAAGACGATGTAAAGCCTTATGATGTATATGGAGTATGTGCTCTAGAAGTAGAAGTTGATATCTTGACAGGAAATCATGATATTAGAAGGGTAGATTTACTGGAGGATACTGGAAGGAGCTTGAGTCCAAAAATAGATGTTGCTCAGGTAGGTTAATATACAAAATTATGATCAATCAAAGGATGATGTTGTTGATATTTTTATTAACAATAAAGTCGTTGATTGTAAGCCTTTCAAATAATTTTAGATCGAAGGAGCCTTTGTCATGGGTCTCGGTTACTGGACTTCAGAGAAAGTGGTTTATGACCCTGAAAGCGGTAGGCTACTCACTGATCGTACATGGACTTACAAGCCTCCAGGAATCAAAGACATCCCAGCAGATTTTAGAGTATATTTCCGAAGAAACTTTAAAAACCCATTTGGAGTGTTAAAATCGAAAGGTTCTATTCTTTTGTGTGATTTTGAATAACTTAATATTAAATTATATTGTGAAAGATTTCTATAACAAAGCGATTTTTCTTTTAGCTTCTGGTGAACCAGCATTGTGTCTTACTACAGTATTAACCCATGCTTTAAGAGAAGCAGTCAGAGCTGCACGTTTGGAAGCTGGTTATGATGATCAATGGTTCGATATACGTACGTAATTCCTTTTCTTTCTCAATATATTTTCTTTTTGTCTTAAGTTCTTGTAATGCGATCTTTCCCAAACTTCGGTACTTCTTTAGTCACAACTGTTTTTTGTAGTGCAGGATTGGTGAGTACAAATGATCTCACAAAAAGAGAAGTAAATATGTAACTGAGTAAACCCGTAAAACACCAATTTCTGTCAGATAAAAACCTTGAGTTTATTCATTCATTTATTCTCTCTATCTCTTGACCTCCTTGTGTGATGTAGGTTCAAGAATTTCTTGAACATCGTTTATCTGTGATTTAAAAGCGTTTATCCTAACGTTGGCAACGTCGCAAATAGCTGTCAAATATTTACCTATTTTGATTAATTTGGCAATATTACTGTATGGAAATATGAAATGTGGCTAACTAGGTAACCAAAATATTGATTATGAAATGCAATAATTAATATCGTAACACCGAATATTTAGTCTTAGATGAAAAAAAAATATTGTAAACATTAACAGTATTTTTTACACCTAAAACTGTTACAACATCAAATCCAATGTTATAATTGCAATTCATTATAAATTGTCTAGTTCGCTAGTTAGCAACATTTCTTATTTCCATAAAATAATATTGTCAAATTAATTAAAACAGCGTAATATTTCACATCTTTTTGCGACGTTGCCCACTTTCAGAATAAACGCTCTTAAAGTTTTAAATTATCACCGTTGAGTGTAGGTTATTCATTTTAACTTTTCCTTACAGCAAATCCCTACACGGTGGAAAATATCTTCATAGCTGCGGACCATAAACTGGAACATTTCATTCTAAAGTAATGATGGGTTTCATAATATGAACATACTTAATGAATTTAGACTCAATTTCTATAAAAACGAGTGCTTAAATAATTATGATTTCGTTAATTGTGAGCAAAACGAAAGAGTTTCGGGGAATCAAAAGGAAGCGTGAAATTTCGAACATTGTTTAATACGGTTGCGGGTAAATTATTATACCTATTTTATTTAAGCCTCAATTCCTAAAATTAAATATTCAATTTCGACACTCATGTTTAAAGCTTCGAACAGACTGGGGCGAATCACGCGCGTGACGCGGGACGGGACGTAATAAATATCTCTTTAAAAGTTCTATCACATAATCCTGTGTTATCGCATGCCCCACGCGGGATTCGCCTCAGTCTGAGTACAGCTGTAAACCGTAAATAATATTTTTGTATTCTTACATAAACGCGAAAAGGCGAATGGAAAAGGTTTTTATTGTTATTAAAGGTATGAACAGCGGGTATGTAAATCTTGATTGACACGGGTGGAATTTCAACATGAATTTGAACGTGCGGAATTTCAACATAAATTCGCACAAAAATATTGTAACACTCAGGTACTATTAATTGTTTTTTTTAAATTATTTTACGGATAATAAAATGGGCATTCTACAAAACTACCTCGTGTTTTTCATTCCTCAAACCACCTACTATTTTCTTAAACGTTTTACAAAAAATCTTTTTTATTTAAAAATAAACGAAAACTCACAAACAAATACAGCCATTAAAGAAGCTATTAGTAAACTTACTCCATTGAAATATTTAAAGAAGTTTTCACCCTTTACTTCGAAATAAAGACAAATTGAATGGTGTACGCTGTAATTTACGGACAAAAGAGTATTTAGTGGTCGAGGGGCGGTTTGATGGCATGTTATTAAGGTTTGGCCTCTATTTTTTTTCTGTCACCAGCCTGTAGGTAAAGTGAAAATAAATAATTTATATTTTCTAAGGGAAAAAAGACATGCAGCGTCTGCACCTGCCTTAAATAAATCGGGATGACATTTTTTATGGATGGAATTGAACCTTCTTTTTACATAATCGTAAAAGTAGGTAAACTAGAAAAACATTTTAGTTTTACACTGAAATGTTAATAAAAATACAATAGACGTATATTTAGGAACCCATTCCGCTTAACTATTCCTATAGAGTCATAAAAAACCCTGTAAGAAATCGACACGTGTTTGACCCCTCAACGAGGCATCCTCAGGATGACGATTGACTTGTCACGAACCCGAACACGGCGTGTTGACACGCAGATGCATAGGAACCTACTACGCATTGGAATGAGTAAATAGCTTCAGCTTTCTTTTGACTGACCGACTCCTTGACAGTACAAAATTGCCTGTAATTATTAGTTTAACTGACGTAAATGCTTTGAGTTTGGTTGGATTTTTGAAATTGCGTCTCCTAAAAGCCATCGACGTTCATCATTTTTGCCGGCTCGTAGTCTATAAACGTTGTCTCTATAGGCAAGGAGTTTGTAGGATACAAGCCGGTTACCGCTATTCCCCATAGTAATATAGACCACGTCATGTCTTTAGAATTACATTCAAGAATAGGAAAAAATATGACCAATAAAATGAGTAATAAAATATGAACAGCAGTAAGTGGAAACGGGTGTATAATAAGCAATACTTCAAAGAAAAAAAATCACAGGCCGCCACGTTTCAGATTGAGAGGTTACAGCTATAGTTAGCATTGACAAGATAATTTCATAGCTCTCCACTTACTTTTTCTTTTTTCTAATAAAATGGCGATTCTGTGGACGCGATTTTTTTTAAACCGTAAGGTTATTCTCTCAAGTAGGTGGCGCTACAGCATTGGGTCATTAATTTGTCTTTGTATTGAAAAAATAAAACAAAAACTTATTTGTTTAAGAACTAGTTGCTCATTACAAAACGTAGATCTCTATGGAGAAGAATGGATTAGAAACTCCAAGGACACTCTTTTAAATCCATATTTACAAAATCCCCATTACATTATTCTTGTAACTTCAACACACACACCTTCCTACATTTATTAGAAATTGCAAAGAATGTCAAGACAATGCGTATACTTCAGAACCACCCCTTAACCGTGACGAGTGCCGCATATCCCACAGTCCGACTGGGGCCGTGGTTAGTACACGTCAACTGAAAACTGGACTTTACTGATAATTTTGGGTAGGTAATTTTTATTCAAACTGCTTTTTTTTTTGTAACTTTACTATTTGTGAAATGTTTAATTAAAACGCAATTGCACCACAAATACACATATAATTAATGCATTTAATGTTAAACGTATTCAAAACATAATTCTGTCTCTTTCTTCTTCAAACGATTGACAGAGATAGAACGATGTTTTAAATTTGCATTTTATGCATTTAGTGATCTGATCTAAGAAGAAAATCTGGTATTTTTACGTGTAAACTATACAATACTTTGAAATTAATATTATTCGTATTGTCGTGACACGTAAATACAATACAAGTGTCATGTTTAATACAGACTAGGAAGCTACTGTTACCTTGTATTATCTTCCTCTATAATATTTAGTTTTATGAAATTATAAGGAGAGTTTAGTTTGGTTTACTATTAATAATGTTCCCATTGAAGAAAAGGTTAGTTTGCTTACCGCGTCAAAATTTAGAAAGTTTTATTAAATAGCGTCCATTTTGAATACTAAAAGTGTATCCCAGAATGAATGAACGTGCAAGATTTTCATTTGGAAGATTTAAGTCTTACCTTTTGGCAATGTACAATTTCCTATAAGTCTGGACTACACAATAGATCCGTGGTCCAGTGGAAACGACTGCGGGTTACAAATTGTATCACTTTACTTTGTGTTAATTATTTCATCATCACTGCTCTTAAAACGGTAAAAGAAAACATCGTGAGGAAAGCGGCATGTTCTAGAACCAAACATTTGAAGACATCTACCAACCCGTACTGGGCCTGCGTGGTGTATTGCGGCCGTCTCCCTCGCACCGAGAGGAGGCCTGTTCCCAGCAGTGGAACCGTTATGAAAGAAAGAAAAAAAATATTTATTTGATGAAATGATTTTTTTTTTTATGATGAATTTGATGATAAAATTATCTTTTTTATGCACGAGTTACCTAACAGGTAACTCGTGCATAAAAAAGATAATTTACTCGAGTGGAGCAATAAAATAAAACACAATAGATTTTAATATAATCACGAGCACAAAATAGAAATAGTCGGCATCTGCTGGCACGACACGACTGTGAAGAAGGCTCCCACTCGGCATAATGTGCTATGGGGATCCACAGCACAGCGCAAATTTTCAGTGGTCACCCGAAAAAGGCGTAGGGCAAGCAAGTCAGGTTTAATGAATTATACTAAAACAGGTAACAAAATAAAAGAAATGGTACTTATAATGTAATGCTACTATACAACCAATTATATGAATAAATATGATTAAATAATATAAAAATAATTATCTGCAGGCATCACCGTGAGTGCATAAAAAATGTACCCACCTAAAATATGATTATTACTATATTATCGAATAATAGGCTGATTATGCAAGATACACAATAAAAATCTAGATAAAACTTCGATCTTCACAACATAATTCAGAATCACATAATATAAAAAGAAAATTTATCTAAAGACAGCATGTCGTTCGGGTGTACTTATGTCCGCCCACTGATTAAAAGCAGTGCACTATCGCAAGTCGCTTCCCAACCTTCTTGTCACGCGGACACCTGCACGTACGTACTTATCGTTTATTTCATACTTGCTGACACGACAGACGATGTCCTGTCCAATCTTCAATAAATCATACAAACATCCCATAGAAAAAGGACGTTCAGTTGTTTCCAAATTTGAAAGATTTTCGGGAAACCCATCCACTTTTGTTTCATAAAAATCTTATTCGGAATATTTCGAACGTTACAAAACAAAAATTTGCCGCATCGCTCCAGCCGTTCTCGAGTGATGCGCTTAATACCGAACAGCATTTCATTTTTATTTATAAAGACTTAATCAAAGCTCAATTCTGCCCTTTATGAAAAGGGGAATTTGCCCCGCAGTGGGAAAGTTACAGGCTGGTATTGTTAAAACCCCTCTTTTGTATTTTTCATGTTTTGGAGTGTAGGATTAAAAAATAAATGTGTCAAAACTATCAAGGAGTTGGATGAAAAAAAGGTACCTTTAAAAAACAAATGAGGTATATAAAGGATATGAGGATATAATGAGAGGAGTTTGGAAAAAATATATGAAGACAAAAGTGTGGTGGATCAGCAATACAAAATTGGTATACCTACTAAGGAATACAGGATTACTTCTTAAAAGCATGACTTCAGAAACCATTATAACGTTGAAAACTACATAGGCATGACAGCAATTTCATTATCCGACGGCTAATGATTAGTAACCCACCTTGAAGAGCATATTTCTTGTAGTTGGTGAGTAGGTAGATGAAATAATTGTTGATATAATATGGTGATATGTCATGAACAAGTTGGAGATCGCAAAATATAACTTTCGCATCAGTATCACCGCTATTGATAATCACCAGAGGGCATAGACATGTGGCAATCGCTTTCATAGCGTTTCGTATTTCTACAACGACTTTCAAAGGATTGATATATTTTCTTTATCTTATATCAGTCCCATACATTTTTGACTTTCCATCATCGTGATCGCTGGTAGAATGACACTTTGTCTAGGCCTTCAAGACCATCTAGGCTAGCCAGACCCATTTCATCTGTCTTCAGAGGAGCTCCAAGCGCTTATGGCAGGTGCAACTCCGATCTTGTTTCTTTCATTTTCGTGTGGTTAGTGACTAATCGGGTGTCCAGAGTATTTACGCCGCCCAATGGCCTCTGAATTGGCTTCACATGCCGTCGAGAAATATCTCTCAGGCCGGTTTCCTCACGATGTTTTCCTTCACCGTTTTTAAAGCACGTGATAATTATACAATATGCACATAAATGGAAAAGTCAGAGGTGCCTTGGGTTCTAACTATACCTACCTACCTATGGACTTGGCAGTTTGACGGTCACACCAATCTCTGCTGCATCCGTACTCCATACTCCTTTACCGTGCTCTGTATACTCCGTTAAATCTGCTGGTAACTGAGTCGTACAACTTTCACTCTTACAACCACTAAAGTCTAGCTTTAGTGTAATGATAAGTTGGAGACCATAGTTTATTTTGCCATACACAAATCGGCCTTAGAGATAGCTATCGGCAATTACAATTATTGAAGATGGAGAACTGTGTTGGTTGTGTGATTAGCCAGTAGTATAAAAGATAACGCTATTATCACGTGTCTTGAAAACTTTTTAGAACTGAGAACTTCTTTAGGCGTGTTGAGCGATTTTTGGTACGGGAAGAAAGCCGTCGGCAAAAAGTGATGTTGAACAAATAAAATTGTTGAAGATGGAGAACTGTGTTGGTTGTGTGATTAGCCAGTAGTATAAAAGATAACGCTATTATCACGTGTCTTGAAAACTTTTTAGAAGTGAGAACTTCTTTAGGCGTGTTGAGCGATTTTTGGTACGGGAAGAAAGCCGTCGGCAAAAAGTGATGTTGAACAAATAAAATTGTTGAAGATGGAGAACTGTGTTGGTTCTGTGATTAGGCAGTAGTATAAGAGATAACGCAATTATCACGTGTGTCTTGAAAACTTTTTAGAAGTGAAAACTTCTTTAGGCGAGTTAAGCGATTTTTGGTAAGGGAATATCTTATGGATTCATGTCACGGACACGCTAATGTTAACAATCTATACTGTAGCTGTAGATGAGTATGACGTGTTGTGCGCTTGGCTATTTCATTTATTAGTTAGCTATAATTCATAAAAAAAATTAAAAACTGTTATTTCATAGCTTTAAGGTATTTTTTTTACCGCTTCTTCACCGGTTTTGCTATCACCTTTTAAGGACAGAGGTTCTTTTTTATTTCCAAATTAATCGTTACATAAATAATCAAAATTTCGTAATTGGTACATTCATCATTATTTTGAATACAAATATGAAATTACATAAATGTGTATTCAAAATAATGATGAATTAGCTAATTAATTAAAACGTATATGATTTCTCGAAGCAAATTATAATTATAACGAAAGACTGCACGATCCCGGTAAATGACCCCAAAAATATAAGATCCGACTTACCAAACATAATCCCTCTGGACCAGTGAAGGCCTTAATTATGCCCAAAACTCCATTTCCCAGATTCTTGTAATATTACGTAATTCTTAGAAAAATCCTTCGTAATAATACAGAAACATGGTAATTTTAGAACATGAAGCATCATGTTTCTTAAAAAATCACAAATCTACTCCTGCCCCCATTCAAAGTAAATCATGTTTTAAAAATCAATTCAAATTCATTTCAGGAATACACCCATATCAAAATTTTAACCAGATTACAAATGAATGAATTATTTGTAATCTGGTGTTTTTAATTATAAACTATAAAAAAAAATATATAAATGAGAACTTTATTATTATATTTTTCTATGGATGTGTTGTCACAATATTGTTCTACAAATGTTACTTGGCACACAGGACCCTTGGGTCACATCGTGAGACGAATTTGTGTTCTTGGTATATTTACCAACTAGGTAGAAACTGGAGTCAAATGAATAATGACATCACCGAACAGAGTTCCGGTTGGGTCCCTGGAAAGATTCAGTATTTTTTTTAAGAAATGCAGATTTTATCTTTTGTACAGCTGTTAATTAAGTTCGTGCATTCAGAGTGTTGTTAACATCGCAAATACTGACAAATACTAAACTGTTTTGACTAATTTGTCCATATTTATATATTTTAAATGATGAAATAACGCTCTGAACACTGAATATTGTACTTGACTTGAATATTGGAACTCTCAAAATGTTTTTTTCATAACTAAAACGAAATAATCATTGCTGCCACATTAATTATTTCACTTCATAATTAATATCTTTGAGCACTACAAGGCGATATTTGATTATTTCATTTAGTAACCGTCTCTGTACCAGTGTACCCGATCGCATTTCTCATCGCCATCAATGTGGAACTTCCGAATTTGCACACTGACAAACAACACACAACCTAAACCACTGAATTCCTTTTATAAACAAAGGAAGGATTTTTGAAAAATCATCACTTTTAAAGGGGTTATATATAAGAAATGAAAATGGAGAATGGCAAAAAAGCCTAGGCCGGCGCAAAAATTTATTTCTCAGATTTTAAATTTAAATTAGTATAGGTATTCTCAGTTGTCATCATTGCTGAATTCAGTGGCCAACATATTTTATTTGCCCATTGCAGTTGCTTAGCTGGTGCTCAAGGGAACTAACGAATTTTTTTGTAAAAAGCTTTCAATACCTAATTGTAATTATTTCTTATGATTATCGTATGCAGAAATTCAAAAGTATGAGTGCTTAAATGTAAAAAATAATATGAGTTCATTCCATAATGATGATGATGATGATTTTTTTTAAATCCTTTCATTGTTTTAAAAGGAACTCGGTGGTTTAGGCTATGTTATTTGTCAGTGAGCAAATTTAAGGTTTCTTATAGTAAATATTGACAAATTAACCAAAACAACGAAATATTTGGCAGCTATTTGCCATGTTGCCAAGTTTCTGAACGCCTACTCTTAAAGAACAACTTAGAAGGTTTGGAACTGTAGACTACAGGAATGGTGATAAACTCAATGACTGAGATTCCTGAAATACTGAGATGTCGTCATAACGTCAAGCATGTCAGTTCACGTGAAGACCACGAATTAAATGTAGCTAACCAGAATCACTTCTTCAATACTAAAAATAATTAACTTCGAAGTATCAGTTTTCTCTATAATACTCGTAATGCTATAAAAAGTACAAGATCATTAGCCAAATTAAATGGGAGAGGGTGCTGACTCCTGACATACAGGTACACCTAGTTCAGGAGTCAGAGGATTCAAACAAATTCCTGTAACATATTTTGTCAATAAAGAATTATTTGATTATTTGATAAAAGTACCCTCGAACACACCACCGCACCTACATACATCTTATTACATCGTAAATCAATTTTCCCTAACATGACTCGGTAATTTTCTCTTCAACTATTGTCATCGTCAATGCCATAAGCTTGAAGTAAGCGTACTCAAGGAAAGTGCATGTGAACCGACACACATTTCACTTATGGTGATTGCTTTCCCATCAAAGAAATGCTATAATGCAGCTATTATCAATAACTTGATTGATTGATATCATTAATGGGCAGTTCTAAGGACTTGTTAATTGAATGATCGTCGATCAAGGTCGGACAAATGTTATAAAATTGTGTATTCTGAAAAAATATTAGTCACGAAAAAAACTTACTGATTTGATATTAAACTTTACTCAGATCAAGATTTAAATTAGAGGCATGAGGAACAGAGTGTAAAGTTCACTCATTCTCTTTAGAAAAGGGGGGATCCTCCGACCGGACGTGTGTCGTGTCTGGTGGGCAACTGCCCAACGATTGATGTCCCAAAGTTATATATGTTATATATGTTGATCGCGCGGTAAACTTTGCTTGCGCGATGCAGGATGCAGGATTGGTGTGACGTCAGGATTTTGTGTGACGTCAGGTCATTGATTCGTAGTTCGCATGTGGCGATGAATATGTCGCCACAGATTCATAACTCATCATCATTCTCCTGCTGTTATTCCAATTTATTTCAACAACATCGCGATTTGTCTTTTTCTTCCATAGTTCTCTATTAGTCGTCATCTCGGTTCCCTCCCTGGAGGGAAAATCCTATAGCATTTTGGTATAAATTCGTGACAAGTACAGTCAGCTGCAAATAAATCACACTCCCTAGACCACCTCCCCTTGACCTCCTCCTGGGTCACCTCGTCGGGGTGAAATTTCTCCGCAGCTGACTGTACAATGAGTACTTTATACACTTATCAAAGTTACGCAAAAATGTGCCAAAGCACACTAGGAGCCGCGGCGGGCCACACCGAAACGCAGTTATTGTTTCAAACACATTCAAATTTTGGATTCGAATTTGAACCGTTTCCGTTCAGTGCAATAATGCCCAAATGTGCGTAAGCCCTAAACCTACAAGTTATTTTGAAATTCTTACTAGGTTAGCGTCAGAACAACACACAATCAAGTGCGTAACCTCATATTCGACTTCCATTCAGATTATAGTCTCATTTTTAATCCATCAACCTCAGCAAAACGTCCACTACAACAAATAAGGCTGCCATATACACTGTCCCTTGAGGTAAGCCATTATTATCAACTCAGTCGCGAGCAGACTTTCAAGTGAAATTTTATTATCATTTTGCATGACCACAAATTATGTGGTAGTGGTTATTCGACCCACTGCTGGCCATAGCCCTCATGATAGAGAATGTACAAACATTTATGGAACTTTACCTTAAATCCCAAATGCATATTAGTCTTATAAAAATCTTACAGATAAATGGGTCATCTGAAAATTCATCAACTTTGAGGCAGCCAGAACATCTTCAAAAGAGATATTAGAAGTAAAATAAACTTCTGTATTAATCGATAAAAGTTTCGATTACCCAATCAATACCACACTAAAACTGCAGAAAAGCGTTTTTCCCTTCTTTGGTTCCCCTATTACAAAGAATATATTTCAAACTACCCGCGGCTTCGCCCGCATGGACCCAAATTATTTTTCTAAAACAAAAGTAGCCTAAGTTATTCCTTATAACATCAGCTATCTGCCAGTGAAAGTAGGAGAAGATTAGCCGTAACGTACAGACAGACAGACAAGTTACAGACAGACAATTTATTTTTATAATTACCTTATACAGGGTGGCAGGAACATCGACGTGAAAACTGATACCATGGATTCAGTACATGATTCTGAACAATACATTTTGACCGCGTAGGTACTGCAGTTGACTATGAAACAGCTAATTTAAAAAAAAAATCGACGAGATATTTCAACGCTGGCGTTTAGAATCATGTACATTTACATTTTTTCATTTACATTTACATACCATGTATATTTTCATATGCATTTAGTAAAAAGCTGTTATTTTGACATTACAAAGAGACACTTCAATTTATTTTATTGGTATTATTGTATAGAGTTTAGATTGAGACTCGACTAGACGGTATCTACTAGAACAATGGTATCAACTAGGCCCCTCGTTCACGATCCTTTCAAGAGTAAAAGTTACAGACTATGGTGTTAGTAAGTCGTCGCGTCGTTTACGGACCACCACTGAAATAGCACTGTACCATCCTGGCTACTCATTGGTAAATTGATTCAGTAACTGGTTATTTTGAGTAGCATCATGGATGATCGGCCTTATTCCTGTCATTTAATATTTCTTCTTTTACAGAGCAATCTTACATTCAACATGCAGCTGCCCAAGGAGCTGAAGTATGCGGCGATCGCGGGCGGAATGGCAGTGTTCGGACTCATCTTCGGATGGGTCCTGTTCCCTGTCATACTCAAGAGCCAGCTTAAAAAGGTAAGTTTTCTTTATATCACACCGCCTGGCCACGGGGACTGGCGTCGCGAACGGCAGTGCGTCTTGTGAGGCGGCAATTCATGCGGCAAGGTTTGCACGTCACGAGCGGTAGCCTTCGCCGCCGCGACCAACCAGTAGGAATATAACGAAAGTGAAATATCAGTAATCATTATTTCGCGGCGAATACAACTCAGTTTGGTTTCTGCACTATTCGTCGTGTCTGCCGCTCAGGGATTTTTTTTTAACTTTCCTCAGGGAATCTTCAGAAGCATCCGATATATTATGTTGTACACATAAATAATGAAAGCTAAGCATAAGCTTTATCGCGTTTTAACCATTCTTCGAAAAATTCCAATTTTGTCATAGTTACGACTCGTTCTGAAACAAAGTAAATAATTTTACTTGCGGGCATTTTCGGGAGCCATATTATATATGAATCTATGGCTGAATGTTGTAATTATAACATACAGAAGAATCAAACTGGATACATTTGGATAAAAAAAGTTGCATACCTTTAAAGTTTAAAATTAAGGAAAAATATGTGGGATTATTTTAACATACTTTTATACTCAAATTACAGCAAAAGGCTACATTTCTTTTTTTTTAAACAAGTCAAAAGAGTAAGTACATACCTTCAACAGTAGAATCTATCACAAAAAGTCGTTTCACGTTACTATCTATTCTAAGAGATGTTGTCACAAGTGTGCCAAAAAAGCGACTAATTTTTGCAAATGCAAATTGCACTCCCTTTTTAATTGACATTGAACCCTCCACAAAATTACTTAATGAGATGACAAACAAATTATTTCTTTGAATTCCTTACCTGGGATGGGTTCTTTATAAGTTGTTATCACGAATTCCTGGAAATGAAGCCATGAATTTTGTCCCGCTGGCTTGTACTAAACGAAATTCTGTGGGTCGCTTAAATGGCCAAAACAATTTTTTTTTAACGTTTTACGTTTTTGTTTGTGTCAGGGTTTTTTTAACTTTATTTCCTACCTTTTAAACTTTATATATTACTGGTAGACACACTACGATCGACACTTGCCTCGCTGAAATCTGTGCAGCTGTACGTATTTTTCCCACAGTCAAGCTAGCTACCAATTCATCCTCATTTCTCTTTCCTTCTCCACCATAAGACCCTGATCACCATCTATCTATAACCTATTCATTGAGACCATTGCAATGCCCATTCATGATACCTCTGGCTGTAAGTTGGTGAGGGAGTTGAGTACCCTGAAAATTCCAGGCAATGCCGCAGCATCAGTTCAAGGTTACTATGTTCTTCTAATATCATTGAAGTAACAGAATAAAAAATTACCAAATTTAGACTCAATCAAACTAGATATTAAGAGCTAATAATCTACAAATTTTCTTGAATCATAGCTTAGAACACTCACGATCAAGTCACCTATCAAACAAAAAAAAAATCGGTTCAGCTGTTTGGGAGATACGACGCCACAAACAGACACACAGATGCACACGTTAAACTTATAAACCCCTGTTTTCGTCAGGGGTTAAAAATAGTACCTACTGCTTGCAGACGTCAAGAAGTCAAAAGGCTTGCCTTTGTTTCCAGACATAATTAAAAGTACAAGATAATTTCATCCTTTAATAATTTGCATATTTAACATATTTATTTTGAAAGGGATAAGAATTTAATACGAGTTGAACAAAAAACATTATATTATGTACGTACATCATAATATGATTATCAGAGATTATCAGATAAATGTAGAAATTTTACAAAGGGAGACACAATGGGTGGTCTTGTCGCTAAAAGCGATCTTTTAAAGATAACAACAAAGATTAGTTTGGAGAAGATTGTGGAGTTTCTAACCGGCTCTTCTCTATAGGAAACGACCAACTGTAACCGTGCACCTAGCTTCTGACGGTTCATAAGCACCCATGTAGGTTTATGTGAAATAAAATATTTGACTTTGTTTTTTTTAACTAATCGCTTGAAATTATGTAAGAAGACGTACCTACTCAAATAAGGTAACTGGGTGCATTAAAATTCCCTCCAAGAGAGGTAATACGTTACTGATTCGCTACATTTTTACCACGACATGATGATTTCGTACCAATAGAATCACTAAGTATTGGCATCTTTATGCAAGATAACGCTCGTCCTCAGATCAGATTGCGACTCGATCAGCTTGGATAGTGTTTGACTACCTTGATTAATGTTTTCAAAACAAAATTGTCAGAGTGGTTACAAAAAAAGTGTTTCCACAGCATAAAATAATTTTTAGAACATAAAAATATTTGTTAGAGTACCTTTATTTGGTAAATTTATTGTAAATTAATTAAGGACATTTATATGTGATAATAATGTAATAATAATAATAAATTTAATGTAATAACAATGTAATAATAATAATGTACTAATAATTAGAATCTACATTGTGATTATATGACTTTTTAAACATGATTCATTTGCACGCTTGCTTGCAGGCAGAATACAATAACTTTAAGGCTGTAAGATCTTCCCTTGTACACCATGTATTTTCTTGCAAATAAACAATTTGAATTTGAATTTGAAGATGTCGCTATCACGAGGATGGAGTGGCCAGCACGCAGCCCAGACCCGAAACCCATCGAGCTTGCCTGTGACGAACTGAAACGAAGTGTACGCCAGTTAAATTCCCCTCCAATCACCATTAAGTATTAGTACATCACTGTTGGTCTCGTGGTTACAAGCGCAACTGCTGATCGTGTGGGGTTTAATTCCCAAGTTGAGCAAAGTGTTATTGGGTTTTCTATTAAGAATTTCTCAGTAGCAACCTGGAGTTTGAAAGTTTGTGCTGTGACAACCTCGTGCCACGCACGTAATGTCACTGGTCCTGCGCCTGATCTCTAGTCGGTCATGTCAGATTGTCGTCCTATCTAGTCAGATGGGACGACAATCCGACATGACTCTTATAGTCATAAAAGTAAAAGAACAGAGAGTGGACCACTGTTTGCGCACACACTTGTACTCTATAATATTTCCTGCCTACTTGGCTAATCTCCATTAAGATTGGCCACTGTAACCAAGATTCGGTCGGGTTTTTTTTTTGTTCTTTATTTACTACAATCTGTCTCCTTCATGGGAAATTCAGAAGTATGTCGGTTGGTGTTATCGCTGGCTCACTCAGTATGTGACCTGTGTCACATCCTCATTGTTTAAACAGTAGTTATATTTACTGTGATTGGATTAGGTCTTAAGGTATTTTGCGCGTTAATCGACGCGGTTTGTTGTGATTCTCCATTAGTGACCGAGCCAGAGTATTTGGGTGTTGTTGGATTCGTTCTTTATAGGACTTAGTATGGCGTACGATTTCCTGCTTCACAGTGGGCATTCGTAGGTAACGGTGTAGTAGTTCGTTGGGTACAAACCAGGGCGCGTTGGTTATCAAAGGAAGATATAATATTATTTTCTTAAAATCTCTTCTCAGGAAATGGCGCTATCAAAGAAGACCGACGTCCGTAAGATGTGGGAGCAGATCCCCTTCGCCCTGGAGTTCAAGGTCTACCTGTTCAACTATACCAACGCTGAGGAAGTGCAGAAAGGAGCCAAACCTATCCTTCAGGAGGTCGGACCTTACCATTTTGAGTGAGTAGTTACTATTTTTTTTTTGACTGAGAACACCCGCGGATTCTGCGAAAGACAAATTGTTTAAGTTTGGAGAATGGACAGCATCGTTTCCGTATCTGCCAATTATAAAACCTGTTATCATACATCCGGTGGTATTTTCCTCGGTTATTGGTCATCTTCTTAGCGGTCATTGAGAGTACGATGATGAGAAAATACTTCTTGAACTATTCGAAACTAAACCAAGAGCTTTACGCATTCGTTGCCATAGAAATGAATAAAAAACGAGCGGGCCTTACATTAGTCGCACAAGATGTGTAACATCTGATATCTACCACGCTGACAGTACCAACCTCTCGGAAAATGGGTTGGTACCATCTAACGCCCAACTCTAGCACCGCGCGCACTCATTGATCAAATTAAATTCCTCGCTGCCCTGGGTTCCTGTAACACACTTCCGTCCCTTTTCCCGAAATCACTCCCACAGATTGCAGGAAAGCAAGAGGAAAGGTGTTACAAATCAATCAAAAATCGCATGTACTCGTATTTAGTTATAATATCACCGGTGCCCAGACTTTTCTTAAAGAAACACAGCTATTGTTTAGTGAAGGAACCGGATAACGCATTCCACAATGATATTTACCATTACACAATGAAATAATGATTCAGTAGGCACAAATGCACAAATGCACAACATTTAACACATAATTGAAAACATTTACGCAAATGATCACGTTACTGGAAAACCTGTAATTCTGACTAAAGACTTACAATTAAACTAAATGCTAATAAAGGAAGCTCACAGTTTAATAACATAGTATTTCATTCATGACAAAGACTAGTACGGGTTTGTTAATGATACCATTATGGAGAACTTTGTAACTAGTTGTTATGTCCACGCTATATTGCGTGATGTAAGAGACACACCTGATGTTCTACTCCCTAAGCACGAAGTCCGTAGTTCCTGCCGAAGTTACGGGTGTATGCTACTCCGTGTCACATACGGACATAAGATTACTTCGGATTTGGAACTAAGAATGAATGACAACACAACTTTACTGTTGTCCCTACGCCTGATATGTTTTTGCCGGTCCGATATATTTAATTTGACACTTGTTTTGACGGATCA
Organism: Agrochola macilenta; assembly: GCA_916701695.1. Taxonomy (NCBI): domain Eukaryota; kingdom Metazoa; phylum Arthropoda; class Insecta; order Lepidoptera; family Noctuidae; genus Agrochola; species Agrochola macilenta. The sequence continues at coordinate 5,458,543 of OU753569.1, forward strand.
ACTACTTTTGGACGGGCCCGTATCTTCATTGACGGACTTGGACAGTAGACCACCTGGGGTGGAGAAAGAATGAAATGCAGATGAAACTAGTGGCAAAATCGAGGTTCTGACAAGGGTGCGCTAGGGTACGACAATATTCCTAAAACGCTTCGTCTTAATTTTTCGTATGGCTATTGACTAACCTGGTGTCAAAGTTTTTATGCCGCCCATGGGCCTCTGACTTAGCTTCACGTGCCGTTGAGAAATATCTCTCAGTTATGCCTGTTATGGTGTCTTCACGATGTTAACCTAATATAATATAATATAGCCCTCTTTCTCTATCCTACCTTGCTGTGCCCGACAGGGTCCACAATGATCTAAAATTATGTATATTTTATAATGTACCTAGGTACCACCTATGCTAACATTGTGGAACGCAAATAAATATATTGAGTATTGAGTACCTTCACCGTTTTTGAAGCAAGTGATAATTATACAATACGCAAATGAATCCGAAAAGTCAGTGGTGCGTGCTTTGGGTTCGAACTCGAGACCTATGACTTGGTAGTGCGACGATCACGCCACTAGGCTATCAGTGCTAAAACGCTAAAACATCGGATTATGCCACGGTTACTCTTCAGCTAAACGCGAAGACCTGTAATTGGCTGTCAGATTATCATACTGTTATTTATCAACATTGTATTTAGCTGTAAGTCTTCCAAAGTCCTTAAATAAATCAATCAATCTGCCTAGCCTTTTCCCAACTATGTTGGGGTCGGCTTCCAGTCTAACTGGATGCAGCTGAATACCAGTATTTTACATGGAGCGACTGCCTATCTGACCTCCACAACCCAGTAACTGGGTAATACGATACCCCATGGTAAGACTGGTGTCAGACTGAAAGTCCTTAAATAAATAAATAAAAAATTTAAAAAAAACTCTGAAGCATGACATTAAACAAAAGACCAAACAAGTAATGATTTGTGCTTCAAGATTTAAGTCCTACCGTGATGAATGTGATTTGTGAAGTTGCAGCACATGAGGAAAGAAACCGGAGCAGTCCCTCATATGATCACGCAGAAGTAGATATTTTAGGTTTCTGCATGAGTTTGACGGCAACCTACGTGGACTTAAATTACTAATTCCAAACCACAGCTGCTACTCGTAATAAGTAATAGACGTTGCTCCGATTCCCAAGACTTTATGGAAAAATACGATTCTAGTAATACTGGTCACTTAATCACCTTGAATTGCGTAGGTAGGTTATGATTTTTATAACATTACTTTCCAATGTTTTGCCAATAATGGCATGAAACACAACAAAGGTGGCAATTTTGCATATGGGGTGAATATTTTATTTCAATCGATACTGGCGGCGCATGTAAAACTCTAGGACATCAAAGAAAATATGAAATATATGCGATAAATGTGTTAGTAATTTTTGTTTTTCTTTTCATTTTTATAAAGGTGAGTCTAGAGCATTTATTTGTAACAAAACATCAAGCCGCTCGTAAGGCGTGTATAGACGCGTGTGTAATGTAACGTGAATTCTGCATATGGACGGGACTACGAGCATTACATGTAAACGCTCGCGTTGATCCATCGGCTGGTTTTTACCGCGAACACAAAGGCTCTCGCAGCCGCACACATACAGGATTCACATTGAGTTTGTATGCCACACTATTCCCATTACATTACACATTACACGCGTCTGTACACGGCTTAATGTGTCACCGTTTCACGAACCGAACAATGAGCACGACGGTTTGTTACAACTTGATTTTACAAACAAACGCGCCAATTTGTGTAACATTTCAACAAGCAGCACACGCCATCTGCAGGTCCGACATTTTAACGAAGAGTAAACGAAAATTACATTCATTATGAAAATTACTTCGACCACCGTGTTGAACATTTATAAGAAACGTTACATTACATACAAATGCTTTTTTTTTAATTGAGCTTTTGCTTATACCTATTGTACCATTCATAACAAGGTTATATTACATGAAAAAGCTCGAGAAAACGCTTTACTGTATACCTACTTACTTTTAGAGCTTCTTTAGTATTTTCTTTATTGGAAGCTGTTTGGCAATTTGGTCCTATAATCCTTTTTTGCGCTAGACACTGGCGATAAAGTGTTAGCAATTTATTGTTGCTGTCACACAATTCTTTTCCATCTACTTGAGCTTTCTTTTCTAGGGTTCTGTAGCTCAAAAGGCAAAAACGGAACCCTTATAGAATCACTTCGTTGTCTGTCTGTCAAGACCCTTTTTCTCAGAAACGCGTGGAGGTATCAGTTGAAATTAATATCAAATACGTAGGTTTATGGTCCCTTGGACCTCTAAAATCATCTAGCTTCTAAGTCGCAAATAAGCAATAAAAATAACGGCCATTTATGCGACATCATTTTGATACTCGCAAACCAGGGTACCTCCCGTTGGCCTAGAATCATGAAATTTGGCAGTGTTTCACAGCACATGTAAAGGAAAAAATCCGAAATCGTTAAATTTGTAATTTTATCACGCTTTTTTTTAAATTACAAACTTACATTGACATTATTTTGGAGAATTAAGAAAGTGTTTTTCAACTAAAATGTTAAGTTTGTTTTTGTAATAAATTCATCCCAACTACGGAACTCATCCTTGTGCGTGGTCCGATACGCACTTGTTTCAATTTTGATAAATTGTATTATTGAATTGGTCCTATGATCCACTTTTCGTTTAGCCACAGGTATATGTTTTTCAGTACCTTTTCTCGGGAATTGAAACTTTTCGTTTTTGGATACAAAAGCTATAACTAAAGTATTCTTTTTGTCAGCGAATGGAAAGAGAAGGTGGAAATTGAAGACCACGAAGAAGACGACACGATTACTTACAAGAAACGAGACGCATTCTACTTCAACCCTGAGCTGTCTGCACCTGGACTAACGGGGGAGGAAATTATTGTCATGCCGCATATTTTTGTGTTGGTAAGACCGATACTTTATTGCCTAAATGTAACAAGTTAGTGAAGATGCAGATAAGTGCACCATCTCGCTTGCCGCGTACATGTAATTATAACCTTTTCTATGTGCCGGGTTCCAAAACAAACCTCGGACACTTCGCCGTTTTGCCAAGGCTCTGTAGGCAGTATATCGAAGCATCGAAGCGTGATGAATTGTACATTACATGCAAAATGTCAAAGTTTAAAAAAGGTTTAAAAGCCATAAATATCCAAGCCATAATTCAATAATTTTGTGTGTTGTCTTTTATGATTATTATTTTATTTTTATTCTTAATGTTTTTATTATTAATTTGTTTTGTATCTCATTTTAATTCGATTTCTGATATCATGTTGTATGTTGCGATTTATGCACTGTTATATTATCGCTTTGTCAAACTTAATGTTTTACCTAGATTATAAGAGAATGATGTGGTCTCCTATAATTGGAAGCGCACACTGTATTTGTCCCTATTCCTAAATTGTAAACTTGCATGTAATTGTGTAGACTCTGTTGGAGATCCAATAAAAAAAAAAAAAAGAAAAAAAAGATAATCTTTATTACGACTTTTACTTCAAAAGTTGACTTGAAAAGAACTAAGGAAAAATAAATATAAACCTCAAGCTTTTCCATGTAATTCAAAGATTGAAGATATACCTACTCTTCACTAATATTCCTAACTAATATAATAAATGCGTAAGTTTGTTTGTTTGTTACGCTTTCAAGCTCAAACGGCTGAACAGAATTGAATGAAATTTGGCACATAGGTTTATAGATGCAAAACAGATTTTAAACGTTTTAAGCTATTGGGTTTTGAACCGTCTTTTTGGTTTAAAACTATTTAAAACCACACTTAGCGGTTTAATAATGATTTTAAATGTTTTATTTAAATAAAATGCCGTATCCACAAAAAACACGCTCTACTAGTTTCATTTAACAATGAAACAAATAGGGTACCTACCTTTCCAAAATTAAGAGTTTTTTTTTCAGGGCATGGCGTTAACAGTCCATCGAGACAAACCGGCAATGTTGAACATGATCGGGAAAGGTATAAACGGTATCTTCGACAGCCCCACCGACGTTTTCATGAGGGTCAAAGCCTTAGACATTTTGTTTAGGGGCATCATGATCAACTGTGCGAGGACTGAGTTCGCTCCGAAGGCCATTTGCACTGCATTAAAGAAGGAAGGCGTTGGACTGGTTTTGGAAGCTAATAATCAGTTCCGGTTCTCAGTTTTTGGAACGGTAATTATTTTAACGCTACCTTATATTATTTATTTTATTTAAAAAAATGGGCCTGCCGCGTAGTCGTTAACTGTTATAGGCCCAGAAAGAAATGGCGGGATGAGCTGGACTCCTTCAGACATATCAACTCGGAAAGGGTTCGTCACCGTTTGCCGCAGTTCGTGAGGTTGTCCCGAGGCGAGGCGATACGATATGTTACGATGCCGAATAGTATGCGTTGCAGTAGAGAGTTTCATACAAAGAATACTGAATGGCTCGGGTTGAGACGGTGACGATATCTTTCCGAGTTGATATGTGTGCTATTTCTTTTATAGGATTGGTCCGCAATCGCAGTAGACCGGGGAAAAGTGGAGAGAGGGAAGAGAGGTCTTTGCCCTGCAGTGGGACAATAAAGGCTTATAAAAAATAAGTAATTGTTTACAATTATTTAATTATTCTTCTGTTAAATGGGACCCTTGTAAACTTGTTCCATTCTGATGACAATACATTCGAATAGGTACCTACGTTGTCTATTTGTTTGAGTTATGAGGTGATTTATAGCTCACTAAGCTGACTAATTGCTATTAGTCAGCTATAATATCAATTTTGTCAGCTTATTCAGCTATAAATCAGCTCCAGCATTGCCTGAGGTCACAATCTTAACTCATGATGACAGCTGTTTTATGAAAAAGTACAATATCTACGCGGTCAAAATGAATGAAACAGCAGATATTTTTTTCATAACTGACGAAAAATTTCAACATAGTTCAGAATCACGTACCACCCTATTTATACATACATATAACTAACTATTTACACTTCTTTGATCGTGTGGTTAGTGACTAACCTGGTGTCACAGTTTTAAAGCCGCTCATGAGCCCCTGACTTGGCTTCACGTGCCGTCGAAAAATCGCCCTGTATAGTTTAAACACTTTGTGTTCCAATTAGAACTTTACTGAACTAGTGAAATAAAGTAAGTACTGGATTGTAGGATAAATGTTAACTAAATAAAATATTATTTCACAGCGAAACAACACGATAGATCCTCATGTTATAACAGTAAAGAGGGGCATCAAGAACGTCATGGATGTTGGCCAAGTGGTGGCTATCGATGGCAAGACGGAGCAGGCGGTGTGGAAGGACGCTTGCAATGAGTACCAGGGAACAGACGGAACGGTGTTCCCGCCCTTTCTGACTGAGGCTGACCGAATACAGTCTTTCTCGACTGATTTATGCAGGTAAGGTTACAACACTACCTGCGCCCCGCGGTTTCACCCGCATAAGTCCCGATCTCGTGGGAATATCGGGATAAAAAGTATTCTATGTCCTAATCCAGGTCATGGTCTACCCATGTGCCCAATTTCATCCAAATCTGTTGAGCCGTTTTAGCGTGAAAGCATAACAAACAAACTAACTAATATTATAAACTTTCGCATTTATAATATTAGTTAGTATTTTATCGATTAATGTATTGGAAACGAGCCAAACAATGCCAGGAAAAAAATGTTAAAAAATATCAAATAGTTGTAAGTGACCTAGCAATAGTAACTTTTTTTTTCATAACGCCTTGTAGCTCAGAACCTACAAGCAACTAAGAAATTTTACAGGTCATATTATATAGTTTTATGGTCTCTGTGTTTTTGGAGTTTTATTCTGTAATCGTATTGTAACGAAAATATGGAAAATAAAATAAATCCCAATTAAAAAGAGCGATGAGTTCAAACGCCTACTATAAAAAGTATAGCATTATCACTATTCAGAAACTTAGCACCGGCATTTCAGACACTATTTATTTTTAGAAAAACACTTAAAATTAAAAATATTATAACAATTACAACCCTGCACTGAATATTTTATGAAACATTAATTAGTAAATTTCTCTTAAAAACAAGCCCGTTTTAAGAACAATAAACATAGCGCGTTTTATTAATCTACATACTTTCATTTAAATATGAAAATGCACGAATTAAGTGCATTACTTTTTCTACGGTCACATTTTGAATTAAACGATATTTTTATAAGAAAAAGTTATGGGAACACAGTTTGTTCTCCTTTTGTAAAATACATAAAAACAAACTTTTCTTAAACGGAAATAAATTTCACTACCTTGGTCCTTTCCTACGCACAATTAAATAAATGGTCCGTTGGTCCTTCGGGGCGATTATCCCAGCTTAACGAACAGAGGTCCTTTTTTTTTGTAACAGATCATTCAATAATCTCTCATTTACTTATCTCAGGCATTTTCTTAAGTTAAGAGCGTTTATTCTGAAGGTGGGCAACGTCGCAAATAGATGTGAAATATTTCACTGTTTCGATTAATTTAGCAATATTACTGTGTGGAAATAAAAAATGTGGCTAACTAGCGAACTAGAATATTGATTATGAAATGCAATAATTAATATCGTAACACCGAATGTTTAGTTTTAGATGTAAAAAAACTATTTGGAAACTTTCCAAATGCGTTTTGTACACCTAAAATGGGTACAGCATCAAATTCAATGTTATAATTGCAATTCATTATTAATATTCTAGTTCGCTAGTTAGCCACATTTTTTATTTCCACACAGTAATATTGCTATAAGAATCAAAACAGGTAAATATTTGACAGTTATTTGCGACGTTGCCAACTTTTAGGATAAACCCTCTTGAGCTAATACTTATGCCATGTATAAGATGAATAAAATTAGAATCCGCCACTGATCAGAGAGATGCGGTGTGAATGTCTGCGTAAATTAAAATGTTGAAAGTTCTCCATATTTTGTAAGCCCTAAGAGCTCTTACTCTAAGTCCTAAGTAACCCTTTGTGAGCTCTTACTCTAAGTAATAGGAGCTGCAATTTGACTGTGTTATAACAAATACGACCCTATTCACTTCCTTCTTTCAATCAGATGAGCCAGAGCCTGGCTGCATAGTGCTCCTTTTAATCCAGCTGTCTAAAAATATCGTCTATCAAACTATTTCCATCGGATTGTGCGTTCAAGAGGAGTTTGATGACTACTTTAAATTCCCCCGAACTCGCTATTGACTTCTTCTTTTCGTGTGGTGAGTGACTAACCTGGTGTCTGAGTTTTAAAGCCGCCCATGGGCCTTTGGCTTGACTTCACATGCCGTCGAGAAATATCTCCCAGGCATGCCGGTTTCCTTACGATGATTTCCTTCACCGTTTTTGATGCAAGTGATAATTATACAATACGCACATGAATCCGAAAAGTCTGAGGTGCGTGCCTTGGGTTCGACCTCGAGACCTATGACTTGGCAATCCGACAGTCATACCACTAGGCTATCACTGCTCATATACTAGCTCTTGTGAGATAGGAGGTATAGCATACGAGTATATCTAGTGGGCAATGTTAATGGGTCTCCCTTGTTTCATCGAAAATAAATTGCCAAATTATCACTTCCCAAACAATTTTCCGCATAATTTCATTTGCCAAATGAATACTTAGCAAAAAATCTTTTCCCAAATAATTTTACCAACTAGTACTTTTACCAATTTTTATTTAGTCAAATATTTCAGTTGGAATAACTCATTTTACGCAAAATAAAGACGTTTTATTACAAGGGTATTTTTTCCACTTGGGACAAATTCTTAACAGGTATTAATAATACTAATTTATTTTTAAATAATTAATCTCGTCTAACTACATAGTTCAGTTTCGCGTAGCCTGTTCTTTTCCATATTATTTTTAAATATAATCTAGTCGTTCCTGGCACTCGCCGGTCGCTGCCGCGGCACCGCTCGCTACGCTCGCTCGACTCGTGCGTCACAGTTTTAACCTAACCTAACCTAACCACTTTTTTTAAATAATTAACCTACTCTAACTAGTTCCATAACTAACTGACCAAACGTTTATTGTCTAAAGATTGTTTGCTGTAATAAATCATTTGATTAAAGACCAAATGGCTAAATGACATTATCCTTGATAATATTCTGCCAAGTAAAACTTTGACCAAATGAAAATGTGCGTACTAAAATCATTCCAAACATTGTATTGGTATAAAAAAAGGTTGCTAAAATTTGTTTGGGTAGTGAAATTTGGGCAAAATCTTTTCGGTAAAACGGCAGGATCCCAATGTTAATCTATGCCATAATTACTATTCCCAGGTCCTTCAAACCATGGTACCAGAAAAAGACTTCTTACCGAGGCATCAAGACCAACCGCTACATAGCCAACATCGGGAACTTTGCAGAAGACCCTGAGCTTCAGTGCTTTTGTCCTGAGCCTAGCAAATGCCCTCCGAAAGGCCTTATGGATCTGGCGCCTTGCATAAAAGCTCCAATGTATGCTTCTATGCCTCATTTTTTGGACAGCGATCCGGCGTTGCTGAATAATGTGAAAGGATTGAATCCGGATGTCAATCAACATGGGATAGAGATTGATTTTGAACCGGTTTGTATTTTGTTTTATATATTTCTTACATTAGGTGTCCTAGAAGAGCGGCGGTCGCACATAACGGCCGTCGTGTCGGTTGTCATGAAAATGATGGCAGCAGCAAAGATTTAAATCGTTAGATACGCCTTAAAGCGTCAAATTATAGTCGCGTTTCTGTTTCGTTTTGACACCTCTCACACACAACGACGCAGTGACTTGATTGTCATGGTTTTTTTTTTTAATAACGTGTGATCTCTTTTTAGTATGAACACTTTTTCGCGTAAATAAGTACGATGAGGGCAAATCTAACGATTTAAATCTTTTGGTTTGACTTTACGGTGTCTAAAACACTCTCTAGTAAAACACTCCAACTTACATTCGTAGGCCACATTTCAGTGACGTCTTTCGCCCGTAAATTGCGGACACTATGCGGCTGCCACTAGTCTTTTAAAAAACCGTAGCCTTTGTAGTAGGTTGCATTCTGTATTATCTACCTACCACCATGGGAAAAACAGTGTAACTTTCTCTATTTTTATGTCTTTTGTTTTGTTTTATGGACGAATGAATTATTTATCAAATAATTTCTTATCTTCGATTATTGGCCATATTTATAGAAAAATAGCACTTACTTAGGTACTTATCATAATAAATGTGGGTTAGTTAATTATTAACAGGGTAATTTTTCCTTAATAATAAACCCTTTTTCAAACCTTAAACGTGTATTTTCATATAAAAATGTTTACCTACAAAGCTTTTTCTATTTATTCGTCTTGTAACGTGCCTCATATTTCTAGAAACTGCTAATGGTTTAAGTAAAATACTTATTAGCAGCTTTGTCTAATGTGGCTGCCGGCCATATAAGGGTTTCATTACTTAATGTTATCCAGGTTCATTATTTTATCATAACTTGGTAGATTAGTTATATAGATAGAATATTCTTTATTATGCACACCATAAAAATTTCAGAAACAAATTTAGAAATGTTACATAAGGTGACACAACGGGTGGTCTTATCGCTAAAAGCGATATTTTACAGACAACCTCCAACAACAACCAACCTATCCAACCCAACTCCTCCGTATCCAACTTGGTAGATTATATACCTTTTTTTTTTAGGTTGGAAAATTATCAAATAACTTTTCCCGCTCTGGGCGGAGCGGGAGGGCGTGTCAGACTCTTACTTAATAAAACCCACCCGTGTTCCTTCAATTGCCTGTACGTTGCCAGGGGCCACGGTATCCCTTTCGGACATTCCCGCGACCCCGGTAGGCATCGGTCCTAGCGGACCCCGTCAAGATTATATACCTAACCTTTAATTGTTCAGGTTGAGATTTAGGTTCCCAATCCATTTGCATAAAATTATCAGACATAATATAACATAGCATACAATTGTTTATCCCAATTATTTTGTACGCATAACATTATTAACGCTTAAAAGATTACGCATATTTTTTTAAGCATAATAATGTACTAGCATAACATTCTAAAGCATAAATTTACTTACGCATAATGATATTTACACATAATGTTCTTTGGAATAAAAATAACAAACCCTAATATTTATAACTCATATAAAAACAAACATGTTTGCGGCTCAGGGGTGGCCCAAGGTAATCTGGAGCGGCCGTAGGTAATTATTTCAAGGTGACTGACGAGACATAATACTGTTATTTTATTATACTGTGCCACGCGACTTACACCCGCATCGGTACCGACTTGTCTTTACCGGGAATCCGCTTCTTTGGCTTGCGTTGATTCGCACGAATTTAGCAAGCACCCTTTGACACGCGACGACTCGGCTCACGCGATTATCCTGATATCAGACGCTAGGTGCGTATCTAACCCTCTAACAAGGTTGTGGTCATGTTGGATTAGGAGTCGCTCACGATCGATACATTAAATATCAAAACCTTATTGCTATAAGTCCATATACCACTTTTGCCCAGTCTCCTTTGGTAAGGTTATATGCTCGCACACAATGTGTATGTGTCCTGTGTACTCCAGCCTATCAACCACAATAAGGCTAAGCGTATGCAGAGACGCAGTTTACGCAGGTCCAGGCGCAGGGCAGAGCATATTTTGTAATGCATGAACGTACTGAGAGCTGCGTACCTACGCTGCGGCGCAGGCACGTGCCACGTAGACATGTGTCGGTCCTGCTTTGCGTCTCCTTGTAGTGCCAGCACAGATTTCTGCGCGACACGTGTTTTTTTACCACACGTCTATTGTTTGTACTAGCTAGGGCGCGAATGTGTCTATGTAGCTGCGTCGCAGCATCCGCTCGCGGCCTATGTCTGCCTCGCCTACCCTACTCTGCAAAATCTGTACTGTGCTGAACTGCGTCACCTGCGTCTCAGCATACGCTTAGCCTCAGGGTTGTGGGCATGCCCACCGTGCCCAAAACGTTGAATCCGCGCTTGTTAGATGCTTCAATTTTTTGTTCATCTATGTATGCCTTTCATTTAATAATAATAATAATAATAATAATTTTTATTTGTTGAACATAGGTAGGTTAGGTACAGATGTTGTTATTATTTAAGAACGCTATGTCTAGCCGTCATCGGCGTACAAATATTATACTGGCACAAACATGCTGATTATAATAAATTATCAAACAATTCTAATTCAAATTTTCAATACAATAAAAACATTCCAATAAAATATAATAATAATAGATTCTAGTAAAAATTGTCAAATCAGTAAATAATAAATCATAATAATAAAATAATAAAACAAAGTAATTATAATGTGTCAGTTAGGTATTCGTTCACCGTATAATATGTTTTCTCATATAATATTTTCAGTAAAGCCTTTTTAAAATCGTTTATGTTGTTTATTTCTTTAATTCGTCCAGGGATCTTATTATAGATCCTAGGTGCCATTCCCAAAAAACTTTTTGTATAAAGAGCAGTGCTATGTGGCTTAGCGCATATCTCTCTATTGCGTCGTTTAGATCTCAATGTTTCGAACAGATGGAAGTTGGATTTGACAAATACTGCTGTCTCAAAAATGTACATACAGGGCAATGTTAAGAGTTTAAATTTTTTGAAATATGGAATACAGCTTTCAGTTGGTTTCCGTTTAAATACAGCACGCACACATTTTTTTTGGGCCCTAAACGCAATTTCTTTGTCGGTGGAATTTCCCCAATATATTATTCCAAAACTTAATGTAGATGATACATAGGCTTTGTAAGAAATTAGAACAACGGACTCATTTACTATTTTTGCTAGATTGTAGAGCGCATATGAATACTGGTTAAGCTTTTTACAAACTGTTTCAACATGACATTTCCAGTCTAAATGAGTATCCAAGTGAAGTCCCAGAAATCTAGCACTGCTTGTTTCAGCTATTATTTGATCTGCAAAAGCTATGTTTAAGTTAAGTTTTCTTGTTCTTTGGTAAAATGTCATAAGCTTTGTCTTATCTATGTTTATTTTTAGTTTATTTATAAGTAACCAATTAATGATGCAAAGGATGGAGTTGTTTATGTCATCTTCATAAGTTTCTATATTATTACATGGAACAATAAGTGTACTGTCATCGGCAAACAACACAGTTTGGTGCTCAGTGCATTTTGGCAAATCGTTAATATATATGAGAAACAACAAGGGCCCAAGGACAGTTCCTTGGGGTACACCACATGTTTTATCTCTAATTGGTGACATATGAGTAACTTCTGTTTTGGATTTAGAACATATTCTATTTAAAACAGTGGCTTGTGTACGTCCAGTGAGATATGTTTTGACTAGATTTAATATGTTTCCCCTGACGCCGTATCGTTCTAACTTACCCAGTAATATTTCGTGATTTACATGATCGAATGCTTTCGACATGTCCATAAATACAGCTGTAATTGGATTTTTTTTGTCAACATTACTAATTATTTCTGTAAATAATTCATAGACAGCTTTATTAATGTTTCTGTTTTTCCGAAAACCATATTGTTCTTTAGCCAGTATATTGTTTACTTCAAAGAATGAGTTTATAGATTTATAAATAATTTTTTCAATAATTTTGGACATTACCGGTATCAGAGCTATTGGACGGTAATTTGAAATAGCAGATTTATCACCTTTCTTATGCAGTGGTTTAATTATAGTCATTTTTAACAAATTTGGAAAGTGGCCATGTTCTATGCACAGATTAATAATATGACTCAAAACTGGCGCAATGATATGCGACACAGATTTTAAAATCTTAGTAGTTATTCCATCATAACCCACGCTATTTGTATTCTTTAATGCATTGATAATATTAAATATTTCCAACGAATCTGTCGGTGTCATAAATAGAGATTTGGGATAATAATTTACGCAAGATATAGCATTACTAGTATTATAATTATTTTCAGGATGAATTAAGTCTATAAAGTAATCATTGAATGTCGTAGCTATTTGTTTAGGGTCACTTATTAGTTTATCACCATTGAGTATGTTTTTTACAGATTCAGAGGGGAAATTTGATTGACATCTATTAATTATTTTCCACGTTGCTTTAGTTTTATTCTCAGCACTATTAACCATCTTCATCAATCTACCATCTTACACTTGAAGGGAAACGTCTGATCCAACGATGTTGGATTTTGGCCTTCGGCATCTTTCACTTGCGCTCCGAATGATCGAGAAATGAAATTAAATGAGCAAATTAATGTATATTTCTACAAATTTTCCCGGTATCGTGTGAACGTGAAATAAAATAAAATAAAACTTCACTCCAGTGAACCATTCGCTTGAGTGAAGCGTCTGATATCAGATTTAGCGGTATGTGACTCGTGCGCCGCGTGTCGTACCCTCCATTTATAAAACAACTTTTTAATGCAGGGACCACAATGTCGAAGCAAACTAAACATTGCGCGCTCTCTCTCGCACACCGCTCGACGTCTCGCTGAGCAACAGAGAGCGCGCGAAGTATAGTTCGCGTTATCGCGACAATGTAACCCCAGCATAAGATACAATGGAGACGATAATTATAATGGTTTCAGATATCTGGAACCCCGATGGTGGCAAAACAAAGGATTCAATTTAATCTACAGCTGCTAAAAACCGACAAAATAGAACTTTTCAAGGATTTGTCTGGAGAGATTGTACCTCTATTCTGGATAGACGAAGTAAGTATATTATTCGTATAGTTATTAGCCATTATAAGCTAGCACACGCCAATATACCAAACAAAATCATCGAGAACTATACTCAGGCAGAATTGTTCCTTACCTACTATTACCTACTTTCTATTCTCAGTATACCTATTTCAATATCTTCAACTTTGATATCTTCAACAAAACGAATGGCCAGTTCCACCTCTGTCTGAAAAGTTTCGATTGGCTAATAGGGTAGATAGTTGCATTTTAATTCTGTTCCAATTTAATTAAGTAAGCTGTTTTGTTTTGTTTTATAATTCATATTTTATTAATTATATAAGATGTTGCTATAATTAAGTATGTGAATGTCGTGTATTCCTGTAATTAGTCTATACATCAGAACTTATACCTATAACTTTTATTAATGAATGTAAAATTTATACATATACTGTTGGCGTACCTATTTTAAATAAATAAATTGGTAAATTGGTAGATCATACCTTTCTAGGATATCCGCCCATTTGAAACAGACTTTGGCAAAAATAATTCAATATTTCTTGTCCCTCAGGGTCTGGCTCTAAACAAGACATTTGTGAACATGCTGAAGCATCAGCTGTTCATACCTAAACGTGTGGTTGGCGTGCTGCGCTGGTGGATGGTGTCCTTTGGCAGTCTTGGAGCTGTCATCGGCATTGTTTACCATTTCAGAGGTAAGTACACAAGATGTTTCTTTTGCTATCCCATGGACATAACTCTAGGGTATTAATGAGACCATGTCAAAGAATCGACTGGCATATGAATTATTTAGCTTTTTTTTTTCATTTTTCATACAACATATTTCGACAAAGTCACGATTATTAATGAAGAACGAGCCTTTCGTGAAATAAAATAAAATTAAAATAAACATGTAATTCTGACTATTTTTGTCCATAAAAAATAATATGACAACGTCGCATTTTCTTGGCTTTAAATGTAAATGATTGGTTTAAATGAAAATGATTTACTGGTAGTATAAATGAAACTTAGATACACATATCTAGAGTCTAGGTTATGTTATCTTTGAAACTATACGAGTATATTTTTGGAACACTTGTTCTAGGACTTTTTGTATTTTTTTTACTTATAGCATAAAACCTTAGAGTTATGGGACATCAAAAGGAATACGTTGTGTAAGGTCCTTTATAACTGTGCTAAATATTTGAAGATGGTAGATTTAGCGACTTTAAATTTTAGCTCTATTTAATTTCCCATCGGCAAAAATGTCGAATTTCGTCACAAACTTTTAATCCCTTTAGGCCCTAAAGAGATAAAAAGTTTGTCTAGAAGTTCATCCCCTAAACTATCAGGGGATGAATTTTCAAAAAGCCGTCTTTTTCGTTTATAAGAAACTCTTGTGCAAAATGTCATGCTCTAGACTCAGCGATTTAGGCTGTTGGTTGTCAGCCAGTGAATAAGATTTAAGATGTTTATTAAGTGAAATTATTATTGAAAAACTGTTAAAAATATAATATCATTCAATAATAATAAAAAAGTTTCTAGTTTCGTTTGTAGAGAATAATTATTTCAATTCAATCAGTATTCAACTTTAGTTTTCACATGAAAAGAAATACTTTTCACCTAAGTAATTCATCATAGTAAGTAAATATAATAAATTTTAATAAAACAATTGCCTACTTCATTATAAAGATAATTTAAAATATGTTTTCGCTAATAACTTTTCTATAACGAAACAAGTTTGTCGAGATTTATTTGTAGACCAATCAACAGGGTTTGTAGTGATGCTTTTTCGTGCTCTTCGGTATTTTATTATCTTACTAATTGCAGTAACTAACCACAGCAAAAGTTAAATTGCAATCGGAATATTCCAAAGCATTTTGAGAACTTAGAATTCCCACGTGTCCTAACTAAAGCAATCGGTCGACCGAACACGTCGCGTCATGTCGCGTCGTCGCGTTCATGTCATATTAAAATTACATCCATTCGTTTGAAAAACCGGAAGGTGACTAGGTCAGCGCGACGGCGCGTTCAAGTTCCCCATACAAAATGAATGTGACGATCGCGAGTTCGAGCGTCTGCGCGTCATTTTGGTTAGGATACAGCCTTAGACTAAAAACTGAATTACCAACACTTGAATGATACCTTATTCTGTTCTCTATAGATCACATAATGCGTCTTGCAGTTTCTGGAGACACGAAGGTGTCAAAGGTGACACCTGAGGAGGCTGATGAGCAGAAGGACATCAGTGTCATCGGCCCAGTCCAAGAGCCAGCCAAGATCAACATATAATCGACCTTCGGACGGTTCCTGAGGTTGGCGATCGTGTGGAGCCGTCGGTATGGGTTGGGGCAGAGGCAAATATGGAATCAAACTTTTAGATATCTTGTTAGACAGAGAAGGGCTTAAGTTAAATGCTTTTGTTGTTGTTTAAGACTCTGTTTAGTCGACCTCGGCAATTGTTTTAAAGGTAAACAATTGCCGAGGTCGACAAATCAGACAGTCGTTAACAGAGTCTTAAGAGTCTTTCCACTTTTTACAACAGTTCCTAGTAGATTGATACTTCACTTATGTTGAAACTATCTAACTTATACTTACATGGCACAGTCACACTTACAGTTTCTGTTAATTACTAATTTGTTCCTACTTTTTCATGGATTATTTTATTGTCTATTAGCTTTTTCCAACAAACATCGGCTTACATACATTGTCAATACGCTGTCTCATTTTAAACGGAAGGCCCTGTCACCTATTCTATTTTTATTAAATGGCAAGCAAAGCTGATGTCAACTATTCTGCAAATGTCTAAAGTCCATTGGAAAAACAAGTGCGCAGATTAAAAAAAAAAAGATTTATCACAAATTAAAAGAAAACTGAAGATACAAGTAAAATTATGTGATACAGGTTTTCAACTGGTACAGGATGCAGGTGATCTTTTACACTAAAGTATTGTATATTATTGTATTACACAGTTTTACTAATCCGTAGGTGGTGGAAAAATAACCGTAACACTGTTTTTTGAACAATAAATTATCACGAACATAAAAAAAATATGTTGTTTAAAAATAATGTAAAGAGTTTCTAAGAAAAGGTTTTTTTTTTTTTACTGTCAAATAGTCTAATAGAACTTGTTTTATGAGGTGCAAGAGATATTCAACCTAAAACCTAAGGTGGTAAAGCACAATATGATGCCTGGGTAAAAAAAATACTATTTATTCCGTCAGTTAGATAATAAAAAATATAAGACACTTATTTTTGCATTATCATATTAATATAAAATTTACAAAGTCGTGACGTCATGCCACATTTTAACTCAATGTATCGCCATAATCTTTTATTACTTAAAAAAAAACAAAAAATACGTGTCCAATATTTTTCACTGACGCACAAAAAAAATGTTCACCATCCCTATTACGAGGTCGACTATACCTATTCTAGTAGTGTTTATTACAGGTTTAGAATCGCCTTTTTTATTTAATTTATTGATCTAACTTAATTTTTTGTTGATCATAACTTTATTATGATCCCTGCTGGTGCACCTTCTGAATCGATATAATCAGTCTTAATATTAGTTTGCATTATTTCGTAATTATTAGAATTCTAGTCATTGTTTTCGTCGCAATCAAGTTTGATAATTATTTAATGTAAGTTATTAAATAAGTCCGTCAGCGACATACGTCGGCGAACAACTGTTCAAAGTTTACGAAGTGATTTTGAATGAAAACTGGCTAATCATAACGTGTTTGTAACAATTTAGTGAAGAGTAGAGATTCTACGATTCTTCAAAGATTTTACGATATATTTAAAATACAATATTCAATAGTAAAAATTTCGAAATGAACCTCGACTTATGTCGCTTACTGTACCCACCTATATAGTAAGTTACTATACAGAATGAAATTAAATCAGCTACCAAAAATTCGCAGACGTGTTGGGTATATCTATATATATAGATCTGAATCTAACAATAATAAAACATAAATTCAAGTAACTACAGCTAACTACGGTGAACTGTATTGTTTGCAGCTATGTATCTTGGTTTTTTATTCGATCTGAGATATAGGTATCATAATTGAACTAGGCGTTGTAGATAATTATGTTATCCTCCTTTGTATGGAATTAAAAAAACAAAATCTTCGGTAATAAAATAAAATTCGTAATATTTTTTTTAAAATATTCGTTTTCTGCCTGACCGTACAAATCACCGTAATCGGGAGTGAAATATCTGGTATTATTATTCGGGTTGAGTTGACTCGGGCCGAGCCGACTGGAAATGAAAATATAAGATTAGAAAATCTTTTTTTTTGTTTTATTGTCGTTATATAAACCCATCACCATCCCATCCGTGGAGTTTTACTAGTTAATTTATTTTAACCCTGTATACTTAATTATGCACTTTGCTTACTCTCAGCTTTTTAGAATTTTAGATAGACTTAGATCTACCTGATTAGATTATATAAGAATCTAGAGCTTAAGATTTCACAATGTCTTAGTCATTTTAATTATAGCGGAATCAATAAATTGTATTATCTAGAATTTGTTTTCTTTCGTCTGAGTTGATTCGTTTTGCTTCCTCTTTAAGTTCGCATTAAGGCTACCGCAGACAAGCACGACGCGACGGTGCTACGCGACTCTGGTAGAACAATTTCCAAGAAGTTTTCTTAGAAATTATTTTATTAGAGTTGCGTCGCACTGTCGCTTCGCACCTGTTTGGGGCAGCCTTTACATAAGTAACATTAATTCCTCTGAATGCCCATTCTGTTCCTCATACCTACTTATATGGGTATATAAAGGGTGAAACCTACCAAGCAATCTTCTGTAGACTATCTTGAATATTATTCATGTATGTTAGGTTACTAGCTTCTTACTTTACAAATTTATTGTTTTAACATAAAAATATGTCCTATAACAATTGATAATAATGTAGCTTTCTATTAGTTGAAGATTTTTCGGATTATTATTGTATACAAGCAGCGCCCCGCGGTTTAACCCGCATAAGTCTGGATCCCGTAGAAATATCGGGATAAAAAGTATCATATGTGTTAATCCAGGTTATAAAATATCTGTGTGTAAATTTCATCTAAATCCGTTCAGTGGTTTTTGCGTGAAAAAGTAACAAACATCCATCGGCACAAACTTTCGCTTTTAAAATAATATATTAGGATTGTAATAAAACACGCTGTAAACAATTTAAACATTATTTATTTTAAATAAAAATAAATCATAAGTTACACCGATGAGCAAATATTATTTATACTTACACAAAATAAAGTATTACGTACAATCTTACTCCATGTCCATATTTACAATCTTTACACGAAAAAGCTTAATATTAATGGTAACTCTGATTGGTAACTTCACAACGGTGGAATATTTTATAAAAACAATAGGGATGAAGTGTGGGTAAAAAAAATGAAATTCTAATTAGTCCGTCAGTCAGATAATAAAAAAATAGTAGACACGTATTTTTTGCTTTATCATATTAATAAAAAACTACTGAGATAAAACGCATTTTAAGTTGGGGAGTGGGGGTCGATACGTCACTAGTACGTATAAAATCTACATACTCGTGACGTCATGGCACATTGTACCTCAATGTATCGCCGTAATCTTTAGATTACGTAAAAAAAGAAAAAATACGTGTCCAATATTTTTTTATAATCTCTAAGATGGACTAAAAAAGAATTTTTAGTCATCGTCCCTATTGAATATAAACATTTTGATCTTTTGAATACATTCGATCTCTGCCACTTATTTGAACAAAACCCACAAAGACTAAAGAAACCCGAAATATCGGAAAACATCTCTAATGTTTCAAATGTTAATAAGTTCTTGGCAGATATTAAACAACTTGCGTCGACAAAATCTATTACAGATATTACTCCAATTTCAAGCTGAGCATTTTATACTTTTTATACCTCCAAATATTTTATCTTTTCAAAATTATGACAAAACGCTTATCATCCTTAATTTATAAATTTTAATCTTTGTCTTTCCACCCAACAAGTTCTGATTGGGAACCAAGACTAACTTTAATATCACTGGTATATGTACATTATTACATAAAACAATGTGAGAAACATTCACATTTATTTAAAGTCTCACAAAAAAATCTTGAAATAAATTCAAAGACGGGTCAAACCCATCCTTATTAAAAACAATCTCAATTATTGTCCTTTTTGTCCTTTCAATTCAACAAAAAGAAAGTATATAAAAATAATTACATTTGTAATTTACAATTTCTTCTTCGCTACCGTAGCTTGCCTGAATAACTTCGACCTCGTCAACAAATCGTTGGACTTGCCCAAGAGTTTGTGCATTTGTTTCTTCTGCACATAATTTATTAATCTATTGAAACCTAACCTTAACGTATATGATACAAGAGCGTATAGAGATACAAGTACAGAAATAATGAGAAGGAAAACGTCTAACGAATAATATTGGAAGAAAGACATGTCTTTAGCTGGTGACTGCAAATGGTAAGCTCCTTTATGCCTAATTACGTATTCAGTCCAATAAATAGCTCTTTCTAATGGAGTTTCTTTCTGATCTCTTAGTAAAACTTGCCTTTTCTTAACCTCTATTTTGTATGTCGGTTCTGTAATTACTTCAAGGATAGCTTTGTACAGTTTCTCGGGTGTGAGGTGTTGGAGGTCCAGTTTCTTGGCATAGCCATCAATTTCTGCTTTGGCAGCGTTGGCGTCGTGGTCGCAGAAGATGGGGATCGTGACTATGGGCACGCCGTGGTAGACCGTCTCAAACATGCTGAGAAGCCCTCCGTGTGTAACGAATGCTTTGATTTTGGGATGACCTGTAATGAGAAAAGGAGGAATAAGTGTTTAAAATACGCTATTGTCATCCCAGAAAACAAAAAAAATGTGGGTATGACTATTTAAGTAAATGTTTACACAAGAATTACTTCAACAGAAAATTGAAACATAGCTCAGTGAGACAAATTTGCGACACAAATCCGCAAGACCGTCAAATTAATACCCTTCTCGAAAATACAAGAAATATAATTGACGGGCCTAGAACCTCTTTTAAAGGAACCTTGCTTCGTTTGTACCATATCAACCATCTTAGAAGGCTTCTCACTATTAGCTATGCACAAACACAAAACATTTGTAAAGCTTCAGCGGAGTTTGTCAAATCGGCACGTTATATTACACAGCTGAGCTTGAGGACATTACTGTGGCCTCTTATGGATGATAATCCTAACCTCCTTAAAGGATAGGTACTTTTTATCCCAGGGAACGTATCCCTGGGATAATAAATTTCCGACCTACACGCGGGCGAAGCGGCGAGCAAAAGCTAGTAATATTATAAATACGAAATAGAGTTTGTTTGTTTGTTACACTCTTTCACGCTAAAACGGTTAAACGGATTTGGATGAAATTTGGTATGAGGATATTGAACACTGGGGAAGGACTACTTTTTATTAACATAACACGCGGGAAAATCGAGAGAAAAGAGAGTTTGTTTGTTTGTTACGCTTTCACGCTTAAACGGCTGAACGGATTTTGATGAAATTTGGCACATGAGTAGACCATAACCTGGATTGGGACATAGGATACGTTTTATATTCCCACGGGATCGAGACTTATGCGGGAGAAATCGCGGAGCGCAGCTTGTAATCAAATAAAAGTAGCCTGTGGTAGATTATAATGACAATTGTAAAAAACTGCAAAACCTATTTGTTGATAAAACAAAACAATCAATCTGCCTTTTCCCAACTATGTTGGGGTCGGCTTCCATTCTAACTGGATGCAGCTGAACCAGTATTTTACATGGAGCAACTGCCTATCTTACCTCCACAACCCAGTTACTGGGTAACACGATACCTATTGGTAAGAGTGGTTGTCAGACTTCTGGGGTTCCGACTACCCGTAAGTAACGACCGTCAAAGATCTACGAATGACAGCTGGGACCAACCGCTTACCGGATAAGTCTCGATATGTAGTGGATGTTCACCCATCCACGAACCAACGGCGGCAAGCGTAGCTTAACCGCATCGATCGACACGTGCGACTGTTAATCTATACGAATATTATTAAGAGGTAAAATTGTTTGTTTGTTGATTCGTTTGTTTGTTCGTTTGTTTGTTCGTTTTTTTGTTCGTTTGTTTGGTCGTTTGTTTGTTTGTTCGTTTGTTTGTTCGTTTGTTTGTTAGTTTGTTTGTTAGTTTGTTTGTTTGTTCGTTTGTTTGTTTGTTTGTTAGTTTGTTTGTTTGTTTGTTGATTCGTTTGTTTGTTCATTTGTTTGTTCGTTTTTTTGTTTGTTAGTTTGTTTGTTAGTTTGTTTGTTAGTTTGTTTGTTAGTTTGTTTGTTCGTTTTTTTGTTCGTTTGTTTGGTCGTTTGTTTGTTTGTTCGTTTGTTTGTTCGTTTGTTTGTTAGTTTGTTTGTTAGTTTGTTTGTTTGTTCGTTTGTTTGTTTGTTTGTTAGTTTGTTTGTTTGTTTGTTGATTCGTTTGTTTGTTCATTTGTTTGTTCGTTTGTTTGTTTGTTAGTTTGTTTGTTTGTTAGTTTGTTTGTTAGTTTGTTTGTTAGTTTGTTTGTTAGTTTGTTTGTTCGTTTGTTTGTTTGTTTGTTAGTTTGTTTGTTCGTATGTTGATTCGTTTGTTTTTTCATTTGTTTGTTCGTTTTTTTGTTCGTTCGTTTGTTTGTTTGTTAGTTTGTTTGTTCGTTTGTTTGTTCGTTTGTTTGTTTGTTTGTTTGTTCGTTTTTTTGGTTGTTTGTTCGTTTGTTTGTTCGTTTGTTTGTTTGTTTGTTCGTTTGTTTGGTCGTTCATTTGTTTGTTAGTTTTTTTGTTAGTTTGTTTGTTCGTTTGTTTGTTCGTTTGTTTGGTCGTTCGTTTGTTTGTTAGTTTGTTTGTTTGTTCGTTTGTTTGTTCGTTTGTTTGTTTGTTTGTTCGTTTGTTTGTTTGTTCGTTCGTTCGTTTGTTTATTTGTTTGTTTGCAAGTTTTTATGTATGGGGTTAGCTCCGGAACTACCAGTCGAATTTGAACAATTCTTTTTGCATTGGATAGCCCAATTCTAGAGGAAGGTTATAGGCGCGGATAGAATAAATAATCGTCGCGGGTAGAAGCTAGTGTTAAATATTCCTCCCGAAAAGTATAAAAATAATTATATAAGTCAAAACCATAAAACAAATCATAAGCCTCAGAGATTTTAATAGCGAGTATATTAAATTGAGCCTAGATTTAATAAATTGAACAAGACCTCACCAATACTCGTAACAGCCACACACTCAATCTAAATTTAAATCGAGATTCATGCTTGAGCACCGTTCAAGAATAGGTGCCTATAATCTAGATTCAAAGTTGAGATTGATTCCAGAATACATTCGCTATAAATAAAATATACGAGTATATCTTCAAGAGCGTTCATCCTAAAAGTTGAATTCGTCGTAAAATACTTTCAAATATGTACCTGTTTTGATTAATTTAGCAATATTACTGTATATCTGTCTGTCTGTTTGTTTGAAATATCGCTAAAGAACTAATGAAATAGAATATTAATAATGAATTACAATTACAACACTGAATTTGATGTTGTAACCGTTTTAGGTGTAAAAAAGGGATTTCGAAAGTTTCCAAATCCTTTTTTACTAAAACTAAATATTCGGGTTGGTGGGGTGTTACGATATTAATTATAGCATCCTAATCAATATTTAGTCCACTAGGTAGCTATATTTCATATACATCTACATATTTGCGACCATGCCCATTTTCAGAATGCATGAATGTTACATTACAGAAAAATAAAGGGGAGTAAGACAGCTCGGCAAAAAGCCGAGCCGAGCCATTCTGTCATTGTCCCACCGCCGTCCCTCGAAACGCTCTAGTCAATGCTCTAGGTATACCTAGAGCATTGATTAGAATGATCGTGAAAATGTTCGTAGCAATGTATGGCTCTATGCTTGGCTATGTTCGTTGTTCAGTTCGACAAATTTAAAAACGGCGAATGCTCGATGTTTTGTTACAAGTGAATGTTTAAGGCTATCAGCACCCTCACGCATTCAACCTAACGTCTAGACGCAGAAACGGGCAATCAAACCTGTCAACTCACGTGAAAACTTTTACCATGGATTCAGTACCTACATGATTCTGAACCCCCAACGTTGAAATTTTTCGTCGGTTATTTAAAATAAAAACTACTGTTCCATACATTTTGACCGCGTATGTTCTATGAAATAGCAGATTATTTTTATGATGTCCCTGCCACCCTGGATAGTGCCTGTCTATTACTGTAGTAGTTCACTTAGTTAGGACAGGATTGGTTCAACAGACTGAATAATAATTTGCAAATATTACTATAGAATTCCATACAATCACACAATGTCAATATCTTTTAAACATCGCCTTATAAAAATGCAACATGATTAGAACATAAAAATCTTGAGGGGCTTGTGGCTAAGTAATAACAGCCGCACGGGTCGATCGATCAGGTTAAGCTACGCTTGCCGCAGTTGGTCCGTGGATGGGTGACCATCTTTACATACCAAGACCCCTCCGTGCCTCGGAACGCACGTTAAGCCGTTGGTCCCAGCTGTCATTTGTAGATCTTTGACAGTCTTAACGGGTAGTTAGAATCCTAAAACTCTGACAACCAGTCTTACCAAGGGGTATCGTGTTACCTAGTAACTAGGTTGTGGAGGTCAGATAGGCAGTCGCTCCATGTAAAATACTGGTATTCAGCTGCATCCGGTTCGACTGGAAGCCGACCCCAACATAGTTGGGAAAACGCTAAGCAGATGATCATAAGGCTTAAGCTATTTGAAAACTTCCATAATATTTAAATTTTCTGTAATATATTCATTTTTCTTGTTTTATTTTCCAAACGCTCAACCCACCTTGGATTTTTTAATATTTTTTTTATAATTGTAAAGTTATTTGTTGCATTCAACATTATCAAACTCTATAGTACACCTACCATACCATAATCAGTCTTTAATAATGTTCTCACTGCCGGGACCATAGAAATATAACTTATATGGCTGGCTGGGACACAGGCCTCTTTTCTGCGACAGGGAGTGGGCTGTAATCTACCACGCGGTCCCAGTGCGGGTGGGATGTCACATGTCTTCGAATTTTTGGTTCTAGGACATGCCGGTTTCCTCACGATGTTTTCCTTCACCGTTTTTAATTCTAAGACTTAATTCTACTTACCAAGCAAATCCTGCTGCGGCAGCCACTTGTACAACCTAATATTCGAAGGTATATCAGTCATGTTCTGTTCAGCATCTTGTTTCCACAGTACCCTCTGTGGCAACCTTCCCAGAGCTTCCACCAGAAGACGATGGGCTGAGAGAGGCATCTTCGTCGTTCTCACTGAGGAACCCATGGATACGTACACGAAACCAGTTTCTCCAGCTCCGGAGATCCATTCTTCGATTTCCTGAGGGAATAAAATTACGTTTCATAAATAATCAAGTAGGTTAAATATGGTAATAATAACCCAGGGTTTTTGTTATTAGGCTGCTTGAACAGCTACCAATCAAAACAGCAATATTATATTGATGATTGAATATAAATAAGAACAACCAAGTTATCAAAATATGACCTGAATAGATGAATTGACCTCTGAGAAATAAAAAAACTACGAATCATTTTGCATAAGTTCTCAGTTTGCTTTCAGTACCTATTCAGTATCAATTGAGACCTGAAAATAAATATTAATCTTGTTAATGCTTTAGATTAACAAAATCTCTGCTCAAAAGAAAGCCTTTGCCAGCTGACTGGCTTCCATTTTTAGAAACTCCAAAGGAATATAAACCCCTTCCAAATACATGCACAATAGTATTAACATATAAGTAACAGCCGTTATAAATAATATCTTAACAAACTCCGAAGAAAAGGCTCCCGCATCATCGCGTCGATATCGCCGCGATAATGCGTCGCTAACGACGCGACGCAAAAGAGTATTTTCTGTGTCACGGCGCGACAGATCGCTCCTGTGTGTAGTGGTATTTTCATTGAAATTGTTCCACGGACGTACCGAATCCATGGTATCAGTTTCCGCGTCGATGTCCCTGCCACCCTGTATATCGCAGAATCACGTCACGCGACAAATTGCGCCAGTCTGTATGAGCCTAAATACAAAGGCAATAGATACCGGCGGGACTTAACGACCCAAATTGTGACTGACAGAAACACACACAAACTTTTAAGATATTTTGAGCAAAAGGGAAGTTTTCTAGATTTCACGAAGGAACCTACATCAATGTCCAAAGCTCCAAAGTCTTTGGGGAATCTTATTTTTAGTTTGAAAAACTAATTTAAAGAAAAAACTTTGAAATCTTATTGTCCAAGCAACTTAACTTTAAGAAGAATTTAATATTTACTCCCAAAGAAAAAAGGGCCAATTACTTAGAAAACAATGTTCTTTACAGTAAGCTAAGCAACTAATTTCAACTTAAATTTCACAAAAACTGACATCTGTAATTTAAATTAGTAAGGCTTAGAAGTCTTAACCCTGCAAACTTGAATTACGACTTGCAATCAAATTAACTATAACATGCTACTTCTAATTGAGTTCTAAACTTAGTACTAGGCACGGAGTCACACATGTCTTGAATCACAGGAATCTAGGATCCAATTAATGTTAGGAATACTTAATGCTAAAGTTAGGTGACCTCTTGGTGAGGGCGCTAAGCTGGCTGGCGTTTTTCGAACTAGGGGTAAACTAAAACTATATACAGCTGATTATCAATATTTTACTTGGAACAACAGTTTTCTATCCTTGAGTTCAATTACTTTGTATTACCGATATACTAAGTTTAGATTTCAAGGAATTTGACCTGCAGACTCCCCGATTCCGATTGCCTGATAAGGACTGTACGAAGTACGAAGGAGTCTGAGAATGGTCATCCTCAGAATGATGGCGGCAAGCAAACCTTATTCTATTACCTTATTTAATTAATTTAATAAACTTACCGGATCCAATATCTTCGACTCCTTACAATGAATGCAGGCCACCTCAGCAACATTCGGGAGGTAAGGTCTTGGATACGACACCGAATAGTGTCCATTCTGAAGAATAAAGCTGACATTCTTCGCCATATCGTATACATGGGGCATCTGCTGGCCAAAGTTCCTTCGAAGAACACCCTGGAGGATCTGCATACTGAAGGCATGGAATGGGAGGATTGTAGCGTGGAAGGCCGCATTTAGGGCTCTGTCGATGATCCCCATGTTGTCAGTAAATCCTTTGCCGAAGAATGGAGTGACGGAGTACGGAGCCGGGCTGCCAGAATTGCTCAAAGGCATGGTGTAGAAGCCAACAGTATTGATGTACATGAAGGGTACTTTGAGTTTGTAGACGACTCCTAGAGCGCACTCGGGGTATGTTCCGTCCAGGATGACGAGATCAAAAGTCCTTCCTGATCTGAGGAAGGACCTCGTCTCAGGGTCACTGAGGAAAGCGTCGCAAGCCTGGAACAAAAAGGAATGGTGAATGATTATAGGTACCGAGACAAAAGTAAAATAACAGGAATTAATGAACATTTTACACATTAGGAATTACGAATTACTAGACATTTTACAAGGAATTTGAGTACAGCAGTGATAGCCTAGTGGTATGACCGTCGGACTGCCAAGTCATAGGTTTCGAGTTCGAACCAAGGCACGCACATCTGACTTTTTCTCTCGACGGCATGTGAAGCCAAGTCAGAGGCCCATGGCGCCATAAAACCCTGACACCAGGTTAGTCGATAACCACACGAAAAAGAAAGAACAAATTTAAAACATGACATTTTTTTTCTTTTTATAAATAAACAATTTTGTACGATGCATAGTACACCATCCTGGCTGACTAATCAAGATCCTAACCCTCTCACTTTCCTGATTTCCTTCCGTAAATGATAAAAAATTATAATAATAATAAGCCTAAGCTACTGAAGTGTGCTAATAACTCCAAAGTATCTTCATAAACGGTATGCTAATGACTAGCAAATTATCGTTAGAAAATCATTTCTAAACCTAAAAGTAATCATCATTTCTTTCGATGACTCTAATTGCACAAAACTAAATTGTTTTCTTACCAATTCTAGAAACAAAATACATTTACCAGACTCAAACGAAATCTCGATAAAGACTGTATCGTATAGCGCTTCTCCAAATTGCCATGAAACAAAAATTGAATTTTGAAAACGATAAATAAAACAGTTGTTGCTAAAAAGATTTCCCTAAAACCTGCTCTTATTAAGGCAATTTGTTACCGTAATTACGAGTATTGTGGTTTTTAAGTAAAACCGTTTAGCACGACCAGGAAATTGTTTTAAGGCTTCATTAGCATTTACAAATTAAATAACAATTTACTAATTGGGAATTATACTTGCAAACTCGTAACGATGTTTTTGGTCCGTGCGATAAGCAATTCCTATAAGTACATAATCATATAATAATACTGGGAATAAGAACTCCAAAAAATAAATGTTTGACTTTTTTACCTAAAGCTACAGACAAAACTGACGTATAATTTTTTTACATACTAAAATGAGATGTTTCTGGAACAAATATCAGCGTATGAAGTTCCCACTGCTGGGACTGAGGCCTCCTCTCTGTGAGGAGGGCTGGACCGTGTCATATTATTTATTCCTATGGCCTTGTGATATTTTGTCCCCGTTTCGCCGTGCGTTTCGCCAATGTTAGTCGTTGACCCGAGGCTCGATAGATGGCGTTGTGCACCAATACGCGATTTCTGAATCTCGCTATGGTTTCGTTACAAGTACGTAACATAGGTCGTCGAAAATTATTAACAATTGTCGGGAGTAGGGAGGCTATGATTATTATAATGACCAGTCTTCCTATTCTCGAAGATAAAAAAATTATCACTAACTAAAAATAAAGGTAATTATTTTATTATATTCCGCAAAGTCTAAAGGCTTGTGCAGACCAGCGCGACTTGTCGCGCGACGCGACACGAACAATACAATTTCTAAGAAAACTTTACAGTATAACAATAACCGGTGTCGCGTTGCGCGACAAGTCGCGCTGGTCTGCACAAGCCTTTAGACTTTGCGGAATATTTTTTCCTGATTTCAAAAATAAACAACTTTTTATATTGTAAGTTATTGAATCCCATTTGACGCGTACGCAAGGCTGGTTCGAGGAAGCGCGGGAAAAGAGTTCCTGGAAGGATTTGGGGGAGGCATTTGCTCAGCAGTGTACGGGCCAACAAAAAAAAGGAGTTATTTAAAATAATATAAGTAACGAACGATGGTGGTGGTTCGTGGATCTTTGACACTCGTTGCGAGTCGTGAGAAGCCAGAAAGTCTGACAACCTGTCTTACCAAAGGTATCGGGTATCATACCCAGTTACCGGGTTGTACAGTTCAGATAGGCAGTCGCTTCATGTAAAATACTGGTATTCAGCTGCATCCGGTTAGACTGGGAGCCGACTTATCCAACATAGCAGGGAAAAGGCTGGCAGATTGATTGATAAGTACTTACAGTAATCAGAGAGTGTTATTTATTTGTAACATTTACAATCAACTACATACATAAACTCACCCCTTTTCCGTGAAGGTAGGCAGAGAGGATCAACTAATGGACGATATTTTTCCGTGAAGGTAGGCAGAGAGAATCAACTAATGGACGATATTTCAGACAAATTTAGAAGGTGGAGATTTTAATTACTTCGAAACTGTCGAATTGTACTTGATAGAATTGGAAATCATGTTTCCAATATATAAGTAATTATTTGTATGGTTACTGAAATGCCATCTGCTGAATGCCCTGATTGCTCAGGAGCCCGATGTTGACATATGTATAGCAGTAAATGTTTTCATGAAGTTTTTTACCTAAATGTTGTTGTTGGCTTGCTGTGCGCTTTGGTGTTTACTGTAAGTGCAGCAAGCAATTGTTATATAAATAAATTAACGACATATTTATATAAGTAGTACCTCCCTCCCAGTTCCCCTTTCGCAGCCTGCCAACCTACCTCATAGCCATATCGAAGTATATCCTTGACGGGCATCTGATCCTCGCCTCTCATCCTGGCCCCCACCAAGTCGAAGGACATATAGTTCCTCACGTAGGTGACCAGACCCTCTGGAGCGATCTCTTCCAAGCCACTGATGTGGAAGTCAGCTGGAAATCCACTTATGAAGGTGATGTTGTGACCTCTGAAAAAAACAAGTTAAAATTATAACAACATCAACCATCGGTGGTTCAGTGGTAGAATGCTCGCCTGCCACGCCCGGGTTCGATTCCCATCCGATGCGATTATTTTATTGTAAATTGTTTATATAGGTAACCTATAAAGATCACTTCGTTTCTAGAGGGATTTTTTTTTTTTTTTTTTTGGGTGGGAAATCATCAAATGACTCCTCCCGCTCTGGGCAGAGCGAGAGGGAGTGTCAGACTTTTACTGACTAAAACCCACCCGTGTTCCTTCCGTTGCCTATGTGCTGGGGCCGCGATATCCCTTTCGGACAGACCCGCAACCCCAGCAGTTCTAGAGGGATCATCTCAAAACAGGCATTAGTGTTTAATAAAGTGGGAATGGGTAGCCTAAACCCAGCTAATATAATCAGCTTTAGCCTCTTTTATTGAATGGATTGAGGGTCAACATTAATTGTTATTATACATAAACCTTGGGCGATACAGGTTTTCCAAAAATCCTTATTGACATTGACATTTTAGCCCTGTGTCTAGTTATGGCTATACAAAGATCATTTGGCGCGTGGCCGTGGTGAAAATCTGAACGAATGCCGCCATCTTGATTTTCAAATACAATCTCACAACGCCCCCCTGTTAGTGTCATTCAAGAGCCAAAAGTTCCTTCTACCATTAAAAAAACTTACCTCCTTATAAGTCCTCTCGCCAGTTCCCAGAAAGGCATCTTATGTGACTTGGTGCCGCCCATGGTGATCATCAGGATGTCGCTGCCGCACACCGACGCAGCCAGCAGTATTGGCAGGCAGAGGAACGGCCATCGCGACCTATGCTGAGAACAAGAGAAATAAGTGTTGGTTAATATGATTAGCTATTTAATGTCATAGGTCACTTAAGTTAATACATAATCGATGCCTCGCGTAGGTCCAATTTTTCAGGATATTTAAGGTGAAATGGGTTCCAAAGCAGATGTTTAGACTTCACGCAAAACCAACGTTTCTTTTAAAAAAACAACGAAATTGCATTTTTTTTTTATGATTACGAAAATTGAAGAGTAGATTAGTGAAGTATGAGGCCCGAAACACGATTAACAAAACTTTCGTCGATAGAAAAAAACGGCAAAGTTACCTTAAAATCTGTTTTGTGAAAAACCTATTCCATTCGATTGATATCAAAGCTATTGTATTAAAATTTTGTCTACGTATTCAATATTAAATACTTTAAGGAATTATGGACTAATTTTTCTATATCAACACAAGTAAAATGTTTAAATTCAATATTTGTAAACATAGTGCAATAGAATTGCGCGCGGGCCAGGTCATACCGCCGCTCCCGGAACGCTACCACGATACCATTTCGCCTTAACATTAACGAGGATTGGTAGCCCAGTGGCAACGGCCTCGACTTCAGTTCCGAGTGGTGGGTCGTGGGTTCGAACTCAGACCGGCGCCTTACTCTGTTTATCTTACATCATCACCACTACTCTCAAAACTATGAAGGAAAACATCGTGGGGAATCCGGCATGTACTAGAGCCAAAAATTCGAAGACTTGTGACATCCACCAGCCCGCACTGAGCCCGCGTGGTGGATTATGGGCTTGTCCCTCAGACATAGCGAAGGCCTGTTTCCCTCCAGTTACTTTACAGGCTGATTATACTTATGCAATTATCGCGGCTAGTAAGACCGTTCAATCGATCAAAGTTGTGCTCGTCTCGTCTATTTATGATTTTTTTTTAAATCCTCATATTCTTTGCAAAAAAGCAAATAAGGTCGAAGTTGTTCGGCTTATTATCGATCATCTATTTTTACTGCGTTTTCATTACACTGTAGAATTGTTTGCCTTCACCTAAAGTCTACATACAAGAAATATGCCAACACAGCCCTAACCTGAGAGGAAAATTTGTATTATTGTATGTACCACGAAGGGCACCGGCATCGCGGCAGCCCTTTCATTTATTTATTTTTTGACGGTGGGAAATTATCAAATAACTTCTCCCGCTCTGGGCGGAGCGGGACGGTGTGTCAGACTTTTACTGACTAAAACCCACCCGTGTTCCTTTCGTTGCCTGTGTGCCGGGGCCGCGATATCTCTCTCGGACAAAGCCGTAACCCCGGCAGAATCGCGGCAGCCCTGCCTTTTAAACCGGTACGTAGCAATTGCAATGGTGCTGCACAACTAATTTGAGATTTAATTAAATTTGCTACGACAAGTGGAAACTTGGAAAACAACTTGTTTTAACGTGTGTTTACTGCGTTTTAACATAACATAACGCCTTGTTTTCTCAAAGGGTTGGGCAGAGGTGTACCTATGGTACTCCCCCATTGCATTTTAACTTTGTGAAATTTGGCCCGCACTTGCCAGAGACTTGTTTGCATAATTAAGCAAAATCGACGGTAAGTAATAGAGATGTTGAGTTAACATAGTTTCAAGACTAATAAGGTAATAACGTTCAAGACAAGTTTTACCATTCGTTATGGAGTAATTCCTACACAAGCTACAAACTTCTCAAAATTAAGCACTGCATTTTATTGATCTTACTAACAATAACAACGGGTAAATGGCTTCATAGAATCCTAGGATATACTAGAATATGTATTCTTGATATCGCAACCTTTGTCTATTTTCATTCACATGACCTGCACTAAATCGATACTTCGGTCAGTAATCGGACAGTTGATTTTCCTACTTTAAGACGCAGATATATGCCGGTGACCTTGAGTGGTTAGACGCGTTGTACATCCAGCCAGTAATAGGACTCGCCCATCAAGGAGCGCTGTCCCCAATTTGACGCATAATTAATATATTATACATAAAACAAAAGGTATTTTAATAAAACACCGAAAATTAAATTACGAGTATCTTTAAAATGGCTAAGGTTTCAAAAAAATACGTTGGATATATTTTTCGTGAGTCTCCGTTTTTTTTCCGCGTAAGACATAACTTTACAAATTAATTTCACTATGTAATATAAACATAATCTAAAATATTTGTATATTAAGTTATAAATGCTCCAATTAAACAAATATTTTTTCCAAATCATTAACACTACTCGTTTAGACGTAATCTTCAGCATAAAATCATTAAAGTCGTTTATCGTCGCCTCAATATACCCAGAGGTGGCATCCCCACATTTCGCAAATTTATTTATGTTTAGCTCCATAAACTGGGCACAAACCCTTACTTTAGGTAGTAGGAACTACTACTTACCTATTTACAATTTCCAAGCAGAAAAATCTTAGAATAAAATGTTAGAAAACTTTTCGTATCTGATTTGTATTAGGTAAATGATCTCCTTTGTATGTACAGTTACACCTTAAGATGTAGCATCGGCAAAATTCGTAAAACCGATCACCATCCGAACTAAGTGCTTCTTCAAAATCACCAATCTTTATTACTGCTTAAGGTGAAAATGATCTTTACAAAAACGCAATAACTTGTGAAGTCATTTATCCAAATACATTCGAATTTTTTTAATGATTAAAATGATTAAAGAATGAATGAATGAAAATTTTCAAATTTATGCTACATCTAAGTTGTGTCGTACTGTACAAACTTTGTCATTGTATCGATGTTTTTGTGTTTTATGTGTTGGTACTACAATAAAGAATAGAATAAATGAAAACACATCGTCATTTTAATAATTATGTCGACGGTAGATAATAACAATAATATTCCCACGGCATCGCCATACGCAAAACTTCGTGCCAATACCTATATGCAAGAGTAAACCTACCGGAATTAGGTAATGAAATACCTATGTAAGCAAATTCCTATGTGCAGTTTCTTGCTGTTCTCGATCATAATCATACGCATTTATTTGTCAGAAAATGGTACATTATAAGTTCTCAAGATTAGTCAATAGTATCATCACATTCTGCCAAGTGTGGCGTGCAAATATTAGGTACATACATTTATTACAGGATATAGATTTAGGTTAGTATTAACATTTCCTGGTTAGTATTACGAATTAAAATTACAATTTTAGGTATGTCAGTTACTAATAATATCATAAACACAAAACAATTTATTCAGGATGTCAAAGTAGAAAACATTAAACAATTCAATTAAGATGTCAAAATATCATTCAGATAGTCGTTTAAATTATAATAACATTTAATATATAACAAATCTTTCAGTTACTTTTTCAATCCATTTAAATTTAGCTCTTGGCAAAGACATATCCACCAAGCTTTCGTGTATTCAAACATATGTGCAATAAGTATCTAGTATCAATTATTATAATGACACCAGACATGACCCGGTGACACTTGCAACACATGAGGACAACACAACAAAACAAACCTACACAAGAATGAACATAAAATGGCGCAATCAAAAATGCATGAGTGTTGAGCGTTAAATCTGGAAGACGCGTTGCATAAAGCGGACCTCGTTTGACACAGAAAATAATGCGCGGGCGCTGATAAACGAGAACACGTTGTAGTGTTTGTCCTTTGAAATCGAAATACTGAACGAAGTTATTTATTTATTTATTTGATAAGTACACCAACGACCTATTCACTAGAACATTAACATAATAGAAAATAACATAAGCATTGATTTATGGTGAGTTAGTCACTTACAGGCGTACACAGCACTTACATAAAAAATAGCTTATAAATACACGTTTTAAAAAGATTTTATACGGATAGAAAAATTGAATTGAAACAATGAACAAAACATTAAGTTAAAAACAAAATCATAATCGTAATTAAAATAAAATATATCAAGAATTACAATCAAAATTATCAATAGAACAAAATTAAAACATTGAAATAAAAAATAAAATTTTATGCAGCAAAATTGTTATTCAAAATGGTAGAACGCGATAACGAGTGCATTATATATTAAAAAATAAATAAGTAGTAAAAAATAAAAAGTAAAAAGTTAAAAGTAGATTATGTATGACATTATGATTCGTCGTTAAGTTTTTTGCGAAATTGGGTAAATGAGTCTGTAAATATATCAATATTGTTAAAAGTAATAGTATTGTAGTAGTATTGTTGTTGTTTGTTGTAAGTTATCATTTAGTTAATCGAGTTACGTCAAAGTAAATATAAATTCTTTTCGATTTATGTTCGAAATCCTCATAGATTCCCAGCGTTGGGAAGGTGGAGATCAACCCTAGATGATAGAATAGAGGTATTACGCAGTGCCTACACTGGGTGTACTCTTTTTGTTCTCTAGTATCGGCTGGACTATAATTATGGAAAAACTCAGCATTTCAGCAATAATGGTAGCAGTGCTGCTCAAATTGCGTTAGGTCGTACATTTAGGTAAGTATCATACTTTGCGCTTTTTTTACGCGAGTTGCGCACTTTTCTTCAAACTTTTCACCAATCTACGTAAGTGCATGTCAACCTCACACAAAACCACCGTCGTTATTATAATGTCATTCCGTGGAACATTAACCATGTGAAAATTCCAAGTTCACATCAAAATCACATTCTAAAGTTGTCAAAATTTGAAGCAGTTAAGGCGTGTGCATCGTCTCAAATTATCATGATGTGTGTAAAAGTGAAAGTGGATGATGGCATAGATTCGTTTGACATTTTAGGAGATCGGATGTTGTCGTGTGGTTGTGTTTATTACCCTTGAACTAGTGAATGTATGGTAATATAAAGGAGATTGGTTAAGTTGGGTAATGCAAACGTTTATGCCACAATTATTTTGACTTTTAACATATTAGATTCCGTTGGTAACGATGCTTTGTCCTAGAACATTTGGAACAGTTGTTGCCTTGGACAGCTTATTTCGAAAAGACTTGGTAAAATAATTAAGGAGCTAAGTCGTACCTAAGTAGTAGGAAGTTTGGCATCCTTTGATGACACTAAGTTTTGTTTAAAAAAAAAAAATATCTCTTAGAGAAATCAAGGAGTTCGCAAACTTTTGGATTGATCTGAAAGGAAAAAAAAGAAAAAAAAAACTATTTATTTTGTTTTGTTTGTTTGTTTAAGATAACTAAAAATTAATATTTTAACCAAACCATGTTGTGTAAAAGCGTGCATTCTGAACCAACTCAACCAAAATATTGATTATGAAAAGCAATAGTTAATAGGTATCGTAACACTGAATATTTTGTTTAGGATGTAAAAAAAAAAATTGGAATCTTTCTAAATGCCTTTTTTACACCTAAAACGGTTACAAAATCAAGTTCAGTGTTATAATTGCAATTTATACCTATTTAATCTAATACAATTTTCTTGTTTTGAGAATTCCCACCCTCAAAACTTTTTCTATCATTAAAACCTCCTTTGTTGAACCCTCCCCCTGTCTTCTCCCCAGGAGTTACGGTCCCCGCGACCTGATTAATATTCTTTATCACTAGTTAGCGATATTTCATATTGCCAAATGAATCAAAACAGCGAAATATTTGACATCTATTTGCGGATTTTCCCACTTTCAGAATGAACGCTCTTAATCTTAAACATTAGTGGAACAATTAACATTTAAGTCTAAAATTAAATCCAGGCCAAGCTTAAAACACCTTTATCTCCCTCCACGAAACCCGGTCAAAGCAAACCATACCATAACTTACGCAACACAAGGTTGATATTAGAAAGTAGGTAGAGTTCATGTGTACATTTCCTTAGTTGACATAACATTTGCGAAGTGGCAAGTCCGCATAGCTATGTGGAGGCACGTAATTCCTATATCAAGTTGTCCTGTAAACTATCTGGTAATCTCGTGGTATTGTAGGACTAAGATGGCTTAGCTTGTACTCCTCGATGGGGTAAGCAGAAGTCACACCACACACACCCACATACACCCACATTTCACCAGCTATGTTTTAGTCCTATGTGGGTGTCCCGTAAGATCGAGCCTATTGCCACAAATCTAGAATGCGGGTTGATACTGATACATTCTTCATGGGTAACAGACATGAAAGGCAAGCCGATCCCAATATAGAAAAAGCCTAGGTAAATAATTAAATACGAGAGCATCTATATTAAGCCTGTGGCATCTACAACGCCACATGCGAACTACGCATCACACTGACGTCAAGTAAAATCCTGCATCGCGCTGAGTTTACCCCGCGATTAGTATATACAGGGTGGCAGTAACATCGACGCGAAAACTTACCATGGATTCAGTACATGATTTTTATCCCCTCTGCGATTAAATAACCGACGAAAATTTCAACGCAAGGGGGTTCAGAATCATGTACTGAATCCAAGGTAACAGTTTTCGCGTCGATATCATGCCACCCTGTATACAACGTTCCGACATCAACCGTCGGGCAGTTGCCCGCCAGACACGACACCCGTCTGTTCGGACGATCCTCCCTTTTCTAAGGATGAGTGAACTTTGCACCCTCATACCTCTATAAGCCTTTGTTTATAAATTATATAATTCTACGAATGAATTCAACTGGAACTTCAAAACTTCACAATTTCATTGCAAAGTCCAGGAAGTTACTTCTTACAACGTTTGATACGCTCGCTAGACGAATGAGTTAATAATAAAGCTAACTTTCCGCTCCTTTGAAGGTAGTAGTTTTGGCATCTTCTTTAAGAATATTAATGGCCCTTTTGGTGGAGGAATTAATCATGCCTGAATTTAACGTCGTTCTGACCGTTAGTGATTAAAAGTTACACCCTTTTAGGAATCGATGGAAGGTAAAACTATACTATGTATGCCGCGGTCGGTTCCATTCGGTGACCATTCACCATCGAAAACCCTCCATACCTTGGAAAGCGCGTTATGCCATTGGCTCCCGGCTGTCATTAATAATGAATTGAAATTGTTTATTCTGTAAATAGGATATCGGAATCACTTTTACAAGTCATATTAAAAATAGGCTAGATATGACTTCTGCGTTTCCTATCTGACTACTCTGAGAAGAAAGGTCGAAACAAACTCAGAGGCCGCAGTCTCTTTTAAAGTCTAGACATAATCTTGGTCAGGCCATTAATCCATGGAGATTAGTGTCTGAAATGGTCTTTTGAGGAAAGAACCATACAGATTTGAATGGACCTGTCCAGTCAGTGCATGCATTTGTCAGTAATCGGGGAGCTCACATAGACCTTTGACAGTCGTCGTTATGGGTAGTCAGAAGCCCAAAAGTCTGACTGATCTGAGTTGTGGAGGTCAGATAGGCAGTCGCTCTATGTAAAATACTGGTATTCAGCTGCATCCGGTTAGACTGGAAGCCGACTCAAACATAGTTGGGAAAAGCTAAGCAGATTGATTTTGTCAATGTCAGTGTGTTGTGTGTGTTGATTGCCGTTGAAATATCGATGCTCGTTGGAATAGACAAATCTTCGAGTGTGATGTCCAAAAGTGGGGGTTGACAGACGGGATTAATTGATGATTATTTCTTCTGCTTCGGATAAGGTAGCCGATAAAACAGAAAGCTCACTAATAGGTACAACAAAAGTCAAGAAAAAGTAACATTACATAAACTTTTGATAATATACTCATACAAATCACTCAATTTTAAGGGCCTGACGTTACAAAATATTTCGTGTTACCAAAATCAGTGACGTAATAAAAAAGTAACTATTTATTTAAACTATTGGCACATGATTTGCATATAAGCAGCCACACCTCCCAATGACAATATTTACACAATTATTTCTTGGGTCAGTGAACTTTGAATATACATGTACCTATGACATGCCAGCTAATTTTAAATTTAGCAGTGCGCTTATTTGCAAACTGGTCTTGTTTTGGCTAGGTTAATGTTTAACAACAAAAGTTATGGGCGAATTTAACTGCAAAAATAAACAAGTCAGATTATTGTATTTAAAGATGTCCATGATTTGTCCGACTGCTTGATTATTTTGAGTTAGTTAGTATGCAGGATAAAAATATAGTATTGAAAAGTTTTCAAAGATGATTCTAGTGTCGTTTTTCGGCATCCACGGGGACAGAGTCGCGAGCACACGGTGTGTACTGAGTAAGAAATTTTCATTTCAGGTAACATGTACAGTCAGCATCAAAAGTTGATGACCACATTTAGATTTTCAAAATCGCCGTACACCGTATTCAGTATTAGCACTTCACTATAAGTACAGTGATTTTGAAAATCTAAATATGGTCAACAACTTTTGATGCTGACTGTACCTAGATACATAATCTCTCCGATCCTTGAGGACGGAAACATACTAATAATATAATATTTAAATGGCTTAATTGCCAGAGCCTTGACCAACACCTAAGGAGGCTCTCGTTGAGCAGCTGGATCAAGGGCTTGATTCAGAAAGCGGTACTCCTGGACACGGCTCGCATTGTCATGAGGTTCCCCTCTCTGGAGCCCTGACCGCCGGTAGATTGGACCCTGTTCCTGCTACCAGTAGGCTACTATTTTTTTATTTTAAAATATTTTTTTATGTTCTAATATTTAGAAACGTAATTTAAATGAATTTAAATGAAATAAAGGATAATAATATTTTCCACTAAACTTGGGAGCTGGCTTTGGACTAGTTTTGCCATAACTCAACGCCGTATTAGAAATTGCCCTAACTTAGCTGACTGATGCTTCCAGTTTGTTAGTCAAGGGCAACAAGTTTTTTTTTAGTGTTGCGCATAATTGCACTGCGCAAAGTTATTCCATATGCAATAGAATACACCTTATCATCTACCTAACCTTTACCAACTATGTTGAGGTCGGCTTCCAGTCTAATCGGATGCAGCTGAATACCTGTACTTCCATGGAGCGACTGCCTATCTGAACTCCACAACCGAGTTACTGGGTTACATGGTACTCCTGGTACTCTCATCTCTACTCGTGGTAAGACTGGTTGTCAGACTTTCGGGCTTCTGACTACCCGTAATGACTGTCAAAAATCTACTTATGACAACCGGGACCAACGACTTAACGTGCTTTCTAAGGCAAGAGGCTCGGTATGTATTGGATGGTCATCTATTCACGGACCCGAGGTCGGTATGTGGATACGCAAGCGTAGCTTAAGAGGCCGGGCACGAAATCGACTGATTTTGATCGATTTCGTTTGTTCATTCGTTGTGAGAAATGGAAAAATAAATAAACAAAACTATTTGTGATTTGAAAAGTCGAGTTCTTTGTTTTGCATGTTGGTGAAAAGGATTTTTCAAATAAGTTAAGTATTCATGGAAAATCACAAATATTCGCAACAAGTTTTCCGGAAAATGACCCGAGACTGACGTTTGATAGCTTTTTTATAAAAAACTACTTTTAATTTTGAACATTTAAAAATATCATCAACATCATTATATGGTCTACCTGCATGTGGCTGAACTACTTTTTTCAACTTCAATACATAATATAGCAGAAATGTTATGATTTTTTTAAACCTATCAGTAATGTATTTTTTCCTATTATTTAGCAAACTATATCAAGAAATTTAAAAATCAGACATTACATAGTCTTCAGCTATCCTTAAAATAAAATAATTTTTATTTTAAGTAAATCAAAGACGAAATAAACCATATTTTACGAGAGCGCAAAATTGATGCAACTATTAACAGGTGCGAATGGCTTAGCACCCACCGAAATACTGACACGAATGGTTTAGCACCACGAAAACAGTACTTTTATGCTTTCACAGACTTAATGTTCCAATTATTTTAAGCTTGCTTACAATTAGATAACTTATTGACGAAAAAGGGTTTTTTTCGTGCACGGAGCCTTAACCTGGTCGATCGACCCGTGTGGCTGTTATTATTTAGCCTCGCCTCTCCGATGGAATACAATTCATCATCATCATCATCATTCATGTTTAAGCAGTACATTAAATTTTCATAACATTCCGCGACCTCAAAAATATATAAGGAAGTATTACTAATTCCTTTCCCAAACAATGCCTTTGCGATGGTGGTCCAAGCAATACAAGTACTAACGATCTCCCATGCCTTTATGGAGGTGTATGTGACTTATTGTAATGCTAATCAGTTTGTTTACAAACATACGTGTCGGAAACGTATAAGGGAGTCACAGCGTAGTGAGTAAATGGAGTGCCTATGCTATACGCGTTATACACCAAAAACGCATCCTGTGGGATTCTGCATTCCGGGATTCCAATTTTAATTTCTTAAAATCCAAACTGTGTGGATGTTAGAGACTCATGCATTTGGCGGATAGAACGACCACTCCTTGAAGCAAATAGTTACATAAAATGACGTAGGTTGGATTGTTCAGATGTTCTCCTGTATGGTAGGCTTAAGACGTCATAAATTGGTCACCCAATCAAGTCAATCCCACTCTACGCACGAGCATAAAGGTCTCATAAAGTTTTACCTTCAGCTTGCCGGGATCCCAGTTGTATCTTCAACATCGCTTTATTTCTAAAATATAAACTGTGTGGAACGTTAAAGCCTAGATATTTAACGATCATTCCTAGAAGCAGAAGCATAGAATAGAGAACAGATGAGACTGTTGACAAAAATGACGTAGGTTCGTTAGGTTCGTTTATTCAGTTTCGTCGCTCTGTATACGTCATTAATTGGTCACGTTCTCATCAATGATCACGTGGTTGCACGCTGTTTGTCCGTACCCACGTCATCACTCCGTTCATTTACTCTTCTGTGTTTTAAATTGTTTTTAAATACTTAATTATGAGCCGTAGTATGTATGAGCTATTTGTATGATCAATGTGATTAATGCGTAAATTTGTCGGTGCCTTATTTAGAGAGGCGATTTTGATGTGAGTATCACCTGTTTATCAAAGCAATTGACAAAATACAAGTAGATAATGCGGGAAAGCTCCGATTGGCAGTTTCTATATCATGTTTTAAACCAACCAATTTAATATGACAGCTTCAAACCTTATGTACAATAAAGAAAAAATAATATTTTACACCAAAGACATTGTACTTGTTGATCACTAACAAATATACGAGTAACTTAGAATATCATCTATACATATTATAAAACAAAGTCGCTTTTCACGTTTGTTTGTATGTCCACGTTGTTCTTCTAAACCACGCAACAGATTTTGATGAAGTTTTCACCATCGTTTAGAGAATTTATTCCGGAAGGTTTGTGTGTATAATACGTTAATATTAAAGTTACGTTTACCTAAGAAATCTTGATGTTTTGTCAAGTCGTAAAAACCGTGCGAAGCAGGAGTCGGCCGCTAGTATATCATAAAATGAATAACTCGCTTTATTCAA
The DNA here is from genome assembly GCA_916701695.1 of Agrochola macilenta. Taxonomy (NCBI): domain Eukaryota; kingdom Metazoa; phylum Arthropoda; class Insecta; order Lepidoptera; family Noctuidae; genus Agrochola; species Agrochola macilenta. The sequence goes on from OU753569.1 coordinate 5,500,390, forward strand.
TAACTTTAATGGGTCACTCATAAAAGGGCTGATGTTTATCTTTTTATTATTCAATACCAAATTTGCATTTAGTATCTATCAAGAAGTCATATTATTCACTTTCCTCAAATTGAATACCTACATATAAAAGTATACAGCTACTATATTTGATACATTGTGCTTTTTACAGGACTTATTTTTAAAGGCATAAAACAAATGAAGTTTCAGCTTCATTTGTTTTATTGCCTTTAAAAATAAGTGAAACATAAACTCGATTAGAAGAATCTAGATATTCTTATATTTATAAAAATCAATTGCCGTGCAAAAACTCGGAAAATCTCGTGCAAAAAAGCGCGACCGATTTGATATTTTTCTGTTTTATTCGCCTCAATAGTTACTGGGGTGGTTTAGGAAAAAAAATATTGAAAAATCCCAAAGGAACTGCCGAAAAATCGATTTTGAATATACCAAAAGTGGAATTATTTGAACTCGGAATCAAGTCATGATAAACATGCTGTTCTACCTTACTTACAAAAAATTAAATTGTAGTTCCTTGCAGGAACAGGAGGGTAGGCTGTAAGGAACCACTCGTACAATTTAATTGTTAACCGCAACAACCCCGTTTCCCTAAAGAATTCTACGTGGTTCGTATATTTTACAACCGAATACTTTTTATTGCTTGTTCTAATACTATTGTTATTGATGTCATAGTCTAGTGAATGACGCTTTGTAACGTGCTTATGTACGTAATTTTGATGTAACGTACAAAAAGCTACAATAGCTCAAAGCTTGTTGACTTATCAAGAGAAAAGTCATGAGTTCGAACCTCACCCGTTACACTGTTAGACGTAAAATTGCTTCACTAGTTGCATATTTAGAAAGGGATAATTATGTTCAATACCCATTGCTAGTAACTTTCTTTATTAATAACTAATGAAAACTCAAAAAACGCGAAAATAACAAAACGGAAAAAGTGGTAAGCCCCGAGGAAAATAGCGGGGCAAGACAGATTCCTGACTCAATAAGCCTAGCCTTTTCTCAACTATGTTGGGGTCGGCTTCCAGTCTAACCGGATACTGCTGAATACCAGTATTCTACATGTAACCCGTAACGACTGTCAAAGATGCACGAATGACAGCCGGGACCAACGGCTAAACGTGCTTTCCGAGGCCCGGAGGAGTCTCGGTATGTTAAGATGGTCACCCATCCACGGACCAACATCGGCAAGAGCAGCTTAACCTGATGGATCGACCCGTGCGGCTGTTATTACTTAGCCACGAAGTCCTCTACACAGATTCCAGATGGTAATAATTTCTGCCGGCTGTGGAGAATGTACATATTATAGACTGGAAGCCGACCCCAACAGAGTTGGGAAAACGCTAGGCAGATGTTGATGAATGGCGAATGTAAGAACTCGAGGAACAGTTTCAATGCTGTGGATCATTAAGTGCGAGTATTGGTTTATAATACTGTGCCATCGGAATGATCTTCCTTTCACTAGAGCCATGATCAGAGGATCGTCGAGGGTCGTCGTGGTCGTGATCATGGTCCGCGATTCTAGTAGACTATTATAACATAACATAACTTGTAACAGTTAGGTTTTAAGTCCCATGTAATAGGGGGCGAGCCTATTGCCATCAACCTGACACAAATCCAGGCTCCGGCTGAGAAATCCCTGATGGAAAAACCCAAAGGATGGAAAGACCTAGGAATTACACCATATTTTTGGTTTGTCCTCGGCAGCGATTCCTTACAAAAATCAAAGTTTAATACTTGTTTTTCTTTTTTACCCCTGACGGATAAAGAGGGGTGTTATTTTAACGTGTGTATCTGTGTGTCTGTCTGCGCCATCGTAACTCCCAAACGGCTGAACCGATTGTGTATTTGTTTTTGTTTTTTGTTTTAAAGGTGACTTGATCGGTTAAGTCGTTTATTTATCAGCTCTTTTCTAGTTGATGAATGGATGTGAGCATCTTCCACTGGTCTGATCGATTTGAAACTTGGTATTCTGTTACTTCAATGATATTAGAAGAATATTGAATTAGAAGAATATAGTAACTTTGAACTGATGCTGCAGCATCACCTGGAATTTGGAGGATACCCAACTACCCTTACCAACCTACAGCACAGGTATCGTGTTTGGGCTCATTGGAATGGTCTCAATGAATAGGTTATAGATAGATGATGAACAGGGTCTGGTGATGGAGTAGGAAAGAGAAATGAGGAAATGTTTGTGTCGGGGGTGTTTTTTTAATTTTTATTTATGTTTGTTTCAGTGTGTTTTTGCAGATAGATATTATGCATGATTATTATACTAGTGAAGATTATACTTAAGTATAATCACCATGCAAACCAATATTTAATAACCATGCACCATTTAATGACTAAAATTTCCATTCTCCTGCTACAGTAATTAAAAACCACGCGTAACATCCGCATACCAAAAAATCTTGCACTTGCTTTACATTCAAATCTTAAAATACATTGTAAATGTAAACCAGTCTCACTTTTATTTACTTATTTAGCCGTAATTTGATGTAGTATTGATCACATGGACCAGTTTCCGAAGGTCGAGTGAATGCAAGTGCAGCGTATGGTGATATTTAAAATCTTTAAGTACTTAATAAACGTGCATACAGATTTGCTGTATGATTTGCATTTTTTAAATTAAGCTTTGCGGTCCTACTGCTGTGCAAATGTCTCCGCCTTACTTTCTCAGTTTTCTTTGTATTATACCCTCTCCGGCTAATCGGTCAGGATGAATCCAATATAAGACCTACATATAAAAGTATACAGCAGCATTATGGCTCCTACAGACAGGCGTGATGCGACGGTGCGACGCAATTATGGTATAGAACAATATCCATGAAGTTTTCTAAGAAATTGTTCTACTAGAGTCGCGTCGCGCTGTCGCGTCGCATCTGTCTGCGGCAACCTTCATACAGTCTTCCACTGTTCTTAAAGTCAGCATACATTCTAAGGAGCTCCGGGACGGCGAAGACTTTACAAGCTGCAAAGCGTCCAGCCAAAAATGCCTCGTTTAAAATGAAAAATATTGGTAGACAATGTTGCCAACATTGTTTACCAATATTTTTAGAATAGCAGAAACACAAAACTGCTCTTACATATTTCGAAAATGATAGTCGCTACGTTCCACGACTCCGCAATGCGTAGGGACGCGAAGCTACTGGAAATATGGATAATGTATCTAAATCTGCTGCTAAATCTAATCTAAACTCACTACAAAGATTGCAAAACAAAATTATTAAAATATTATATCATTATAATAACCAACAATGAAAAAACTAACCAACTAAATCTCACACAACTTTAGACACATTCACACACCTGCATTCTCGTAAAAAAAAATACAGTACAAACAAATATACTACTTTATTTCTGGACCCCACGACACAGAGAATCCTAGTGTGGGGGGGTCCTGGGAATTTGGAAAAATCTAGCACGTAAGGCTCCTATGTGATCTCTTACTCGTTTTTTTATATTGTACCGTGTTTTTCTGAACTGAATAAAGCATTTTTTACTTTTACTTTACTTTACATTAAAAAAAAAAAACAATACCATACAACACAAGAAGTAAAAACATGTTTCAACGAATGACTGCACGGGCACGAAACAAACAAACAAACAATACTAGCTGAGGAGAGCTGTTCAATATTTCACCGGAGGGTTTAAAGAAGTGTGATAATATAAATATGTTTAAAGCAAAACTTAAAAAACATGTATGTGTTACCGGCCAAACCCAATTTTAGGATGAACATCAAAGAGGGCTGAAGAAGTGGCGTAAAAACCGGAAATAGGTAAAATAAGTTCAGACTAGGACGTACCAGTTTATCCTAAAGCATGTAAATTCTAACTAGGATAAACCGATTCGTCCTAGGCTAAACTGGTTTATCCTATCGGTAAAAGGATGAACGAGTTTGGCCTAGGCGATACTGGTTTGTCCTACCGCGTGTAGGGAGAACTGGTTTAGCCTAGGCGAAACTAGTTCATCCTAAAATCGGGTTTGGCCGGTAACATATGCACCCTGTAACGTCACCAACACCCCAGAGGCAAATATGATAATTATAACAACTTAGATGTAAGCACTTTGTATCTCATTTTAAGTGAACAGTTATTTAAGTTCGTATTAGAAATACATTCTTTAAACCTATGTATCAACGACCTAGGTTTACTTTGGTATATACAGTAATCTAGCAGCTATACAGCGAGGTTATAAGATTGTTACAAAATCCAATGTTAAAACCCCCGTCAAGTTATTTATCCTACCAAGCTGAAAATCTAAAATAAACGTCATTTATTCAAATTAAGCTGAGAATCAGACACAGACAGTCAGTACATGAGACAGTCCCCCAAAACGCCCTTCACCACTTCCTAGTGCTTTAGCTGGGAGGAAGAAGTGGCGCAACAAACTCCTCAGCAGCACAACTGCCTGGTCAGTTAGAAGAACTTGATTCTATACGATAGCACGCAATGCTAGATCAGCTAGTACACTCCAATATACCAACAACACCCCGCAAGAAAGCTTTCTAACCGACTTCGAAAAAAGGGGGAGGATGATAACTTCCAGTCACTGTTATTTACATAGCAGGTAGTGGTATTCGAATTTGTGTAGGGTAGGTACCACAACTAAAAAGTGAAAAATAAAAAAAAATACAAAAAAAAAACAACCGACTTCCAAAAAACTGAAATTAAAGTTATTTTTCACTTTGTAGTATTTTTTTTTGGAAGTCGGTTGTTTTTTTTTTTTGTAAAATGTTTTTATTCGATTAAAATACACTCGCGACAACTCTACGAGAAATAAGTTGGGTATTATAAAACACATGTAACACGAAACGGTGTCATCTCTGTCGGTCATCGTACAACAAAGTAGGACAACAACATTTCACCGTGTCGGTTACGGCAATATTACACGTTACAACCAAATTGATTGACTTTGATTGAAAGGTGCTGAACTGAAGGGCGTGGTTATTGATTAAATCAGTCACTTTTATATTTACATGTTCAATTTGTTTCCTTCATCCAAGTTGAAAGTTAAAGTGAACCGTGGATTTTCGGCGAATTTAGGAGTACACATTTGTTCGGGTCAGTACACGTGATTCGGCAGTATTTGTTGAACAATAAAGCTGACCCGAAGCAATTACTACACATATTCGGCTTTTATTTGTGCCGATTGGTGTACTGCGTTTGGCATCTACCCTCACTAAACCATGTTCGGAACGGCTCGGCACAATTTGAGCTAAACCAAGTAGCTTTTTCCTGAACAATATCTATATACGAGGGCGGGTCAAAAAGTTCGCTGAATGGAGGGGTTAGAGAGGGGAGGGGGCAGTTATTTTTACCTGTCGCTACTTGTTGACTCAATACAATTATAAATACTAAGTTTCACCCCAATCGGTTCATTAACCTTTGAGATATCGCTGGATAAACAAGTCAATCGGGAAGAAAATATCAACTATGGAGAAAATTGAGTATCGTGCCGTGATTTAGTTCCTCACTAAGCAAGGAAAAACGCCTCAGAACATTATGGAAGAAATGTTATCAGTTTACGGGGACTCTTGCCCTGAAAAAACAATGATTTACAAGTAGCATAGTCTTTTCTAGCAAGTCAGAGACTTAATTGAAGACGATCAGCGCTCAGGTCGGCCAATTGAAGCAACGTCCTCAGACATTGTTTAAAAAGTTGAAAAACTTATTCTGAACATGCACGCCTAAAGAAGAAACAAATCGCAGAGATGACTGGAGTATCATCTACGACCTTTTTGAATATTCTCCAAGACCATCTTGGCATGTCTAAAGTCAGTGCAAGATGGGTACCGAGAATGCTCACACCGCTTCAAAAACAGCAGCGCGTCGAGTGTTCGCGCGAGTTTTTGGAGCTGTGTAGTGAAAACAGGGATGAATTTCTGAACCGAATTGTGACTGGAAATGAAACTTGGGTTCATCACTATGAACCTGAGTCGAAGCAGGAGTCAATGCAGTGGCACAAAAAAGGCGCAGCACCGCCTAAGAAGTTTAAGGTTTCACAATCGGCGGAAAGATTATGGCTACAGTTTTTTGAGATTCCGAGGGTATTTTATTGATCGATTATAAAGATAAAGGTGTCAATATCACGGGGAAATACTACGCTACACTATTGAAAAAATTAAAAGAAGCAATTAAAGAAAAGAGAAGGAGAAAATGGTCTCGAGGTGTGCTCCTTTTGCACGACAACGCACCAGTTCACAAGAGTCATGTTGCGATGGCTGCCTTACACGAGTGCGGCTTCGAAACTTTAAACCACCCTCCCTATAGTCCAGATTTGGCCCCTTGTGATTATTATTTGTTCCCAAACATGAAAAAAGAGCTTCGTGGAAAGAAATTTACGGATGATTACAGCAATTTCTGCTTATTTTGAAGGCCTTGACAAATCATTTTTTTTCGAAGGTATAAACAAATAATTTGAAAGGTCTGAAAAGTGTATTAGGGTTAATGCAGAATATATTGAAAAGGAAAAATAATTTCATGTTTAAATTCAGACCCCTCCCCTTTCATTCCGCGAACTTTTTGACCTCCCCTCGTACATATTATGTTCAATTTTGCCAGCCGTCCGTGCTGAATCATTCCGACCACAAGCTTCAGTAATGTCTCACAAACCGGGTGTCTAAACTAATCTAGGCCTTCGAGTAGTCGAACAAAATGCTCGTCAAGTATTTCCTACATTTATCGATTGGATAACAAACCGGTCTCCTTGACTATCTTCCTCTACAACTATGCTGTTATTACGTGAGCGCTCTCTCGGACTAGTTTAGTGATTACGTTGATATTTCTTATTATTGTTTGTGTTATTAAAATGTTATGGAGTTTCCTTAGTGAGATAGATTAGTTAACATTTATCGTAGCAGTGATATTATTCTGATTACACTGACTTTATGTCACCAGTAGATCCATTCTGTAAACGTCTCACCGTGAAGAGTGAGGTGAAGTGAGCATAAAGTGAGCTGTCAATAATGTCAATCCTTGGCTTTAGGTACAGTGACAGCTCACATCAAGCTCACTTCACCCAAGTTTTCACGGTGAGATGTTTACAGAATAGCACGGCTGTTTTCACCAAAGTTCATTTTTTGCTCACTTCACTAGTACGAAGAGTATCACGGACTGATTGTATTACAATACAGGGCAACGATTTAGTCACCTGCATCCGTGAAGCCCTCGTCACCAACATCACCCTGATGTTACCCGTCCATCGTCATACTAAACAACTTTCGCTATTATAAGCTATAAGCAAATTTCGCTACACATTCATAGTTGATTAATAAGTTAGTTTACTAACTATTACACAATCCGACTGGTTTATCTGCAGCCATCATACCATCCATCCATCATACCATCCATCCATCACCTTGCACACCTAGGCATCCCGGTTGGTAACTGCAGAGATAGTCCTGCGACACCTAAGAGTTGGTGACATAATACTTTGTAACCGATCTAGCAAGGTGAAGAGTTAACTTGTCAGAGCTTCAGCACTAAGTGCTAGGGTACACTGTGAACGGCGCGTTGTGTTCCACGCACGCCTCAAAGAGATGTCAGGACAATTGACGGGGTCCGCTAGGACCGATGCCTGCCGGGGTCGCGGGAAAGTCTGAAAGGGATACCGTGGACCCTGGCAATGTACAGGCAACAAGGAACACGGGTGGGTTTTAGTCAGTAAGAGTCTGACACGCCCTCACGCTCCGCCCAGAGCGGGAGAGGTTATTTGATAATTTCCCACCCACAAAAAAAAATATTGGTGCACTGCGAGATCGAAATTTTAAAAAGCTAGATTTTTTTTCCAACATTCATCCATAGCCAGGTTTTGCTTGTTTCATCTATTTTGCGCCAACTGCTTCTCATGCTTGGCACAGAGCCATGAAGACAACCGTACTTTTTAACTAAGCAACTCAAGCAAGTAAAAACAATGTATGTAAGTATTCTCATTTTATTCTATTGTGATTTATCGTGTTGCAGTATTGTGAAATTTTATTTTATGAGCGTTGCCTGAATTAAATGTTTCTTTTTTATTTAATGTGGATTTATCAAGAAATCCAACGGCGAACAAAAACACATAACAATTTATTTTTATGTCCCTAAGGCCCTTAAATGTTTCTGCAAGGTCTCAACAGTTCAAGAGAAACGAGTTGGCAGGTGGACACCGGACGGTTGTCGGGATATTTATAGTTTAATTAACAGGAAGTGCTAAATAGTTTCCGAAAGTGAATTTAATATCGAAGTTCATGACCAACGGAACTGTTATGGTAACTTTTTTCCCCACAACTTTGCGTACAACTCCGAGTTCATTTAGTTTTCTGAATTTATCTTAATGTTTTTTTTAATTCAACATCTCTAATGATTCCATTTCTTCCCGTGGGTGTCGTAAAAGGCGACTAAGGGACTCACTAGAGAATCAGCAGCAGAATTTTCTATGCATTTTTAACACCATACTGCGATCGCCAACCCGCCTGCCAAGTGTGGCGATTATGGCAAACCCCTCCATTTGGGGGAAGCCTATATCCAGCAGTGGACGTCTTTCGGCTAAAATGATGATGATGATGATGATCTGTAATGATTATTTCCTGTAGTTATAGGTAGAGTTCACTTTTCACAAGTGAATAAATAGATTAATATTTTTTCATATCATCACAGCTATACTCCTTGTTAGCTTCAGATGATGAGATGGTGATGTGATTTTTAGAGAATAACATTATAGTCTTGAATTCTAGTTTACTTCATATTCATGCGTTATTGTTCAACCGTAGAAATTACTGGATCCTAGTTAGGTCAATACAACGAAGAAAAAAAAAGCAATTTTTCATGTCTCGAAACATTATGAAACGTAAAATATTGCGATTGCGCACCGAATAGAATTCACGATTTGATGTGAAATAATCGTTTAATAACAGTCTACAACCATTGCTATCATTTGCTGTTTCGTTAGCTTTGTATAAGCGGTCCGTTCGCACGGAATAAATTAACTTTTCAAAAGGTTAACCACAAAAAGATGCAGTAAAATAGTGTGTTGACACATGTAGTGGATTGTGGATTCAATCGTATAGACAGGAGAATTAAGTAAGGTACGGTAGATCGCTGCAGTGGTAACAAAACCAAACCAGAATAAGCTGGCCTCTTATCATTTTTAAACTCCGTATTACAGTAGACCAGCTCAAGTTTAAACCACTGACGTGTGGTCTACTGGACTAGGTTAGAGTATACTAAATCATACACATGGACACAACACGAGGAGAAGAAGAAGAAGCATAGTAGTTTCGCAGGAGTGGAGGAAATGCAAGCAAAGTTATTAGCCGATATTTATGTTGCGATTGACAAAGGATAGAAGCGACTTGAACAGATCTTCACTGTTCTTAGGTTATAACAAATGACTGAAGGACTATTCTATCTGCCATACATATCTTCCATTTAATAAAAATCCTAAATTCATTCACTCACAGACAGACAACGCCCAGCCTAAACTGTTGGGTCTAGAAGCATAAAATTCAAAAGAAGTCCTTATACATAATAACGAAGTGAGCACCAAAGAAGAATTTTGGAATATTCATCCTCTACAAGGGTTCGTCATTTATGCAAATGGGGAATACCATCAGGCACACGGCTTGTTACGGCATAACTTCCATTTACGACCTTCACTATCACCAAATTAAACGACGCAGCCACTTGCCACATGTAGTACATTGCTCTAGTCAAAACAGTTACAACAGAACAGTCATTAAAACACACAATCAGACCACATCGACGTATTTTGATCTGGTCGTGCAATAGGACAGGCAAACGAAATCATTGGGCAACGTGAAATTAATGTTCTATTGGTGAAATCGATCGAGATAGAGGTAATTGACGTAATAGCACGTGACAGGCCCTTATGTTGCAAAAACTATTAGACATACTCCTAAAGACGGGTATAACGGGTACAGAAGAAAGAAGGGTTATGCCAAAAGAGATATAAGAACAAAATGTAAAGAAATTGTGATGACAAAAAAGTAAAAATATATAGGACATGAACAATGTGTAAAATGAAATGAGTCGATGAAAAATACAGATCCTAGAAGTAATAAGCGAGGGTAGCAAAAATGTTTCATGAGATATAAAAAACAAGTAAAATAAGAATTAAATGAACAATGAGTGAAATAAGAATGAAGCCGTATATCCTACATAGAAGTAATTTGTAAAGGCCGTCTAAATGTATGATGAAAAAGTAAAGATATAGTGTAGGCAAATGAAATCAAGAGCGTAAGATTTGAAACGAGGGAACAACTATAGGAAGAAATTAATGTTGAAGTAGGAATACAATTAGTATTATAACAATAGAATTATAAAATGTCTGAACAAGTGTTACTTATCACAATGGATGGAACTCAATAAAAAGGATCAAATAACAATTTGCATACATTTAATGACCGCAAAGGTTACAGATTACCAATCAACATATTACAAAAGAATATTGAACCTGATCAACATGATAAAAGCAAAGACCTGTACCTTCGTGCAAGTCCTAATTTAGAGTAGTAATTTAGTACTGCGAAACAAATTGCAACGATATAATAGAAGCTATAAAATACTATGAATAAAGTTTCACAACTATGAGTCTTTTAGATGCCAGTGCATGTACTCGTATTAGTCAGTTTTTGCATACTCAAATTCAATTTGTCACTATCCTCGTCTATAATGCAACAGGTATAGTGCTGATTTGCTGCATTAATTAGCATCTGCAAATGGCAATAATGTACATCTGACGCAACCTGGACTGTCAGTCTGTCAGTCTTGACACCACCTTACTGATTGGCTAGTATTTTCACTGAAGCATGACTTTTATTTTCATATATTTCAGTCTGATACCAGCGCAGAAGAAAATAAATTTCTGGTAAGTTCACATAGAATAGAATATTCGTAATTATGTACACCATATAAATTACAAGGCAAATAACCCGCAATGTGCCCGCGTGGTTGATTACAGCCCTCTCTCTTTCAAAGATCCTCTCTTAATAGCCGTTTCATTTTTTTTTTTTGAGGTTGGGAAATTCTCAAATAACTTCTCCCGCTCTGGGCGGAGCGGGAGGGTGTGTCAGACTTTTACTGACTAAAACCCACCCGTGTTCCTTCCGTTGCCTGTGTGCCGGGGCCGCGATATCCCTTTCGGACAAACTCGCAACCCTGGCAGTCATTGGCCCCAACGGACCCCGTCAGTTGGTGCTGACATCTCTTTGAGGCACGCGTGGAACACAACGCGCCGTCGACCCGGGCCTGGTCCTTATCGGACGGCGAGCTACCCATTGCTCACCGTCCGCAAGCCCGCGCCTACGGTGGCCGGAAGTCGGCTCGCGACTCCCGACGCCCGGGGCGTCTCCTGCGGCGACTAGGGGTGCGAGGGCGCGCATCTAGCCTCTCCCTCACGCGCTCCGCCTCCTCCTTCGCGAGTATTACTGCTTCGCAGAAGGAAGTGACGGCCTCCCATGCACTTTCGCTCCGGACCATGGCCTGAACCAGGGCCGGACGCGAGAGATCGCCGCAGCCGATCGCCGCCGCCGAGCGCCGCCGCGGATCACCTCCGTGAGGACACGGCGGTGCCCCGCCCAAGCCGGGCGGACCTCCACCGTATGCTCTACTGTGTCCTCCGGGCGATCCACACAGTGGTGACACCCGGGTGTTTTCTCCCGCCTTATGCGGAACAGGAACCTCCCGAAACAACCATGTCCGGTGAGGACCTGCGTCAGGCGGAAGGTGAGGACGCCGTGCGCCGTGGCGCGTCCCAACAGTGAGAACATTATAGGTTGATTATTTATTTGATTATGATCACATGATTATAGATATATAATGCCTATATCTGTACGTGTGTCTGTCTTATCAATGTTGATAACTTTGATAAAAAAAGTATGTGCAGGAGGGTCCTCCTGCCTACCTGCCAAGAATAGCCATAAGCAAAGATTGTTGAATATAGAAGTTCACTTTTAACCCTTTGTATATCCACGCGAGACACATGAGCATATCCACGTAAGACACATGGGCTTTTTAATTGTTTCTGTATTTACTGGCATGGTTAACCTTCGCGATTGTGGCCATTTGGAGGCAGTCGGCTGAACTTTTAAAGGCAAAAAATAATACATTTAGAAAATTTATGAAGCCACTTCAGAAGACAACTTAAGTTCAAAATCGTTCTTCAAGCACGTTCAATAACTTTATGCAGAATTCAAAGAATCCATATTTCAAATTAAATTATTTTCTAAAAACAAGTCGGAAGATTCACAGTTTTTCCTCAATAGTTCTTGAGTTGTACCGATTCTTTATCAACTTATAAAGAAGTTTATGAAAAAATACCCGGGCTTCTCAACTCCTAGTTGTGTCCGCTGTGTGTAAGTTGAATCCGATTTTCAAATAAATTATTTTCGAATAAATATTGATGAATGTTAAAAAAAAAAAAACTGATATTCTACTTCATGTTCCTTGTGTTTTTCAAGTTCTTCTGTTGCCACGTGCCATAAAAAAATTACTAATTCTATGGGGACAAGATCAATTAACCAAAATTATTTCGGGTAGGTTTGACTGCTGAAATTGCGATAGACGTAAGTGATGCATTCCAACATAGTGCATATGATAACACTTATGTATATGTGTAATCCTATAACATTGCCTCAGAGAAACCAATAACAGTAAGTCTGTGATTGGTTGAATTCGTTCCTAACCTAGGGCCTTTGAGTTGTTCTCTATCTTTACAAGAAAAAATACTGTCGTCAAATCTTAAAAACTGTGACACATAAGCCACATGTCATATGATTCTTTGCATAGTTTCCATAAGGATTGAAAACCCAAAGTTACAGCGAAGAAGCTATTCTCCCACAAGTTACATTCCCAACTGCGTTTATAGGTTCAGTAGACCGCAGGTCGGTGGTAGCACTTTGACCTTGAGTTGGCCTGGCGTAGTACGGAGTTTTAAGGGGACTACAGGAGCTTAACGTAAGCTTTAAGCCGGTTGCAGAACAAGAGCTAAGCTAAGTTAGCATAGCTGAGGTAATTTCTCATACTCGAGTTCATATGTAGTTTGCGGTTTTACCACAAGTACGAGAAGGTACGTCAGCTATGCGACCTATGTTAAACTAACTTAGCTTATCTCTTGGTCTGAAACCCACATTAAAATGCCTAAAAGTATATGATCCACTGCAGTAAACAAAATCAGAAAAATATATGATACTACCAACGCCCCGCGGTTTCACCAGCATAAGTCTCGATCCCGTGGAAATATCGGGATAAAAATGTATGTATGTTAATCCAGGTGATAAACTATCTGTGTGCCAAATTTCATCCAAATCCGTTGAGTAGTTTTTGCGTGAAAGAAAACAAACATTCATCCATCCATCCTCACAAACTTTCATTTTTATAATATTACTAGGATTCTTCAGGATATTGTATACTAGTTAGATAGTGTATTGAAAACATAATAGGTACAACTAAGTTGATACGATAGACAAAAAATCACGAAGACCTCTAAAATATCATACTTGCATACACATGCAATCATTCTGATTTTCTTGTCAGATTATTCTACAAGCAACATATTATTGATGTAATAGTGTTTTAATATTTTATTCCAGTCAATGAATGTGACCGAATGGTGGCCAAGGTTAGGCAAAAGAAACCAAGGTCGTCCAAAAGCGCGTTGGGTCGATGATATCGTCAAAGTCGTGGGAAACACCTGGATGAGAGACACACGGAACTGGGAAGTATGGCGGAAAAAGGGGGAGGCCTATATCCAGCAGTGGGTGATTCCGGGCTGAAATGATGATGATGATGATTCCAGTCAATATATCTTTTGGAAATAGATAATTGCTTCATATTTTGTAATAAATGACCAGCGTTGTCTCACCGCGCTTCTCTCTTTTTTCTATGCAGTTCGACAGTGACCGCGATTTCGCTGTTGTCAGCCTCTTAAGACGCAGATATATGCCAGTGACCTGGAGTTGTTAGCTTGCGTGTTCTGTACCGAGCCCACGCAACGCGTTGCATATCTAGCCAGTAATAAGACTCGCCCATCCAGGAGCTTTGTCCCAAATTATACGCATTATTAATTTATTATACATAAAACAAAAGGTATTTTAATAAAACACGTATATTAAAAGACCATTATTTAAATTATCTTTAAAATGGTGAAGGTTTCAGAAAAATACGCTTGATAGATTTTGTTGTTTTGTTTTTTATCCACGTAAGATATACTTAACTTTACAAATGAATTTTACTATGTAATATAAACTTAATCTAAAATATTATTATATTAAGTAATTAAAAAAATGCTCTAATTTAACATATTTTTTTTTCCAAATCATTAACACTTCTCGTTTGGACGTGATCTTCAGTATTAAATCTCGTTTCGCGAAAAAAATCAAATAAAGTAGCTCTGTAACCACTAACGTGCAGCCTACTGTACCCAGTCCACTGCCACATTGCTGATCGACAAGTATTTTTAACACGGGTAGATATTCTTATATAATTGTCGTGCCAAAATGATAAGGAACGTAAATAAATAAAGAAAACTAGGTGGAATTCCTACCGCCAATACTAATAGTGTAATTACTATTGCGTGTGTTACGTAACACAATAGTCGGTTACTAGGAAAAGTTATTACGCCTAACGTGTGCAGACAATATTTACCTTTCTTTTTCTTCCTATTGGGGTTTGGAGCAAGTCACAGACTGATGTCTTATTTTTTTATTAATAAGTAAATTAGTTCTACTAAAAAACGCAAGCAAAAAACAATATTTTTTTGCTTCTTCAGGTCATTGTCATAAACGTAGTAAAGAATGTATGTTGATACCGTAATAATAATAGTTTTTTTTTGTTTTTTTTTTTTATATTAGTAACGTACGCGATGTGAAACTTAAAATACACTTTCTCTGTTTTAATGTAATTCAATTATTTAGATAAGTCTCTCTTGTCTTTAAAGTATTTAGAAAAAACTGGCTAGACAAAAAGAAAAACCTATACTAATTTATAATAAATATATAAGTCATTTTAAGATGCTATTTTGTTTTTCTCTAAAATTGTTTTATTTTCATTTGTCTTTTTAATCGTTTTTTTTTTTAAATACTGTAAGTCAACCGATGTGTAATCCGCAAGTATTTTAGTTTGTTACCTTAATGCGCTATAGTTTATAACTTACAACATATTTTTATTGAGTTTGATCTCCAAATATGAACGTACAATGGGTAAAAAAAACCTAAAACACAAAATGACTGAGTGGTCAACAAAAAAAATATTTTTGTCGTGAGAGCACTTTCCAAATACGCTTATGTCCGATTTCGTTCAGATTTTAATGCCCTTTTTAGTCAAAATTGTAGGAATTAGCATAGATCTCTCTTTTATTCAATAATGTATTAAAGTAAGGTGAATTTCCTTGCTTATTTACTTCCTTAAATATGATTTTGATTTATTTATGTTTAATAAACAATAAAAACTTTTATTTCTATAATTTATAGGTACGTTTTGTATAATTCCTATAACTTACGGACCGCTAACTATCAATACAACAAGTGCTTCTTGTAAAAGATAATACAAGTACCTAGTATTAGCAGTAAAATTCAATTTTACGGAACTACTTTGACATTACCATTGGTAAGCCTAACCATTCGTTATTATGATAGGATATTGGATATTGGAACCGGTAATCAAAGAACTTACGCATCACAAGGTCGTTCAACCAGTCCGAGTAGCTGCTGCTCTTGCGGTTACGTACAACCATTAGTTACAGTGCAGTGCGTGGTAATTCATTCACTCACCGGTCTTCTTTTTTAACTTGGTGTTTCCGACTTACCAAGTTAGGCTTACCTACTTACAATTCGACGAAAAAAATCACTAAGTACATAAATGATGGCTTGTTTCATCACCTAATGTACCGTTTATCATATTATCCGACAGATAATTTTATTAAAAATCAGTTGCCATGTTGTTTTTTGTATTTGTCGGTGAAGTTTTGCCAACTAATTTTTGGCCCAGTATAATAAGGCATAATTTAATTCGCTATTTCTTTTTCATGTCCGTAAGAAAATCATATTAGGGATGATATTTGATATTCTCTCAAAACTAAGTATGCTGCAATGAGGTCCCAAATCGTCTGTACTACATGAAACTCGGCAAATTATTTGCAAATGGGCGCAAAATGATCAAGTAACTTTTCAAGAAAATCGTTAGGTCTTATTACTAAGAGTGCCTTTTTGTACTTATTACAAAATATTAAAAGGATTTTGTTACCATAGATATAGAACATCTTACTGCTTGGCAAATGCCTCTCTCCTTTTGATTTCTGGCTATGTTGTAAACTAATATTAATAAGAGGTTTTATAAATTTTTTTGCTTGTAAAATCTAATCTTTGGAAGTACTGTACCGATTTAAAAAATATTTTACTGATAGAAAGCTACGATATTTATTTATTTTTACCTCTTACAACTATCTTAACAGATAATATTGCCGAGCGCCATTGGATATGTTTTATGGTAGGTATAGCAGCACTTACGCCATGACTTCAACTACGACGTGGCTACGACACAATAAAGTGCAATTTAGGTCGCACAGCGCTAATTACCTACAGTAATATTCACCTAGAAGTTGCCTCTCTTTCTATCGCATAACTCTTTGATCTTCTGACTACGTTACTCTCACTGAATTGGCCCGACAAGACGGGCCTGCCACGTACTTGTAGCTTCATACCTAAACTGCGGAGTATCGCTCTGTGGTTGCGGGCAGAGCTATGTCGGTAATACATTGGTTCTGTTCATCCGGTAATCACCATCTTGTTCTACCCCGACAATACTCCTATTAGTAGTGATTTTAGACTAATAATTAGCCATCCGATAGACGAGAACAGTCCAATTCCTCATGAATTAAGGGAAATTTCTAGCAGCGTCAATGATTTGTAAAATTTTAAAATCACAACTGTCATTTTTTGACAGTTGTATGAATGATTTCATACAACTGTCAGCTACACACTATCAATTGTGGCAGTTGTGTCAATTTGATAAACAATTAATTTTCCTGACAGTATTTTGTAAAAACGCTAATAAATTTTCATCATCATCATCATCATTACCATCATCACCATCACCATCATAATCATCATCGTAATAAACATCATCTTCATCATTTGAGCCGGAAAAAATGCCGGCTAAATGATCAATATCAATAATTAATTGCTATGAATGAATTCTGTCAAAGCATAGCTTTACATTCTCTATGACTACTGACTTGATTGGTTTCGTCATGCTGACTGTCACGATATGTCTCCACAGTAGCTAATATTTTATCATTTAGTCTGCCAAAAGAAGAATGACATAACGTTATACAACTTTAAGTCACACATACACTTACACACACACACACACTATTACACATTTTTATTATCACACTTATTCATCACATTCTTACTGTGTCAATCTTGTAATAAGGAAAGATTACATGTAATGATAGTAATTACAACATCTACTTAACTACATTATGGGTCAGAAGTGTACTTACTAACAATATTCAATGAAGTCAAAGTTTTTTTTTCCTGATATGTGCTATATGCCTATCGCAATGTACTATTAAAACATTTTAAAATCAGAAATCTTTCTGGCTAAGCAGGTTTTTGCCCTTTGCGACAGGTTTGACCTGTCATTGAAAAGTGTTTTACCGTAATCATCATTAGTATGTTCACCATAAGTTCATTTCATTTTAAAGGCTTTAATAGTGCTTGGTCTATGCTAGTTTTTTTAGTGTCAAACAATATTAAAGCTTTAATGACCAACCATAACTACGATTAGTAAAAAAAAAATACAAAAAAAAGTCATTTATTCAAACTAACCCAAAACGCCCACCCTTCGCCACTTCCTAGTGCGTTAGGTCAAACTGCCCAGCAGCACAGCTGTCCGTTCAGTTAGAAGAACAAAAAAAAAAAACTATATATATTATATATATTCTGTATTATAGTATAATCCCTATCAGCCTATATTGTTCCCACTCCTGGGACACAGGCCTCCTCTCTGTGAGAGGGAGTGGGCCGTAATCCACCACGCGGGCCCAGTGCGGGTTAGTAGATGTCACACGTCTTCGATTTTTTGGTTCTAGGACATGCCGGTTTCCTCACGATATTTTCCTTCACCGTTTTTAAAGCAGTGGTGATGAAATTATTTACACAAAGTAAAGCGCTTGTCTGAGTTTCAACCAACTACTCTTAAGTACCAACTGCTCAAACGACGACGCGACGTTAGTCTATTTGCGGATCAAAAGACCACCACAGACTATCCCTCATTATGTCAAGTTTAGTTATGTAACAATCCTACTTTTTAACAATGACGAAGATCTAAATAATGATACATTACGACTACATTATGATTTATTACATGACATTTTTAAATGTATCAACTTTCTTAGTCGTAAGTAGGCAAAAGAAACTCCTGAGTTTGCAATCGTATTTTGACACGCAAAATGCTCGCAGATTTTGGAAGATAAGTCTTAGAAAGCTGATGGTTCAACTTTTACTCGAGCCTAGACTGCAAGAAGTGTTTTAGAAATGGGTTATGTTTATTTTACTATTGAACTGTTTATTAGTGGATATAAAAGCGTTTAGAGTTTTATAGAATTCAAGGTATATAAACAAATCGACGAATAGGAAAATTCAAATGTCAAATTTGAAATTTCCACCGTCGAAATATCAAATTATTATAATCTTAATATTTTTAGATATTATAAATACATACTGTTTTTTGAAAATTTGAATTATTTTAAAACTAATCATTATTTCGTGATCAAAGTTTCCACAAATAGGGATGATGATAAAAAAAATTTTTTTTGTCCGTCTTTGAGATTATAAATCATTCTTTTTTTACGTAATCAAAAGATTACGGCGATACATTGAGGTAAAATGTGCCATGCCGTCACGAGTATGTAGATTTTATACATACTAGTGACGTAGCGACCCCCACTCCCCAACTTAAAATGTGTTTTATCTAAGTATTTTTTTATTAATATGATAAAGCAAAAAATACGTGTCTAATATGTTTTTATTATCTGACTGACGGACTCATTACAATTTTTTTTTTTTCCCAGGCATCATCCCAATTCGAACCATAGGAACACCTATGGGAAAGCGATTATATAATATATAATCGCTTTCGCGTTTATAATATTAGTAATAATATTATTATTACTAATATTATAAACGCGAAAGTTTGTTTGTATGTGTGGATGTTTGTTACTCTTTCACGCAAAAACTACTGAACGGATTTGGATGAAATTTGACACACAGATAGTTCATAACCTGGATTAACACATAGGATGCTTTTTATCCCGATATTTTCACGGGATCGAGACTTATGCGGGTGAAACCGCGGGGTGCAGCTAGTATTATTATAAGTAAGATTTTTAAATATGACACGTGTATTTGATTCCAAAAAATGGTTAAGCCCTTTCTTCCACCACATTATTCGCTATATTTTAGTTCAACAGAGCCTTGAGTCAAAGTAAATTATTACAGGCCTTCGATTCGTAGTACAAATACATTTCTGAAAAGACTTTGATTACTAGACGTTGTTAGTACCTCAGTTCTTTGATTACCCGATTTTGTTAGTTTTGATATCAGACGACGACGACGATGTTTGATATCGGAGATATGTTTTGTTTATCTACTCTTTTGCCAATTACTAGCTTTTCTGCGTAGTATTTGCAACAAAAATCGCTGGATAATGGGGGTTCTACGATGTCCTTTATAACCCTGATAAATTCGTGTCTTATATTTTTGTGTTTATTCATATGTATTCTTCATTCTTCTCGTGCCTTCTCTGTATGAGAAGAGGCCTTAGCCCTGCAGTGGGATAATAATAGGCTAGGATTATTATTTTATTTTATTACTAACATAAATTACGTTAAGTTCCCAAATAATCATTTTTATAATTTAAGCTTTAAGTTTTTTACTGCAAAATATGTTTACTTCAGTAAACATATTTTGCAGTAAATCGTATAATTATTTTGTAAACTGAACCCGGATTAAGAATTATTTTCGTTTTATTAATGGTGGGCGAGATGTTCTTGACAGTAATTATGGTTTTTATGAAAACTGATGAGCTACGTAATCAAAATAAAGCGTAGCCTATGGAAAGTCTTGAATCTAAAATGCTAATGTCTGTGCAATTATATAAGACTAAAAATCATTACACTTCTTTTTTTGTGCAGTCGTGTAAAAATGGTCAAGTCGTCGCCCTCACTTTTCTAAGCAACTCTAGTGCTTTTAAGAGCTCAGCATTAGAAGTTTACCCTTTGCCTCCATCCTTTGATTCCAGCCGTTTGAAGTCGAACCGTTGAACGTATGCCTGCTGTAAACTTACGTACTTAAACTCCAAGCAGTGTAAAGTGCGGTTTAAATTACTTTAGTTTTGTACTCTGCACTTTATCTCTCTGTGGTCTAAGATGGCGGAGATGCAAGAGCAATCTTGTTTATTTTTTGTCCCGTTTAAAACTTTTACTGGAAAAAACTTAGCTCGAACTGAAGGGTGGAACATAAATACAGTGGTGAGAAATGGTATGGCTTTACTGAATTTTTGGGATGGAATTAACACCGTACCTACCTCTCAATCTCAATCAGCCTATAATGTTCCCTGGGACACAGGCCTCCTCTTGGTGAGAGGGAGTGAGTCGTAATGCACCACGCGGGCCCAGTGCGTGTTGGTAGATGTCACATGTCTTCGAATTTTCGGTTCTAAGATATGGCGGTTTCCTCACGATGTTTTTCTTTACCGTTTTGAGAGCACCTACCCATCTATGGCCATTTCAGCACAGTTATTAACAACCATTCGACAGGTTGTCGAATCGAAAATGACATAAATTTTCAATCCCTCCGTATCAAAAACTCTTAATAGTAAAACGACACATTAGCTAAATGTCTCATTAGCAAATCGTCCTACGAGCAAATGGTCCTAAAAACAACATCACGGAAATTGTAGTCATACCACACTAATTTGCCTTGCACCCAATAGCAAATAGCTGGTTGGAAGAATGGCGGTCGCCGGTCGGTTATTTGATTTTAAACTGATCAAATTTTCGGTTACTTATTGGATTTATGAACAGCCTTTATAGAACACTTTTGATAACATTGATGCCACGTCAACGCCGGCTGTCGCTAAAAACAAGCGCTAGGGATCTGTCTCGCATAAGGTCGCAGCATTAAGTGTGATGACCGTTTTGCGTGGATGTGACGAATATTTCCCCCTTACGTGTTCTTGTTTGTATTATTTCTTTGCGTCATGTTTAGGTACTTATTTTCTTTCTTTGATTGATGTTCAATTGTTCAAGGAAGGGTATCAAATGGTTGTGAATAGCAGGGCTGGTCTCTTTATCTGTTACTTACTGCTTGATAGAATAGGTCTTTGTGCAAATTTTTCAATATTTTTACATTATAAAGCTCATCGCCCATTATAACAGCACGGCTCCAGCGTAGTAACGCCCCGGCACCGCCTCGAAAAATCTAGTCGCCAACGTGACGTAAGCAAGGCGACCGCTAGTCGCCAACGGGCCGTAAGCAAAGCGACCGCTAGTCGCCAACGTGCCGTCAACAATGGGACCGCTCGCTGCCGGCACGCCACCGGTGAGATGACAGCTTGTTGATCATTCACAAGCGAGGCGTCACCACGCGGACGGCGGCGGCGAGGCATTACCGCGCGGCCTGCAGGCGGGGAGCGAGCTCCTTGCTTGAAGCGACGTATGACGGCTCCGGACGCTCACTGCCGGCGAGCCGTCCGCTATTCTGTATAGCCATCGTAAAATAGACTTATTGCATTTAACTTAAAATCCTAACTTGGATGACAAGTTATTTGCCGTGTTGGAGCCGTGCTGCTGTAACGAGGGATGTCCTTAGGTCTGTTAGTCACTTTAAAAAAAGATTCCATTTGCTATTAGGTAGTATGGAATAGTTCTGAGCCATCAACTAAAAACGCTCCACGTTGCTAATACCTAACTGGTTACTATTGGAAACCTATGTACCTTTTTAGAGCATGTTGTACCTCATGAACAAGTCATTGTTTTCGTCTAGAACAACGTTTGAACCGGTCCTAATATCGGCATCATGTTGGCTCTTTATATTATAATAATAATAATAATAATCCCACATGACGGGAACCTCGTGAAAGCTGAGAAAGAGAAACAAATAAAATATCTCGACTTAGCACACGAGGTTGTTGACATGTGGAATGTGAGCTCGGCTATCATTGTTCCGATTGTCGTAACGGCCAATGGCCTGATGGCCGAAAGCTTCGACCAACATCTTTCGAGGCTGTCGTTAGGCGGTTGGATCAAGCGCCTGATTCAGAAGGCAGTACTCCTCGATACGGCTCGCTTTGTGAGGAGGTTCCTGTCTCTGCAGCCCTAACCACCGGTAGCTTGGACCTTGCTCCCGACACCGGCGGAATACTATTTTTTTAAATGTTTTTTATATAGTTTTTAAGAAATATTTAAAAATGTATTTTATATGTTAAAATGTTAATAAAGGAAATAATAATAATAATAATCATTTATTTGCAGACATTGAACATATATATTGTTTGTTATATATTTATATACATATAACTTGGCCTTTGTCTAATTTCTCTGCTGGAGAGTGTTGCACCGCCTCAGGGGAACGGTTTACCTTATACAATATGTAAAAAAAACCCTGTCCGATCCGTTAGGTATCCTTAGATACGAGTATATTACTGAGAGTCTATTTATGTGGTAATTTTCAAGAAAAAAGAAGAAAAAATTTGGCACTTTTTTTTTTTTTATGGGGAATTTTTTCGGGTTTTTACATGAGACACAGGCGGCCGTCGTTTAGCGGATGTCGAGTCATTCAGACAAGTCATAACTTATGACCGCTGCTGTTGAAAATTTGCGATTTTTATTTTATCGAACTATACGGGGTGTCAGGGACATCGACGCGAAGCCGGCTACCATGGATTCGGTACATGATTCTGAACCCCACTGCGTTGAAATTTTTCGTCGGTTATTTAAAAAACAAACAGCTGCTCCATACATTTTGACCGAAAAATTTCAACGCAGTGGGGTTCAGAATCATGTAGATAGATAGATAGATAGATAGATAAATCCTTTATTTGACGCACACAAAAGACAGCACAAAATACAAAAACACGTTTAAATAATAACTAAATACATGAATATAGAATATAAGGTGCCAATATACAAAAAATAAAATATAAAAGAAAATAAAGACATAGTGATGACACTTTAAAATAGTTTAACATACAAAGTGCGGTGCGTGTCTCAAGGTTGCATCAAACGGGAGTCCAACTCAGCATGTGTCAGGCAAATATACCTGACGCTGATATTCTGCTGGATCCTTGCAGTGACATACGGACGTCGAGTAGATGAAATAATAAATATGCGAATTATTGGTGTTGTGAAAAGTGCAGAATGAAGTTACGTAAGTATACCCGCAATTTAAATAATGACATTCCTACTTTTTGAATGATAACAGGAAAGTTTAGCATTTGGAAACGTTCTTGTTCGATGGTGATTGTGTATTGGATAGATACTTGATTATTTACATAGATAAATGTAAATGTAAGTATAAATCAGTAATGATAAAAAATATAGTGCCGTGTGAATAAAATGATCGATTTGCCTGGATTAAAAAGTGGTTTCAATAAATAAATATAGGTAAATAAACTTATGCAAACTATCATCTAACAATGGGCCCACAAATGAGTGAATTAATAATATTCCCTTTGTTCACAGGTTTGTGACCTTGAATGCAGAATGAATCGAGAAGAACACGACAGCCAGTTAGTTATATTATGGACGTATTCGAAACAGTCATACCCAGTTTTTTCTGCGAGGCGATAAGAAACTGCCGCAGTCGGATTCTGAAGGTGCCAAGACATTTAAGATTCCTTATTGGAGGGGGAATATTGTTCCAACATTTGGATGCGGCGTATCTAAAACTTCCCCTGAAGGCAGCTGTCTTGTGCGATTGAGTGGAGAGTTGTTGCGAGCACTGTCTACTTGCACATTCTCTTTTACTAGTGATCCAGCTCAGTTTATTGTACAGGTAGGACGGCTGCTTGTTCTTTATAACTCCAAATAGTAGGCATGCCAAGTGCAACTTACGGCGCGACTTCATCTTGAGGATTGAGTGCTTATTTAAAAATGGCGTTACGTGACTTCTAGGTGGGATTGAGAAGCAGAATCGAGCGCAGGCGTTTTGCACCCTCTGGATCAGTCGATCAGTTCTTGCAAGTAGTCGAGGGCCTATAACTGTGTCCGCATAGTTTAGGTTAGATAGCACGAGCGACTCAACCAGCTGGATCCGCAGCTCCTCTGATAGATAAGGCCTTATTTTATAAAGGACCTTAAGCCGGTAAAAACAAGTGCGCACTGACTCTGCCACGTGTGTTTCATATCTCAACCCAGCGTCCATGTTCAGACCCAGATTACGTGCCTCACTCACTCGACTGACCGACTCGCCCAGCAGGGTAACGTTGATTTTTTCCGGCACTGCACTGATTTGATAGTTAGTTCCAAACAGCATAAATTTCGTTTTAGTCGGGTTAAGTACCAAACTGTTGTTTTCAGCCCAATGTACTGAATCCATGGTAGCCGGCTTCGCGTCGATGTCCCTGCCACCCTGTATAATTATAGGTTCCTATTGTCAACGCGCATCACCCAAAGTTTAAATAAAAAAATCGTTTTTAAAACTCGTTTAAATGAACAGTGTGAGTTTGAAACCCCAGCACAAGATATGCTTTACCTATACCATCCAGGACTTAAATGAAATGAGCAAAATGATAGAGCAGTCCAGGCCACTCTCAAAAAAAATATCAAAATATTTTATTTCACATAAACCGACATGGGTACTTATGGGCGTCAGAAGCTAGGTGCACGGTTCCAATTGGTAATTTTCTATGGAGAAGAGCCGGCAAGAAACTCTGTATCTACAGGTCGAACAAAATATAAGTCCTCGACACGAAAAGAAGAATATATAATAATGAACAATTTATAGCGGTCTTAACGCTTATGGCGATACATTCCAGTCAGCCTTAGTTTGCATTGATTAATATAGTAGAAAAACCTTATACTAGAATTACTAGACCGCTTAAGGCTGCCCTAGGAGGTCAATGAATAAATGGTTACGCAACAACCGCTAGATCCACGTGAACTTCGAACCGCACTAACACCTCCCGCAGACACGCGCGACGCGATTCTAGTAATACAATTTCTATGAAAACTTCATGGAAATTGTTCTACTAGAATCGTTTAGCACCATCACGTCGCGCATATCTACGGGAGCCTTAATGTTATAATCACGTGAACCTTATAACAAGTAATTACATAATTTTTCATCGAAAATCGTATCCATACACTTAATATTAAATCGTATCCATATACTTAACAGAACTGAATGTTAAATCGTATCCAATTTAACATTAAGTTCTGTTAAGTGTATGGATACGATTTAATATTAAGTATATGGATACATATACTTAAACGTATCTTACAAAAAATAAACTTAATCGCATCCAATTTAACATTAAGTTCTGTTAAGTATATGGATACGATTTAATATTAAATATGGATATGATTTAGCATAACTAAATGTTAAATCATATCCATATACTTAATATTAGAAATGGTAAAGTAACTCTGTCTGCCTGTTACCTTTTCACACCTAAACCACTGAACTGATCGTTATGAAAGACAGATCGGTAGCCTCGGACCTGGAAAAGAACAGAGACTACTTTTTATAAATCTGCCTAGCCTTTTCCCAACTATGTTGGACTCAGCTTCCAGTCTAACGGGATGCACCTGAATACCAGTATTTTACATGGAGCGACTGCCTATCTGACCTCCACAACCCAGTTACTGGGGAACACGATACCCCTTGGTAAGACTGGTTGTCAGACTTTCGGGTTTTGACGACCCGTAACGACTGCCAAACAACGTGCTTTCCGAAGCACGAAGGGGTCTTGGTATGTAAAGATGGTCACCCATCCACAGACCAACAACCTGATCGATCGACCCGTGTGCCCCACGCAACACTTTAACACAAACATGGCATAACTAAACCAAACTACTATTAAACATGTAGATAACATGACTCTTCAAAGTCTAGGTTCTAATTTAGTAAAATAGAAAGTACTAATAATGGCCTTCCTAGTCTTGTCTCATGTTAAATTGTGGGTAATTACTGCACTTTAATTGGTTCCTTGCCATGCCGAGTTAAAATTAACAATAACTTTCTATTCCCGGTGATAGAGTAGCGAAATGGGAAGATCAAATAAACGAACAGTTTGGGTAACCAGTAAGAAGATAAGATAATATGATTAATATAAGATTTTGATTAATAAGATTTTGAAATCTGATGTTTTAAACTAAATATCAGATTTCAAAATCTTATTGAATCTCTTGTATCAAGAAAATGTTGTTCCAGAAGTTGGTTTCTTATCTAGAATTTTCATGCGATTTCCATTAGTTCCGTTAGGTTCGTTTTGTCACTGAAATACTTTTTTACATAACTAGTTAAAGGGTACACGGGCAAAACACGGAATGTCACAAAAAATTCAAATATAAGTTAAGTATGGCAACACTGAGGTTTTCGCGCGTATTTTTATGTAGCTTATGTGAAAAGCGTAAAAACAATCACAGTCCTTCATAACTTCAATATTTCAAAATCCTGTACAGGTGCAAAAGTTATAAACTTTGAAACATTAAAATGTTGATTACACAAAATCCTGTTTTATTGACATTCATTGTTTTGCCCCTTCAGTTACAGTGGTGACTTTTCGACATATTTTCCAAATTATTATTTTTGTTACTTTTTTTAGGATTCTGGAATACGGGTACGGACCCGAAGGGTGCCTGTCGGAACCCTATTGCTAAGCCGCCGCTGTCCGTCCGTCTGTCTGTCAACGGGCTGTATCTCAAGAACCGTAATAGGAAGACAGTTGAAATTTTCACAGATTGTGTATTTCTAATGTCGCTATAACAACTAATAATAAAAATTAAATTAAGATTTTTCGCCGTTTTTTGCTCGCCCTTAATCTTAATACGGTACGTTACCCTCCATGGGCGAAATCGGCGTCGGCGAAAATCTTTTATTCTTGGATAGATTTGACGATTAATTATTCCTAACCAACGTTAATGACATTTTATAGGACCAATATTCACAAGCTTCCTTGAAACTAACACCATCATATCCAACCAGGAAGCAGTTCCATGGCAATAGCCACGGGTATGAAGCCGCTGAACAGCCAGTGAAAGTAGGTACTTAATTACCCACAGCAGATTTGTGAGACGTGTCACTCACAACCTACAGTTATGGGAACTGTCCTAGATCACAAACGTGAAGATCAATGTCCTTTGTTCTTGTGTCCATGGTAATGAGTGAAAGAGACAGATATAGGTTTAGCAACTTCTGATTGAGGGATTAATTGGAGGTATGGAATTTGAGGATCGGTAGTCAAGTAATTACTGTTGATTTTATTATCCTATTGCTGAATTAACGTCTATTAGAAACCTTTCCTGAAAATTAAGCCTGTTTATTTAAATTGGCCTGTTAAAGGTTTAGTACCTGGCGACCGAGCTCTGCTCTGGTGAAAATAAAGAATGCTCCTTTAATAGTACAAGATAGTTCATACTAATTCCATGGTATCATGGTAATAGGTACTTACTAATTCCATGCTGCAATGTCATGTTATTCTAAGGTAGCCATCTTGTTCTAAACTTTGGGCGACCGAGCTCTCCTCGGGTGAAAATATGGAGAAAACGAATTTTCCCAGATATGAGACCTAGCTGGATCGATTTTTCGCCCCCGTAAACCCCTAAGTATATTGCTACTCTCATCGAAATCGTTAGAGCCGTTTTCGAGAACGTGATTACAAATATTGCTCGTTTAATAGTATCGGATAGGATAGAAATAATTAAATGAAAGAGGTTCCTACTTTCAGAAGACTAGAATTACCTTACTTAAATAGTTGTGCTACAATATAGCATATCTATGGCATTTGAAGCTAACAGCAAGCAAAAACAAAAAAACAAGAACCAAACTATCGTGCGAGTCACACTAGGTGCCAAAAATACCCCAACTTCCTCACAATTTCATATCTGAGTCACCATCATTATCGCGCCAAAACCACCCATTGTCACGTACCTCCGCCCATAGCAGGCCGAAGACATCGACCATGACCGCAGCTAACAGTGAGAGTAAAAAAATATATGAGCCAGTGTACGCGAAACACTTTCGCTACCTCCCCACACTCCAACTCAATCCAAACTTTATAACATTATAATTAAAGATTAAAATTCCTTGGCCTCGAAACATGCGGATATCCTACACAGTTTTTCTTAAATTACACCTTAAATATATGAGTGTTAGACACATTTTCGTGGTACAGGATGTCCGTATTGTGTAACCGATCCAGTTGTCTGATCTTAACGATATTAAAAATTATGTTTATGGTCAAGTTATATCACGCGATCTTCGCAATGGTCATCGATTCGGGTTATCGTTCGTTTTCGTTATTTATAACTTTATTTGTTATTATTAGATTTCTACCTAGCCCTTGGGGGAAAAATACTTAGGCATGATGTAATTTTATGTGTTGTTTCTGGATATCGATACATTTCTATGGGAGCAAAACATGCATGTTAATAAAACAGATTTTCATATCGCTAGTTTCTAGTTTACTATCTACTTTTACAAGAAAATTATTTCGTAAGTTACGTACAATCAATAAAGCGAGGTATGTAGCAAGTAAGCGGACATATTTTTGATCAATTTTAGTCTCAATAAAACTATCAATAAAATCTTGACAAAACAATTTAACTTTCAACGTCACACGCGAATTAAGGCTGCCCCAGACAGGTGCGACGCGACACCGGTAGAACAATTTCCGTAAAATTTTCATAAAAATTGTTCCACCACAGTCGCGTCGTCTTAAAAGGCAAAATAATTAAAATTTTAAGTGGAGAAGCTTGTCTTTAACTTCATAAAGTGTGCTTTTCTTAACTGGTCTTATTTGGTACCTAAACTATTAAATTATTCCCGTTCGCCCCACTAAATAATTTGTTTTGAACAACCAGACTATTTAATAAATTATTAATAATTCATTGAATAGTCTGGTTGTTCAATGGTAAAAAAAACACTTATCATGGGTAATCCATACAGTCTTTGATATAATCAATGATGATAAATGATATTTATTTCTGTAAATTGGTTCAAAAAACACTTTTACACGTCAAGATCAAATTAAGTTTTAAAACTAGATGAGTTCGGTGTTTTCCAACTGACTACTTTAAAAAGAAAGACCGGAACAAACTTACACACGGTACATATACTATGTGCTACTTACAAATATCAAGACGTAACTCAAATTGTGAAATTAATTCAAAATCTCGAGATTTTTGGAACGTGTTTGTTTACCAAATATTACATGTAACTAAGAAAACTAAATACACTGTAGGTTTCACAAGTTCACGACCCGCAAAAGGCCTACATTACATATGTAGTTATCTTTATATTAACGTTTAACTTATACGAGTTTGTTTTAACTAGGCTAATGAAAGTAAACATCGTGGAGAAGATACAGGCCTACCTACTATCTAATTTATATTTTAAGATTTCTGAGCTGGTATCAGTAATTGGGTAGGTATGGCAAAGTAAATACGAACTATGCATAAGTAGATAAAAGAGTAGTAAATAAATTAGAATTAAGCTAAACTTACTTTTTTTTAATAAACATAACATGTTTAACATCACACCTGTATTCCCCGAAGGGTTAGGCAGAGGTGTATCTACACAAACACCCACATTTCGCCAGTTAAGTTAATCCCATGTAATAGGGGGCGAACCTATTGTAATCAACGAGCACAAATCCGGGCTCCGGCGTGCTACCGAGGAATTCCAGATGGAAAATCCTAATAACACTATGCCCAACCTAGGAATCAAATCCAGGATCTCATGTTTAGCAGTAGCGCTTGTGACCACTAGCCCAACAAGGCAGTTTTTTATAAATAAAATATATATATATAAATTCGTTAACTAATACTAGGTACTTGCAGAGAACAGCCAGACCCATTTAATAAATAAGTCCAGATGTTCAATTTAATTCAATTAATTATTGCATTCCAGATGTATTACATAGATGGTATAACAAAGTAAAATACCAATATGGACCCTGTCGGGCACAGCAAAACTAGGAGAGAGGAAGAGGGCAAAAAGTATCAATTTAAGCAATTCAATATTATTATACATTATTAAATGTGTTTAATTGGGTGTAAAATTATGTATATATATATTTGTAGGTCTATGCATATATGTATAGTATATTAGTTATTTTAATTTTATGTAATAAAGTAGGTAATTATTATGAAATTCTTGGTAGTATTTTCATTATTATTAAATTATGTTATTATTTATGTACTCATATTTTCATATTATATTTGATTTCTATATTCCATATTACATGTTGTGAGTCACAGGATACATGCTACACTTTTTCCGTGAAACATTGAATAGCGATCTTGTTTTCAATTCAGAGGCTAAGGACCGGAGCCTCAGCAGTAACTACGAGTATCAGCAATCCATAAGCAGTAACTACCTTTTGTATGTAAATAAATATAATAAGTTTGTCATTCTTTATGACCCTCACCATTGCATTCACGTGTTTCTTTTAATCGATGACGTATGTGAGCATAATCAACGTATAACGTTCCCACTGCTGAGACACCGGCCTCCTCTCTGTGAGAAGGAGTGGGCCGTAACCCACCACGCGGGCCCAGTGCGGGTTGGTAGATGTCATATGTCTTTGAATTTTTGGTTCTACTTTATGCCAGTTTCCTCACGATGTTTTCCTTCACCATACATTACTAATTATTTTTATGATCCTGCATGGACATAGGTATAAGTACTTCTTGGCAATTTGGATGTCCATCAACGGACATTGGCTATAGTTTCCACTTTCAATGGTTTGTAGTCTCATCGAGATGTTTCCCAAGATCGTCAAAAAAAACAAGTGTTTAAGACAAGCCTCTAGCAGAAGCGCATTTCAGGAATTTCCTAAAATTGTTTCACCAAAATATCCTGTTACGCTTAAACATCCGAGATTTATAACACGATAATCTAATTAAATCATTTGCAATCAGAAATGGTGCCTTAATTTTGTTCTTTTGTCTTCCTTGTCACCAGTCGTTACTGCGTCTAAACGAAGCTGTCTTAAGTACCCATTGTGGTCTTGATAAATAATAGAATAATGAGCCATTTTGACAATACATGGCTTTACGACGAGGAAGGTTAGTCGTTGTTGTTCTACGAATATTTAGAGGACTTAAGGTCAATGTTGTGGACCACTGAGAATCAGCGCTGTGCTGTGGGTCCCCCATAGTACAGCATCATGCTGAGTGGAAGCTTTCTTCACAGTCATGACGTGCAGCTGCCAACTATTTCTGTTTTGTGCTCGTGATTTCATATGTACTGAGATTTCATACATATTTTGTTTTTTTATTAAACTTGTCTTTTTGTATGCACGTGTTTTTGTGATAAATAAACCTATTTTCTTTCTTTTTGTATAAAACCGATGCAAAAAAAGTTACCTTTAACCATGACAGGTTCATGCCCAGTATAAGTGGGTCTCTATCTTTTTCATTATAAATCAGCATTTCGTATATCAAATCAATCTGCCTCGCCTTTTCCCAAATACGTTGGGGTTGGCTTCCAGTCTAACCGGAAGCAGCTGAATACCAATATTTCAGTTATCTTTATTATAATGACATACTTTGGTAAGCATTATGAATTATGAGGCCAATGTTACGAATGCTCAATAAGTAATGTTAAAAACCAAAATTACGACACAAATAATTACATAATCTTCATGTCAAGAGTTAAGACTTCTAAGCAAGTTTGCACCATCATCGACCTATACAAATGTGTGTGTCAAAAAAAAAAAACATAATCAAAGATACCAAATTCAGAAACAATACGAGAGTTTCAGTAAATAAATAGTAGATTATTCGTCAAGTAGATAAAGCAGTGTTTTATGTCACGAGCGCTATAAGGTAACGATTCAAGCTCGCCCAAGACGAAGACACCTTTATCCCTGGGGAGAATACTCTACTTTTCACACCTTCTGCGTGGTTAATAAAAGCAATTTTTTTAAATGAATTTTTAGTTCCGGTTCCAAAATCAAATCACATTATTGGCCAGTGGGTTATAATTAAATTCAGTACAATATTATTGCCCGGCTAGACCCCAGGGTTGTAATGACTTACTTTAGGTTAGGTTTGCATGACATCTAATTTGACATTTTATTATATCAAGCAAGGGGTGCCAAAAGTACTTTAACTATGAAGGGGCTTCTTCGTTTAGCATTTCTAAAACCGTAAGGTTTTGTAATAAATATTTTAGAGTTAAGCTCTACCATACTTCTACGTTATAAGAAAATACTTAATTTTATTAATTATATAATTAATAGATCGTAAGCAATCATTGAAATTAAATTTAAAATGTTTATTATGCCTACCTAAGTAATTGAGGAATAATTGTTTGTTATTGGTTCAAGTTCCGGTGCTAGGCACGCGATATACGTAATTATAAAATGATTCTGATTGCTCTCAAATTATCCGCAACGTTGGCTTGAAATAGTTTGCTATAATTATTATCTAATGAAGAATTCTTTAGGCTGTTCACGTCAGCCAAATAATTTACAAGAAATGTAAGTAACCGATCCTCTAAAAACGAATTATATTATTAACCTTCTAATGATGGATACTTTTTTAAATGTTTCAAGACTTTCAAGATCAAGAATTTGCTTTTTGTTCTTGCTTCTATTTATTTTTGGTGCGCACTTTTATTTCTTCTCCCTTTTTATATATACATATTCATATTATTTTAAGTCTGTAACTTTTTAAATGATGTAAATATTACTTTTTTTATTTTTATTTATAAGCCTCTAAAAACTTTTTGCGCATCACATTTTGAGTTTCATAAAGAGAGAGATGCGCAATCATTATATTAAGAGTGTTCAATAATATATTTAGGAGCTAAAAATGGGAATTATTAGAAGTTGTACCTATTAAATATAATGCCATAATTTACTAGCCTATCCCACTAGTAGTGTAATAAATTATTTACACAACAGATTGTTTTTTGTTTAGATAAAACATAAATCATAACATAACATAACATTACGCCAGTATTCCCCGAAGGGTAAGGCAGAGGTGTACTTATAGTACACCCACATTTCACCAGTTATGTTGAAGTCCCATTCAAATGTAATCGCAGGCATAAATCAATAGATAAATCATTTAAATAATTGTTCAACTGAGCAGGTTGCTTTCACGTTTTGTTTTTGACAAACCTGTTTTTATTTTATTTTATTATTATAATTTATGTAGTATCATTTCGTTTTGCAACAGCAGTGTGCAATAAGTATTATATTATGCAATTTAAGATGGTTTTCTTAATTATTCTAATTACTTAAACTGAAAGTAACCACTTTTTATAAGTAATTTATTCATAATTTTACTTCCTAAATAACTTTCAGACTTGGTCCCACTTTATAGAAGTTGGAGAATAATCTTATCAAAGTACGAGTATTATTAACTGACTTATAATTTCATTGCTGTTAACTTTAAACATGAACAAAGCTTTTAAGACCATAAGTCGATTATTATACCTAGGTACTGCTAATTACTTCGTTACAGCTTTTTAACGTTATCACTTTTTTTTCGGTCTGTCAAAGAGGTTTATCTCGAGATATATGCAACGTAAAAATTTGAATTAAGGCACAATTTTTAGTCTTAACAGTTCGGGGTTTACATCATTAATTTATAACGTCATTTAAAAAAAAAAATCGTTTTAGCGCGGGAAAATACCGCCATCTTAATTACACTCGCAAACAATTGGCAAAGACACGCACTCATACAGCCAAATCGATAAACAAAAAAAATAAAACTCACCATTTTCGTAGTCGATCTTCACAAAAACAAACTAATATTAACACTTATCACATATAACTCACTAAACCAGCAGTCGTTCACTTTAATTCACAGCACTGTCTGAATCGAATGCACCGAATACTACCACTTCCTTCGGCATTGACGCCTGCAAAAAAAAAAGAAGAATATACTAGTGACTTAGTGAAAGTGAAATGTCTGTTTCTGATGGTTTTTGCTTCGCTCTGAGATGGTTTCGATACCAACCGATAGTTTTGGTGGGTTATTGGTAAATGATAAAGGTGACGGTCCATTGAACGTCATTATGTAAATGTTTTGCAACCGTGTTTCAGATTGTGGTTGGCAATGAGGTTTCCCAGTCGCGGTTTATGAAAGTAAAAATAAACAACAATTATTTTATATTTTTGTTTATAAAAATAGATGATATACGGTAATTTTATGGCTTGTTTGCTTTTACCGCGTAAATGTAAATAATTATAATTGTTTCGGATGTTATCTTCATCTTTATGACTAATAATCAATTTACTAACGCTTCCGTGCTATTGTCAAAGAAACTTAATGTTTATTTTAAAACAAAACTTACATAAAGAAAAATAGAAAAAAAAATAGTTTAATAATTAGTAAACATGACGCAAAGAAAGAACACAGCGTCACATCCACGCAAAACGGCCATCGCTCAACATAATGCTGCGACCCTATGCGAGACAGAGCCCGAGCGCTGATTTTCACCGAAAGCCAGCGTTGACGTGATGACGTCAACCGGTGCAACATTTTTTTAGATAAAATAACAAAATATAAAATAAAATAAATACATTACATATGTAGTAAGTACCTACCAATCTATTACGCTTTAGATAATATCTCTCACTTATTACAGCAGGTAAAATTACTATTGTGAATAACAGAGCCCAATCGCAACTGTACCATGTAGCGTACCTACTACTATCCGACTATATCTGGTAAGTAACACTAGTAGGTGGCAGTAGTAGCCAACCCCACCATACTTAAGGAAAAGTTTAAGTTCGTCTGATAATTCTGAGAGCTCACTCAAAAATAGTGTGATGACTAGGACACGATGTATCATGGGCATGGCATGGGCTATTGTTCTGTTTGCACACGGGGAATCCATCAAAAGTAATGATATCTATCAATAATATTTATTAGTGACTGCATAATAGCAATGATAGCCTAGTGGTGTGACCGTCAGACTGCCAAGTCATAGGTCTCGAGTTCGAACCCATGCAGGAATTGAACGATGCAGGATTTGTGTGACGTCAGGATGTTGTGTGATGTGTGTTGTCTTTGATGCGTAGTTCGCATGTGGCGATTGTAGACACAGTGCAATTAATCTGGCAGTGATAGCCTAGTGGTGTGACCATCGGACTGCGAAGTCATAGGTGTCGAGTTCGAACCCAATGCACGCACCTCTGACTTTTCGGATTCATGTGCGTATTATATAATTATCACTTGCTTCAAAAACGGTGAAGGAAAACATCGTGAGGAAACCGGCATGCCTGAGAGATATTTCTCGACGGCATGTAAAGCCAAGTCAGAGGCCTATGGGCGGCTTTTAAACTCTGACACTAGGTTAGTCACTTCTTCTTCTCGTCTTCGTCTTCTTCTTTTTTTTGTCTTTGGCTGAATAGCCAAAGACAATAAGTACGAGCCCGATAAAAAAAAAGAATCATTATCTTTAGAATTATTATCTAACCTAACATAACCTTTTGCAGGCTTTTTTAAGTTTATTTCTCCTATCTTCAGACATAAAAAATAAATAAATGAACACTTACTTTCAATTTCAGCATAACTAGTAAGAAAGTAGGTATCTTGGTTTTTGTTTTTTTTCTGAACATTCTTTTCAGTCAAGATTCGCGCCAACTCGAACAATTTAAGGAATAAAAAAGCAACAGCTCTTTTTTTTTTTTTTACTTAAACAGACGTTGGCACATACGTACGCCTTGATTATCATAATCAGCAGATATTTTGAGTTGTGAAAATATTTCTGTCTAATAAGAAACAGATTTTGAGGATCGGTGTTTTTTCTTTCAATTTTCGACTATAAACCTGAACAGACTAAACACTAATACCTATTTATCTGATGATTGCTGCATCCTAATTGCGTAACACACGATCAATCACAATCTGTTCCATTTTGACAGTTCAACAACGTTCATTGCGTTATTTAAGTTGTTGAGCAGACAAATTTTTCGAACATATGAAGCAATGGATTAGCAATATAAATAATATTGCCGCTCATGTTTGGAAAAACCTGTACTCAATTAGGGTGCTAGTTGTCATAAAAAAGACAACTTTTGGCTGTTTCCTCAGTCCTTCACGTAATGAGGCCACATGTGACCCTAAGATAGTGATGTTACCCTCTTAACTTTAGTGAAAAAGATTTCCTCAAACCGTGGCTCTTGTAGGGAACTTCTTGTGAGTTAAGGATAAAATATTATTACAGTTACGCAAGTATATTTTATTACTTTAAAAAGTTTTGATGTCAGTCTGCGTCGTCCTTGTTCGTTTGCGTAATGTCCTTACTGCTGCTAAACTTTATGCTGGTATTTTATTTACTACGGAGATTTTTTTTTTAAGAATTATCTTGCTTCTCTGCTCTAGATTCGGTTTTCTTTTGACTAATTAACAAGAGGGCCTAAATTAATATGCGTAAACATTGTACGTATACCTATACAAAAGTTTATCATTATTTACTTATCATTTCTTTGTTTAGTGAGTTTAGGTACAAGAACTTTTAGGTCTGAGCTCAGACCAAATAAGAAACCAAGACAGCGCTGCGAACACCAGTGAAGTATGCCAAAACTACACCTCCGTTCTGTGCATACACGCTCACACGCACACATTTACAATCAAACAACACCTCCTTAAGTGCACACATATTTACGAAACCGACCTCATGTCACTGTTGACAGCGCTATGTCTTGGTTTTTTGTCTTGAGAAACCACTTATTTCCTAACTGCACTATAGCCATTATGTTATCTAGCTGCGCCCCGCGGTTTCACCCGCATAAGTCTCGACCCCGTGGGAATATCGGGATAAAAAGTATCCTATATCCTAATCCAGGTCATGGTTTACCCATGTGCCAAATTTCATCCAAATCTGTTCACCCGTTTTAGCGTGAAAGCGTAATAAACAAACAAAAAAAAACACTTTTGCATTTATAATATTAGTTAGAATTTTTGTTAAGTTTAAGACACAATAGATAATAGGTGTTCTGTCCTCTCCTCCGGATAAATAAGGAAAGAATTGATAATTATCATTGTCTCGCGTCATTTTCCGCTACTCGAAATTCGAGTAGCGCAACGTGACGCGAGCCAGTTGAATTGAACTACTGCGGTTTCGCTGCTACGGTTTCGCGGCGGAGGTGTGCTACTGGCCTTAACGCTTCATTTCCTGTCTTCTCTCTTTATTGATAACTACAGGTAATTACAATAAGATAAACACTTCCTTGTGGAAGACGATGACCTTTAATTTTTGTTCATCAAAATAAACGTTTATTTGAAATTGCTTCTCGAATGCATTGGAATGTTGTTTAAAATCAAATGCAAATCATACAGGAATTTATAAAATTTTATAGGTAGTACCTATGTATGTACATTCGTATGCCAAAAAGACATTTTACAAAAAAAAAACAACCGTATTCAAAATAAAAAAACAACTAATTGAAAAATAACTTAATTTCGGAAGTCGGTCTCTGCTTTTTTTTTTTTTTTTTAATGTTATTATTTTTTACTTTTTAGTCATGGTACCTACCACACAAATTCTAATACCACTACCTGCATATAAATAACAGTGACAGGAACTTATCATATCATCCACATACTAAGTGGGAAAAATTACGTATTATTGAAGGTAACTCAAAAAATATCCAAGCAAAGTTAATTAAATTTATACAGGACCATTTCTATAGTATATATACCCCTTCAAACAAAAAAAGAATTTTCAAAATCGGTCCACAATTGACGGAGAAATCGGTGGAAATACATTTAAAAAAAAACAATACATCGCTACGAACGTAGAACCTCCTCCTTGTCGGTTAAAAAATATTTTCATAAATTCAAATTCGTATATTCTAAAAAGACAGTTAGGCAGAATGTAACACAAAATTAGGACTATCAAAAGTTTATCTTCGTCGATTTGTACGATTGGACGACCTTTACGTGAAGCTTTGTTAGCTATTTATAAAGATTCATTGAAATACTTACCTTTAAGGTTTGATAATTATTAAATGAAGGTTTTAGGTATTCAGCATTCAAATATTTCATAGTAGAATAAATTAAATCCTTCGTATTGCTAATTGTTGTATTGGTATTTTTTTTTTTCTACAAAATTAAAAGATTAAAAAATAAACTAAGAAAAATTGTTTATTCTGCAAAAACTAAACACACAATACAAAAAATTACATATTACCCATACCCATAATACCCATATTATTTATTACCCATCCGCATTACCGTGTGCGTAAATGCGGTTATGGGGCACGTAATTTCAGAGTGGACAAGCTTTACTACTTTACCTAAGTCTCCTTTAGAAAACGCAAGCCACACCTATACTTTTTTAAATACAGAAAAAAACATTAGGTCACGTTACGAATACAAACAAGTTAAAAAAAAAAATATGCTTATTTATACAAAAATTACATACTTAATGAGTCGCGTAAAAAATTGCATTACCTGCCTCTCGAATTTCTCTAGGAAAACTTTATAATAATGTATTTAGCACCATTATTTAACTGGTGTGGCTACTATCACTGTTACGACGTAATCCTAAAACTTGTTTGCAATAAGCATATGCAGTGTATTGCATTGTTCGTTTGATTACTTAGGTAGGTATACCAAGTAATGGGTGTCTCAGTAAGAACTTAAAAATATAATATTATTTAAAAGGTTTTAATTACATATTTTTCGTTTAGTATTTAGTAGTGACACATGAAACAAAATATCGGTTAAATGCCCAGCAACGGTGGGCATTTAACCCACCCGTGTTCCATCCGTTGCCTGTGTGCCGGGGCCGCGATATCCCTTTCGGACAAACCCGCAACCCCAGCAGGCATTGGTCCTTACGGACCCC
Organism: Agrochola macilenta; assembly: GCA_916701695.1. NCBI lineage: Eukaryota > Metazoa > Arthropoda > Insecta > Lepidoptera > Noctuidae > Agrochola > Agrochola macilenta. The sequence goes on from OU753569.1 coordinate 5,539,455, forward strand.
GTCAGTTGGTGCTGACATCTCTTTGAGGCGCGCGTGGAACACAACGCGCCGTCGACCCGGGCCTGGTCCTTATCGGACGGCGAGCTGCCCATTGCTCACCGTCCGCAAGCCCGCGCCTACTGTGGCCGGAAGTCGGCTCGTGACTCCCGACGCCCGGGGCGTCTCCTGCGGTGACTAGGGGCGCGAGGGCGTGCAGCTTGCATCTCCCTCGCGCGCTCCGCCTCCTCCTTCGCGAACATAACTGCTTCGCAGAAGGAGGTGACGGCATCACACCACTAGACCACAGAGAGCATTTTTAGCATTCGTTAAGAGGGCGCCCAACGGTACACTAGCGCTACTCCTTTAAAAAAATATTATCTCGTGACTGAGAAGGAATTATGAATAACGGCTAAAAAGGATCATCGTCTAGAATTTACTAATACCTTTTATAAAGTTTCGTATTGAGACACGAAGCAGCAAAATTCGATCTAAAGAAAAGCGGCCACATTCCTCTAGATCATATTTTGTTGCTTTATAATTAACGCATTATTTAATTTGATTAGAATTAATTATTTTATTCACATAACTTCAGCGAGTTAATTGCGTAACCACAAAATGACAATCGATCGCAATGCTTTTCATTAAGACAGCATCGTATCAAACTAATTAATATAAACTCACAATATGGATATAGGATAATATTATTCTTACATCCGGCCTTTTAATTTATTAATAAGTTTCATTGTGTATGTATTCCATCCGGTAGAGGTACAGAAAAAGAAATTAATTCTTGATTAATATTCATTAGCTGTCATCGAACAACATTATGCGCCTTATAAGAAAAAGCCTTCGCCTTGCAGAAGGACATTGACGGGCTGGTTTTGTTTATTTATTTAATCAATCAATCCGCCTAGCCTTTTCCCAACTATGTTGGGGTCGGCTTCCAGTCTAACCGGATGCAGCTGAATACCAGTATTTTACATGGAGCGACTGCCTATCTGACCTTCACAACCCAGTAACTGGGTAATACGATACCCCTTGGTAAGACTGGTGTCAGACTTTCGGGCTTCTAACGACTCGTAACGACTGTCAAAGATCAATTAATGACGGCCGGGACCAACGGCTTAACGTGCTTTCCGAGGCACGGAGGATTCTCGGTATGTAAAGATGATCACCCATCCACTGACCAACCCCGGCAAGCGTAGCTTAACCTGATGGATCGACCAGTGCGGCTGTTGTTACTTAGCCACGAGCTCCTCACTGGTTTTGTTTATTTATTTATTATAGTTAATTAAAACGGTACAACACCAATTAACATAGAAACAACTAACTACTAATTGAATAAAAAGATTGCAATAACCCAATTATCAGTGACATTATAAAAAGCCATCATCTTAACCTAATCTTCCCAGTTACAATTAAGTAGATCAACTTAGGCAGGTCTTATGGCTAACTAAGCTAAACTTAACCAAAATACCAATTCTGGCATTTAAGAGTGTGCATTCTGAAAGTGGACAACGTCGCAAATAGGTGTCAAATACTTCGCTGTTTTGATTAATTTGGCAGTATTACTGTAAGTGAAATGTAATAATTAATAACTATTATTACTACTACTACTATTATTATTAGCATAGATGTAAAAAAGTATTTGGAAACTTTCCAAATGCCTTTTTTACACCTAAAACGGTTACAACGTCAAAGTCAGTATTGTAATTGAAATGCATTATTAAAAAGAGTCGTATTTTTCGTTCTCTTTAAGAGTCGTATTCACACAACATACACATTTTCTTCCTTTATTTTCTTTCGTTTCATTCTTTTCTTTCTTTCTTTTATTTCTTTAATTTGTTTTTCTTTACCTTTAAATATTTCCGAAAAAAAAATACGCAACAACACACGTACGTACTCGTATAGCAACTAACACAATTTGGTAAATACCTCAAGCCTTAATTAAAATATTAATCTCATTCTCAATCAAAAGATTTAAAAAGGTGCCTTGTCCCCAATTATTTAATGCTACTTTTTGGCAGCCGAGTACACAAGTGGCTCGCCTTTATCGAATGTTTATAATCCCAACGAAATAATTATATGATTCGCTCCTTGACCGTCTTTAAACAGTACCTTGATGAATTAAATGCCTATAATGCAGGTAAAATATCCTACGGTAGGTTGTTGATTACATGTTCATATGAAAATCATGTCAGAGATCCGCTGGTTTATGAGCTGTGTGAATTCAAAACCTTGGCTATACTAATGAGTCATTCTTTAGTGTCAAACAAACACTAAATCAAAATCAAAATGTTTTATTTCACATAAACCTACATGGGCACTTATGAAACGTTAGAAGCTAGGTGCGCACGGTTCCAATTGGTCGTTTGTTATGCAGAAGACCCGGCAAGAAACTCTACGAACATTGCACTCTAAGATACGAGTAGATAGGTAAAAAATGCCTAAGGCATTAAGTCCGTCTTTGTACAGTTATTTTATACTGGTACATAAATAAATAAACATTGGATTTACACTATGTGCAAAACGCTTTTCTGCATACAGAGTTATGCACATTGATAACCTCTAATTGCATGAAAATCTTCAAAGTAACTTAAGAATTTTATAGGTGTCAAGACAGGTACCTAAAGGCTACAGCTGACAGAATAATTTCTATGAAAACTTCATAGAAGTTGTTCTACCAGAATCGCATCGCACGGTCACGTCGCACCTGTCTGCGGAAACATTAACACTAAATAAAAATCAAACTTACGCACAAAAGAACTACCAATTCCAAGTAAAATCTTACAATGTCAACACCACCTCTCAAACGTCAAAACGGCAACGTTCCAAGCAGTTCAAATAAAAACCTTTACGTAACTATGACTTAACTATGAGTTAACACCGAACACGTCGGTTATCTAAAAACCTTGACACCTGGTTGACCGGGTATGCCAACCGCTAAACGAACGTTAAATTATTGAACAAACACACTTTCTTGCTTCAGATCGTGTTTAATTTACTTTGTGAGCAGATACAGGTTTTTGGCTGCGAAAAATTGTGAATAATGCGTATTTGAATCCACATAAGTACGAGTATAATAAGTGGTTTAATTAAAAAGGTGTCGTAATAGAATTACCTTTTCCACACATAACACAGCACGCCATCTTCCCTAAGGGTTGGCAGAGGTTGTGGGTTAGTAAAACCTACATTTCGCCAGTTATTTTCGTATTGTTTCGTTTAAAATAGGTTTTTATTAATACGCTTTTATTAGCTTGACCTGTATCTATTTATCTATGTAACGGAATCTTAAAAAAGCGTGGAGCGCTTTTTAGCGGTGTATACTTTTAATTAATTTAAACAAAGCGCTCCACGCTTTTTGATTTAATCATTGGATATAAAACAAGTGACAGGCTGTATTGGTACTTATATCGTAACTAGTACAAGTCAATTTAATTATTTTATAATTTTTAGTTCGTGTAAAAAGCGTGTTTTTTTGTATTTGTTTTTTTTTTTTTTTTTTTTATTAATTTATTAATCTTTTTTATACCTAGATTCTTTTCTATTTTGTGAATGTGAGAACACTGTAGGCTTAGTGGACTGTAGATTTGTTGACCGTCTTCTATTTTGTTAAGTACCTGGTACTTGTTGAAAGACCCACACTGTCCTCCCATACCTATTAACACTGTTAAGCTTTGTGCAGACTAACCCGCCGCGGCAGCGCGACGCGACATCGGTTATTGTTATACCGTGAAGTTTTCTTATAAATTGCATTGTTCGAGTCGCGTCGTGCCCGTCGCATCGCGCTGGTCTGCACGAGCCTTTATTTGAACATATTAAAAGCCAATTATTTTTAAAAGAGTAACCGTGGAGTTTCTTGCCGGCTCTTCTCCATATAAAACGACCAATTGGAACCGTGCGCCTAGCTTCTGACGTTTCATAAATGCCCATGTAAGTTTATTTGAAATAAAACATTTTGTTTTTTAATTTTTTTTTATTATGTTTAAATCACATATAGGGGTCGACCAGGTACTGTAACTTTAAGTTAGGTCGTACTTACTCGTAACTTAACACCTTTCGTTAGTAACGATACATTCAAACACTGAAAGTCGACATTCACTTAAACTGAACAACGTTTCCCTCGGATATGTTGCTTAGAAAATTGCTTAGCAGTGAGCCTAAGTAAATGTACGCCAATTGCTTTTGTAAGAATATTGAGTAGAACATTGTAATGTAAGTATTATTATTTCCTTTATTTCTTCTACATACGTATCATTTACATTTTTAAATGCTAAATAATGTTATAAATGCGATAGTGAGTTTATGTGTTTGTTACGCTTTCACGCTAAAACGGCTGAACGGAATTAAATGAAATTTGGCACATGGGTAGACCATGACCTGAATTAGGATATAGGATACTTTTTATCCGAATATTCCCACGGGATCGAAACACGCGGGTGAAATCGCGGGGCGCAGCTAGTATTCCGTGGGAATATCGAAATACAAGAAATAATCCTATGTTCTAACCCAGGTCATGGTCTACCCATGTGCCAAATTTCATCCAAATCCATTCAGCCGTTTTAGCGAGAAAGCGTAACAAACACACAAACTCACTTTCGCATTTATAATACCATTAGTTAGGATTATAAAGCAATATCCATTGTGGAGTTTACGGAAAATAGATGCCGAAGGCTTCACAGCTTATCAGGCACCTCCCCCCGACCCCCAGAGAAAAACATTTCCCTCTTCCTTGATAGAAAACCTAATCCGCGCCTGGTGTGAGGTGATATCCACTTGGTACAATACAATGATGCAATTGTTTGTCGCAGTAAAATAAAATCCTGTTTCCATAACGTCTTATCATAACTACATATTCAGACCACTGCTCATACACAGGCCTCACCTCTTCGAGAAGGAATGAGCAGTAACCTACCACGCGGGCCCAGTGCGGGTTGGTAGATGTCACATGTGTTCAAAATTTTTGGTTCTAGGACATGCCGGTTTCATCGCGATGTTTTCCTTTACCACAACTAAAAAGTTAAACATAAATACAAAAAAATTGAACCTACTTAAAAAAAAACACAAAATAACTGTTACATTTTTTTGTAAAAAGTTTTTCCTAACTGTTATGAATCATTTCATCATCATCATCATTTCAGCCATTCTTCCAGTTTTTTTTGTTTTTCAAACATGTTGAGGTAAAACCATACAGTACAGACAGTACCAAAAGATAACTTTGTTGAGCAAACTCCAATGAGGGGCCCGAAGGTGCGACTAGAAATTGATTTTCCTCCTTCGCTGCCTTCATGAAATTGTTATAGAACCTTCCAGAAACATTCGATATACGATTCATTGCTTTTATAAATTCATGGGTGAGATAGCTAGGAAGAATATTGTAAGAAAAATGTAGGAAGTTGATGGTTTTTTCCACAACGTGGAAGCTCTTGGCCTGCATCTCACCTGGTGGTAAGTGATGATCAGGCCGAAGGTGGAAGCGAGCTTCACCCGGAATCCTCAACCACAGAGGAACTGGCTATCTTACCTCTAACTGCCGAAACACAACAATGCTATTAACATTGTTTTTATGGCCACAGACTTAGGTAAGATGATGGTAGCTAGCCAGGCGGACTTAGAACAAGCTCCAAACCAACCAAACCGAGCAGAAATTTTTGCCCCACTGGTAAACAAGCCCCGACCTCTTGGTCTGAGATAAAATAGCCAGTCTGATAAGATGGTGGTAGCAAGCCAGGCAGACTTAGAACAAGCCCTAACCAAACCGAGCAGAAAATTTGACCCCCGGGGAATCAAACCCAGGGAAAGGTGGAAAAGCCTTAAAAATACTCAGAAGTATATAAGACGATCAATTGAGCCTGAGTCAATTAACTATCCCAATTAATTATCATAATTGGGATAGTTAATTGACTCAGGCTTAACTTCGTGGAAATCCATTATAAAAATATAATAGACGACGTATTAAATATACGTCGTCTATTGTATTTTTGATAATTAGTTGATTTATGTTGAATCAGAAATGAGAAGGTTCGTAGGAAGACACGGTCCGATGACTTGGTGAAGGTGGCAGGAATCCGTTGGGTGTGAAAATCATAAGACTGGTCGATGTGGCGACGCTTGGGAGAGACCTATGTCCAACAGAAATGAAGATAATGTGATGATGAACGTTCATGGGACGTCACTGCTTCAATAAATCTGCCTAGCCTTTTCCCAACTATGTAGGAGTCGGCTTCCAGTCTAACTGGATGCAGCTGAATAGCAGTATTTTACATAGAGCGACTGCCTATCTAACCTTCACAACCCAGTAACTGGGTAATACGATACCCCTTGGTGAGACTGGTTGTCAGACTGAGGCTTCTGACGACCCGTAACAACTGTCAAAGATCCACGAATGACAGCCGGGACCAACGGCTTAACGTGCTTTCCGAGGCACTTAGGAGTCTCGGTATGTAAAGATGGTCACCCACGGACCAACAAAAAGTCATTTACTCAAACTAGGCTGAGAATCAGCACTTTTCGAACGTCAAAATTACATAAGACAGTCCCCCAAAACGCCCACCCTTCACTACTTCCTAGTGCGTTAGCTGGGAAGAAGAAGTGGTGCAACAAACTCCCCAGCAGCACAGCTGTCTGTTCAGTTAGAAGAAAAAAAAAGATTCTTTAGAATAGTATTCAAAATAATTTACATTACGCAACACAAAACATAATTTAAATTATTAGCCACATATAAGCTAGCACACGCCAATATACCAAACAAAATCATCGAGAACTATACTTAGGCAGAAATAAAAACAAAACGTAAACAGAACTTAATATCTAAATAAAAGCCTCCAGGCATAAAGGGCGTGCCCGCTTACATATAGTTGTAACTGGAAGTTATAAATGATAAACTAGGACCATCGAGGTAAAATAATTAAAACAAACAGTTAATTACTAATAACAATAAATAATATGATCAATGGTCGAGGTCACTAGCTAACCACATATTGCAATAAAACTCATTAAAAAAACATTGTAATGAGAAGATTATGTCAACAACCCCGGCAAGCGTAGCTTAACCTGATGAATCGAACCGTGCGGCTGTTATTACTTAGCCACGAGCTCCTTATGGTGGACTGCTTAAGCAATTAAATTAAAGCCCAAGAACAATAATAACTAAACTTGAAGTTAAACTTGGTAGTGGGACTTTTGACCGACGTGAGCCACATAATATTACGTCAAAAAGTTATATCAACAACGCATAATTTATAATTTTTCTTACAATACGCATATATAATTATGTAATTCTCAGCTTTGGGTCAGTATGTCGAATGGCTGACATTAGTAGTGACAACGATATTAATATGTAAAGAGAACAGTATTCAGGCAAACAACAAACTTATCTTTAGTGTGCCTACAACAGAAAAAAAAATGTGTTGAAGTATGTTTCCAAATTTTACAGTTGGAAAATGGTTAATTGATTCAGGCGTGACTGCGGAAATCCGACGCCGTAAATTTAGTAACCTAATCCGCTTAACTGTTCTAAAGAGTCATAAAGAACCCTGTAAGAAATCGACGCGTGTTTCACCTCTCAACGAGGCATCCTCAGGACGACGATTGACTTGTTGCGAACCCGGACCCGACGTGTGGATACGTCAAGCGTCGAGTGCAGAGTGAGCCACTTCGCCCGACAAAAAATGGACAATGGTTAGAAAATGGACCGCCGACGATCTTCTTTTTTTAAAGCTTAAGTAATGCTTGAGTCTTGAGTGAGGTTCTATAATACAGGCCTTAGAAACTACAACGCGCCTTAGGCACGGTCGTCAGTGTTGTATGGATCACTATCATATGGAAGCTTGTTGACGACGCCATCGCGTATGCCCATCTACAAGGTCACACAATATACCGTAAGAAAACGTGCCGTATACAACGGGTCTAAGGGAAATGCCGACGTGACCACCACACATAACATCTCATCTCAGGTGTAGTGCGGAAAAAGAATGCATCTCCTCTCACAAGGTTGCGTAGAAACCAGCCTCCTGAAAACTATTGCTTATGGGCCTGACGAAAGTCCCATAATAAGATTTTCTTGGTAGTTAAATTATTGACTAACATCTAGAATAGGGATGTTGGGAAAAAAATTTTTTTTTGTCCTTCAGATATTTTATTAAAAAATATTGGACACGTATCTTTTCTTTTTTTACGTAATCAAAAGATTACGGCAATACATTGAATAGGCAATGCGTTAAAATGTGGCATGACGTCACTGCGGCCGGTAAATTTTATACTGACTTGTGATGTAGCGAGAAAGTTGGGGAGTGGGTCCCCAACTTTAATGCGTTTTATCTAAACCATTTTTAACCGACTTCCAAAAAGGAGGTGGTTATATGTTCGTCGCGTATGTATGTTTATTATTTTTATTTTTTATTTAAGTCCGCCTATTTCTTCGTCAATTGTGGACCGATTTAGAAAATATTTTTTTTTGTATGAAAGGGTATGCTCCCAAGTTGGTCCCATATAATTTTTATTAAGTTTGCTTGGATAGTTTTTGAGAAAGCTTCAATAATGCGTATTTTTCCCACTTAGTATATGTGGATGATATGATGATAACGTCCTGTCACTGTTATTTACATAGCAGGTAGGTAGTGGTATTCGAATTTAAGTGGGGTAGGTACCACAACTAAAAAGTTAAAAATTAAAACTTTTTACGAAAAGTTTTGTAAAAAGTTTTTTTTTTAATATGATAAAGCAAAAAATACGTGTCTATTATTTTTTTATTACCTGACTGACGGACTAAATAGTTTTTTTTTGTTTTTCCCCAGTCGACATCCCTATTGTAAGTATTTTTTGTAATTGGAACTAGTTGTCTGTTGAATTAACAAATTATATATTATATTATTACTAGCAGCGCCCGACGGTTTCAGCCCCATAAGTCTCAATCCCGTAAGAATATCGTGATAAAAGTATCCTATGTGTTAATCCAGGCTATAAACCAAATGTGTGCCAAATTTCATCCAAATTTGTTCAGTAGTTTTTGCGTGAAAGAGTAACAAACATCCATTCATCCATCCATCCTCACAAACTTTCGCGTTTATAATATTAGTAGGATAACATGTATACACCTACCTTTATCTTTTTTCATGTATCACCAGACTTATTGTACAGTATATGACCGAATATTGCATTACAATTTAAAGTTCACGAAGCCGACGTGATAGGGCGACTTTGATAAGGTCACAGCAGGTGAATTTTAAACGCTATACTTACATTTTAAAAGGTGGTTGCTGATTGTAAGACGATAAACAAGTTGAAGCTTCATCCTCCAATATTATCATAAAATATTAAATGAGCAATATTTGTATATACATATTTATATACTTATATACATATATTTATTATAGTATTTATTTATTTATTTATATATATATAATTAATTTGTAATCACGTTCTCGAAAACGGCTCTAACGATGAAAGTTGCAATATAGTGGTTTACGGGGGCGATAAATCGATCTAGCTAGTTCTCATTTCTGTGAAAATTCGTTTTCTCCGTATTTTAGAACAAGATGGCTACCTTAGAATAATGACATGGCAGAATGGAATTAGTAAGTACCTACTATCAAGGCAGCATGAAATTTGTAAGTACCTACTATCATGGCAGCATGGAATTAGTATGAACTATTGTATACTAATAAATTAGCATTCTCTATTTTCACCAGAGTAGAGCTCGGTCGCCCAGGTACTTAAAATTCTATAAGAAAGTAACAGACGAAAGAAAAGATAAAGCTCGACAGACTGCTCAACTATGGTATCCGGTTCATATTTAATTTAAGGAAATATGACCATGTGTCGAGTTACAGGTCCTAGCTCAAATGGATGTCTATTCGCCAAAGAAGAAGTTTACGCGCTTTGACCACTCTTTTCTCCCTTCTGAACTCACCCACCCCTCCTTCTTATCTTATGTCTCACTTCCAATATCTATGTACTTCACACGCTAAGAATCTGCGTTATTCCAACAATCTTCTTCTACTCTGTCCTTCTCATACTTCTGACTTTGTTCATTCTTCCTTTCATATTCAGTCCATTCTTCTCTGGAATACGCTTCCTCTTGATATCAAGACGGCCACTAGTCGGTATGCATTTAAGCGGAAATTGCAGAGTTATTTTCAAAACAAATAGTATACTCGTAGAGTCATCTCAACTACCTCATTTCCTTTGAATTTGTATCCTTATATATATATTTATGATGTAGGTAAATATTATAGTAAATATGTATGTACGTGTATCATAGGTCTATAAACTATATATGTAAGTGTGTACCTATTTTATTTATAATTCATTGTTGTCTTTTTAATATTTTTTATTATTATTATCTCCTTTAATTCGGAGCAAATTAATTAAATAAATAAAAGATATCTATCTTTTCTTTCGTCTGTTTTTTTTCTTGAAACTAGATTGTGTAAATGATGAGATGGTAAGGAAGTAATAAAAAACGGAGATGAGAGCGACTCGAGTTCAAGAGCAAGCCTATCCTGCAACAAATAAATAAAACTAGATAATTATGCGTGAAGATAAATAAATGCTACACCGACCCTCCTTAATGACTGGTTTATACTATGGCAGTGACTGGACCTAGTGACTCGGAACCCGAACCCAGACAGTGTGATCATGTCGACGAGATCGGCAGTAAGTCACAGTCAGGGGGAAGCCACTGGGCCCGTAAATAGACGGGTAGGTTAGTCAACCGGACTGACTTTAGGACGCGAAGTCAGCACTGGTGTCTAGTGTCTAAGCCCACTCGGCTCGTGTAGACACTTGCAAGTCAGTGCTGGACTGGGTTGAAACTAGTCTCTAAGCCCACTCGACTTGTGTAGACACTTGCAAGTCAGTGCTGGACTGGGTTGAAACTAGTCTCTAAGCCCACTCGGCTCGTGTAGACACTTGCAAGTCAGTGCTGGACTGGGTTGAAACTAGTCTCTGAGCCCACTCGACTCGTGTAGACACTTGCAAGTCAGTGCTGGACTGGGTTGAAACTAGTGTCTAAGCCCACTCGGCTCGTGTAGACACTTGCAAGTCAGTGCTGGACTGGGTTGAAACTAGTCTCTAAGCCCACTCGACTCGTGTAGACACTTGCAAGTTAGTGCTGGACTGGGTTGAAACTAGTGTCTAAGCCCACTCGACTCGTGTAGATACTTGCAAGTCAGTGCTGGACTGGGTTGAAACTAATCTCTAAGCCCACTCGACTCGTGTAGACACTTGCAAGTTAGTGCTGGACTGGGTTGAAACTAGTGTCTAAGCCCACTCGACTCGTGTAGATACTTGCAAGTCAGTGCTGGACTGGGTTGAAACTAGTCTCTAAGCCCACTCGGCTCGTGTAGACACTTGCAAGTCAACGCTGGACTGACTTACTGTACTGTCACATTACTGGGCTCTTATAAACCTGCCTTGGGCAAGGCTTGGGTGCTCAGTGATCGTCATAATCAGAGGATACGGCATAGTCTATATTTCAAATGCCAAGAACCTCGTGTGCCAGGTCCAGATTTTAATATGTTTATGGTGTTAAGCCATTAATAACATGAATTATCTTTAATATTTTAATAAACCTATAGGTAGTTACCTACCTTATTATTCTTGTATCTACAGCTCATTAATTTTCATCGAACTATGTTATTAGAACGAAGCTGTTTGTCCAGTTTGCCGGCAAAATTAATATTTACAACAAATATTAAGTAGACGTTAGTTAATTAACTTTGTATAATATTGACATAATAATATTATTAGCCAAAAGAAATAAGCAAGTGGGCTGAACGAAAAATGAGTAAAAGGTTCATTTGTCCTTTCTGAAACAGACTACCTAGAGTAACCGCATTTCGTATCATTTAGGACCAAATTCCTGTTCAAGAAATTTCTCCTGTATTGATAACGGACACAAGCGTTACTATGAATTAACATTCAGACCTGTTAGCACTAAGTCTACAAAGGCCATACTTAAGTACCCATAGTAAAATCTATTTTTTCCAAAACCAGATGACATCAAGCAATAGACAAAATTTGTCAAACTTTTATTCATTTTGAATATCGAATACGAGGTTTTTGGCTAATTTGTTAATGTGTATTTCAATTTTTATTTTTTTTGTAATGTGCGTTTAGTTTGTGCAGAATAAAAAATTTTTCTTTCTTTCTATTTGTGAAAAATTTATTCCGTATCCCGTAGCGCAGAAGCTAATCGTTCAGCCACGGTCCCTGGTCCCATACGTATGCTTGATATTAAAACTTACAAACTAAACTTTTATTTGCTTATTATTATTATTTCGTTTATTCATATTTTTTCATATAAAATTACATTTTTAAATATTTTTTACAAAAGATATTAAAAAAACATTTAAAATATAAAAAAATAGTGGTCCGCCGGTGTCGGGAGCAGGGTCCAAGCTACCGGTGGTTAGGGCTGCAGAGACAGGAATCTCCTCACAATGCGAGCCGTATCGAGGAGTACTTATTATTATTAATGTAGACCTGTCCAGTTATTTATTTATATATATATAATTAATTTGTAATCACGTTCTCGAAAACGGCTCTAACGATGAAAGTTGCAATATAGTGGTTTACGGGGGCGATAAATCGATCTAGCTAGTTCTCATTTCTGTGAAAATTCGTTTTCTCCGTATTTTAGAACAAGATGGCTACCTTAGAATAATGACATGGCAGAATGGAATTAGTAAGTACCTACTATCAAGGCAGCATGAAATTTGTATGTACCGACTATCATGGCAGCATGGAATTAGTATGAACTATTGTATACTAATAAATTAGCATTCTCTATTTTCACCAGAGTAGAGCTCGGTCGCCCAGGTACTTAAAATTCTATAAGAAAGTAACAGACGAAAGAAAAGATAAAGCTCGACAGACTGCTCAACTATGGTATCCGGTTCATATTTAATTTAAGGAAATATGACCATGTGTCGAGTTACAGGTCCTAGCTCAAATGGATGTCTATTCGCCAAAGAAGAAGTTTACGCGCTTTGACCACTCTTTTCTCCCTTCTGAACTCACCCACCCCTCCTTCTTATCTTATGTCTCACTTCCAATATCTATGTTCTTCACACGCTAAGAATCTGCGTTCTTCCAACAATCTTCTTCTACTCTGTCCTTCTCATACTTCTGACTTTGTTCATTCTTCCTTTCATATTCAGTCCATTCTTCTCTGGAATACGCTTCCTCTTGATATCAAGACGGCCACTAGTCGGTATGCATTTAAACGGAAATTGCAGAGTTATTTTCAAAACAAATAGTATACTCGTAGAGTCATCTCAACTACCTCATTTCCTTTGAATTTGTATCCTTATATATATATATATATGATGTAGATATATATTATAGTAAATATGTATGTACGTGTATCATAGGTCTATAAACTATATATGTAAGTGTGTACCTGTTTTATTTATAATTCATTGTTGTCTTTTTAATATTTTTTATTATTATTATCTCCTTTAATTCGGAGCAAATTAATTAAATAAATAAAAGATATCTATCTTTTCTTTCGTCTGTTTTTTTTCTTGAAACTAGATTGTGTAAATGATGAGATGGTAAGGAAGTAATAAAAAACGGAGATGAGAGCGACTCGAGTTCAAGAGCAAGCCTATCCTGCAACAAATAAATAAAACTAGATAATTATGCGTGAAGATAAATAAATGCTACACCGACCCTCCTTAATGACTGGTTTATACTATGGCAGTGACTGGACCTAGTGACTCGGAACCCGAACCCAGACAGTGTGATCATGTCGACGAGATCGGCAGTAAGTCACAGTCAGGGGGAAGCCACTGGGCCCGTAAATAGACGGGTAGGTTAGTCAACCGGACTGACTTTAGGACGCGAAATCAGCACTGGTGTCTAGTGTCTAAGCCCACTCGGCTCGTGTAGACACTTGCAAGTCAGTGCTGGACTGGGTTGAAACTAGTCTCTAAGCCCACTCGACTTGTGTAGACACTTGCAAGTCAGTGCTGGACTGGGTTGAAACTAGTCTCTAAGCCCACTCGGCTCGTGTAGACACTTGCAAGTCAGTGCTGGACTGGGTTGAAACTAGTCTCTGAGCCCACTCGACTCGTGTAGACACTTGCAAGTCAGTGCTGGACTGGGTTGAAACTAGTGTCTAAGCCCACTCGGCTCGTGTAGACACTTGCAAGTCAGTGCTGGACTGGGTTGAAACTAGTCTCTAAGCCCACTCGACTCGTGTAGACACTTGCAAGTTAGTGCTGGACTGGGTTGAAACTAGTGTCTAAGCCCACTCGACTCGTGTAGATACTTGCAAGTCAGTGCTGGACTGGGTTGAAACTAATCTCTAAGCCCACTCGACTCGTGTAGACACTTGCAAGTTAGTGCTGGACTGGGTTGAAACTAGTGTCTAAGCCCACTCGACTCGTGTAGATACTTGCAAGTCAGTGCTGGACTGGGTTGAAACTAGTCTCTAAGCCCACTCGGCTCGTGTAGACACTTGCAAGTCAACGCTGGACTGACTTACTGTACTGTCACATTACTGGGCTCTTATAAACCTGCCTTGGGCAAGGCTTGGGTGCTCAGTGATCGTCATAATCAGAGGATAAGGCATAGTCTATATTTCAAATGCCAAGAACCTCGTGTGCCAGGTCCAGATTTTAATATGTTTATGGTGTTAAGCCATTAATAACATGAATTATCTTTAATATTTTAATAAACCTATAGGTAGTTACCTACCTTATTATTCTTGTATCTACAGCTCATTAATTTTCATCGAACTATGTTATTAGAACGAAGCTGTTTGTCCAGTTTGCCGGCAAAATTAATATTTACAACAAATATTAAGTAGACGTTAGTTAATTAACTTTGTATAATATTGACATAATAATATTATTAGCCAAAAGAAATAAGCAAGTGGGCTGAACGAAAAATGAGTAAAAGGTTCATTTGTCCTTTCTGAAACAGACTACCTAGAGTAACCGCATTTCGTATCATTTAGGACCAAATTCCTGTTCAAGAAATTTCTCCTGTATTGATAACGGACACAAGCGTTACTATGAATTAACATTCAGACCTGTTAGCACTAAGTCTACAAAGGCCATACTTAAGTACCCATAGTAAAATATATTTTTTCCAAAACCAGATGACATCAAGCAATAGACAAAATTTGTCAAACTTTTATTCATTTTGAATATCGAATACGAGGTTTTTGGCTAATTTGTTAATGTGTATTTCAATTATTTTTTTTGTCATCTGCGTTTAGTTTGTGCAGAATAAACAATTTTTCTTTCTTTCTATTTGTGAAAAATTTATTCCGTATCCCGTAGCGCAGAAGCTAATCGTTCAACCACGGTCCCTGGTCCCATACGTATGCTTGATATTAAAACTTACAAACTAAACTTTTATATGCTTATTATTATTATTTCGTATATTCATATTTTTTCATATAAAATTACATTTTTAAATATTTTTTACAAAAGATATTAAAAAAACATTTAAAATATAAAAAAATAGTGGTCCGCCGGTGTCGGGAGCAGGGTCCAAGCTACCGGTGGTTAGGGCTGCAGAGACAGGAACCTCCTTACAATGCGAGCCGTATCGAGTTATTATTATTAATGTTGACCTGTCCATCCGACGTAAAATTGTTTCCCACAAGTCAAATGGAACTTCTTTTCTGTAGTTTTTGGTGGTCGTAGACAGAAATTGTATAAATATTGACATTGCCAGTTTTTTGCACGGACTTAATAAAATTGAGACTACCAAATTCTCATTAAAACCATGTACAAAAACACTACAAGGTCATTTTACGGAAAATCTTGAAGAGAAAAGGAAACCACACCCACGTCATGTAGACAGCAATGCAAATATTTAAAGCTGAAATTGATTTTAGTAGAAACTAGAATAGAATTCACGAGCAATGAATAAAGGGTCAATGACAGCTCGGCCCGAGTCAACTCAACCCGAATAATAATACCAGATATTTCAGTCCGGAGCGGTAAAATTACTATAATATTAATAACGCCATATCTCTACGTTGAGGTCGTGGTGGGGCTTGCGCACTCCAAACTCTGTGTCTGTGCCGGTAGAGTTTGCTTTGCCGGAACAGGTCTAGGATGAGGAGCCAGACCAAGAGAGATGCAGGAACCCGCAGGGCAGCATGTGGTGAGCTGTTGGGCAGTAGCGACCCCACGGACCCTATCTTCCGGGCTCTGGGCTTTGAAGCCGTGGAATACCTCTCCACTCCTCAAGCACCTCAGGACATGTTGCCCCTTTGTCACTACGTCACTATGTGCTAGCGACAGTTTCCGGGGGCCCATTATTGAGTGTGCAAGTCACCCGCTGCCATTTTATCCAACACATTTTCATATGTAGGTACATATGAAACATTGATAAAAAACAATTGCAACAATAAATATCAGCCATTTTACACATTGCACGCACACAGTTCACCGACCTCTTAACATTTTTACAATTAAATGCAGTTAAGTTCATTGTTCAAATACTAAGCTTTATTTTGTTACTAAGCAAAGACTTTCTGAAGGTAATCCTGCAATATTTCGCTTGTTAATCTTGCGCTAGCAGAACACTTTAAATTATTAACTTTGTGTAGAATTTGGGTCATCAAGAAACAGGCTGTGCCCAGTTTGGGACCCGCTGTTAAATCTGTTAAAAGTCTTCTGTTAGTTAGTGTTTTATTTTGTTACTTGCATGGTTAAAAACTGTGTGTAAGTTAAATAAATGAATTTGAATTTAAAAGCATCTCCCCTATAAACTTATACTCCATAGGTTTAGGTAGTTAATTATAGGTAAACAAAAAAAACCACGTGACGAGACAGCTGTCAAGTAACCAACTAAACGTAATACCTTTCACTTCAGTTGTCACGCTACGTCACAGTTATACTTTTCAATTTAGCAACGTTACAATTCGTTGATGTTTAGAGTTTGGGCTCTTTACAATAGACAAATTACAAAATATTAAATTATTATTATTATTATATCTCTAATAAAAAAATGTGCTTAAGCAGTTACATCTACGACGAGTAGTCTAAGAATAAATGATAAAGTTTAACATACATTAATAAAAGAGGAAACTATTGTAAAAATCTAAAATAAATTTAATTTGGTTTTATCGTATTTTCAAACAAGAAAGTGTCATCTATAAAAACCCTTTTCAAAATTTGTTTATCTTTATTTAAAACTATGGAGTATAATGTAGGTTGGTGCATGGATGGTTGGTAGGTCCCACACCTCCGCTACCGTGCAACGACCATGCGATTTAATCTCACAAGAAATTCAATCACTAACATTATCAGCTAAAAGGAAGAGAAATATCAAGCATTGTAAATCGCCGCCTCGAATATTTCCTCATTGAAGAAAACAGCTGATGCAGACTGGATCGAAATGCGGAAATAATACCGAGATATTACCGTCCATTGTACAGTTTAATATTAGAACGTTTTAAATAATAACGAGATATTACCGTCCATTGTACAGTTTAATATTAGAACGTTTTAAATAATACCGAGATATTACCGTCCATTGTACAGTTTAATATTAGAACGTTTTAAATAATACCGAGATATTACCGTCCATTGTACAGTTTAATATTAGAACGTTTTAAATCTGCTAATATTTGGAAAGGACGTAGTAAAGGGTAGAAAATACGAGCATATTTTCAAAACATAGAGCAGAGAAGTTCATGCATCCGTTAAACACTCTATGATTTAAAGAAGCGTAAATGATATATAGGCTCAGAAGTCCAAAGTTCAGGTTTGCCAAAGAGCAATGGAGCGTAGCATTTTAAAGTCAAACTCACCGACAAAATTCGCAACACCATAATACGCTCCAAGACAGGTGTCGCCGATGTTGGCGATAAGTCAGCGAGGCTCAAATGGGACTGGGCAGGTCATACCTATAGGATGCATCAAGACAGATGGGCCATCATCGCTACACAGTGGGTGCCTGTTGACGGACGTCGCCACCGGGGGCAGGTCTAAAAAGCGCTGGCGCGACGATTTGGACTCGTTCCTGACCAATTGGCCGGAGAAGGCACAACACAAGGCAGTCTGGAAAAATATGGGGGAGACCTTTGCCCAGCAGTGGGACAATATAGGTTAGCAAAAAAAAAAAAATGGTAATCTGATTTTTAATCCAACGTAAGCATGGCACTTTAGGCTTGTGCCTTTTTTTCAAGGGACAGCCATTGTACAGTAACATACATATTTAATTATTTATACTCTCAATTTGAGAAGTTTGAGAATTTTGCGAATTTGGAAAGTACCTGGTACGAAAAGAAAGGCCCATAATACGTAAATCTACGTTAAAACATAAAGTTGGCAATGCTGGTTTTAAAATCTAGAACCTGTAATATTTGAGGCAGAAACTATTTTGATTCTACTCAATATTCTTATAGTTTGTGCCGTTTGAAAACCAATTTATCCTTTATTCATCTTTATGGCCCTTTTTCATCCAGGGTCAGCTAAGCGTTGTTAAACTTGTCTAGCTATAAGTTTATTTCTCACCGCCTCTATGATGCATAAAATTAACAAAACACACGAAGACAATAAGCAACACAATTCCTTTGGTTCTGTTTCGGTTTTTCTTGTGTCTATGGCTTCATTGTCATAACTAGGTACAAGGTCAGAGGCTCATCATTAAAAACTAAAGTTAACTAACATTTTGTTGAAAAAAATATCACTTGAATTATGTGTGGAGTAATATTTCGAACGGTTTTCAGAAAATGGATCTTACTCTGTAACCCATAGCTTATTTATTTCCATAAGCTTTGTTAGTTAATTGAACTCTGTTCATCTGCCTAGAATTTTCCAAACTATATTGGGGTTGGCATCCAGTCTAACCGGACGCAGCTGAATACCAGTATATTATTACACTCTGTTGTCTGTCTCATATTCATTATCAACCTTATCTAGACGTGATCCAAGCAAAGGGCACAGAACAGCCGGTTTCACCACTTTCGAATCATAGTTTTTGATAACAATCTTGCTGCTGACAGACAAAATGTTATTTTAATACAGGATATTATTACCTTTCTGTCTGATAAGCTTTGATTAAGTAATCGGAACCTTATCACTGAGTTGGGAAACGGGTTGTAAGAAGACAAGTGTAGCGAAGTCGGGGTACCGTGTCCTAATAACATTTCGAATCTTATTAGTATAGTACTGTTGAGATTATAGTAGCAACAGTCCATAGATGTCTCTACTTATAACATGGGCCTCCTATTGAATAGTTTTAAGGAAGCAATGCCATAATAATTTCGATGATAGATTTGCTTTGATGTTATAGATTAAAGTAAGTGCTAATACAGGTTACTAGCATTAATGGAGGCTCTAGAGTCTAAAGTGTAAAAAGTAGAAGAATCCCCAGGAACGAAATAGGTCATCTCTAGCTGAGTCAAGCGAAAGAGCCTGTGAGTCAAATAATTTAATTTAAGAGCCTGTGTTCTTTGAAATGGAACACTAGTGATAATTATGAAATAAGAAAAAAATAAAAGAATCTGAAACGAATAAGAAGGACTTAATAGAAACAGAAAAATATATCCCTAAGAAACATCCGCTGTAGAACTCGTCGAAGGCGACGCCAATAACAACAAAGAACATATATTAAAGAGGTAATATTTTGACAATGAAAATTCTTAGAACCTTATTTTACAAAGTGCTTGTAACAATATATATGATTTACGATGACACCTCATCATATTATAATCATACTTGACCGTTTCAAAGTCTTGGAAACAATAGCTTTAACTTTGAAGATTACCCATAAATTCTCATGTAGGCAGTTTTAGTGCTACCGTTGTACTACTTACTAAAATATGCTTTATTTTGATACGCAGGCGGTTCTCCGTGTCGTCGATTTTGTATTATGTTACTGACATATTGTTCGTACCTTATTTGCGTTTTGTGGCAATCCAAACCTTGGGATAGGTTATTAAACATCCAACCTTGACAGTCATGCAAGTTTCTATGGAAAACAGAGACCGAAAGTCTCAAAAGCCGGTCTACGAAAGTAAAGTGTTACTTCACTGACTCACGGAATAAGTTCAAGCCTCAACGAATGACGATACCAAACGACAAACACCTTGATGACAAGCCAATATTTCTTTGGAATCTGATCCCAGTAAATCGAAGTAGATAAATCTCCGAATGCACCGTGTATCTCAGACATCGGACAGCTTTCGCCGACTTGTTCCTCCGATTTCTTAGAGTTTCTGGAGAGTTTGTGTATCATTATTTTCTACGGGTCGTTCCCGAAAGCTTTTGTTTAGCATACCAGACACCAAAGTATCTCCAGGGTTAAAAGGCATGGATAATTGTTGTAATAGTTCAAGGACGAAAAATATTCGTAGGACTAAGGTTTAGAGATCAAGACTTAGCAAGAAAAGAATAGATGAGGCATGAATAGTGAGTACTATCGACTTATGTTCGGCTTTTTCTTTTTTAAAGACGCATGTCACCTTGAAGAAAGGCTACAAACTTATGAATAGTGAGTACTATCGACTTATGTTCGGCTTTTTCTTTTTTAAAGACGCATGTCACCTTGAAGAAAGGCTACAAACTTATGAATAGTGAGTACTATCGACTTATGTTCGGCTTTTTCTTTTTTAAAGACGCATGTCACCTTGAAGAAAGGCTACAAACTTATGAATAGTGAGTACTATCGACTTATGTTCGACTTTTTCTTTTTTAAAGACGCATGTCACCTTGAAGAAAGGCTACAAACTTATGAATAGTGAGTACTATCGACTTATGTTCGGCTTTTTCTTTTTTAAAGACGCATGTCACCTTGAAGAAAGGCTACAAACTTATGAATAGTGAGTACTATCGACTTATGTTCGGCTTTTTCTTTTTTAAAGACGCATATCACCTTGAAGAAAGGCTACAAACTTATGAATAGTGAGTACTATCGACTTATGTTCGGCTTTTTCTTTTTTAAAGACGCATGTCACCTTGAAGAAAGGCTACAAACTTATGAATAGTGAGTACTATCGACTTATGTTCGGCTTTTTCTTTTTTAAAGACGCATGTCACCTTGAATAAAGGCTACAAACTTATGAATAGGTTTTTATACGTGTTCTTTTTTTATTTCAAGTCAATCAATCTGCCTAGCCTTTTCCCAACTATGTTGGGGTTGGCTTCCGGTCTAACCGGATGCAACTGAATACCAGTATTTTACATGGAGTGACTGCCTATCTGACCTCCACAACCCAGTAACTGGGTAATATCCCTTGGTAAGACTGGTGTCAGACTTTCGGGCTTCTGACGACTCGTAACGACTGTCAAAGATCCACGAATGACAGCCGGGACCAACGGCTTATCGTGCTTTCCGAGGCACGGACGATTCTCGGTGTGTAAAGATGGTCACCCATTCACTGACCAATCCCGGCAAGCGTAGCTTAACCTGATGGATCGACCAGTGCGGCTGTTGTTACTTAGCCACGAGCTCTTTTTTTATTTCAAGTCAATTTGGTTTAATTAATCAGAACCTAAATTCGTTTTGGTCAGCAGGATGATAGGGTTAACTGCTACTACCAAAATATTTCTAACACTTTAGTGTATATAGTCTCTTAAATCATCAATATATTTATAATTCATTCTATTTTCACTTCATTAGTAAGCTGAGCTCTCAGAATACCAAGTTGATTCCGCTAATCTACTTTACATATATATCTGTTATTATATTTTATGTATAACATATATTACTGCCATACGGTAGTGTTTGAACGTAACAATTTGAATAGCTGTAATTCATCACTTTCTCTGCGTTGAATATCAAATGGAAACAAACTGAATAAGGTACTAATTGCATGGTTTCGATCTGTCATTTATCGTGAATGAGCAGGTTAGATCTAAAAAGGAAATATACAGGGTGTCAGGGACATCGACGCGAAGCCGGCTACCATGTATTCAGTACATGATTTTGAACTCCCCTGAGTTGAATTTTTTCGTCGGTTATTTAAAAAAAAACAGCTGATCCATATATTTTGACCGTATAGGTATTGCAGTTTTCTATGAAACAGCAGATTTTTTTTTTCCATCCATCGTAACCGGCTTCGCGTCGATGTTCCTGACACCCTGTATATAAGTTTGTTTTTCTTTCAGTTTTTGCTAGATTTGAACAAACATTGTTTAGGTACTGGTCTTAATGTCAGACCAAATAAAATCCCAAAACAGCGTTGTCAACAATGACGTAAGGCCGGTTTCGTAAACATGTGTGCACTTAGTGAGGTAAATGTTTGTAAATGTGTGCGTGTGAGCGTGTATGCACAGAGCGGAGGTGCAGTTTTTGCATGCTTCACTGTACCTATGTCTTGGTATTTATTTGGTCTGAGCTCGTAATAGCTAGATTAATATCGTACATTAACTAATTGCAACAGTTAGTTAAAAGAGACTCTCGACATCATCTTCCTGCCCGTGACCTTGTCCCATGTAGCTTGGGGTCGGCGCCATTTTCTGCTTCCATTCCGTCACCCATTCACTCCCTTCTCTTTCATATCATTCCTCACACAATCCATCCATCTTTTGTTTGGGCTTCCTCTTCCTCTCCATCCATAATTTAAGAGACGTACTATAATGATGTATCTCATCAACAAAACACTTTTGTATCTGCAGAATATTCCTGTGGTCACGAATGCGAGTGGTGTTCTGAAATTTAAAAATTTAAATCGTTCTACGCATTCCATTATTAAGAAATGCTATTCCGCTTACAACGGACAGAAATGCAGTCCTGGCGCGCTGTATCCTGGTATAAGCTCGGGCACAATCACAATCACCACGAATTAGGCACCATATCTTTTGGATTAAAATAACATACGGACTCGGAAGTTTAAGGACCAGCTTCTCAAGCGCGAAGCGGTTTTGAAACTGGCAAGTAACAATGTGACATTTTCTATTTCATAATATTTAAATACTCTAGTGTAAAGTACAATCAACAATATTCTAAGTTTTAAAATGATTTTCACGTAAAAATTTAAGGTAGATTAAAATTGCTTATTAGTCTCATAGGCTACATTTTTATTATTTATTTAGAACTTGTATGTTTTTAATAAAGAATATAATTTAATATTTATTTTGCAATCTAGATTATTTTTGAGAAAAACTGGATGTGAAAATGGATTGAGATCGCCAAAACTCAGAGCGCAAGCTTAATGATTTATGCTCGTCCTTCTCTGAACCTATGAGAAGAGGCCTTTTATAAAGCTTGATAATATATTTTTATATTATTTACATACAAATTAACTATTTCTAACACTAAAATATATGTATAAAATATGTGTATATAATAAAATTAAAATAAAGAGAAGAGCTCATTGGGCATCAAAAAATTCGGCCGCATCACTGTCAGTGGGAAAAGCGCCCAAAAGGCTGGCAGCGTCGTTGCCACGTTGGATGGCAATGCTGATTCTTTGAACTAAAAATATTAAAATAAAAAAAAAGTAACGTAAGTATTATTTATTTTAAGTTGATTCTCTATCTATAGACTCGGTGTCATTATTGGCTAGAGATATTTAAATATCACCTTATTTAGCTCTCCTAACCGGATACGCACTTTCAAGTTTCAAGAACATGTACATAATTAAGTTATTCTTTATGTAATTTAAGCGGCACACATACTACTAGATCATTAAGAAATAATTACTAAATTCGCGTGTTACTGCAATGTAAATAGCAATATATCACTGAATACAGATCTAAGTACGTACGAAAATGTTTTTAATGATGTAACTGCCAGATTCCGTAATGAAAATGTGTAAACAAATGTAGTAAGATTTACTCAAGTTGTTACATTATGTTTTTACTGATAGCGGTGATTGCCTAGTGGTGTGATCGTCGTCGGGCTGTCAAGTCGTAGGTCTCGATTTCGAACCCAAGGCACGCACCTCTGAATTTTCAGATTCATGTGTCATGTGTGATTCATGTGTGTGATAATTAATATCACTTGCTTCAAAAACGGTGAAGGAAAACATCATGAGGAAATATGCCTGACATTTCTCGACGGCATGTAAAGCCAAGTCAGAGGCCCATGGGCGGCAAATAAACTCTGACACCTGAACCATGTTAGTCACTAACCACACGAAAAAGAAAAAAATACGTTTTTAATTCTAAAATTCAAAAGTCATTTATTCAAAATAGCCTGAGAGTCAGCACTTTTCGAACGTCAAAATTACATAAGACAGTCCTCCAAAAACGCCCACCCTTCACCACTTCCTAGTGCTTTAGCTGGGAAGAAGAAGTGAATTTTAAGGACATAGGTACCGGTTTCTTCGCGATGTTTCCCTTCACCGTTCTGAGAGTGGTGATGAAATTAGATACACAAAGTAAAGTGCCTGGCTGGGTTTGAACTCACACCACGAGTCGGGGCCGATACCACTGGGCTACCACTGCTTACTGCTGTTTTGTTGCTTATTGCAAAAGTAACTTCTGTAGTTTTGCGATTAAACATTCTAAACCTATCAATAAATGAACTGGGAGAGATTCTTCCTATTTCTTAATAAAACATTTTCACTAAATACCTACTTTTTTTTTTCGGGTGGGAAATTATCAAATAACTTCTCCCGCTCTGGGAGTGCGTGTCAGACTTTTACTGACTAAATGCCCACCCGTGTTCCTTCCGTTGCCTGTGTGCCGGGGCCGCGATATCCCTTTCGGACAAATTCGCAACCCTGGCTGGCTATGAATGCCCTTACGAACCTCGTCAGTTGGTGCTGACATCTCTTTGAGGAGCGCGTGGAACACAACGCGCCGTCGACCACCTAACGTCACGTCACTAACTACTTAAGTGTATGTCTTTGATATTTAGGGTTCCGTACCCGAGGGGCAGCAAACGGGACCCTATTACTAAGCCTCCGCTGACCGTCTGTCTGTCAGCAGGCTGTGTCTCATGAACCATAATAGGTAGACAGTTGAAATTTTCACAGATTGTGTATTTCTATTGTTGCTATACCAACAAATAATAATTAAATGGGTTTTTTGCTTGATCTTAATACGGTACCCTTCGTGTGGGGAGTGTGATTTGCACTTGGCCGGCTTTGTTCGCTTATGAAAACAAAACTTAGAATTAAAACATAATAAATTAACTCGACTTAAGCAATAATTAATCTGACGAAAGATGGTAAGTAAGTAGGTAACATTCCAAATGATTTCAAATAAATAATTTACCAAGAAATTTCTTAACCACATCCAAGGTTAGCACTTACTTAGATTTAAGTCTTAACTCGTTACCTAAAAGTCTGAACTTTCGCTTTATTTAATTGTCAAAACGGACCAAATCAATTAGCAATTTTATTGCGACAACCTGAATACACTTGAACCGTATCTCTTGAAAGTGCGACCTTAGATTTAATTTTAAAACTAAATATAGTATAGGTACATTATGAATATATGAAAATGTTAATTTCAATGGGAAAACCTCACGCCAACATAAGAATAGTTTTAGGATCACCCTGTTTTTAAATTTATGAATGAAAAATTCTAAAACACACAAAATTATAAAATAAAAAAACAATAAAACCTTACCTTTAAAAAGAAGAGAAACAAAAATCCAAATTCCAAAAACAAAAAGTTGCAACGTAAGTATCCAAAATCGTTCGAACTTCAAAAATTATCGATAACTATTCGATGCGCGTGCGTCGAACGCGCGTTACCACAACTAACAGTGCCCTACCATGACACTCGAGAAATACAGGGTTGCCCCTACTACGAGTACAACAATCGCTATGCCGTACACTACACTGGATAGCATAATATTCTGTGAAGAGAGTACTAAGATAGTACAACGGCCTGGTTTCCGCAATTCCACGTCCAACCTCGTACTTAGCGTAAAGGTGTCGAAAATCAATCATTCTATCCACCCTATATCCTCAAGAAATGCCAGCTACTACTTGGTACGACGTAGGTATTACAGGATTTACATTATTAAGTTTAGTACCCAGGCAACCGAGCTCTCGGGTGAAAATAGAGAAAACGAATTTTCCCAGATTTGAGACCGATCAATCTAATCTGCGCTCGGAATTTATTTTCCAAACATGTAAACAAACATTTATTTTAGGGAAAACAACCGTAATGCCTACGCATGAGGTTCAGTTTGCACTACAACTTCTTATTTTTTACGACGTTTTCAACAGTACTAGTCAGTCTAAAATCCCTTTCGCATTCTAATCTTAGTCTCAATCTGGCAAAATAAACAAATTTCCCTACATTTTTGTAATGTTTTTGACATTCATTGTCGCTGACATGACATTGCGACTAGATTTTGAACGCGGGTATTGGGCTTCAGATCCTCCCTTACCTTTTAATCATTTGTACGTAACATTAAAATCTAGACCGCTTGTCAAGTGCATTTGGTTTATAACCCAAAATAATTTAGGGCAGTGCACTTACAATATACCATTAACGTAGCGATAATTAATCATGTCTTATGTCAAAACCTTTACAGCATGTGTTATTATTTCTTAATTTGGAGTGTCGAAACGAAAATCTGATTAAAGAATTGCCATTTATAAAATTAATTGTCTTTGGTCATCTACTCTCAATCACCGAAATATGAAAAAAAAAAAAAAATCGATAGCATAGTGGGACATAGGAAAACGTTTCGCTCGATAGCTCGTTTGCTTGAGTGATTGGCTTTCTATGTTTGCTGTACCCCAAAAAAAGGCTGAAATGTTTGCGGTCTACTTAGCTTTTTGCATGTTTTTTCTGAGACTGGCTTTTTGGGAATATGAGATTTCTATCTGCATACTAAATTCACCGACGACAGGTATTAAAAAAACATTACTTTGAAGGTGAAGCGGTCTCTCTCTTTATTGAATTCAAATAAAATAACGAACGCTTGTCACGTGCGCTCCTTAACTGCGTTTATGATGCATTTAAAAACCGACATGTGATAAGTTTAGAATTTATTAAAAGTTACTAAATATTTATACACATAGGACTTTGTTACACATAAGCACAATAAGGCTAGTTTGAGTGCCCCAGAGCAGCAAAACCATCCATGGATCAAATCGTAGTGACGACACTACGATTTGATCTATGGGAGATAGGATGATATAATTTCTTCTAAGAAAACACGATGCCCATCGTTTATTCGTAAATTAAGTATGACATGTTTAGAACTAATAGTCTTACTTCTTTCGGGACATATCTTGAATAGTCATGTTCAAGAATATGTCCTGTCTCTACCTCACAACAATGCCTGATCAAAACCTCATCTAGTTTTACCCCAGTCTTACCGAAGGCTAGACCATAGACTATCTAACAAAGATAAGATTTAATTACTCTTATTAGATATGCTCAAACAGCTAATTTTGAGATTGCCAGATTAGATAGCCAACCAAGGAGCAAGATTATGTAAATGCTTAGTGGATGTTACAGTAAATATGGACACAGTATGTTTGTTGCAGAGCTAAGCAATTATAAAACCTCATCCTTATTACAGCAATAGTAGAGCTCATTGTGAACGAGTATGTCCGGGGATGTTTAACCAGAAAAAAAAAACGAGCTAGCCTGTCCATTGAAGCGGAGCGAGGCAGCGGAGAGGAGAATAGCAGCGGAGTGGAGCGGACTTGCGGACAGTATCTGTCCATTGATGCGGAGCGAGGTAGCGGAGTGGAGTTACGGACTGTGTGGAGTGAGGTAGCGGAGCGGTGTTGCGGACTGTGCGGAGCTAGACCGAGTTCACGTATTTTTCCGCATCGCCTTTCCGGTTCCCCGCTCCGGTTCTCCGCTCCGTTTCCCCGCTCCGCTTCCCCTCTCCGCTTCTCCGCTTCGTTTCCCCGCTCCGCTTCGCGGTTTTGTATGAATTTTTAAACTAGTTCGCAAATCCCTGTCCACGGAAGCGGAGCGGAGGTTTTATGCAATTCCATTGGTTAATATTGGCACACCGCTACTCCACGCCTCTCCTCTCCGCTCCAGTGGACAGGCAGCCTTACAGTAGTCGCTTATGATGTGTAACATCTGACAACTCACCTTGGTAATAAGCAACGTTAAAGGGGCGGGGCCTCGTAAAGGTCGTTTCTGCCGGCCAACTCTAGCACCACGCGCGCTTCCCCGGCTTCCTGTTACACACTTCCGTCGCTTTTCACGAAATCATTCCCACGTATATACCAGGAAAGCAAGAGGAAAGAAGTTACACATAAAAATTGTCATTTATTCAAACTAGGCTGAGAATCAGCACTTTTCGAACGTCAAAATCACATAAGACTGTCCTCCAAAACGCACCATTCACCACTTCCTAGTGCTTTAGCTGGGAAGAAGTTGCACAACAAACTCCCCAGGTGTTCTGTTCGGTTAGAAAAACTTGATTCTATAATATAGTATACGTAAAATTATTATACATTAAGCAATACAAAAACATTCAATTTCAATTCTAAATGAATTAGCGATAAAAAAAATAAAAATAAACATTCAATTAAATTATTTGCCATAATTAGGTCAGCTAGCACACGCCAATATACCTACCAACAAATGTATAGTAATAACCAAATGCAAATAAAAACAAAAATCTACTTATTTCATATTCCGTGCTCGGAGTAGAAAATGACTAAAAGGTAGGGATGTATGATGTGGCAAAATATAGCTTATTTTGTATTTTGGTATCTGACACTTTTGAGATTTTCTAATCAACCTTTAAAACGCTGTCTGCTAAAATCGTGCACAACAAATAGAACCTAGAAAATGACATCAAATTCAGACTTCATTGTAATAAAATTCTGTTGTTTCTGTTACAACACACCTTAGTGTAATAACAAACAGGATATTAAAACGAAACCGTAGTCTTATATCAAACAGGATATTAATTTTGCAGAAGCTACCTAAATCCAAACCATCTTTTGATTTCAAAGCATAAAACAATCCACGAGCAGTTTGGATCACGCAAAATTATCTACCTATGGAGGATAGGTACCTACCTCATCTTGCGGCAATATCAAATTGATCAAGGGCTATTGGCTAGGTTTTAGGAGAATTTCCCAGGGAAACCTCTAATCCGCAATTTCTTTCAATTTGAATTGATGTATCATGCAATGCAAAATATTTCGACAAGATAATTTCATAGTGAAATTGTAACAATTTAGCGAAGGTTGGTTGCAAAGATGAAGGCTCAAAAATGTCACACGTCTGCCAGCAAAGAGAAGTATCTCAAACAATCGCAAAAAAAAAAGAATAATAAAAAAAATTACATACTTCCGGTTTTAATTTTTACTGGCCAACATAAGAAAAAATTGCTCTGAATATAAATTCAAGGGTAGTGTCTAATTTAGTCAAATCTGCAGATCCCCTGAATATAAGTAGTAGTAGTACTAATTAAAAACTACTAATACTAATAGGGAAATTATATGTGCGGCAACAAAAGTTTTCTTTAGCACCTGCAACCTAGCGTCTTTTTTTATATGTAGGCGACGAGTTAATAGAACAGCTTCAATTATATTAATTCATCATCTTTACTATTCCAACAGAATATCAAAAAACCAGCGTCAATTTACGAGCGTAAATTAATATGACTCCGAGCTACCGATAAATATATTTACTTCTGATTTGATAACTCAGCGACTAATGTTGTAAGTGAGCTACTTTATATATTTTAGAGATTCAACATCTGTCTGCTAATAAAATCAAATTCCAGCCTCAAAATTAGCAATCAAAGTTTTTTATTCAACAAGTAAATTAATAAATCATATTCATTTTTCGTGAAAATTAGCAACACAAGCGCGGGACTGTACCTGACGCTCGTTGGCAATGAGAGGGGCGCGACGAAAAATGTGAACTGGGCGAAATGGAACAGATAACGGAATATGAAATGGGTTAGGTTAGGTTAGGTTATAACTGTGTCAACCGCGCGCGAGCCGAGCGAGCGAAGCGAGCGGTGCTGCGGCAGCGGCCGGCGAGCGCTACTTCCGAGTTGCTTGCAGCCAGGCAGGCTAATTAGCGCAAAGTGCATTACGTCGCATTTGTTTTTGATTACAATATTTTTTGTATGTTCAATTGGGTAGGTATAATAGTCAAGTCATCAATTACTTATGGTAACATTATAAATAGATAGGTGAATACATGAAATTAGAGCGTTCATTGACCATTATTTGATGACAATAATAAGGAAATTTTATGTTCAAATATAGTAGATTCACTCATCAATTACTTATGCTAAAGTATAACAATAAAGGTGACTCTATGAAATTAGAGTACGTTGATACTATTTTATAGATGAAGTTGATACACTTATTAGAAGCTGGCAATGAGTAGACATATCACAAATTTAGTTGCTTAAGAATTATCACCATGCTGCGTCATATTAACAGTAGCTTATTTTACAATATATGGTCGCTTAAAAACCATTTATTAGACGCTAAAAGTTCGTCGCTGACCTATTAATTCATTAGACAAATAAATATATTTGAAGACGAAAATGACTTTTTAAAGAAGCTGCCTTAATTAGCACCCATACTAATATGAGTAATTTTTTCGTTCAATTTTTTAAAAGTATGTTTTCATTTCTTTTTATTGCATTTCTAGTCGTTCTAAATAAAACTAAAAACTGTAGATTTTACTAAATTATATGAGCTTTTTTTTCAGCGGCATTCTCGAAACCATACTACATATTATTATGAAATAGGACTTTTGTCGAAGTTATTTGACGCTCATTTCAATTACTTAACTTTATTCTAATTAGCAACTCAAACGATGAATCCTAATGCCACTTTTATGCTCCTTAAATTGAAATGGTCATGCCCATTTTACCTACATACCATTTGTGAAACTAACCCAGAACATCATAAACAAATCAACGACAAGCGACAACGACTTCCTTGGTCACACGACAGACATAAATAAAGAAGTATCCACACTTGCATCTCTACATCGTATATCTATCAACCTTAAGATCATGTACACACTACACTCGTATTTTACTAGGCCTTCGAGTGCCAGCCTATAGATTTATTTAGAACTCTAGTAAATTATCGAAGTTTTCCTTGTAATAACAATAATTACGTGCCAATTTTCTTGATGTTGATTGAAGTGCGTATTTAAGTATTAACAAAGGTAAAGATATTTTATTTTGCAAATGTGGGTACAATACGTGGTGAAAGGGAATGGGTTCAGCTATATTTTACCCGTAGGCATGCAAAACTTACAAAAATTTAAAAATAAATCCACTAAACTAATCTACTAAATTTTTACAAACAGAGCAAAATCAACACAAAAACCAAACATAATTCTTATTTTTAAACATAGTTTTTTTTTTTTTTTTTCTAAGTAAAATTTTTTTGAAATTTTAAATTTTTTTTTTTTTAAATTTTTTTTGTTCACATAAGAATTCTGTTACGCTATAAATAGCGTAACAGAATTCTTATGTGAACAAAAAAAATTTAAAGGCTTCGAAGCGTCTTGACAGTCAAAGCTTATTAAAGCTTTGACTGTCAAGACGCATCGAAGCCTTTTTCAGGGTTCCGTAGTAAACCCTTATAGTTTCGCCATGTCCGTCTGTCTGTCCGCGGCTTAGCTCAGATACTCTTAGTACTATAAAGCTGTAATTTGGCATGGGTATACATATTAATCACGCCGACTAAGTGGTATCGCCGAATAAAATCATGAAATATTATATATTTTAGGTTACCTCTAATAAACATAAAGTGGGAATGTTTTTTTATCTCATCTATCCCATGGTGTGGGGATCTTTGGAAAGGTCGTTCAAAAATATTTATTTATTTATTTTATTATTTATGTATATGTTACCGGCCAAACCCGATTTTAGGATGAACTAGTTTCGCCTAGGCCAAACCAGTTCTCCCTACACGCGATAGGACAAACCAGTACAGCCTAGGCCAAACTCGTTCATCCTGTTACCGATAGGATAAACCAGTTTAGTCTAGGTCGAATCGCTTTATCCTAGTGGGAATATACATGCTTTAGGATAAACTGGTACGTCCTGGTCTGAACTAATTTCACTTAGTTTATATCGTCTATAAGCTTTTCAAAGTCAACTGAATAAAGGAATAGAATTAAAATAGTCAATATGATTTATTTAAGTTATTTATTAACTAATCAGTAATTTCACATCTATCACTAGATCAACTTGTATTCATCTACAGAAATCACCTTATCTACAATTTGCTTATTTTTTCAAGGTTTACTCTGGTGGCACTTAGAATTGCGGAGTAGTAGTAGTCTGCATTCAGAAGTTTTTAGATGTGGGAGATATTAACCAGGATATTGAAATATCTTTAAGGACTGCAGCCAAGAAACATTCTGTTGGATCAGGGCAAGCCTTCGTGAAATGCAGTTGCATGAAAAACTGTACAACAAACAAATGCAATTGTAAGAAAAACAAAGTACTCTGCAATTCCCAAAGTAAAACTTGAAAAAATAAGTAAATAATAAGCAAATTGTAGATAAGGTGATTTCTGTAGATGTATTACAAGTTGATCTAGTGATAGATGTGAAATTACTGATTAGTTAATAAATAACTTTAATAAATCATATTGACTATTTTAATTCTATTCCTTTATTCAGTTGACTTTGAAAAGCTTATAGAAGATATAAACTAAGTGAAATTAGTTCAGACTAGGACGTACCAGTTTATCCTAAAGCATGTATATTCCAACTAGGATAAAGCGATTCGACCTAGGCTAAACTGGTTTATCCTATCCGTAACAGGATGAACGAGTTTGGCCTAGGCTGTACTGGTTTGTCCTATCGCGTGTAGGGAGAACTGGTTTGGCCTAGGCGAAACTAGTTCATCCTAAAATCGGGTTTGGCCGGTAACATATACACAGTAAAATACATAGAGATACGACATAATTATCTATAATTTGTTTTTTTTTCATTTTTTTTTAATAATTTGTTTGTGAGTTTGTGAATATTTTTTTTGGATTCAGGGATCTATTTAAGCTAGGGTCAAGTGTCCCCCCCCCCCCCTGCCAGCTCAATGGTTGGTTTTGGAAATGTAAAAAATTCACGGCAGTAGTATACCACGACGACGACGACGACGATATTTAACGAAATTAATTTTACAAGTTAACGAGTAATAATCGACCAACTTATATTTGCAGTTGCAAAAACATGTTGTCCCATACATTCCGTATGAGAGAACATGTTTTTCAACTACAAAGTTAAATTTGTTCTGAGTATAAATTCATCCCAACTACGGAACCCTTCATTGTGGTTCGACACGCACTTGACCGGCTTTTTAAATAATGATTGCGGATTCTTTCCAACTTTTTGGTATTTTATCATATAAGTATGACTGGAGCCATGCACATGCAGTAAACACTTTTGCGCATTAGTGCTGTCTTGGCGGACTGATGACAAAGTAGAGTATTGTCGCGTCAATTATGGGTTATCTGTTGTTGTAAATATTTTACCTCTAGATACTAGTAGGTACTTTAGTTGGAAGGAACGCCTATAGGTATTTTAGTTGAAGTATGTACTTAATTGTAGAGATGAATGAGTTGGAAAGAGGGGCCCGTGGCTAAGTATTAACAGCCCCACGAATCGATCGATCAGGTTAAGCTAAGTTGCCACTCGCGTTCAGTAGATGAGTGACCATCTTTACATACTGAGACCCGTCCGTGCCTCGGAAAGCACGTTAAGCCGTTAGTCCCGGCTGTCATTCGTGGATCTTTGACAGTCGTGACGGGTTGTCAGAAACCCAAAAGTCTGACAACCCAGTCTCATCAAGGGGTATCGTAATATCCAGTAACTAGGTTGTAGAGGTCAGCATCCGGTTAGACTGGAAGCCGACCCCCCCCCCCCCAACATAGTTGGGAAAAGGCTTCGAAGATGGTGACTTGGAAAGGGATTTTTGATAAAAGATAAAAGTGCTCAGTGCTATTAACTTACTATGATACCTAGAGGTATATAAATTACGGTACTAAACCGATAAATTATACGTCGCGGCGTCATGTCACTCCGAGCCCGACCGCAGGCGGCAGCAGCCCGTATTCCAGTCGGTAGATAGAAGATAGAAAAACGCGTTATCACTCGAGCGTTGGCGGCACTACCTACCGGTCGGGCTACACGTGTCGCTTGTCGCTCACCCGTAGCTGCCAACGACGCGAGTGTCGGAAGGTATTTCACAGAAATTCATAGAAACCAGTCGTGTCGCGGCGATGCGTCGCCTGCAGTTGCCTTGGTACGGAATGATACCTTAAGCCAACTCCAAATGATGAACTAAAATCAACTATCAACACAACTCTTTTAATTAATTTCATAATTGATTACGCTGCTGCCTTAACTTAACTGGTCTGCGAATTACGCACTCGGCAGATGACGAAACCTTACGTTTAAGTAAGAGAACATCTAAGTAGTATGTACCTACTGCTTAGAGTAATAACTAACACTACTGGTAGGTATTACCAGATCCATTAAAAGTATTTTTTTAGGATTCCGTACCTGAAGTTGCCGTTGGCTTTAACCAATGGACCACTCCAGGAATTTATAAAAGTAGAGCGAGACTATACGAGTTATATGGTTTGAAAAAATACAGGTTTGATACTCCTTTCCTAGAGTATGTCAAAAATTATTCAAAATTATTTAAAAAGGTTTGTGTTATTGCTAAATCTAAATTTTTAAGCGATACAATAAAAAAATCCAATAATAAAGTAAAAGCCACTTGGAAAATTATTAACAATGAAACGGGTAAGTCGGTTAAACAAGATAAACAACTTGAGATTATGGTCGACAATAAATTAGTTAATAAAGCAGCTGACGTAGCTGAGGCGTTTAATTAGTTTTTTGCCAACATACCTGTAACTACCACTCGCTCCTTAAATTCATCCCCATCTAAAGCTGAAAACCTTTTGCTTAGTAGTGTGTCTAAAAATAGTCCCTTATTTAGCTTCGAACATGTAACGCCTCGTGATGTAAATCATGTTTTTAACACACTCAAGTCTAAAAACACTGGTGATTACTGGGGCATCTCCATTAAACTTTTAAGTAATATAATAGACATCGTAGCCCCCTATCTAGCTGTTATTTTTAATAAATGTGTTGATTTAGGAACTTTTCCTGACCTCATGAAGAATAGTATATAGTAATATATAGTAGTCATGCCATTATTTAAATCAGGTAATAAAAGTGACGTTGGTAATTTCGGGCCTATTTCTATCTTACCAGCATTTAGCAAAATATTTGAAAAGTTAATACTCCAGCAGTTGCGAAGACATTTTAATTTAAATACCTTCCTTCATAATGAACAATATGGCTTTACAAAAGGTCGTTCGACTACAGATGCGGGTATTGCTTTGCTGAAACACATATTTAACGCATGGGAGAACTCGCAAAATGCTATTGGGGTTTTCTGTGATCTCTCCAAAGCCTTTGATTGCGTGCACCATGACACGCTTTTGCGTAAACTGCGTCATTACGGTGTGCAAAACGAAGCTCTCAACGTTATAAATTCTTATTTACATAATAGGTCCCAATGTGTAGATGTTAATGGTGTGAAATCTTCTGGGCTACCAGTTCAGTTAGGTGTACCTCAAGGCTCAATACTGGGTCCATTCTTGTTCTTAGTGTATATCAATGACTTACCATTCTATTTAAAGGGTATCTGTGAAGTTGTACTGTTTGCAGATGATACCTCTCTTATTTTTAAAGTAGACAGGAATCAACAAGATTTTAACAATGTAAATAGTGCACTCTCAATGGTTAGGTACGGATTGGTTTACGACAAATAACATAGTTCTCAATGCTAAGAAAACGAAATGTGTAAAGTTTGCCCTACCAAATGTTAGAAATCTAGGTTCCAACATCGTCTTTGATAAAGAGGTGCTTGAATCTGTAAACTCGGCAGCTTTTCTGGGCATAACAGTAGATACCAAACTTCAGTGGGGCCCACATATATCGAGCCTAGCGGGAAGGCTCAGTTTGGCCGCCTACACCGTCAGGAAAGTAAGACAATACACTGACGTTTATACAGCTCGGTTAGTCTATTTTAGTTATTTTCATAACGTTATGTCCTACGGTCTTCTGCTGTGGGGCAAAGCTGCTGATATTCAAAATATATTTGTCCTTCAAAAACGAGCTGTTTGAGCTATTTACCAGCTAGTTGTAAGAGTTTATCTGAGAGATTTTTTCAAAGATATTGGTATCCTCACGGTGGCATCTCAATTCATCTTCGCCAATATCTTATATATTAGGCAAAATATACACTTATACACTAAAAACAGTGATTTTCACAATGTTAACACTAGAAATAAGGACAAACTACGAGCTCCCTTTCACCGGCTTCATAAGGTTGGTTCACTTCACTCATTTGTTGGGCTTGGTATAACCTTTTATAACAAGCTACCCTCTTCTTTGCTAGATTTGCCTTTTAATGCGTTTAAAACGAAAGTAAAATCCAAGCTTTGTTCAAAGGCATACTATTCTATCAATGACTACTTAAATGATAAGAATAGTTGGTCGCTGTGATTAACTCAAGACAATGTTTATGTTCTTTCTCCAGCTTACGTACTGACAAGTTATATGAGTTTATATAATTGTTTATTTTATTTGACTTTTTAAGTCAAGTTATTTAAATTTATTGTTGACTAAATCTACTCATCACAATGTTTTTTTTTATGAGTTGTATTGCAATATGTGGTTAGCTAGTGACCTCGACAATTGATCATATTATTTATTGTTATTAGTAATTAACTGTTTGTTTATTTTACATGGATGGTCCTAGTTTATCA
The DNA here is from genome assembly GCA_916701695.1 of Agrochola macilenta. NCBI lineage: Eukaryota > Metazoa > Arthropoda > Insecta > Lepidoptera > Noctuidae > Agrochola > Agrochola macilenta. The sequence continues at coordinate 5,576,089 of OU753569.1, forward strand.
TTTATAACTTCCAGTTACAACTATATGTAAGCGGGCACTCCCTTTATGCCTGGAGGCTTTTTATTTAGATATTAAGTTCTGTTTACGTTTAGTTTTTATTTCGGCCTGAGTATAGTTCTCGATGATTTTGTTTGGTATATTGGCGTGTGCTAGCTAACATATGGCTAATAATTACAATTATGTTTTGTTTTGCTTAATGTAAATTATTTTGAATATATTATATAGAATCTTTTTTTTTTGTTCTTCTAACTGAACAGACAGCTGGGGAGTTTGTTGCACCACTTCTTCTTCCCAGCTTATGCTAGGCTACTAAACTAGGAAGTGGTGAAGGGTGGGCGTTTTGGGGGACTGTCTTATGTAATTTTGACGTTCGAAAAGTGCTGATTCTCAGCCTAGTTTGAATAAATGACTTTTGAATTTTGAAGGGTACCAAACGGAACCCCATTACTAAGCCTCCGATGTCCGTCTGTCAGCGAACTGTAGCTCAAGAACCGTAAAAGGTAGACAGTTGAAATTTTCACAGATTGGGTATTTCTATTGCCGATATAACAACATATATAAAAAAAATATAAAGTTAATCATTGAAGAGGACCCTTTACAAGAAAAGTGTTTTTTTCGGCGTTATTTGCTCGAGCTTATACCACCTACACTAGCACCTACGAAACCATTCATGTGCGATTCCGACTCGCACATGGCCGGGTTTTATGCAATCCCGATGTTTTGTAAAAGGCTTATACCTAAGTACCTTCTGTACTTATTTCGTAGCTAAATTTACATAATAGGTATTGAGTGTGTATTTAATTGCGATATAAATATTTAAAGCTTAATTGCGATATAAATATTTAAAGCTTAATTGCTATAACTCAAGTTTAATGCAGACCTACATGCAATGACATACTAATTTTGTAAGTGGTCAATTTAATAGATACCACCATAGAAATATAAATAACAGGAGAAGTGGCATGGCTCATGTCATAGGCAAATGGCCGTCTCCGCTTTCGACCGCGATCGTTGCAACATTTAAAAATGCCGTGTTGTTCAGTGGTTTCTTATAAAAATCGAAGCCAAACGAGAAACTTTATAAATCACTAGCTTTTGCCCGCGGCTTTTCCCGCGTGGATGTCGAAAAATATCCGACGGGAACGTAGGTACTACCGGGATTATAAAATAACCTATAGGTTAATCCAGGTTATAAACAATCTATGTGCCAAATATCATCCAATTCCGTTCATCCGTTTTTGTGTAAACCGGAACATACGAGGGGTGTTCAATAAATAGTGAGAATGCGATACATTACCCTTGGAAAGAAAAAAAATAAATACTGGCAGGCATAGCCCAGACATTAGTTAAGATGATAATAAAAAAGCAATTAATTCTCATTTGTTTTTTAAAAGTAGAAGTCTATTGATTGCGTCGTTTCGGAACGTGTTCTTAAAAATGGATAAAATTGAAGTTCGCGCGGTAATAAAATATCTCTGCTTGAAAAATTTTACTACGGAGCAGGTAAATCAAGACTTGAGAGCAACATTAGGGGTTCCTGATCCTCCATATTCTACGGTTGCGCGTTTGTGTGCGTTCAAGCGAGGAAGAACTTCCACTAACGACGACCCACGAACGGGACGCCCCATATCGGCAGTGACTGAACAAATGATTAAAAAAGTTGAAAATATTGTCTTGGCGGATCGTCGTGTTACTGTTCGTTTTATAGCTGAGGAAGTAAAGATTTCGATAGGAAGTGTCCATAATATTATAAACGACCATTTGGGTATGAAATATGAATTATTATAACAATAAAAATATAGAGCTTTGTTCATAGCTAATTATCCTCCAGTACGTGTGATATTTGAGGAATACTGTAAAGAAATAGCTACTATAAAGGACCGTTATCTACCTAAATCCACCTATATATTCTGGAATACCGCGGTTGGTCTGAGGATGGGTGACCATCTTTACGTACAGAGACCCGTCCGTGCCTCGGAAAGCACGTTAAGCTGTTGGCCCCGGCTGTCATTCGTGGATCTTTGACAGTCGTTACGGGAAGTCAGAAGCCCGAAAGTCTGACAACCATTCTTACCAAGGGGTATCGTATTACCCAGTAACTGCGTCGTGGAGGTCAGATTGGTAGTCGCTCTATGTAAAATACTGTAAAGTTAGAAACAGTACACGTGTACTTATATTATTGTTACTTGAATACAAAATTAAGCGAATGAACAACTTCAATACAAAACTTCATCGCCCTTTTCAGACCCTTGTGGGTTGAAATTAAAACAACGATTTACGTTGTGTTAGTTTCCAACCATATATTAGTGATTTTAACTTAATAAATTTAAGAACTTTAATTAAAAACAAAATTTCATCCCCCTATTCATCAGGGTTGAAATTGTAACAACACTGTTGCGTTAACTTCCAACCATAAGCCTAGATAGTAAAAGCGATTATTCTTCGAAAATTAAGTACTTTTCAACTTCATCCCCCTTTTTAACCCTTCGGGGGTTGAATGTGCAAAAACGCTGCAACACGTGTAAATTAATTTTAAATCGTTAGTCTAAACACATAATTTTAAGATTCCAACTTCAAGAATGACGGACTTTCATATAAACTTCCATCCCCTATTTTACCCCTGTAAGGGTAGAATTCCTAAAAATCCTTTCTTAGTGGATACTTAATCTTTACAAAGAACACGACTGTGTTCTTTGTAAGTTTCCAAGTTTCATGTCTCTATGACTAGCGGTTTGGGCTGTGTTGTTATATCACCCAGTCAGTTAGTCAGTTTACCATTTTATATATTATTATATAGATAGATAGAAGATAGAACCACTTATCATATATCCGCACAAGTATTTTACTATATTTGTGTTGAAAATCATGAAAAACAACAAATCGTAAAATATTTCTTGCATTTACTACGTTATTTTTGTTTTCATTTATCACAGCGAATGTCCAATTTTTGCAGTAAATACATTCCTTCATAACCACTACCTAAGTGACATACTTAGGTAGTGGTTAAGAAGCAATGTATATTTAAGCTAAATGTCTGGACAAGCAATGTAAAAATCACAAAACGATACTTTATTTAAGCGGTTGCATCGCGTAGTACGGCCGCTGCATCTTGCGACGAGTTAGTGATGTGCTTGTGTAGATCCACTAACGTAGGCTATCGACAAAATGTCAATTGTCGTATGAATATGTTATATTACTATTAAATTTTATTCTTCAATTTGTCAGCAGTTAGAATAATAACCTGGTTAGAAGACCAACGTGAAATCTTGTTTTATACTCATTTAGATTTTATCTATAGTTTTTTTTTTTTGTGAGTTGTACGGTGCATGGTAAATGCACGCTGTGTTTGATGGTATAAGGTGTATAATTGATTGTGTAGTACGTTCTGATTTATGAGCGCGACGTCGTACTTATTGGGTTTACTGATCTGCATAATTATGTAGTTGTGGCGAGGTGGTGGGGACAGAGTGGAGACATTGAGTTTTGATACATTTTCAACTACCATATCTCCTTCTTTCTTATATCTATGGTTACCACTAACAACTGTAAATTACATAAGTTATTCGCAGTATATGTAGGCTAAGCCTAATCGTAGGCCTAGAAACATTAGACCTTGCCTATACGTCGAAATAATTATGTCTTCTACTTATTTTGTCATAATAGGTACTGTAACAGTTCTTTTCTCGATCCCGTGGGAATATCGGGATATTAGGTATCCTATGTCATCCAATATGTAATTCAGATCATGGTCTACCCATGTGCCAATTTCATCCAAATCTGTTCAGCCGTTTTGGCCGTGAAAGCGTAACAAAGAAACTCACTTTCGCATTTATAATATGGAAGGATAGGGAACGTACTTTACCATTACAAATGTATGCATTAATTTTTAGAAAAAACCGCGCTGCGCGGGCGTTCTTGTTGTAAATGCAAAATACGCGAACGCAGCAAGCTGCAAGCAATTTTTTCAGTTTAATTATTTGGCTACCTATATAGCAGGATCTCTTGCGGGTTTTTCCAGTAGACACTATATCTACAAGTATATTACCTACCTCATGTTTCGTGTAGTGTGTAGGCTAAAACATGTGCAGGGGCCCCGGCATAAAAAAAATCTGATTTGCCCACCCGTGGGCCAAAAACTGGGTACGCCCATGATCTGCTGTGGAGTTTGTTGCGCCACTTCTACTTCCCAGCTAACGCACTAGGAAGTGGTGAAGGGTGGGTGTTTTGGGGGACTGTCTTATGTAATTTTGACGTTCGAAAAGTGCTGATTCTCAGCCTAGTTTGAATAAATGACTTTTGATTTTGATTTTGATAGTGCACAAGTGTGTGCGCAGCCACAGGTGCACTCTCCTTCCCCTGTCATAGTCAGTATGGGACGGCAATCCGACCCGACCGAAGAGCGATCAGGCGCAGGGCCACATGCTTTCCGAGACACGGGGATATCACACCGCCAACTTCCAAACTCCGGGCTGTTACTAAGAAATTCTTAATGGAAAAACCCAATAACACTTTGCTCGACCCGGGAATCAAACCCGGACCCCACGCTCAGCAGTCGCTATAGTACCTAGGGCAGGCCCTTAGCCAGGGGTACGCCAGGGCAGGCTTAGCCTGTCCTGGAAAATGTAGAGCCATTACATTCTGTAAATAGGATATAGGAATCACTTTTACACGTCATATTAAAATTTGCTAGATGAGTTCGGCATTTCCTATCCGACTACTCTGAGAAGAAAGGCCGAAACAAACTCAAAGGTCACAGTCTCTTTTAAAGTCCAGACATAATCTTGGTCAAGCCATATGAGGAGCATGTACCTTGAAATGAAATGACCATGTGAAATGTTCTTTTGAGAAAAGAACCACACAGATTTGAGTGGACCAGTCCAGTAAGCCCAAGCATTTGTCAGTAAACGTGGAGCTCAACTCAGAACATAAGGAGCTCAACTCGACGAACAATACCAAAGAAAGGACATTTGGGTAGGCCGCATAAACTACTCAAACTGCCAGACCATCATTAAAACTAACTGAGAAAGAAAAAATACTCAGTGATTACTCAGTCTGGCTACGGCCCTGACCTAGGGCTGAACATGAGACTATTATAGTGTTCCAAACTGTAAACAAAAGGTCAAACTAGGTAAACCAACACTTCACACATTTCTCATATACGAGTAGACTATATGTGAAGAACCCAAGCAGCCATGCAGTTTTGCGTTGAACTATCCCATCCAACATTAATCAGTCACTTTGTGACTGACACAATTTAAGAAAACCTATTCAAGTTCCATTTTTTTAAGCCCAAATAAAAAAAAAACAAAAGCTAAAATACAAAGGCACAACAACACATAGGTACAAGATCACACGTAGCTAGGCGCGGGAACAGATGTAGCTCCTCGTGTAAAACCCCCACGACACTACTCGCGAAGTTGCTTCGACGAAGTACTTGTCGAAGTTGACCGAAGTCGGAAGTACGTGACTTCTTGGTCACGTCATCACACGTCGTACGTGATATACCATAGAAATATAATCTATGTGATATACACACTCATGCGAAGAGCACGCGCAGCATGACCATACCCATGCACCATAGAAACGCGTTTTGTCGACCGAAGAATAGACTAGATGACAGATTGTGATTGTTTATCCGTCATTTTGTCTATTCTTCCGACAACAAAACCCGTTTCTATTGTAGTCATGTTAAGCGTGCTGGACGCTTCGAATCCTTTGACTCGGGCCCAAAAACCGACAACGATTGGAAGTCGCCCGAGGCGAGCGGAGATTGCACGAAGCGAACCGAAGTGCCCTTCTACACTCGTATTAGCACTTCGATCAACTTCGCGAGTAGTGTCGTGCAGGCTTAAGAAAGCATGCGTTTGCCTTGTAAAGTTGACGGTTGCATTACTATGATTATTGCCTAATGCACACATATGTGGAAAACTAGGTAGTATAGAGTTTATTTACGCTTTCCGCATGGCTCGTAACATGTGGGTGCGGCAATGTTGATCATATGGAAATTACTCGTTTGTTCAATGTGCATAGGTAACGTAATCTCACTCATAAGCTTAAAAGAATGTCTATAATACCTACATATTATAATAAGCCTTTAGTCCACGCATGGCGAAGACCTCCTCTCATTCCAGTTATTTATATCATCATCAGCCTGTAGCAGTCCACGCTGGACATAGGCCTCTCCAATTGCACGCCATTCAGCTCGATTCTTGGCAACTCTCATCCAGCTTCCACCAGCCACCCTGCGAAGTTCGTCGCTCCATCCTACCTTACGTCGAATATTCCCGATCAGAACCTAACACCTTGTTCGTCAACACTGATTCTCGGTCTCATATAACAGGTCTCATATAATAGTTCGTCTTCCGGCTCCTTCTGCATCATTTGTGGTAAAAAAGTCAGTGCCAATAAAATAATTTTGTGTCAAAGTTAAAGTACAGACGCCAGCACATCAAGCTACTACAATCTGTCAAATTTATTTAATAGATTTTCAACTTTAGCACTACAGCATAAGGTTCAAGGTTGATTGCGAAAATTTGACAGTTTCGGGTAGCTTGACCTGCTGGCGTCTGTACCTACCTAAGGCTTAGTGCATACTGCGGTGCGTTTGTAGTATGAAACGCAGTGGAAGTTCGCGCACTGCGGGAAAAAAAACGCATACGAAAACAAAGCAGGAAATTAAAATAAACATAAAAATTGAAATAACAAATTCTTTGCGGCGAAAAAAACGCATCGCATGTCACCGCACCATAGTGGGCTAAAGGAAGGTGCATCTCTTACTAGGTAGGAACTACCCTAAAACGTTTAGACTTACAGCTTAGAATAATCTTAAAACACTTTACACTCGTCACCTCATTTGCTTCCGCTGTCAATTGGGTAACGTCATATTCACCGGCTACCTAATGTTTCATTTTGACAGTTCAACAACATTCATTGCGTTATTTACGTTGTTGAGCAGATTTTTTTTCGAATTTTTTAAGCAATGGATTAGCAATCTGTTTCAAAACGATTCAGATTCTGATTGATCTTGTATTACGCAATAAGGGTACTGGCCTAGGTAGGTACTATACAGTTCAGTCATCATCCAGTCCGACCGCAAGTTCACAACGATTGCATTTGCGTTGGTTCGTAAATATCTCCGCGTGTATGAATGAAAACATTCCTACCATCTTAAATAACGTTGAGTTTGTGGTTTCCTAATGCGTTGCCTAATGGTTGATTGATGGTCGTGAGATTTGTCCCGTCCCACGAAAAGTATCACAAGTTTGCGGGCGTACAGGCACCTAATTATTACCCATTGCTGAACCTATCTACAACCTATACAATAGTCAAATGTACCTACTAGGAAACACGACCACCTCAGAACACCTAGGTAAGTACATACTTCTAATTAGGCTGCAAATGAATCCCATGGAAAGACTGCCCAAAGCTTATGCACCTAATTGACGACACGGTTGGCGCAGTGGCTGAGCGATCTACTGCTGCGCAACGTGTCGCGGGTTCGATCCCCGCACGGAACAAATATTTGTATGATCTGCAAGTAGTTGTTCCGGGTCTGGGTGTTAGTGTATGTGAGTTTCTATGTTTGTAAACGCACCCACGATACAAGAAGAAATTCTTAGTGTGGGGCAGTTTAAAAAAAAATAAAAAAATATTATCAAGTTTATTTATAGAAATGTACAGACTTAATTAATGCCATAGGCGTTTTCTACCAGTCAACCTTTGGGTGACGCTGAGACAAACAGTGGGATGTGCAAGTAAGTACGAAAAATTCAGGAATAAAAAATATATTTCAGTAATTTCATAAACCTATTACAAAATAGGTATAATATATAATTATAAAAACAGTATTAGAATTTTTTATTCTGAATTATATAGGTAACTAGTGCCGATAATGTTCCCCGGAGGACTTGATACCCATACGATTTCGAATTGTCTACATAGGTTTATGCGCTTGACCAAAATCTAAACTGGCGCTAATCTTGTTTTGTAATAAAAAAAAATGTCAGTGTATAGAGTGCCGCTAGCGGCACAATAGTGGCGCTGCCTCGGCCCGGGTAAAGTGCCGTAAGCATTGCATTGTCACTGTCACTTGTTATTTTGTTTGATTGATGAGATTAGTTCCCTGTAAAACACCACATTCCCAAAACATTACGTTCTCTTGTGCCTAAACAGACCCTGGCACTCGCCGGCCGCGTCCAAGGCACCGCTCGCTCCGCTCGCTCAGCTCGTGCGTTGTGTGGTCACAGTTCTAACCTAACCTTACCTACCTTTCAGCCATTTTCATTTGCTACTTAATTTTTCTAAAACCTAAAACAAATACAATCAATCAATACAAAGGGCAGCGAACTAACCTCAACAATCAAACAATATCAAGTGACAGTGACTCAGTGACAATGACAATGCAATGCTTACGGCACTTTTACACTTACTTTTTTCGTTAAGCCGCAAATAGCGGCACTTTATCTGATAGGGATAGAGTGCCGCTAGCGGCAATCTATACACTTCCTAAAAAACAACAGAAATGTTTACCAACAACGCCCCTGTAAATGTCATTCAGGCGCCAAAACAAACTTGTACCAATCCACCTAGATATCTACCCAAGATCGGTAATGTGTTCGACATTAGCGTGTCGCAAGGCGTCTTCACCACAACCAACTCCAATTACGTGTGACCGGCAGGTCGTAAGTCAACCATGCAGATGTTTCTTTGGTTACAGTGTGTGCAATTTCTTCTTGATTTCACCACAACTGTAGCAAACTTCAAACTTCATTCATTGCTGATTGTGCAATTTGATGTATTTTAGGGTTCTGTACCCGGAGGGTACTCAATACTCAATATATTTATTGCTTCCACATGTGAACTTAGGTGGTAGGTTTAACAAAATAATATGATCATTGTGGACCCTGTCGGGCACAGCAAAAGTAGGAGAGAGGAAGAGGGCTTTTAATTTTGTTTACTTAGTTAGTACCTACCTATTTATTGTAATTGTTTTATAAAACTTGTAAATTAAAATTTGTCATTTAAATAATCATTGATATCATAATAGCATTTAGCTAATAGGAATAGTTTTAATTTGTTTATAAATGTATTAAATTTTTGTTAATTTTTTATTAATTCTGGTAATTTATTATATATTTTAATTGACATGACTAGTGTACTTGTTGAGTGCATTTTTAACTTAGAACCTGGTAAGTTTAACCTATTTTTATGGCGTAATGTATATTAAGACTGTATGTTTTCTCTGGTCGTGTAAAAGTGCTGGTAATTTCGTCCCAGCGGTTATTTTTTCCCAGCGAGTGTTTTTCGTGCACTGGATTTTCAACTGTCGGCGGCTGTGAATTTTTTTTTACTATTATTTGGCGATGTAAACTAAACTAAACTTGTTTAAAAACATTAAACCTTGCTCTTGGTCTATTTGGTGACAAGATGTACAGTCGCATGCAACTGTTTTATGAGTGTCTTTTTTTTTTGTGTGATGTTATGTTATGTACCTATGTTAATTTCACTACATAGGTACACAAACTTAAAATTTCAGATATAATCTTAAAATTCAATAGATACCTATTAATAAGGTACCTACTAAATGGTTCGTCCTAAATGAGCATATCCTCGCGAGGCATATTCAACATGTAACTGGAATAATCATGTAAATGGCACACCTTGCCCGATATACCCCAATTAGAAAATTAGGTTAGTCATAATTTATGCACTGAAGCACCTATGTAGTGTTTTTTAGGGTTCCGTACCCAAAGGGTAAAACCTAAAACGGGACCCTATTACTAAGACTCCGCTGTCCGTCTGTCTGTCACCAGACTATATCTCATGAACCGTGATAGTTAGACAGTTCAAATTTTCACAGATGATGTATTTCTGTTGCTGCTGTAACAACAAATACTAGAAAAACAGAATAAAATAAATATTTAAGGGGGCTCCCATACAACAAACGTGATTTTTTTGCTCGATATTGATAACGGCAACAGGTAGACGCTTGAAATATTCACAGAATATTTCGTTATATTCAAATAAATAATTAAATTAAAATAAAACAAATTTGTATAAGAGGGCTGCCATACAACAAACGTTTTTTTTTTTGCCGTTTTTATAAGATAATGGTACGGAACCCTTCGTGCGCGAGTCAGACTCGCACTTGGCCGGTTTAAAAAAAATTGCTATCCTAATTGTAGGAGTAGGCACACACACAAAGCAAACACGCTATTGACGTGAAAAATCAAGGTAACTTACATTTATTAATCTGCAATCATACGGCGCGGCGGCGTCCTCTTTTCAAAACACTCAAATTGTCCACCACCTTGTTCAATGTACTTAAAATGCCCGCATTCGTAATTGTTCTTTAAAATTTTTACACAAACAAACCTCGCTGTACGGGGTGGAGGAATAAAGAAAAAATCCTTTAGAGCATGTTTGTTTATTTACCTATTCTTTTTTAAGTACTTTGAGCGGCGCGAACGCCGAAGCGCCGCGCCGGTCACGTGCAGCAGGGGAAGCCCTCGTTCTATCTCGCACTTTTCCCCGTTTTTGTATTTGCGGAATACCTATAATAGAGATAACAACACTCGAGTTCGTAACTATTCATAATAAGTTCCACTTTAATTAAACTGGCTGACTTTAACTTACGTGACGGGCAACTCGTTATAAGTAGCTCGTCTGTACACGCGCATCTATCTCTTTCTTACTTACCGTAAATGAAACGGAGCGCAGCGATCTATCTGCCAGCGACTAAGTGGTAAATGCACATTGTGTTAGATAAATAATTTCATATATTTATAGTACATTTGTTTATAGGTAATGAATACAGCTTTCCTTTGGTGGTTGAAATTATAGAATAAGTTTATATTTATTTAATTCGAAACAAACATTCCTCAATATGACGTCATAGATAGGTACTGTCTAGAAACTACATAAAGTATTTTCTACTTGCTTGTACCACTGGGGAAATTGAATTCTTTAATATCTTTTTAATTATACACCAACAAAATCTGTAACTTGGCGACAAATTTCGACAAATTGGCGACAAAACATTGGAGAAAACAGATCTTCGCTAGGTGCCCTAGTTTTTGAGATATAAATGTGGCCCTGCTGGTGAGACTCTCTCCAGATCGGCCACCTATAACCCTTATATCTTTTGAACCAGTGACCGACAAATTCTGATATTTGACGACAAATTTCGACAAATTTGCGACAATTTTTTTATGTAATTAAAATTAAAATCCCTGATGGTGGCCCTGCCAGAGTCAGTGACACTAAAATCCCACCGCGATATTTTTACGTCCGTGCAAACGTGGGTTAAAAGAATCGTGTAGTTTTTTGCGTTTTTAGTTAAATATTGTACTGTAATAAAATAATAATAATAATAAACGGGTCTACACTAAGGTCCTATTTAAATCCGTGTCCAATTGATGTTATTTCCATTTAAACAAAAATCAACTTTATGCTAATGTAAATAAAGTTGATTTTAGACTGTCTAAAAAGTCATAAAAATATGAAGTAAATAAAAGTCATAAAAAAAAAATAAGGCCTACACATATGGTTATGTTTGTTTTTCCTAAAACTCGTGTATGTTGACATGTTTGGCAAATAAATTGCGAGCGCAGTTTATTACCTGTATTGTCTACCATAGCATTTATCTACATTTTGGGAAATATTGGAGATCAGATAAACTGACTATAAAAATAAGACCACCAGTTAATAAAAACTTCTTTATTTAATAAGTACTATTTAATTTAACGTATGATAAATTGAACAATTTTATTAATTAAAAATCACCAATCGATCTTTTCACAATATATTTATTCGTGTAGCCTATTTGAGGCACAGAATAGGCAATTTAGTTATATAATGCTTTCCGTTGACATAGTTAAGAACACATTATGGTCCCCCAAACCCAATACAAATCCTATCAATTCCACCACAAATTTAAGACCCTTAAAAAGAAGGTCTGCTCTCACACTTGGCATATTCAAGTCTACTGCATAGAGCTTAGACAAGTAGCAATCGCTTTCAAAGCGTTACGTATTTCTACAACGACTTTCAACAGAATTAAGGTTTTCATGAAAATTCACGCCACCAGGAGGCGCCACTGACTGACTGACAAAAGGTCTTCCATTTCGACAATGAAAAATATTAACGACGTTCATCATTCGTTTCATTCATAACGAATCGTTCAGTCGTGACTAGAGTGCGTTTCATCAAATAGTTCCCATTGCGTAATGTTGGCTCCACTTTTAAACGTTAACAACGGACCTCTAGCTAACAGACGTACTTCGGTAGCGTATTCGTGTTCCGCCTGCAACAGTGGAGCCAAGATAGTAACTATTTGACGAAACGCACTATAAAGAAAAGGAAGTGTATAGAGTGCCGCTAGTGGCACTATATCCCTATCGGATAAACTGCCGCTGTTTGCGGCATAATAGTGGCTAAAGTGCCGTAAGCATTGAATTGTCATTGTCACTGTCATTTGTTATTTTGTTTGATTGTTGAGGTTAGTTCGCCGCCCTTTGTATTGATTGATAGTATTTGTTATAGATAATTAAAGATATCAAAAGTGACTACAATGACTGAATTTACGAAAAATTAAGTACCAAATGAAAATTGCTGAAAGGCAGGTTAGGTTAGGTTAGAACTGTGACCACACAACGCACGAGCCGAGTGAGCAAAGCGAGCGGTACCGCGGCAGCGGCCTGCGAATGCCAGGGTCCGTTTAGGCACAAGAGAATGTAATGTTTTGGGAATGTGGTTATTTACAGCAAACTAACCTCAACAATCAAACAAAATAACAAGTGACAGTAACTCAGTCGCCACTATTATGCCGCTAGCGACACTTTATCCGATAGGGATAGTGCGCACAATGGTCCACTGAAGGACTAAGTGCGGAAACCAAACCCCATAACATAGAACATAGTGCCGCTAGCGTCACTCTATACACCGCCTAAAGAAAATATAGGCGCGTTGACACTTTTGACAGGTGACCGGACCTGACTACTCAGTGCTGCCACATAGTGAACGACTTTTAAGTCGTTCACTATGCAAAAAACTCTCATGCCGATGAGAGTTGAAGCTTTTCGATTGCATATTTTTTTTACTTTTCCATCATCGAAAACGCTGATAAAATGCAACTTTGTCTAGCCCTGCAGATCCTTGGTTGCTTCTTTCAAAGATACAAATAGTATTTCTTTCTTTTATTCTTCTTCTGTTCGTGTGGTTAGTGATTAACATGGTGTCAGAGTTTTAAAGCCGCCCACGGGCCTCTGACTTGGCTTCACATGCCGTCGAGAAATATCTCTCAGGCGTGCCGGTTTCGCCATGGGATCTGGAGGCGAAGGTCCTCGCGCACATGTGGGAGTTGCGCGAGGAGGCGAAACGCCGGGGTATAACTCCGCTGCCGCAACAAATCGCGGCACAGCGGACAGAGCTCCGGCGGGATCTCATGGCGGCATGGAGTGTGCGATTGTCGCAACCCAGCGCTGGGCACGCCACAATTGCGGCGATAAGTCCCCTCTTTGAGGAGTGGCTAGAGTGGCGCCACGGCGTCCTCATCTTCCGCCTGACACAGGTCCTCACCGGACACGGTTGTTTCGGGAGGTTCCTGTTCAGGATCAAGCGGGGGAAACGCCCGGGTGTCACCATTGTGTGGATCGCCCGGAGGACACAGTGGAGCATACGGTGGAGGTCTGCCCGGCTTGGGCGCAGCACCGCCGTGTCCTCACGGAGGCGATCGGCGGCGGCGATCTCTCGCGTCCGGCCCTGGTTCAGGCCATGGTCCGGAGCCAGATTGCATGGGAGGCCGTCACCTCCTTCTGCGAACCAGTTATGCTCGCGAAGGAGGAGGCGGAGCGCGCGAGGGAGATTCAAGCTGCACGCCCTCGCACCCCTAGTCGCCGCAGGAGACGCCCCGGGCGTCGGGAGTCACAAGCTGACTTCCGGCCACCGTAGGCGCGGGCCTGCGGACGGTGAGCGATGGGCAACTCGCCGTCCGATAAGGACCAGGCCCGGGTCGACGGCGCGTTGTGTTCCACGCGCGTCTCAAAGGGATGTCAGCAACAACTGACGGGGTCCGGAAGGACCAATGCCTACTGGGGTTGTGGGTTTGTCTGAAAGGGATATCGCGGCCCCAGCACATAGGCAACGGAAGGAACACGGGTGGGTTTTAGTCAGTAAAAGTCTGACACTCCCTCTCGCTCTGCCCAGAGCGGGCGGAGTCATTTGATGATTTCCCACCAAAAAAAAAAAAGCATGCCGGTTTCCTCACGATGTTTTCCTTGACCAATTTTTTAGGCAAGTGATAATTATACAATACGCACATGAATCCGAAAAGTCAGAGGTGCGTGCCTTGGGTTCGAGCTCGAGACCTATGACTTGGCAGTCTGACAGTCACACCACTAGGCTGTCACTGCTGTCTTCTTTTTTCTTTTATTTATATATGTTTTATAGAATAGTCTTATCATTATTGTTTTGAACCACTCCATTTTCCTGTGGTACCCTCACTGTACAATCATTACTGGCAATCAAAGCTTGAGGGTTATCTGTGTTAGTCATTTTCAATGCTTGCAGTTGTGGAGAAATGAAGTGTTCCGATATATGCTGCCGGAGTTCAGTCTTTAGTCTGAAGCTTTGGGCACATTGATTGCATCTGTGAAATAAATATTTGTGTCAGAAAACGTCGTAATTTATTTGGTAATCGTATAACGTCGGTTATACGATTACCAAATAAATTACGAAGTCTTCTGTTAATTATTCATATCATTTAATTATTTTTTTGTTAAAGCGCCATCTTTCGGTGGACTTATCTCTTACTAACAACATTCCTTTCAATCAGCCCTGACTTTTCGCAACTATGTTGGGGTCAGCTTCCAGTCTATCCGGATGCAGCTAAACACCAGTATTTTACAAGGAGCGACTGCTTATCTCTCCACAGTCCCGTTACGGGGTGACAAGATACCCCTTGGTATAACTGGTTGTCTGACTTTCGGGTATCTGACTACCCTTTACAGCTAGCGGCACGTAAGTCTAGCGGTGAACGAAACGTGGAGGGGATAGCTGCGCATAGGTACTGTCGCGCACGCAATGTTTATCTCTACAAATTGATTACAATAATCTGAACTGAACTGCTCAAAAGCCATGAAGGTACAAGTCTCTAGCGAATGGCTAGTACACTTACTTATATAAATTAATTCCTAAGTGTGAGCGCGTATGCTGTACCAAGTGAGTGCTTTGTGTAAAAGTTCGATCACATAAGTCACACCGGTATGGTCTTTCACCAGTATGTATTCTGTTGTGCCGCTTCAGGTGGTCCTTGCATGAGAATCTGAAAAAAAAAAAAATATATAGATATATATGCAGACAGTAATTTTATTTTTTAAATCAGCGCCATCTAGCGACACACATCTACATAAGCTTCTAATAAACGACCCTCTCGACCAGTTTGCAGTACAGCAGTATATCCATTAATTTCTAAACCCAGACCAACAAGCACCAGCATGCTTAAGCAACTTATTCACCATGTATCTTACTATACGTCCCGCCAAGGCCATGTACTTTTCTCCCTTTTTTAGGGTAAAAGGATTATTATTATGCATGGCTTTGGACTATTTTATTTTGGCAGCGATTTAGATAATTTTGGAGTAAAATCGCGAAAATTATCCCCAATCCGGCAACATTACCCGCGGCCTTGGCGGGACGTACAGCAAGATGGGATGGTGAATAAGGCGCTTAATTCTAGTAGCAAGCTATAAAAGGACTAGCCACAAAGTCGCTGGTATAAACATAATGTTTTGACATTCAATAATAGACCTTACCATTTTTGACTTAAAATGCAAAGTCGCCCGAGAAGTCGGTTGAGTTCTGCGTTGATGCTCATTCAACTTTGCATTTTATGACTCAGACTTTAAAGCGAATTATTCAATGTCATCAGAGACACTTTAAAAAAAAAAAAAATTGGTGATATGTCTTACTTCATAGGACAAGCATCACACTGATAGGGTTTGATGCCCAGGTGTTTCAGCTTATGTTTGTTCAGAGAGCTACACTTTGTGAATGTTGCATTACATTGATCACATGAGTGTTGTTTCACGCCTGTATGGGTCATGCCATGGGATTTGAGTTCACCTGAAATTATTGTAATGTTCATTAGAAACCAGTCACTTCAAAGTGCAATTTAAAAATATTCTGAAATGAAAATCACCTCATTTGTTTAACATAAACATTACAGTAAATACTTTAAAAAAATCAATAATTTACAAAGATATTTCAAATATTGACCAACAGTGGATGTGGCTAAGTAATAACAGCCGCATGGGTTGATCCAACTGATTTGATTATGCTATGCTTGCCGTGGTTGGTCCGTGGATGGATGACCATCTTTACATACCAAAACTCTTCCATGCCTCGGAACGCACGTTAAGCCGTTGGTCCCGGCTGTCATTTGTGGTTCTTTGACAGTTGTTACGAGTCGTCAGAAGCCCGAAAGTCTGACAACCAGTTTTATCAAGGGGTATCGTATTTCCCAGTTACTGGGTTGTGGAGGTCAGATAGGCAGTTGCTCCATGTAAAATACTGGTATTCAGCTGCATCCAGTTAAGACTGGTAGTCTGTAAGTAAGTAACTGGATGCAGCTGAATGGACTGGATCGTTTCTCCAACATAGTTCGGAAAAGGCTAGGTAGATTGTTTGAGGATATTTTCCAGAGCAAATATTGATAGTGTGAGAAACTGGAGATTTCTGTTACTTACTAGCTAAAAGACAACACGTAAGCTAAAATTCCATGCAAAAAAAAACAATTGAAACACACCTTTACTTACAAACTTCCTAGGACACAAGTTACACGCAAATACCTTCAATCCTAAATGCCTCTTCATATGCTCGTTTAAGTTAGTGGTAGAATCAAACCTCTTTCCACAAGTAGGACATAAGTAGGGCTTTTCTCTCGTATGAATCTTTATGTGATTTGTTAACGTCGAAAGAAGAGCAAAAGACTTTGGACATATAGGACAGCAATGAGGTTTTATTCCATTGTGCTTATTCTCATGTTCTGTTAAAGTGGCTTTGGTTGTGAATAACTTTGGGCATTTAGAACATTTGAACGGGCGATTATTCTCATGACATAGTTCATGTCTTTTTAAGTGGGATAGCTTTTTGAATACCTTGCTGCAAACTGAACATGATAGAACTGTGTCTTTCGATGCATGTTTTCTTTTGTGGGCAGATAAAGAGTTCACGGACTTGAAATTCGCTGAACACACATCACATTGTATTTTATGGTCTGTATTATGGTTAATTTCAGTCATGCAGGATTTACTTTCTGAATCTGATCTGTGCAATACCAAATGCTTGACATATTTATAATTGTAATTAAATGTCTTTGAACAGACTTTACAGATGTATTGTTTATGTTTTCGTTTGTGGATGTTTAGTTTTGTTTGTGATTTAAACATTCTATTACAAACTTCACATCTCAGTTCTGTTTTTTGGCGTTTTGCTTGATGTTCATCAAGTTGACTTGCATCCGATATATCTGAATACATTACTGCTATATTATATGGGTCAATTTCTTTTTTAACTGCCAGTTCAGAATCAACAGTATGATCTAAGTTATTTTCAATTTGATAGTGTTTGTATTCATCTTCATTTTTAATTTCAGTAATTATGTTGTTGGTATTATGCTTTAACTTTATGTTTACATCTTTGGTATCACCACCTTGGCCAAAATGCTCTCTCAAATCAGCATCAGTATTTAATGCAGTGATCTTAAATTCGTGAAAGTTTATTAAACAACTGTAGCAACTATTGCATATCTTCTTTGGTAACCTGTCCTCCATGTTCACCTTAAAAAAATTGAGATTCAATAACAAATATTACATTTTTCACAATTTTGATAATAGATTGTTTCCTATCTTGAAGCATAGTGGGTAAACGCGAAATACTGAGTATCTTACCTGTATTGAAGTATATGTTGTTATTAATTCAGCAATATTTACTAAGTCAATTCCTTCTTGAAATATTTCATACATTTCTTCGGAAACATCTCGCAAGCAAGTACGACAACACAAATCAAAGGTTTTTAAATTCAAATTCTTTGCCATTGAAATGCTATTACAGCAATATTTATTAATTTCTTCAACTTATCTAGTAAATATTTTCTCCACTTGAAACTGAACTATATACATAGAAAATATGCAATCAAAATATATAAAAAAAACAATAAACAAACTGGCAATCGGTTTTCAGGTTTTGTTCAATTTCGTTTCGGCCAATTTTTATTTTCCCGTAATGTCAAGTCAAAATTGACGGTAATAGTGAAGGAGTTTTCATGGTTTTCAGCATCAGATATTTAGTATAAAGAACTAGGATCATATTTTATCTTATTTTTTTTTTATCTTTTTGTAATTAACTGGTCATCGTCTCCCATTAAGGAGGACTAGAAACACAGGAAGTAAATATATTTTGTATTGTATAAAACTATTCAATTTAGGGCCAATTTATCAAACAACATACCTACATATGCCGTTGGTCTTGGCTGTCATTCGTGGATCTTTGACAGTTGTTACGGGCTGCCAGAAACTCGAAAGTCTGACAACCAATCTTGTCAGGGGGTATCGTAATATCCAGTTACTGGGTTGTGGGGGTCAGACAGGCAGTCGCTCGATTTAAAATACTGGTATTCAGCTGCATACGGTTAGAATGGAAGCCAACCTCAACATAGTTAGGAAAAGGCTAGGCAGTTTGATCATTCCTGGTCTAATTATTTCTATATGTAATATCTGACTCACTTATAACTTCTCTGATAAAATGTGTCGTTCTTGCAATTACTATTGAAAAATCGATTATCATTCAATTGAATTCAAGCACAGCACTACTAAACTAAAACTTTCATTTTCATTCTTCCAAACTCCGGGCTGTTACTAAGAAATTCTTAATGGAAAAACCCAATAACACTTTGCTCGACCCGGGAATCAAACCCGGACAAACGCTCAGCAGTCGCTATAGTACCTAGGGCAGGCCCTTAGCCAGGGGTACGCCAAGGCACGCCACCATAGCCTGTCCTGGAAAATGTAGAGGCTGCCCTAGCCGCTAGCCAGAGCTTGAAGGCTCGTGCAGACCATCGCGACGCGACGGCGCGACGCGATTCGAACAATACAATTTCTATGAAAACTTCACGGTATAACAACAACCGGTGTCGCGGCACACTGTCGCGTCGCGTTAGTCTGCACGAAGCTTGATAAGGATTTCAAAATTATTGAAAGAAAAATAGGGGCGAGCCTATTGCCATCAACCGGGCACAAAAGCAGACTCAGGGCTGCTACTGAGAAATTCCAGTTGGAAAATCCCAATAACACTTTGGCCGACCTGGGAATCGAACCCAGGACCTCACGCTTAGCAGTAGCGCTTGCGACCACTATACCAAAGAGACAGTCAATATATTATAATTGTGGATAATTTCAGCTTCAACCCTACCCCGATTTTTTCTGAGCCTGTCCTGATTACACAGTCTGGCTACGGCCCTGATCTAGGGCTGAACATGAGACTTTTATAGTGTTCCTAACTGTAAACAAAAGGTCAAACTAGGTAAACCAATACTTCACACATTTCTCATATAGACTATGTGTGAAGAACCCAAGCAGCCATGCAGTTTTGAGTTGACCTATCTCATACAACATTAATCAGTCACTTTGTGACTGACACAATTTTGTAAAAAAAACCTTTTCCCCTTCTAAATTCATCTAGGCTGATCTAGGTACATGCCTATTCAAGTTCCATTTTTTTCAGCCCAAATTAAAAACAAAAGCTAAAATATAAAGGCAAGTGCACATAGGTATAAGATCACACGTAGCTAGGCGCGGGAACAGATGTAACTCCTCGTGTAAAACCCCCACGACACTACTCGCGAAGTTGCTTCGACGAAGTACTCGTCGAAGTTGACCGAAGTCCGAAGTACGTGACTTCTTGGTCACGTCATCACACGTCGTACGTGATATACCATAGAAATATAATCTATGTGATATACACACTCATGCGAAGAGCATGCGCAGCATGACCATACACATGCACCATAGAAACGCGTTTTGTCGACCGAAGAATAGACTAGATGACAGATTGTGATTGTTTATCTGTCATTTTGTCTATTCTTCCGTCGACAAAACCCGTTTGTTTTGTGGTCATATTAAGCGTGCGGGACGCTTCGAATCCTTTGACTCGGGCGCAAAAACCGACAACGATTGGAAGTCGCCCGAGGCGAGCGGAGATTGCACGAAGCGAACCGAAGTGCCCTTCTACACTCGTATTAGCACTTCGATCAACTTCGCGAGTAGTGTCGTGCAGGCTTAAGAAAGCATGCGTTTGCCTTGTAAAGTTGACGGTTGCATTACTATGATTTTGCCTAATGCACACAGCACACATAAGTGGAAAACAATGTAGTATAGAGTTTCTTTACGCTTTCCGCATGGCCCGTAAGCTGGCAAGCGTAAGCTGAATAAGCGTCAGCCTAAGACCGTTGTTGGATGGAATAAATTTGTGAGCGAAAGTAATGGGGCGGCCAGGGTGAGTTTTCGGGAATGGTTATTGTGTGGTAGTCCTTCCACAGGTGACATGTATACAAAGATGTGCGAAACCAGAAAAATATTTAAGTCGCGTTTAAAATGGTGTCAGAACCATCAAGACCAATTAAAAATGGATATTCTGGCAGCTAAGCATAGCACGAAGATTCGATCCTATTTGATATTTTTGGTGGTTTCTGGAAAAATACAAACCGTTTGAGAAGTCGGCCTGGTCTTCTCGTGAGTGTAGACGGTACGAATGATTTAAAAAGCATCGCTGATAAATTTAAAAATATCTTTGTTGTTAAGTCACCGTTGGGACCATCTTCATCTCAGAAAACGGGAGGGGTGAGTGGGGAATATGTTGATACTAGAATCTCGACTAAGGATGTATCAATGGCGGTAAAATCAATTTGTAATGGTAAATCCCCTGGTCATGACGGATTAAGTGTGGAACACGTACACCACGCTGGGCCTCATAATTGTGCAGAGTGTTATCTATGTTGTACAACTTTTGCATCTCACACTCATACCTACCTATCTACCGACATGATGAGGACTGTCGTAGTGCCAGTAGTAAAAAACAAAGCGGGAGATTTATCAGATATATCTAACTATAGACCTATTTCGTTGGCCACAATAGTTGCGAAAGTGTTTGACAGCATTCTTAATAAACGACTAAATAAATACCTAAAGTTACACGATAATCAGTTCGGGTTTCGGCCGGGACTGTCTAAAGAAACTGCAACTTTGTGTTTTAAGAGTGCTGTTAAATACTATACTGATAGAAAAACATCCGTGTACGCTTGTTTCCTCGACCTTTCCAAAGCCTTTGACCTGGTTTCATATGATATCTTGTGGAATAAAATGAGATCTTCCCATATACCGACCGAACTTATCAACATCTTTAAGTATTGGTATGGGAACCAACTGAACAAAGTGAAGTGGGCGGGCACGTTGTCGGACCCGTATAGGTTGGAATGTGGGGTGAGGCAGGGGGGGTTGAGCTCTCCCTCCATTTTTAACCTGTACATCAATGGGCTGATCGAGGCGCTTAGCGAGCGACATATAGGTTGTCACATAGATGGCGTCTGTTTTGATAACATTATCTACGCGGACGATATGGTGCTGCTGAGCGCCTCGGTCTGCGGACTCAGAAGGCTGATGAGTATCTGTGAGGGTTATGCAGCTAATCATGGACTGCTGTATAATGTAAAAAAGAGTCAGTGTATGGTTTTCCAGGGCGGACCTAGAAAAGTAATAGAAATGCCACCAATTAAACTGAATGACTCACCATTAGAAAGGGTAGACGAGTACTTAGGCCACCTAGTGACACCTACACTGAAAGATGATTCGGACATTGAACGGGAGCGGAGGGCGCTGTCGGTCAGAGCGAATATGGTAATCCGTAGGTTTGCTAGGTGTTCTACTGAGGTTAAAATAACTCTTTTTAGAGCATACTGCACCACAATGTACACCTGCAGTCTGTGGTCTGACTACACGCAAAAATCGTAGTGCTCTTCGTGTCCAGTTTAATAACGCGTTCAGGATGATGTTGGGGCTCCCCCGCTATTGCAGCGCATCAGCGATGTTTGCGGAAGCCCGCGTTGATTGTTTTTACGCAACAATGCGCAAGCGGAGCACTTGCTGGTGCGGCCCGTGCGAGGGAGCGCCAACTGCATGCTGGCCGCGCTCGCGGGAAGGCTGGATTGTGCCGTTATAACTCACTGCTGTAAGCGGCACGTGGCGCGCTTGGAGGTATAAAATGTATATTTCCTAGCGTGTTACGTGTCGCTTTCTTTCCTTCTTTCTTTGACGAACAATTATATTGGAATTAAATTGAATTAAATTTTTTAATTTAAATACGATTAATTTATATTGTAATTGTATTTTTTTATTTTAATTTAATTTATTTTAAACCTTAATTTTATTTGTAAATTGTATGCATGCCTATATTGTTATTATGAGTCTATGTTACTTGAATAAATGATTTGAATTATTATTATTATTATTAGTGCATACTGCGGTGCGTTTTGCTATCGCAAAATCTTTGTAGTATGAAACGCAGTGGAAGCGCGCGCACTGCGGGAAAAATTCAAAAAATTCAAAATTCAAAAGTCATTTAGAATAGAATAGAATAGAATATTCTTTATTATGTACACCATAAAAAATACAGATAAAAATGTAGTCATTTTACATAGGGTGACACAATGGGCGGTCTTATCGCTAAAAGCGATCTTTTACAGACAACCTTTGGATGGATTAAAGGGAGAAGGAGAGACAAATACTGCAGGTAGTCAGTGGTGTACCATTTACATACACAATAAATACATACATTCATAAAGCATACACTTATCTATATATATATTATATATATATATATACAATAATAAACATGAAACAAGTTCAAGGAACTATATGTAATGATGATGTTTAAGGAGAGAGGAAGTGTTTTTTTACCAGAATTTTAAAAGTGGACAAAGATTGAGCACGCCTTATCGACACGGGTAAGGCATTCCATAACCGTACTGCTTGAACTGTAAAAGACTTGTCATAAAAGCTGGTGGAATGCATCGGCATCTCTAGTCTCAAGTTTTCCGATGACCTCAGATATCTATTATGTGTGTCATGAAGGAACTTGAAACGTTTTTTAAGATAAGAGGGGGTTGTAGGATTGAACAAAATACTGTAGAGCTGAAATAAGATATGAGTATTCCGGCGAAGACGTATGGGAAGCCACTTGAGTTTAGTACGAAATTCAGAAATGTGATCATATTTGCGCAGACCAAATATAAATCTTATGCAAAAGTTTTGAAGTCGCTCAAGTTTATCTAGTTGTGCTTCAGTGAGATCGAGATAACTGACATCAGCGTAGTCAAGGATGGGAAGTAAAAGGGATTGTGCAAGCGCAGTTTTAGTGGCGGTTGGAAGAAAGTTCCGCAATCGTCTCAGGGACTTACCAGATGCAAAAATTTTGCGGCTTACGTCCTGTAGCTGGGAACCCCAAGAAAGATGTTTGTCGATCCAAACTCCAAGGTTCTTAACCTTTTCGCTTATTGGAATGGCAGTTCCGTTAAATTGGACTTGCGGAAGTTGGGACCAGTTTATCTTGGGGATCATCCTTGAGCTGCCAACAACAATGACCTGAGTCTTCGATGGATTGACCTACAACCCATGTGCCTCACTCCACTCGCAGATTGAATCCAAATCCTTGTTTATGCTATTAATTGCATCAGCCAAATTCGAAAGGGGAGCTTTTTTATATATTTGTAAATCATCTGCATAAAGGTGGTAGGACGAAAGAAGTTTTTTGGAAATAGAGTTTATAAATATTGCGAAGAGTAAAGGAGATAAAACGCCACCCTGCGGTACACCGGTCATTTATTCAAACTAGGCTGAGAATCAGCACTTTTCGAATGTCAAAATTACATAAGACAGTCCCCCAAAACGCCCACCCTTCACCACTTCCTAGTGCATTAGCTGGGAAGAAGAAGTGGCGCAACAAACTCCCCAGCAGCACAGCTGTCTGTTCAGTTAGAAGAACAAAAAAAAAGATTCTATATAATAGTATTCAAAATAATTTACATTACGCAACACAAAACATAATTCAAATTATTAGCCATATGTTAGCTAGCACACGCCAATATACCAAACAAAATCATCGAGAACTCAACCAATCAATCATCGATACTCAGGCCGAAATAAAAAAAACTAAACATAAACAGAATTAATATCTAAATAAAAAAGCCTCCAGGCATAAAGGGCGTGCCCGCTTACATATAGTTGTAACTGGAAGTTATAAATGATAAACTAGGACCATCGATGTAAAATAAATAAACAAAGAGTTAATTACTAATAACAGTAAATAATATGATCAATTGTCGAGGTCACTAGCTAACCACATATTGCAATACAACTCATAAAAAAACAGTGTGATGAGTAGATTTTGTCAAAAATAAATTAAAGTTAAATTAAAATAACTTGACTTAAAAAGTCAAATAAATTAAACAATTATATAAACTCATATAACTTGTCAGTACGTAAACTGGAGAAAGAACATAAACATTGTCTTGAGTTAATCACAGCGACCAACTATTCTTATCATTTAAGTAGTCGTTGATAGAATAGTATGCCTTTGAACAAAGATTGGATTTTACTTTCGTTTTAAACGCATTAAAAGGCAAATCTAGCAAAGAAGAGGTTAGCTTGTTATAAAAGGTTATACCAAGCCCAACAAATGAGTTATGAACCTTATGAAGCCGGTGAAAGGGAGCTCGTAGTTTGTCCTTATTTCTAGTGTTAACATTGTGAAAATCACTGTTTTTAGTGTATAAGTGTATATTTTGCCTAATATATAAGATATTGGCGAAGATGAATTGAGATGCCACCGTGAGGATACCAATATCTTTGAAAAAATCTCTCAGAGAAACTCTGGCACCAAGCTGGTAAATAGCGCGAACAGCTCGTTTTTGAAGAACAAATATATTTTGAATATCAGCAGCTTTGCCCCACAGCAGAAGACCGTAGGACATAACGCTATGAAAATAACTAAAATAGACTAACCGAGCTGTATCGACGTCAGTGGCTCGATATATGTGGGCCCCACTGAAGTTTGGCATCTACTGTTATGCCCAGAAAAACCGCCGAGTTTACAGATTCAAGCACCTCTTTATCTAAGACGATGTTGGGACCTAGATTTCTAACATTTGGTAGGGCAAACTTTACACATTTCGTTTTCTTAGTATTTAGAACTAGGTTATTTGTCGTAAACCAATCCGTAACCATTGAGAGTGCACTGTTTACATCGTCAAAATCTTGTCTATTCCTGTCTACTTTAAAAATAAGAGAGGTATCATCTGCGAACAGTACAACTTCACAGATACCCTTTAAATAGAATGGTAAGTCATTGATATACACTAAGAACAAGAATGGACCCAGTATTGAGCCTTGAGGTACACCTAACTGAACTGGTAGCCCAAAAGATTTCACACCATCAACATCTACACATTGGGACCTATTATGTAAATACGAATTTAAAACGTTGAGAGCTTCGTTTTGCACACCGTAATGACGTAGTTTACGCAAAAGCGTGTCATGGTGCACGCAATCAAAGGCTTTGGAGAGATCACAGAAAACCCCAATAGCATTTTGTGAGTTCTCCCATGCGTTAAATATGTGTTTCAGCAAAGCAACACCCGCATCTGTAGTCAAACGACCTTTTGTAAAGCCATATTGTTCATTATGAAGGAGGCTATTTAAATTAAAATGTCTAAGCAACTGCTTGAGTATTAACTTTTCAAATATTTTGCTAAATGCTGGGAAAAAAACGCATACGAAAACAAAGCAGGATTTTATTCTTTTTGGCGGAAAACCGCACCGTAGTGAGCTCTAGGGCTAAAGGAAGGTGCATCTCTTACTAGGTAAGGTGCCTACCTACCCTAAAACGTTTAGACTTACAGCTTAGAATAATCTTAAAACACTTTACACTCGTCACCTCATTTGCTTCCGCTGTCAATTGGGTAACGTCATACCGGCTACCTAATACACTGTTTCATTTTGACATTTCAACAACATTCATTGCGTTATTTACGTTGTTGAGCAGTTGCGTTTATTTCGAATTTTTTAAGCAATGGATTAGCAATTTGTTTCAAAACGATTCAGATTCTGATTGATCTTGTATTACGCAATTAGGGTACTGGCCTAGGTAGGTACTATACAGTTCAGTCATCATCCAGTCCGACCGCAAGTTCACAACGATTGCATTTGCGTTGGTTCGTAAATATCTCCGCGTGTATGAATGAAAACATTCCTACCATCTTAAATAACGTTGAGTTTGTGGTTTCCTAATGCGTTGCCTCATGTTTGATTGATGGTCGTGAGATTTGTCCCGTCCCACGAAAAGGATCACAAGTTTGCGTGCGTACAGGCACCTAATTATTAACTATTGATGAACCTATATATACAATATTCAAATGTACCTACTAGGAAACACGAGCACCTCGGATTACCTAGGTCTAGGTAAGTACATACTTCTAATTAGGCTGCAAATGAATCCCATGCAAAGACTGCGCAAAGCTTATGCACCTAATTATCAAGTTAATTTATAGAACTGTACAGAGGCGGACTTAATGCCATAGGCGTTTTCTACCAGTCAACCTTTGGGTGATGCAGAGACAAACAGTGGGAGGTGCAAGTACGAAAAATTCAGGAATAAAAAATATATTTCAGTAATTATAAAGATAAGTACACTTATACCTATTACAAAATATTATATATATTATAAAAACAGGATTGGAATTTTTTATTCTGAATTATATAGGTACCTAGTGCCGATAATGTTCCCCGGAGGACTTGATACCCATACGATAACGAATTGTCTACATAGGTTTACGCCCTTGACCAAAATTGAAACTGGCGCTGCCATCTTGTTTTGTAATAAAAAAAATGGCAGTGTATAGAGTGCCGTTAGCGGCACTTTATCCCTATCGGATAGTGCCGCTAGCGGCACCATAGTGGCGCTGCCTCGACTCGGGTAAAGTGCCGTAAGCATTGCATTGTCACTCATTTTCACTTGTTATTTTGTTTGATTGTTGAGATTAGTTTCCTGTAAAACACCACATTCCCAAAACATCACGTTCTCTTGTGCCTAAACGGACCCTGGCACTCGCCGGCCGCTGCCGCGGCACCGATCGCTCCGCTCGCACAGCTCGTGCGTTGTGTGGTCACAGTTCTAACCTAACCTATCTTTCAGCCATTTTCATTTGCTACTTAATTTTTAAACCTAAAACTATCTAAAACAAATACAATCAATCAATACAAAGGGCAGCGAACTAACCTCAACAATCAAACAATATCAAGTGACAGTGACTCAGTGACAATGACAATGCAATGCTTACGGCACTTTGGCCGGGCCAGGGCAACGCTACTGTTATGCCGCAAATAGCGGCACTTTCTCTGATAGGGATAGGATGCCGCTAGCGGCAATATATAGACTTCCTAAAAAACAACAGAAATTTTTACCAACAACGCCCCTGTAAATGTCATTCAGGCGTTAAAACAAACTTGTAGGTAAGTACTACAAATCCACCTAGATATCTACCCAAGATCGGTAATGTGTTCGACATTAGCGTGTCGCAAGGCGTCTTCACCACAACCAACTCCAATTACGTGTGACCGGCAGGTCGTAAGTCAACCATGCAGATGTTTCTTTGGTTACAGTGTGTGCAATTTCTTCTTTATTTCACCACAACTGTAGCAAACTTCAAACTTCATTCATTGCTGATTGTGCAATTTGATGTATTTTAGGGTTCTGTACCCGGAGGGTGCCAAACGGAAGCCTATTACAAAGCCTCCGCTGTCCCTCTGTCTGTCAACGGGCTCGTAATAAGAAAACAGTTGAAATTTTCACATATTCTGTATTTCTATTGCCACTATAACAACAAATAATAAAAATAAAATAAAGTTAAATATTAAGGGGATTATTAAATATTGTACTTTATTTTAGTCCATAAGTCAAGGTACGCACGAGCGATTTTTTTCCCAGCGAAGAGCCGACTGTTGAAAAAAGAAGAACATCCAGTGCGCGATAAAATCCCGCCGCGATATTTTTACGTCCGTGCGAACGTGGGTTAAAAGAATCGTGTAGTTTTTTGCGTTTTTAGTTAAATATTGTAGTGTAATAAAATAATAATAATAATAAACGGGTCTACACTAAGGTTTATTTAAATCCTTGTTTCCAATTGGTGTTATTTCCATTTAAACAAAAATCAACTTTATACAAATATAAATAAAGTTGATTTTAGACTAATACTATTTAAAAAGTCATAAAAAAATATGTAATAAGTAGTAGCGTAAACTGAACCTTATGTGTATGCCTTACAGTTGTTTTACTAAAACTCGTGTTTGTTGACATGTTTGGCAAATAAATTGCGAACGCAGTTTATTACCTGTATTGTCTATCATAGCATTTATCTACATTTTGGGAAATATTGGAGATCAGATAAGCGGACTATAAAAATAAGACCACCAGTTAATAAAAACTTCTTTATTTAATAAGTATAATTTAATTTAACGTATGATAAATTGAACACTTTTATAAATTGAAAATCACCAGAATCGATCTTTTCACAATATATTTATTCGTGTAGCCTATTTGAGGCTCAGAATAGGCAATTTAGTTATATAATGCTTTCCGTTGACATAGTTAAGAACACATTATGGTCCCCCAAACCCAATACAAATCCTATCAATTCCACCACAAATTTAAGACCCTTAAAAAGAAGTTCTGCTCTCACACTTGGCATATTCAAGTCTACTGCATTGAGCCTAGACAAGTAGCAATCGCTTTCAAAGCGTTACGTATTTCTACAACGACTTTCAACAGAATTAAGGTTTTCATGAAAATTCACGCCACCAGGAGGCGCCACTGGCTGACTGACAAGAGGTCTTCTATTTCGACAATGACAATCGACAATCGTTTCATTCATAACGAATCGTTCAGTCGTGACTAGAATGCGTTTCATCAAATAGTTCCTAAGCCTTAATGTTGGCTCCACTGTTAAACGTTAACAACGGACCTCTAGCTAAATGACGTACCTCGGTAGCGTATTCGTGTTCCGCCTACAAAAGTGGAGCCAATATTACGGCACAGTACCTATTTGACGAAACGCACTATTAAGAAAAGGAAGTGTATAGAGTGCCGCTAGTGGCACTATATACCTATCGGATAAAGTGCCGCTATTTGCGGCATAATAGTGGCGCTGCCTCGGCCCGGTTAAAGTGCCGTAAGCATTGCATTGTCATTGTCACTGTCATTTGTTTGATTGTTGAGGTTAGTTCGCCGCCCTTTGTATTGATTGATAGTATTTGTTATAGATAATTAAGGATATCAAAAGTGACTACAATGACTGAATTTACGAAAAATTTAGTACCAAATGAAAATAGCTGAAAGGTAGGTTAGGTTTGGGCAAAGTCCTCTCTTTGAGAGGCGCCATGGCGTCCTCACCTTCCGCCTGACGCAGGTCCTCACCGGACACGGTTGTTTCGGGAGGTTCCTGTTCCGCATACCCCCCTCCCCACACACCCTCCCGCTCCAGCCAGAGCGGGAGAAGTTATTTGATAATTTCCCAACCTCAAAAAAAAATAAAAAATGTTATGTTAGGTTAGAACCATAGAAATATAAATAACAGGAGAAGTGGCATGGGGGCGTGTCTGTGTCCGCGCATCTTGACCACAATGGTCATGCCTCAGCAAATGGCCGTTTCCGCTAACTAGTGCGCTTTCGAACGCGATCGTGATAACATTTAAGAATACCGTGTTATTCAGTAGTTTCTTGTAATAATCGAAGCTAAACTATAAACTTTATAAATCGTAGAACCACTTTTCATAAATCAGCACAAGTATTTTGCTATATTTGTGTTGAAAATCATGAAAAACAACAAATCGTAAAATATTTCTTGCCTTTACTACGTTATTTTTGTTTTCATATATCACAGCGACTGTACTTTTATTGTAGTAAATACATTGCCTCTTTACCACTACCAAAGTATGTCGCTAAGTAACTGGACAAGCAATGTAAAAATTACAAAACGATGTTTGCTTTAAGCGGTTGCATCGTTAGTACGGCCGCAGCGTCTTGCGACGGATTAGTGATTTGGTTGTGCAGATCCACTAACGTAGGCTATCGACAATAATGTCGATTGTCGTATGAATTTATATTACTATTAAAGTTTATTCTTCAATTTGTCAACAGTTATAGCCTGATTGGAAGACCGATGTGAAATCTTGTTTTATACTCATTTAGATTTTCTCATAATGTTGTTTTTTTTTTGGTTTACTTAATATTTCTTTTTTTTACTTACTTATTGTTTGTTTATATCATCTTATTATATGTATATCGTTTTTTATTTATAATTTTTTCAGCAACTTCCAAAAATTTTAAAACAATAATAAATGGGAGAATCGATAAGTTTCCGATTTAGTCAATCACTAGCGTATATGTAAAATAAATGGCTTTTGCACAGGACAACGATAGCGAACGATGTTTTCGTGTGGGTGAGTTGTACGGTGCATGGTAAATGCAAGCTGTGTTTGATGGGATAAGGTTTATAATTGATTGTGTAGTACGTTCTGATTTGTAAATTGCAAGTGTGAGCGGGACCTCGTATTTATTGGGTTTACTGATCGCATGTGTGATCGCAGGCTAGAGAGTAGGGATAGATTGAAGACATTGGGTTTCGATACATTTTCAACTACCGGGCATATCTCCTTCTTTCTTATATCTATGGTTAGAACTGTGACCACACAATGCACGAGCCGAGTGAGCGAAGCGAGTGGTATCGGCGAGTGCCAGGTTCCGTTTAGGTACAAGAGAATGTAATGTTTTGGGAATGTGGTGTTTTACAGCAAACTAACCTCAACAATCAAATAAAATAACAAGTGACAGTAACTCAGTCGCCACTATTATGCCGCTAGTGACACTTTATCCGATAGGGATAGTGCCGCTAGCGTCACTCTATACACTGCCTAAAGAAAATATAGGCGCTTTGACACTTTTGACAGGTGACCGGACCTGACTACTCAGTGCTGACATCTAGTGAACGACTTAAAAAAATACTCTCATGCCGATGAGAGTTGAAGCTTTTCGATTGCATATTTTTTTTACTTTTCCATCATCGAAAACGCTGATAAAATGCAACTTTGTCTAGCCCTGCAGATCCTTGGTATTTAGTACCAAATGAAAATGGCTGAAAGTTAGGTTAGGTTAGGTTAGGTTAGAACTGTGACCACACAACGCACGAGCCGAGTGAGCGAAGCGAGCGGTACCGGCGAGTGCCAGGGTCCGTTTAGGCACAAGAGAATGTAATGTTTTGGGAATGTGGTTATTTACAGCAAACTAACCTCAACAATCAAACAAGTGACAGTAACTCAGTCGCCACTATTATGCCGCTACCGACACTTTATCCGATAGGGACGTCACTCTATACACTGCCTAAAGAAAATATAGGCGCTTTGACACTTTTGACAGGTGACCGGACCTGACTACTCAGTGCTGACATCTAGTGAACGACTTAAAAAAAAACTCTCATGCCGATGAGAGTTGAAGCTTTTCGATTGCATATTTTTTTTACTTTTCCATCATCGATAACGCTGATAAAATGCAACTTTGTCTAGCCCTGCAGATCCTTGGTTGCTTCTTTCAAAGATACAAATAGTTTTCTTTCTTTTATTCTTCTTCTGTTCGTGTGGTTAGTGATTAACCTGGTGTCAGAGTTTTAAAACCGCCCACGGCCTCTGACTTGGCTTCACATGCCGTCGAGAAATATCTCGCAGGCATGCCGGTTTCCTCACGATGTTTTCCTTCACCGATTTTTAGGCAAGTGATAATAAAATTATACAATACGCACATGAATCCGAAAAGTCAGCGGCCTTGGGTTCGAGCCCGAGACCTATGACTTGGCAGTCTGACAGTCACACCACTAGGCTGTCACTGCTATCTTCTTTTTTCTTTTATTTATATATGTTTTATAGAATAGTCTTATCATTATTGTTTTGAACCACTCCATTTTCCTGTGGTACCCTCACTGTACAATCATTACTGGCGATCAAAGCTTGAGGGTTATCTGTGTTAGTCATTTTCAATGCTTGCAGTTGTGAAGAAATGAAGTGTTCCGATATATGCTGCCGGAGTTCAGTCTTTAGTCTGAAGCTTTGGGCACATTGATTGCATCTGTGAAATAAATATTTGTGTCAGAAAACGTCGTAATTTATTTGGTAATCGTATAACGTCGGTTATACGATTACCAAATAAATTACGACGTTTTCTGTTAATTATTCATATCATTTAATTATTTTTTTGTTAAAGCGCCATCTTTCGGTGGACTTATCTCTTACTAACAGCATTCCTTTCAATCTGCCCTGACTTTTCGCAACTATGTTGGGGTCAGCTTCCAGTCTATCCGGATGCAGCTAAACACCAGTATTTTACAAGGAGCGACTGCTTATCTCTCCACAGTCCCGTTACGGGGTGACAAGATACCCCTTGGTATAACTGGTTGTCTGACTTTCGGGTATCTGACTACCCTTTACAGCTAGCGGCACGTAAGTCTTGCGGTGAACGAAACGTGGAGGGGATAGCTGCGCATAGGTACTGTCGCGCACGCAATGTTTATCTCTACAAATTGATTACAATAATCTGAACTGAACTGCTCAAAAGCCATGAAGGTACAAGTCTCTAGCGATTGGCTACTACACTTACTTATATAAATTAATTCCTAAGTGTGAGCGCGTATGCTTTACCAAGTCAGTGCTTTGTGTAAAAGTTCGATCACATAAGTCACACCGGTAAGGTCTTTCACCAGTATGTATTCTGTTGTGCCGCTTCAGGTGGTCCTTGCATGAGAACCTGAAAAAAAAAATGTGATGCATTTATATATATATTTTATTATATAAATAGTAATTTAATTTTTTAAATCAGCGCCATCTAGAGATACACGTCTACATTAGCTTCTAATAAACGACCCTCTCGACCAGTATGCAGTACAGCAGTATATCCATTAATTTCTAAACCCAGACCAACAAGCAGCAGCATGCTTAAGCAACTTATTCACCATGTATATTACTGTACGTCCCGCCAAGGCCATGTACTTTTCTCCCCTTTTTAGGGTAAAAGGATTATTATTATGCATGGCTTTGGACTTTTTTATTTTGGCAGCAATTTAGATAATTTTGGGGTAAAATCGCGAAAATTATCCCCAATCCGGCAACATTAACCGCGGCCTTGGCGGGACGTACAGCAAGATGGATGGTGAATAAGGCGCTTTATTCTAGTAGCTAGCCATAAAAGGACTAGCCACAAAGTGGCTGGTATACACATAATGTTTTGACATTCAATAATAGACCTTAACATTTTTGACTTAAAATGCAAAGTCGACCGAGAAGTTGGTTGAGTTCTGCGTTGATGCTCATTCAACTTAGCATTTTATGACTCAGACTTTAAAGCGAATTATTCAATGTCATCAGAGACCCTTTAAAAAAAAAAAAATGGTAATATATCTTACTTCATAGGACAAGCATCACACTGATAGGGTTTGATGCCCAGGTGTTTCAGCTTATGTTTGTTCAGAGAGCTACACTTTGTGAATGTTGCATTACATTGATCACATGAGTGTTGTTTCACGCCTGTATGGGTCACGCCGTGGGATTTGAGTTCACCTGAAATTATTTTAATGTTCATTAGAAACCAGTCAAAGTTCAATTTAAAAATATTCTGAAATGAAGTTGAAGTTAAATGGTGGCAAGGCAAGGAGGCCCTTTACTAAAGAAAAACACCTCAGTTGTTTAACATAAACATTATAGTAGATACTTTAAAAAAACAATAATTTACAAAGATATTTCAAATATTGACCAACAGTGGAGCTCGTGTGGCTAAGTAATAACAGCCGCATGGGTTGATCCAACTGATTATACTATGCTTGCCGGGGTTGGTCCGTGGATGGATGACTATCTTTACATACCGAAACTCCTCCACGCCTCGGAACGCACGTTAAGCCGTTGGTCTCGGCTGTCATTTGTGGTTCTTTGAAAGTTGTTACGAGTCGTCAGAAGCCCGAAAGTCTGACAACCAGTTTTACCAAGGGGTATCGTATTTCCCAGTTACTGGATTGTGGAGGTCAGATAGGCAGTTGATCCATGTAAAATACTGGTATTCAGCTGCATGCAGTTAAGACTGGTAGTCTAACTGGATGCAGCTGAATGGACTGGATCGTTTCTCCGACACAGTTGGGAAAAGGCTAGGTAGATTGTTTGAGGATATTTTCCAGAGCAAATATAGATAGTGTGAGAAACTGGAGATTTCTATTACTTACTAGCTAAAAGACAACACGTAAGCAAAATTTCATGCAAGAAAAAAAAATTGAATCACACCTTTACTTACAAACTTCCTAGGACACAAGTTACACGCAAATACCTTCAATCCTAAATGCCTCTTCATATGCTGGTTTAAGTTAGTGCTAGAATCAAACCTCTTTCCACAAGTAGGACATAAGTAGGGTTTTTCTCTCGTATGAATCTTTATGTGATTTGTTAATGTCGAAAGATGAGCAAATGACTTTGGACATATAGGACAGCAATGAGGTTTTATTCCATTGTGCTTATTCTCATGTTCTGTTAAAGTGGCTTCGGTAGCAAATGACTTTGGGCATTTAGAACATTTGAACGGGCGATTATTCTCATGACATAGTTCATGTCTTTTTAAGTGGGATAGCTTTTTGAATACCTTGCTGCAAACTGAACATGATAGAACTCTGTCTTTCGATGCATGTTTTCTTTTGTGGGCAGATAAAGAGTTCACGGACTTGAAATTCGCTGAACAAACATCACATTGTATTTTATGGTCTGTATTATGGTTAATTTCGGTCATGCAGGATTTACTTTCTGAATCTGATCTGTGCGATACCAAATGCTTGACATATTTATAATTGTAATTAAATGTCTTTGAACAGATTTTACAGATGTATTGTTTGTGTTTATGTTTTCGTTTGTGGATGTTTAGTTTTGTTTGTGATTTAAACATTCTATTACAAACTTCACATCTTAGTTATGTTTTTTGGCGTTTTGCTTGATGTTCCTCAAGTTGACTTGCATCCGATATATCTGAATACATTACTGCTATATTATATGGGTCAATTTCTTCTTTAAGTGCCATTTCAGAATCAACACTATCATCTAAATTATTTTCAATTTGATAGTGTTTGTATTCATCTTCATTTTTAATTTCAGTAATTATGTTGTTGGTATTATGCTTTAACTTTATGTTTACATCTTTGGTATCACCACCTTGGCCAAAATGCTCTCTCAAATCAGCATCAGTATTTAATGCAGTGATCTTAAATTCGTGAAAGTTTATTAAACAACTGTAGCAACTATTGCATATCTTCTTTGGTAATCTGTCCTCCATGTTCACCTTAAAAAAATTGAGATTCAATAACAAATATTACATTTTTCACAATTTTGATAATAGA
The DNA here is from genome assembly GCA_916701695.1 of Agrochola macilenta. Classification (NCBI taxonomy): domain Eukaryota; kingdom Metazoa; phylum Arthropoda; class Insecta; order Lepidoptera; family Noctuidae; genus Agrochola; species Agrochola macilenta. The sequence goes on from OU753569.1 coordinate 5,611,655, forward strand.
TTGTTTCCTATCTTGAAGCATAGTGGGTAAACGCGAAATACTGAGTATCTTACCTGTATTGAAGTATATGTTGTTATTAATTCAGCAATATTTACTAAGTCAATTCCTTCTTGAAATATTTCATACATTTCTTCGGAAACATCTCGCAAGCAAGTCCGACAACACAAATCAAAGGTTTTTAAATTCAAATTCTTTGCCATTGAAATGCTATTACAGCAATATTTATTAATTTCTTCAACTTATCTAGTAAATATTTTCTCCACTTGAAACTGAACTATATACATAGAAAAATATGCAATCAAAATATATAAAAAAGCAATAAACTGGCAATCGGTCAGGTTTTGTTCGATTTCGTTTCGGCCAATTTTTATTTCCCCGTAATGTCAAAAGTCAAAATTGACGGTAATAGTGAAGGAGTAATAGTTTTCAGCATCAGGTATTTAGTTTATAGAACTAGGATCATATTTTATCTTATTTTTTTTATTTTATCTTTTGATAATTAAATGGTCATCGTCTCCCATTAAGGAGGACTAGAAACACAGGAAGTAAATATATTTTGTATTGCATAAAACTATTAAATTTAGGGCCAATTTATCAAACAACATACCTACTTTAAGCCGTTGGTCCCGGCTGTCATTCGTGGATCTTTGACAGTTGTTACGGGTCGCCAGAAACCCAAAAGTCTGACAACAGGGGTCAGACAGGCAGTCGCTCGATGTAAAATACTGGTATTCAGCTGCATACGGTTAGAATGGAAGCCAACCGCAACATAGTTAGGAAAAGGCTAGGCAGTTTGATAATTCCTGGTCTAATTATTTCTATAAGCAATATCTGACTAACTTATAACTTCTCTGATAAAAGTTGTCGTTCTTGCAATTACTATTGAAAAATCGATTGTCATTCAATTGAATTCAAGCACAGCACTACTAAACTAAACCTTTCATTTTCATTCAGTTCAGTAGTTCAGCTGTCACTTCACCAAGTTCAACTTGTGTAATCATTTAAAAATTCACGCGTGCATAATTTTAAAAATAAAACACGAAATTACCGAAATAGATAGTCATTACGTTTGTTTTTCTACTTTACCGGTAAGTTGAAAGTCATTATTTATGTTGTATTTCTCACTGTCTGTTATTCCCTGATAACTATTTTAAATAAAAATGAGCTGTGTAATTTAATACCTGCGCATTAACGAGGTAAAAATAATTAATAAATAGTTTTTGATTGTTTTTAGTTGTAGGTACCAAAAACAATCAAAAACTTTAACTGAAATAAGAGACTTTTATTAAATGAAATAAATAAATTAAAATGAAATGTATTCTTTAATTATTGCAATATTCAAATATATTATACCGTACATTTGTACTTTTTTTTAAACATATTGCTTCGATTTTTTTTATTCGAACACCTCTAATTTTTTAAATTACGTTTTTTGTTTATGTTGTTGAATGTCAGTGTTTTTATTTACATTATTATTGATTGAAAGTAAGTAATTTGATTAAAGTTTTTGTTTTACGAAGCTTGTTTTTTTATTGAAAAAATAGTAATAAAAAAGTCGTAAAACTCCAATGGACCCACCTGATAAAACTGACAGGTACTCTAACAACTTACCACCTTAAAAACTTCTTTTACTTACATCCTTGAAAACTCAAACCTTCTCAATTTGTAATGCACCCAATTTACAGCTTTGCTTAAAAGACATAAAGTAGATATTCCAAATGCACTGGTTAAACCATTACTGTGCATGGTTTAAAAGTTAAGTGAAGATTGATTACTAAGTGCACATGTAGTGATGTAGGTACCTACCTACTTAATTTATTCATTGAAAGCAGATCAAGGTCTGTAAGTTTCATAATTATGTTATGAGTCTGTTGTTTTTAAATGCTATAAAGTGGTACCTGCCCTGCTTTTTTCCATAATAATTATATAAAATAGTTTCTGCCAATACCATCAGCTGCTGACCTACATGTCACAGCTTCCATGTCACAATATTATGTAGTTTTACTAGTGCGTAGGTACCTACATACAAGATTCCCAAAGTTTTACTAGATAATTTAGCCAAAGCCAAATATAAAAAAATGCCTTGACACTGGATATTATTAAGCTCTGCTCCAATAAGCATTCGACACCTTGATTTTTATACCTACTTACTTAGTTGCAATATAAAAAAACAAAAATAGAAAAAATAAAATCTCTGAGGTTTTATTTTTTCTATTTTGGTTTTTTGCTATGTTGCTGTCTAGACAGCAACAGTGTAGAAAAAATCATAAACATTATACTGTAACACATCAAAGCTTTCCCTGAAGCTAGGTTGAACCAGGTTAAAAAAATACTATAAAATTCCATACTTACTTAGTTTCAATTTAGTTTTTTTTTTTTTTTTTATAAATAATATTACTGAGGCTGGCATAGATAGCAACTAACAAAAACATAATCATTATACTGTAACACATCCAGCTATCCTTGAGGCTAGGCAGAAAGAAGACAGGTTAAAAAAATACTATAAAATTCCATACTTGTACCTACCTATGTAAATAAGATTAGGTACCTACCTACTTAATTTTAACTGAATCTATAATTGTGTTTAATTTAAATAAATACTCATTAAATTAAATTCTGATTAAGTAGAAATAATATGCGCGCCTTTCAATTTTATTATGTTTAACTAAATAGTATAATAATAATAGGGATGTTGTTCACTGGAAAAAAAAAAACTATTTAGTCCGTCAGTCAGATAATAAAAAAATATTAGACACGTATTTTTTTCTTTATCAAATTAATAAAAAATGGTTTAGATAAAATGCATTAAAGTTGGGGAGTGGGGGCTCGCTACGTCACAAGTCATTATAAAATCTACCGGCCAGTGACGTCATGCCACATTTTAACGCATTGCCTACTCATTGTATTGCCGTAATCTTAAAAATACGTGTCCAATATTTTTTGATAATCTACCTGACGAACAAAAAAAAATTGTTTTGTCAACATCCCTAATAGGTTTATATTATCTATTGGTAGTCAACGTGACAACGTCTCTTCGGGATTTCCCGCAGTACAGTTAATTGTGTAGGTATTCGTTGGCAGGTGCATTAGGTATACATAATTCTTAATATAATCTAATTGTGTAGGCACACATAGACTCTTCAATCACTAGTTAATGCAGTAACTGATGGATATTTGCATATTTTACGACACAACTGGCAGCATACAACTTACCCAATTCTGGAAGTACTTATTTAGTACTAGCTGTTGCCCTCGACTCGACAGGATCAAAAGCCTATGTTTTTCTCCATGCCCCAGGCTACCTATCTGTCAAATGTTATAACGATCAGTTCAGTGGTTTAGGCATGAAAAGGTAACAGACAGACAGAAATAGTTACTTACTTTCGCATCTTTTTTTTCTTCTACTAATTATTTCTGATTTTCATATACGAATTACGATTCGACTCGTTCAACAACGTTCGTTCTCTCTTAGAGTCTTTAGGGCTTTAATCTTTGTTTTATGTATTAAAATTAGATTTCAGTTGCATATTGATGTGCATTGTTACGAAACAAGACGTTTCCTCCATTCTGTTTTTCTCATCGTGTCGTTATCAATCTAAATTACGCACCTATATAAAAATAAGATGTAGGAATATAATGTATGTGTGGTGTAATTTATTTTCTAAACTCACAACCAGAAATGATCGTATTTTCAGTAGCGTCCAGCACCCTAATTGCGTAATACACGATCAATCACAATCTGAATGTTTTTGAAAGAGATTGCTACTCCATTGCTTCATAATTCGAAAAAAAATCTGCTCAACAACGTAAACAACGCAATGAATGTTTTTGAACTGTCAAATGAAACAGATTGGTCTTAATTATTTACCGAAAATTTGTTACGCAATTGGATAGCAGAAGTGATCATAGTTTCGATACTTAGCGTCCATAAATTCCTTTATGGAACTGGTTCAAGTCTGCAGGCCATTGTAGAGGAATAGTCGTATCACATTAGCACTCCATTCGTTGCTTGTTTACTCAGGCATGCTTTCACAGGGCACGCACTGGGAACCGATGTATGCCATACCGAAATTCTAGCGCCAAGCGCGTGATATCCCTTTTCTCGTGATCAATTATGGGCACAATGCCAGATTGTAATGATTAAAACTCACCTCTGCTGTATAATTCCAGTATTACCTACGCAAGTTGACATCTTGCTTTCCCGTCTGAATCAATCGATTCACGAATATAGATTTTTTCTATCCCTTTTTTTTCCGTCCAACTTCAGTCTTTACGGGACTGTAGTTCAGCACTACTGGTATAAAACAAGGGCATCTATTGCTGCTACATTCAGTACTGATTCACCAGATAACTTTACCGCGGTCTGTGAGGCTCGCCGCCGGCTGGTCAAACTCTCTGATGGACCCCCGCAAGACTGCGGTATTACCTATGAGCTGCAGAGCTCCCAATAAAACCGCAGTAATCATTACTATGAGCTTATGGCTCGCATGTCGAGCAGGTGCTTTAGATTGGTATCCTTCAGCCCTCAGAGTTGTGTCCAAACTGGACAAGAAACTAAGTATATTATACTCTCAAACTACACTATTTTTATTCACAGCTGATACATTCATAAATTTATGCCCGATCTTCTTACACGTGGAAACTCGTGTAAGATTATAAATGTACCAGCAGAATCCTCGGTACCAGCAGAAACTATACTGTTCAAACATGTAGGTAATGTTTGTAACTAATTGTTGTGCTATCAAAGAAACCTCCAGTGCCAACGTTGACACATGTCCGGACAAAAATATATTCGTGCATTCCCTGTGTCCCCTGCATGTTCGTTATGCTATTTCTGTACAACACTCTCTTGGCACTGTCTCCTCGCCTATTATTCTTTTAATGGTCTCTTATCGTTTTCTGAATGAAATGCTCTTAAATAACAATTTACCGGTAAATTATGGCGTATTGTTTGCTTTGTTGTGGTTTATTTACTTATTACCTTTTGAATCATAAGTGTGATAAAACATACGCTTGAGGATACATATAATATTTATCCTTGCAGACAAACTTCTAGCGAAAACAAAATAAGGTTTATAAATATCAAAAACTCCTAAGCACGATTAAGAGCGTTTATGCTAAAAGTTGGCAACGTCGCAAATACCTGTCAAAAATTTACCTGTATAACCATACCATTAATTTGGCAGTATTACTGTATGGAATAAGAAATGTGGCTAACTAGTGAACTAGAATATTAATAATGAATTGCAGTTATAACATTGAATTTGATGTTGAAGCCGGTTTCGGGTTGTGCATTTGGAAAATTTCCTAATACTTTTTTTTTTACATCTAAAACTAAATATTCGGTGTTACGACATTTAATAATTGCATTTCATCATCAATATTTTAGTTCGGTAGTTAGCCATATTTCTTATTTCCACAGAACAGATATTTCAATACAGTAATTTTGCCAAATTAATCAAAACAGCGAAATATTTGACATCTATTTGCGACGTGGCCCACTTTCAGAATAAACGCTCATAACCATCCAAAAGCAGCGACGGTGAACGTATTGGGGAAATCTGATGGGGGATCTGTATGTATCTCTTAGTTGATGTATCAATGCTTAAATCTGCCTCTCTGCTAATATGAAGTAAAAGTAAAAATAAGTCTTCGACTCATGGAAAAAAATTACTACCTAGTATTGTCATTAAAATCTACATCATTAGGTCATTAGTTCTAAAACTGCATTCCCAGAGCCCAAACATGACATTTTCATTGACTAAGCTGCAGCACGATCACGTTTCCAATATCCTGATTACGTAACAGATATCGCCAGCCGTTTATTGCCATTGAACCCAGCTGATAAGCCCCATTAGAGGTCGCTGTGACCTGTATAGTGTATAGTTTCACAAAACCCTACAAATCTTTAGTTGCGTGCCGGCAGCCGGATCGTGTGGACGTGTTTTGTTTTCGCCATCTTTGTTTATATTCGAGTGCGAGTTTTTTTAAGGTAAATTAATTTAATTTTGTGTATTTTTTGTTAACTCCGTACTGTAAATTTCCGGATTTGCATTGGAATTGTGTGAAAAGGAAACCATAAGTGTTATTTACAGTACTTACACATTGACGACCTTCGCTCATTAGTAACGTTTATCATTCCAAGTTATCTTAACACGAGAGTCGAGACATAGTAATTGCTCTTCTAATTATGTATCATTGTAGGATTTCAAGTACAAATTATATTGAAGATGAAATGAGAAAATCTATGTACAGAATATCGCACAGAACTCAATTAAACTGTGAAGGTTTTTGTCGTAATGTCACGAACGGAGGATAATGCAATTTTTAATGGAAATGAAAGTTACAAATTGTAATAACTGAAAAAAAAGTGTCATTTTTACTCCCTTCAATATATTTTTTTTGTGATTATTTACATAAACATGTTTCTTAAATTTTCAATTAAACACTACACTTTCCCAAACTATACGATATTACACATAATCATCTACATAATATGAACATTGCCATGTATCCACAGAGCTAATCTTATTTCTAGATCTGCTAATCAAGGGTCATCGTTGTCCCTTGGACTCTAAACATTTGTTTGTGCGTACTGATAACTTTAAAGGATTAATGTCAATATAATGAAGATTACTGTCAGTATAAATATGTACTCGTATTTTATTTATCGCTATTTGATAATATCCGCCTCTTCGTGTCAATGCCTAGAGGGGTCAAAGTCCGATGTAACCGGTATTTTATGCAATTAACCTGTTTTTAGAGAAATTACGGTTTTTGTAATTATGAATAGATTACTAATTAAAGAATAATAAATCTTAGAGTCGTGGTTTAGGTACCTAAATAAATACATTTTACAAAGGTTACAAATTAAATGGTTAGTTGACTCTACAAATAATATTTAATGCGAATTAAATAATTTCGTCTAACCAAGTTATAATCACTATAAATTTATTATTTATTGATATAATTAGTAATACGACAAAAAAATAAATACGTACCAAAGTACAAAGCGAAAAGTAAAAAAAATATGACCCAGTCATGTCATGTGACTCGTTCGGTAATCGTTATTTACATAACGACAACAAACAGGTATGGGTTCAACGCCCGGCATTGGCAGTCGAGTATGTTGCCAAACAACCGTACGTTCAGAGCGCAAGTTGTGGTTCTGAGTAAAGAGTCAAAACAGCCACCAAAAGATTTCTTGGACATCGTTTTCAGTTGGATGAGGAATTCTCGGGTAGCACTATTCTTGAGCACATCAGGATATCCTGCAACAAAATGATTTAAGAAAACCTTAACGTAAACCAACGAGTGCAAATTATGAAACTCAATTTATTTTCCTTTTTGATGCAAGCAACACCTGCAATAGTCCAAAGACCTTCCCTTCTCTACCTTCCTTTAGAATCCTCCACAGTCTCCACTTTCTTATGTTTTTTTTTTATCGGATTTCCTGCTCTACTGTCTAAATCACAGGGCTTTTTACTTTCTCTAAAATGGTAAATACTTACTACTTAATTATGTAGGTAGGTGGTTAGGTACATATTTGTTTATCTCCTCTCGAATTCTAGACAAAATAAAAAATAAATACTTTTACATAATAGTACCTACTTAACCTACTGATGAAATAAGCACCTCATTGCGTAATAAGTATTCATAAATTTTTACGCTGAAAAACAAACAATTCTTTTATTTAAGTGGATGTTTATTTACCGTTTTACTTGTAATCCTGATAGATACCTCTATCAGGATGTAAATGTAAAAAGTAAATGTAATAAAATACCCATGTAAATGCTAATACAAAATAAAAATAAATAAGCTAGATGTAAGTAGATTTACTTACTTACCTACGTATTTCATTTTAATTAGACTTATGTCATAGGTATGTAAAACCGTACTTTTAAATCATTATGGTCTCTATCCGTCCTCGATTTAGCGTTATGTCTAGACTAGGCATTAACCTTATTAAAGGAACCTACACTTACCAACTTATGATTTGTGCCAAGTAGTATCGATTGACCGAGCCTTGTGTACTCGATACGCACATAAATCAGAAAGATTTGTGTACTTTGCACTTTGCCTTCGGGTGTGGTTATGTCACCAAATATTTATCAATATCAAAATGGCTTGGGTAAATCTACTTATTTACGAGAAAAAACAATGCATGCATGCTTATCTACATAATCCGTTTGATATTGATCGTTAGCCGTTGTCTGTTGCACTTTGCACTGCTTAAATAAGTAACGAAGCAATGGATTATGGATTTCCTTCAAAATCCATTGGATTGTGATTAAATAAGTAACTGTGTTAATTTATTTATTATTTAGGATCTCCAACAAAAGATATATCTACACAGTAGGTACAGTACAGTACAATACAATCAATTATAGGATAGGGCAACATGGTATATGTGTAAGTAAGTGTACCTACTCCTTTTCATAAAGAAGACTATAACAGCAATAATTACGCAATTGGGGTGCAGTAAGGGATATTATTTAACGTTCGTAAGTAGGTATAGCTTTTCCACTCAGAAATGACGCGCCCCACTACTAGCTTTACTTAAATCTCCTGTAAGATATGCCTTCTCTAATTAGGTAGTCAAACCTTCCTGTTTTGTGTCCTGTTGTAAGTCAGATGAATATCACACTAACGTTAATTGTAAATTGTAAGTACCTAAAATAAATATCACACCAAAGGTAAATAATACCTAGTGTGTACCTCGGCGACAGAGCTCTGCTCTGGTGAAAATAGAGAATTATGCTCATTTAATAGTACTTAATAATTATACGCTGCCATGATAGTAGTTACTTACTAATTCCATGCTGCCATGTCATTATTCTAAGGTAGCCATCTTGTTCTAAACTTTGGGCGACCAAGCTCTGCTCGGGTGAGAATACGGATATATGAGACCTAACTAGATCGTTTTTTCACCCCCATAAACCCCCATAATGCAACTTTCATCGAAATCGTTAGAGCCGTTTTCGAGAACGTGCTAACAAATATATATTACAATTTTAAAAATATCGCTCGTTTATTAGTAGTTATAGGATTACCACCATCTGCTCAATGGTTGTCTTCAGTTGTAATAATTCATTTGTCGTTCTCGAAGACACTCTGTGCTAGAAATAAATCTGTCTAGACAGTTCCAAGTCGAGACTAAACAAGAAACACAACTACACGAACAGTCATATTATAAAATGGCAATTAATTGAAGCCATGCAAAAGAATCCTTATAAAAATAATTGTCGATTGATTTGTTTCTTCTCTGAAACAATCGGAAGCCTGAACAATGCTGAAACGTTTGTCATACAAAAACCTACCTATAATGTATAGGTACCATACATACTCGAACTGCAACCGACTTCATTTTATTTCTATGCAGAGTTTTTAAACCTGTCAAGAGTTTTGTATGTGTTTTACTAGACCGAATAAAATCTTACGATTCCATGGTCAGGCAAGGTGTTACTGGGCTATTCTATCCCAGAATAGCCCGGAGTCAGGATTTGTGGCCGGTTGATGTCGATAGGCTCGACCCTTTACATGGGACTTAAACATAACACTATACAAGGGGAGTGGACTAAACAATACAGCTCCGCCTACCTCCTGTACGGTGGCCTCAGGCGTGATGTTGAGACATGAGTTAGACTATAGTTAACAAAGTTTTAAGTTATCGAAGTCAAGAGATAAGTCTGCACAGTCAGCCAACCGTTAGATCTAGATTCTAGACATGCTTCTAACTATTAGCAATAGTGTTTCGATGCATATCTCAGCTTGGTCTTATTGTCTGATAAAATGAATAGGATAACGCGTTTGAAAGTGGCAGGTACGTAGTTGTGACGCCATGCCATGCTTAGATAATTTTCTGTAAGTATCCATAGGAGATTGTCTAACAACCGGTCTCATTGTGTTGAACTGTTGATTCAACATAATGGCAAGCCAAGATGATAAGTGACATATGAGTATGAGTGAGTATTAAGTCCGCCTCTGTACATTTCTGTGCTTGAAGTATTAAATAAATAAATATGAATCATACATTGATCATTAATTTCTGCAGTAACGCCGCCAGGGCAGTAACCGAGCAGTTGCGTTGAAATCGATTTTTATGGTGTGGGGTTTGATGCGGCGGAGGGATGGTGGTCTTGTGGTGAAGAAAGTTTTAAGTTTAAATTGGGATGGACACCTCTAAGAGAAGGTGGAGACCAAAGAAACGATGGATGGATTATGTCAATCAATCTGCGTAGCCTTTTCCCAACTATGTTGGGGTTGGCTTCCAGTCTAACTAGATGCAGCTGAATACCAGTATTTTACATGGAGCGACTGCTTATCTGACTGGTTGTCAGACTTTCTGACTTCTGACGACCCGTAACGACTGTTAAAGACCCACGAATGACAGTCGGGACATGCTTTCCGAGGCACGGAGGAGTCTCGATATGTAAAGATGGTCAGTCATCCACGGGCCAACACCGGCAATAATAGCTTGACCTGATGGATCGACCCGTACGGCTGTTATTACTTAGCCACGAGCTTCTGTTATTGCTTAGCCATGGATGGAAAGAATGAAAACTGTGACGATGGGTGTTGAGATGTAAGGAGAAGAAAATGCTGCGCCGTCCCCAGGAAAATCGCGATAAGCGCAGGAGCACGTTGATTATTGCAATTGATGTCGAATTAGGGAAACGAAAATTGTAAACAAACTGTGAAGTCCAACTCTGATAAAAGCTGGGAACAAGCCAAAACAAAACTGAGCTTTACTACCACACCACCATACGTAGATAGGTTCCTATTCCATCTAGATTTACGAGCGTCTGTCTATATTTAAAGCTCAGTATCCGGTTAGACTGGAAGCAGACCACAACTAAGTTGAGGAAAGGCTGGGCAGATTAATTTTGACTATGTTTTAAAAGTGATCTCAGAGCTACAGAATCTCTGAAATAATGTCCAAACACTAGCACAAACTGCAGTAATAACACCGTTTAATTACTTTTTGTTTTATCTTGCCATGCCAAGTTGACTAATTGGACTTAACCATTACCTTTTTTGCTTGATCTCTCCAAAATAAAAAGAATTTAAGCAGCCAGAGTGGAATCGTATCAAATTGACCGGTTTCTGCCATTTGGTATTTCTTTTATATAATCTCAGTCTTACGCCTTGAATTTTTATGGTTTCGCTTCAAGTAGGTATTTGTTACATTTTTGATGGCATGAAGCTTAAGAGGGCGTACAACGGTACACTAGCGCGGAGCGCCACTCCTTTAAAAAGACACGATATAACAAAATTCGATCTAAAGAAAAGCGGCCACATTCCTCTAGATCGTATTTTGTTGCTTCGTGTCTCAATATGAAACTTTACAAAAGGTATTAGCAAATTCTAGACGCACTTACCGAGGGTCTTTATTCAAAATTTCCTTCTCAGTCACGAGATAATATTTTGCGCTAGTGTAGTGTGGCGCTAGTGTACCGTTGTACGCCCTCTTAAGCTATAACAGTTTATAAAGAACCGTATCTATCCGAAATAACTTACAAAATAATTAAAATTTGGAAGCCCCAAAAGCCAAAACCGAGCGATCGAGCGTACTCATTATGTGCCATAGTGCTGCTTTTCCGTTTCGTCTGGGACATCCAGCAGTTCATGTAATTGCACTCATGGAATGAATGTTGCATGACGGCTGAGTGACTAACTCAGCCGTCTTTTGATAAGCCAGTCGCTGCGTCACAAAATTATGACATAATTAAGTACTTATGCACTTACGATCAAGTCGCCCGATTTCATTTTAAGTATCCATAAATCGTAAGTAAGTTTTATAGCAGAATGTATCTTATACTTATTGATATTATATCAGCCTTTATCCTCCTGAGATCTTAAAGAAAGGAACTCTATCAGTACACAATCAGAGCAATGTCCCTAATGTCCGGGACTTGACCGGATCGTGGCCCAAAGTTGGAACGGTGGTATTAGAAAAACTGACAGTTGTGAACGAGTTAAAATAAACGAACAGATTTTTTAAGCCCCTGGTTACATGTTTCACTCATGTAGGTCCTTACCCTTAATAATCATTGCTGACCCCACTGCAAATAATGTTTGCCATTTTATCATCTGACGTAACGTTAACTTTGAACATACTATAATTACTAGGTACATATTTTTTCATCTTTGGAAATTTCAAACTGAGTAACTATAACAGTATAGGTTAAGAAGCCTTAAGTATATGGACTTTGACGCACCAAAATATTACGTAGTTATACATAATCCATACACGGCCATAATCAAATAATAGGTTTCTCACTTGTCTCTCATCGTTTATTTACATAATTATGCGCAAATACAAAAACATAGACGTCTGCTAGCTATATACGTAGCGAACCGCCATTGATATGTAAAACCTATTTGGTTACCGTATACACCGGTTAGTTCCGAATTTTAGCGCCACTCTAGTGACAGATGTCAAAATAAAAAGAAATAAGCGCCAAAAGCCAAAGCTGGCCAAAACCTTGAACCATTTGAACTGAAGTTCAAGAACCTTTGTAAAATGAACGTCAGACGGTACATTTGCGCTGCAAAATAAAAGAAAAACATTAATTTAGGTACTTCATCTAATTACCGTAGATCTTCTAGACAAATAGCTCATTAAAATTAAATTAACTTTGTTGTTAGACTTATTCCTATTTCATATTCATTTGTAGATCTGTGACAGACGTTATGAGTAGTCAGAAGCCAAAATCAAACCCGGCTTACCATAGATTTACTTAGTATACAATTTATATACTAAGTACTATAAATATTACCGATTAAGTACCTGGCCTGGGCTGTGGGTTGTGCTTGTATCACTCCATGTAAGATACTCGTATTCTGTTGCATCCGGTTAGACTGGAAGCTGATGGCCCCAACATAGTTGGGAAAAGGCGTAGCAGATGATGTGATGACATTACTTATTCTGGATTATTGGTAGAGGTCGATAGGTACGGGTAGAAAAAGTTTTTTTATAAAACCACTTTACCACGCTTTGATTTTTTGTCTGATTTTATAATAGAAGTCTTGCTTATCCTATTGAAGCAATATTCAACACTTAACTAAATGTCGAAGTTGTTATTATAGTAAAATAAAAGTCATAGTGAAGGCCATTTTTTCTTTTGCCAATAAGCGTAAACAGCTCAATTTCCATTAGCCAACGTTGTTTTGCTCAACGCATTCAGTCCATTATTGTGCACTATGTGTAATGTAATGGTCGTGCTTCATTCTATACTTGGGATCTGCTATGTCCTGTGGCCATGGTCAACGACTAGTTATGGCTGTACTGTAATCAGCACGACCAATACGACCATAGTGGCCTTTTTGTTTTCCACTTGTCTTTATTATAGTTTTGAACACGACGGGAACTTCGTCCCATTCCCCTTATTTCAAAAGTTTTAGCTTAGGTATCCTAATAGGAACATGTTACGGATAAAGACGGATGTGGAAATAAACGTATTATTAGCCGGAAAAACTTGAGTTTATTTTTAGGAGAGGCGACTTAATGTGCTTTTCCGATAAAATAATCTTTTATGGAAAAAAAAAAATTACCATGAGCGAGAGGCTCATGTTAATTTCTTTCATCTCGGTTTATTTTCCCATCTATCCTTAGCCGTGACATACATATTACTCGTGTCAGTTATCTAAACAAAAATATTGCAATATGTTTGCTTTTTGCAAAAATTATGATATGTTTTGGGCAAAACTTTTACTTTCTTTTTAACTCACTATAAAAAATTACTACACTTGCGTGTCAAGGAAACAATCATATGTTTTAATATACTTGATGGCTTTAATAATTTCCAAGGCTATTCAAAAGATTGCATAAAAACCGCCCAGTTGAGTAGAGGACCGAGTATAGTCCCCTGCGGCACTCTTTATACAAACATCGCATGCACCAACCAATCACGTACATGGCTCCAGCTGCACTAGTGCATGATTAGCCTAAGCAAATACGTCAGTGTAGCGCCAACAAGTCCTGCAGTCACGATAAGGTCGAAGATCGCAACTGCATTATAATTCAAGTTGCTATGTAATAGGTATCGTGATTGATAACCTCTTTCACTCATTGACTTTTACATTTCAACAAATATTACACGAGTCACTATTTATATTATTTGTTAAAATGATTCGTACGTTCCTTAAATGTCACTGTCAAATTGCCTGCAACTTACAACATAGGCACACTATCTACACAACAGATCTCTTTATGGAAAAATGTTTAAATCATGTTGGCATTTAAACTTAGCTAAATAAATTATAATTGCTCTTCAATTATCGCCATGATCGTAAAAAAATTCAGTGCCCGAAGTTTTTTGCCGTTCACTTATCGCATCTATGTGGAATTCGATAAGTTCATACATCTTAGCATTACTATCTAGGTGTTTGTTTATTTCTCTATCTTTTTTTTTTTATTGCTATCTACACAACTGGGTATTATCTGCATCAATTGATATAAAGCTTATAGTAAAATAATTATTAATTAGATTATGCAGATCACCTATCTTGTTTATTACCTTTCACTTACTACTTACCTTTATCGTAAGGATTACGTCATCATCAGTCAACTACCATATGTGCTATAACGACGTATTTTGGGATACTTACTTCACCTCAATATTTAGAGAAATTCTTAATTAATGTTATACTCCAATTATTATAACATTAGACAAATAACAACATTTATTGTGTAATATTGTTGAAATTACTGTGTTTTAAATTTATTTTTCAAATGTAAATGGTAAATAGATTATTTTGCTTTGTATTTACCAACGGAGCTTACTATAAGTCTATATCGAAATAACGAAAGGGTTATATCCGTTATTTGCCTAATGTTATAATAAATGGAGTATAGTTAACGTGACCATACGTCCCGCTTTGTGCGGGACAGTCCCACTTTTAAGCTATGCGTCCCGCTGTACCCAAGATACGTAAAAATGTCCCACTTTGACAAAACCAAATTATAGGAGCATGCAAGCGTTGTCACCCGGTTGAATTGAGAATATTTACTGAAAATCGTTGACAAGTAATCGCAACAATACCAATTTTTTATAATTGAGTACGTTTTATGTCTACCTGGCAGTACCTACCGCTGTAGTCGAGTGTCACTTAAGAATAAAATATGAATTATAACACAAGTAGGAGTTCCAGTGTTAAAAGCCATTTTGAGGACAATGACAAAGGTTAAAACATTTATTTTTAAATCAATAATAACTCATTTAAGGGTGTCCCGCTTTGACGGAACAAATAAATGGTCACGTTAAGTATAGTGCCAAATCAGAAATAAATCATTACGAGGAAGCGCTTCTAACTTGAGGACAATGTCTATTGCAATTAAATATGACCTATCTTCTTGTATTCTATAGATATATAGATAAATTTGGTAAAACTGGTAAAATATTTTTTCAACTTCTTTTTTACGAAGTTTGAATACTTACTTACTTAATGCCTTATTCCTAAAATTACATAAATGAGAAAACCCTATCGACAAGTACCAGAGTACAAGATCAACTTGTTTATAATAAAATAAAATAAACTTAACAGAACGTTATCCAAAGGTGATTTGCACATCGCAATGTCATTCAGGGCGTTTCGGTCATTTGAGACGCCAATAGACGGAACGTTGTAAGCAATAGGTTGACTTAATTATTGCAGATTTTGAAGTATTATCTTTTACTCGTATGGTGTAATTTTGTTTGAAATCATTTAAAAAAATCTGCGAGTAATTCAATTTCATACGGACTGTATATGATTGCTTAGGATCCTATCTATATCTTCTGGTGTAGAAGATATAAGATATCTACCAGCCATGGAACCGTAAAGAATTATATTTCATGAATGCAATGTTCAACGAGGAGACGACAATCAATGACCCAGTTTTATCGTCACCGGATGCCCTATCCAAGACCAAGCGATGCCTTTCTGCATACTAAACCTAAAAACTGTGTGATGCAAATGATGAGATAGATTATAACTTTAAGATTTAAATTTGTAGATACTTATTATGTCAGATAAGACATGTGACGCAGAATAATCTAGTTATTTAAATAAGCAACACATTTTCTTAAACCATTACGACTAATCCGTTTCATTTTGACAGTTCAACAACATTCATTGCGATAATTACGTTGTTGAGCAGATTTTTTTTTCCAAGTTATGAAGCAATGGATTAGCAATCTGTTTCAAAATGATTCAGATTCTGATTGATCGTGTATTACGCAATTAGGTTAGAGGAGAGTAAAATGTAGAACGGTCTACTATAAATAAAATAAAATCTATTTTATTTTGACAGTATACTATACCTACTGTCCGCTTTTTTTTTTTTTTTTAGGTTGGGAAATCATCGAATGACTCCTCCCGCTCTGGGCGGACCGAGAGGGTGTGTCAGACTTTTACTGACTAAAACCCACCCGTGTTCCTTCCGTTGCCTGTGTGCCGGGGCCGCGATATCCCATTCGGACAAAGCAGAGCAAGTTTTAAGTTGAAATTTAGTAGCAGACACTCCAGTGTAACCGTATTATTATTCGGTTTTAAAACTCCTATTGTCCGCTTTGGGCTTTAATAAAAAAAAAAATTATAGAACATTTCGCAGAAGAGTCGTTGTGGGGTCAAGAAAAAAACAAAACTAGGACACGATTTTGACCAAGGCCAGGATAACTAAAAACAAAAATGTATACAACTGGTTCTATGGCACGCTTATGGGTGCTCTACATATTTTATTCTAATGTTAACATTGTACCTACGTAAATACGAGTAGATGCATCACGTATACGCGTATCAGTATTTTGTAGCGTTTAAAGCCAATTAACTCTTGTTGAACAAGTTGACATTGCTGTATGCAGTACAATGTTTATGGAACAGCAATGATATTAATATGCTTATGTACATTTGCGTCGCCTCGCCAAGCTGTCTACGAAAAGTGGACCATCCAATATCTTTTTAGAGTAATCTAAGAAGCGATTACGGCCTGGGTCGTGGTTTGTCGATGTCATTTAAATAATTGGCCTATAGAAAATGACAAAGCATTTTGACATAAATGACATACATTTTAGGCTGAATGACGATGCCTGAGCCCGATGACTCGTAAAATCTAATTGGCTTTTAATTTGTTCCAGATTTGAAACCGAAACACGCCGAAGGCACGACTCGAAACGAAATTTAAAAAAATCTAGTCATAAAGTAAATTCACTTTTTTTTTTTACAAAATATTAAAAATGAGATAAACCGCTGTGTTATTAAGATTTGTACTTATTTTATTCGGTAGAAAGTTTTGTTAAGTGTAAATATGCAGATTCTAAAAGCACGTTTCGCTCTAAGAGCGACTGCTTCACAGTTTCAAGCATGGAGTGCTGCGAAAGGAAGGACTGCTTCTTCGGTAAGTTCTACTTCATTTTACTTTCCATTTTACTCAACAATTACCTTCTGGCTATTGAATTTCTTATCTCTGCAGTGTGTGGGCAAAAGAAGACCCATTTATACTATCTTTTATCAACTTGCAATATTTGTATGTTAGTTAGTTATTTTGTTTTGGCCGAACCACTTCCTCTTATCCTACGGTGTTGACATTTTACAGGTTTGTTCAGTTCCGAAGACAATCCATTTTTATGATAAGCATGACGTGATTGGCTCCGACGATGGACCAACCGCGAGCTACGAATACTTACTACTAGAATCTAATAGCTAGTTTACTATGGGGGGATTACGGAAGTGCGATTTGGTTGGACTTTAAATATTTCATCTTTTCTCTTAATATCTAGAGGGGAGCAATGCTTGAGTTCTTGAATACGTCTCTTAAAACCTGATGTTGGTTGAGTAGTTAGACAGGCAAATGATCAATCAATCAAATCATTTATTTTACAGATCATAAAATCCATTTTGTTAGTAATTACATTCACATCTTAAACACTAGTGTTAGTACATATATTTGGCAAATTTTGGTAATAATGACTAAAAGTTTCGAAATAATCCTTACTAATATTATAAATCCGAAAGTGAGTTTGTTTGTTTGTTACGCTTTCACGCTAAAACGGCTGAACTGATTTGGATGAAATTTGGCACATGGGTAGACCATGACCTGGAGAAGGACATAGGCTACTTTTCATCCTGCTATCTAAATACGCAACACGTTTTGACTAGAATTGCTTTCAAAAGTTGTAAATTGAAAGCAATTCTAGTCAAACGAAACCAATTTGACTCAATTGCAAATCGAAAATGTGTTGCGTAATTAGATAGCTGGATCGCAGACGAAGTCGCGGGCAACAGCCGGTTAGTAATAATGTCAAAATCATTCATAATACTGTAATACAATAAATATGCAATAGTTAAATAAGCATTATTTTAAGGCACGATTTGAAGGTAATACTTGTGTCCTGGTCCAGTGCCTGAGTATAAGACCTTCCGCCCTATCAGCCACATTTGCCACACTAGACGGAAATTTGCTGGGACTGCCGCGCATCCGCCGCATCAGGGAGACGACACGCTTTCGCATGATTTTATGTATCGGCTGATTTAGGTAATTGGTTCCGATCGGTTTATCATCGAGACAAGAAATAATTATAAAGGGACCGTGGCCCTTAAAAGCAATAATATTCATGTCTTCAGTCAGATCCGTCTATTAATTAGTTTATCCCACACGCATCTATTTAATTAAAATAACGTTTCTAAATGATATATTTATTTTTGTGCGTCTAGCACGAGCCTTATCAAAGTTCAAACAATCGTAAATAATAAAAATGTACCACGAAAAGACGCTTGCGCAATAAATATTTACGTGGGTATATAAACAGATAGATACGGTATTATCAAACTCACTTATAAACTACTTACTAAAATGAATGAAAATGTCCTATAGTTAGGTATGTCATTACAATGGCGGTAAAGACGTTTTATCTAAATGCATCAACAATAAAATTGACGGTGCAATGTCCAACACTCTTAATAGCCCCAAGATTGGACAATGAGAATTCCACTCCTGAAAATGGCCCCCCGATATAATTATTTGGCACTGACCCCGGGTAAAGCCTGATTTACACGGTGCGGTTGCCTTTGGCAAAACTACCATAAGTTGAAGCCACAATAAAAGTTGCACAGTCTAAGGGCCATCACACGAACCACAACCACACACGAAGACGGGCGGTAATTTGAATAAAAATTAATAGTCTATGCCTTTGGCAAAACTACCATAAGTTGAAGCCACAATAAAAGTTGCACAGTCTAAGGGCCATCACACGAACCACAACCACACACGTAGACGGGTGCTAATTTGAATAAAAATTAATAGTCTATGCCTTTGGCAAAACTACCATAACTTGAAGCCACAATAAAAGTTGCACAGTCTAAGGGCCATCACACGAACCACAACCACCCACGTAGACGGGCGCTAATTTGAATAAAAATTAATAGTCACACGGACCACATTTTACCGTCAAACACAACCGTGTGACCGATACCAACCATATCAAGGCGACGTCGCAGCAATCACAACGTTGCGTCGCCACGGCGACACTGTCACAGCCAGAGTCGACCTGTCTGCAAACAGTATCCACAACGTAACCCCATCGCAACTTTTTGCAAATAGCTGCAGACTGCAGAGACACTATTCACAAGTAACCACTGCTTGCCCACATTTTATCGCTGCGATGTGGTGTGGTTGTTGTAATCGTGAACGGGCCCTAAACAGTGTCAAGACGTCGCAAGTCATTTGTTTTTTTTTATTTTATGGTTTCACGTCATCACAGGCAGGAAACTTGCATCGTTTATTATGCGACGATGGCAAGCAAAATATTATATGAGGTTCTCTTGTTAAACGTTATTTAACTCACAATATGAGTTGTATGACATGACATGACATGCAGAAAACTATCAGTCATCATCACTATTATTTTGATGTTTAATCCTATCTCTAGTCGGGTAATCTTTTATTCTGGGTGTGTGATGTGTCTGTCCAGCCTTTGTCCTTTGATATTAAGTTGATTAGATTCCGCTGTTGTTTGTGTCAATATTAATACACACTTCTGTTATCTTATCGAGAAAATTACATGGCTTACCCATTATCATATTCATCGTATTAGTTGTACTTAAGTAAGTATGAAGAAGGGATTTGCAGTTGTGTTCGTTTGTTTCGGAAACGTTCCCAACATTTTCTGACCCATCAGAGTGATCTCACTCGAGAACCGTCAGAGAGAAAAGAATAGGGATGATGACAATTTTTTTAGTCCGTCATGGAGATTATTAAAAAATATTGGCCACGTATTTTTTCTTTTTTTACGTAATCTAAAGATTACGGCGACACATTGAGTTAAAATGTGCCATGACGTCACTAGTATGTAGATATTATACCTACTTGTGACGTAGCGACCCCCACTCCCCAACTTAAAATGCGTTTTATCTAAGTATTTTGTTATTAATATGATAAAGCAAAAAATACGTGTCTAATATTTTTTTATTATCTGTCTGACGGACTGATTAGAACTTCTTTTTTTTACCCAGGCATCACCCCTATTGCCGCCAGTAACATCTAGAGACGGCAATAGGTACTAATAAAATTTATGGTGACGAAAGTGCGTTGAGCCCACAACTCACGCGTCTCGGAGCGCCTTCAGCCCTTCAACAAAACTGACAGTTTATATATTAAGTAACTGTGTAAATGTCGCTTGGTTTGTATGAAATTGTATGTAAAGTGTTGACAATGCCGCGTCTAACAACGACCACCGAAGCGTCTCCGTGTTTTGTATGTACACACGGCTACACATCAAGCTATACATTTCCAGTTTATGCTGATCTCGCATTGTAAAGGATTTCCGTACATTGCTTGGTCAGCTTATACTGGAAATGTATAGCTTGATGTGTAGCCGTGTGTACTACTCGTACCAAACGCAACTGATAGTTCTCTTCTCTTTTCTAAAACTATTCTGTTTACTCCTATTCTTGTAGGTAGCTGCTTTAGTTTTTCATAACTTCTCGATCTCACACACTAGATGATTGAATATCAGAGTGAATTGAGGAAAAAATTATCAATACCTAGGTCATGTTTGCTTATAGGGAAGATTCAATATTATAGGTACTTACGTACATAGTTATAAAACTAAAATAACATTGACAGGGAGGAACGTAATTACACATACCATTACGAACTCTGAAAAAGATTATCAATTTCAATGTCCAGTGTGTGCACACATCACGTATTAAATCTTTTTTAAGAGTACGCTAGTCGGTCATTCTTCCATACAAATGTAGTATGGTGATTACTCGTCTGTTTGATGGTGTACGTGTACAAAACCCAAAATAAAATCAATTTGTCTTGTGCCTGCCCATCTAGCCCTGTATGGAAGCACAATTGGAAAAAAGATATTGCTTTGGAAGTTATGAGCGTCGAAACTTCCATATTTCAACACTAATTTTAACTCGTCTTTGGGCGTAAATTAATAACGTATATATATAGTAAGAAAATTGCAAAATAGAAACCGAACAGGGATAGATAATTTAATCAATATGTAGTTCAAATAATTTTATTTTGAGTAAATACATTGAGTAGTTTTTTCACAATCTATACGCCCAAAGGTCTGTTCATGAAATTTTACGCGCTCGCTTTCGTTATAAATCATTGTCTATAATAATAATCATTGTAAATAAATAAAAACTAGATAAATAAATACTAAATAAATAAATTAATAATTTGCCTGCATATTAGTTACGCCCAGTAACGACTTCGAGCCGTCGACTAGATACGCGCCTGCGTGTGTAGTGTACTATTCCAAATTCCGTCTCATAGTAGATATAGTACATGGTACTGAGTATCGTGTTACCCAATAATTAGGTTGTGGAGGTCAGATAGGCAGCTCGAAGCAAAATACTGGTATTCAGCTGCATCCGGTTAGACTGGAAGCCCACCCCAACATATTTAACTAGAAAAATGCTAGGTAGATTGTTGTTTGTCTATCTTCGGTTTGTTATGTAATGTAAGCCAGGCTTAATTGACCGAATAAGCATGATGATATAGTATCAACATGTCAACAGATAATGATATCTAAAGGAAACAAATAAAAACATCCTGATTTTGGCACCAACAAAACTTATTGTGCATTATGTAGTTTCTGCCTACTCCCGTTGAAAAAGGCGTGAGTATATGTATGTGTGTGTGTATTCTGCAGAGTGGCAAAAATAAACCTCCAAATGTGAATTGCTTAGATATAAGAAAATGGGTAGTCCAAACGAATGATGAATGGATTGCGAAAGATGATTATGCTAAAAAGGGGGTGAAGATTGAGATAGCTGCTGATCGAGATGTCTGGAAGAAATCATGCAGCACCGACCCAAAGAAAGGATAAGCGCAGACGAATGATGATATTATAAGAAAGACAAAATATTGGACCTATCCATTAAAAAGCTCATCCATGTGCAGTGGACGATAACGAGCTGGCATAAAGGTGATGTCTTCAATTACCATAAATGTAATGAAATGAATATTTCATCTAGTTAAGTAATTTCATATAATGATGAGAATCTCATCTAAATTCCATCAGATTAAACCGTTACAAAATCAGCTCTTAACTTTAATGAAAATATAGATAGAATATACGTTTTATCTACGTGCACCAACTGTAGATAACTAGATAAAACTATCTTATCATAATCGTAATATTAGATGTGCCAATCTTACTCTGCAAATTCTTGTTTAGTGCAGTAATCTCAAGAATTATTGTACCAATACTGATGAAATTGTGGTTTTGCCACTCCTCAAAATTGTGACAGCGTGTATTTTTAATGCAACATTACTCTTCTCATTGCCTACTTGCCATTTGCTTGTTCTATAAACATGATTGATTTCATTGCATGCTGCTTGATCAATGATACATGTCACGTTTCGTACTTAGCTAATCCTGCTTAATCATGTATGTATATTCATTATTTACCTTGGGCCGTTAAACTTTATCCATTGTTTTACCTTTGTGGGTTTGACTATCATATTCTATTAGACCATATGTGTACCTTAGCGTATTGTGGAACAGGATACTTGTGGTTCTTGCTTTGCCATCTTTTTTGCAACATCTACCTTGGTTAATTTACTTCTTCTTTTCGTGTGACTGTGTCAGAGTTTTAAAGCCACCCATGGGCCTCTGACTTGGCTTCACGGCATGCCATCGAGAAATATCTCTCAGGCATCGGGGTTTCCTCACAATGTTTTCCCCTTCACCGTTTTTTAATCAAGTGATAATTATTATAATACGCACATGGATCCGAAAAGTCAGAGGTGCGTGAATTGGATTCGAATTAGAGATCTATGACTTGGCAGTCCGACGGTCACACCACTAGGCTCTGCTATAATTGTACTGATGAAAATTTACTGATGTTCCTCCAGTGAAATAGAAACAATTGGTATCATTTCATTAATTTCTCTGTTTAGACAATAATAATAAAATAAAAACGTTAGCGTTTTTATTTTATTATTATTGCTATCAATATCATAATACTTACTTAGGTAGCTATGAGCAGCTCCAACATATCTCTTTAATCGCATTCTCTGGGTACCTTATTTCCAAGTATTTTCATTTTTCTAATATCCGCCGTTTCCATGACTTAATGTTATTGCTTTACTTCCGCTTCTAGCGATAACTCAATGAGTAGTACTATTCACTTACATTTTTATCAACCAACCATGTTTGGAATTGGTAAAGTTTGGTTAAAGATGTTTGTTCTTTTGCCACTGCGTTCATGATAAACATTCGCTTGATCAGCTCCTGCTGAAGAACCAAATTCAATCATTAGCTCTTCGCCTAGACGCCTATGCTCTTTGTACTAACGTATATCACTTCAGCTCCTAGCAATAGTTCCATAGATACTTATGTACGTTGTTGTACAACAACACCTTTCATTCTTTTTCCTACAGTAGGCAAGTACTAATTCCACGACGGGCTGCCATGACAATCATTAACTGTTCACTAGCATTATCGTTATCTGCAGCAGTTGAGCGTAAAGTTTATGTGTTTATTGCACTTAATGTCTTTATCTAAAGTTATGCTAACGACCACAAAAATTTACAACACTCGTAAATGTCAAGATTTTGTTGTATTTGTATTTCGATAAGGATTTGTTTGTTTAACTGTTTTAGTTGATTATGTTTATGACGCATTGAGTTGGGAAAGAAGTATATTTTCAATCAATGATGTAGGAATTCTCATTATTGATGTAACTATTAGCGGCAGTTACGTTGCATCAGCTGTCCGTTTAAATATTGCACTTCGATCTCAACGTTATTTAAATGATAATGATATTGACTCAGCTTTTGTTGACATAATATGATAAGATTATTTATCAAAATTGAAAAGAGTGATTTTTAAAGTTCACATAACAACAATGTGTGTCAACACAGGCTGGATTCATTCTTTCTCATTGCTTTCTTACTTTCTTTTACGCAATTTTTTCCCCTTTTTGGTAAAAGTTTGCCTTTAAAAAATGTTGTTTATGCCTTCTATTCATCTTGCCACGACTTCCTACGATTCAATAGCCCGCTCTTGGCTATGATTCAGTATCTTAGATCTTCCCAACATAGATCTAGATTCCCAAAGTGTATTTTATAAACAAACCAACAAATCGACTTGACGTAGAACAAAGCATTGCTCGGTTAGCTCCAAAACATCCGTCGTTCAACCATAAAACATCTCTATATTTAGTGCCAGGATAAACAATCAACTATTCACTTCACAACTCCAGTTTGGTTGTCATCGATATCAGCTAATCGTCCATTTCTAAACAGACGCTATTACCTACCTATCCTTCTCAAAAATAGGGAGCGTGTACAATGAGAAAAACAAAGATGGCGGAATTCACCACCAGGTGGGTGACGTGGGAATAAAGAGTGGGTGCGAGCAGATGACAGGTCGCTGCTGTCTATTCTAGACAAACCTAATGCATTAGTCGATGATTCTGTATTTTTAGGAATATCTAACAGCCTCTTCCTGTCCAAGAACCGGAGACATGATCAATTTTAACCAATCATAATCCATATCAATGTTTCCGTATTCCAGGACGCGAAGAATGTGGAATACAAGCCAATCAGAAGCGTCCTGGTGGCCAACAGAGGAGAAATTGCCATCCGAGTGTTCCGAGCATGTACCGAGCTGGGCATCCGCTCCGTTGCTATCTACAGCGAACAGGACAAACTGCAGATGCACAGGTAAGGAAGGATCTAGCTTGATGAACCCATTATACGTCTATGGATGAACCTAATCGAATGAAAAAAAAGAATAAATAAACATGTGGTATACCTACGTACAGTCACGAGCGCTATTATAATATTACGATTTAAATCTTTGGTATCCACTTAGAAATTTTCTCATGGAATAACGACTTTATCTTTGAGATAAGACCTATTTCATATTAGTGTGGGTTCCAAAATACTATTATCGTAACAACTTAAAATTATAATCAACACAGTAGGAGCAAATCACTTTTAAAAGTTGCTAAGTGTATGCTTATTAGTGCTCGTGTTTTGCTCGACGTTGCTCTAACTACTGATTGACAGCTTGATTTGAATTATAGTTTAAATTATCAGCAGAAGAAGCCACTGTAGTAGACCTATACAGCCACGATACCTCTCTCTGAGCTACGCGAAGTTGAAAAGAAATAAATAAAAGTAAAAAATCTTGATAACACATCCTGAGGATAGAATATTAAATCAAGTGATTTGGTTATAAACAGAAATATTGTCGAATGAATAATACAATAGACATGGTACGTTGTGCCTGTGTGTATTTTTATTCACAGAATTATTAATTAATATGAGTAATTACTTCGTACTCGCGGTAGTGCTATGGTTACCACTAGCTTCACGGAATTTGCATCGAGTAAAATCCTGTTATTAAAATAATTAGAGCTTTATTATTTTATTAGGTATGTACCTACCTACAATTGTTTAAAAATAATATAATTTTTAGTAAAACAATTTTAATTGTATATGTTTATTACCTCTTAGCGTTGAATTTGTTTCACTCGAAAGTCCAAATACTTAGTGGTATTTTCGCGCGAACTTCGACCTTGTTGTGGTCTACTGGTCTCATCACCATAATTTGTAGGTACTTAAGTAGCTACCCTAAACTATGGCCTATAGCAACATAAGGACTGATTTTTAAACGTCAGATAACATTTAGCTGAGGAATAAAACCTCAGAGTAATAACTTACTCTGAGAATAAAACTGAGGCTTGACAGCTTTTGTGTAGAAAATATGTCAAACCGCCATATTTATTCTTCAGACAAAAGTTACCGGACGGTTGAAAAGTTGGCCCTACTATAATCAACTATAACGTTCCCACTGCTGCTCGCTTCGCATGACCACAATGGAAATGGTTGTCATGGTACGCGCACTGGGGTACAGGCCTTCTCTCTGCGGGAGAGAGCCGTAACAACGTTATCCACCACGCGGGCCCAGTGCGGGTTGGTGGTAGATGCGAAAAGTCGGCCCTAAATGTTATTAACTCACTCAAACAGTACATTAGTAGTCGTTCTAAGTCACCCATATATTAGTAGTATTCACGAAGTAACTTATATATTTATATACTTACAGACAAAAAGCCGACGAGTCATACATCGTTGGTAAAGGTCTACCGCCCGTAGAAGCGTACCTCAGCATTCCGGAGATCATCAGGGTAGCCAAGGAGAATGACGTTGATGCAGTTCATCCTGGTTATGGGTTGTTGTCTGAGAGGTAAGGGGTACTTCTTTATTTTTGGGCTATTAAAGTACCAGAAACCTACCTACACGCTGAAGATGCCGACTGATATCACGCCAGCGCAAAGCTGTATATCATTATCGCCTATTTTACCCTTTTCGTAAAACCCTCTAGAGTAATAATTTTAAAATTTAAAATCTCGCGGCCGTAATGGGCCACTCCATTTTTATTTTTTTTAAATCTGTGGTGTAAATTGAACCAGTTCTTTTATAAATAAGACCTATAAAAGTCAAAAGACCATTAAAACTTCATGATTCCTGCACCGTTTTCTGCAGAAGACATTCGGGAAAAAAATATTGTTTGTCAAGGTCAAGGTCAGAAATGATTTCAATATTGCTAGATAACATTAATATCCTATTATCAATTGCATTACAGGGCTGACTTCGCGCAAGCGATCCTCGATGCTGGTCTCCGGTTCATCGGACCCTCCCCGTCCGTGGTGCAGCAGATGGGTGACAAAGTCGCCGCCAGGAAAGCTGCCATCGATGCCAGTAAGTTCTTGTTTGATGATGTTGAAAGCCAGGCCTTTAGAAGAAACAATAGAAACCAATAAATAAAATGTAGTGTGGACCGCCACTTGACGCCAACTGATCAGGATAAAACGCGTCTCAACCGCGACAGACCGATTCCACGTAGATAGGAGCTTTTAGGCCATGGGAACCTTAACCTTTGACCTTAAAGTAGTAGGTACCATCGCGGACACTGGCGCCTGGCCTATTTGCCTAAGCAATAAGGTCGAAAAGTGGTCAGGCGCAAGTGTCCGCGATAGTACCTGTACCACGTGTACAGAGATACGGTATAACTCTCTAATACATGAAAAAAAAACTTGAATCTATGCGTGATCTAAATAAAATATTTTAATTTTGAATAACGCAATACACTTTGCTTTTTGATATCGCGTTTCCGACTGATAGTTTAAAAACCGCAACTTTTCCGGTAGTTAATGTAAACTCCATAATTTTTGTTTTCAGAGGTGCCAATCGTTCCTGGTACTGATGGCCCAGTTACCACAAAGGAAGAAGCTTTGGAGTTTTGCAAACAACATGGTCTTCCAGTCATATTCAAGGTACATTATTATTTACTAACTAGCTGCTGCCCGTGGCTTCGCCCACATGGACCCTAATGGCCTGCGCAGAGGTCAGAGGATTTTAAATTTATCAATTTAATATAGTCCTTATCCAATCGTGGTATATATTTCAAGCTCGGTGATCTACGGAAAACTGCGCTGCGATGCTCCAAGGTCGATCACCGAGCATTGAAATACATACCTTATTTCGATTGTTTAAGTATTAAAATCAATTGATAAATTTAATATCCTCTGCCTGCGTGTCTGTCTGTCTTCAGAAAAAGTAGCCTAAGTTACTCCTTAAAACATCAGCTGCCAGTGAAAGTCTCGTCAAAATCGGCCCAGCCATTTCGGAGATTAGGAACAACAGAAAGAAAAAAAAAAAAAAAAGTTTTTTTGCTGGTAGTACCGTAGATACTTTTATAATGCATTTAGTAAAAAGCTTCTTAAAGAGTCATACTCGTAAAGAACCCTGTAAGAAATTGACACGTGTTTCACCTCTCAACGAGGCATCCTCAGGATGACGATTGACCTGTTGCGAACCCGGACCCGACGTGTTGACACGTCAAGCGTCGAGAGCAGAGATTCTACATAGATTAACATAAATTCTACAATGTCATGACGTTTGATGAATGGGTGTGTCGCTGCTTTGATCTGATACTAATTGATTGATTAATTAGTTAGTCGTTAGGCAGAGGCACATATGTATTGTAATTATGACCGATAAGAAATGAATTATGCTTGTTCATGTTATTTACGGCTATTTTTGTGGGTAGCTAAAATATTTATAATTAATTGCAATTATAATACTGAATAAGATGTCGAAACCGTTGTAGGTGTAAAAAAAGCATTTAGAAAGTTTCCAAATACTTTTTTTTACATCTAAAACTAAATATTCGGTGTTACGTGGGCAACGTCGCCAATAGCTGTCAAATATTTCGCTGTTTTGATTAATTTGGCAATATGACTGTATCGAAATAAGTAACAAGGCTAACTAGTAAACTAAAATATTGATTATGAAATGCAATAATTATATTAATTATTGCATTTCATAATCAATATTTTAGTTTACTACAATAATTATATTAATTATTGCATTTCATAATCAATATTTTAGTTTACTAGTTAGCCTTGTTACTTATTTCGATACAGTCATATTGCCAAATTAATCAAAACAGCGAAATATTTGACAGCTATTGGCGACGTTGCCCACTTTCAGTATTATAAACGTTCTTAGCCCACGTTCGCACGGACGTACAAATATCGCGGCGGGGTTTTATCGCGCACTGGATTTTCAACTTTCGGTGTTGAGCCGAGCGTTGAGAATCCCGACGCACTCTAGCCCCAACGCGTTGAAAAAATACACTGTTGGATTTGGAACTCTCGCCGCTAAGCAGAGCGTTGAAAATCCAGTTCACGAATAAAAAATCGCCGCGATATTTTTTTGTCCGTGTGCACGTGGGCGTAGTCAGAACTCGTTTTGTAATGAGGCGGTATTCGTTCCTTGCAACAAAAAAAGATTTTTGGAAAATACTAATTATCATTAAAATTATAACAGAGGATATGACATGAAAATAATGATCTTGATTTACCTTCCAGGCTGCATTCGGTGGAGGCGGTCGAGGCATGCGCGTGGTGAAAGAGATGCACGAAGTGGAGTCCTCGTTCGAGCGAGCCTCGTCCGAGGCGCTGGGAGCCTTCGGCAACGGATCCATGTTCATTGAGAGGTTCATCGAAAGGCCAAGGCATATTGAAGTGCAGTTGTTGGGTAAGGATATACTTACTTACATTCAAGCTTATATTCCCGAAGATGAAACCAGAGGGTTTCCGGTTTTGGGCCGAAAAAAAAACCGTTATCAGTCGGACTCTTCTTTAAATTTCATCATCCTTCCAGGAGATGTTATTATTCATGAATATGAACAAAGTTTGCTACAGGACCATTTGAATTAATACGCGTGAGTAGAACGCCTTCTCTGGAAATGGTATTTGGTGCAGCCGGTCTATATTCTGTGTGTGAAAAGTTAGGTGAAGTGAGTTTAAAGTAAGCTGTCATTCCACCTGATGCTAGGGATTGTCACTATTGACAGCTCAGTTCACCTCAGTTTCGGTGACAGCTCACTTCAAGCTCACTTCACCTCAGTTTCGGTGACAGCTCACTTCAATCTCACTTCACCTCAGTTTCGGTGACAGCTCACTTCAAGCTCACTTCACCTCAGTTTCGGTGACAGCTCACTTCAAGCTCACTTCACCTTGGTTTCGGTGACAGCTCACTTCAAGCTCACTTCACCTCAGTTTTTACTGACAGCTCACGCGTGAAAACTGAGTTGAATTGAACTATCAGTAAAAACTGAGGTGAAGTGAGCTGTCAATGAAAACTGGGTTGAAGTTCAACCTAGTTTTCAGTGACAGCTCACTTCACCTCATTTTTCACTAACAGCAAACTTCACCTCAGTTGTCATGATGAGTTTTTTTACAGAAAAGATCGGCTGATGTAGTCCTTATTGACAATCACATAATGATAAAAATTGATGATTATTTTTTTACCTTCAGGTGACAAGGCTGGCAACGTAGTCCATCTATACGAGCGTGACTGCTCTGTACAGAGAAGACATCAGAAAGTAGTAGAAATTGCACCAGCACCCGGATTGGACCCTGAGGTACAGCGTAATAGATTTTCCATAAGACAGAAGATAGTTAGATAAATAGTAGTGGTCCTCGAAAAAGAGTTTGTTTGAGGAATAACAACCGTATAAGATCACCAATTCATCCATAATCATTTTATTTATTTATTTATTTATTTATTGTTAGGAGAACCAACAGCTATAATAAATGGATAACAGTTGTATATGAAACATACAGCCAATTACAGGTTCTCACGGGTAAAAACAGAATAAGTATTAGAAATCTTAGGATCACTAACAAGCACGAAAAAAAAAAAAAAAACAAAATATATAATTATATATATGTATAAGGTACAATAAGCACTATGTACTTTTAAAGAAGTCAGCATTATTTGCAGTTACAAATGCCTAGACTGTAATCACTTTCAACCTATCCCCCTCCCTATCCTTTTAGAGGATCCCTACCATGCCTAAAACTTTGTCGATCCTTGTAACCTAATGGTTTGCATAGCCCCGTTATTAAAACTACATAGTTAAACGGTGATCACTGCACTGGTGTTGTTCTCTAAAGCAGCTATTAACATCTTTATATGTACACCAGGCTCACAACAACCGAATTAAATATGGGCATGTATTTAAACGAGCGCCAAATAATCCCCATTTTGATGTCCTAAAATACTAGATGGAAAATTAACTGCGACCATCTTAAGGTCGCTGCATACTGGATGGCGTTAAGACAGGAACTTGGTGTTATGAATCGACTATAGTTTGACCGAGACCGCCTCTGGTATGTGCGCGGTGAGACGGGGGGCAGTGCAGGCCGCTCATTCGTCAACTCTCACGGCGTGTAGAGTCCCGCCCGCCGCTCATTGGTCAACGCTGCCCCCCCGCCTCGCCGCACATTCCTACGGCCCCGGTCAAACTATAGTACTACTACGCGAAACTAAATAACTACTCAGCTCTCCGGAGCGACCGGAGTGACTGTGCTGGAGGGCCGAGGCGCGCGCGGAGCGTGACGTGCTAAACATCGTCACCGATGATATTGTTTCTGTTCCTTGGGTGCCACGTCACCGTCCCGTCCGTGCACCCTTATGCTCTTTCGTATATTTTTTTTATGAAACGATGTCTCCAAATATTGTCGTCCTGTTCCGTTCGCGTTAAAACACGTTACGTATGCAACGACCTTTGGTGTATCACTCGCCGGCCGCTGCCGGGGCGACGTTCGCTCAGTCCACGCCGCGGTTGGTAAAGTTCTGTCCTAACCCATTTGGTCGGGGTGCCCTAGCTTAGTTACTGCAATAAACTTTGGGAAAAGGCCAGAAAGTTAAAAGAGTCACATTCAGTTTTTTGAGGATCAATTAAATATTTTCAGACAAGAAATAAAATGACAGACTGTGCTACGCACTTGGCTCGCTCCGTGGGCTATGAGAACGCGGGTACTGTGGAGTTCCTGCTCGATGATAAGGGCAACTTCTACTTCATTGAGGTCAACGCCAGGTATGTATTATGAAGTCTGGGCTTTGTGAACCTTCAAAAACACACCCCAGACACAAAGACTATTTTGTCGATAGTTATGGGTTCTTAAATAATGAATTGATCTATTGATTAAAATTTTAAACACATGTTTATGAATAGTCAAAAGAGCCATTATCAGTTTATCACGTCAGAAAAAATTGCTATAGTTTGACCGAGACCGCTTTAACGTGTTTTAGGTATTTTTGGCGGCGTTGACGATTGGGCGGCACGATGCCATGAGCGTTGACGAATGAGCGGCCTGCACTGCCCTCCCGTCTTGCCGCGCACATACCTAAGGCGCGGTACAGTGATCTCGGTCAAAGTATATAGCCATCAGTTTGACTATAGATCTTCTGTTCTTTTTCTATCGTATTTGCTAACTGCCAAGGATGCGCCGGACGATAACGTATAACGGCAAGAATGGAATGTTGAACGCGCCATACTGATCTCAAACCGATTATCGTGGCTTTCTGAAAATATCCCTTATCCATCAAAAAAATAAGATGGCCACTTTGTGAAAAATAAAAAAAATATTTTTGAATCATTTTGTCCCCAGGTTGCAAGTAGAACACACAATCACAGAAGAAGTAACAGGCATTGATTTAGTACAATCTCAGATCAGGGTAGCAGAAGGTATGACTTTACCTGAAATGGGACTGACTCAGGACAAGATAAGTGCTCAAGGATACGCCATACAGTGCCGTGTGACTACTGAGGATCCCGCTAACAACTTCCAACCTAGCACCGGAAGAATTGAAGTGTTTAGGTAAGTAATTTGAATGAGTGTAAAGCACTTTAAACTTTGTTTCCAGTCTGTTAAGATTTAGATTCGAATTTGAGTAGAAAATGTAGGTGTTACGGTGATTTTAACCTAGTGTCTTTAATGTTAAGGTTCTTATTAGAATGTTAGGAAAAATGTGGTGTGAAAGGTAAATTGAAACTTGTGTCTTGAAAGCAGTTTTTGAATACACGGAGATAATAATTTATATATTTAGATGAGGTGGACTTTATTTATATTGAAGTAAGGTTGAGTTTAGGTGAGTTGAACTTTGTGTCTTGTGGGTTAAAGTTCATATTTTAATGCAAGAAAAATAAGGTAAATTGGAGCTTGTGTCTTGTACGTTCGGTGTAAAGAAAACTTTTAGTGTGTAGGTAATTGGTAATTGAACGGCTGAACGTTAAGGGCCATAATTTGAATACACGGAAAGAATTGTGGAGTTTTGTGGCGACATCTATTTCGCCACATTCGAACTACGCATCAAAGACCTGATGTCACAGAACATCCTGACGTCACAGAAATCCTGCATCGCGTAATTAGAGTTTACCGCGCGATCAACGTATATACAAACTCCCGACTTCAACCATTGGGCAGTTGCCCGCCAGACACAACACCCGTCTGGTCGGAAGATCCTCCCTTTTCTATAGAGGATGAGTGAACTTTACACCCTGTTCCACATACCTCTAAATTGGTGACCCCGAGTATGAACGTCAACGCAGCCTTCGTGGAACTACTTCAACGTGACGTCATCATCATCATTACTCCCGCAAGCTTTCGTGAGGCGTTCAGAGTAGTGTTTAACTGTTTTAGTGAGATGTATATCGTGGCAATAGATATAGAAATATGTTGAACGTTAACTCTTTTCAATAAAGTACAATTTCCTCTCAGGTCTGGTGAGGGAATGGGTATCCGTCTGGATTCCGCTTCGACCTACGCTGGTGCCGTCATCTCTCCCTACTACGACTCGCTTCTTGTCAAGGCAAGTATTTTGAACACTGCGATCGACTTAAAAAAAGGATGAGGTTCTCAATTCAACCTCTCTATTCGAATTTCTACGCCTCATAGAAGGTAATCATTTAACGTCGGTTTAAGGGTGGATGAAAGGAATTTCTAAAAATATAATTTTAATGAAAAATCCTTTCGATTTCAATAATACCGAAACAAGGTAGTAGTCTATTCAAATTTTAAAGCCATAATCTGGGTTCTTCAGGTTGAGATTTAGGGCTGTTTTCATCAATGAAACTGAACGCGATATGGAGTATTGTACACTGACAGCTCTTGAACGTGTTTAGATGTGCTGAACGCGTTCTATTTCATTGTTAAATCCGCACTTATACAACGAACAGAGTTTACTCAAGCTAAGTACAGTAGCGGTTCATAATAAAACCTTAATCATATGCATTTAATGTGCATATTCCTATAAGCGACACGAATTTTACACGAAAATGAATTATTATAAATTATGTAATTATACGAATAATCATCATAGAGTGAAGCCAAAATTCGCTCTATAGATCTTAACTTTAATAAAGTATTATTTAAATAAATTCTAAAATATAATATTAATATATACTAATAATTCAAATATAATATTCGGTATAATATAATAATAAAGTATATTACAAAACAAGGCTTTTCTTTTGATATCTCTATTGAGCCAGATTTTGTAATAAGAACGTAACTGAGACTGAAATACAGTTCTTTATATCAAACTGACAACTTATTCCGGTATTAAGTTGTCATTTTTGTATACTTTACCATAGACGGATAAAGTTCCAAATTCAAAAATGGCTCCATGATTTAAACCTGGGTCTGAAGATAAACCTTGTTTTTTAATAAGACGGACGACGTTTTCTACACACCTTTATAATAAATATTCTCCCCGTACAGGTTATCTCCCACGCACACGACCTGCCATCCTCAGCCGCTAAGATGAACCGCGCCCTCCGCGAGTTCCGTATCCGAGGCGTCAAGACCAACATACCTTTCTTACTCAACGTACTGGAGAACCAGAAGTTCCTTAATGGTAAGTAGCATTGGCAATGTAGGGCGATGATTGGCCCTTTTCTGATTAGGAGTTTCATCACCACTGCTCTCAAAACGGTGAAGGACAACATCGTGAGGAATCCGAGATGTCGTAGACCACAGATTTGGAGACATCGTTTGAATTATGGCCCAGTCCCTCTCTCAAAGAGGAGAACTGAGTCCCAGCAGTGGGAACGTTAAGGGCTAATTATGTAATGACCAAACTAAATTGCTCCTGAACAAAAAAAAATGCCTTTTGGTCCGATTTTCCACAAAATGTTTCTTAACAGCTTTTGCTCCTTTCCAATAAACCTATCGCTAAAGGTTTTCTGACTAAATCAAGATTTTACAAAAACGTTACCCGCAGTTAATTCTTTTTGTCTCTTTAACTCTATTTATCATACGAGTAGATTTGGATGTTGTCCTGGAAGTCCCATCTCAAAATTCACACTGTTTAAAGATGATATATGAATGAAAAACTACAGAGGCTGTTTTGAGAAAGTCACGTGTGGCTTGAGAAAGTGTTGAGCCTGTTTTGAAAAATTCACATAAGTAGCACATCAAGAAACCACAACCGAACCACCAACATCCTTAAACAGTAGCTAATATTGTTTCAATAAAATATCGGTTAATTTTCTCCACAGGCGCCCTAGACACGTACTTCATCGACGAGAACCCTCAACTGTTCATGTTCAAAGCCTCACAGAACAGAGCCCAGAAGATCCTGAACTACCTCGGCCAAGTCATCGTCAATGGCCCGGCAACTCCTCTGGCTACTAAAATCCCGCCTGCAGTCGTCACACCATACATCCCAACGGTACCACTGGGTAAGTTGTTCACAACATGTAGGGAAAGATAAAATACGACGTGCTCCATTTTAGGTGCCCCTGAAGGTCAAAAAATGAGTCCGAAAGGTGAGATTTACAAAGCTGTTTTTACAAATAATTTATGTTTGATGTTTAATTGTGTAGTTGGGTGTCAGATTTCTAATAAATGGGAATAGTTTAGCCTTAATGCCAAAAAGGCCAGAATAAACAAGGTTCATTATAAACCAATTGGAAAGCAGAAATCGGTATATTAACTTGGATTTTGAAAGCACAAATCGGAATATTAACTTGGATTTTGCATGAGCAATAGAAAAAAAAAACAATAAAATTGCTTTTAATGAAACTGGCGATTATTAACATCATGCAACATTTAACAGGAAATTAAACGGTTTTGTCCCCCATTAACAAAATTAATGATCATCAATGGAGGATGAAGTTTTATGAAAAAAGAAGCTAATTTAAACAATTTTTGAACGATTTTTTCCAGTTTTACGCAAAGGGTATGGTAGGTTTCAAGTTGAATTTTATAAATAAGCTATATTTTGCGATATTATACTATTATATGAGCAATGTATAACCCAAAGCTTCGCCTATTTATTTAGCAAATTAATTATAATAATTATATTTGGGACACGACACATGCCATTGGAGCACGGGCTATTATAAGAACTTAAGTTACATTTTTATGACTAAAATTTCATGCTTCATTATTTTATTTTTAATATTGAATACCTATTATGATTTATTTTTATTGCCACTAATTTTGTCGTTAATCCTGTTTGTGAACTCACAGGAGATTATACTGATTGTAAAAGTTTTGCACCACTTATAAAATCGCTTGCTTGACATTTTTATTACAAATGAAACCAAAAGTAAAAAAGAAAACTTTTTTTTTATTAAAAAAAACACTGCTTTTTATAAAACCACGCATGTATTCCCGTAAGGGGGTAGGTGCACGTGCCAACACCAAGCCTAGTGCCAATTTTTATTCACACACACACGCAAAACACTGCTATTTTATAAGTGCTACAAAACTTTTATGATCACAAAAATATATAATTGATGTTGTATTTCTGTA
Organism: Agrochola macilenta; assembly: GCA_916701695.1. Taxonomy (NCBI): domain Eukaryota; kingdom Metazoa; phylum Arthropoda; class Insecta; order Lepidoptera; family Noctuidae; genus Agrochola; species Agrochola macilenta. The sequence goes on from OU753569.1 coordinate 5,648,294, forward strand.
CTGGAATTCATAGCCATTTTTTTTTAATTCGCACGTCACGCATTCCCGCACAGTCATTATTTCAGTTAACATGTTTTTCAGACCTATCCCCTGAGGCTATTAAAAGACAAGAACTAACAGGGGAAAATACAGGTGAGCCTACTTTATGTTCTAGATTTAGCTTCGGACTAGTGATGGAATAACGCAGTTATTTTTTTTTGTAGCTGCTATATTCAGTTATTGCTAAAGTTATATAGCACAACCGTTTGCGTTCTTGCAAAATATGACTTTACAGGTTGGTAAGGACATCGACGCAAAAACTGTTACCATGGATTCAGTACATGAGTCTGAACCCCCACTGTAGAAATTTTTCGTCGGTTATAAAAAAAAAAATCTTCTGTTTCATAGAAAAGTGCAATATCTACGCGGTCAAAATGTATGAAACCACTGATAATTTTTTTAATAACCGAGGAAATTTTTCAACGCTGGGGGGTTCAGAATTATGTACTGAATCCATGGTAACAGTTTTCGCGTCGACGTCCTTGCCACCCTGTATACCCACCCTAGTACCTACCCTTTTTTAACTGACTCAAAAAAAAGGAGAATGAAATTACAATGTTACTTATTTATGTAAATTTTTCACTTAAGTTTGCTAACTTCAAGAAAATAGTGAAAATAGCAGATTAAATAAAATACCATGCTACTATAATGCGTTGTTTAGTAGCATATGGCATAGCTATAGCACGCTATGTAGTTTCGAATGCTCCGGATTTTATATCTCCATGACTACTTCGAACCCGTGTTACAGGATTTTATTATGTTTTAAGCTTCGCCCGATCGTTTTCTTGGTTGTGGTGTATAAGCTTTATACATGTTCCAGATTGGAATGTGCCTTGTGATTAATATTTTCAATGTTTTTATTATGTATTTTATTTATTTTGCTTTTTTAATTATGATATTTTAATTTAATTTGCGATTTGAATCTACACACGACAAGTTTTTACAAGGGTGAATCTCAAAAGTCGAAAATGTTGAATTCAGAGGGAGAATTAATATAATAAATTGTCAGACAGACTATCCCTACATTTGCATGTTTTAAAATATAACTAAAAAGCAGCTTAAACTAGCGTGTTTTAATTATAACAGTTTTACGAATTTCGCCTAATTATCGCATGGCAACAGAAAAATTGTTTAGAATAGAAAATGTATCATCATACCAAATCATGGTGTGTTAACATGACATTGTGTGGGCGTTAGAAATTGCATTATAGATGCTTTTAGAGACATCCTTATTTAGTCGGTATTGTTAACAAAGTAGGTCTTATCTTGGATAGCCTAAAGCAACCAAACAACAATTTTGGAGCCATTGCGGAGACTCACGGAAACCGAATATGAGTGAAACTAGACCTCTATTATGAAAGCTTACTAAAAATTCCTTACCAAAACCTTGCAGCCATCCAACCACCGAAAGGTTACAAGCAGATCCTCAACGAAGGAGGTCCTGAGGCCTTTGCGAAGGCTGTGCGTCAGAACAAGGGTTTACTTCTCATGGACACGACCTACAGAGACGCTCATCAGTCTCTCCTTGCGACTAGAGTGAGGACACATGACCTGTTGGCCGTGTCTCCGTATGTGGCCCATAACTTTAGCAACCTGTATTCGCTTGAGAACTGGGGTGGAGCTACCTTTGATGTCGCTTTGAGGTGAGTTTATTAATCTTAATGGTTCCTTGGTTATTGCAGGATCCACTTAGTTTTATGGAAGTTTGTGGTTGATATTTAAAAGGCGAGCTTTTTGTTAGACATGATGTAATTTTTTTCCTGAATTTGAAAAGGAAAAGACTTAATAAAAATATCACAATATCGCGACTATGCTTACCTATTTGAATTTTTTTCCTAAACATATGCACTGTCTGCACTAATTTGCTATCGAATGAGCGTGTATGGAATTTAATAGCATACTAGAGTCTGGGAAATCCATTTTATTATTTCTGACGTTTCAGCTGAATTGCCCATAGCAAGGTCACTGTTAGACGTTACCCGAGTCACTTTATATTGTGCATGGTACGAGTAATATACTTCACCAGGTATAGCATTCCGAAACACAGTGGTCACGTGGGCAACACAAGTCTACGTCATCACAGCTGTGTTACCAGAAGTTTGTAATAATAACTCCCCAACCACCTTTATTACCTGTGCGAATCCGATAAAACAATGAGGTTTTAATTAACAATTACGTTGGTTTATGTTTAAATTGAATTGTTTCGTTTGATTAGACACACGAAACGACAATTTAAAAGCTTTGGTTTCTGAAAATCTTTCCTTAATCGTGTTTTGTTGCAATAGAGTGGCAACTGGATAGTGATGTAAGCATGTGCTAGTCCCGGAATGATGTTTTATTAGACCATGATATTGTGCAAAATATAAAATGATTTATTTTACCAACAGGTTCTTGCACGAGTGCCCTTGGGAGCGTCTCCGCGACATGCGTCAGATGATCCCCAACATCCCCTTCCAGATGTTGTTGCGCGGCGCCAACGCGGTCGGCTACACCAACTATCCCGACAACGTGGTGTTCAAGTTCTGTGATATGGCTGTGAGTTTATTACTATGTTATTGCTTTTAATGTTTTGTAATGAAAAAAAATTAAATCCCGTGAACACGATGACCACATCTGTTACCGCCCCGGTTCTATAACCGCCGATGAACTTCTTCGATGGTATATAAAATATTGTAAAACATTTTAAAAGAGTAACGGTGGAGTTTCTTGCCCATTCTTCTCCATACAAAACCTACCTTTTGGAAGGGGCCACTAGTTTTTTTTTTTTTTTTTTGGAAATTTTGACTTTCAAAAGTGCCTTGCAAGGGTCTATTTGAAATAAATGCTTTAACTTTGACTTTATAATGAGGATAGGGGAGTTCATTAGTCAATGATAGTTCAAAGCAGGGCAGTGGATATTATAATTATCCCAAATGCCTAAGGTTCTAAATGGTAATGAAGGTAAATTTTATTAAACTTAACAAAAAAAAATTACCTATAAACAAATTAAAAATAATAAAAGTGTTAGCATTACCAAAGAGATTCTGTCCCTTTCTTTTTCTTAGGAAACTTTTAGAATAGGCAATTTTTTACTTACCAAGGTGGGTTCGAACAATTTATTTTCAAAGGCAGAAAGCATACAGCGGCTGTACTACGGGTGGGTATACTCAAATGAACTCCAAGACCAACTCAAAACTAACATTCAACTTAAAAACACCTTAAACCTTCAGGTCAAAAACGGCATGGACATCTTCCGAGTCTTCGATTCCCTCAACTACTTGCCCAACTTGATCCTCGGCATGGAAGCCGCAGGTAAAGCCGGTGGAGTGGTGGAAGCCGCCATCTCTTACACTGGTGATGTCTCAGACCCTAACAAGAAGAAGTATGACCTCAAGTACTATTTGAACTTGGCTGATGAGCTCGTGAAGGCTGGTACTCATGTGCTGGCGATAAAGGATATGGCTGGGTTGTTGAAGCCTCAGGCTGCTAAGTGAGTAATTTTGTTTAATTTATGCATGTAATTTGCAGATTCTTCTCAATTTCCTAGCCCACAAGGACCAAATTTCCCGCAATATATGCATGTACCAGCCAAACATACATTTTGACCTCACTATCAAGTTTAGCACCCTCGAAAACCATGAAATCAATAAACATGATAAAAAATTTGAACATTTTCGTAGCCGTCATTTTGCATTTTCATTTTGAAGAAATTCGCACTTTCTTTAGAGAGAAATTCGCATGGAGGTCGCGTATCGCATTTTCGTTAAGTGACGATTTCTACCAGTTTACTCCTACCGCAAGTCGCATAAAGAGCTTTGTTCCAATATACGTACTTAATACTGTCAGTCGACTCTGCGGTAATGATGAGTATACTCAGTATACAGTACTGCTGTTGAATCAAGTGATGGAATGTGGAATGCCAATTACCAAACTACAAAGAGTAGAATAAGTATATCCAAACTGTCATAACACTCAAAAAATATATTTGTAAGCGATTGATGTGTTTTTTACTGTATGAATGAACAGAAAAATTAACTTATCCCAACTGAAATGTTTTAAAAATGAAAGAAAAGGAATGTGTCTAAAACTACATCGCTAACCAGCTGTGTTACATTAAAGAAAATCGTTAATATTGTTGGGTATTCCACTCAAACTCAAGCTCAAAGCATTTATTTCAAATAAACCAATTACAGGCACTTTTGAATTGTCAAAGGGTCGGTCAGTCAGAAATATGAAGCTAGTTGCCCATTCCAACGCGTAGTAGGTTCCTATGGAGAAGAACGGGCAAGAAACTCCACGGACACTCTTAAATCAGAATATTGTTACAAAATATTGGTTACATCATTCATGTTGTAATTATACATGTGAGAACAATGTAGAGAGACGTGCACGTTTAAAGCGTCCGTAGTAAAGCAAAAACAATTCAAAAATTACAATAAACTCAAAATAAGCCTTGGCAGCTAAGAGATGACCAGTCCCCACTGACGGCGCCCGTTCACGGACATGACGCATGGATCAGCACCATTTGCTCAACCATTTTGAAGGGAACTTAATGATCCAACACACACGCCACCACCAGCGAGACATTTGAGTGAGCATGACATACTCTCAGCCGCAAGGGCACATTCAAGTCAATGAAAGACGTACCCAGTAAATGGCAGCTTTAAAGTAAGTACATAGTGCTCACATATGTGCTATGCAATTATTTAATACTATGAAATTGAATTTATACAATGTAAAGATAGTCCTACAATCTTCAGTAGCTCCAACAATATTTTCGAATGCCAATCAATTAGTGTATGTGCCTTGTGGAGCTGGACCAGCGTTGAGCCAAGCATTTTTGTCAACGATGTAATCCCCCAACTTATAATATGCTTGGCAGCATAGTGTGCGTTTTATACAAGATTTAAAATTCCTTTCATTCAATTGGAGTATACCACTACACCGAGAATGATAAGGTAAAGAAAAGAAATATTATCCTATACTACCTATCACACTAAAAAAAAACTTAAACTCAAAGCATTTATTTCAAATAAACCAATTACAGGCACTTTTGAATTGTCAAGGGGTCGGTCAGTCAGAAATATGAAGCTATAAACACATATAATAGCAAACTGTCCGTACCGTTACGGACCTAAAGTTTCGCGTACTTATACACTAGATAATAATTTATTAACTTACATAAGGACTTACAGAGGTTGCACCTCTATAGGTGCTAGGTACCTCTGCCTAACCCTACAGGAATACGGGCTTTATGTTATATTTATTGCCCCGCTTCAGGATGCTAATCGGCGCGATCCGCGACAAGCACCCGGACGTGCCCATCCACGTGCACACGCACGACACGTCGGGCGCGGGCGTGGCCGCCATGCTGGCGTGCGCCGAGGCGGGCGCCGACGTGGTGGACGCGGCCGTGGACTCCATGTCCGGCCTCACCAGCCAGCCCAGCATGGGCGCGCTCGTGGCCTCGCTGCAGGGAACTAAGTTGGATACCAGTGAGTGTCGACGTTCATATATCAATTCAGGGATTTGCTAGTCGCACTAGAGCTCCCTTTGACTGGGACAACATCCACTTTAAACTGCTTACTGGACGAGTTTTCATTCGGTTGTCTATTTCATTTATTGTGTGGACATAACATAAATAACAAAATAAATAAATACATCAATGATCATCAATATTCAGCCTTTCTACGCACTAAACTGCTGATGTAGGTCAGGTATAAAAACCCTAAATTCTTAATTCTTGGTGTGACTGACACTGGCATGGCCACTATCAGGGATTTTAGTTTTGATAACACATCCCGCATCTCCCCCCAGCTTGCAATGAGTTCAAGAGCTATATCGAAGATTTTTCGTAAACTCTTCGATCTAGCTTTTGGACCATACCTTAAAAATTTAACTCATATCTTCTAAACTAAGACCCGACTAGATCTGTGACTTGGCGAAAAATTGCAACTAATTAGCGAAAAAATTTGGGAGAAAACAGATCTTCGCTCGGTGCCCTAGCTTTTGTGATTTAATTGGGCCAAGCTGGGGAGATCCTCTCCAGATCGGCCACCTATAAACCCTTATAACTTTTGAGCCAGTGACCAACAAATACTAATACTTATATTGCGAAAAATGTCAACTAATTGGCGGCAATTTTTTTGTGTTATCAAAAGTAAAACCTCGGATGGTGGCCATGCCAGTGTCAGTGACACTAATACTTGTGTGATCATTTGAAAGCCTGAGCTTTTCCACCACCTTTCAATGTTAAGAACTTTATTGGTCTGCAAGATCACGTTTATACGATATTGGAGAACTAGATATTCGAAGAATCATCAAGCCTTATTACCTTCAATCAATGTAATCCTGCCCTCTCACAGAGATCGCCCTACAAACCGTATCCGAATACTCAGCATACTGGGAACAGGCACGTACCCTGTACGGGCCCTTCGAAGCCACAGCGACCATGAAGTCAGGCAACGCAGACGTATACCTCAACGAGATCCCTGGAGGACAATACACCAACTTGCAGTTCCAGGCCTTCTCCCTTGGTCTAGGCAGCCAGTTTGAAGAGGTTAAGCAAGCTTACAGGTAAGATTTTGAGTTTCGTTCTTGACGATGTTGATGTTATAACAAGGTCCCTAGGAGTTGGAAAGAAGAACCCTAAACTTGACAGGAAAGGAGAAAGGCCTTGGCCCGTTAGTGGGGCACTACAGGTTGATATGTTGGCACAAAGACCACCTTCAGGAAAGTGGTTACCACCGTTTAAAAGTCCTGCATCTACGAGAGGTCTTACGATCCATTGGAAAACTTACAGACAAAACTATGTCAGTAATGGTTTTAACATTTCTTTGGACGAGCCCTGTCACAAGCAGTTGTACTACTACCAAAGCAATCAGATTTCTCTTGTGACAATTTCAAAACACTGTTATAACGCTAATAAGTTCCATTACCCGATTTCACCTTACATTTAACCTTTCCAGGGAAGCCAATCTCCTTCTAGGCGACATCATCAAGGTCACTCCATCATCGAAGGTCGTGGGAGACCTGGCGCAGTTCATGGTACAGAACAAGTTAACAGCAGACGAGATCAGGGAGAAGGCTGAGGAGTTATCGTTCCCGAAGTCTGTTGTGGAGTTCCTGCAGGGAGCCATCGGTATTCCTTATGGAGGATTCCCTGAACCACTCAGGTAGGTTTATAGGTGACTTATTTTAGGGCCTGTTTCACAGTGACCGATTCAATAAAAATTGTGAAATAGAATTCATAAACATTATTTTTCTTTCTTTCACTCACAAACTATGCAAATGTCATGTCTCTCCTCCACCCCAAGGGTGGAAGAGAGATATGGCATTGACTGGTAGAGAATGCATAAGGCATTAAGTCGGTCTTTGTACCTTTATTGCACAAAGAAATAAATACTTTCTATAAAATAATCTGCCAATTATAAGTTAATCGAACCATATATGGCAGATGATTCGTCTGAGAATGGATGGCTTGAAGCATGGCTATAATGCATGTGGCTGTTATAGCACCAATTGTTACCTCGGTTCCAACCAGTTATGCAAATTAATTTTTGATTTGTGGGTTTACTATTAAATTAACTTTACTGTGAACTTGTAGTCTATGGATTGAAGATTGTGCATTTCTACTTATTATTCCAGATAGTAGGCTAAAACGCTGTAGGGTCAGCGCTGAGAGTTGAAAATCCAACAGTTTCTTTTATTTAGGGATTCGTTTAGGTATCACTTAGTAGTCGGTGAAAACGGGCATTAAACTGCTAAAAGTGAGAGAAATCCAGATATCGCTACATTATTTTAAATGTACGCACATTAAAAACCTGTACTGATAATTTTAGATCTCAAGTGCTGAAGGACATGCCAAGGATCACTGACAGGCCCGGCAAGGAGCTGGAACCTCTGGACTTCGACAAACTGACATTAGAGCTCAAGGAAACGTATCCTGAGGTACGCAATAATCAAATCATTTGGATATGAATATGAGAATATTTAGAACAAATGACAGTCTCAAAAACACTGCACACCAGCACTCCAGTTTAAGAGCTGGTGGTGGTGCAACTCTTCAGTAATACGACTCTGCCAGACCAAAATGATAGAAAAAAAAAAACTTGAGAGGTGTCAAGGGACACCCGGATGGAACGAAGTTCCTTTCGATTAATTAGAGAGAGAGAGAAACAGACGGAGAAACACGCGCACGCCGCACGGCTTACAACTATAGCAAAAAGTGTCGTTACAACTTTTGGTCTATATTTTTCCGACTAGCCCCCTTTCGCAACGCGCGATAAGGAACTTCGTTCCAATAATTGTATTCACCGCTTGCTTTGTATATGTGTGTATGTGTATAATTTTTTTTGTCAGTAAAATAAAATAAATCGAGCGAGCGTTTCAGTAGTCGCATAATATGTCTAACATCTGACATCTCACCTAAGTAATAAACAACATTAAAGGGGCGGGGCCTCGTCAAAGTCGTTTCTGAGAGCAAACTCTAGCGCGCGCTCATTGGTCAAATCAAATAGCGCGCGCTTCCCCGGCTTCCTGTGACACACTTCCGTCCCTTTTCACGAAATCACTCTCAGATTTGAATATTTAGATTTTGATTGCAGGAAAGCGATAATTGTTAACTTAGCGTAACCTTGTCATAAGTTAGTTTCTGTGATAAAATCCGATCAATCAGACGCAGAGTGCGTATGATCCTAAACTGAAAATGTGGAACTCAAAGTTATTATTGAATTACAATATTATTTACAGGTGACCGACCGAGATGTTATGTCTGCGGCCATGTACCCACAAGTTGCGAATGACTTCTTCCGCATCCGTGACAAGTATGGACCCGTCAAGCATTTGGATACCAAGACTTTCTTGACTGGACCCACTGTAAGTACCACCAGGTTTACTTAGCCTACACACATTATTTTAGTCTTACAGTGGCGAACAGTAGCGTGCATTGGCAGCCTAGGTAGGCAGACAAAGCAATATTTTTTTAACAAAAATGACTAATTAATGATCAATTTTTTTTACTCACTTCTGTGACTCCATCTCTTCTTGACACTTTTGAAGGCAAACATTTATCGAGCTTTGACTTTTTCTTTCGACTTTTTACAACCACCACAAATATCTCAAAAATTAATTATAGATAGTGATACACTAAATCACTGTATCAGACATGTAATTTTTTGGATATCTGTGGCTTTGAAAAATGCTCTTTTTTCTCCAATCACTACCCACATAGAAAAAGAAATTGCTGTGCTGTGTGCCTGCCCTTTGTGTAACGAATCTACTGTTTTTACAGCAAACTAAAGTCATTTAAGAAACTCTAAGTATAATTAACTCATCACTTTCAACAGGTTGGCGAAACGATAGAAGTAAAGATCGAGCGCGGAAAGACGTTAGATATCAAGACAGTCGCCGTGTCAGACGAGATGACAGCGGCGGGAGAGAGGGAGGTGTTCTTCGAGCTCAACGGACAGCTGCGCTCCGTGTTCATTAGAGACGAGAATGCTAGCAAGGTAAGACGTCAGACAGCAAGACAGTCGCCATTTCAGACAAGATGATAGCGGGGGGAGGGAGTTCTTCGAGCACAACGAACAGCTGCGCCTGGTGTTCAATAGGAACGAGAATGCTAGCAAGGTAAGACGTCAGACAGCAAGACAGTCGCCGTGTCAGACGATATGACAGCGGCGGGATAGAGGGAGGTGTTCTTCGAACTCAGCGGACAGCTGCGCTCCGTGTTCATTAGAGACGAGAATGCTAGCAAGTAAGACGACAGACAGCAAGACAGTCGCCGTGTCAGACGAGATGACAGCGGCGGGAGACGTAGATGTTCTTCGAGCTCAACGAACAAATGCGCTCAGTGTTAATTAGAGACGAGAACGCTAGCAACGTTTCAAGACAGCCTATTATTATTAATCTGGAATTACAGCAGAGAACTGTGTCAAAGATAATTCCAGCTGCAATGGCATACCTAACCTAATTTTCCAGAACAATATGTTATAGACTTTAATGCGATGTCCGATTTGAAAGTTTCAATTATTACCTAGTATAAAAAAAACTGTTAAATATTACGTACGTATGTAATTACTACGCCAACATATAACTAAATACGTTTATTTTTATCAGGAAATGAAAATCCACCCCAAGGCAATCAAAGGAGACAAGAACCAAGTTGGAGCGCCCATGCCAGGAACAGTACTCAGTAAGTATCAATGATTTGCGACCGTAAAAACTATGATTTTACAGAATAATTACCATAAAAATCAGCAATACATTTCTCTATATTCAAATTACGACAAATGATTATTTATTTCGTGAAATCATAACATTTGAGGTCAATTGTAACTTAGGGAGTTTTATTGAAGATTTTAATGATTATAATTCTGTAAATAAATATTTGTTCCGGTCGCGGATAATATTTTAACCAACATAAAGCCCGACACTGACCGTAAAACACGTAAGAAAATTAGAATTTCTATTAGATTTTTCCACGGCCAACAGTGGACATAAGCAAAAGAGAAATATTAACCTTCTCATTTCCTCACAGCAATCAAGGTGAAAGAAGGCGACAAGGTCGAGAAAGGTCAACCAATCGCAGTCCTCTCCGCCATGAAAATGGAGATGATTGTGCAAGCACCTAAAGCGGGAACAGTCAAATCAGTATCCATCACCAACGGACAAAAACTAGAAGGAGACGACCTAATCTGCACCATCGATGACTAAACATAAAGTCCACTTTTGAATGACAACTTTGTGATAAGACTTAATCCGGCACAAAATCATTTTCACAAAAAAGTGAATTATGATTTTATATTTAGCAATTTAATAGTTACTTTTAAGAGTGTTTTTATATTATGAATGTTTCGTTGAATCAATTTTTGGAATTTTATTGAAAAAAGACATTTTTTTATATTATAAAGAATGATCATGATTGGTTTTACATTTTGTAAGTATATACTTAAATGTGATATTATCACACTATTTAATAGTGTCAATTTACAGTGACTTAAGCATCACAGTAGGTACAAAACTAAATGAAAATTAGTTTTAAAATATAATTGAAAATTTTCTTGGAAAATCGAATAGTTATTGTTAGGAGTGAAATATATAAGAATGTAGTGGAAAATGGAACGAGTAACCAGGGTGTAATGTTAGGGGCCTCACAGACTGAATTCGACACTAGACATTAATAAAGGGTAGAACTATTAAGAAAATTTTACTTCATATAGCCATATTTCCAAATATTGTCGCCTTAGAGTGAAAAGCTCGGGAATGCAACTTTGACTTATTATTTTATTAAATTTTTTGAAAAAAAATAACAAAATCCTGCATCGTGTAAGCAGATTTTACCGCGCGTTCAGCATATAATATAACTTCCCAGTTGCCCACCAGTTTTTCGCATATAAGAGGTTTTCACTCTAAGACGACGGTATAGTCTTGCGCAAGCTTTCTTGTTTCTGCAAAACTGTCCGATAGTACCTTGGCAAATATAAACATTTATATTATACTTGCCACGCAGATTCCTTGCAAGTTGTTAAAGCACAGGCGCCGACAATTCTTAAAGAAATTTCGTCGTATGAAAAAATGCTACCTTATATCAAACTACTACTATTGAGAATATGAAACCCTACAAGGTTTTATGGTTGAATCTCTGAGAGCATTTAACCTATTATTTATGAATTTTACGTCCTATATAACATACTTTAAGGTACCATTTAGTTACAAAAGCTTCAGAATTCAGTCTGTGAGGCATTAGAAGAGTATAGGCACGTCACAACACTTTATTTCCATTGGTTATAACGTGTGACCTCTCTGTACTTATTAAGTTATTGTTATTATTTGGTTATCGTAAAACGATTCGAGTTCCGGTGCTCATTTGTTATTCATTATTTGTTAAATTCCCAGCATCACTTTGTTTTTATTAATAAAATGATTTTTATTTAATGAACCTATATATTTTATTTATGTCATATCAATATTAATTATAGGCGTGTGTTTGATTGACATTATTGTTAATAAATAAAACACAAAAAATATAATTGAAAAGTATATTTCTGTATTAATTCGATAATACAATATTTTCCATCCCAATCGTAACACTGATTCATATACAACTACAAATACTTGATACAATGTTAGTGTAAACCAATGTATATGGATTGTTAAACAACATTTACGACAAAAGATAAAATAGTTTACAACTAAATAGTCTTTAAACTTCGATTAAATTACGTTTGGGGCGACCGAACCGCCTTTCATTATACAAACAGACCTGATTTACTGACGAAAGAACAGAGTTTCTAAATAATTTTAGCAGAGAAGATTGTTTATGACATTGCATAATAATCCTTATTATCAGCGTGTTAAAGTGCAAAGGAAACGCCCTACCAGTCGTGTGATGTTTATGTCATAGTTCGTACAATTTTGCACTTTATAATACTATAAATAAATTACAAAGTGAAATACACATTTTTAACAGTAAAACCTGTGCCCTTTACTTCTATTATGAGCTCTCATCGAAACCTTACTCGCTAGCGCTAGCGTATTAACACGCATCGGGATGTCGCATATGGGATGCCGGGAGCCCTCGCGGAGGGCTCACTTTAAATAAAGATTTTTCTTAGCGAATACAGCATTATAAACCGTGAAAATAAAATCTGATACATATTTTAGCAAGATTTATTAATATATGCGTTGGTTTTAAAATCCAAGTATTTTTATTATCAACATAAAGATAAAAAAGGGTATCATACTACCACTGCTTATGAGATTACCAATTAAATTGCCATTACATTAATGGCTTACTTGATCTTCCTTGACTCCTTCCTTTCGCTGGAAATTCCTAATTATATACATCATATTCTAGTCCATGTTCTTTCGTCAGTAAGTCGTAAATATAACAAACTCTTATGGCATCGACACATCATATATATCTTACGCGTTTGGCATCCGATTCTCGGCTATTCAAATATCAAACTGTGAAAATACTAAGTACATTAATTTAGTGAAAAAGTCATAAGTTGCAAACGCCTGCATTAATGGGGTTGGCAACAGGCAAAGTGGCGCTAGCATAGCTTTAACCAAAATAGAAGAATTTTCTAATTAACATTTGATTTGACATTTCATTTGACAAGGCCGCTTTCCTTCCTCGTAAAGATGCACCTCGTTTCATCAATTCAGCTTTTAACTTATCCGCCAAGTCGAATACATGTTTTTTCACAAAAGTTCTTTCAATATTATTTTAAAAAAACGCAGTCCACAAGGGAAACCAAAACACAACACAAACTTTACAGGTGAAAGCTATGCTAGCGCTATCTGTCTTAAGTTTTCACCGGTCAACCTCATTGGTTAGCCCTAACCGCGCCCTCCTTTACTAAAGTAGGGTATTTGTATGTGTTAGTGGTATCAAAGTAATGTACGAGTTATAGAGTATACATCTACAGTGATTTGCTTAACATAACCAGAAAATCTGGCCAAAATACAGTATTATAAAGTTATGAGAACGTATTCAACAGTTATATTATTTACCTTTTAATTAATAATATTTGTCACAGTGGCTTCTTTTACATTTAGAGTAACTGACAAAGTTTATAGTCAGATAAATATCTCATAATTGATAATAAGTTACTTTTATATATTTTTAATAGCAAGTATAACTCAGCACTTAGCATTTAGTTTACTCAACCTAAAGTCGATTAAATATTTTTGATTGTGTTATACAGAATGAAAAAAGAAACGAACATACATTTTTCCACTTAGATCACCGTAATTTTTAACGATACATATATCTCTGAAACGTATCTGAATAAAATCTAGGACATCAACAACGTGCTATATAATTACTATAAGTACTTAAAAATCGGATGACCAAAAAGCGCAAAGAATCACAAAATTTTATTTCCCATAAAAATTAAGAATGCGTTTCCACTGAGACATGCAGAAGTTAACCAAAAGAATTGCTTGGACACTTTTACATATCCAACAGTTGGAATTATGACTGAACCAAAACTAAAAAAAATCTCCGAATCAGTAGAAACGCCCCCTAATATACTAATATTATACAACAGACTATAAATCGAAAACGCTCTAAGAATCAATTTGTACTCATAGAGCTACCCCGTGCCAGCGGGGGAATTTTGAAAAATAAATTGTCCTTCTAAACATTTATGAAGTCCTTCACAAAATGACTTATTTTAGTTATGTTGACGTTATATAATACCGTTACGTATACAATATTTAAATTTCATCACGAGTTTACGTCGAAGACCACATAAATAAGTAATTGAATCAAGGAACTACTAGGCTTTAAAGTTCTTACGAAAATCTACGGGGTTTCTGATAATATTCACACCAGTATTCTAAATTTAACTGAAATATCTTTAGAAAACTTGAATTGACCTTTAAAACCCAACAATGAATATTATCAGTACCAATAGACTATTGTAATCTTAGCCTAATTGGGGCAAATCAAGCCCTATCCCAGATTATAGGCAAGAAATATATTCAATTTGCCTCCCTTCTTACTCAACCTTGCTACATAATTATAGCAAAATTCGGCATTCCAAAATATACAGTAACCTTTGAACCTAAAGACTAAAATCGTGTGCATAGATAACTAAGCTAATCTCGTAGAAAATTAGCCTCAGATTCATAATTGAAAAATTACTTTTAAGTTGCCGATATATCCAATGATGCATAAAACTATTTAAGTAATCGAAGCATTTTAAATAGAACTTTGATTGATCGAAGATTACATAAAGAATATACCAACAAGTATACAATGTTGGTCCGTAAACTAAAATTTAAAACTAGAAGTCAGAGAAAGTAATCGTAGAATATTATAGACAAAAGAAATATTAAAGCCATACAACTAAATTATAGACAAAAGGAATGAGCAAATAAGAAAGATATGTCACAACATAATAACCCTAACAATTTCGAAGTGAAGAACTTACTTGGAAGTCTTAAAAGGAGAGAAAACTTTTTCTCTTGCGTCATTTGGGAGCACGTGAATTTCCGTGAGAGGACGGGAATCACGAGACAGCGGTTTGAAAAAAGGGCAGATTGCAATACCGTTCTTGAAGAGGCACGTGACTTTATTAAGCCACTTTTACATTTCTAATTTAATTTTCCATAAGGGAACCATGTTGCTATCCACTTTATGTATTGTTTTATGGTATATGGCTTCTTGGTGTGACAAAAGATGTTGAAAGCAGTCGACTTTTCTTGTCACCATTTCAAAAGGCTTTTGTCATGCTAGCTACATTGTTCAGTATCAATAAATAGGTACACTGTTTCAAAGAATATTTTTCTTGCAAATACCGTACAGTTTCGCAAAAATCCCACCCTTGTGTTTTACCCACTACATATTTTGTAACTTCCGACACCTATCTCGTCACTAATAGCTGTTTTTTCCTAAATTTCTATACTGCAGAGTATAGAAATTTAGGAAAAAACAGCCTTAAATAAACAGTCGTTAACAATAAGCAAAATTAGTTATAATTTTTATCACGCTCAGCGTTGATACGTATCCCTAGAAATTTTACAAAATATCTGTTACGAAAGTAACGATATACTTTCAGTTGGCAATTATATTTTAAATTAGAGGTTTAAATAGATTGACATAATTAAATCTTGGTATACAAAATAATGTCAAAAAATATAATTTCTAATAAACATAGCAAGACCTACATTGATTACAGGAATTGAAATAAACTTTACGCATTATTTAATTTAAATGTTCTGGCCTTATTTTCACACAGAAACACTTAAATAAAAAAATAATTACTTGCATAATCAATCTTAGGCGTTTTAAGGAAAAGCATGGGCTTTTCCATAAATATTACTTAAATTCAACTTAGCACATAAATTCCCTGAAGGTATAAACGATTCAATTATGACCGCGTAAAGTCAGTTTCAACTCGCGTAAGTATAGTTGATTCAATTTCAACTGCACGTAATTCCGGGAAAACGGCGCGTATTTCCGCAAAACGGCGCGTATTTCCGCAAGACGGCGCGTAATTCCGCAAAACGGCGCGTAAACTCAATCTATTTCACCGGGGTGCAAAAGTGACTTATCAATAGTATGTGAGAATGTATCTACCAAATCTTGTGGGGTTATGTCGCAGAGTCTTTGCGGTATGTCCAATGTGTCCTCGATGGAGTTCACAGAGTTTTGATCGCTTAGAGACAGGCTCGTGTCTGTGTCGTCGCCATAGCAACGACGCTTGTGGTCTGAAGGAAAGTTGTGGTAGGAATGTTCGACGCGAATCGCTTGCATTGTGTTGCTGTAAAGAGAAAATCATGTTTCAGTATTAAGTGTTGATGATAATGTTAGATTTTTGGCCCTAAAATGTGTTCCCTACTTTCATATTTTGATTGAAATATACCTATTTTGTATTATCTTATCTTTTCAATGACAAAACATGCTAATTGATATTGCAATTAAATGTATCAAGGCTAAAAGAGATTATGGTACAACTATTGAAGTGTTGAACATAACATTTTCTAATTTACTTTTGTCTGAAAAAATTACTAAGAACAAAAAACTTTTTAAAGGCTTAAAAGAAAATACCATTCATACATTCAGAAAATTACTTTTACCTTTTATACAAACAGACGGATTATAGTCACCTGGTTTTCCTAAGAACAGGTCGCCCCATTTCTACTTGAAGTTCCAAGGAGTACAGCTTAGCTAGCGACTCCAGCTTTTCCTTCTCCTCAGGATCATTGAGACTTGGCAACTTCAGTTCAGTTTGGCAAGAGTCTTGGAGGAATTTGGAAAGCTGTTCATTAGCAGCACTCAAGATTAGGAAACCAGGTCTTTCGTCCCGTATTCTGCGACACCCGGCTCTTATTTCTCTCACTTCAGTCACTACAGCGTTCCCCATAGAATGCTCACTATAATAATGATCACTTTGCGGAGATTTCTCACTCAGATTCAAGTCACTCGATGATGTTTTCTGTAGCGAAAAATTCGTGCGTGGCGTCTGGTTAAACGATTCATCCTGCTGCCCCGATTTCTCCTGAAAGGCCTGAAAGGACTGAAAAAACGTCTCGTTCGCGTTTAGACCAGATACACCCGCGTTTTTTATATCGCTGAAACTGCTAAAGGAGGAATGCGGTTGGAGGATGTCCCTGTTTTCCTTTGAAATAGCCTCGTCTTCTAAATCGACTACAGTTTTGGAATCAGACATCATTGCGTCGTCGTCGTTTCCCGAATCAACTTTAGCCCGTTTCTTCTTGAACCTATTCTTGCAACTAGCCCACCCACCCTTGACGAGCAACTTCTCCTTCTTCAACCTTTTTGGCGGTGGCATGTTACTGGCCGATTTAGGAGAATTATTGTTTACGGACTTCGAAGATTTGAACGTGAGGCTTTTGTTGAAGACTTTCAGCTCTTCAATGCCCGGCCAGTCAGTGAGTTCATCGTCTCCCTCTCTATCGCTATCATTTGTTACCACTCCATCAGAATCACTGCTGCTTAGTGAGCTTGATTCGTTCCCCGCAAAATCCATCCCGCTGATAGAATCATCAAACATCAAAGGATTTCTTAAGGATGGAGGGTGAGTCTTGTTCAGCATCTTAAATTTTCGGTGGTATTTTCCATCAAAACTGTTCTTTCCCGAGCTGGTTGTCGGGTTGAAGAAAGGTGGTAAGTCAGTCGTTATTTTGTACCCTGTCAATTTAGATAGCGTTGGGGTCCCGTTTTTAGAAGAATTCTTATACACGAAGTTGAAACTTGAGCTTCCTGGCAACGAAGGAGTATTTGTCAGTGTAGTCGGTTTTGTGCCTTCCACATTCTGAGATTTGAGTACGATTTTGCCTGGCTGCAGTACAAGGTCCTTTTTAGGGAGCTCTGTATCATACTTTCTTGATTTAAAGTCGGTTTTAGAGAAGTAAGCAGACTTGGATGAGCATCCACCACTGAAGGACCTCTCCCTCATCTCGCAAACATCTCCTTTGTCCCGATGAGACCATTTCCTCTTGCCACAGAACGCGTTTCTGAAAAAACAGCTAACAAGCCAACACATTATGATTAGTACAACTTTCCGTGTGTAATAATAGTTATGTAAATAATAAGAAACAATACAAAGACCATATCCCAAAACAGTTGATACAAATGCCGTAGTCTGGGAACTTAATGGAAGTCTGTATAGCATTTCTCATGTTGAAATCAGTTGCATGATATAAAGGAAAACATACACATATACCAAAGACTTTCTTTGTAAGCCTGAAGTGACTATTAACCTTATGATGATTTGCAGTTAATTTCAGGAATAATCAACTATTTATAATATAATTCTGAGATTTTAAATTAATTGAGTTATTAACAGTAATTACTTTCTAAGCAAAGTAATGCATGCAGTAATAAAGCCAAATTACAATGTTTAAATCTAAACTCTAATGAATAAAATGTTAACCATGAAGTGAATATTTTAAAGCATTTAGAATGCATAACTCATTTTAGCATTTTTACTGACTTATAGCTCCTACACACTAAGCAGGCGGCATGGCCGCCGGCCCTGCCACCGGGCAGGCCGCGGCGCGCCCAGCCTTGCCGCAGGAAGCCGCACAAAGGATCGCAGAGGAAATGAAGGCGCAAAAGCCCGGGGGTACGTGTCGCGCGGAAAAGCCGGCGGCAATGCCGACGGCATAGTGTGTAGGAGCCATTGTATAATAAATAATAAAAGATAGACATCCCTGCGACTTTCCCTTTTAATTTTCAACTGTCAAATAATATTAGAGTAGAAGGTTCAGAAAAATAAATAAAAAATAATACAATTATAATGTATGAGTACTGACCTTTCTGGTTTCGTGAGTGTCTTGTGCTTATTTACATGTATTCCCGGAGACAACACTTGGCTCTGGAGAATTATTGTAGCAGGCAGTGCGTTTGGCTGAAAAAACAAAGCATTCATTCGAACATTTTTAGACTTTTCACCACAATATCTGTTTCAAAAACATACCTACACTAAATAGGTTGTGGAGGTCATGAAATCACATACTATATTTATACTGAAATTGTTTTTAAATCTGTTTTTTACAAGGTTCAGAACAGTTTTTCCTAATATGCTAAATTTAGCGTATTAGGAAAAACAATTTCAGTCAAATCTGTTTTTTACAAGGTTAAGTATACAATAGTAACCTTTGAGAAATAAAGCCTGAGTTGCTATGAGAAAATTATTATAATTTTTCTGATTTATCTGTAATTTAGGATTCAAAAGGAAATGAATTGTACTGTGTAGTGTAACACAGATAAAACGTTATTATTTGTGGCATTTTCAAAACAACTGGACTTATGGCTCCTACACACAATGCCGGCGGCATGGCCGCCGCGCCTTGCCGCTAGGCAAACCGCAGCGTGCCCGCACAAAGGATCGCAAAAGCCGGCACTGTGTGTTCCTACACACAGTGCCGGCTTTTGCTTTTGCTTTTAGATAATATTAATAAGAAACCAATACTGATTCATGAATACAAAGATAACATAACATCACGCCTTGTTTCCCGGAAGGGTTGGGCAGAGGTGTACCTGTAGCAGGTATTTTTAACCCACATTTCACCAGTTAATTTTAAGTCCTAAGTAATAGGGAGCAAGCCTATTGCTATCAACCGTGCACAAATCCAGACTCTGCTATTACGAGAAATATGAAATAGAAAAACCCAATTACACTTTGCCCGACCCGGGAATCAAACCCAGGACTTCATGCTCAGTTGTAGCTGCAGCAGCAAAGATAACATTTCAAATGAAATCCCCACACACTCACCTCAGTAGTCACACTCAAAATCTCAACAGGCGGTGATCTCTTCCCATCCGTATATTCCACAGGCATCTTTTTATACTTCCGTTTCCTCCTAGCATTAGCTGGTCTGGTTGGCGAGAAGTTTTCATTGAAAGAATCAGACTCAAAGTTCCCAATCTGACAGTAATGCCTGGATTTTAGGCTGGATTTGTGCAAGCTGAGGTGGGGATCATCTGAATCTGATAATGGCTGGGTGATGAGTGGGGCCTGCGGAGGACTGCTGGAGCTTCCATCTTCAACGAGACTCACTGTTACTGCGGCTGCTGTAAAGATTTTGTGAATCTAAGGACTGAGACACTTTTAAAGGACATTTTTAAAATAAGGGATTTATTAATACTAAATCGCATCGCCCATGGCTTTATTCCTGTTGTAATTTTGTTGTAACCCAGGGGGGAACAGGGGAGGGCAGCTGTTCCCCCCCTGGATTTTGTTTGCCTAAGTAGGTACCTACTGTTGTTGATAAAAGTTATTTATTTATTTTATTATTATTTATGTACACATAGTAAAATTGATACAGATACGACATAAACATAATTATGAGTTATGTTAGAGTCACGTTAAAACATCCTTTACAATTACAATGTATTATGCATTTAATTTTAGAAAAAACTGCACTGCACGTCCGGTCATGTTATAGGATAAAAAAAAAAAATTATATAAATATTCGAATTGATAAACTGCTCCTTTTGGAAGTCAGTAAAAAAATACATGGACGCAGCAAGAACGTTAATTTATTTGACTACCTATATGTACAATAGCAGGATCTCCTGTGGGTTTTTCCTCTACACACTACATACACCTACCTCATGTTGTTTCGTGTAGTGTGTAGGCTAAAGCATGTGCAGGGGACCGGGCACAAAAATAAACTGATTTCTTCCCCCCTTCCCCCCCTCCCCCTGGGCCAAAAGCTGGGTATGCCCATGAATAAAGCCCAAGGATCTGATTGGATTTAAAACTAGTAATCTACATTGTCAATTAAAGTAGTAGTTCTGGTTCCGGGGAATACTATGATTCATGAATTTCAGACGAAATCATTCCTTATTACACTCACTACAGTATGTGTTGGAATTTACTAAGTGCAGTGACTCAAAAGAGTGCTGAAGTATTAGAAATGATAATTATAGGACATCATTTGGAAGTCCCTTAAAAAAAAAATGCTCACGTATAATAATATCAGCCTGTTACTGTCCCACTGCAGGGCAAAGGCCTCTTCTCATACAGAGAAGGCACGAGCATTGATCACCACGCTTGCTCAAGACGGGTTGGTGATTTCAGACTTATATTAACTATAAGTCCAGGTTTCCTCACGATGTTTTTCCTTCACCAATGTCAATAATGTCCAAGATAAACTCAGAAAGTACATATGAATTGAAAAAATCACATTGGTACTTGCCCGGATTTGAACCCACAACCTCGTGCATGAGAGGCGAGGCCTTAACCACTGGGCCATCACGACACACTTATGAAAAATACATAATGAACGACTGTCTAATATTTTAATTATTATTAATGAATAGTAAAAAAAAGTTTAATAAAGATAAACTCAAGTGTTATTTAGCTAAGCTCACAAAAGTGTCATAAATTTGTCTAACTAAACAATGCAAAAGTTGGAATTTGCACAATAGCTTGGCAAGATTTCAAATGTTTGGCACAATTTTAAAATAATTTAGTTGGCTCCAAAATAAATGGCTTTAGGGAAAATAGTACTAGATTACATTTTATTGCTCTAAAATACCTTACATCATTTTATACATGAAGTTTCTAATGTGTACTTACAAATTTTAATATGTTTGTCCTATTTGGATACCATAATAAGTACTAATAACAAAAAAATACCAGGTGCAGAGTACAAAGAGTAGGCGTATTGTTGTAAAATCATCAAACAATAAATCGTTGAATGAAATAATTATAAGCAAGGTACTTACGTAGGTTTCCGGCAGATCTGGTCCGTCGGCGGAGGCCTAGCTTCCTCCTCTCCTGCCGGCCGCAGTTACTCTCCTCTAGAGCCAGGTTAAGGTCATGAGACAACCTCTCCATCGCCCCTAATGACCCTCAAGCAAATAACATGCCATTAAAATCTAGAACATACGATGCACCGGTTCACTTTGTTTACGCCACCTCGACTTTTATGACCTACTTCCCACCTGCCCTTTCACAAATTCCAAGAGTACATGACACTATCAACACAAAAAGCAAATAAACACAATCAAAACAGCAACTTATCACACGGGATCACAACAAATTGTACATTTCGTACGTCCTTCCCGAATCTAACGGAATGTTTATTTTTAATATTATTATGCACGATCAAGAACACTTTCTACAGTCACAGATATGAACATAGAATTTCAGTCAATTATAAAATGATTAACATCCACTTTCTTTTATCGAATTTTTTGCCGTGCATGATTTTGACAAAAAATAATAAATATCACATCACGACATTCGATGAATGAATGGACTTGGAATTAATTACTCTGACCACAGATATAATAAAATAATTGTGAATATAGTACACACCCGACATTGTACACATCGCGTTATGCTAAATAGCACTCTGTGCATCAGGTATTAGATTGTAGATTAGATACTCACCCGGTTAACGCACGGGCGATTGTTTCCCACGGCGATTTTTTTTCGTGCACGCGGTGGATTCCCAACGCTCGGCTTAACACCGGGAGTTGAAAATCCAGTGCGCGATAAAATCCCGCAGCGATATTTTTACGTCCGTGCGTACGTGGGCTTTTACTCTATGGGCATACACAAAAAGCTTCGTGCAGACTAGCGCGCGACGCGACAGAAATCTATACCTCAATGGGTTATTGTTATACCGTTAAGTTTTCTTAGAAATTGTATTGTTCGAGTCGCGTCGCCTTAGTCTGCACAAGGCTTTACACACAGTGCGAAATCGACAATTCGACAGCTGCTGTGAAAGGAACATAAGAAATAACTTTTGTATAAAAATATAGGAAGAAAGGCGACGACCACGGAGCATGTGAGTTTGCGACGACAACGACGCGACGCACGGTGGATCGAAAATCGGCTGTAGAAGACATAGGATCTCGATTTCTTAAATGTTATTTTTTTTGCTGGAAATGACTTCTGCTGATCATTACTGTTCTATAAAATGTCATATGAAGTAAATGTGTGCACAAATGGAAGAGTTATAATTTTTATAAGAAAAAAATGTATGGAGCTAGTATGAAAAATCGAATTATCTCCTAAACGGCATGTTTAACCGTAATATCCTTGGAGGTGGTCATAGTGCTAATTATTTATAATTTTTTGGTTGCGGATTTGACGAAAAATTTCATGCCGTTTTTTTTTTTAAAATCGTCAAAATATTTTCATTTGTTTTTTCATATGAAACGATTCCTTTTAGTGTTTATGTTGAAGAACACGGACTTTTAACTACACGTAACATAAAATAGCATCACTCCTATATTTCCGAAGGAGTTGGCAGAGGTTTATAGTACACCCACACGTAGACAACTATGCTTGAGCTAGATATTTATCAACACATCATGAGTTTTCAAACTTTTCATACAACCAAATTACCAATTGTTTACTCTTCTAATGAGTCCGAAAAGAAGTGATTAAGTAACTACACTGATTAGGTCTTCTAATGAGTCTTTATAGGTGATTTAATGATTTTCAATATCTCACGACAATGCCAACTATGGATTACATTCAACTTTTCCTGATAAGTAAGCTAATTTGTTAATTAGCAGTGCTATGAGTTCTAAGAATAGTTAGTGACAATTATAAATTTTCATTAGCTAATGAGAAGATGGAAGGAAGAGGGTAGTTACCTAATTATTGGCGTTTTGCAATAAAAGGGCTAAAGTTTAGTTTTATAATTTAGTTTGTTCACAACTGTGTAACTGCTAACACTAAATCTGCGACTATAAAATCTTAGAATGGAAAGTTTAATCACGAATTTAGACTTGTTTGTTCTTCTACGAAGTGAGAGTACTTCATTTGATCATGAAGTATTGTTCAGTGCAGTTGTATCCCGCATAGGCGATTGCCTGTCTGACGAAGATCGTGTTGTTCTCAAAGAATTTTGTCGGAGATTTACGCGAGCCGCTTTACAAAGGTGGCAGAAATCCAACCGATTCCTTGATAATTTTAGGAGAAAGTACGAGAATTGGTTGGGAGCAAATATTGATTGGCCGAGTTTTGTGCAAACTTTAGTTAATCAAGAACCAAGTGTTGATGAGATACCAAGAGCGCCCTCAGTCTCTCCAGAACCGTCGACATCAACGTCCATTGGAACAATGACGAAAAGATCCCGTAAACCATTCGAAGATCTGGGAAGTAAACAAAAAAAGAGAAGATCTGATGAACACACAGGCGAAGATTCCAGTGAATTGGCATATGCAGCTGCAGCACGTTTAAAAGAAGAAGGGCATGGAGATATCGCCTCTGTCATCGAATACATGATGAAAAATCCTGAAGCAGCCGCTAAATTAAATGAAACGCTTAAGAAACCAGCGAAAACAATCATATTTACGTCAGAAAAGGCGCTTGGATTACTTCTTTCGCTAAAACTCTCAAAGTGGCAATATATTACGTTGCGAGAGGCTGCCATTCGGGAAGGTGCTAAGGATATTTATCCATCTTACTATAAAGTGCAACAAACTAAGCTTGATTGCTACCCTCCGAAGCAATCAGTGACAGTTACTGATTCATCGGCTAGGATTACACTTCAAGCTTTACTTGATATTACAGTTACAAGAATCCTTCAAAGCCTTTCTAAGGAAGAGCATAACAAGCAGTTGAAGCTGATATCCAAGTGGGGATTTGATGGTGCTTCTAACCAAAGCCGATACAAGCAGAAAATGGAGGGTGAGGAAGATGACTCGAGCATTTTCATGACCTCCTTGGTGCCACTTAAACTGACAGATGGAGACAACATCTTATGGACGAACCCAAAACCATGCTCAGTTTTGTATTGTCGTCCAGTTCAGTTTACTTTTGTAAAGGAGAGTGAAGCAGTTGTCCTTGAGCTGAAAAAACAAATGGATGAAGAAATTGAGGCCCTTATCCCCACAGAGTGCAATAATAATAATAGGGTGACTCATGAACTAATGATGACGATGATCGACGCTAAAGTTTGCACTTACCTTTCTGAAGCTAGATCAAATGCATCGTGCTACCTGTGCTTAGCAAAGCCTACAGAAATGAACCGCTTAGATGCTGTAACATCAAAAATTGTGTGTTCTGACCTGTATGAATTTGGCTTGTCATCCCTACACGCCCGTATAAATTGTATGGAATGTCTGTTACACATTGCATACAGGCTCGACTTCAAACGGTGGGCAGCGAGAAGTGATGAGCACAAAGAAATGCTACAGACAAGGAAGAAAATAATTCAAAATAAATTCAAAGATGAGCTCTATCTGTTGATTGATATAGTAAAACAAGGCTCGGGAACCACCAATGACGGGAATACTGCAAGAAAATTCTTTGAGTTTCCTAATAAAACCGCAGCTATAACCGGTTTGGATGAAGACCTCATCAAAAGATTTGCTGTAATTTTACAAGCAATTACGTCTGGAGAGCAGGTCGATATAATAAAATTTAGAGATTATGCCCGCAAAACAGCAGAAAAGTACGTATTATTATACGACTGGTACTACATGTCGTCAACCGTTCATAAATTATTAATCCATGGGGCTTACATAATTGAGAAAAATAATATTGTGCCGATTGGGACTCTCTCGGAAGAAGCCTCAGAGTCTCGAAACAAAGATTTTAGGAGGTTTCGAGAACATCATTTGCGGAAAAGAAGCAGACAGGATTCCAATCAAGACATTTTAAATATGCTTGTTGTTTCTTCGGATCCTTTGCTAAGTGCACAAAGGCCTAAGTTAGATGCCAAGAAAAAGCAGAGCTTTTTTGCTTAAACTCTCGACTTAATTCAATTTCAGGAAACTGAGTTCGAGTTTTTGGATATAGGTATCCAATCTGGATGCTGACTCAGAATTGGAGTCTGACAACGAGAGTGATAAGAAAAATTTGTAAAAAAATGATATATGTACTTATTTGTAAATTTGTATTTGAGTCTGTTTGGGTTTTTTTTTTGTAATATTTAATGATATTTTGTCTTTTTTTTTATTTATTTTACTTTATTTTACAAATGCTTAGTATTAATTCCTTAAATTAAATTATTTTGTATATAATATAACTTTATATGTTACTTAAATAAGAGTTTGATAATCTTTTTTATTTAAATTAATAAAAATGTGTCAAAAAACAGCAATTTTTTTATTTAATTTTTCTTTTTTTGTGTGTTCTTAATATTTGGGTTAATAACATATCGAACTTTTTAACTTGGACACTAAAAGGGATCGTTTTACATGTAAAAATAAATAAAAATATTTTGACGATTTTTAAAAAAAAACGGCATTAAATTTTTCGTCAAATCGGCAACCAAAAAATCATAAATAATTAGCACTATGACCACCTCCAAGGATATTACGGTTAAACATGCCGTTTAGGAGATAATTCGATTTTTCATACTAGCTTCATACAAATTTTTCGTAAAAAAAATATATTTCCTTCGTTTTTGGGCAGAATTAACTCGGGTGTCATTATTGTACATAGTAATGATCAGCAGAAGTCATTTCCAGCAAAAAAAATAACATTTAAGAAATCGAGATCCTATGTCTTCTACAGCCGATTTTCGATCCACCGTGCGACGATGCGATGCATGGAATAAGACGTAATTATAAAAAATAAAAATCGAATGAGGGCAGAAGGCAGAAATATGAGGTTGAAAAGAGTTTGTTTTGGCAAGGGCAACTTGGCAAGTACAGTTTGGACCATTACATTCTATGGGCGAGAACTGATTCAACATACGACCGAGATAAATCGTGATAATGACATCCAACTTTACAACAATGGCAGTAGCTCTTTACTGTCAGCTCAGCAGCTTGTAATCAAATGCAAAAATTAGACAAGCCTCAAGTTTCAGTGTTTCATGCAAATTAGACTTTATTTGTGATCGTATGAGGCCGCCTTAACAGATTCTATGCTTGGTATCCCAACATTGTTAGTGGTCACACCTGGAACGTCAATCGTCAACTAAAAAAAGAAAAAACCGTTGTGCTTTGCTAGAGAAGTTGGTTGTCAATTTTTGCGCCAATTTCATTATTATTTTTATTTTGATATTTCACTCTCACTCTCTGTTTTGCACGTGAAATTTTGTTTGAGGATACCATATAAAGATATTACACAAAGGTAATGCATTGAAAACTAATTTATTTTTGTGATTTTTATGATCTACCGTTATTACTAACGTCATTGTGAACGCTATTTTCGTAGATCGTTATTACGTAGAAACTATGAAGTATACTACAAACTATGAGTTTTCACATGAATCTAATACGATAATTTAGACGTTATAGTAATTTCAGGGGTTTTGCTACGAGATTCAGGCATTTTTTGCTATTACATTTATGTTGGTAAAATCGAACGCAAACATCTCTCCAGATTGTTTAGTTTTGCTTTATTTTCTTCGATTTGGTCTCCACATGGCGCAAAGAGCCTCATTTACGAAACATCACTCGAGATCACGAGTCATAATATAGTAACAAGTGAACCTTACTTTCATTCTGACCCCAATCTAAATGCTTGTCGAAATTATTTCAACTATCGTTAACTTGACCTAGTTAAGTATCCAATCACTAATGTACATATAATTAACTTAAATCACTTTGTATAATCTCATATCTACTTGCCACATGGCACCAAGTAGTTCCCAACCTAGTTCTCAGTGTATTGGGCATATTTTAAGTAAAACTAGGTGTATTAGAAGCAAGACCCAATGCGGGTATTAATTGTAGTATTCAAGCCATTATAATGTGTTTTTGATATGGTCTTGTTGACCAATATAAATGTGTTCTGTTATTTATTACCATAACTGCTTTATATTCGTTTTCCAGCGCCAATGGAGGGCGCGGTGACACCTGAGGGAGGGCGTCGCACCCGCGCGGCGCTCGCCGAGATCCCGGTCCGGCTTGATCGTCTCCGTGTCACCCCATTGCAGCCTGTCACTAACATTCGGGAGCGCTCCCCGGCCCTGCCTGCTGGGTATCTGAGTCCCGCACCATCGCCTGACGAACTGCTGATTCAGCAGAGAGGTATAGCCGCTTGAAGTCTCAGTCTCATAAATAAATAAAAAGTAAATTCCCCAAATATTGGATTACCAGGTAAAATTTTAACTCAAACTCAAAGCACAGCTGAAAGTGGTGTTCGGTGTTTCGTGGTGGGTAACCACGAAACAACGAACACCACTTTCAGCATACTGCAAAGACTGAATGTACTTCTACCATAACTGTAAGATGCACTTCAAGTACATTTAATGAAACTACAGTTAATACTACTTGAATGGTTTTAAGCCCCGTGCAGACTGACGCGACGCGACACCGGTTATTGTACTACCGTGAAGTTTTCTTAGAAATTGTTTTGGTAGAGCCGGCTCGCGCTATCGCTTTGCGCCAGTCTACACGAAACTTTAAACTCTTTCAAGCCTACTTGAAAGTCTGAAGAACTCTGGTACAAAACCGAGATTTCTATCTAGCAGATGACATTTTATGGATAGAATCAAACTTTGTAACATTCTTTTTAGAAGTTTTGTTTGGTGAGTGACCTAACCCTGAGGGACTGATATCTTCATAAATAAACACCAGGATATTTTAGTATATTTTTGTTTTTATATTATAATAGGCTGCTGCATCAAAAATACAAAAAAAAACAATGCAAAAATAGGCTTTACTCGTACAACATCAATTAAGATACTTGTACATTAGCATAACATTCAAAAAGAAGAAAATTACCATGTTTTATTTTCAATGTTTTGCCACATTTAGGATTATTGTAATATATCTATTATAGTCCCTGTCACGAGAAGCTATACATTTTGTAAACAAAGAACTTCTACTAAGTTACGTAGCAACAATTCAATCAACAATAAATAATTCCAAATTCAATCAACTCAAAATAACATTGCTGTTGTCTTGTGTTTTGTGGTACTGGAACTCAGTACCACAAAACATTAAACAACAGCGTTTTACCGCTAAAATATAACCCGCCCAAGTGAAATTGATTGTTAGTTTCGTATTAGGGCTCCCGCAGACATACAATTTTGTAAGTTGGCCAACTATCGAACTACTAGTACAAAGTTAGTTAGACAAGATGTGCGGGCTAGCATATGTCACTATACCTATTTGTATACTCTGCAATTTATTTGGCCAACTTATAATCATAAATCTGCAGTCTCTTTTACACGTATGTTACTTTGGGTTGATTGAATTTGGGATTATTTGTTTCGCTACTTATCTTAGTAGAAGTTCGTTTACAAAATTTATAGCTTCTCGTGATGGGGACCTTACAAATTATGTTTTCTAAACGAGAATACGAAGGAAAAACCTATTTATTAGTATTAAACAATAAGCCAAATTCTTTCAAGCAACCCTTCGTTTGCAGGCCGCAAACGTCTGCCAGTAACATGGTCGCCGGACATCGAACTGAAGCGCAACTCGTCATTTCACTCCATCATACGCACACCACCGAAAGACAACCACTTATCACCCTTGAAACTTGGTGTCACCCTTCGTTCTACACCGAGAAAGCGCCTATTACTCGACACGGAACGCATACCCTTAACTCCTGAAAAGATAGATTTTACCGACATAAGCACTCCTCAGAAATTCAAAATCACCAGCCCCATTAAAAGTACTCCACCTATGAAAAGGTGTAGATTGGAAAGAACATTGAATACGGAGTTTAAAGGACCTATCGATACTGCCCTAAAAGGCTTGAGCCCTACCCAGCTCATTCACATGATCAAAACCATCACTTACAAGCACCCTGACATTGAACAGGAGATCAGGAGTGATATGCCTGTCCCGGACCTAACGCCTCTCGAAGAAAGACTGAGTTATTTGAAGAGCAATATCTTCAAAAGTCTCCCTACATCTCGCCTTACGTCTAGAACTGATTCCCCAGCATACTCGCGTGTTTCTACGCATTTGGCTGCGTTCAAAAAGTGTGTTGTTGAACAAGGGAAGGTCTTGGTAGAATCGCAACACTGGGAGTCAGTAATCCAGTATGTTTTCCTGGCTTGGAACTATGTGAAAGCTACTCCTGTTTGGGACAACCAGCCACATAACGCTCAAAGAAAACAATGTTTTAAAGCCCTTACAAATTTTTGCATGACTGCGCTCAAAAAGGGTGGTATGCATAAAGAAATGTTAGAGGATGTGCAGGACAAACTGCAAGGAATGGTTGCAGACAGTGAGGAAATATCGTCATGCTTAAAATATGTTCAAGGTCAATTACAAGATTTCTTGTAATATCTATTCTTTACGATGATTTTATGAGATGGAGAATGGTGTTGTAACAGATTCTATAATTGTTAATATAAGACTGATAAAGATACGTGCACATCAATAAACTATTGATTAATACAATACAAAATTATATTTAAATAATCTGGAAAATGAAAAATAAATATCCTGGATACATTTGGTTTAAAAAATCGGGTTACTTGCTTTTTATGGATGTGGCTTATAATTTTTTTTTTACTTTTTTCTTCTTCCTAAACATAATGTTCTAAACAGTTATGGAATCTGATTTATTTTTAGTTAATTATTACCTCAATTAAGATTGTAGATGCAATCTTTTATTTAATTTTCATTGTTTTATTATTGTCTACCTTTTAGCGTCCACTACAGAATATGGGCCTATTACTTTATACCACCTGCTGTGACAAATGATTCTTGAGGATATTTTCATGACCAATTCTCTAATAAATCGCTCATAGTATTTGACATCCTTTAAGTGGTGAGGGTAGTCCATATTATGTAACAGGGCGAATTTATGCAACATAATCGTCGAATCATTTCGTTTATATGAAATCATTGCCATTTAATCAAAATTCAATTATTTATTAATTGAAAGTATCATTTTAATTTTAAATCAATGTGGTGTATGTATTCCCAGTTAGTAAAATTGTGCCTTTCATTGCATTTAAAAAATGATAATATTTTTAGTATCAAATATTTTTCTCTTTATGAAATCTTTGTAATTTAGCTTAGGTGTAATGACTTTGGTAGAGTTGAAAGGAATGAAAAAATATTTTTAAGTAATATTTTAAACAAGTTTGTCTTCCATATTTTTATGGATACTTCATTTTGATTCTTTTCAATAAAGCTGTGACAATACCAAAGTATTCTTACTGTAGTTAAGTATAATTATGTATGTAAGTTTGGATATTTTTAC
The DNA here is from genome assembly GCA_916701695.1 of Agrochola macilenta. Taxonomy (NCBI): domain Eukaryota; kingdom Metazoa; phylum Arthropoda; class Insecta; order Lepidoptera; family Noctuidae; genus Agrochola; species Agrochola macilenta. The sequence goes on from OU753569.1 coordinate 5,679,400, forward strand.
TTATTGTAATATTTTGTCATAACCATGGTGCCGAAAAAACTAGCATAAATCAGAATTAGCTTGAGTTTTCTGATTTTACCTAAAAGTATAGAATTGATAGAAAATATTGCTATTAATCGGCGGAACAAAAATGGTTAATGAAATTATACTTACTATGTTTTAGATTAATGTGTTTTTGATAAGCTACTTAGTACAATATTTTTGACAAAATGTTCATGTTTTGGCTGAATAAAAGTTAATGTTGTGCCTTATTCTCGCAAGTGATTGACAAAATATCACACGATATTGTTAGTTTACATATTTTTAAGCTTAAATAAACTGCATTTTTGGAATAGTTGGCGTTTGATTTTCAATTATTTAAATACAGTACCTAGGCGCTACAATGACTTTTAGTAACCAAGTGTGAATGTGTGTGCAGACGAGTAGCGTCAACACACACATACACTTCTGACTTCGGCCGTGTCACTGACGATATCGAGAGCTCCTGCACTTAGACACACATTCACAGCATATTTGTACACTTGGGTTACCACAAGTAAAGCGCGCGTCGCTTCGTGAGATAAAAATACTGTGGTGTGGGTACCGAGTTTTAGAAAAAGTTCGGCTCAATAGAGCGTTGTCCCTGTCATTAATTCCTTTGTGACGGTCTCTGTCTAAAACTCAACCTGCTATATTTACCCGTGGGTACTGTACACATGACATGTACTGGTAGTATCTCTATGTAGTCTGTGCCGTTATGCTTCCAATTATGAAATAGACTACACAAACATTTTTAGTCGTAGGAATGCAGTTTCGTGATCCATACTATGGAATATCCATATCCCTAGTGATATATCCGGAAATCTAAAATAAATCAATAAAAATAATGGTGCCGTTATTCACGAGTGCAAATTCGAAGATGATCCCTTTACAGTACGGCCGATGATTCATGGCCGGTCTGAACGAAGGCATTACGAACTTTCTCGTATTTTCTCTCACTCACTCGCCTCATGTTACCATTTGGCTCCTAAAAATTATCGCGCAGCCTTCTGCGGAAAGTTCACTGCATTTATTCACAGTTTCTAAATGAGTTTGAAATAAAAGTACTTAATCGCTTCTGTTCCTTAAGCCCATGTAATTTATATAGGAATAGCGAATAACATGTTTACATCACCGATACATAATGATACGGTAATTTAATAACGAGTTAATTACCGTTTAGGTATATTGAATCAGCAGGTACCTAATAGTATGTCAATACCTACTAATTACAATTTCCAGAACAGTAAAGTTCTTAATATTATGGCTCATTATTATTTTTTAAATTAACTAATTAGATATTAGGTACCCTTATATAAAAAGGGTCCCAATTTTAATTTTTAATCACAACCCTTTTGGATCGCAACAAGTGATAATCTCAGTGCAGTAGTGAACGAAAGTTGTACTAAAAAAAATATGGAGGAAGTTTTGTATTTCATATCAGTTAAGCTTGTAAATATTGTTAAAGGTAAGCAAATGGGGGAAAATCGCAGGGGTAAGTTAAACATTTTACGATTTAATATTTCATTATTTTAATTACCTACGATCGGTTTTATTTAGATAACACTTGAACTGCTCTATAGTAACAATAACATTTTGTTGTAAGAATATTCGAAATTTGAAATCAGAATGGCGCCTTTTGCATAATTACAACCATTGTGTTAAGTAATTATTAATGATCGATGATAAACAACCATTGGTCACAATCTACAAAAATAAGTAATAACGATCAAGTAAAATTATCCGAGCTGCTGTGGTGGGTTTAAAGTTTAATAGTAGATAGGTACCTACTTAGGTACCTATTTTTACATAGGTAGTTTTGAAATGGTTTTTCATTGTTAAATGTAGGCAAGCTATTTAATATAATTTAGGCATGTACATAATAGGCCTTTTTTTATTAAAACAGTGCTAGTTAAAGGGCGTTTTTCTTACAGCCTGTAGACCCTGCAAAATATTCATGATTTTTTACATTTTTCCAGGTATCAAAGCGACGCCGTATGTTAAGATGGAAAACTTTACGCTTACACCGGATTCAGAGACTTCCGACTCAACAGATCAAATGAGTTCTTCTGAAAAGACGCCATCGAAAGCTATGTGGATGACACCAAGACTACGTCGCACTAAAGGGTTGGACTTCCCAAGGAGTAGGCGTATCAATTTCGATGTATCTGAAAATGAGGAGCACTGTAAACATTGGAAGGAGTGAAGAACTTAAGCTCTGTTTTTCAAAAGTGCTTGAATTTTTACAAAAGATGACTATGGGCTTAGGCTTGTACGCACATTTTAAATACTTATCTTAGGTTAATAAATTATTTGTTATCTTACTAATTATTATTGAAGTATTAAGTATATACTTTTTATTAAGTACTTAGTACCTAAGTAGGTACTTGGTTAATTTTGTTTTGTATTTAATCATTTTACTTCTAATATTTAAAATACTGATGTTAGTGTTACGACTAAGTACCTCTGTAGGTATAGCGCCTGTAAATAATTGTTAAAGTTCATCTGGATTTTCTAATATTAATCTAATTGAATAAATTTCTTTAATAAATACTAATACATATTTTTTTTTTTTTTTTTTTTCCTGGCGAATATATTTTTACCATACTACGGCGAAGCAATCAAGCAAGAAGGAGGGCTATGATTTTGGCTGGTATGCATATTATAGCGATATAAATATTATAACGCCACATTAAATTAAATAATCACTGGGGATCGAACCCAGGATGATGAAGAACGAATAATGAAACATAGAAAGATTGAAGTCACAAAGTATAATTAAATTAATTGATTTGAAAAAGAAAAAGAAAATTAAAAATCAGAGGTAAAAAAAAAAAAAAAATATTTTGGCGGTCGTAGAGATTTAAATAAAAAAGGCAGGTATTTTATAGAACGTCAGGTTCTTCGGGTAACGTAATTTTTCTATGAATATCGCTGAGCGAGGGGTACTAGCACTGGCCAGAGCTGGGAGCTCGTTTGCGTTAAGGAAAAAAATCACGAACGGGTATTTGACGCGAAGAACCGTTGTGCTACCTAATAAGATACGCAGGCCTAACCACTGTTTAAATAAGGACTTGCTAATCGACAAATAATTATGGTTATACGTAAAAAATTACAACGAGATTAAAAAAAAAAATAGTAAAGTTGGCAAATGAGGATGCTGAAGGTGTTGCCTGCAGTGTGTAGGGACAGCGTCCGACGCGTCGTCGTCGCTGCTACTTCTGGATGGCTGGAGGAACCACGCGGAGACGTGGTATTGGAACCACGCGCGGATGGATATGGCTGGCAGACTGCGCACCTCCCTGGCTACAGCCACGGCTGGAGACGGGTAAGCCAGGGGCCTCAACGAGGCCTTTTGAAACAAATATAGGTAGTTCTTCCTTTTTTTTTTTTTTTTTGGGTGGGAAATCATCAAATGACTCCTCCCGCTCTGGGCGGAGCGAGAGGGAGTGTCAGACTTTTACTGACTAAAACCCACCCGTGTTCCTTCCGTTGCCTGTATGCCGGGGCCGCGATATCCCTTTCGGACAAACCCGCAACCCCAGCAGGCATTGGTCCTTACGAACCCCGTCAGTTGGCGCTGACATCTCTTTGGCGCGCGTGGAACACAACGCGCTGTCACCCGGGCCTGGTCCTTATCGGACGGCGAGCTGCCCATTGCTCACCGTCCGCAGGCCCGCGCCTACGGTGGCCGGAAGTCGGCTCGTGACTCCCGATGCCCGGGGCGTCTCCTGCGGCGACTAGGGGCGCGAGGGCGTGCAGCTTGCATCTCCCTCGCGCGCTCCGCCTCCTCCTTCGCGAGCATAACTGCTTCGCAGAAGGAGGTGACGGCCTCCCATGCACTCTCGCTCCGGACCATGGCCTGAACCAGGTGCGGACGCGAGAGATCGCCGCTGCCGATCGCCTCCGTGAGGACACGGCGGTGCCCCGCCCAAGCCGGGCAGACCTCCACCGTATGCTCCACTGTGTCCTCCGGGCGATCCATACAATGGTAACACCCGGGCGTTTCCTCCCGTTTTATCCTGAACAGGAACCTCCCGAAACAACTGTGTCCGGTGAGGACCTGCGTCAGGTGCAAGGTGAGGACGCCGTGACGCCTCTCTAGCCACTCCTCAAAGAGGGGACTTATCGCCGTAATTGTGGCGTGCCCAGCGCTGGGTTGCGACAATCGCACTCTCCATGTCGCCATGAGATCCCGCCGGAGCTCAATTAGGGTTGTGGGCATGCCCACCGTGCCCACAACGGTGGATCCGTGCTTGTCAGCAGCACCAAACAGATCGCGAGAGTAGCAGCCGCGTCCGTACACAAACTAAATGGTAGTATGGTAAGTATTACGATAGTCTATTGAAATTCTTGTTTCCAATTGGTGTTTCGTCCATTTAAATCCATTCCATCCATTTAGATTGATTTCAGAATGACTAGTATTAAGGAAAAAGTCATAATTTTTTTGAAGTTGTAGTGAAAATAATAAATATATTCCAGTTACAACTATTTGTAAGCGGGCACGCCCTTTATGCCTGGAGGCTTTTATTTAGATATTAAGTTCTGTTTACGTTTAGTTTTTATTTCTGCCTGAGTATAGTTCTCAATGATTTTGTTCGGTATATTGGCGTGTGCTAGCTCACATATGGCTAATAATTTAAATAATTATGTTTTGTGTTGCGTAATGTAAATTATTTTGAATACTATTATATAGAATCTTTTTTTTTCTTCTTCTAACTGAACAGACAGCTGTGCTGCTGGCGAGTTTGTTGCGCCACATCTTCTTCCCAGCTAACGCACTAGGAAGTGGTGAAGGGTGGGCGTTTCGGGGGACTATCTTATGTAATTTTGACGTTCGAAAAGTGCTGATTCTCAGCCTAGTTTGAATACTTAAATGAATTTTGAATTTGAATTAATCCAACGTGACCACAACTATTTTTGAGGCCTGGATTCGCTCCTGACATACATAGGTACATAGGTACATACATATGCATAACGGCCAAAATCATAGCCCTCCTTGCTTCGCCTTAATATGGTAAAAATATATTCGCCAAGTAGAAGAATTAATCGATCGTGAGCGACTCCTAATCCAACGTGACTACAACTATTATGAGGCCTGGATTCGCTTCTGACATTCATACATACATACATATGCATACCAGCCAAAATCATAGCCCTCCTTCTTGCTTGATTGCTTCGCCGTAGTACGGTAAAAATATATTCGGCAGGAAAAAAAAAAAAAACAATAATTATGTATTAGTATTTATTAAAGAAATTTATTCAATTAGAATAATAACAGGACATCCAGATGAACTTTAACAATTATTTACAGGCGCTTTACCTACAGAGGTACTTAGTCGTAATACTAACATCAGTATTTTAAATATTAGAAGTAAAATGATTAAATACAAAACAAAATGAACCAAGTACCTACCTACTTAGGTACAAAGTACTTAATTAATACAAAGTACATACTTAATACTTAAATAATAATTAGTAAGATAAGAAATAATTTAATAACCTAAGATATTTAAAATGTGCGTACAAGCCTAAGCCCATAGTCATCTTTTGTAAAAATTCAAGCACTTGAAAAACAGAGCTTAAGTTCTTCACTCCATTCAATGTTTACACTGCTCCTCATTTTCAGATAAATCGAAATTGATACGCCTACTCCTTGGGAAGTCCACCCCTTTAGTGCGACGTAGTCTTGGTGTCATCCACATAGCTTTCGATGGTGTCTTTTCAGAAGAATTCATTTGATCTGTTGAGTCGGAAGCGGAAGTCTCTGAATCTGGTGTAAGCGTAAAGTTTTCCATCTTCACATACGGCGTCGCTTTGATACCTGGAAAAGAGTAAAAATTCCTGAATATTTTGCTCTAAGTACTTACCTAGTGTCTACAGGCTGTAAGAAAAACGCCCTATATCTAGCACTGTTTAATAAAAAAGGCCTATTATGTACCTACATGCCTTAATTATATTAAATAGCTTGCTTACATTTAACAATGAAAACCATTTCAAAACTATGTAAAAATAGGTAAGTAGGCACAGCAACTCGGATAATTTTACTTGATCGTTATTACTTATTTTTGTGGATTGTGACCAATGGTTGTTTACCATCGATCGTTGATCGTTGTTTATTTACTTATCACAATGGTTGTAATTTTGCAATTATGGCGCCATTCTGATTACAAATTTCGAATATTCTTACAACAAAATGTAATTACTATAGAGCGGTACAAGTGTTATCTAAATAAAACCGATCGTAGTTAATTAAAATAATGAAATTTTAAATCGTAAAATGTTTAACTTACCTCTGCGATTTTCCTCCATTTGCTTGCCTTTAACAATATTTACAAGCTTAACTGATATGAAATACAGAACTTCTTCCATTTTTTATTTTTTTTATGTACTAATTTAATTCACTACTGTACTGAGGTTATCACTTGTTGCGATCCAAAAGGGTTATGATTTAAAATTAAAATTGGGACCCTATTTATATAAGGGTACCTAATTAATATCTAATTAGTTCATTTTAAAAATGATAACGCGCCTTATTATTAAGAACTTTATTCTTATGGAAATTGTAATTAGTAGGTATTGTCATAGGTACTATAAAGGTACCTGCTGATTCAATACGAGTATACATAATACGGTAATTAACTCGTTAGTAAAAAGTAGTCGGTAGTAGTTACCACAAGTAAAGCGTGCGTCGCTTCGTGAGATAAAAATACTGTAGTGTAGGTACCGAGTTTTATAAAAAGTTCGACTCAGTAGAGCGTTGTCCCTGTCACTTATTCCTTTGTGACGGTCTCTGTCTAAAACTCAACCTGCCATATTTACCCCTGGGTACTGTATACAATGACTTGTCAAGTACCTACCAGCTTCGTGCTCCGTACAATCGCATAACCATGGTCTGGCATTTCGGGACTAACACATGCTTACGTCACTATCCAGTTGCCACTCTATTGCAACAAAACACGATTAAGGAAAGATTTTCAGAAACCAAAGCTTTTAAATTGTCATTTCGTGTGTATGATCAAACGAAAAAATTTAATTTAAACATAAACCAACGTAATTGTTAATTAAAACCTCATTGTTTTATCGGATTCGCACAGGTAATAAAGGTGGTTGGGGAGTTATTATTACAAACTTCTGGTAACACAGATGTGATGACGTAGACTTGTGTTGCCCACGTGACCACTGTGTTTCGGAATGCCATACCTGGCGAAGTATATTAGTATACCATGCGCATATCCATAACTACCTATCCCTAGTGATATATCCGGAAATCTGAAATAAATCAATGAAAATAATGGTGCCGTTATTCACGAGTGCAAATTCGAAGATGATCCCTTGACAGTACGGCCGATGATTCATGGCCGGTCTGAACGAAGGCATTACGAACTTTCGCGTATTTTCTCTAACTGACACTCACCTCATGTTACCATTTGGTTCCTAAAAATTATTGCGCAGTCTTCTGTGGAAAGTTCACTGCATTTACGAGTATGTTCACAGTTTCTAAATGAGATTGAAATAAAAGTACTTAATCGCTTCTGTTCCTTATGCCCATGTAATTTATATAGGTATAGCGAATAACATGTTTACATCACCGATACATAATACCACTATCCCGTCTTATTAAACCTAAACTTCAAGAAACGTTCTCTATTCTCTCTTACATAAATTAAAAAAGTTGACACGAAAAGCTTGGAACTTGATAACCTAAATATTAACTTAAATCTTATTTATGACTCAGCTAATCCAAATGTTTCTCTGCATTATTTGACAAAAAGTCTTCAACAAGCCATAGTTAATAAGACTAAAGTAGTAACTCTATCGAGACGGAAGAAGATAATGAAGCCGTGGATAACGCAAGGCCTTTTACGCTGTATAAGAAATAGAGATAAGTAGCACCGTAAATATAAACACTCGCCAGACAATCAAACCCTAAAAATTACCTATACGCGCTACAGAAACTTCTGCAATAACCTATTAAAAAAAGTTAAAAGAGCCTACGAGAAAGATAGGGTGCGGGCGGCGCAGAGTGATAACAGGAGATTATGGCAAGCAATAAAGGAAATCACAAATACCTCAAAAAATAAAAACCACACCCTAATGAATTGCTCTCTCTATCAAGGACACCTCAGTCATCACTAAATGAAATAAATAGGTACTTTGTAAATGTGGGTAAGACACTAGCTGATAAGGTAGAACAAAAGAAGGCAAGTAACATACCTACGATCAGTAGCTTTCAAACTCTTTCAGAGTTAAATTCATTCGTTTTGGAAACTACCACTGAAGAAGAGGTGGAACGTTTAATCGCCAACCTAAAAACAGATTGTGCTACGGGCTATGACTCAATAAGCAGCTCCTTCTTACAAACTTATAAAAACTTTTTGATCCCTCCGCTTACATTCATATTTAACTTATGTCTTCAGCATGGTGTCTTCCCGGACAGCCTAAAAAAATCTGTTGTCTGCCCTATCCATAAGAGCGGTGACAGGGGTCGTATCATTAACTACAGGCCAACTTCTATCCTCCCTGCGCTCTCTAAACTTCTAGAGAGACTTATCAATACAAGGTTAGTTGGGTATCTAGAATCCAAACATCTTTTTTCAACAAACCAATACGGATTTCGTGAAAGCAAATCAACAGATCAAGCTGTTAATGATCTCATCAACTTTGTTAGCAATAATCTTGATAAAAAACAAAAAACTCTCACTGTTTTACTTGACTTGGCCAAAGCTTTTGATACGATTTCTGTCCCGATCTTACTCAACAAGTTGGAACTGCTTGGAATCAGAGGTACCTACTCAACTAAAACTCTTCAAAAGTTATTTGACTGGTCGGTTTCAGAGTATTAGGATTGGCAACGTCAATAGTGGAGACCTTCCAGTCACGTACGGGGTTCCCCAAGGTCACGTTCCAGGTTCCTATGTCCAACCCTATTTCTCGTCTATATAAACGACCTCACGAGTCTCAAGCTTCGCCATGGCAAAATTATCTCCTTTGCAGATGATACTGCTCTTGTTTTCTCTGCCGATACATGGGAAGGGGCTTTCAAAGCTGCCCAATATGGTTTCGATGCTGTGAGGGAATGGCTTGAGGACAATGTGTTAACTCTAAATGTGGATGAAACCAAATATGTCTGCTTCAGTATACGATCAAACGCAGAAATCAGTCATGATCAACATAATATCATATCACACGAGTGTTTCTCTAAGGAAAACTGTTCTTGTCCTAAACTAGAGCGTGTAACATCAATAAAATATCTAAGCGTTATCATAGTCAGGAACCTCAACTTTAAGGAACACACTAAAGCCCTCTGTGGTAGGATCAGGAAGCTAATTTACATCTTTAAGACCCTCCAACACGTCACCGAACCCTCTGTGCTGAAGCGGATATACTTTGCCCTCTGCCAGTCCCTCATTACTTACTGTATTACATCATGGGGAGGATCCCCTAAAACTATCATGAAACCTGTTGAGGTTGCCCAGCGCGCTATCCTGAAGGTTTGCACTTTCAAACCAAGATTGTTTCCTACCTCGCATCTTTACGAATTCTGTGGAGTCCTTTCAGTAAGACAACTTTTCCTTCTCAATATTATAATAATGCAACATAAGAACATCATTTACAACCCACTCACTCAAAATAGGCGCACAAAACACTTGGTTTGCCCACAACCCATCGCTTCTAAGACAAAATTTAGCACTAGATTTACTCTATTTATTGGCCCCCACATCTACAAAAAATTAAATAAATATCTGAACATTTACCCGATGACGAAAAAATCTTGCAAAATTACAGTAAGTGAGTACCTACAGAAACTCACGTATGAGGAGACAGAAATTGTTTCAGATACCTAGATAAGCATTTACAGACTCAACTACTTGTTGAATTATTAAAATTAAACTAAGTAATCTACTTATTACAAAAAAACAAAAGTCATGCTCCGCAATCTTACACACCCTTTCACAGTCCTTCATGCACACCTCCATCACACACAAAGAGAGGTCTGTCTACACACCTATAATTATTACCTTTTTAAATATTGTAATCACTTTTGTTTTTATTTTTTTGTTTTTCTCAACAAAAAAAACTTTTATATGTTGAATAAGATATGTACATTGGGACACATGGGATATTGCAACATCATAATAAAAATACTTCATTTGTAACCCAGGGGGATCGGCGTTGAGGGCTGAAATACAGGTTACGAGTATGCCTAGTTCGGCCGCAAATCCTAATTAATACTTTTGTGTACTTTAAGTTTAGATTAAGCACTCTACTTGTGAAAAATGTACATATATAAGTGAATAAATATTATTATTATAATTTATTATAATGATACGGTAATTTACTAACGAGTTATGTCTGGAGTATTGTGAGATGAGCGTATGACTGTCGTGTAGTTGTATACTTTTGTTTACTGTACTTTAATCATGTGTTTGAGGCTTTGCCTATGTCTTTAACTAATGTAATTGGCCTAGGCCGTTTTATTAAAAAAACAAATAAAAAAAATAAAGTTAATTACCGTATTATATATATTGAATCAGCAGGTACCTAATATTATGACAATACCTACTAATTACAATTTCCAGAACAGTAAAGTTCTTAATATTATGGCTCATTATCATTTAATAAATTAAGTTATTAGATATTAGGTACCCATAGATAAAAAGGGTCCCAATTTTAATTTTTAATCATAACCCTTTTGGATCGCAACAAGTGATAATCTCAGTGCAGTAGTGAACTAAAGTTGTACTAAAAAAAATATGGAGGAAGTTTTGTATTTCATATCAGTTAAGCTTGTAAATATTGTTAAAGGCAAGCAAATGGGGGAAAATCGCAGAGGTAAGTTAAACATTTTACGATTTAATATTTCATTATTTTAATTACCTACGATCGGTTTTATTTAGATAACACTTGAACTGCTCTATAGTAACAATAACATTTTGTTGTAAGAATATTCGAAATTTGAAATCAGAATGGCGCCATAATTGCAAAATTACAACCATTGTGTTATGTAAATAATAATGATCGAAGGTTCACAACCTACAAAAATAAGTAATAACGATCAAGTAAAATTATCCGAGCTACTGTGGTGGGTTTAAAGTTTAAAAGTAGATAGGTACCTACTTACCTATTTTTACATACTCGTATGTAGTTTTGAAATGGTTTTTCATTGTTATATGTAGGGAAGCTATTTAATATATTTTAGGCATGTACATAATTGATCTTTTTTGTTAAATCGTGCTATAGGGCGTTTTTCTTACAGCCTATAGACACTAGGTACCTACTTAGAGCAAAATATTCATGAATTTTGACTCTTTTCCAGGTATCAAAGCGACGCCGTATGTTAAGATGGAAAACTGTACGCTTACACCGGATTCAGAGACTTCTGCTTCCGACTCAACAGATCAAATGAGTTCTTCTGAAAAGAGACCATCGAAAGCTATATGGATCACACCAAGACTACGTCGCACTAAAGGGGTGGACTTCCCAAGGAGTAGGCGTATCAATTTCGATTTATCTGAAAATGAGGAGCAGTTTGTAGATTGAAAGGAGTGGTATTAGGTTCTGTTTTTCAAAAGTTCTTGAACTTTTAGAAGAGATGACTACGGGCTTAGGCTTGTACCTACGCCCATTTTTTATATCTTAAGTTATTAAATTATTTATTATCTTACTAATTATTAATTAAGTAATAAGTATGTACCTAATTGAGGCCTTAAACGGCCACTTTAGCAATTCTGCTATATGCGATTAATTTCCTTCATTATGGCAATATTTACACCAAATACGATTCAGATATGAATTGAATTGAGATATTATTCAGCCAATATGTGTCACCTTCACGAAAATTAGAAAGAAAAAAAAGAAAGAAAATACATGTACTTATTTAGCACAGACTAAATATAGTTACACGGCAGGTAAAAAAAAAAAGCAAATAAAAAGTGTAAAGTGCGATTTTAAGCAGAAATTTTATGGGGAGTGTGCCTCTAATTTGAGGAATTGCTATTGAATTGCTGGGAATTCAAGAAATACTTTGAATACTGTATATTAAGTAGTAGTACCTAAGTAGGTAGGTACTTGGTTCAGTTTGTTTTGTATTTAATCATTTTACTTTTAATATACTGATGTCAGTATTTCCACTAAGTATTATATAGTCCCTGAATATAATTGTTAAAGTTCATCTGGATGTTCTGTTATTAATTTATTTTAATAAATTTCTTTAAGTAAATATAATAATTTGTTTTTTTTATTTTACCTGGTGAATATATTTTTAGAGGAAGTAGGGGAACGGGGAAAAAATGATCAGAAAAGTTTTCAGGTTTCAACAAACTTGTTGTCCTATTTATAAAACTGCGCAGCTAAGCAAGAGAAAAGTGTGAACACTTAATAGTAGTTAAGAACGTTACATCTTTACGCACTAGAAGACGTCATCCAGGAGTTGATACCATGAACAGCCAAACGGAATAGGACCCGACCTTCAGCTCTCAGCCAGGTAGATGCACTATTGGAAGACTGCCGCTCTTTTATTCTGAAAATGGGCAACGTCGCAAATAGATGGCAAATATTTCGCTGTTTTGATTAATTTGGAAATATTACTGTATGAAAATAAAAAATGTGGCTAACTAGTGATCTAGAATATTAATGAATTGCAATTATAGATGTTGTAACCGTTTTAAGTGTAAAAAAGGGATTTGGAAAGTTTCTAAATACTTTTTTTTACATCTAAAATTAAATATTCGGTATTACGATAGGTATTAATTATTGCATTTCATTATCAATATTTTAGTTCACTAGTTAGCCATATTTCATATTTTTATACAGTAATATTGCCAAATTTGATCAAAACAGGTAAATATTTGACAGCTATTTGTGACGTGCCAGATTTTAGGTTGGAAAAAAAAAAACGCTCTTAATGATAAATTATACGTATAAGATCATGCCTGTAATCTCCAAAGAGGTAGACACATTTCGCCAGCTATGGTAAAACCCATGTTATAGGGGGCGCGCGCCTATTGCCATAAACCGGCAAATACCAGGATACGAAGTTCCAAAAGTGTTAGAAACTGTATGATTGGCTTAGGTACCTTAAATCAAGTTTTAACTCTGGAACCGATTGGAATTCCAACCTTTATTTACAGTCACTAACAAACCTAAATACCTTGGCAAAAATCTATCTGCTTAGCCTTTTCCCAACTATGTTGGGGTCGGCTTCCATGCTAAAGGGGTGTATGGGGGGGGAAGTATTCAGATACCAGTATTTTACAAGGAGCAACTGCCTATCTGACCTCCACAACCCAGTAACTGGGTAACACTTACCCCTTGGTAAGACTGGTTGTCAGAGTTTCGGGCTTCTGACGACCCGTAACGACTGTCAAAGACCCACGAATGACACCCGGGACCAACGGCTTAACGTGTTTTCCGAGGCACGGAGGAGTCTCGATATGTAAAGATGGTCACCCATCCATGGACCAACCCCGGCAAGCGTAGCTTAATCTGAAGGATTTACTCAAAATACAGAAGGTGTCGCTACCTATTCTAATGCGTTTGAATTTTCAAATACTCACACATGTGCGAAAAACTCTGCATTGTTCACCTAGCTTGTCTCTTATTTTTAATAGCAGGATAGTGTCCAGTACTTTGCAATAGCAGCATAGTATACTTTGGAACCAGTGAAATGTACTTTTTAGTTTGTTTTTTTATTTTGTGTTTCACGATTTGTGTCCAAATAAACGTTTTCTTTCTTTCTTTCTTTCAAATGCCTTTGTTCCCGTTCAGTTACACTGTTACCCATTGGGAGAAAATATCCCGACAAGTAACACTGTAACTCAATGCACGTTTATTTCCGCGAAAACACTATAGGGATTTTGCAAAAACACGGATAATTAGAAAATGATGAAAAAAATTCTGTGAGAAACTTGGAATTAGCGCGGTTGATCACGGTTCTAACCTAACCTATTTCACCCAGTTGCTCGCAGAAATGTTTTCACCATTTTCTAATTATCCGTGTTTTCAAAAAATCCCTAGGGTTTTCGCGGAAATAAAGTGTAACTTGATCGGGAACAAAGCGTGAAATGTGGGTATTCTAACATCCCTGTCTACCTCTTTCTTTTGTGGCGTCACGAATTGTGCATTTGTGAACGCACCTTAGAATACGTGGTGTCACTGTATTATGTTTATACAGGGTGTCCGGTAATTAATGTATAACCTTGAAATGAGCCATGGTAGAACTCATGGCCATTCAGAAAAAAAAACCAAGGTAGTACACTTATAATTTTAAAATAATTGGTCACTTGTGCTTCCATACTTTTTTTTACACTACGGATGCTTTAACTTTGTCAAAATGAATATTTTTGTGTAAATTGTCACTAAAACAATAATTCAAATTGTTTAAAAAAAAACCGTGCAATAGCAGTCATACTTTATATTGCTTATTTAGGTATCAGTTAGTTAGCATAAATTACTATACTAATAAAAAAACCGATGGAATAAATTAACTTGTGCTCGTGGTGTACAGGAATGTAAAATAAGGTAACAAAAACATGGATAGCATAACATCACGCCTTGTTTCCTTGGAGGGGTGGGCAGAGATGTATCTATACCATAGTACACCCACATTTAGCCAGTTATATGTAAGTCCCATGAAATAGGGGGCGAAAACTTAGGTTTTTATTAAAAAACACATATCTCTGGTACCACTTGGGATATACATTTAAGTTTTTGTTTTCTGAATGGCCATTAGTGCTACCCATGTCAAGGTTATCCATTAATTACCGGACACCCTGTATTAGTATTTATAACTAGGTCAGGGGGGTCTACCACTACCTCTAAAGCAGTATTATTTTAATCATACTTCAGTGGGGGAAAGAGATGGAACTATACATCCTGTAGAGCTTCATCTCTTTCCCACACTAAAGTAATATTAAAATAATACTGCTTTAGAGGTGGTGGTAGCCGTGGTAGGCCCCCAGGAACGCACCACACTAAGGTACGATCAAGCTACTAGCGCCTCTCTTGCTTGTCAACCGTTACCGAACAATGACTAGATGTTAAATCGTGAGTTTATTTTGTCCCTATTAGTTTAATAAGTTATATAATTATGTATGTGCTAAATACCTAACTTTAAACTATAATCCAATACGCGTAAGAGGAGACCACAGAACACTATTATTCCGAGACAGGTAGAATACCTTCCACCTGTGTCCCCAAAACATAACGTACCGTGACTCTCCAAAGTTAGACTGACATCAATTATTTCACGTAGTTTGATCAAAATACGCACAGTACGACACAACTTAGATGTAGCATCGGCAAAATTCGTAAAACCGATCACCTTCCGAATTGAGTGCGCATTCAATATCACCAATATTTATTACTGCTTTAGGTGAAAATGATCTTTACGAAAACGCAATAACTTGTTAAGTCATATAACCAACCTGCTGCAGCACGCGCCGCTGACGCGTGCCCTGCATACACTCAATATGGTGTCACAACAGATTGACTGCAATTGTACTCTGAGTGAATTCACACGGGCCACATTTTGCTTTTCTGAAAGCTATTAATAATATAATTTTAAGTGTAACTGTAAGCTATTATAACTATAACTACACTATTGTATTAGGTAAGCCTGTGATGATAGTTGTATGTGTTTTTAAATAAATAAATAAATAAATAACCGAATACATTCGCAAACATTTAAATGAATGGACTTATGAAAATTTTCAAATTTATGCTACATCTAAATTGTGTCGTCCTGTTCTTACTGAACAGCTGTTTTAACACGCTAATATAAATATACTAAGAAATAAAAGTATAAGTTATATTAAATAAACTGACGAATGGACGTATTAATTTGGTGGTTGCTTACGTAACGGCTTAAAATGATGTTCATAATATAAAATACTGTTCCTTTCAAATGAAGACAGTCTTACCTGCGCGTTTACACCAGCCGAACGCCTAGTAAAAGTCATGTCTAAAATAGAATTTACAGTGAATGGGAAAAAATGTACAGGTAGGATTAGTGTTATACTTACATAATATTTAAATATCAATATTTTTTTGTCATGCTTTTTATTTTTCATAAAAAGCCCCGTGAAGCACGAGCGGCATAATAATTTAGGAACCAGTTCATACCTACTTCTAATAATTCTAACGTCGTCGCCCGCACTGTACCATGCAAAATATAAATAAATAAATGTAAATTAAATAAATAAATAAATGTATAATTTTTTGGCTTCCGTATACATAATATAAACAAGGAACCCTTAAAGTTTCACCATGTCAGTCTGTCTGTCTGTCTGTCCGCGGCTTAGCTCAGAGACTCTTAGTACTAGAATGCTGTAATTTGGCAAACAACAATTTCGCCGACAAAGTGGTAAAATAAAATCAAGAAAATATATTTTTTTAGGGTACCTCCCCTACACGTAAAGTGGGGATGTTTTCTTTCTCATCTATCCCCCGGTGTGTATCGTAGGTCGTTCAAAAATATTGTGAGTACCTATGTGAAAACCATTTTTGGATTCAGGGATCCGTTTACGAAATACTAAGCTTTGTAGTGCAAATTTTTGTTAGAGTCAAGTGTCCCCCCCGTGCCAGCTAAATGGTTGGTTGGGATTGTGAAAAATTCAAGGCAGTAGTATATATAACAAAATTAAAAGGAAAACTATCACAGCTAAGTAGGCTTTACAAGTTAACAGGTAATAATCGACCAACTTACATTTGCAGTTGCAAAGACATGTTGTCCCATACATTCAATATGGGAGAACGTGTTTTCCAAGTACAAAGTTAAGTTTGTTCTTAGTATAAATTCATCCCAACTACGGAACCCTTCATTGTACGTGGTTAGACACGCACTTGGCCGGTTTTTTACTTTTTATTATTATATTCTGGTCAGCACATCGAAATTTTGTGCTTTACCCGGTGATGCAGACACGTCCTGATATAATTCCATAAGTACTTCAGAAAATCAAAGAATATTGCACCTACCGAGGTACGTATTTAACCCCAACCTCATTGCCTACTCATGACAACACTACGACATTATAACAGTAATCTCTTTACTATTATGTATCAAGTAGAACCATAATAACATGCTATAAGCTGCCTTGTGGTTGTAACGACATAATAACAGTTTCCTCTCGTAGTAAACATAGCGACATGTCCAGCAATTTTCTATGTAGCACGCTTTAGAGTAGTCTACATAATAAAATGAATAATTTCACAGTAACAAAATAGCATTTCATATCATTTTATTTATTTATTTATGATAAGGTAGTTTCACAACTGACAGTAAGTACAACATTATTATTATTCTAAAAACTTTATACCAAATAAGTACCAAGTACACAGAAAAATTATATAATAATATATATATAATATTTAAATTAAACCTTTTAAATGAAAGCCTGTTTATCTCTTGTGAGATCTTGATTGGCAGCTACTTATGATTGGTTATCTTTTTTGCGATATCCAGACAGGTAATATGGGACTTAATTGAAGATTTAATGATCACAGGCCTGATTAGGCTTTCAGGAACTAAGAGTAAATTTCTAATCAAGTCTTAGTAATTGGCGAAAAAGGTGAAGTTATTTTTATTACGAAATGCCTGCTCGATCTTGCCCGATCGATGGAGAGAGATAGAACGAGCGTGTCCAAAAGATGCCTGTTCATACTTCACTAAAGTGTTGTACTAGATTCATTAGTATATCTCCGAAACGAGGTTCCGTATTCATTTTCTGTCACGTTTATTTTAAGTCTCTAACGACGACTTTTTAAATTTTGGAAGAGTTTGCGAAGCAGACGTGGCATAGATAACAAGGACAAGAAATGAACATGTCAGGATTTCAGTAGCTGTAGGCCGTTGGACAAAGGAAATAACGTTACCTTTGCAACAAACCATACTTTCCAGGATAAGCAATGAACATTATAATTTATTGTTACACAGTGAACGAATGCACGCCCCGGGAAACAACGCTGAACGCGTACCTCCGCTATGTGCTCGCTCTGCCGGGCACCAAAGCCATGTGTCACGAAGGTGGCTGCGGCTCCTGCATCGTGATGGTGCGAGCGAAGCGGTTCCCTAGCGGTTTGGTCGAGACCTTCACTGTTAACTCCGTAAGTGGATTTCTCACTAAGTAGTAAAAACCACGAACTTTTACGACTGTTCTTAGCTTTTTTTTTTTTGCGTTTTTTGACAAAAGGGACCTCCAATCACTCCTTCTAATTATGCAGCGTAGGGTTGATTCAATCTCTATCAAAAACCATGTACGACTTGCTTACATGGTTAAACTTTTCACCACTGAATTCGAAAATGTTCACGAATAGCTTGTGCCGACACGACAGAAAAAAACATCCATTTAGAAAATAATAGTGTGGTTCAATACATTCGACATGTTTAAGTAGCCGAATATCTCGTCCACAGTGTCTGGTGCTGGTGTTCTCCTGCAACTGTTGGGAAGTGACGACCATCGAAGGTGTCGGCAACCGCTTGGACGGCTACAGCGATGTACAGAAAAGACTTGTGGCGTTCAATGGCTCCCAATGTGGGTACTGTACACCAGGCTGGATTATGCAACTGACCAGGTATGGGATTTTTCCAAGTTTGTATTGTCCTACTTCAAGATTTAGCAAACAAGAAAAGTCTTACAGTGGTTTGATTGACGATTTACTTTCAGTTTAGTTGACAAGAACCTCACAATGGCCGAACTAGAGCAGTCCTTCGGTAGCAATTCATGCAGGTGTACCGGATTTAGACCTATTTTAGACACAATCGTATCATTTGGTATAGATGCCTCTCCTGAAATATGCCAGAAAGTGAGGGATATTGAGGAACTCAATACGTGTTCTAAAAACCCTAGAAGCTGTCAGAGAAAATGTTCTATAAAGAGTGACTGCAGTGATTGGAGCGTCGTAACTGATGTTAAAAGTGAAAGCACACTTAGTTTTAACTTTGGGAAGTACAAGTTCTTTAAGGTATATGATGAGAATGCAATTTTTGATATTCTCAACAAGCATGGTGTCGACTCGTATATGCTTGTTGATGGAAACACTGGAAAGGGTGAGTTCTGGCCTCATTTAAATAATACTTATTTGAAGCAATTAGAAATTCGTTAGGTAACTTGTTAGATATTTGTATTTAGGAAGTAACTGCATTTTTATCATTCAATCTGTCTAGCCTTTTCCAAACTATGTTGAGGTCGGCTTCTAGTCTAACCAGATGGAGCTGAATATCTTCCAGTATTTTATATGGAGCGACTGCCTATCTGACCTCCACAACTCAGTAACTGGGTAATTCGATAACCCCTTGGAAAGACTAGTTGTCAGACTTTGGGCTTCTGACGACCTGTAACGACTGTCAAAAATCCAAGAATGACAGCCGTGACCAACGGCTTAACGTGGTTTCTGAGGCGCGGAGGAGTCTCGGTATGTAGAGATGGTCGCCCATCCACGGAATAACCCCGGCAAGCGTACCTTAACCCGATGGATTGACCCGTGCGGCTGTTATTACTTAACCACAAGCTCTTCATGCATTGCATATGTTGTTTCTTTTGTCCCTAATAAATAAATAAATAAATATGTATTTTTGTCATTATAGAAAAGTAAAAAAAAAACTCAATTAAAGTTTATCTAAACTGTACTAGTTAGATAAGTTTGCAAATATACTGGTAATTATCTTATGTTCTATTTTACGTGAAGGAAAAAAGGTTATTCTAGATAAGTAAATAAACGAGTAACGGCACTTTTATGCAAATTTTAATGAGGACACTACATTCATACGGATAATGTGCGAGATACGACAAGACAAAAGAAAATACCTACGTCGTACTGAAAATGCCTGAAAGAGCTATTGATCCATAAAACATCTGATGACAGGAAAATTTCCCATTATGTACCTACCTTATAGCGAAACCTCATGGACGTTTGAATCCAAGGATCCAGTCAAAGATTATGTTTGTTTATCAAACATGGTCTTTATTTTTTACCTCCACGGGGAAGGTTCTGGCCTATATATCACCTAATAGTAATTGATGATCAGGCCGAAGGTGGAAGCGAGCTTCAACTGGAATCCTCAACCACAGAGGAACTGGCTCTCTCTAACTGCCGAAACACAACAATGCTGTAAACATTGTTGTTATGGCGACAGACTAAGATAAGATGGTGGTAGCTAGCCAGGCGGACTTAGAATAAGCCCTACCACCAACCAAACCGAGCAAAGTCAAACTCAAAGCATTTATAGATCAGCAAAAAATGCCTCCACTGGGAATCGAACCCGGTGACCTCTGGGTCTGAGACAGGTGGTTTAACCACAAGACGGCAGAGGCTTTGACAAAACTATTAAAAGTACTCGCGTTTTGCCAGTGACGCATGGAGTGCAGTATTTCGGGAGTCAAACTTGCGGACCGCTTATGGCTACGCTCTCTTTGAAACGTCAGACGCTACTGACAACGTGCAGTGACGTCACGACAGACGACCATTCAAAACGTTCGTTGCCGCCGTCGCAAGGTGTCCGTCGCGGGCGGCGTGCGAGCGATACCGCGCTCGTGTCTTTACGAACTTAGCATTCGGCCGCTGTCGGTACATACGATACCGGACGGTTACACGTCGTCGGTCGCGGTCGGCGTGTGGTCAGATAGACCGCAACCTAAGAAACACAATACCACGTTCCTCAACGCATATTGCTGATGTGCGGGAAAAGGCCGCCATACTAAAATGGGACTGGGCCAGCCTTGTATATCGAATATCAGATGATTGCTGGGTAAAGTAAATATCAGAATGGAAGGCCTAGGCGAAAAATTTGAAGATGCCTAGACGAACTAGACAGTAGAAGCTGTCTAGATATTGTAGAGGAATTGGATTACAACACGAAACAGCCGTTAGAAGTGGACAGATTGGTTGGAGGCAATGGGACAGTATAGGCCAGGAGTCACCAAACGGCGGACCGCGCCCTGGATCCGGACCGCAGACTTATTTCGTGCGGACCTTATGTAAACAGTAAAATATTATAACTAAAATTCAAACTAAATATATTTAAAAAAAGATTATTTTCGTTTTATTTCTTCATTTAAACTTTTAATCTTCGTTGTTACTTGCTACTAATCGTCTACCAAACAGACCGCGAAAGTCATATTATTTTATAAATCGGAATAAAACTAATTGGTGATTCCTATTAGAATATATAGCCTGTAATATACGTATATAGGCAGATATAATAAAAATAATTATTATTCTTTTTCGGGTTACTAATGTCCTATATGATAAACGTAATATTTCAGGTATTGTCGAGACATTTGAATATCCCAGAGTTTTGATAGACATAAGCGATGTGACTTCTCTTAAAACCTGTGATTTCGACCAAAATATGGTCCTTGGAGCCAACGTGTCCATAGAGGACTGTATCAAGATATTCGAAGACGCTGCTAGCAATAGAAGCGGCTTTGCGTACTTGGCAGAGGTCGTGAAACATCTTAAGCTTATTGCTCATATCCCCGTTAGAAAGGTTAGTTTCATATTCTTTTTTATTTATCTTTAATTCAGACACACCATCCATAAAAAAAATATAAAGAAAGAAGCCGTTTGTAGGGTTATTATATTAGTATTATTATACACAAAAAATTACTTACACAAAAAAAAAAACAAACAAAAAAAATGGTGTTAGTAAGTAATTTCTTAGTAAACAAAACAAGTTACACAATAATTACTTATGTCTATTTCCTATTCCTGTGAAGTTGTGCACCTGCCCAGTACAAAGTAAATGGACTGTAAATTTTGCACGCTAACGTTTTGAGGACAGTGTTGGTGCTACCACGAACCCTGCTCATCATCGATACAGTTCTTTTCCTAATTACTGCAAAGAAATCACCGACAGATGCATCCGCAAACATTGCGGACGCACTGCAATATCGGGGTTTTCTTAACACTGCCCTCAAAGCGTCATCATATGAGAGTGACAAAGGACTTCAACAAAATCTGGAGTCACAAGTTTCATCAAGAAACTTGTGACTCCAGATTTTGTTGAAGTTAAGTAGGCGACGGTCTTTGTACACATCGTGTAGGTACTTTTCATGACATGACATTAGAGGCACTGGAGATATGTATTACAATTTGATTAAGTAAAAATGTGCTACAACACGAAACATTTTAAATTTGTGTGGACAGCCTTTTCTGTTGGCATAAGCTGATTTTCATTGTCGTTGATAATGTGTTCATAGGTTTAAAATTATTTTTAGATTGGCTCCATAGCTGGCAATTTGATGTACAGGCGCGCCTTACCAACGTATAAGTCAGATTTGTTTTTACTGTTTGAATGCCTCGGCGCCACGATCACTGTCCGTAAGTACTGTGTCATTTAATCGAAAATATCCTTGATTGTTATTCCCGTTGGATTTAAGTAGTATTTCATCTCTTTTAATTGGTGTGGGTTGAAGTCCTAGTTGAAACATTTGTATTAGGCGGACAGCAACATGCTATTTTTCGGAATAATATACTGTTCTTGTGTAACACGCTTTGCTGCCAGCAAAGTAGGATACAACAATATCCTGAGAAATTATAAAGCTTTAGACAAATCTGAAAACAGTGTGTCGTTTAGTGATTCAACATCCTTACCACCCTACTATGTCATCAGTCCGCTAAGACAGCACTAATGCGCAAAAGTGTTTACTGCATGGCTCCGGTCATATATGATAAAATACCAAAAAGTTGGACAGAATTGCCGCTAACATTATTTAAAAAAAAGCTTCGAAGCTTCTTGACAGCCAAAGCTTACTATAGCGTAACAGAATTTCTAAGTGAAACAAAATTTGTAACTTAGTTTGTAATGTTTCAAAATTAGAATAATGTTTAGTTTTGTGTTGTTTTTTTGCTCTGTTTGTTTAAATTTTGTAGATTAGTTTTAGTTTATAATTGCTGTAACTTTTGAATGCCTACTGGTAAAATATGGCTGAACCTATTCCTTATGACACCGTGTATTGTACCCATATTTGCAAAATAACATATCTTTTATCTTTTTTATCTTTTAACATGTTTGGTTCTAAGGTTTCTCTGATGGTAAAAAAAAGACGCTGACAATGACAGAATTCCTAAAGTTTAACATGCAAGGTGTGTTGATGATCAACGTGGAATTGCCGCCGTTGAGCAGCTCACACATTTTTAGGAGTTATAAGGTAAATTATTTAATGTAAGAAAATGCCAGGTCATTTTTAAGCTCGCCTAATTCTGCATGCAGAGTTTAATGTTTCCTGGCAAGGTTGCCTGGAAGAGATCGCAGAAAGCGATAAGGCTGCCCATTGTATGTTTTGTAGTGTTTTTACTATTTACTATGTATTTTCTGGTGTACAATAAAGTATACATATATAAATAAATGTTAGAAGCTTCTTCTTGGTTTAAAGGCAGATCCTCATAGGCTTGATTCATCAAGTCTATAAAGATCTCCCGACGAGAAACATGAGCTGCCGGGATTTGAACGTTAAAATAATTGCAGATCATGTCGAGGAATCAGAACTCTCTAGCTCTCGTACACTCAGCATTTCTCTTAAAAATGGGAAGAAAGAACATAATAGAATGTGCAAGTATAGTGTACGGTAATATAGATCCAAAATTTTATCATGCTAGAAAAACGGAAGCGTATCTGATCGGAAAGAACGTATTTAATGATAAGAACTTGCAAGAAGCACTAAAAGTGCTGAGCATTGAGCTGAAACCAGTAGAAATACTTGGAGAACCTTCTACACAATTTCGGAAGAAGTTGGCTCTGGGGCTGTTTTATAAGGTAAGAAAATGATCTTGTCAACACATTATAGAAATCTAAATAAAAGATTCTGGTTCTTCTGTACACTATGATTTTTCTTTCGAAATTTAATTGAGAAATATAACTTTTCATCCACTTCACACACCACAAATCTAAACTAATATTATAAAAAGAAAAGATAAGATTTTTTGTATATTTGTTTGTAATGGATATACTCAAAAAAGGTTTTACCGATTTAAAAAAATCTTTAGCTACATTATCAGCGAGTAACGTGGGCTGTATTTTATCGACTTCCACGCCAACGAAGTCGCGGGCAGAAGCTAGTCACTAAATTTAAACATCGTTCAGTTTCTATCAATCTTTTGAATCTGACAAAGATAGAATCATGTTTTAAATATTAAATACCTGCGGTTTCTCCCGCATAAGTCTCGATTTAAGTGTCCGTCTGGATTGAGGAGCCATGTCTCATATTTGAACGAGGGTACTACCAATATTTAGTAGTAAATTTCAAAAATATCCGTTGGCTAGTTTTCGAGTTCTAAGGTGGTTCCTCAATTCACAACTACACAACAACTTTTTAAGGGTTTTACTACAAATTTCAGGATCCGGCCTACAAAATCGGCTAATTTACTACTAAATATTGGTAGTACCCTCGTTCGAATAGGTATGAGACGTGGCTCCTCAATCCAGACGGACACCGATATATATATACTTTTTATGTCCTAACCCAGGTCAGGTCTACCCATGTGCCAAATTTCATCCAAATAAGTAAACAACAAACTCACTTTCGCATTTATAATATTAGTTAGGATTTTAACTTTTTATTATTAAGAGCCCTCTTACATTTCGGCGCTACGCTAAAGCATTCTTGCGATACTGAGCGCACATTGCCGGCGCAGTGAAATATATGGTACTTTTATTTTATTCATAAAAAAATGGAAATAGCAATTAAAAAAAAATTTAAAAATTGTTTGTTGTTAAACAAATGTTGGTAAATATTTTAGTATAAATACTACTTACGAAAATTATGTAGAACTTCGGATATTCAGACTTGTTTCTAAACCTTTTTAGTAGAAAATTGAATTAGGTCCAGTATTTTTTTCTTTAAATAAAAGTCATATAACAAAAATCATTGATATATAGTTTTTTAGTATATCAATGACAAAAATGTATTCTATTATTATAAAAGTATCGGATATGTTTAATATAAGAAAAATTGTTTTGATGAATTATATTCAACAGAATCCGCAAATTAGAGCTCTCAAATGAGCTCTACATGAGTTTTTACCAAAACATGCATCAGGAGAACGATTATTGCTAGATAAATAAATAAATAATGAAAAAATCGCTTTATTATTATTGTAGAAGAGAAAACGAACTATTTTTACCAAGTAATTGTTATTTATACTAACCAACTAATAGTATTCAATTTCAACGAGGAAATCATGCATCTACGCGCATTTTTGTAATAGGCCCTTTAAGTAAATATGTACGTTTTTATCTGCGTTTATTTAGTGATTTGTGGCGCAAGTGGGCTTAAAACACCTTTCTCAGATTTTCTTTTGATTTCCCTAATCACCGAGTACCTCTCAAGTTACTCTCTCGCCTCGCACTGTCTAATAGAATTTTTGTATCCTGGGACAGTTAAGCAAAATTACCCAAACCTATATCTTACAATTAATTTATTTGCAGTTCATCCTTAACATCTGTCCGGCTGGCACTGCTCTTTCAAAATATATTTCTGGTGGAGAACTTCTGAAACGGCCTGTTTCTTCAGGCAAGGAAGACTATCAGACTGACCCCTCCCTGTTCCCGTTGAACCAGCCAGTAGATAAGCTTGAAGCGCTGATTCAAGTGGGGGGTGAAGCTAGGTTCGCGAATGATATCCCTCCGTTGCCATGTGAGGTGTTTGGTGCCTTCGTACTCTCTGGAGTGCATAGTGGAGAAGTGGATACTATTGATTGTGAAGCAGTTTTGGTAAGAGCCTTTTTTTTTTTTTTTTGAGTTTGGGTAATTATCAAATAACTTCTCCCGCTCTGGGTGGAGCGGGAGGCTGTGTCAGACTTTTACTGACTAAAACCCACCCGTGTTCCTTCCGTTGCCTGAGTGCCGGGGCCGTGATATTCCTTTCGGACAAACTCGCAACCCTGGCAGGCATTGGCCCTTACGGACCCCGTCAGTTGGTGCTGACATCTCTTTGAGGCGCGCGTGGAACACAACGCGCCGTCGACCCGGGCCTGTTTCTTATCGGACGGCGAGCTACCCATTGCTCACCGTCCGCAAGCCCGCGCCTACGGTGGCCGGAAGTCGGCTCGCGACTCCCTACTTTGGTAAGAGCCTGACTTTCAATACCTAATAACTGGTCAGTGAAAAATATTGCAGGAACTCTTACTTTGGATTTATTTCATTTTTTGCCAAGATGTTAGATACTTACATCATATATATTATATATGATGTAAGTATCTAACATATCTAATATATAATGATACATTCATCGTCATATTTAAATGGTGTCATCCATTTTATAAAAAATTCAATTTCACTGCTTATAGCACGCGTGGGTGTGTGTTATCATGTCTTAAACTTAAATGACTTTACATTTATGTAATATTCATTTTTATTCAATTTATATTACTAAGTCGTGTCTTGACCACGACGGTGACTCACACCTTTTTTTTTTAAATAAGCGGTATTAAGGTACTTAAAATTTGAAATTTTATGAAATAGTTGCGCCCGACGTGCGCCATGTGAACTTTATTATTATTACTAGCTGACCCGGCGAACTTTGTTCCGCAATCAATCAAATATATGAAAAACCCTACCTACCCTACTTACCCACCTACCCTACCTACCCTACCTACCCCACCTACCCTACCTACCCTACCTACCCTACCTACCCTACCTACCCTACCTACCCTACTTACCCTACCTACCCTACCTACCCTACCTACCCTACCTACCCTAATTACCCTACGTACCCTACCTACCCTACTAAAAAGTATCCTATGTTAGACTCCTGGTTCTAAGCTCCTCTCCACCAATTTTCAGCTAAATCGGTTCAGCCGTTCTTGAGTTATAAATAGTGTAACTAACACGACTTTCTTTTATACGTATACATATATATAGATTAAGGCACATGTGGTATTCCATAAAGATTTGAATTTGAATTTATAAATCTGTAATTGTTTGGAAATCACGTGATTCAAATTATTCTACAATTATTTAGTAATTTTACAAGAAACTTACAGAAAAACATATTTTCATGTTAAGGAAAATTAATATTCAATATGTAAATTCATGTTTGTCTACTCTTGAAAACATTTACATTTATACAAAAACAGTTTTCTTATTGATTGTATATTTGAATTTAAATTTTAATAGCTGAATCAATACAAGATAATATGCATTGATGTAAAACATAGGTAGTTTTTATTTTAAATACCTAGACCATCGACTTTTAAAGAAAATCACGATTTTCGTTCATGGTCATTAAATTAGGGAACAATATAATTATGACCATCTTTTTAATTTTTAGGCAATAGAGGGCGTTGTAGCCTTGTATACAGCCAAAGACATCCCCGGCGTCAACTCCTTCGGATTTCCGGGCATTCAACTTCAAACAGAAGAAGAAGAGATTCTTGCAACTAAAATCTTGTTCTATGGCCAGCCGATTGCCATAGTGGTAGCGATAACTGAAAAACTGGCTGATCAGGTAGCAAAAATGGTCAAAGTAACATACAAAAACGTTAGCACAGCAGCTCCAGTATTGACTATTGATGAAGCAAAGAAAGACAGCAATAGATATGTGCCCGGAACTCCATCTATAGAACCGGATGGAAAAGGCGACAATGTTACAAAGGTCATAAAAGGAGTTTTTGACATGGGAGCCCAATATCATTATTATATAGAACCCATAACATGCGTTGTTGTGCCCGTTGACAAGATGCTAGAAGTATACGATTCAACGCAATGGATGGACTTAACGCAAATTGTTATTGCGAGGTCTTTGGGGATCAGCGAAAGCGAGTAAGTTATCTATATTAGATACCGTTTCAATAATGAACCTACGCTATGTGGTTTGTTATTTAGTATTAATTAGAACTTAACTGCGAATTTTCAATTTAAAATATCTAAACTCCAAGATCACTCCGTTCCATAAAAGATTATTTACTGTTTTAATTTTATTTATATTCTAAATTGTTTTAATTATTGGCCTAGCTTCTGCATCAATATTAGTACCTAGGCGAACGTGCTCTGCTCGGGTGAAAATACGGAGAAAACAAATTTTCCCGGATGTGAGACCTAGCTTGAGTTTGATTTATCGCATCTGAAAACCTATAAAAACTATACTGCAACTTTCATCGAAATTGTTAGAGCCGTTTTCTAGAACGTGATCTCAAATATACAATATATCTATATATTACAAATATTGCTCATTTAATAGTATATGATATATGCCAAGTAATCTATACGTTTTTAAATGTAACGTGGTGGTAGCATGGTTATACTAATTATTATCATTAAGTCAAAAATTGTATACAAATTGCGAAAATGAACAGGTCCAAAATCGGGCCTTGTAGGATATCAATATTTTGTATTAATTACTAAACCGTAAATTAACAAGGAATTTCCGACTGTTAGGTGCTAGTTCAATTAATCGTTAATCGTTGAAAGCATAAAGGAAATTAAGTTATGGTTACTCTATCGAACGCCTGACGAAAGTCCATGTATAAAACTAGGAATACTGAAGCAGTGATATCCTAGTGGTGTGACCGTCAGACTGCCAGGTCATAGGTCTCGAGTTTGAACCCAAGGCACGCACCTCTGACTTTTCGGATTCATGTGCGTATTGTATAATTATCACTTGCTTCTAAAACGGTGAAGGATTCATCGTGAGGAATCATGCTTGAGAAATATTTCGCGACGGTATGTGAAGCCAAGTCAGAGGCCCATGGGCGGCTTTAAAACTCTGACACCAGGTTAGTCACTAGCCACACGAGAAGAAGAAGAAGACTATACCCAATATTGACTTCTGGTTGTGCTTGCTATGCTTAGATTTTTACAACCGGTGATTGCTAAATACTCCCCTTACACATATAATCCGTCTGCCTTCAAAGCAAGAGCGAACAGCCATCTTCTGGGCACGCTCGTTCCATTGTAGACCGACCTCATCTATCGCTTTTCATCAGGTGTGATCGAGGTCAAGAGCGCCATTACGTAATAAATGAGCCAAGAGCCAACCCAATGTGGTTAAAAAAAAAAACTCGTAGGTATATATTAGACAAGGAATTGAGAGCTCGATACTTTATTGACGTTCTTCAACATCAAAATCGCTTTGTGTACCTGTACCATGAAATGAATACCTACTACAATACACCTTTTTCCAGAGTCTTTGTTAAAGTTCGTCGAGTTGGCGGTGGTTTTGGAGGCAAGATTAGTCGTAACGTCCAGGTTGCTGCAGCATGTGCATTAGTTGCCAAGAAACGGGGCATACCTTGTAGGTTCATTTTACCGATGCAGACCAATATGACTATAGCTGGGAAGAGACTGCCGTGTCAGTGTGAATATGAGGTACCTTCCTTAATTCAATCGGGGCTTTAATATTATGTAAAATAATATACTCCATTTGAAACAAGATTAAACATTTAAATAAACCTTTTTTACAGTAAGTTCAACCGATTTTGAATACTATACCATAGGCATAAGGATGGCATTAAAAGCAAAAAAGTTGTTACAATACCAACTGTTTACTGGCAGCTGCAGTAAACAGTTGGTATTGTAACAACTTTTTTCGAGATCGAAAAACAACGTCATTAGAAAAAAAATATCCCACGGGAACATGCTTCCGGGATAAAAAAAAGCTGCCGTTAAGCCGTTTGAAAATAAACATTTTCACTAAATTAATAATTAATTAAACTGCGGCTGCCATTTCTCATGTCACCAACGCAATAGAAGTCAAAATAGCTATATTACATATAGTAGATACATAAATATATTCAAACCCCGATTGAATTGTTCGTATCTATTTACTTCAAGCAAGCTATCAGCTTAACTTTATGTGAGTTCACTCTTCTACAAAATCCTTTCGTTAGGTTGGAGTCGACAACGATGGTAAAATCCAGTATCTAAAGGCGTCAATTATTGAAGACAATGGCTGTTCCAACAACGAGAACATTCTCGACTTCGTTGCCAGCGGTTTCCCTAACTGCTACGATACAACGTACTGGGACTTGAAGACGGCTACAATCACTAGTGATACTCCTTCTAATACGTTCGCTAGAGCACCAGGTTAGTTCTGTTCTTTTATTTTCAGTTTCAGGGGCGATGTCCTCTAGGACCGATGCCTGCCGGGGTCGCGGGAAAGTCCGAAAGGCATACCGTGGCCCCTGGCAACGTACAGACAACTGAAGGAACACGGGTGGGTTTTAGTCAGTAAGAGTCTGACACGCCCTCCCGCTCCGCCCAGAGCGGAAGAAGTTATTTCATAATTTCCCAACCAAAAAAAAAGGGGTGATTGTCATCAATGTTGATTAATTTTTTGTGGTTCTTCATGCAGTCCTGAGCCAGATCCTCTTAATTAAAGTGAGAAACTGAAGTATGAACAATATTTTTAAGATTTTATTGGTACACACATTGGTTTATACACACATCAAAAATTACTAGGGATCAAGTACGTTTTAGAGTATCGGGGATTATAATTTTAACATTTTGTATTTTTTTTTAATCCTCATTTTGCCTTTTTTTGCCATGTCTTTATGTTAATTTCTCTCAATTTGCAAAAATTGCAATTTTTCTTAATTTTTACTAAATATAGGATTAAGTTGTTAACAAAGGAATTAAAGTAAGAACTGCCAGTCTGGAAGACTAGATTTTTTAAATATTAATTGGATAATTTTTAGGGTGCCGTAGTAAACAAGGAACCCTTATAGTTTTGCCATGTCCGTCTGTCTATCTGTCTGTCTGTCCGTCTGTCTGTCCGCGGCTTAGCTCAGAGACGGTTAGTACTAGAAAGCTATAATTTGGCATATGTACCTATACATATTAATCATGCCGACAAAGTGGTAAAATAAAATCAAGAAAAATATTTTTTTTAGGGTACCTCCCCTACACGTAAAGTGGGGATGTTTTGTTTTTTTCTCGTCTACCCCATGTTGTGGGGTATCGTTAGAAAGGTCGTTCAACAATGTTATTATGGTCTCAGCAGCTAAAATATAAAGAGAGTCAGAACTGGTGACGCGGGAGCAAGCGACGCTCAGTAGTCCGTGTGAGAAGCAGCTCGTCCTGAGGTCGACACCCGCAGCCTTCAGTAGCAATTTCCCATTGCTTGTGAAGTATTTCATGCACTACTACCTAATGGCACAATACTGACTGATGCATTCTTAAAAATAATTCCTGACGAACAGCTATCGGTCAATCATAACAGAAGCCGTTCGTATATGTCATGATTGACTGCTTAGCTCCATAAAGTTATTAGATATAGCGGGATGATAATCATTTAAAAGGTTAAATCTGTAACTATCTACAATATTCTAACCTTTTGGATCGTCTTTTTACAATTTGCGGTTAACTAGGAAAACGAACATAATGTAATATTGCTCAATCCCCATAGCAAATAGCGTGATAAATTATAGCCTACAGGCTGACCAGATTTATAGGGAATATCTTTGCAAAATTTTAACAAAATCTTTACATAGTATTTGAGTTATGCTGGAACACGAGTTCAAACAAACAGATAAAACTTCTCGGAAACGTTCCCAGACCACGTAGCAATTACGTTTCTTTTTTCTAAAATATTCAATGTTCAGTTTTGACTTCGCTACGACTTTATTATATGAGTAGAGATTACTAACTAACATTAATAAAACTAGAAAATTTATAACAGAAGTAAACAAAAATAATTGTTCTGCAAGCTTTTTCTAATATGCTGCAAAAACAATCCTGACAAAAAAGTACGAGTCTTGGTCTAAATTCATTTGTTGAATAAAAAAACGAACTCAGTAAAGCGATCTACTTAATCTTACAGGTACTTGCGAGGGTATCACATGTATTGAACACATAATGCAGCATATTGCATTCGCCGTACAGAAGGACCCGACCAGCGTCCGCAAAGTTAACATGAGGACAGAGGACAACGACCTTCCACAACTGATCGAAGTTCTCAAAAACGACGCCAACTACGACCAGCGAGCTAAGGAGATCGAACAGTTCAATAAAACAAATAGATGGATGAAGAAGTCTATTTCTATCAATGTTATGTGCTTCCCAGTCATCTATTATGGAAACTATTCAGCACTCGTCACCATTTATAGAGGTGATGGTACAGTTACTATCTCCACAGGAGGTATAGAGATGGGACAAGGGATCAACACGAAAGCTGCCCAGGTTTGCGCATACGAGCTAGGGGTGCCTCTCGCATATGTCAATGTTGTTCCCCATTACAGTTTCGTGGCTGCAAACAATGTGTTTTCTGGGTCTAGTATTACGACTGAAAGTGTTTGCTACTCTATTATAAGAGCATGCGAAGTTTTGAAAGAAAGGCTGGCGCCGATAAGGGAAAGTATGCCAGACGCTACGTGGAAGGAAATCATCACGAAAGCTGGAGAAGATCAAGTTGAGTTGACTTCTTTGTTCATGATGAAAGATACAGACGAAAATCTGAAGGGGTACAGTGCGTTCGCTGTAGCCATGATTGAGACACAACTAGATGTAACGACTGGGCGTTTTCAAATAGTTCGTGCAGATATTTTAGAGGATGTTGGTGTTAGTGCCAACCCTAAGTTAGACGTCGGACAGGTGAGTGGACTAACATTATTAATTTATCTATTTAATTTCTTTAATTGTTTACATTGTTACAATTTAAATGTTTTTTACTAATATCTAAGGTTAGTGTACAATTTCTTATAGGTTAGCACCTCATGCCCCATAAACATAATTGTGCGAGCAGCACTTTACTATGAAATTAATAACAATATAGGAAACATAAAAGAAACAAGTTTGATGTTACAGTGAGATAGTGAGAGTTTAAAAATAACATCAAAAGAAATATTTGCCTAAACCATAAAACAGAGATACTATACATTATGTTAAAAATACAAATAAAATAAAAAAAGGAAACAAAAACCTAAACTTGTTTGTTGCCTGAGATTATCCATTTTGTACCAGGGTGGTTTTCAGAGACTGATCCGATAAACTATTTTGAACACTCTTGGGCGTGTGTGCCTACCATAGTAATTAGTGATGAAGCGACTATATCTCCAACGTTGTCCTGCTAACTAGCTAGCAATTTTTAAATAAAATTATTGATTATTTATTACTATTGAGTTCAGTTGCATTAATAATGTTTTGGACTAAAGGAACGAAAGGACCAAAAACATGTTTACTTAATTTTTGTTTATCCTATATTTCAAGGTGCAAGGAGCCTACGTTCAAGGTCTCGGTTACTTCACTTGCGAGAAGCTGATTTATGACAAAGAGACAGGGAAACTGTTGACTAACCGATCGTTGGACTACCATATCAACCTTTGTTTGGACATTCCACTCAACTTTAACGTTAAGTTGAGATACAACTACAAGAATCCGAACGGAGTACTTGGATCGAAAAGTGAGTGACCTACTGAACTCATTATGACACTGATTTAAATGTCGTGTGTCTTCTTGGCAAAGAATTGTTCAATTGGCGAATTTCAGGCAGTAGCGATCAGCTAACTTGCCAATCCATCTGCCAAGCATCATTTTATTGGAAATTTTCTTGAACCTTTTTCAGCAATCAGCAATGACATATTATTATTGTCGGAATCTGTACCTTCTACGTTACAACTATTGCTAATAAGGATTTCGTATATACTCTAAGTGATTTAGTTTTATGAGTGTTTACGACTATTGTTTCATTTTGACTTAGCTTGCGGCGAGATGGGCATGTGTACTGCTCACGGGGTGACGCACGCGCTGCGACAGTGTATCATGGAGTCTCGCAAGGACTCGGGCTACGATCCTACTGAATGGATTTATATACGTGAGTATTATTGTTAACTATACTTTTCCAATGGAGAAATGGTCTCGATGGTTATTAGGTAGGATTTTGCATTTCCATGTTCTAGTCTACTAATTCTTCAATAATAATTATAATTAGAAGCTCGCAGATCGGCCTGATCATCACTTATCATCAGGTGAGATGCAGGCCAAGAGCATCAACGTTGTGATTTTAAAAAAAAACGAGCGAGCCTTACAGACTTACAGTTGTCGCATGTGATCACGCCGTGCGCCGCGCGTTGTGTCGGTTGTTGTTGTGTGTGTGACATCTGTCATCTGACATTGGTAATACGCAACATTAACATTATATCCTGAAAAATAATGATTCAGGCATAATGTATTTGAAATGATTTTTTGTAACGAAGATTAATTCTTAGAAAATTGTATTTTATTTAATTAATTAATTTTATTTAAGTATTTAATAACCGTTGAAAAAATGGGTGAAAAAAACAAAACTTGTTTTTATTGTAAACATTGGTACTCGTTTTATTGTAAACCAAATTCTTATGAGTCTTATATGAACCAATAGTAAATATTATACTATAGATTACGAAACAGGTTTAGTAATCAGTTTTAAATGGGGTTCATAGTAAAATAGCAAGAAATTGGGGTTAAACGCAAGTGGTCCGAAAAGGGGCGGGGCCTCGTCAAGGTCGTTTCTGAAGGCGAACTCTAGCACCGTACGCGCTCATTGGTCAAATTAAATAGCGCGCGCTTATTATGCCTCCTTATTAGGCCTCCTATTACACACTTCCGTCCTTTTTCACAAAATCACTCCCACAGATTGTAGGTAGTAAAGCGAGAGGAAAGAGTTTACACATAAAAAGAAACAAATTTAGATTAAAGAGTTTTTTACTGAGGAGCTCGTGGCTAAGTAATAACAGCCGCTCGGGTCGATCCATCAGGTTAAGCTACACTTACCGGGGTTGATTCGTGGATGGGTGACCATCTTTACATACCGAGACTCCTCCGTGCCTCGGAAAGCACGTTAAGCCGTTGGTCCTGGTTGTCATTCGTGGATCTATGACCGTTCCAGGTCGTCAGAAGCCCGAAAGTCTGACAAGCAGTTTTACCAAGGGTATCGTATTACCCAGTAACTGGGTTGTGGAGGTCAGATAGGCAGTCGCTCCATGTAAAATACTGGTATTCAGCTGCATCCACTTGGACTGGAAGCCGACCCCAACAGTTGGGAAAAGGCTAGGCAGATTGATTGAGATTAAAGAGTTTTACTATTTAAAACGCTATGAAACTTCCAATTAATATCTGTCACGTGTTCGGTTGACAACGATTTGTTTTGTAGAGGAAGTCCCACGAGCCAATATTCTAGCCAGAAAATGCTCAAGCATGAATCACGATTTAAAAATAAGAGTTTTCATATTGATATTCTCTACTCAAATTTAAATTCTGAACGGGCCTCAGAATGCATTAAAAGCAATGCAATTTCTTTTCGCAGCGGTGCCGTACGATACCGAAGCTATATTGAAGGCGCTGGACGTGAAACCAGAAGAGTTCCTTCTTAAGCGTGATTTATAGATTACATGACATACATTCCTGTTGTAATTTTATTTTCCAATTCCTTTATTTTTGAATAGGTACCTACCATGTTCTTTTTTTAACTTTTATTTGTTCTTTTTTTTTGCACTTACTTAGGTATATTAAAAGCCTTGAAGATGGTTCTGGTTGTATTAAAAATGTTTGATCTTTATGATATTTTTTTCAATACCTTTTTTTAAATAGGTAAGTCCTTTACAATTACAATACAGCATCATAAACCGTAAAAATAAAATCTAATGTTTATTTTGACAAGAATTATTAGTAAGCTAAGCATTTTTTTTTTTTTAAGTTTTTGTTCACTGTTTCACTGAAACTACGTACGTACAGCGACAAGACCCCTGAAAACACTATTTTGCTTTGTTTTACAGTGTTTTATAACACGGTTTTAAACCTAATGCCATTGACCGTCCGCAATGGTTAACTTTAGCGCAAACGTAATGCCGGTAACCCTCAGGAGGGTTCACTTCCAATACGTATAGGTGGCATGGCGTATGAGCTCTATTATATGAAAAGTGGGTGGAGTAGAAAGTGTTAAATAATTGCATTTTCCGTGGAGCTAGGTAATTGGTTGTGCCAAATATAATGTATGTCGCCACAGGACATTGGGGAGGGGTCGTGCTTACATCCTCGGACATTGTTGTGGGCTGTTTGTGGAGTGGACAATTAAAAGATGATAACAGTTTCTTACACTTAGTTTATCTTCTTTTCGTGTGGTTAGTAACTAACCTGGTGTCAGAGTTTTAAAGCCGCCCATGGGCCTCTGACTTGGCTTCACATGCCGTCAAGAAATATCTCACAGGCATGCCGGTTTCCTCACGATGTTTTCCTTCACCGTTTTTGTAGCAAGTGATAATTGTATAATTATCACTTGCTACAAAAACGGTGAAGGACTTTTCGGATTTATGTGCGTATTGTATAATACGCACATAAATCCGAAAAGTTAGAGGTGCGTGCCTTGGGTTCGAACTCGAGACCTATGACTTGGCAGTCCGACGGTCACACCACTAGGCTATCACTGCTATGTACTTAGTTTATATACACTTAGTCTATACAGTTACACAAATCACTATAAACAACTATTGTCCTAATTAATCTTGTCCATTAATAATAAAAATAAAGTAATAAAACTTGGGATCAATCAACGTGTGACAGTTCCTAGGGCTGAAGGGTGACTGGCGCTCCTGTTGTTTCCGGCGCCCTCGCCCTCTGGTCCTTAGACTCCGTCATAGCGCACCGACTGTATAGAGTACTTCAATCGGCAACACTGTATTTCATGCGAAATTATGTATGTGTATAATAAATGTCCTTCTTGTTTGATGCTCAAACTGCTACAGTGGATTGAAACAAACTTCAATAAATTTTACATACCTACTTCGCATAAATATACGAGAGTCACAAAACGAGAAAATCTTGAAGCAAGAAATATTACAGTTTTACGAGAGCGATTGTGTGTTACGAATACATAATGTTTTATTTTTTATTTGGTATGTTATGTAAGATTATACAAAAAAAAAAAAAACATGCAAGTTTTTTTTAAATTAATTTTGGGTTGTTCATTTAGGCAGAACTAATTTCGGTCTTTTCTACATAATATAAAATCACGCCTGTATTACCCAACGAGTTGGGCAGACGTGTCCCTATAGTACACGCACATTTCACCAGTTATGTTTAAGTTAGTCCCATGTAAAGGGGCGAACCTATTTATAGCCATCAACCAGGCACAAATCCAGACTCCAGGCTGCTACAGAGAAATTCCAGATGGAAAATCCCAATAACACTTTGCCCGACCCTAAAATCGAGCTCTGGACCTCATGCTCAGCAGTAGCGCTTAGGTGTTTTTCTTTCCTAATATGTGGGTAAAACAACCTTATGTGGGTTGTTTTACCCACATATTAGAAGTATGAAGTAAGTATACTTATTTCTGTATTGAATATTTAATTAAGAGCGTTTTGCAGGGTTGTGACATACCATATTAGCATATTACCATATTATTACCAGTACCCTAATTGCGTAATACACGATCAATCAGAATCTGAATCGTTTTGAAACAGATTGCTAACCCATTGCATCATGAGTTCGAAAAAAAATCTGCACAACAACGTAAATAACGCAATGAATGTTGTTGAACTGTCTAACTAAAACAGATTGGAACAGCTGGGAGTGATTTAGTGGGCTAGTTTTAGTTTTTCTAGTTCACAAGCGGTTAGTAACACTATTAACAGTCATTCAGGAACACAAACACTTGTTAGTACAATTTTTTTTATTTAAAAAGTTCTGTCTATGGAGGGGTCACCAAAGTTAAGCAACTCATGCCGAGATCTATCTGTGGATAAGTCTATTGTGTCGAAGTCGTATTGCTTATTCGACTTAAGTCGTATTGTCCAGTCGTATAATTGGCACCCGATGACTGTGACTGTTCACAAAATTCTAGTACACGGTGAAGAGATTATTGAATCCTGCTCACTACCTGTCGGTATGCTATCAGAGCAAGCGGCCGAGTCGAGTAACAAATTCTGGCGCTCAGATAGGGAACACCAATGTCGCAAAATGAACAGGAGAAAAACGATGATCGACCTCTTTCACCGTGCACTAGAATCATCGGATCCATTAATTTCTATGGCACACCTCAATCAACGTCGAAGGTATTCCAAGCGGCTTTGGCTTTGTTTAGCTGTACGTGAACTTTTAAAAACTATTCACGAAGAAAACTTGCAGTTGGCAGAGGTGGACGATGAAGATCCATCCAATGATGATGAAAAAGATTCATCCAATGATGACGATGACTGTTCGTTAACACTGAGCAACGAAAGCGATTTGTATGGATAATAATAATAAGCTGCAGCTTATTCATACAAATTACTTTTTTATATTATCCGCCTGTTAGTATCCGCCCGTGACTTCGTTCGCGTTGAATACAAAATTCTTTACAAATTCAAAATTCAAAAGTCATTTAGTCAAACATAGGCTGAGAATCAGCACATTTCGAACGTCAAAATTACATAAGACAGTCCCCCAAAACGCCCACCCTTCACCACTTCCTAGTGCGTTAGCTGGGAAGAAGAAGTGGCGCAACAAACTCCCCAGCAGCACAGCTGTCTGTTTAGTTAGAAGAAAAAAAAAAGATTCTATATAATAGTATTCAAAATAATTTACATTACGCAACACAAAACATAATTTAAATTATAAGCTATATATAAGGTAGCACACGCCAATATACCAAACAAAATCATCGAGAACTATACTCAGGAGAAATAAAAACAAAACGTAAACAGAACTTAATATCTAAATAAAAGCCTCCAGGCATAAAGGGCGTGCCCGCTTACATATAGTTGTAACTGGAAGTTATAAATGATAAACTAGGACCAGAGGTAAAATGAATAAAACCAAACAGATAATTACTTAATAACAATAAATAATATGATCAATAAATTTGTCGAGGTCACTAGCTAACCACATATTGCAATAAAACTCATTAAAAATACATTGTAATGAGAAGATTATGTCAACAATAAATTAAAATTAAATTAAAATAGCTTGACTTATAAAGTCAAATATAAAAACAATTATATAAACTTATATAACTTGTCAGTACATAATCTGGAGAAAGAACATAAACATTGTCTTGAGTTAATCACAGCGACCAACTATTCTTATCATTTAAGTAGTCGTTGATAGAATAGTATGCCTTTGAACAAAGCTTGGATTTTACTTTCGTTTTAAACGCATTAAAACGCAAATCTAGCAAAGAAGAGGGTAGCTTATTAAAAAAGGTTATACCAAGCCCAACAAATGAGTTATGAACCTTATGAAGCCGGTGAACGGGAGCTCGTAGTTTGTCCTTATTTCTAGTGTTAACATTGTGAAAATCACTGTTTTTCGTGTATAAGTGTATATTTTGCCTAATATATAAGATGTTGGCGAAGATGAATTGAGATGCCACCGTGAGGATACCAATATCTTTGAAAAAATCTCTCAGAGAAACTCTGGCACCTAGCTGGTAAATAGCTCTGTGCCTTGATTCGGGATGACATATATTCGGGCTTGCGATATGATTTGTATGTCTGTCAGTGATGTCTCTTTTTTTTCTTTGTCAACCAACTTACAAAATATAAGAAAAAACTTATTGACCTTTTGCGACAACCCTATGTTGTACGAGGGTGACACTGAAAGTTCTTAGAAAATAAAAAACTGAACAAGCAAGTTATTAGTTTTATTATATCTTTTCAAAATAGTGTCCATTTACATCAATACATCGCTGCATCCGATGGAACCACTGAGAAAAGCACTTTGGCCACTCGTCCTTAGGGGTCTCTTCGACAGCATTTTGAAACGCAGCCACTGCTTCCTCGGCGTCCATAAAACATTTTCCTCGAAGTTTTTCTTTTATTTTCGGAAATAAATAAAAATCGCAAGGAGCGAGGTCGGGGCTATAGGGCGAGTGAGCCAGTAATTCCACGTCTGACGTCGCCAAGTAGTCGATTGTTTACTTGGCGGTGTGCGACAAGGCGTTGTCGTGGTGAAGGAGGATCCTACTGCGAGGTCGTTTCTCCCTAACTTTTTCCAAGACAAGTGGCAAACAATTGTTAGTGTACCATTCTGTAGTAACTGTTTTTCGATCCTCTAAAACAATTGTTGCGTAATGACCTGTCCTTAGAAAAACGAGGCCACCATCTTTTTTCCCACGCTTCGACCTCTCTTCACTTTAGTTGGCAACTTCTCGGAAGGAAACACCCAGACAGCAGACTGTCTCTTAGTTTCAGGATCATAACAATAAATCCAGCTTTCGTCACCCGTTATGTCGAAGACAGCATTTGAGTCACCCCCATTAAATCTTTGAACCATTTCACGACACCAATCAACACGACGGAGTTTTTGGACCTCTGTCAAATTATGAAGTATCCACCTGGCACAAAGCTTCCTGACCGCTTAATGTTCATGGAGGATTGTGTGCACTGGACTCATACCGATGCCTAAGCTTGTCCGAATCTGCTGATAAGTCATTCTTTTGTCAGTCTCTATCATAAGCCGCACAACACTGATGTTAGTTATCTTCAGTCGTCGCCGTAGAAGGCCATCCCTCGCGCAGATCATCGGTGAGATTAGTGCGACCACGTTTAAACTCATTAAACCAGTTGAAAACAGTGGCACGAGATGGGGCTTAATCGTGAAAGGCCAATCGAAGTCTATCATAACTTTCTTGTTGACTTAAATGACATCGAAAGTCATCAAAAATCATTGTACGAAAAATTTCTCGCGCTAAATTCATACTGACGTGACACACACAAATTTTAAATTTGCCGCCAAATCGTAAACAAATGACAAATGAATAAAATACCTAAAATACATACACAATATTATTATTGACAAAGAGTTCCATTTTCAAAATTTGAACTTATTTTTTATTACCTATATCGTTTACAAATGCTCCTTTCTAAAAACTTTCAGTGTAGCCCTCGTATTATTTGACCTCAGAACGAAATGGCGTATTCTTCCCAAAAACCGCGATAGTGCAACGTGGGTGTTTTACTCGTGCATTATAAATGCATCCCTGGATCGATAAATACCAT
This sequence comes from Agrochola macilenta, assembly GCA_916701695.1. Taxonomy (NCBI): domain Eukaryota; kingdom Metazoa; phylum Arthropoda; class Insecta; order Lepidoptera; family Noctuidae; genus Agrochola; species Agrochola macilenta. Next base: position 5,720,302 of record OU753569.1, read on the forward strand.
AAACGGCAGATGGTTTTTTTGTCATCATTTGGAACACTAGCTGTGGGTTTTATTGCCGAAAGGAGTAGGGCTATCATATCTAAAATAGAATTTACTGTGAATAGGGAAGAATGTACAGGTAAGGTAGGTACTTATTTAGTTTTTGTTTTTATCATCTTCCAAATTGGAAGTCATAAACGTACAGCATTGGCGTCGGGAGGGAGGTGCAAGGGGGTGCACTTGCATCTAAATAAAATATAGGTACTTAGGTATAAAAACATTCAGAACTAAAGAAACATCTGAAAACGCCTAACACAATGGCGATATCCTAAAATTTTCGATAACGATAACGTCATTCGATATTCGATTCAATGTGTTTTCGAAATGGCGTAACAATCGCATTTTTTTTCGAAATAGCGTGTGTCGACACAACGTCATTCGAATCTTCATCACTACTTTCCCGAATGTACTATCGCGAGCCTGTGTCCTCGATAGTACCTACCCGCAGTCAACCGGACCTCAGTGGTAAAACTTGCTCTACGAAAATCGCCTTCTTTGCTACGACAAAAAGTCGCTGTCAGTGAAAAATTGTTACATACCTACAATGAACATGTTCTTCACGTCAGTTAGTTATAGGTATTTTATTTAAATGCTAATTAATTGACACAAGGAACGAAACACTTGTCATAACTCATAACATAAAGAAATGTTTAACTTGAATAATAGTAATAACTGCAAAGTCATGTTTCTTTTATTTGGAAAAGGAACATGACTTTGCAAAACCAAATCTGTTCTCTAAATATTAGTTTATATGACTTTTATTAACTACGTCTTCGATCAATAATGCACTAATAATGATCAATAGTGCATTATTGATCGAAGAACTACGTACCTAATGTAAAAATTGGAGCGCTTTCTTAACTTTGGAGGGGTTCCTGTTTTTTAAACAATGGCTACTTCATTGTCTAAAAAGTCGCTAAAGCTCGTTGCGCTTGTGACCAATTAACTGTCAACAGCATCTTCGTCTTTATAAATGAATGTGCTCATTTATAAAGACAAAAATACTGTGGACCACAAAATTAAAAGAATTTTTAACCAAGTGTAGCAAAAAAAATATTTTCTGGTACATCCGGGTGAAATGTCGTCCCGGGATCGAACCGTGGACGTGGGGTCATGTAATATAATGAAATATCCAGGTGAAGAACACAAAGTATATTTGAATAAATAAAAAGAAACAAGTAAAAAGTATGCAAGGATTAAAAAATAGTCGTCAGCGTATGTTGAATTGATGTTGAACAATGAATGTTGTACGTTAGATGAATTTTAATTAGTGATTGTTTTTCTCGGCAAGCAACGCTAGGCCCATCCGACATCTGCCGGAGGCTCTACGCGGGGATCGTGCGGTCCATGGCCCTTTACGGGGCACCGGTGTGGGCGCGTTCATTAGAGCTGCGACCAGCCCAGCGATTGAACGCGTCCCAAAGGGTCATGGCCATTAGGGTGGTCAGAGGATACCGCACGGTCTCCCGTGAGGCGGCGAGCCTTCTTGCCGGACTACCGCCATGGGATCTGGAGGCAAAAGTCCTAGCGCACATGTGGGAGTGTCGCGAGGAGGCGAAACGCCGGGGCGTAACTCCGCTGCCGCGAGAAATCACGGCACAGCGGACAGAGCTCCGGCGGGATCTCATGGCGGCATGGAGAGTGCGATTGTCGCAACCCAGCGCTGGGCACGCCACAATTGCGGCGATAAGTCCCCTCTTTGAGGAGTGGATAGAGAGGCGTCACGGCATCCTCACCTTCCGTCTGACGCAGGTCCTCACCAGACACGGTTGTTTCGGGAGGTTCCTGTTCAGGATAAAGCGGGAGGAAACGCCCGGGTGTCACCATTTTGTGGATCGCCCGGAGGACACGGTGGAGCATACGGTGGAGGTCTGCCCGGCTTGGGCGGGGCACCACCGTGTCCTCACGAAGGCGATCGGCGGCGGCGATCTCTCGCGTCCGGCCCTGGTTCAGGCCATGGTCCGGAGCGAGAGTGCATGGGAGGCCGTCACCTCACCAGTTATGCTCGCAAAGGAGGAGACGGAGCGCGCGAGGGAGATGCAAGCTGCACGCCCTCGCGCCCCTAGTCGCCGCAGGAGACGCCCCGGGCGTCGGGAGTCACGAGCCGACTTCCGGCCACCGTAGGCGCGGGCTTGCGGACGGTGAGCAATGGGCAGCTCGCCGTCCGATAAGGACCAGACCCGGGTCGACGGCGCGTTGTGTTCCACGCGCGCCTCAAAGAGATGTCAGCACCAACTGACGGGGTCCGTAAGGACTAATGCCTGCTGGGGTTGCGGGTTTGTCCGAAAGGGATATCGCAGCCCCGGCACACAGGCAACGGAAGGAACACCGGTGGGGTTTAGTCAGTAAAAGTCTCACACGCCCTCTCGCTCTGCCCAGAGCGGGAGAAGTCATTTGATGATTGCCGCCTTGGGATCGCCCTCAGAATCGCATGCTTCGCCTCAGAGGCGAAGGACTGCCCGGCGAGTCCTTGACTCAACTCAAAACAACGGAGATAGAACTAGCAAATTTAGCACCTACGCTGGATAATACGAACCCTTCTCTGTCACACTACTTCTTCATGACTCCTACCGACGAAGCAGAAGATACTTCTATCATAGGCAACCTTAAAAGTTATTCCAGTCGTGGCTGGGATGGTATTCCAAATCGTGTCTTTAAACTGGCTCAATATTGTCTAGCCAGTACCATCTCACACATATGCAATCTGAGCATGTCATCGGGAGTGGTTCCAGTCCAGTTGAAAAAAGCGAATATCTGCCCCATCTGCAAAGCTGGAGACGCATCAGTCCCATCCAATTACAGGCCCATATCTCTTCTCACGTCTCTGTCCAAAAATCTGGAGAAACTGGTGAACAAGAGACTAATGGCGTACTTGGAAAAGAAGCAACTGCTAACGGGCAACCAGTATGGCTTTCGGAATGGCGGATCAACGGAGGATGCAGTCTCTAAGTTATTGGATAATGTCATTGATAACCTTGACAAAGGCAAAAAGTGTGCCGGCGGCGTCTTCCTTGATTTTACCAAGGCGTTTGATGCAGTGTCTACTCTTAGATATCAGGGGCATTGCATTGGAATGGTTTAACTCCTATCTTTCCGAACGTAAACAAAACGTTTGCCTGGATAACTTCCAGAGTACCTATTGGAATATGGAGTGCCCCAAGGTAGTGTCCTTGGTCCCACCTTGTTTCTCCTGTACGTTGATGGTCTATGCTCACTCAACTTGACAACGCGCAAATATGCGCTGATGACACAGATATTATTTTCCATGGAGACTCCTGGAAGGAAACCTATAGTGCTGCAGAGGCTGGAATTCATTAGAAAACCAACCACAAATGGTGTTACTTGCTGATACTTCTCTAATTTTTAAGATAAATAGACGTGCATGCATCAAATCTTGATGACGTAAATAACGCCCTAATAGCTAGCAACAAGCTCTCATGCAATGTGAGGCAATGTATTTTTTTTTTTTTTTTTATAATCTAGTCTGTTTGGTAATTTTATTATGTGTTCAATTTTATAAATTTTGTATTGATTTATAAATTAATTTCTAATTTAATAGTGGTTCATCCTTAAGAATGTTGTGCATGCCTATATGTGATGTATTTACACAGTACTGAAAACTTGTGATTATCTATCGTTTATTTTTGTAAATATGTCGTTGGTGTGTGCCTTGCTCAATAAATAAATAAATAAACAAGTCTGCTTTCGGCTCTGTCAGTAATCTGTTATCAATGTAGAGTTGCCAGCTCAATTTATTTTTCCCGACAACAATCCTATAATCCCCACATTTTCAAATTTTACCAGATATTTGGTCTCCGATCTGGCAACCCTATATCAATAGGATGTTTTTATTACTAACGTACTAATATGAGTTTTGCTGATATTATCATAGGTGGTGTCACTGTGAGGAGCAATATGCTTGCCCGCAGGTTCGCTCGTTGTACTACAGACGTCAAAGTAACCCTGTTCAAGGCGTTCTGTCAGTCCTTTTACACGAGTGGCCTGTGGGTATCATACACGCGCCGAGCATACAACGTCCTGCGTGTTCAATTTAATAATGCTTTTAGGATGCTGTTGGGACTGCCATGGCGTTGTAGCGCCTCGGGAATGTTCGCGGAGGCTCGCACAGATGGTTTTCATGCCATCATGCGAAAGAAAGCGGCCTCCTTACTACAGCGCCTGCATGGTAGTGACAACAGCATTCTAAAAATTATCGCTGCCAGACCGGACTCTCCCTTTCAGGGACGCAAATAAATTTAGTTCGTGTAAACTAACAATACTAACCTACTTTAAGCACCATTGTTACTAAAACCAAAATACTAGGTAACAAAAATATGGACCTTAGTCTGAAATAAAGATTTATTTAATTTAATTTAAATTGTTCACGAACCGTAATCTGTTTACAGAATGTAAAATGACGCAATAGAATCGAAGCTAAGAATCGAAGCTACAGCGTTTCTTGTGAGCCGGGTCAGCCCGGGTCAAACTACATCGCGATAAGCCGCTTGTACCTACCTACGGGAATTTTCGCGCGCATATTTTCGGGACGAACAGGTTAAACACATTACGCTTGGTAGCAAAATCATATAAAAAAGACGATATTATTATCATAGCGCGACTCAAGTGCGCAACTTAACATTTTATTATTAAGTACACCATTTGACACGCAGTCGTCACGTTTTAACCCGACTGCGGCGAAGCCAAAAAAGGAGGGTTATGTGTTTGACCCGTATGTATGTACAATATAGAGGCGGACACACACGTCTCTATGTTCCCTCGTCTGCTGAACCGATTTTGATGAGTGACATGTCGTTAGTTGTCTTTATTGCGCGAGTGCCACTGGGTAGGTATATTAAAATTAAAATAAAACAGAATGGCGGATTTCTGCCGCCAAAACGTACCTATGCTTTAAAAACAAAACTGCCTTCCCTATCGAGTGGGGTATCGAAATTAAGGGTTTTGAAAGGTGATTACAAAAATATACTTATACAAATTATATAAATACTATAAATCGGTTACGAAGGGTCATCGCTATGGCATGTCCTTGGTAGTTATTGGTTAATAAACATAATGACATGATTGTATCCTATGACTGTAGAGGGTGGGGATGGGGTCCATAAAAAATCCCCCATGTCATGTGTTGTAAGACATCACAAAATTTATCATGTCTTGTCACAAACGTCTTGGGTACGCCTGTGCTCGCCCGCACGTGTAGGTACAACAAACGCTCTCGACTGTGAGCACAGATTACAATTTTATTTTTTACAGGGCTATGAGCAAATACGACGAGAGACAACAGGGATGATGACAAAACATTTTTTTTAGGTCCGTCTTTGAGATTATAAAAAAATATTGGACACGTATTTTTCTTTTTTTACGTAATCTAAAGATTACGGCGATCCATTGAGGTAAGATGTGCCATGATGTCACGAGTATGTAGATTTTATACTTACTTGTGACGTAGTGACCCCCATTCCCCAACTTAAAATGCGTTTTATCTAAGTATTTTTTTATTAACATGATAAAGCAAAAAATACGTGTCTAATATTTTTAGGGTTCCGTACCTCAAAAGGAAAAAACAGAACCCTTATAGGATCACTCGTGTGTCTGTCTGTCCGTCTGTCACAGCCAATTTTCTCCGAATCTAATTGACCGATTAAGTTGAAATTTGGTACACATATGTATTTCTGTGACCCAAACACGGACATGTAAAATAAATATATGAATTTTGAATATGGGGGTCACTTTTCGGGCGCAAATAAGAAAATTAAAAAAAAAAAGTTGCGATCTGTACCGTGTGACATATCAAATGAAAGGACTTATTACGAGGATCTCAAATGCAATTTTTTAAATCATTTTAAAACAAATACTTTTAAAGATATTTAAGAAAATTGATGAAAATTGACCATTCCCCCCCTCCCCCCTTATCTCCGAAACTACTGTTCCTAAAATTTTGAAAAAAATACAGCGAATAGTTCTATGCTTATAGATTACAGGAAAACCTATAAGAAGTCTATGGTATTAACATAACATGGTAAATCACTCAATATTGTGCGTACAAACTTACATTTGCAGTTGGAATGTCTGGGCGAACATGTTTTTCAACTACAATGTTAAGTTTGTTATTGGGATACATTTTATTCATCCGAACTACGGAACCCTTCATTGTGCGTGGTCCGACACGCACTTGGCCGGTTTTTTTTTCATTATCTGACTGACGGACTAATTTTTTTTTTTTTTTTTACCCAGGCATAATCCCTACTGTCAAACGTTAGGGTCCCTTGTTCACATGAAATGTCAATGAAAAAAATGTCAATGTCAATGAAATGTCATGTGGGTCACATGAAATTACGTTTCGTCACCCACGTTAAATTTTAATATTTTTAAATTTAATTAATTATATTGTCTGCCTTTATACCGCAACGAACTCAATAATGAATATTGAGTTCGTTGCGGTATCAGCTATTTAAAAATAAATAAAAGTTGAAAACTTACAATGATAATACTAAAAACCATTCATCCGTTGTCCCCTTCGATCATTAATGTGCATTATTGATCGAAGGTTGTTCAGATAATGTGACACCGGATGTCACATTTTCTGAACTTAAAACGGAACAACGTAGAAGTAAAATTCGTATGAGACCTTCGTCACGAAAAGCTTTAAATTTTGTAAACAACGAACTTCTACTAATAAATAATCCCAAATTCAATCAACTCAAAGTAACATATCGTAATACGAAACTAACGAGCAATTTCACTTAGTCGGGTTATATTTTAGCGATATAAAGCGCAGCGGTTTATATATTTGTCTACAAAATTTATAGCTTCTCGTGATGGGGACCTTAGTTTAGTTTAACTATAACGGTTTCATTTGCATTTTCTATTTAATTTATTGTATTTATGATGTGTGATTTCAGAGTAAATACATTCCTTTTTTAAATACTTTATTTTTATTGCACTACAATTTAAGCAGACGTACACACCTTTTTTTTTTTTTTTTTTGGGTGGGAAATCATCAAATGACTCCTCCCGCTCTGGGCGGAGCGAGAGGGAGTGTCAGACTTTTACTGACTAAAACCCACCCGTGTTCCTTCCGTTGCCTGTGTGCCGGGGCCGCGATATCCCTTTCGGACAAACTCGCAACCCTGGCAGGCATTGGCCCTTACGGACCCCGTCAGTTGGTGCTGACATCTCTTTGAGGCGCGCGTGGAACACAACGCGCCGTCGACCCGGGCCTGGTCCTAATCGGACGGCGAGCTACCCATTGCCCACCGCCCGCAAGCCCGCGCCTACGGTGGCCGGAAGTCGGCTCGCGACTCCCGACGCCCGGGGCGTCTCCTGCGGCGACTAGGGGCGCGAGGGCGCGCATCTTGCATTTCCCTCACGCGCTCCGCCTCCTCCTTCGCGAGCATTACTGCTTCGCAGAAGGAGGTGACGGCTTCCCATGCACTCTCGCTCCGGACCATGGCCTGAACCAGGGCCGGACGCGAGAGATCACCGCTGCCGATCGCCTCCGTGAGGACACGACGGTGCCCCGCCCAAGCCGGGCAGACCTCCACCGTATGCTCCACCGTGTCCTCCGGGCGATCCACACAATGGTAACACCCGGGCGTTTCCTCCCGCTTTATCCTGAACAGGAACCTCCCGAAACAACCGTGTCCGGTGAGGACCTGCGTCAGGCGGAAGGTGAGGACGCCGTGGCGCCTCTCTAGCCACTCCTCAAAGAGGGGCCTTACCGCCGCAATTGTGGCGTGCCCAGCGCTGGGTTGCGACAATCGCACTCTCCATGCCGCCATGAGATCCCGCCGGAGCTCTGTCCGCTGTGCCGTGATTTCTCGCGGCAGCGGAGTTACATCCCGGCGCTTCGCCTCCTCGCGCAACTCCCACATGTGCGCGAGGACTTTTGCCTCCAGATCCCATGGCGGTAGTCCGGCAAGGAGGCTCGCCGTACGTAGACTAGACGTACACACCTCAGATCGGAAACAGATTTTTCCGAAAGTCTAAGTACAATGAAAATTAGGTACTTACCTATCTAATTAGTGTGCGCGTCAGCGTCATTATGTTTTCATAACGGTTATTAGCGAGTCTTGACTCAGGTCTGCTCAGTCTTTGGCAAAATTTGTGTTATAAATTGTTAATTAGTTATAGGTTCTGATTTTGGGTTTCAATTGAATTAAAAGCTAAATGAAATGCCATAATTCTGTAATACAAGTTTATTCTTGCATCATCAAACAAAAATCGTCTAAATACATTCAAAATATAATCCACAAATACCAATTTTAGGCCTCAAATGGTTAGTCTTCGAGTTAGGCCATCATTAACAAAAAAGCTGGACTCGTCAAAAATTATTTAAAAAACAAATTAAACAACCAATTTTAAAACAAAATAGAATAAATACTTACAAAATAAGTTACAACTTACAAATTCTTCATACAATAATAAAATTAAATGATCGGTTCTAATGTAAAATATACATTATAATATTCTATACATAATTATATCAACAGTTAAGTGTTATGCAAAAAGTGCAATCGAAATGTATTTTTTTTTACTAAATAGCTGATTATGGGGCACGCGATTTTAGCCTTTATTGTGATACCCTTTTATTATGCAATTATTAAATTCTAGTTATGGACTGATAAGGGCTATAATCGCGTTTGGCAGGCCAGGGTTTAGAGAACTTGTGGCCTCCAGAGATTTGACAAAACAGGAAATATTTGTGATTTAAAGGCTTCTTTTGTGATGGAAAAAAAGTTAAGTTCTCCAAGTCGTGGCCTGTTAAAGTCCGCTCGGATAGATTGGCCATGGAAGCGAATTGGTCAAAAATTACATACTGTTGTCAGTAGCTTCTATGGTCTATTTATGTCTACGATTTATAAAACTACCTCTATTTAGTTGCCGTTTGTTTTTGTAGCCGTTACAATTAGCCCTCATCACTTGCGTCATTGCAATAAAGAAGATTATAACAAACCTAACTCAAAGCAGAAAAAAAAATATTTTCTAAGTATCTACAAGTGATTTAACAAAAGAAATATATATTTGTATTGATTCCTTTCTAAGTAAAATCTTCTTTATTGCATGGTGCAGCAAAATGTTTACATAATAAGCTGGTAACAAAAATCTTTGAATTATTATAAAAATTGGTAGAAACATCTATGAAAGCTAATCGAGTATAAAATTATATCGCTTCAGAGTTCCGTGTTACGAATAGATAAGAAGCATTTGGTGGGCAGCATTATGCTGATTTTTATTATGTCTAAATATTTTGGGGCCCTGTTTCCTTGTTTATATTAATATTATCTCTACAAAACTACTACTGCATACAAAACAATAGTGGTTTGTACTTATATATCTTAAAAAATTCTTGCATAGCAGTTTTTCTTTTTCTTTAAGTAGTTATATTTTATTTCTAATTTTGAACATGATTATAGTTTTTTTAATGCACGGAACCCTGAAATAATGATGCCAAAAATATATAAAATATACCCTATGTATATTACAATATTGATATTACAAATGCCCACAGAAATGTAACTACATACATATGAATGGGTAGTGCCCATTTTCATATATTACACTGTCAAAATATACGCGTTTGACAGCCAGGCAAACCCAAGTTGACTGCTTTTATTTTATTAGCTTGTTACTATTTCGTCGCACTAATTTGTACAGCTGAGTGTTTTTTAATTCAAAGATATTTTTATTTATTTTATATTTTTTGTCAGTGTAATATTTTACTAATAGTATGGTTTATTAAACATAGTTATTAGACCAATAATAGCAGAACACATTGATTCCACGTGTTCCCTTATAGAATTGACGAACCATAAAATGAAATATTAACTCTTATCATCCCAGTGTTCCAATTTCGGAACGGTTTTTTTTTTAAATTTTCTTAGAGTTTTGGAATGTGGATGCATTCCAAAACTCTAAGAAAATTTAAAAAAAAAACCGTTAATTAATGTTTTTATGTTGGTATAACTGCCATTTCTAGCTGTCAGTTGAATAAATGTCATTTTACTTCGCGCGGTTGTTTTAACTAATAAAAAAGATTTTATTTGGAAGTTTTTGGTGAAAATAATGGCGAATAGAAAAATGTAAGTAATTATGATATTTTATAATTATACTATTGACAATTTAGTGTTTATGTACGCGTTACCTCATGTTATATCATGTCATAATACATTTCTAGACAAAACAATGGGAGTTTGTGGGTAAGTGTGAATTTTGTGTACCGTTCCATTATTTGAACAGCAGGAACATACACCCACGTAAAATTTATATATTTGATTTGATCATTTACCAGTATTACCTCGTAATTATGATATTATTTATTGCAGATTGGAATAATATTTATAATATATAAATAAATATATAAATATGAATATTATATAATATATTATATAATATATGAATATTATTTATTATATTATTTATTGGAAACATGGGACTAAGCAACATATCCAGGGAAAGCCGATTAGATTTGGATATAAAAATTGGTCAATTTGTACTCGACTCGGCTACTTGATTTATGGTGAGCTATATCAGGGAGCTAGTACTGGCAATACCCATCCTGAACTAGGTGTTGGTGCCTCAGTTGTTCTGGATCTAATATCCAAACTGCCGCAGGGAAACTACAGTTTTTATTTTGATAATTTTTTTACATCTTTGCCACTTCTTGACGAGTTGCAAAAAATGGGTCACGATGGCACTGGAACCATACGAGCTAACCGAACTGAGAAGGCACCTCTCAAGGATCCGAAAGAAATGAAGAAAACAAGGAGAGGATCTCATCAGCAATGCACTGACGTATTATCTAATATCTCTCTTGTAAGATACAATGACAATAATATTGGCACGGTAGCATCCACTCAATGTGGCTCGGAACCCATTGGCAAAGTCAAACGTTATTGTGATAAACAGAAGAAGGATGTTGACCAACCTCGTTGCTTTATGAACTATAATAAATTTATGGGCGGCGTGGACCGTCTCGATCAAAACGTGGGTTGTTATCGAGTCGCGATTCGTCTGAAGAGATGGTACTGGCAGTTGCTCATGTTTCCACTAAATGTTGCAGTCAATAACGCTTTTCAACTCTATAAAATTTCTCCAACTGCAAAAAAAATTTACGGTACGCCACGTGACTTTTTATCGTTTACGAGAGATATTGTTTCTACATACTTTCTATTGAAAGATTCAGCCTCTAATACTTCAACCACGCCAATTCCTAGATCTTCATTAGCAGTAATAAAACGTGTACCTGATGCTATTAGATTGGATGGTAAAGGGCATCTAATTGACAAACAAAATAAACAAACTGGATGTGGTTTTTGTCACAAAAATACAACAATGAAGTGCATAAAATGTAATGTCGCCTTACATAGCAAATGTTCTATTATTTTTCATACAAAATAACATATCTAATATTTAAATATTGTTACGTAATAGTTATAAGATTTAAAACATATGTATTTACCTGTCTAAGTTTTCAATATAATAAATAAAAAAGGTCTATAGAATAGTTTTATTTCCTAACGAAATCCATAGCCACTAACGGTATCTTAGATGTATGTATAATCCTAGTGTTCCATTATTGGAACGGTTACGAAACCCAAAACCCAAATTCCGTAAAAAAAAAAATTTGATGTAGGTACCATTAAACATCTATAAACATACTCTGATCCGATTTTTATAAAAATCGGACCTGTTTTATTATGATTGGGATGATACGAGTTAAAAGAAGTTCAAATTGCACAATATTATAAATATTCTGAGATTCAAATAGCTTAAATTTAAAATTTAAATTACTGACTTAAAAATAAAATCTTGTTGAACTAAAAGTTATTAAAAGTAAGTTTCAAACACACTAACTCGAATCACGCGCAGGATTCACTTGCGCTCGCGTCAGTCTGTTTGAACCTTCAAATGGTTTTAAAATACTGCGTTTCGATTTTATTGGTCAATCAAAAACATAAATAATTGCGTTTAGATTCGTTGAAGATCTTAAATATAATTCAGTCCATTAGTTTTTATCACCTTTACAGACATTCAGAGTTACCAATTACGACATTTGCTTATTATGTAGGTATATTATGGTAGAACTTTGAAACAAAGCACAATGAATATTATTAAAATTGTTGTATTAGAATATTTTGAGAGTATTCGTAAGAATTACTTTTATGAGACCATTGTTTACTTTTATGAGACCATTGTTTCGGGCTAACACACTGCAATCTTATCTTTCGTAAGATTGGCTCAGGGTAACTTTTATGCCATAACGCATTCTCTTATACCTTGTGTCAATACAAGAGGATTAAACTTCTTAGAAGATGGTGTAAGTAAAAAAAAAGTTAAAACTGCAAGATAACTTCTAACTGCCCCAAATATCGGTCTCGTAAAGGTAACAATCATAGCATTCTAATACATCAATCACTCAAAAATATAGTCTGGTTAACAAACGATATTATTCGAGCTCATAATCGTTGGCACTATTTCGAATACATACTTCATGATGATAATGAAACAAACAACTAATACAAAAGTATATACAATAAGTAAAGCCTGTCTACACACGTCCTTTCTAAATTGAGATTCACACTAGCGCACAACATGTCACACTTTTTAATTATAAGGCGCGGTTTCACTTGCGTTTATTGCGATTTTAGATAATTCAACAATGGAGGAGGATAACCTCTCGCATTGGTTGATTGGTTAGTATGTACCCTATTTTTATTAAATCATTCATTTGTAGGGCTAATTGCCAACGTAGACTATAATCATGCAGGGGCCAGTTTTTATATGAGACTTTAGGAAGAATTCTAGAACTATGAAAAGCAAGATGCTCTAGTAGCAATAAAAGCGAGGTCGATTTTAGAGAAACAAATTACGTTTATATTTTTCGAAATAGTTTCTGTTTGCAGTGTCTTATCCTTTTCAACAACATGTTCGGTGGTAAGATGGTTTAGAAAATTCGAATTCGAATCCTGTTTAAAAAGTTTTTCGATTGCTAACAAAACAGTTTTAGTATATCCAAAATCGAGCTCATGTCTCCTATGACCATTTTTCTCTTCTCCAGATAGTTTCAGAGTTCGGCCTTGAAGCCCAGCCTCGAAAACTTACTTTACCTACATACAGTTTGAGTATTTATGAAGCATCCTGAAATGTATAATTTGGAAAAAACCTTTTGTGAGCTTCTTGCAAATATCTAAAAAACTAGACGTCCTAGGGTAAAAAATAATGAAATTTTCACCACCCCCTGAGATCGGGGCTCATCTGGGTATGTTTTTTACATATTATGGTGTGACCTTCAAATTGACCTTGACCACGGTCAAGGTCAATTTGAAGGTCACACTTTTGTCAAAATATTGTTGGATGATCTGTGTTCACATAAGCGGTTGACGCTCGGTTTTTTTTACCGCGCACAGGATTTCCAACCCACGGCTCAGCGTCGGGAGTTGCAACATCGACAGTGCGTTGTTTTGCTAGGCACTTTAAAACATTAGGTATTGTAAACGCAAGTGTAACGGTACCTTCACATCAGTCGATTGAAAGACAGATCTACCCGAACTAGCAGTTAGTATAAAAGATTACAATCGTAAGGGTTTTCCTAAACCCGCTTTATTATGCTATAAATGGACTTCGATCTAACTAGTACAGGGGTAGATAAATGTATTAGGGAGCTCGTGCACTGGACGGCCACGACCAAGACTTTTGGCTGCAACGATCAGGTAAACTACAGTGTGTCCGTGAATAAAGTGCACAAACGAAAATGGGTGAAAATACAAAGGCATTCATCGACAAAAAAAACGTAATAAGTATTATCGTATTTTTAACTTTTTACTGCCTATTTATTAAATTCCCCAGTATTGAAAACATAGTAACTTTTTATTAATTTAGTCAATTTCATTCAATTAAAAACTAAAGTGATGGCTGATAATTGGTGTTGCATGGCAAATACAAAGAAACACTTTAAAAACAGCCACCAAGTAAAAAAAACACGTTTCAAATTTTTGGCTGATTTTATTTAGTAGAATGAATTTATTTTTAGATTTTTTGCCATTTTTTTGTAGATGAATAATGATCTAGTTTCACCCATTTTCATTTGCGCATTTTATCCAGGGACACACTGTATATAAACTGATACGAATCGCGCACTTGCTCGCAACGGCCTACTAGCGGCTATAGTTAATAACGGCTATAGTTTACCTGGTCGGTGCGGCCAAAAATCGTGGTCATGGCCGTCTAGTGCGCGAGATCCCTTAGCTTGCAGGGTTCATATTAAAATACAGCTTAAAATTGTATTATACTGTTTTGTGCTTTAATATCTTTTTAATTATTTTCGTAAAAGTTGGATGAAAAATGTCGGAATTATTTACAGTATACTTTTTGGGATGTACAAAAAAGAAAACGATCAATCAAATAAAATACATATAACAATATTCTACGTATCATTTATCACGCCCTGTACACATACATACAAACCTACATGTATAAAATTGGCATTTAGACTGCGTATAAACATCGACACATCCATACGAATCATACATATCGGTATACACTTCTAGCCGAATCCACTAAACATAGCAACATTTAAAAATAATATTACGCTGAAAAAATAAATTATAAACTATTCATTTTAAATCTATCGTTAAAAAGCCAATTAAAATAGGCTGAATCGTTCGCTACAAAATATGAGGTATATTATTATTTCGTTTATTTCCCATCGTCTTATATATTTGGTGGAATGCTATTACTTTCTGTGTGCGGGCCATTATCTATCCTGAGTCAATGACGCGACCGTTTCGAGATATAGAAGTATAAATACTATAGACATACATTAACATAATAAACATAACATCACGCCTTGTCTCCCCAAAGGGTTGGGCAGAGGCGTACCTGTAGCAGGTACACCCACATTTCGCCAGTTATGTTTAAGTCCCATGTAATAGGGGGCGAGCCTATTGCCATCAACCGGGCACAAATCCAGACTCCGGGCTGTTACTGAGAAATTCCAGATAGAAAAACCCAATATAACTTTGCCCAACCCGGGAATCGAACCAAGGACCTCATGCACAGGAGTAGCGCTTGGAACCACTAGACCAACGAGGATGTCACTAACACAGTATAAAAGTCAAATGTGATGTTATTTCGTCAATTTTGGCAGGTTATTTGTTGATAATTAATTATAAACAATTTCTCAAAAAACTAGATAATTAGGCAAATATTTGTATGATGGTGCAGAGATACATCCATGACTGAAAAGTATACACAAGGCAACTCTCTAAAAACCATAAAAATAAATATAAAAAACTTGAGAGGTGTCAAGGGACACCCGGATGGAACGAAGTTCAGAGAGAGAGAGAGAGAGAGAGAGACAGGCAGACAGAGAAACACGCGCACGCCGCACGGCTTACAACTATAGCAAAAAGTGTCGTTACAACTTTTGGTCTTAATTTTTTCCGTCTAGCCCCCTTTCGTAACGCGCGATAAGGAACTTCGTTCCAAAAATACTTTAATATAACACTTCAAAATTCCCCAAAACGGTCGTTCCACACTCCCTTCACAACATTCACTAAACAATCCTTGTATAATCCTTCGGTGCACTTACAATCACGCGACCCCACTATCTTGCGTATGACTCCTCTTCTTCTCATTCCTATGATGATCCGGCGTCGACTTCAGAATGTCTGGTTGTCCGTGTGATAGCACTCTCGCTTCCACATGTTGGTTGAACGTTGAAGTGTGAGAGCTTAGGGTAAGTGTGGCATTGCGATCTGAACCTAATGTCATGGTAGTTGCGTGTGAGTTTAGCGTGTTGTGTCCTGTGGTGTGGTGTGTGTGGTGTGAGTGGCTGAGTTGGTGAGTGTGTGGGAGGGTCGAGGGGCTAGAGTGTGGGAGTGTGTTGGTGGGCTTGCGAACGGAGCGGTGGCTGCCGTTGCGGGTGAGGGAGTTCATCTGAGGAGTGCCCGTGCCGCCCGGACGGAGCATTGCGTTCTTGTAGTCCGCTATTAGATGGGTTAGCTCTGCCATCTGTGGGAAGAGGTTATGTTTTTAAGTGTTGAATAAATAAATTTAAAGGTGTTTTTATGAATGAACACAGCGTATAAAAATTAAGGTATATTTGTAAACGCATTTTTAAGTTTCGTTTTCTGGCCGTGTGTGGCGTTGTGTTCTCTTTAAATGACAATGTAAAACATGAAAGATATGTTCTGAAGAAATAAAAGTTTATTATTAATTTTCAAGAATTCTTCGTCTTTTTACTGAAATATCGCCAAATCCCAATATTAAGGCGTCGCCATTTTTTATAGCTTAAATAAGTACAACAGTACGTTTTATTTTACAAATAACGTCCAAAACATCTCATGGTTGACCGGTAGAGAATGCCTACCCTTTATGTAAAGTTTACAAAATATATAAATCAATGATAAGGAGGCTTTGTCTAAGAATAGATTTATAGAAGTTGACAGTATTACTTCCAATAAGCATCAAATTAGTTAGACAAGTAGATTTTAATCAGGAAACTTAAGACGAACTTACTTTAGGCTTATTGAGACTTATCAACATCTTGTGCACTGGACTCGCTGCGTCTTCGGCATCGATCAACATCATAAGGTCGTCCTGAAAAATAGCAAAATCACACATAATTAAATCTTTATCTCGCGTTCAGTCCAATTTCGTCCTTTATATAATATCGTCCGGTGCATTGAATATATTTTTTGACATAACCGTACAAAGAATTGACATTTCGTAGGGGTAAGAACCCGCAAGTAACTTCACAGTAACTCTTAAAAAACAATAAATGTAATATTATAGCGTGCGCGTCAATTCACCATTGGCTCACAATATTAGTCAGAGCAGTCATAAATGATGACGTCTAAAATTTATTTTTTACTAGCGATCCGCCCCTGCTTCAGTCTCAGTATCAGGGGAGCTCGTAGCTTAGTAATAACAGCCGCACGGGTCGATCCATCAGGTTAACCTACGCTTGCCGGGGTTGGTCCGTGGATGGGTGACCATCTTTATATACCGAGACTCCTCCGTTCCTCGGAAAGCACGTTAAGCCGATGGTCCCGGCTGTCATTTGTGGATCTTTGACAGTCGTTACGGGTCATCAGAAGCCTGAAAGTCTGACAACCAGTCTTACCAAGGGGTATCGTGTTACCCAGTAACCAGTTACTGGGTAACACGATACCCCTTGGTAAGACTGGTCACAACCCAGGTTGTGGAGGTCAGATAGGCAGTCGCTCCATATAAAATACTGGTATTCAGCTGCATCCGGTTAGACTGGAAGCCGACCCCAACATAGTTTATTTAGTTGGGAAAAGGCTAGGCAGATTGATTGATTCGCCCTTGCTTCGCACGGTTTATACGACTTGACAAAACATCGAGATATTTGTATTTTTGTAAATTTAATATTAATGATTAATTTAATTTAAGTAAGTTTAACATTGACGAATTTTTGTTATGCACATAAATCTTCCAGAATTAATTCCCTAATAATTGTGAAAACCGCATCAAAATTCGTTGTGTAGTTTAGGAGAACAGCGCGGTCACACTGATAGACACGAAAAGCGACTTTAATTTATAATATGTAGATAGATAGATAGATAGATAGAATATTCTTTATTATGCACACCATACAAATTACAGAAATCAATTTAGAAATGTTACATAGGGTGACACAATGGGCGGTCTTATCGCTAAAAGCGATCTTTTACAGACAACCTTTGGATGGATTAAAGGGAGAAGGAGAGACAATACTGCAGGTAGTCAGTGGTGTACCATTTACATACACAATAAATACGTAACGCGTAAACTTAACCACATAAATATATACATATATATACATAGATATATATAAAATAATAAACATGAAACAAGAATAAGGAACTATATGTAATGATGACGTTTAAGGAAAGAGGAAGTGTTTTTTCACCAGAGTTTTAAAAATGGACAAAGATTGAGCACGCCTTATCGACACGGGCAAGGCATTCCATAACCGTACTGCTTGAACTGTAAAAGATTTGTCATAAAAGCTGGTGGAATGCATCGGCATCTCTAGTCTCAAGTTTTCTGATGACCTCAGATATCTATTATGTGTGTCATGAAGGAACTGGAAACGTTCTTTAAGATAAGAGGGGGTTGCAGGATTAAACAGAATACTGTAGAGCTGAAATAAGATATGTGAATTCCGGCGAAGACGTATGGGAAGCCACTTGAGCTTTGTACGAAATTCAGAAATGTGATCATATTTGCGCAGGCCAAATTTAATCTTATGCAAAAGTTTTGAAGTCGCTCAAGTTTATCTAGTTGTGCTTCAGTGAGATCGAGATAACTGACATCAGCGTAGTCAAGGATGGGAAGTAAAAGGGATTGTGCAAGCGCAGTTTTAGTGGCAGTTGGAAGAAAGTTCCGCAAACGTCTCAGGGACATACCAGATGCAAAAATTTTGCGACTTACGGTCTGTAGCTGGGGACCCCAAGAAAGATGTTTGTCGATCCAGACTCCAAGGTTATAGATATAGGTAGATGAATTAAGAAGTTGTAAATTACCTGCAATCCACCGAACAGTCCTATGGAGCTGAGCGCGTATCGTCCTATGACGGCCATAGACGCTAGCTCGAGCACCGTCACGCCCTCCTCTGATACCGCTAGCCACACCATGGATAAGTCTGGTTGTTTTATCTGGAAATTACAGGCAAAAATGTAAGTTCAAAAGTGTGTGTGTAAACTCCAAAGTTGGTCGTAAATTTTCCGATGACAACTCGAGGGTGGAACCGGCTCTGCCGGGGTCGCGGGAAAGTCCGAAAGGGATACCGTGGCCTCCGCCAACGTACAGGTAACTGAAGGAACACGGGTGGGTTTTAGTCAGTAAGAGTCTGACACGCCCCGTCCAGAGCAGGAGAAGTTACTTGATAATTTCCCAACACGTAGCTGAATTCCGGGCCGGGTCCATTTAGATTGCCATCAACACGCTGCAAAAATAACCTTCCTTTTCGTTGAAGTCGGTAATAAAGACAAAGTAGGTCGATTTTTTCGGACACCACAGAATAGTACAGAAGACGCACTCCGCATTTTAGATATGAAGCTACAAGTACGCGGCAGGCTCGTCTTGTCGGGCCAATTCAGTGAGCGTAATGTAGTCAGAAGATCTGAGAGTTACGCGATAGAAAGAGAGGCAACTTCTAGCTGAATATAACTGTAGGTAATTAGCGCTGTGCGACCTGAATTACACTTTATTGTGTCGTAGCAAGAGTTGCTTTTTATTTAAATGATTTTGCGCAGTAAACCATTAGTATTAATCTGTGACGATACTTAGATACGAGTTAAATAAGTTAATATTTGAAACAAGCTATGCATCGTGGGTACACCCACATGTAAAGATTGTATTTCCCGGAACAAAGATCTACGCTTCATTGGATACTGAGCTACTGTCGCATCACGCTCTGTCAAATTACGATTAATAGCTTATAATTTTGGTAAATAGAGAATGAGAGCTTTAACAGATACCTATGCGGCCATTTTTTTGTACAGTTTATTCGATAATTATGTTGCCTTGCCTTGCTTTGTTTTCAGTCATTGAGCCACAGATTACCAGATGATGCACTCCATGTACTTACGCGCGCTAACTACCTACCGGCCGCCGGGTCGCACGCGACCCATTTCTCAGTGGGTTGCCGACAGCCGCGAGGTGCGAAAATATTTAACAATTTTGTCGTCTGATAAATAACACCTTTAAATATGTTCAATTGTAATTATATTTTCTTTCTTTTTTCTTTTCAGTCGCAGAACTTGGATAGAAATAATTGACAAACCGGACTTAGCAATATCAGAAACGAAAAGAAGATCGCATTTTGTGTGTTCACTACATTTTGACCCATCTGTGATTAAATATAAACCACAATTATTAACTATCAATTAAAAATGCTAAAACATTAAAAGCATTTTATTTTATTTCATAAAGTGTACCTACTGACATCTTTATCGAAAGAGGCAGCCCTGGCAATTCACAATAACCACGCGGCGGCGCACAGCCACGCGCAGCTACAAAGCAAAACTCACTTTATGCTTGTAAGGTTAGGTACATTTTCGTTTGCAGCGTCTAACGGGTCGAAGGTATAGGCTATTATAGCAGCAGGTATCAACAATTTTGTATGGAGTGCATCATCTGGTAATCTGTGATTGAGCTTCCTCTTAAAGTACACTCACCCTAGCCTGGAACAGCGTAGCACCAAAGAACGGCCACTTCCTCGTACAGTTGAGGTAGATCCGCACACAGTCCCCTGTGCTGCGCCCTTTTAACGCCACCCACTTTGATCGCAGCTTTTCTTCAACGTCCCTGTGGCATAAATACAGTATTACTTGTCTTTTGACTGTTTTACACAGTTGATTATTACAGTGGAAACGGAAAAAGTAAAGCATGACAAGTACAGATTTCCAAAGGAGAGTATGCGCTTCGGGAATCATCGTCTACCTTCGGAAATACGAACGCGTGATAATGAGATGTATTGTATAGATAGTGCGATCCACGAAGACGCGCCCCACTCCGCGATTACTGTACTGTAAGCTGTATTTTACTACGGAGCGGAGCGGAGTGGGGCGCGTCTTCGTGGATCGCACTATCTATATATTGCTATTACAAACCATGGAAGTACTTGCTAATTTTGTATTATTATTTAAATAAGAAAAATAGATTTCGTATTTAAATTTCGACAACAGCGTCATCTGGTCCAAAACTATCCTATTTTTCAGCTTGAACCATCCATAGACATTCACAAAATTTCAATGGAATCGGTTAGGTTGTTTCGGAGATTAGCGTGTACGAACATAGTGACACGTGATTATTATATATTAGCACTATGCAATCTCAAAAAACAAATGACAAATGATGATCTGAGACCGAAGTAGGTAACCCGACAGAGAAAAAAAATTCATACAAACGCACCATGATAGGTGCACTATTACTGTGCGTTCATTACAACTCGTCCCGTGACGCGATTGGTAGCACTGTTATGTCAGTCGCCATTTTGAACTCTATATATATTGAAACTAAGCTTGACAAGAAATGCTGTCAACATGACGGCAAGGGACAAGTTATAGTGAACGGTCTGTACAAAGCGCATTAGTACAAACCTTAGAAGCATTGCCTCTGTCGGGGCTTACTCTAGGGCATGACGTTCGTTCTAATTCGGAAACACGAAGATTACCGATCCACATACCTTTGTCGGTAAACCTGCCTGTTGTTTATCGCTGTAAATACAGGAAATCTCAGGAACCACGGGACCTTTGAAAACGGTATTCGAGTTTTCAGCAACTCTATTATTTTTCTGTTTTCTGCTTACTCACCTAAGTTCATCATTACTAAGGCCGGCTCTATATCTGTACGGGTAGAAGCGATGCGCGAGCGGCTGGTTGTGTTGAGTATTCACGGGCGAGTAGTCGCCCATGTCCAGCTGCGCCATTAGCGCGCCCAACTCGGCCGCTAGCTCACGGGTTACTGGGAAACGTCCCGCTACCACTGAAAGGATAAATTATACAGTTGAAAAAGGGTGTTACTGTGTACTAAAATGTAAAAAAAAATATCTAAAAAAATAAAAACAAAATATGTTTGAAAAAAGAAACAGTATTATTTTTGTCTGTTACTGGTACCATCAAAGAAGTTATAAACATCAATAAGTAGGTATTCCATAAAAAAAAAAAACAATTACGAAACGTTTTTGGACGCAGCAGGTAAAATAAATAGGTTTTCAGAAATTGGATACAAACATGCTATTGAGTTATTTAATACTTTTATAGAAATTATACTATTCCTATCTGCTGCTTATGTCTTCTTCTTTTCGTGTGGTTAGTGACTAACCTCCTGGTGTCAAAGTTTTTAAAGCCGCCCATGGGCCTCCGACTTGGCTTCACATGCCGTCGAGAAATATCTCTCAGGCATGCCGGTTTCCTCACGATCTTTTCCTTCATCGTTTTTGAAGCAAGTGATAATTAAACAATGCGTACATGAATCCGAAAAGTCAGATGTGCGTGCCTTGGGTGCGAACTCGAGACCTATGAGTTGGCAGTTCGACGGTCACTGTCTTTGTGCCATCGACTTGCCTGTCATTTAAAAAAAAATAGTACATACCTTGTTGATTGATTTGATAACACAGTAGGAGCCGCTCCTTATCAGTCTCGGTTCTGATGGAATTCTTGAAATAAAGCCTATTTCTGTACGTCAGTCGGATCACCCGCGAGTTCTCGAACTTGCCCGAGCCTTTCTCTCTGAGAGCCGTCTCCCATTTTGATATTACGTCGCATAGCTGGAAAAGAAATAGAAAAATTCAAAATTCAAGTCATTTATTCAAAATAGGCTGAGAATCAGCACTTTGCGAACGTCAAAATTACATAAGATAGTCCCCCAAAAACGCCCACCCTTCACCACTACCTAGTGCTTAGCTGGGAAGAAGAAGTATCGCAACAAACTCCCCAGCAGCACAACTGTCTGTTAAGTTGGAAAAACTTGATTCTAAACAATAGCAGTTTTACAAAATAATGTACATTATGCAACATAAAAACATTAAACAAAAAATAAAACATTAAATTAAATTAATTGCGATATGTCACCTAGCACACGCCACTGTAACAACAAAAAATCATCGCAATCTATAAAAAAAAAGTACAGTTCACAAAATGGCTAAAATATGCTTATTTTTGACGTAAAGGAAGCCTTTAGCGTTTCATTATAATGCTGGCTTGAGACGTTTGCATGAGTTTATGAATTTAATATTTAATAAATGAAAAATAAATAAATCGTTAATATTGCCTGCTAAATGTGTGGAAATAGATTCCATACTACATTGCTGTCCGGGCCGCAGTAATGTCGTACCGCTGGAACTATAATATATCGAATCAATGATCGACGAGCTATATTTTTATAATTTCTAAGCTGTCATAGGCGTCATCATACTGCCGCTGGTTTAGTAACCCGAGGGTTTATTTATAAACGTTGCTTAAAGTTAGGTAATGATTGGCGACTGTTAAACCAAGACGTTTAAACGTACTTCAACTTTAAGCAACGTCTATAAATAGAGGGGTAGGATGTGTCAATTTTTTTAAACAAAAATAATTTCGTAATATGTCATACCTTCTTATCAGGCTTGATATGGTGTTCCAAGTCCTTCTCAATAGGATCATCACTAAACAGCGCAAACCCAGATGCCACAGACTCTCTGCATCCTAACTCCGTACTTAATGTTGATAAGAACTCCTCCACTGTTGTTGAGCCGTCGAAGCTTATTACCTGGTGAAGGAGAATTATTTATAAGCAAACTTATTGACATAAAGCGGGACTAGTCCATATTGGCTCAGGATCGAGTTAAGTTGAAAAAGGAAAGGGAGGGCTTTGCTCTGCAGTCGGACAAAAGAGGCAGATTATTACTATTAATCTGTCATAGGAGTCACAGACGTCCGCTGTGCAGAGCCTGGACGACGAGATAGCAGCTCATGAGCTGTTATACTGCCCAGTGGTCGCCACATACAGGGGAAAAGTACTTCGGTAACCCTACCGAAGTACTTTGCCCTGTGCCTGTGTGTGGTACCTGGGTAGGTACCCTACGTGAGATTGTCAGTGACACGAAGGCGTTGCTGGCCTTCTTTGAGGAGCCAGCTCCTCCGGTGGATCGAATAACCGATTTTCGTACCCGTACGCAAAATACGCGCCTTGCCGTGGAGTTGCGTATTACCTATTACAATTAATCTGAAGTAGTAACATATGTTTATAAAGCGCTCGATTGTCAATCATATGGCTATTTTGGTATTGGCTGAGATAGCACGATCACCAGTCGAACAACCAACGCCACTCCCGAAATACCTAATGATGAGGCTCTGACGGTCGACCACAAACAGCTTATATTTCTATATAATATTTATGTTGACTATTATTGGCATCTCGGAATCATTAACCTATGGTTAATTTGACGCCTGTATATCTCACTCTGCTGTCCCGCTTTGCAGTCGCTTTGGTCACATAGATTTAGCTAGAAGCTTTAATCTGATTAAGGAAAAAATAATCTTTGCAGTAAATTGATATCCTATACTATAAATGAGCAATATTTGTAATCACGTTCGCGAAAACGGCTCTAACGATTTCGATGAAAGTTATAATATACGGGGGAGAAAAATCGATAGGTCTCATATCTAGGAAAATTAGCTGTCTCTATTTTCACCCGAGCAAAGCACGGTCCATCAGGTATCACTTTAATAAGAGTACGTACCTGATAAGTGTTATTGAGCATGTGAACAGGTATGGCGTGGGGTAGACAGTGGTGGTAGGGATTCTTCAGCAGTATAGATAACACTTCCATTCGGGACGGCTTGTCTTCTCGCCCGCCGTTGCGTATAGTACGCTCGAGCGCGCGTGAACAGTACGCCGCGTATTTACCGCATTCCGTTCTAGGGAAAAATAAAATTATCAATTGTGCTTTAAAACGTTGTCGTTATTTCTTTTGACATTGAAAGCTAACTTTAATTTTTATTAGGTGAAAGGGTGAAGAATAATAATATGCAACCCAAGTAAAAATATCGTAAAGATAGACCCAATTTTAGCCGTTTAAAAACTGGCAAAGGAACTATTACATTTGACTTTTCCAGTTGGTATCCTAAAAGGTAACTAAGGAATTTGCTTCAATAATACAATTGTTGATCGACTATTTCAGCATTAGAAATCTGAGCGAGATCCTAACAAACATTATAAACGTGAATGTGAATTAGTTTGTTTGTTGCGCTTTCACTCTAAAACTGCTAAACGGATTTGGTTGAATTTTCACACATGCGTAGACCATGACCTAGGTTGCCAACATAGGATACTTTTTATACCGATATTCCCACGGGATCGAGACTTATACGGATGAAATCGCAGGGCGCAGCTAGTTTTTAATATTTTTATGAACGTTCGCATTTTAATCTCAGTCTGTTAAAACACCTCATGACAAGTTTTTGGATACTAATGGTCACTGAGATGAGACTAGACTAGATTTTGAAAATCTACGGAAACTGGCCTTCAGCTTTCGTGTTATCGGTAAAATTAAAACAAAACAAAAAAATACAATACTCACTTAGAATCCGCATGCCTGCTAAGATGCAACTTCAAATACCACAGCAGCCTATTATTCCTTGGCACAAACAGACTGACGGCTAACGCTAACAACTGCCATCCTTGCACAAAACTATACGTGGGCGGGTTGCTCTTGCAGTCCACTGACAACAACGGGGCCTGGAAACAATCCTTGGATGGTAGAAAATGATAAAAATGTGTTAATTGTTTGTACACTTTTGTATAAGTGTGGGGTGAAAGTCGGATGTGACTCATAGTTAGTCATATGAGCGAATAATTTATAGTCATCCAGACTTTCCTCTGCATTAGAATTCAGTAAAGTTAGACAGGGATTCCCAACCGTTGGGGCGCGCCCCCCTCGCCAGGCGACGTGTGACCGATGGGGGGGCGCCGCGGCTATACATTTTATGTTCTTAATTCAGAATAGGTTAAGGCTAGTTTTCAAAATCCGAACGTTTCATAATATTGTAGGTAGGTACTGTAAAATGAGCTTGAGCTTTTCAGCATAAGTCGACAAAATAAGTCTTCCTAATTTTGTATGAATGGACTTTCAAATCTATCCGAGGCGGTGTGCTACAATTTTCGAGCACACTTTTCTCGCTCTTTCATTCTACATTCTCCTGCTACTTCAAATGTTCTGTCAAAGTCAGTCATTTATTTGTTTTGTGGTTACAAAGGTGTTAATAAATAAGTATTCTTGGGCGATGACACATTTCGCCATATTTTGGCATGCAAATATTACTAGTAAGGCTTATTTTTAATAAGCAATTATCTATAACTAAAGTTGAAAATATTTACTAAACCTGAAATTATTTAAAGTAAATCAATCTTCAATTTACACAACAGAAATATAGTAATAATAAAAAATTATATGTTATCAAAAAGTATCTGCATAATTTTACAAAGAAATTATTTTTTCTGTATGAATGATCAAAAGAAAAAGGAAGTGTATAGAGTGCCGCTACTTGCGGCACTTTACAGTAGCCTCTCCTCAAAAATAAACTCATCTTTTGATATAATTATCAAAAACAAATATTATCATCAATCAATACAAAGGCAGCGAACTAACCTCAACAATCAAACATAATAACAAGTGACAGTGACAATACACTGCCAAAGAAAACTGTAACGAATCCGAAATTGTACAAAAATTTTCGAGCTCGCTCTTAGATTACATTATGCATTCTCTTAATTCTTGAGTTTTTTGCAAAACTCGACAAAGTAACTTCAACTTCTGTTTGAATGATCAAAAGAAAATCTAACCTATCCAAGGGGGTGCACACATTTTCAACCTTGCTTTCGCTCGCTTTATGTTTTTCTGCTTATGAGGACAAAGTAACTCAAGGCGTAGTGATTTTAAAGGAAACTTAGAGGGTGCGTATGTTAAAAGGTTGGGAACCCCTGAGCTAGCGCTTTCTAAGACTGAGGTGAACGCCACATAGCGTCCGCAATTTACTGTCGAACGACGTCATTGAAACGTTATTTGTGGAAGTAAGTTGGTGTGTTTTCCTAGAGAGCCTTTTTGTCACCGTAAAGTCAAACGGCAAACTCCAGTGCCATTATTTTCATGACAGCCGTCACTGCGGCCGTTATGTGGCGGTCAACGCTGTCGTAGTAGACCAAAGTTTTAGCCACCAAAGGTAAACTTAGCAGACCGCTAATTGTCAAATAGAAAGAATAGTTTTGAGCTTTTCAGAAGTTAACTTTTTTTTATCAGAACTTGCTGTACTACTTCTCGACCTTAGCTAAAGTTAACTAAGCTAAGAGTTCATTCGCTCATAGCAGCTGACTGTGAATCACATCTGACGGTAGTTTAAATATTATTAATTATACTTTCCTCCTAAAATGCTTTTTTTTTTTTCATTGTTTTTTATTATTTAATCGGATTGTTTCGGTGTGAACAGCACGACAAAGAGCACAATATTTGTTGCTGCCTTTATCAATCTTTTGACCATTTTAAACAGAATAAATGCTAGTGTATATGCCGTAGATGTGTGCACACCTTAACAATGTTCCTTATATGTATTTTATTCAAGTTTTGAACATAATGTAGGGATTATTGTTTACTTTGCTTTTCTCATATGATTAGAAAGACGAATACAGGACAAACACGTCTACAGATTGTGAAAATTATAACTGGCTTCAGGAATGTTTTAACTATTAGGTAGTGCAAACGTTAGATTATGATTTCAATCCTTATGTACCGTCTTTTTATAAAGTTAACACATTGCGTATGCAGAATGACGTTGACGAGGTTTTAACAAACCTTATTTCCATATCGTCTTATTAAAAAAACTTGATTCTGAAGTCGTTTTTGTCTGAAGGGGATAGTTTTGGACATTGCAGACTCTTTATAGAGTCACTAAATTTTACTGTGCTTTATATGGTTCACAAAAATACGACAAAAGCTGTGTCCATTAAAGGCGTTGACGCCGCATAGACGTTATTGTATCAAGACAACGTCACGTTAGCGCAGCTTCTACGCAACGCTAACATTCGATGAACGGCTATGCTGTAACAACGTCAGATAGCAATCTACTTTATCTTACTTTTAGTACACGTAATCTCTCTTCTATAAGTATCCACCGTTTACCTGTATCGAGCTAGGCGATCCGGCGGCGTTGGGCGGTACGTCGCTCTTGTTGTCGCCGCCGACGGACGACGCGCCCGTGTCACACGTGAACAGCGACTGAGTCGCGCACAGTAGCAGTTGCTGAACAAATGAAATGTTGGCGATAGGGGCAGGCTGTACAGCTGTGTAGCTGGGAGTATGGGAGGTACAGTGAGATCTGTTTGTTGTACGGGGGTGAGGTATAGTATCATTTTGGGAGTAGGTTGCAGGTACTGTTTCTCTGTTTGTGTCATATGAAATATATATTTATGTGAAGTTTTTTCAAAATTGTTCGTATAATGTTGCATGTGTTGTGTAGGTGTTTATGTGAGTTGTAACGCTTAACTATTTGGGTTCATTGTTCATATGTTTTCAGGGAAATATATTTTAGACATTATAATAAAATCCAAAAATTTTAATTCCAATTTTCTCTTTGACGTTATACTTATATATTTTTAATAAATTAATGTATTATTTATTAAATATTCTTAATTCAATAATATAAATATATACACTATATAATGCTCGGTGTAAGCGTTTTGTGTTGTGTATAAACCAAAACCTTTAAGCATTGCAGCGAATGCTCTTGCAGGCCCCGATAACCTCACACTTGGCAATTTCGACGTATTTTTCCAGATGAAATAGTTGTTTATTGCAATTAAAACACTGTAGACTGCCTTCAACTCCTATTATATTTATATATTACTTGGTCACTAATGCGGTTTTACAGACACATTTTTTTACCACGACGGGGAAGCTCTATGCCTGCATGTAAGTGATCATGCGCAGGCATATTTTGTTTAAACAAAATATGCCTGCGCTTGGTTATGTTAAAGTTCTGTTTAATCAATAAACAAGTCTCTGCCGCAATTAAAAAAATCTCTTTTCAAACGTCCAAGCTGCCAGCTAATCGGGTACCGGGTATCAGGCTACGAATGTTAGGTAGGGCATTCACGATCGACGTAAAACCATTAGTAAGTCATTGCAATGTAGCTCTTACCACGGTAAGGTAAGGTATAAATTAGAATGATTGCCGACAGTTTTATTAATGTCACGGCAATCATTCAAATTTTTTGGGAAAAATTCTAAGGAGTTCGTGGCTAAGTAAAAACAGCCGCACGGGTCGATCCATCTGGTTAAGCTACGCTTGCCGGGGTTGATCCGAGGATGGGTGACCATCTTTACATACCGAGACTCCTGCGTGCCTCGGAAAGCACTTTAAGCCGTTGGTCTCGGCTGTCATTCGTGGATCTTTGAGTCGTTACGGGTGACGACTCGAAAGTCTGTCAACCAGTCTTACCAAGGGGTATCTTATTACCCAGTTACTGGGTTGTGAGGTCAGATGGGCAGTCGTTCCATGTAAAATACTAGTATTCAGCTGCATCCGGTTAGACTGGAAGCGGCGCCCAACATAGTTGGGAAAAGGCTAGGCAGATTGAATAATTCTAATTTATACTTTATTACAATGCGATAAGAGTTACATTGCAATGACTTACTAATTGTTTTACGTGATTCATTCTGCCAGTACGTGTCGCCACCGGATATTCAGCGCCGGTTATCCGGTGGCCTCAGCCTGAAGAAAGGGACTAAGGATACAGAGTTTATACAACATTCATGTTAAAGGCAGCTATCAGCATTTTTACGACAGCCAACAACTTACATAATAACAGAATATATTATTAACAAAGTGCCATCGATTAAGTTGTATTAATAAATCTTGTCTAACATTTTTTTTGTGCATTGGGTTAAAAATTAGGTGCTAACCCAGTCAATAACAACATCAAACATCGCAAACGCGCATTTAACTACGATTCTTTCATATGTTGTGAGGTCCCCTGAGAGTAGTTTATACCCAAGTTGCAACCCTGAAAAACTTGTGCTAGTCCCTAGGTGCTCGAAAAACTGCGCAATTCTGGCGCTTGTTTCAGTTTTATTTAAAAATATACCTTAAGGACGCGTTTTAGGAATCTAAACCTAACAACATATAAAATAATCATATACATGCGCGTTAGCGATAGCATTTTTGTGTGTCGATATTGACTGGGCTATGCCTATTTTTGTATAAAATAAAATATTTTGTATTTATTTTTTGTACAGTTCATTTGTCTGTTTTGTGCAATTTTTGATAATATACATTTTATTTAATAAGTTAGTGCTTGTGCGATATACCAATGTGTTGTGTGCTTTTAGAGCCCAAGTTCCCATATCATATAAATTAATTATTTCAGTGAGTGTCACCCAGTGTTCTGTTATGTACAGTACAGTACAGTACAGTACGACACAACTTAGATGCAGCATCGGCAAAATTCGTAAAACCGATCACCATCCGAACTGAGTGTGTCTTCAATATCACTAATATTTATTACTGCTTTAGGTGAAAATGATTTTTACGCAAACGCAATAACTTGTAAAGTCATATAACCAAATACATTTTTAAAATTGAAATGAATGTATGTAAATTTCCAAATTTATGCTACATCTAAGTTGTGTCGTCCTGTACTTAGTTAAGTTTTGTGATAATTTGTACAGTGTGCTTACTTTGATGGATTGCATAACATGTCATAAAAATTCTTAGAAAAAATAACAATAGTTGGTTTTATTAGGAAGCCAACGTTTGCTAATAAACGAGGCAAATCTGTAATGAAATTAATATTTTTTGTATATTTAAAGCATTTTTCTTTTAATTTAACAAAGAAGTACTTTTGTTAATAAAAAATGGGTTTCACTGAAAACATGTAAAGCATTGACAGAATTAAAATGTAAAACATACAAACGTTTTTATACTTCGAGCTTTATAGCAGAATCTCATGAATTTCGCTCACACTGATAAGCAAACATTATGTTGACACATTACGCAGTCACATCATATGAACTTAATCCTAATTATTCCTAGATACTTACCAAATCTAAAGATGTGGGTACTTATACATAAGATAAATATATAATATACGGGCTATAGGTAACAGTCTAAAAAACTTGCAACATCAACCTTTCATTACAAAGGCGATCGAACAGTGCGCAGGAACACTAGCTATGACAGAGTATGAATGATAGATAAACGAAATATAATAACATTCCCTAGATCTATAGGAGTAGGGGACAAACATTCTCGGATGAAAAAAAAAAGAAGAAAATCGGGGAAAAAATTTACACCAACATTCCATTTGAAATTTTTGCAACGTATCATTCTTTTTTTATGTTGTGGCAACATCTTTTTGTGTTTCAAAATTCGAACGCAACACATTTTTTCATAAACTTTTTTCGTAACATGTTGCCAGAACTAGGACGGATCAAATTGGAATAAAAACTTTTTTGTTTCGATTCCTTGTTAGAAATTTTGTTGTTATGATAGTATATATTCCATTGAAGCCAATATAATGGTATTCACAATACACAATTCCAAATTGATCAACCACGAGACGAAGCTTTTATAACAGCGACACACAAAGCTTATATTATAACAATAATGGTTTGTTAGTGTATATTTACAGTATTTAACGCAAATAAACTAGAAGATTGTAAAGCTTTGTATAAATATATTGTGCTCTTTTCTAAGCTTAGAACTGATAATTTTATATATTATTATATGTGCATTGCTTTTGCTTGCTGCATTTATAGGTGCAAGATCAATTTACAAATATATATTAGTTCAAATAAAGGTTTTGTAAAGGACCATTTACCGGCCCAAGGTTTTACAGTTTTGTGACCCATATAAAATGCGATAATATAATTATGGCAAAACTAATTTATAGGCGAACTTCAATTAAATTTCCAAGTATTTTTTTATGTACAAAATCTGTGAAAAATTGGAGTGCACATTTGTGTCATCACCCCAAAAAATATATATTAAAAAACATAGAGCACAATATTCTAGAAGTATCTACAGATAATATCTAAGCGAGATATAATCTTAAACACTCGTGTATATAACCGATGAGTGGTATATGTATTTTATGTATATGATTATATGATAGTAACATATGAGAAAAGCATCGAAGCGGTCGCCCGTAAGCTAAGCCGTTGCGAATATAAAGCGGTATAAACATACCTACAATTTGTTCATAAATCAGTTATCTAATTGCGTAACACATTTTCGTAAATGAAACTAATCGGTTTAATTTTGACTGTTCAACAACATTCATTACGTTATTTACGTTGCTGAGCAGATTTTTTTTCAAACTTATGAAGCTATGGATTAGCAATCTGTTTCAAAATGATTCAGATTGTGATTGATCGTGTATTACGCAATTAGGGTGTAGAATTCAGTCTGACATATTTTTACAGGAAAAGTTTTATTGAAAAACTTCAACCTGCATAAAAAGATAGAAATGCAGGAAACCAGATGATTTTAGGTTTTCAAATAATGTCCTATCAAGTTATTCTCGATTTAACAATTAAAATATTGTATTTATAATAAAATATTACAAGTAAACACTTTAATAAAATGTTACTCAATTGAATTTTTCGATTACGATTCGATTTATATATTATTTCGCTTTGTAAAGTTTACAACGTCAGAATGAATTCTGTAATAAGCTTTATATTCCATAAAGGCTTGTTTAATTTTCAAGTATTTTATTGTTGGAGTTCCACGACTGCCATGTCCGTAACATTTAAAGCCATGCTTAAATCCGTTTTTATAGTAAAGAATACTTTCCATTCTACAAATAATGGAAAGTATTCGTGTTGTACAGCAAACAAAAACGTAATAAGTATTTTGGTGCACTGTGATTAAAATAATTAAATAGCACAATATTTTAGTTTAAACTAGAACAATAACTGGCAAAGAGTACACCAAAATACTACATAGGAATGAGAACAACTATTTACTTAGAAAATTTTTAGTTAGAAATGGAAAATTAAGACCCATTTTTGTTCAATAATAGTACTTAGGCCCGTATCTGCAGCATTGCTTAAAACTAGTTTCAAACAATCAAAAGGCTTTAAACGAGTTTTAAGTAATGCTTGAGTTTGAGTGAGGTTCTGCCATACGAGCCTTAGAGTTCACACAATATGATTATTTGAATACAGAACAAGATTTTTAAGGCACAATATCTTCTTTATACAAAAAAAAATGTGCTCTAAAATTCTTAAGTACCGCGATTCAAAACTCTGAATAGCTGTTCTCATAAAGTGGAATTAAAACAGACGAGTAAGTATCTACCCTCCATTTTAAACCCACCAATATGTCCGATTAATGATCTACAGTTTGACAGATAAAATATTTTAAATGCGGAAGTTTTATAATAAAACTTGACCATGAAAAACACGCGTCATACAAAATCGATATTATGACTAATAAGATACGAAACGGGAAAATACTGATGATAACTTTACCATATTAACGGAAGGTACTCTTAAACTTGGTAAGTACAAATCGATGGGAGTTTCAACTAATATCAAATTGAAGTTCGAAACGTATACTTAATTTCGTTTCATGAAAATGGTCTGTAATTAAATTTTCACCATAATTGACCACCTGACCTTTACTGAAGACTAGTATTTAATATTTATGGCCTACATTATTTATTATAGGATTTGTAGAACTATACGAAACACCAAACGAAGGTAACTATATAGCAGAAAATAGTTAGCTAAATACTAGGCTGTAAAAGATAGACAGATACACAATCTAATTTATTATAGACATGTGAATCATGAAATGTCAGGCTATTTTCAAACATGACGTAAACTTGATTAAAAGTAACCTACAAAACGGCCATCAGTTTTCATGAACACGGCCCCCAAAATAATCCTTGCCTCGAATAGTAACCTCGACCATGATAACAATAATCGCGACATTGTAGTTGATATGACTTTGAAAATTATGACCTTAACCTTGAGTTGTTACCTTGGCCATGATATAGTGACATTGACCGTCAAATGGTATATTTTCAGTGTTACCAACTGACCTCGGCCTTGTGTGAAAATTCGGCCTTCCTTGTGAGATAAAAATTGCGATTCGGGCCTTGTTGATATGTGTGTGTTTGGCCTTGTGTTTAGCGGCCGAATTGTTTGTGATTATCAGTTCTTATTGGTTAATACAAAACGTGTTTTTAGCAAAGTGACGTCTTGGGGACTAGCCTAGTTATCATTTGTTATGTGCATGAAGTAATTCGGCGAGATTGATTAGCGGATAGTGTTATAAAAAACATAGTGGAAGAAGACGGCATATTTTAAGACACCTAGTTTGATATTGATAGCTGTGGTATATGTTCTTAAAAGTAGTTAGTATTTATAGAATTTTCGAAAAACCGCATGTTTATCAAACGTCAAACCGTTAACCAAAAACCTTACAACACAAAAAAAAACAAAACCCAACTTACATTCTTAAGCTTGGCGGCCTTAACGTTTAGCTTGGGCGTGCGGCGTAGCGCATTGGGCGTGAGCGTGGGCGCCGCATGCTCGCGTACCTGCACGCCGTGCTTGCTGTGCGTGTGCGGCGTGGACTGGCGCGCCAGCACGGACGCCAGCTCGTCCTGCAGCTCGGCCACGTCCAGGCACTGCGCCAGCGCGTTCTGCGCCAGCACCACGTGGTAGTCGATGCCGGCCTGCTCCACCGCCACGGACATGAAGAGCTGGACGCACTGGGGGGACATACATATTGCTTATTTTTACACCGCTTTCAGAGGCTTTATGAGTGTAGTTCGGATGACATATTCGGATAGGCATTATCTACAAACTTTTAATAATGGAACAGAACTTTTATTAAACTACTAGCTTCATCCGCGTGAAATTTCTTGCTCCCCCATCCCACCCTGTCGCATCGCATCGCCCGCCCGCGCTATAATTTCTTTTCGCTAAGCGTTCTTTATGACCTTTTTTATTTATTATATAAATACTTTATTATGTTATTTATATATTTATTTATTGTGTTTTATTACTTTATTGGGTTTGGTGCATCGTGTGCCAAATTGTAATGGTCGACTGAAGGGGTCACCTGCTAGCCTTTCAGACCCCTTAACAACCCCCATCGCCCTGTAGACTCGACTAAAAAAATGACGGATCGGCGGCAGTGCGTGATTTGTTCAAACCGATTTAAGGTATGCAAGAAAGAGATAGAAGATAGATTTTACTGCGCAAGAGTGAGAAAACAAATGTTACCTCTTTCGCAAGTAACAGTTACGCAATAAAAAAAGAATCATTAGAATTTGGAATGTAGTCTTATGTGACTTGATTCACGATTCTAGCGAATTCACAAAGTTGTTAAAAGATTTGTATGGCATGTGGCACATCATTAGCAAGAGGATAGACTGGAGAATTAATGAGGGAGTTGGAAGATCCCGGTCGCTTTTGTTTTTTTTTTGTAGCCATATAAACAGCTGTAACATGTACAGCTTTAATTTAAGTTTTACCTTTGTGAGTGAACTAAAAAAAAAACTAGGTGACTAATGTCACTAATTTTGTATTTAAAAGTACTCTTAAACAATACACATCGAAATAAAATTTTATTCAGAGTCTATGCCTTATTTTTTATTTGTATTTGAATGTAAAATTTGGGTCTTTTTTTAGTAAAACAATAAAAAGTCGATAAAAAAAATCTACAGGGCATGAGGGGTGTTAAGGGGTCTGCAAGGCTAGCAGGTGACCCCTTCAGTCGACCATTTCAATTTGGCACACGATGCAACAAACACCCTGTATATTAATTCGGCTAGAAAGAGGCTTAGGGAAAAAAAGTCCTAAAGTCGCGGGAAGTCCGAAAGGAATACTGTGGCCCCTGGCAACACACAGGCAACTGAAGGAACACGGGTGGGTTTTAATCAGTAAGAATCTGACACGCCCTCCCGCTCCTAAGTTATTTAATAATTTCCCAACAATAAAAATTAAAAGGGTCGCAGCGTGATGTTACATAGCCTATACCCTTCCTCAAGAATGAGGCTACCAAATAATGCAAAAACTCTTCAGCTTTATTATGAGTATAAATTTTACAGAAAAGTTAACTGGGACTTATACGACGGACAACAAATAAAATCTTCAGTCTCAGAAGTCTGAAAGTTAGCTTACGAATCGATATTCTATTCATTTGTCTTCTACAGCAATTCAGCAATGAAAGCATCATCGGGTTAAATTATACAATAAAATAGGGTATAAAGTATTACCTTGAATAACTTTAAAGCTTCAGCTTGTAATGCCTCGGAGTTGAGCGAGGTGAGAGGAGATGTTAGGTTCTCTTTGGAGTACAGTAACGTTGGATGCCTCCATAGCACACAATCTGGAACGAATAAAATAAACAATTACAGACAAAAAATTCAGATATGGAACTGCACTTAAATCTTCTAAATAAAAGAACTCAAATAGCGACTTCAGAAGTCTCCAAACAGGGGCCAAAAAACAAGAGAATTCTTCTAATAATAAGGGACAGATTATATTATAGACAGAGGTTGCGTGTTCAAATCACGTCGGGGTCACCAGTATAGAGGTATGAGGAACGGGGTGTAAAGTTCACTTATCCTCCATAGAAAAGTGCGGGTAACTGCACGATGATTGAAGTCGGGACGTCGTATATATGTTAGTCGCGTGGTAAACCCTGCTTGCGCGATGCAGGATTTTGCGTGACGTCAGTGTGATGCGTAGTTCGCTTGTGGTGATGTAGATGCCGCCACAGTAGTCTTCAAATATTTACTGAATCAGTTTTATTTGGTTCTTCCAATAAAAAAACACGCTCTCAAGAAAATTTCTTCAGGATAATGGATTGTAGAAGTACGGTGTTTGGGTATGTATTTATCTTGTGTAAGGGCCTAAAATAGGTCTCAAAACAGAGACATAATTTGCTATGCACTTGTATTTTTTTAGGCGTCATGTTTTGTGCGAATAAATGTATTTTATTTATTTCTTAATTTCAAAATCAAAAGTCATTTATTCAAACTAGGCTGAGAATCAGTACTTTTCGAACGTCAGAATTACATAAGACAGTCCCTCTAAACGCCCACCCTTCACCACTTCCTAGTGCTTTAGCTGGGAAACAGAAGTGGCGCAACAAACAGCCCAGCAGCACACCTGTCTGTTCAGTGAGAAAAACATGATTCTATATAAAAGTATGCAAAATAATTTACATTGC
Source organism: Agrochola macilenta (assembly GCA_916701695.1). Lineage (NCBI taxonomy): Eukaryota > Metazoa > Arthropoda > Insecta > Lepidoptera > Noctuidae > Agrochola > Agrochola macilenta. The sequence goes on from OU753569.1 coordinate 5,757,102, forward strand.
GCGACACAAAACATTAAAAGCATATTGTTTTTAAAGGAATTTCCTTACTAGGATCGCCATCAGTCTCCATCAGCTTCTGCACCAACTGCTCGAAGTGCGTCCCCTGACTCAGCCCTCCTCCGCTGACCACGGTGAGGTGGTACAGCCACGAGTCTTTGTCAGCTTTGCACTCGAACAGAAGGTATGTTGGACCCTGGAAATGAGGGAAAAGAACACTAGTATTTGAGTTTTATCACTAGACCACTAGACTAATAGATCAGTAATATTGTAGTAGGGTACGTGTGGTGCCGGACGTAAAGAATAGTACCATCCCATTTCTTCCCGTGGGTGTCGTAAAAGGCGACTAAGGGACTTGCTAGAGAATGGGCAGCAGCGTTCTCTATGCATTTTAACACCATACTGCGATCGTCGATCGCCAACCCGCCTGCCAAGCGTGGCGATTAGGGCAAATCCCCCCATTTGGGGGAGGCCTATGTCCAGCAGTGGACATCTTTCGACTGATGATGATTTGAGTTTATGAAGTGTCCTGCTGGGGTTGCGGGTTTGTCCGAAAGGGAAATCGCGGCCCCGGCACACAGGCAACGGAAGGAACACGGGTGGGTTTTAGTCAGTAAAAGTATGACACACCCTCTCGCTCCGTCCAGAGCGGGAGGAGTCATTTGATGATTTCCCAACCTCAAAAAAAAAAAAAGTTTATGATGTGTGTTGGGTTAATTTTTATTTTGGGACTTTTTTCGTAAGCGTTGATTGATACACATTTGATTTTATTGAACAGCATAACTATTATAGGAATTAGTAGTTGGGGAAAATATAACTTTGTAGTTGTTTTTAATCAAGTTAATTTTTATTTTTCTGGCATAGTTACACTATCTGGACGCGTAGCATGAAAACGGGTTTTCTAAGGGTTTTGACGACGGAAGAATAGACAAAATGACAGCCCAAAAATTTCTAATGTACGTGATAAACTATTATAGAGTAGTTTATCACGTACATTAGAAATTTTTGGGCTGTCATATGTCTATTCAAAAAAAAAAGAACGTGCATGCACTTGTAGAAGCCGAAAATAGTTTCAGCTTCTACAAGTGCATGCACGTTCTTTTTTCATTGAAGAGCTGCTGCCCTTCTCGATGCAGCAGTTTTCATCTTATATGTCGTCGTTTCACGTGTTTCTTTTTTACTATTTTGAAAACACAATGGATACAAAATTCTAATTCAAATCATTGATTTCTGTTGGTAATTTTTGTTGGCTTTTTTTACTTCAATGTCTTAAATAACTTACACATTTAAAAATTAAATTTGACTGCGTATCTTAGACTAAAAAATAAATCAAAGTGTCACTCACCCCAGTTACCTGGTGCTGTGGATAGATGGCGACAGTGAGGTGGTTGCGAGTGTCGTCGTTTTTCTCTTCGGAGTCGGAGTCCGACACGTGTTCTACATCTTCTACGCGAGCGTCGCGCATGTTGATCTGGCCGGTGGGGTTCTGACGACAAAAGATTATTAAAGAAGTATTTTTGTAGTCATAAACAAGCCAGAGTCCTTATAGGAAGTGGTTATTACCACCAAGGGGTTTACTGTTCAAAATCAAATAAAATTTTATTTCACATAAACCTACATGGGCCCTTATGAAACGTCAGAAGCTAGGCGCACGGTTCCAATTGGTCGTTTCCTATGGAGAAGAGCCGGCAAGAGACTCCACGGTTACTCTTTTAAAAGTAAATGGTTTTTACAATGTTTTCAAATTACTGTGTTAATAAGTATGGGAGGACGAGGTGGAGGAGGTGTAGGCCAGTCAATAAGTACAGGTACAAAATAGAAAATGGTCTACAAATCTACTGTTAAACCTAAGAAAAACTTTGAAATGTGCCTGTTTTTCACAGTCACCGATCAAATGGGAGCATGGCAATGCTGGATTCGGCAAAAATCGGTATAAAGTAATACTTCATACTATAAAAAAAGATTTAAGTTATTTTTAAATAATTGCTTCTATGCTAAACGTCTAATAAAGTAGGTACTTAATACATGTTATAGTTGCTATCCGAAACAATTCAACTTCACAAAATTTTCGACCTTCAAAAAAATATAATACATAATTACATACAACCATGCGACAACCATAAAATACTCGTAGTTAATAATGTATAGAATTCTTTCAGTTGTATAGAACCTCCTGTAAATAATACCTTAGGTATAATATACGTCAATATCACAGTTACCTGATCGCCAGGCGACTTGAAGTACAGGAACATCTTGCCAATAAGAACACACCAGCTCTTCTTGGCGTGTCCGTTCTTGACCTTGGTGAGCCAGCCTTGTATTGTGGGCTTGTTATCCTCTTTGCTTAGCAGGAGCTTCGTTGCGTTCCGCCTTTGGACGTTCTGAAAATGTGGGATGATTTTGTTTAGTAAGTGTGTATTAGGGTTAACCACTTTCACAACCCTAGCGGTGATGGCCTAGTGGTGTGACCGTCGGACTGCCAAGTCATATGTCTCGAGTTCGAACCCATAGCTCGCACCTCTGACTTTTCGGATTCATTTGTGTATTGTATAATTATCACTTGCTTCAAAAACGGTGAAGGAAAACATCGTGAGGAAACCGGCATGCCTGAGAGATATTTCTCGTCTGCATGTAAAGCCAAGTCTGAGGCCCATGGACGGCTTAAAAACTCTGACACCAGGTTAGTCACTAACCACACGAAAAGAAGAAGACAACCCTAAAAACTTATTGACCTTCTAATGATGTACGCTTTTTAAAATGAATGAGCTTCTGTTTAACTTTCTGGCCTTTTCTCACAGTTGTTCGCAGTAGCCCCGGCGAATCGAGTTTTTTGTTGTTTTGATTCGCTTAGTTTGTTGGTTTCATTTTCGACAGTATCTGCGATTTGATACGGATACTGTCTTGTTGCATTTCTTAGTCGCGATGGTCGGCGAAGCCGGTTAGGTTCGAACTGTGACCACATATTAATTCAGATGGTTCACTCCGCTTTAATGTATGAAGCCATAAGTACGCGGCGGGCGCGTCTTGTCGGGTCAATTCAGTGAGCGTAACGTAGTCAGAAGATCTCGAGTTACGCAATAGAAAGAGAGGCAACGTCTAGGTGTATATAAGTGTAGGTAATTAGCGCTGGACGACCTGAATTACACTTTATTGGATCGTAGCAAGAGTCGATTTTAAGACAAACCATGCGCGAGACGAATTGCTCGCAGTAACCAAGCTAGCCCGCACCCGGACCAATTGGGTTAGGTTAGAACTGTGACCAACCGCGTCAAACGCGTCGGTCAACTACACTTGAGAGCAATAAAATCGCACACCCCTTGTAATTTGGTTTATTACTGATTGTTTTCTAAAATCGAAAGATATTGAGTAAAAATCATTAGACAAAATTAAAGCATACAAGCTTAGCTTTACAAAAACATAAAATTAAAATCATTGACCTTCACGTAACTTACAAAAACCGACCGTACACCGAATTCCCCAAATTCACGCGTTTGCGTTGTCACTACTTGCACCCTTAGCCGCAGGTATAAAAAGGTCAGTTTATTGGAATTTTTATTCAGTTGCATACCGAAGGTCAACGTGATAACATCTCTACTGGAAGCATACGGATTTACTGGAAAAATATGGATACCACGCCCGCAGAAGCCGCTCAAGTTATTGCCTTGCTCGAAGCAGGCCATAACCAAAGTGAAGTTGCTCGACGGCTAAATTTGAGCCGCTACTCTGTTCGTCGTGTATACCAGAGGTTCCAAGAGACCGGTGGCTACATTCGGCGACCAGGATCTGGCCGGCGACGCACAACATCAGAGCGTGATGACCGCTTTCTTGTGACAAGGTCTTTGAGAAATCGGCAACTGAACGCGGTTCAACTGGGACAACAGCTTCGAGAAGTTCGCAATGTCAGTATAAGTCGGTGGACAGTTCGAAGAAGACTAGGTGAAGCAGGAATGACTTCACATCGCCCAGCAAATGGTCCCAAATTGACCACAGCTCACCGACAAGCCCGGCTACAATTTGCTAGGGAACATTTAAATTGGACGTATGACCAATGGCGGGCTGTTATGTTCTCTGATGAGTGCAGAATGACTTTACATGGTCATGATGGACGCTCTAGGGTCTACAGAAGGTCATCAGAGCGATTTTCACAATGCTGCATAAGCGAACGTGTGGCTTTTGGAGGTGGATCGTGTATGTTTTGGGGTGGCATAATGTTGGACACTAAAACTGACATTGTATTCATCACTACGGCGAATACCGGCCCGAGATCGAGAAGTTTGACGGCTGCACGATACGTCGAAGAAGTGCTCGAAGAACATGTGAGGCCGCTTGCGTGGCTTATGGGAGAAGATTTTCTCTTAATGCACGACAACGCCAGACCGCATGTCGCTAGAACAGTTTGCGACTACATGGAAGATGTTGGAATCACCGCGATGGAGTGGCCAGCTCGTAGTCCTGATCTCAATCCGATTGAGCATGTCTGGGATGAGCTAAAAAGAAGAGTTCGAGCAAGAAGCCCTGCTCCTACGCGCCTCCAAGAGCTTCAACTTGCCATTGAAGAGGAGTGGAACGCCATACCACAAGATTTCATGGTGAAATTAATACGGTCCATGAAAAACCGATTAAGAGCTGTAATCAAGGCTAGGGGAGGGAATACACCTTATTAAAAAACAATTTGATCAAGCATTTTGAGTTTTATTTTTATTCTTTGTTAAGCTAAATTGGGTAATTTTATCCGTATGTTGGGTTTTGTGCCCTAAAACTCCCTATGGGTACTTTTTTTACACTGTATTTGATATCATTAGAAAGGTACTGAAGTAAACATTCAAATAGTGTAAGTTTTATTTTAATATGTATTCACATTTATGAAAAAAACTGCTTTAACAACAAAAAGTCAACGTGTGCGATTTTATTGCTCTCAAGTGTATGTCCAAGTCGGTCGCAGTCCAAATCCACAAATCCAGACTCCTGGCTGCTACTAAGCAATCCTAGATGGAAAAACCCAATAAAACTTTGTCCGACCCGGGAATCGAACCCAGGACCTCATGCTCAGCAGTAGCGTTTGCAACCACTAAACCAACGAGGCAGTAAATTGATATGGTTCAATGCCATAGGAGATTCGAACTTTTGGTGGTACCTATGCAAATACATATGCATGGAGGAAACTTAAAACTTAAGAGGGTTTATCCTAAAAGTTGGCAACGTCGCAAATAACTGTCAAATATTTCCCTGTTTTGATTCATATAGCAATATAACTGAATAGAAATAAGAAATATGGCTAACTAGCGAACTAGAATATTAATAATGAATTGCAATTATAACATTGAATTTGATCTTACGTATAAAAAAGGCATTTGGAAAGTTTCCAAATAGTTTTTTTTACATATAAAACTAAACATTCGGTGTTACGATATTAATTATTGCATTTCATAATCAATATTCTAGTTCGCTTGTTAGCCACATTTTTTATTTCCACACAGTAATAATGCTAAATTAATCAAAACAGTGAAATATTTGACATCTATTTGCGACGTTGCCCACCTTCAGAATAAACGCTCTTTAGTTCTGTGAACTCCTGACTTACTTCTGACTGGTGAAAAAACAATCATATAGCTATGATAGGTATAGTTAAGTGAGCCCTTTACAAGTGTACTCGTATTATATTCGGTCTGCGATGGTTCATTGATGACCTTACACTCGATTAACTTTTTGACCCGACCTGACCTTATTACCATAATAGGTCTAGTAAGGAGCGCCAAGTTGTTATTTGTGTGAAGTGTTCAAAATCGAGCAAATGGTTTATTGGTTGTTAACCTTTGGATGTAAGGCAGCAAATTACCACCCAAATGTAACACAACTAATAAAAAATAATGTATGAGTGTGTGTGTGTGTGTGTGTATGTGTATGAGTGCGTGTGTGTATGTGTATGAGTGTGTGTGTGTGTATGTGATGTATCCTAACTAATATTATAAATGCGAAAGAGAGTTGGTTTGTTTGTTACGCTTTCACGCTAAAACGGCAGAACGGATTTGGATGAAATTTGGCACATGGGTAGACCATAGCCTGGGTTAGGACATAGGATACTTTTTATCCCGATATTCCCACGGGGTCGAGACTTATGCGGGTGACACCGCGGGGCGCAGTTAGTTACCAATAAGTCATACAAATATTTAAGTGTTCAAGTACACCTACCTGTTATAATTTACCTACTGCGCGATCAAACTCACTTTATTAATAATGTTTGTTAAGATTTGTTCAGGTGCTCAAATTAATGGAAATTAACCTTGATGTTGGTTTGACAAGTTGACAAGTTGATGAGCAGTAAGGTAGTTAGTTAATACTTTTTATTTTATTTGAGCCAAGTGATCCTATTGGCTGTCCTTATTTCAGACAGGTAATCACAGTAGTGAGGAAACCGGCATGTCTGAGAGATATTTCTCGATCGCATGTGAAGCCAAGTCAGAGGCCCGTGGGCTGGGACACCAGGCTACTCACTAACCACACGATAAGAAGAAGTAGTTATTATTATAAAGCATCTGATTAGCTGTCAGGTTTGGTCTTTCAGATGGTAACAGGACTAAAAATCAGGGTCCGAAAACCTTTATAAATTACGGTACAGGTATCAAAGAATTTGACAGCCGGTGGAACTTCGTGGAGCACTTCCGACGTTTGGCTCCCAAACTGCAGAGGGCTGGGGCTGCTTTGAAGCGGCTTCTGCCCAATCTAGGGGGTCCAAACGCCTCCTGCCGGAGGCTCTACGCGGGGATCGTGCGGTCCATGGCCCTTTACGGGGCACCGGTGTGGGCGCGTTCATTAAGGCTGCGACCAGCCCAGCGATTGAACGCGTCCCAAAGGGTCATGGCCATTAGGCTGGTCAGAGGATACCGCACGGTCTCCCGTGAGGCGGCGAGCCTCCTTGCCGGACTACCGCCATGGGATCTGGAGGCAAAAGTCCTCGCGCACATGTGGGAGTTGCGCGAGGAGGCGAAACGCCGGGGTGTAACTCCGCTGCCGCGAGAAATCACGGCACAGCGGACAGAGCTCCGGCGGGATCTCATGGCGGCATGGAGAGTGCGATTGTCGCAACCCAGCGCTGGGCACGCCACAATTGCGGCGGTAAGGCCCCTCTTTGAGGAGTGGCTAGAGAGGCGCCACGGCGTCCTCACCTTCCGCCTGACGCAGGTCCTCACCGGACACGGTTGTTTCGGGAGGTTCCTGTTCAGGATAAAGCGGGAGGAAACGCCCGGGTGTTACCATTGTGTGGATCGCCCGGAGGACACGGTGGAGCATACGGTGGAGGTCTGCCCGGCTTGGGCGGGGCACCGTCGTGTCCTCACGGAGGCGATCGGCAGCGGCGATCTCTCGCGTCCGGCCCTGGTTCAGGCCATGGTCCGGAGCGAGAGTGCATGGGAAGCCGTCACTTCCTTCTGCGAAGCAGTAATGCTCGCGAAGGAGGAGGCGGAGCGCGCGAGGGAAATGCAAGATGCGCGCCCTCGCGCCCCTAGTCGCCGCAGGAGACGCCCCGGGCGTCGGGAGTCGCGAGCCGACTTCCGGCCACCGTAGGCGCGGGCTTGCGGACGGTGGGCAATGGGCAGCTCGCCGTCCGATTAGGACCAGGCCCGGGTCGACGGCGCGTTGTGTTCCACGCGCGCCTCAAAGAGATGTCAGCACCAACTGACGGGGTCCGTAAGGGCCAATGCCTGCCAGGGTTGCGAGTTGGTCCGAAAGGGATATCGCGGCCCCGGCACACAGGCAACGGAAGGAACACGGGTGGGTTTTAGTCAGTAAAAGTCTGACACTCCCTCTCGCTCCGCCCAGAGCGGGAGGAGTCATTTGATGATTTCCCACCCAAAAAAAAAAAAAAAAAAAAAAAAAAAAAAAAAAAAAAAAAAAAAAAAAAAAAAAAAAAAAAAAAAAAAAAAGGTATCAAACAATTTTGGTTACTTCAATGGCTATGCGGCACACAGGCGATGCGCGCCCTTTGACTAATGCCTACGACACGTGTCAGATAGAGGTAATTTTTATTTCGGTAGTAATAGTTGTATTCAATTTAAGGTAACCTTTAAAAATACCTGTAAAAAATACAGGATGGCCAGGACATCGACGCGAAAAGCTGTTTATCAGCTGTTCCATACATTTTGACCGCGCAGGTATTGCACTTTTCTATGAAACAGCAGATTTTTTTTTAATAACCGACGTACAATTTCAACGCTTGGGGGTTCAGAATCATGTACTGAATCCATGGTAAAAGTAAAAGTAAATTTTGTAACCGAAAAAATACCCGTATTTATCATACCGGTTCGGTCCCTGTCAAAAATAATAATGTTACTAACCTGCAAAACCCTAATCCAGTCCTCCATAGTAGCGATGCTATCAGCCGTCAGATAATAAGTCCTGCTGCCGGTGAAGATCTCGAAGGTGGCCGCTCCTTCGTTCCGGGATATCTTGCAGGCTTCACCGAGCCCTATCTGACCTTGAGGCTTTCGGTTGACTTCGGATTGCGACTTCCAGTAAGAGAGGGTGCCGTTTTTGAGGACGAACCTGGTGATATGGAGTTAGTGAGTGTTAGGTTAGCAAGATAATTTATTCGTTGAGTAGTATTTGTTTTCCTACTTTAAACGTTCTGTGTTCTTTTCTCTAGGTTTTTTTGTCTGATAGGCCGAAAAAAATGTATGACACCCTTAACTAAGATTTCTTTTTGTTACGGGAGACTGACAAAATATTTTAATCTCCATAAACCAGGAGTCACCAAATGGCAGGCCGCGGTCCGGATCCGGACCTCCGACCTATTTTGTGCGGACTTTAAGTAAACAGTTATAGCAAAAACTTAATTATTATTTTTTGAGTAATTGAATTAAGCCTACGCTTTGTATTTTGTGCCGTCAACACGACAACGGACGACGCGAGACGCCGCATGAAGCTACGAATGTTTTCGGGAGTAATAAAGCTAGGTAGGTACTATGCAGACCGAAATGATCGATTTCCAAAAAACACAAATTACGCAAGGTCCTTAAACATCTTATAAGCTTGGTTGATAGTAGGTAATGTCTTCCAAACGGACCGCGAGTCATATTGTTTTTTTATACGGACCCTAAATAAAACTAATTGGTGATCCCTGCCATAAATGTTTAAAGTATAGCTGTCTGTGTGTTCAAAGGAATATAGTGTCACTAATGATATTACTGTTAACCTAATCATACAAAGAAACCAATCATAAGAAATCAAATAGCTTTACTGTTCGAAAAGTAAACACAATGGTTAATTAAAATTGACACGATCGTTTTATTATACCAACAAATCCGATCGCATTAATATGCGCAGTTCATTTAAAAACAAGAATTATTCTGCGGGAGGACTGCGCTTACGGCGGTCGGCCTTTTAGCTTCTGAGAAGATATTTATAATAATTCCTACCACATACGCGCAGGGATAAAATCAAATAAGGTGTGGAGATATCTATAGTTGTTAGACAGTTGATTATTATTAAAAGTGAGGGTGCCTCAGAGCAGCGGTGGCACAGTGGTTATGGCCGCGACTGACGAGTTGTAGGTCGTGGATTCGAACCCAAGCAGGTACTTTACTTTGTGTAAATTATTCCATCACCACTGCTTTCAAAACCATGAAGGGAAACATTGAGAGGAAACCGGCATGTCATAGCACCAAAAATTCGAAGACATTTCACATCCACCCGGGTGGGCCCGCGTGGTGGATTATGGCCTCTCCTTGTCAGAAAGAGGTAGCCTGTGAACATTATACGCTGATTATGCAAAAATGAGGGTACCGACCGACAGTAAAGTTTTTAAGCAACCCACACACTACCTGAAAACGAATATGTAACGCCTAGTAAGTACATAATACAAACTTTTACAGAAACAATCTGATATCACTCACCATCGTTTCCTCCAAGTCTTCAGTTTCCCACCCAACTTGGCAAGATGGCCACTCTTCTCCAGCGCGTCGTGTCGTCTGGGCGAGTCCGTGGTCGGTGGCGCGCGACATAATGACGCGAGCGACGGTGATGCTGTGCTGTCACACGACACGGCGTCCGGCGGGATCGCGTAGTCGTCCGACATGCCCGATTCGAATGACGTGTCTGAATTAATAAGCAGGATTTAGTTATGATTTTGATCGTTCGGTGTGAATGTATTGGTAACTAACAATACCATTGTATTGCATGCGAGGTAATGCACTCGTAGGTTTAAAAACTCTTTGGGAGTTTATACTAGGTCGCGTCCATTTGTCACTCTTTGTTCGGAAAACTGGAAAGCGCCCTCTGTCGGCGCAACCACGCGTTCAGTTCACCGAACAAAAACTTCGAACGAATGTGTATTCGCGCGATGATCTCTTTGAAATAGAACGCGGGGTTCTGCTTTAATTTTGATAAGTGATTTTTTGAATTTACTGCAGCGAAAGTTAACAGAAATACTCTGATGATGCTAGCACGAACGCGCGGAGTAGACGTAATGTAAATACAAACGATTATTTTAAAATTGAAAATACTCGTTTCCCTGAAACGAGTATTCCTTAGTTTTAAGACTTAATTCATATTTACGGGTCTATCTATGAAAGAGAAGGAAGAGACTGACAGCGTGACGGTTGACAGGGGAGAATGGACAAAGAAAACGTGTTGCGTCGACTCCATGTTACATGAGACACAAGGGCAGGAATATGATGATTCATATCTGCGGGTCATAATTGACTTTGAGTGAGCAGTGACAGCCTAGTGGTGTGACTGTCAGACTGCCAAGTCATAGGTCTCGAGTTCGAACCCAAGGCACGCACCTCTGACTTTTCGGATTCATGTGCCTATTGTATAATTATCTCTTGCTTCAAAAACGGTGAAGGAAAACATCGTGAGGAAACCGGCATGCCTGAGAGATATTTCTCGACGGCATGTGAAGCCAAGTCAGAGGACCATGGGCGGCTTTAAAACTCTGACACCAGGTTAGTCACTAACCACACGAAAAGAAGAATTAACTTTGCTGCACCCTAATTGCGTAACACACTTTCAATCACATTCTGAATGATTGTGAAGGATATTGCTAATCCATTGCTTCATATGTCAGAATAATTTGTCTGCTCAACAACTATACAAAATTACGCAATATATGAATGTTGTTGAACAATCAAAATGAAAGCCATTGCTACTGTAAGTGTGTCACGCAATTACATCTCGGTTGCAAAAAAAAAAGTTACCAAAAAGCTACTGCAGTATAGTTGTATTTTAGTTTTTTTTTTAATTACGTCGCGCATGCGTGCTAGGGCCTCCATCTAGTAGTTTTTGTTGGTTCCACTTCAGTTTCAATATATTTTAATAAGGTTAAAACTTCCAATTGTAGAAGAATCCGATTTTGTTATTTAGCTGCAGAACCATTAAAACTTGGCGATTTCAACAAAGATAAAAATGGTTGTTGGTAAATTTAAAATATGTCATTAGTTACATCAACATGCCAGCTCCAAATGCTCTTCAAATAAAATATATCTACTACTAGCATCGCCCTTGACCCATAAATGTGTAAAAAGTTCAATAGAAGGCATGATTCATTCATGAAGGCACTGTGGAAAATAGTCCGTTTCAGTAAATTACAGCTTTACACGATAATGACATACTTTCATCCTCATCAATCATTAAGGGCAAATATTAAACTTTTAAAGGTCATATTAAGGACAAATGGAGAAAGTATAAAAGCAAAGAGGACGTTATCGCCTTCAGTTCGCATCAAAACTTCGAACAGAAAACATCAGTAATTTAAGGATTTAATTCTTAAACACTTTCTAACATAATCATGAGTTTCGCCAACAAAGTCGTTGTAATAACAGGAGCTAGTTCGGGGATCGGAGCGGCTACTGCCATCCTTTTCTCTCAAGAAGGTGCTAAGGTCGTTCTCGTGGGAAGGAACGAGAAGAAGCTAGCCGAAGTCGCTAAACAATGCGAAGACCCACTCATTATAAAAGCTGATATCAATGAGGAGGGCGAACCAAAGAGAATTATTGAAGAAACAATTGAAGCTCGTGGAAAGATTGATATTCTTGTGAATAATGCTGGTATAGTCAGATACGAAAGTATACTAGACGAGAATATTCTGGAAACTTTCGACACGTTGATAAATACAAATCTTCGATCGCTTTTCAATGTCACTCGTTTAGCGGTACTACACCTCATCGAAACCAAAGGAAATATTATCAACATATCAAGCATTGCTGGGAAAAACATTCCTGACTCTAGATTGGTAGTTTATGGCATATCTAAGGCTGGTGTCGATAACTTCACCAAAGGATTGGCTCTAGAACTTTCAAAGTATGGAGTAAGAGTGAATGCTGTAAGTCCAGGGCCAATAAAAACTGATATTTTGCGAAATGCAGGGGATGACACTGCTTGGGAGTGTTTCGCTCCATCTATGCCTTTGGGAAAAGTCGGAGAACCTGAGGATATAGGGAATCTGGTGCTGTTCCTGGCTGGCGATAAGGCGAGCAGTATCACTGGGGTAGATTATGTGTGCGATAATGGTGTGATGCTGAAATAGAGTCAGTTATAAAATTATTTTAGTGTTGGAAGGTTTTAATTTTTAGGTACTATATTATAGTGTTTTTGTGTGGGTTTTCAGTATTATTATTTGAATGTTATTGCTGCTTTTGATTGTAGTGAAATAAAGCTATAATATTCTGCTTTTGTCCATCATCCATCTGCCCAGCCTTTTCCTAACTACATAAGTCGGGGTTGGCTTCCAGTCTAACCGGATGCAGCTTAATACCAGTATTTTATATGTACCGACTGCCTATCTGATCTCCACAACCCAGTTACTGGGTCATACGATACCCCTTGGTATTAGTTTCTGCAAAAATCTATTTTACATAAGCTATATTTATACTTATTAATTCAAGCCTTATGTTGACTTTCTGCAGGAAACTTTTTATTCCATTTGTCGCTCTCCTATAAGCCATTTATTAATTATTTCTCACATTGAACATTAAATTACAATCCTATGTCAAACGAGAGAGAGTAAAAATGGGGTAAATAACTGAATAAATTAAAACTGATTATGGCTCAGTATTTAGAATTTGTAACATCGAATCAATTTTCAAGCCCCCCACCTCAAGACCAAGGATTTTTATTTTATTCGGAGAGACCTGCAGAGGTGCCATAAGAATATGAAAAAAAATATAAAACAATCACGGGTTATAGCTATCATGTATTTTGATAATGTCTTAAGACTCGTATATTTCATGCAAAAAAAAGTAAAAATAACTAAGTATTTACACATACCTCTAGTCTTACTTTGCTTACTAGGCGAACCACTGCTCGACCTCTTCGCCGGACTCAGACTAGAACTCGTCTTCACACTCTTAGAGGGACTACTGGCGCTAAGGCTGGTGTCCGACGAGCTACACTGCCCGTTTGCACTGTTGGTGAGGACCAGGCCGTTGGAAGTCTGTTGTATTGAGGCTGGGAGAACGCTGGTTAGGTTCACGTTGTTGATTGGCATTTGGTTTGATGTTTGGGGATCTGTGAAGAAAGTAAAGGGGGGTTGTGACGTTAATATTCGGTATTATAATTCCTAGAATGTGTACGATCAGGATATCGAATTTATGCCATTTTCTGTCATTTATTTAATTTATGCTTTGTGCCAAAAAAATATGACCGGCATAATTTTTGCTCAACTTATATCAATAACTATAATATATTATATCAATAACTTTGTTCTTGTAGGTTGTTACTATTTCATTGCATGTATATCGTCAGACATATTTAGATCTTTTAGTATGGATTTGGAGACATCGTATGTTCTCCTCAACGTCCAAAAGCTTTTTGACTTGAAGATGTTTATACTTGAAGCGACATCTACATCGCCACATGCGAATTAAGCATCAAAGACCTGACATCACACAAAATCTTGCATCGTGCAAACAAAGTTTACCGCGCGATCGACATAATTATATAGAACTTTCCGACATCAATCGTTGGGCAGTTGCCCGCCAAACACCACACCCGTCTGGTCGGAGGATCCTCCCCTTTCTATCGAGGATGAGTGAACTTTACACCCTGTACCTCATACCTATTTAGTTCCCCCAGAAGGATGATAACGTTTTTTGTTTGTAACAACTTGCCTACAACATGTTGATGGAGTCAGGACAAGGCGTTTTTTCAAAGAAAAAGCTATAAATTCGGAGTCTCTCTTGTAACCTATCAAACAAGGATAAAATTCAAAAGTCATTTATTCACACTAGGCTGAGAATCAGCACTTTTCGAACGTCAAAATTACATAAGACTGAATTCGGGGTCTCTCTTGTAACCTATCAAATAAGGATAAAATTCAAAAGTCATTTATTCACACTAGGCTGAGAATCAGCACTTTTCGAACGTCAAAATTACATAAGACTGAATTCGGGGTCTCTCTTGTAACCTATCAAACAAGGATAAAATTCATTTATTCACACTAGGCTGAGAATCAGCACTTTTCGAACGTCAAAATTAAATAAGACAGTCCCCGGCACGCCCACCCTTCACCACTTCCTAGTGCTTAGCTGGGAAGAAGAAGTGGCGCAACAAACTGCCCAGCAGCACAGCTGTCTGTTCAGTTAGAAGAAAAATATGATTCTATAAAATAGTATGCAAAATAAACTACATTACGCAACACAAAACATAATTTAAATTATGAGCCATATGTCAGCTAGCACACGCCAATATACCAACCAAAATCATCGAGAACTATACTCAGGCAGAAATAAAAACTAAACGTAAACAGAACTTAATATCTAAATAAAAGCCTCCAGGCATAAAGGGCGTGCCCGCTTACATAAAGACATATTGCTGTAACTGGAAGTTATAAATGATAAACTAGTGCCATCGAGGTAAAATAATAAACATAAACTGTTTGATATAAAGGAACAGTTAACTTACTGAATATAGGGTTTACATTGACGAGCTGGTGGTGCGGTGTGTTGTGGACGGTGACGCCCATGGACTCCTCGCCATCCGACGAGTCGTCTGACGAGTCGCCGGTGAACGGCATCGATCTTATCTGACTAGCACGCTGGAACAAACAATATAATGTTAGTTGTTGAGCTCCCCGATTACTGACAAATGCTTGCACTGAATAGATAGGTCCTCTCAAATCCGTGTGGTGCTTTCCTCAAAAGACCATTTCAGACAATAATCTATATGGTCTTCACATGGTCTGACCAAGATTATGTCGGGACTTTAAAACAGACTGACCTCTGAGTTTGTTTCGGCCCTTCTTCTCAGAGTAGTCAGATAGGGAACGCCGACCTTATTCATCTAGCTATTTTTTGCGAGTAAAATTGAACATGCTCAATTCTAATCGCGGCGAATTCAACACGTGGCGAATGAACCTAGTCGCAGCGAATAGGCTGCCACACAGCGAGTTCTGACTGCCAGTATTCGCCGTGTGACAGAGGTTTAAGACATTACATCTTAAACATCTAGTTTTCTAGAAAGGACTGATGATAGACAAAATTAATTTCGCTATGCAATTTTTTTGAACATTTTATCTTGCATCTTTACGTTTGTCAAATCAAAACCTGCTTCGTTACACAAAAGACTAGTATAGCTATTCACAACCATGCGAAAGGTGGTGAGGTTATAGACTAACCCCTCCCCCCTATACAAAAGTCATGTCTACTTTTTTGGTGCAAAAAATTACACAATATTTTAAATCTTAAAAAAATACACAATATTTTCTTTAAAAAATAAAGAAATAAATATTTTATTTGTTGGGCCGCTTTTCGATTTAGAAATGCACGTTAAACGAAAAAATTAATACAAGTGATATCTCACTACACGCCCTCTTTCGTCTATTTGATTTAAACTGACAAAACTTTCGAGTTTTTGATTTGTGAACAGCGTTTTGAGGACTCTCCTTCGATAACTGCTGTTTGATTCGGCACGGAAGCGTATCGAAAGGTTCAGTTCAGAATAGCTATGCACTAATTCAACTTACCCCTTTAACAGTGGCGTATACGGGGACGGATATATCTTGGTAGCTGGTGGACTCGTGCATGGGGCGCGGACATGGAGGGGGACTTAACTCTTCTTCTACTGACTGCTGGAGACCGTCGTCTGCCACCTGAGAGAAACAGAAGAGTCATTTGATGTTTTTATAATGCTAGCTATTGTTTTGACGTTTGAATAGCGCAAAAACAAAACAAGTAAAGGACATCGTCCATTTATGAGACAAACACAGAGTATTTTAAAAATTCAAGCGAATTTTGTTGAGTTTCGGTGGACAATGCCGTGACGCAATCATCATGCTTGCGGGGCGAGCACGGCCTACTGTGACATGGCTTGAGTCACACATTTTATCACAGTTTGGGCGATAAAACTGTTTCGTCTTAAATGCCAGCACGGCGGCGTGAGATAATTTCTTGACATGTGACATAACTTCTTGACGTTTAGCTTAGTTGCTATTATGGGCGCACCCATTTTGTCACGAATGTCACATTTAGACAGAATACGACTAAGAAAAATGTATCACGTTCGTTCGGAGGTGGTGATAAGATTAGAAAAAAAAAAAAAAAAAAAAAAGATTTTCCTGCTTACCTTACTGCACCAAATGGCAATAATTTATTATAATTATGTTCTTGCCCGAAAGCAAGGGGCCCAAAGCAGGAAAATAAGCCACTGATAAATTTATTGTAATTTAGTGTAATTTTATTTATTTATTTAATAAATAAATAAAAGTATGCCAACGCGTAACAAGCGATGTTTTAACACAATTGCGAGGAAAAAGAAAATAACATTTCATAAACATACTATTTTATAACTGAAATTATTATTATTATGGCTGAAACAGGTAAAGTTTCTAGGTCTCTCTACAGAAATATTTCGACAACACGTAAAAAATACCTATGTGAAAAAGGCTTTCAGTAAATAATTTACACAAAAACCCGTTTACTATGTCACACTATGAAATCAGTGACAAGAAAAACATGTCGTGCCTCTATGTCACATGGTTGCTAGTATTTAAGACAAATTGTAAGACATGATATAATTTACCATGTCTTGTCATAAACGTCTTGGCTACGCCCGTGTTCGCCCCGCTGGTTTGGAATTCAAGCAAATTCCTTCATAAATAGAAGTTTGATAGCAGTTATAACTGGAAAGTTTAGGCTTCATAAAAAAAGTACTACCTACACAGACAATTACACTTCTTGCGCTACGCGTGCTGGTACATATTAGCCTCTTACCTGGTAGATCTTAGCCTCCCAGCTCGGGAACCTGTGCAGCGGCGGCGTGGGCGGGCGCGGCTGCTCCGACGTGGAGCTGTCGCCGGTGGACGAGCCGCCGCGACTGTTGCCCTGCACTATCACGTTCACGGTGCCTTGCCACGCTGGAGTGCGCTCTGGAAGACGGTGAAAATTAGTTTTAAATTCATTGACTGTAAAATAGGTTACTTTCATTTGAGAAAGGACACACGCGAGCTTGTTAAAAAATTCAAATGGCGGTAAATACAAATTAGGTTTTTTCAAACTCGATACATCCAAACTCGTTGGATCAAAACTCGATAACTAAAGACTGATTGAATCAAAACGTCATAATATTTACAAAATTGTTTGAGAAAAAGCCATTTGTCCACATTTCTTTATCTAAACAACTTCGTAGTGACAACAGTATCTTTGAAGTAGGTAATTGCATTACTAAAGTATTTTAAATTGTATTTAAAAATACACACACGAGCAGTGATAGCCTAGTGGAGTGACCGTCGGACTGCCAAGTCATAGGTCTCGAGTTCGAACCCAAGGCACGCACCACTGACTTTTCGGATTCATGTGCGTATTGTATAATCGTATATCACTTGCTCCAAAAACGGTGAAGGAAAACATCGTGAGAAAACCGGATGCCTGAGAGATATTTCTCGACGGCATGTGAAGCCAAGTCAGAGGTCCAAGGGCGGCTTTAAAACTCTGACACCAGGTTAGTCAGCCACACGAAAAGAAGAGGAAAACACATTTGTAAGCTAATAATTGCATATGCATAAGTTAGGAGGCTTTATACAGTTTCTGTACAAACAGATACAATGGATTTATCGGCTTTTGAAATATATTACTCATCATTTATACAGGAGGAATTTTGAATCACTCGCCACTTTTGAAGTGCATTACTGGGAAACAATGATATAGAACTGAAAGTAAGTATCAGTTGAACTAACCTCTGCTGGGTGTATAAATTTCAGCGTAGTCGTGTGTGGTGTCACCATCAGTAGAAGTATTTGGCGTCGTTGGTAGCACCACTAAGTTTTCTACCGCAGCCTGAAACAGAAGAGAGTAAAATAAATATCAATTTGTTTATGCCTTTTGAGAAGCTATTAACCATGGTCTAATAAAACAAGGTCTGGCATTCCGGGACTAACACATGCTTACGTCACTATCCAGTTGCCACTCGATTGCAACAAAACACGATTAAGGAAACTTTCAGAGAGAGGGAGATTTTCAGAAACCAAAGCTTTTAAATTGTCGTTTCGTGTGTCTTATCAAACGAAACAATTCAATTTAAACATAACGACGACGTTATTGTTAATTAAAACCTCATTGTTTTATCGGATTCGCACAGGTAATAAAGGTGGTTGGGGAGTTATTATTACAAACTTCTGGTAACACAGATGTGATGACGTAGACTTGTGTTGCCCACGTGACCACTGTGTTTCGGAATGCCATACCTGGCGAAGTATATTATTATACCATGCTATTAACTATTGTTAAGAAAAAACAAAGATGTTTTGAATTCCGAATTCGAAATGGAACACCGAAATCCATCAGAGATTGGGACCGATTTCAGTTTCGAAATAACGAGATATCATTCATCAATATCGCTTCAGACTTTTAGTAGTTACGAGGGAACATAAGGACGGACATACATACATACATACAGGTCACACACATAACCCTCCTTTGTTGGTTTCGTCGCAGTCGGGTAAAAAGGTAATAATTGATTTATATTGGACTCAACTCAAAATAGTCTGCTTTCATTTGTGAGGGAAAACGTCTGGACTACTCATTTGGAATCTAGAATGTTTACAAACTATTTTGTTCTCACAGTTAGGATGCAGGCCTTCTCTCTGTGAGAGGAAGCCGGCCATAATCCACAACGATTGCCCAGTGTGATTTGGTAAAAAGGTGTATACCTATCTGTTTAAAAATATTCAGTAAAAAACAAAATACTTACAGCCAAATCATCAGCCAATAAGCTGGCGGTGGTCCTCTCATCCATAGTCCTATTCATGGTGGTTATGATGGGAGGGGTGGCAGCGATCACGTTATTCGCTATGGTGGTAGTACCGATCGACAGGTTCCGTCTATGTCGAACTGGCGTACTGTAGTGAGGTTCTGATGAGTTTATTGGCAACTGTGAAGTTTGAAAAAGGAATTTTTATTTTTGGTAAGTTTGAAAAAGGATTCTTAGAATATTTATTTTGAGTAGCGTGCCTGTACTTAGAGTTATTTTGAGCACAAAAATAATAAACTGGACATTTAAAGCAGCTATAATATTTAAATTAAAATATTTATGTACACAGGTTTCAAGTTGTATTTGAAGAAGTAAGAAAGCCGACGGCTATGTTATTTTTTTATTTTCAAATAGGAAGGTTTAGATCATGTAAAATGATCTAAACCTTCCTATTTGTTGCGACAGTGACATGAAAATATATGATGACAAGCTAGGATAACTTATCAACAGCATAGCAAAGTAATTTTTTTTTTTTTTTTACAATAGCAAGAAATGCAACTGATATGTAAATTGCCTTCTTATTGTTAATAAAAGTGATAATCACCGAAAGAGTCCTAATCCAGCTTAAATTTCTTATTTTATCCAACTAAAACCTAAAAAAATCAAGTCTATGGTCTAATAACAGTGAGACATGACAACATTGTGCAATAAAAAAAAAATTGCCTAGCAAAGTGATAGATCTATAGCAATTATAGTTTGACCGACTTAGAATATGTGGCGAGGCGGGGGCAGTGTTGACGAATGAGCGGCCTGCTCCCCCCTCTCGCCGCGCACATACCTATGGCGCGGACTAGCGGTCTCGGTCAAACTATAGCAAATTAATTGTAACATCAATAATCATAATAAAAGAAACGGCTCTTCCACCTAATAGTAGTAAAAAATAAACTATATAGTTTGTGCAATAAAATTCATGTTTTTTTTTCTGCAAATTAATTTTGACACCTCAAGTGCTTTATTTCCTGCAGGGTAGGCAGAAATGTATAGAACCTTATTGAAGTGCAACATCTATAAAATTAAAAAGATAAACTTATATTTGACCTAAACACATAACATAGTGCAATAAAAACGAAACATATAGCTGGCAAAGTGAGTTTTCGCAACAAATATTCGCAAATTCTAGCCCTAAAGGCAACACCGAACTACCTGAGGCCCCTCTAGGCTTTCTGATCGTCGTCTGTTCGCGGCTAAGAGGCTTGATGTGGCTCGAGGGGAACCTTCATCAGTCCTCACTTCTAGAGATAGGCTTGCTCGAGTTGGTACGAACTGGGGATGTGGGAAGTAAAGTTGTGTGACGTCAGTGGTTGGGATTGAAGATAATTTTTGGAAGGAACATAAAGCAGTCTAAGGGACTGGACAGTGGACTTAAGTAGGGGTAAACAATAGCTTCATAAAAGTATTTAGGCCGAGGTGGTCCAAGGGTCCGAAATATCAAAACTATAATTTGAAATTAATTACATTGATGGGTTCATCATGTAGTTTTATTTTGAATGTTCATAGTAGAATAAATCACTTCATTTTGTATTCTCAATCAAATTTAAATAGTGTGGTGTTCATTTATCTGATTGAAATGTATCATCTCTAACTAGATAGAGACCTCATCATTCTCAAGACTATAAAATTTTATTATGTCATGAATCATTTAATTTAGTTAGTTATTAAAAGAACTTGTTTGGCCTTTTGGATGTCAGTGTGGCAGGGACTTTGAACCAGAATCTATTATCATAGATTCAGTACATGATTCTTAACCAACCTGCTTTGCAGTTTTTCAAGAAACAGCTGTCTTTTTTAAAATAACCAATGATTTATTTCAACGCACGGGGTCTAGAATCACGTAAGTACCTACTGAATCCATGATAACAGGTTGCGCGTCGGTGTATGTCACCATGTTATAACAATAAGTATAATAAAGGTCTTCTGTAGATACATCTTCTAAAAAAGTAAATTTTCTTCACACAATAAATAAAGAAGTTTTTAAAGCATCATGTAAAGATGTTATAATGGCTTAAAGCTTTTGAGGAAACCATTGAGAATAAGCCTTTAATCAACAATTAATGAATTGAGTTCAATGGAAGAAATTATATGTCAATAATAATGTTATATCTACTACTACTACCAATCTAAAATTTAATTAATTTACTACATGTAATTTTATTGATAAATTTGTAGATATTTATTTCTTCTAACAAAGTGTCTGTAAAACAAAAGGAATTTATTTCTGTCTTAAATAATTACTGTATTATTGATTGCTAAACTTACAGCGCTATTTCTGCTCCCTGAAGCTGCAATATGGTTCCTAAGTAGTTCAAGTTGCTGGTTGCAGCGGTCGTTCTGTTCCCGTAGTTGTTGGTTCTGATGTTCTAGCTCCCGTAGCTTGTTCGTCACCCACTCTTTGATACGGGCTGCCTTTGCTTCTACCTGCTTCGCGTCCTGGAGTCTTAGCTGCTTCTGTCGACAGTATGCCTTAAGTTGTAGTAATTTGAAAGGTATATTGTTAGGTATAATCAGAAATCTTTAAATAATAATATCACAACTGTAGTCAATGAAGGGTTTGGCAGCGGTGTACCATTTAGTACACCCACATTTCGCCAGTTATGTTTAAGTCCCTTATTGACGACCTTGAACCTGGCACACATCCAGACTCTAGGCTGCTACTGAGAATTTCCAGATGGAAAAACCCAATAACACATTGCCAGACCTGGGAATCAAAACCCAGGACCTCATTCATGCTCAGCAGTAGTGCCAGTAGACTAACGAGGCAATAAAATTTGGCTTTAAATATATTTGGGTAAATTATTTAGTTTCTTAACGCATTCAAGGACACCGAACGAGACACAATAGAAGTTTTATTGTTATAACACCTATGGGCGTTTAGTGTCCCTCAAAGTGTTAAGGTACTCAAACAGGCATTTGAAGTTACTTTACCTATGATTGATAGATTTTTCGTATTAAATCTGTAATATACCAACTGATTGGTTGGTGAATAAAATAAAGTATCAATTCCATTTTCTCCAAAATTTTAACATCATTTATAAATATAATCATAACAAGCCTGTTATGTGCCTATTTGAAATAAAATATTTGACCTTTGACTTTAGAGTATATTGGTCTTCTGGTACCTTTATTACTTTAAATATTACCTGACTAAACAGATACAAAAGTGGACAATACCAAAGTTAGGGGTAAGTAAAGGGAACAATAGATATTCAGAACTAATAAACTACCAACAAATTGAGCTTGTATCAAGATGGATGATTCAAAGAGCAATATTCCTTCATATACAGTTGTATTGCTATGATGAACAATAATTAATTTAATACTTATTTAAGTAAATACACACAAAGTAAATTGGAAAGTTATTAGAATTCGCAGTTTAGGATATAATTAAGTAAATTACTAAGTTTAATAAACGTGAATTCTGAAGGGAGTTGGTGGTCGTTTATTTATACTTATTCGTAAAAAATCTGTTCATTTGCTATTTACCTGCATTTTGTTTATTGTTTGCTCTTTCTAAATTCATGTCTTTCTCACACCTTTTATTGATTTGTACAACACTTCAAGTTATTTTAAACAGCAGTTTATAACTTAATACTGTTAATAACATAATCTAATTACATTGTTTAATTTGTTAATTTAGTTTTAATTGCGAAAAACAAATTGTTTACATTGCTTTCTTTGTACGTCATAATGACATTTCTAAGTTTAAGTCTCTCTCTATCTCTCTCACTCTCTTGTTTCGGTTCAAATTCGAAAACCGGTTATGACGACAGCATAGCAACAACAACAAATATTTGGACGCGTTCGTAACTTTCTTTAAAATATTTTTAATACAAAGGTTTTAGTAGCTTTTTAATTAAAAAGTCCATAAAATTTGATTACAATGAGATTAGGAAATGTCATAAGTTAATATTATACCAGTTTGATACTAAAAGTTTTTTGACTTTCACGAACATTTCAGAAAGTCACGTCAGGCTATTTCTTGTTTCAGAATAGGTAATCATACGTATAGCTAGTATAACATTAATTGAGAGTAAAATAACATCAGGGCAGGAAAAAGTCATACCTGCTCTTCTATTTGGCCTTCTAGCCGCGTAATGGCCCGGGGTGCACCATCAGTGCCCGCTGGCCAATCGCACAGCCGCTGCTCCATGGCGCGGACCTGTAAAAAAAAAAAAAATAACATTATAAATAAACTCATTAGCAGCCATTAATTTATTTTTAGAAAGTTGACTATCCAATAATACAAAGACGAATCAGTTCCTTTCAAAAGATTAAGTCTCACGGCTTGATAGACTTAAAAAACGTGACGTGTGAAATTCATACCTACTTGACGGACTACAGCTTAAAATAGTATTTCAACCCTGCAATAAGCAGCTTATGTTTAAGCTGTCGCAATAAAACCAACCGCAACATGCCACAGCTACAGGGCCGGGACAAAACCACGAGATTTAAAACCAAGCCACGATGTTGCAACTGTTGTGTTGGGATAGATAAGTATCAAAGTATTGTGGTGGTTAGTTGCAAGCGTGACTAACCGCATTATGCCTGGTATTGTGTGTTGGTATAATATACCTTAAAACTAGATTAAAATATTGCATTATTTTCATAACTGGTAGTGCAGTAGGTACCTAGTGCTTACAAAATAATAGGGCTTGTTTATTATAGGTATGTAATAAACTCTACTTTGAGTTAACTGTACCTACCTATTCTGTACCCATTGATATCAAATGAAAGTAAGTTAATAAATTGAATGTTGGGTTATGGCAATCTTCTATAACCCCAACATTCAATTAAATCTAACTTAAAATCTAAACTAAATCCAATCAAAGTGAAACCAATATTGATACTATCAATTCAAACAGTGTGAATCTCGTCGAGTTTGTATAATAAAATGTGTAGATTAGGAAGCACGTGCATTCAAACATGTTGAACAGATTAATCCAATCACGAAGTGGAGATTAACTAGTATTACTTCAAATTGAAACAACGGTTATCCGATACGGGAAGGATTATGGTCACCTCCGCCCTATTTAACTTGCTACCGATATTGATATTGATGAAGTATAAGGAAATAAAGCTACTTTATTGAGCGATAGGCGTTGTACAAGACTATTAGAAGTAAACAAAAATAATTCTGCGATTTATCACTTTATATTGCAGAATAAATTAAGTACGAGTACTTATCAAAAGTTTTCTGGATCAAATTGAAGACAATTGAATAACTGGAATACCCATCAGAATATAAACACGGAAGGTTACCAAGTTGTTGTAACTGATTGATTGTTTAATAAACAAACAGTTTAAATCTTGATTGCATACACTCACATTATCATAATAAGACACCGAGAACCATATACACAGTCAATATACTCAAAATCGTTCAAGCATATTAGTAAACAGCATACCGATGGCTTCACGTCTCAGTATTTCGACGGCTCGTTGCTGAATCATCGGAGCTACTACACTTTACAGTCCATAATCCTTATAGCACATGCCGACGTAGGTCATTTCCGCTGTTATAAAACACGACGTGAGATGCTTTTTACAACCTAGTAAATAAGTTCTTTGACCCTGATTTGTTAACCAAACTTTATGTTCCCTAAAATTTACAGCGCCACTCAAAAGTTGGATGTGTTTGGCAACCTAATTGCTCTAAGAATTTGTATTGTTTATTATCTGGAAGTGCAAGGTTCGGCTGTGCCTAGTTTTACAATAGGCGTATAAAGAACAAAGAAAGGTGAATCGTCGGGTGAAGGATACGCCCAGGAATAGCTCGCATTAATCACAAACGCTATAATTTGCCTGACTCACGAGAAGAGGGGACGCAACGAATATCGGGAACTTTCTAAATCGGGTAACACTCAGACAGCGGCGCGATGAAAAATAATCAGTCGTTAGCACTTGCTTGTGAAGATAATTCTGAGTGCTGACAGAAATACTAATAAAATCAAGAGGGTTTTATGATCGCAAATACCTACTAGTATAAGTTGAACTGATGACCCAAAGTTTAAACTTGTTGTTAGAAAACAAGTCAAAATTAAAAGGAAATTACAATGAGAAATATTTACATACCTGCTTTCCTATTGCTCACATTGATAATGTGGTCAATTATAGTGAACAACCAGTGAAGCAAACATACGGCTAAATAGTTAATTACTAAGCGCTGTCTAAAACTCAGCAGTGATTAATTGTAGAGTTACAAACTTCCTTGTTTATTCAGCTTCAACCAGTAGGTAGTTAATTCCGTAATGACTTCGTTAGGAAACAATGAAACAAGCAATAAAGACGAGGTGTTGAATTAATGTTAACTGCTGTGCATTAACAATTTTTATAAATTAGTCTTGTCAAATAAACGAAACACATTTTTAAACAACATGTAGATATTCTCCATACTGATATTATCGGTATGTTGAAAAAAGTAAAGAGTAATTTCAGGGTTAAAATTAGTCAAGTGTCGCTCGCCACTATGATTTAAAGTTTAAAAATAAATCGCTACTGAACGCATCGGTAAGCGGCACCGGATAAAACAAACAGTTTTGTATTATTTTAAGTTTTGTTTTATTTACAACTTTTATACAATTAATAATTAAAAAAAATAAAAACTTATCATTCATCATTTTACCTATTGTCTCAGCCTGAGCGGTGAAAAATTTCAGAATTTTCACTTTAAAGATTCCCTTTTCAAAAATAATTATTCGTAGACTGACTAAAACAAAGGCTGTAAAAAGTTTAAAACGAGCTATTCACACTGTTTAAATTAATGTTAAATTCTCTCTTTATCCGTTCATTACTCTTTGTTCCCACATCTCGTGTGCTGAAAGCTGAAACGAGTAACAATGGAGTTTTATCATGCCTTCCTATGCCTATGTAGCCTACATCAGAAGCTAAATTAATGCTGGTACTGAAATAATCTCCGATATGACGGCGCCGTAGCTATCTTGAGCAAATTATCGATAACGAATTTAGAAGGTAGGTAATGGCTGCTCCGATTCCCCAATTAGAACTTATTTATTCAATGGACTAGGGTTTATATAATATCTAGTGACTAAGCAGGATGCCAATATTCCCTCATGGAGCATAGGTATATCACCGTTGCGTAGGTAGAGGTCATAGTTCCAAGTTCCAAATGCAGTGACATCAGCTGACTGATTGCAGCAATGCTTGGTAAGGCCTAAGTTAAAGTAAAGATGAACTTTTAAGTAAGTATACCGCATGATTTTTTTTACCGTCTCGAAAGAATAGGGTATAATAGGGGAACGGAGTAGAAGCCTATGACACAGTTTTTTTTTTTTTAACTATTCAAAATATCGAAATTCAAATCATACGCACCCTACTAAATGCGCCGAATTTATCAATTAATTAGTAGCTTTCCTTAGCGGCCGATAGGTATTCGCCGCACTTGCCGTCGGCCTCTGATATCCTTTAAAGCATTGACCAGGTGGGCACCTGGTCAATGCTACTAAGCAAATATTCCCGGGTATGGCTTCTGTTCCACTTACACAACACACCATACACCATATTATTCTCGAGACGGTAAAAAAATTCAGACGGTATACTTGTCGAGCAGAGGTGGCCCAGTGGTAACAGCCACGACTTACGAGTCGGTCGTTACCCAGACAGGCACTTTACTTTGTATAAATTATTTCATCACCACTGGTCTCACAAAGGTGAAAGAAAACGTCCTGGAAACAAAAATTCGAAGACATTGTGACATCTACCAACCCGCACTGGGCCCGCGTGGTGGATTACGGTCCGCCTCACAGAGGAGAGGACGCCTGTATCCCAGAAGTGAGAACATTAATGGCTGATTGATTTATGCTATACATTTTAAGCAGTTATGTAAGTTTTCAGTTTCTTTCTGTATCCTTGTGTAGTTCTACACATTAGTCTCAATTCATTTTGTTGAGAAAAAAAACCTTAGCGTGGAAGTTAACTTTGTATTGGGACCTATGAAACCAATACCCAAATAGAGAACCTCGTCACTTCTATGATTTAAAATTTTCATCAATTGCTTGGTATTATATCGAATAATGACCATCAGAGACAGTTGAGTGATGAGTTTTATAAACATAGATATTTTTGATTTTTGCCACCGACTTTACCCGACCTTTTACCGACCGAAATTAAAGTTATTTTTCACTTTGTAGTGTTTTTTTTCGGAAGTCGGTTGTTTTTTTTTAGCTCGTGGCTAAGTAACAGCCGCACTGGTCGATCCATCAGGTTAAGCTACGCTTGCCGGGGTTGATCAGTGGATGGGTGACCATCTTTACATACCGAGAATCCTCCGTGCCTCGGATAGCACGTTAAGCCTTTGGTCCCGGCTGTCATTTGTGGATCTTTGACAGTCGTTACGAGTCGTCAGAAGCCCGAAAGTCTGACACCAGTCTTACCAAGGGGTATCGTATTACCCAGTATCTGGGTTGTGGAGGTCAGATAGGCAGTCGCTCCATGTAAAATACTGGTATTCAGCTGCATCCGGTTAGACTGGAAGCCGACCCCAACATAGTTGGGAAAAGGCTAGGCAGATTGATTGGTTGTTTTTTTTTGTAAAAAGTTTTTATTTTACACTTTTTAGTTGTGGTACCTACCCCACACAAATTCGAATACCACTACCTGCTATGTAAATATCAGTCACAGGAAGTTATCAGCATATCATCCACATATACTAAGCGGGAAAAATACGTATTATTGAAGCTTACTCAAAAACTATCCAAGCAAAGTTAATCAAATTTATATGAGACCAATCCGGGAGCATACCCTTTCAAACAAAAAAAGAATTTTCAAAATCGGTCCACAATTGACGGAGAAATCGACGGACATACATAAAAAAAAAAAAACATACATACGCGTCGAACATATAACCTTTTTGGAAGTCGGTTAAAAATACCTTAAAAATGACTCCTCATTTTGTTAGCAGAAATTACCACTATTTGTTTTAACTTGGCCAAAACTTATTTAAGTCGCTTAATCCAAGTGGCATATTACGTTAACTTAGTTTTTAAACATTAGTGCATTTATAAAAGTTTTAAAACATTCGTGTTCATGGTTGTTAGATAAAATGTTAGTATGAAAAATGCAACTTCTTTAAAATTCTCCATACAAAACGCTGATTTCATAGGTAGGGGACCTAATACCAAAGTGGTTTTAGAGTTTTTAGTAAGGGCTGATTACCACTAAAGATAACTACAACGTTATCTACAACGGTAAGTACTTAGCAGCCATTTCTGATTACGATTACTGGCCCCATGAGATAGAGTGCAAACACATCCAGTAAATGTTTTTAAATGGCGAAGGTAGAGTACAGTTGCGAAATGCAATGCTTCGTTCTGTCTGTACCTACTTTTTCTTTGTGAGGTTTTAATTCTACAGTCCGCCGTCGAGAGAATGCGTTCCTGACACCTGTCAGTTGGACCATTTCTAGTACTATTAAGGATTGAATTCGCAAAACAAAAACACAGTATGAAACTGACAGGTGTCAAAAACGCATTCTGTCGACGGCCGGATTTTAGTGTGGATGATTTTTAAGAAAGATGTATTATCAAATCAACACTTCAACTCTTTCTACAGTATGTAAGAACCTTACATAAAGAATACTTCTTCTTTCATTCTTTTTCGAGTGATTAGTAACTAATCTGGTGTCAGAGATTTTATCTCGCCTATGGGCCTCGTCGAGAAATACACACATCAACACGGTCTAGGGATATTTCATACTCAATTAAATAACTCGAAAAGTACTAGCCGCATTGGAATCTTTTATACACCGATTTGTTTGTAATTTATCTCAGACTAATTCCAAATTCAAATTTTTGAAAATTCTTTTGTTTCGGTGCCATAAAAATGTCTTGATGTGTAGGAGAGGGTATTTTCATTTGTGCGAAATTTAGAAAACAATACGAATTACATTTAGTTACAGTTTTTTTTCATTTTTAAACGAAAGATAAAGTTAAAATTGAGGTATTGTAGCCATACAACGCCAACATTTGACGAGGGCGGAGATGTTACGAGCTGTGGGAATGCTGGAAGCTGGGTCTGTTCAGCGTAATGTTGCTGAGGCCATAGGGACCCACCACAATGTAATTTCAAGATTGTGGACACGCTATCGTGCCACAGGTGAAGTAGCGGAGAGGCACCGGGGCCCAAGTCGCATCACTACCCCCAGACAAGACCGATTTTTGCAAATTACTGCGCGAGCTCAACCAAATGCAACGGCGACTCAATTGGTCCAAAGGCTGCGAGTGGAACACCAAGTGCTTGTGAGTGACCAAACTGTAAGAAGGCGACTGCATGAAAGCAATCTACGCTCTCGTAGACCACTCCGGGTCCCACCTTTGCGGAGAGGCAATCGTGGACGACGATTAGAATGGGTTCGGAACCACGTGGACTGGGGCCGTGAGCAATGGTCCAATGTGCTGTTCACGGATTAATCCAGGTTCGGCTTCCATCCAGATTCACGAAGGACGTGTGTTTGGCGAGTTCCTGGACGATGGAGCCGTCTTCAGAACCCTCAGGAAGTTCACCCATACCAAGGAGGAACAATTATGGTTTGGGCAGGAATTCGTCTTGGAGGACGGACGGATCTCGTTTGGGTGCGGGGCAATATGACGGCAGAACGATACGTCCAACAGGTGCTGGGGCCCGTAATCTTGCCCCACAGAACACAAATGGGGCAAGATTTCCTGCTCATGCACGACAATGCCCGGGCACACACGGCGAGAATGGTAGCAGCTTGGTTACATACACACAATGTTAGGGCCTTAGACTGGCCTGCTCAATCGCCAGATCGAAATCCCATTGAGCATGCGTGGGATATGGTGCAAAGAAGAGCTCTGAAGGAAGTTCCTGAAAATCTGGCTACAGAAGATCAACTTTTTGCGCACCTCAGAAGGACATGGGACAATATTCCGCAGCAAGACATTGACAACCTTGTTCTGAGCATGCCGAATCGTTGCCGATGTGTTATGAACATCATGGGCGCTTTCTCAGACTACTAACTTCAAGTTTATAAACACAAATTAAATGATTTTTCTATTTTTTTCAGTTTTTACTCATAAATTAAAAGTTAATTCATATACGGTTTCCGTCTATGCTTCATTTTTTTTCCATAAAATCCTGAAATTTTAATCGAAGTACCTTAACCATTATTAAAAAATGGTAGAATATTAAATAACGTATCTTTTAAATATATACATGTCATATAAATAATTAACACATTGATAGTAATTCGCTTTTTTAAAAATATCCCTAGACCGTGTTGATGTGTGTATCTCTCAGGCATGCCAGTTTTCTCACGATGTTTTGCTTCACCGTTTATGAAGCGACAATACGCACATGAATCCGAAAACACAGAGGTGCGTGCCTTGGGTTCGAACTCGAGATCTATGACTTGGCAGTCTGACGGTCACACCACTAGGCTATCACTGCTACAAGCTATAAAGAATGAGTACCTATCTACTAGAAGATGAGAATCCTAAAGAATTAAAGAAGAACCAAGGCTCTGCCTGTGGTCTTCTCCATCTTCGTGTTGCTGGCACGACAGTATGACTGTTCGTCGAGGTAGACCAGCGAGGTAATAACGTAACACCCATAAAATGACAATTTATTGCAATGGGTTTCAGTTTGACACATTCACCGACGTTCATTGCGTTATTAACGTTGTTGAGCAGACAAATTTTTCAAACCTATGAAGCGATGGATTAGCAATATCCTTCACAATTTTCGGATTGTGTTTACGTGTTACGCAATTAAGGTGCTGGTTGGAGATAGGGATCTCGCTCGCACACTAGACGGCCACGACTCCGGCCAGTCGTAGCCGTCTAGTGGTATTGTATGGTGTGTGGCTAGTTGGCCGTTGCGACCACAGAACAGATAAAACCTCTTTTATCTGTTCTGTGGTTGCGACCAAGTGCGCGATCCGTATCGGTTTCTATAGTTTACCTGGTCGCGGTCGTGGTAGTGGCCGTTTAGTGCGCAGGATCCCTATCTGTGGTGAATCGTATGCAAGGTCACAAAGACCCAACAAGCAAGTGCCCAGCTTAACAAACTCTTCGACACCGAAATTATGAACAAAATTCATTCAACACAACTAGAATAGAATACTCTTTAAGTACACCATACGAATTACAACACAAATGTAGATATTTTACACATCGTGACACAATGGACAGTCTTTTATCTAATAGCGACCTTTCAAATACCCTTATCATTCCTAAGTGGCCATCTACGGTGGCCATAGACACATGATTGACGATACTAACATGTTTTTTTCTTCACTACCGCAATCAATCCGTACTTCTCACTACTGACGCGATCCATTTGACGCCAGGAATAGATCAAAAAGATCGTTTCGAATACGTATCGTAATCGGTTGCGCTTGCAACTCCGACGTGAGACATCCGTGCTTCTTGGTATTCGGGTTTGGGAACTAAGTGGGTGGTGGATTTGGCTGTAAAAGTGTTAATAGTGTGTATGTTTCCTTTTTTAGGAATTTAAAGGGAATAGTCAGCCGTCGCAGTTGAAAAAGTGTTTCGAAGTCTTTGGGCATGAGTTTTGTTTTGGATGAACTCTTGAAAATGCTTTCACATGTTTGCCAATTGAAATAACTTTTCTTTTTCAATACAGTTACAAATTTTTGTGATCATTCAATCAAAATAAAAAAGTAAAATAAACAAAAGTATTCAAAATAGGCTGAGAATCAGCACTTTTCGAACGTCAAAATTACATAAGACAGTCCCCCGACACGCCCACCCTCCACCACTTCCTAGTGCGTTAGCTGGGAAGAATAAGTGGCGCAAAAAACTCTCCAGCAGCACAAGTGTCTGTTCAGTTAGAAAAACTTGATCCTATACAACAGTAGTTATGCAAAATAATGTACGAGTATATTAAGCAACATAAAACATTAAATTAAATTATTTGCTAATGTTAGTACTCAACTATACCTGTGCCTTTTTGGGCAAATTTTTTAAGGTTCCATATGTCCGAATCAAAATCGAAACCCTAATATTAAAGGATCATTCGCGTGTCTGTCTGTCCGTCTGTCACAGCCAATTTACTCCGAATCTAATGGAACGATTAAGTTGAAATTCATATCTAATAAATGTTATATATATGTAATAAATGTTATAAATATGTAATAAAGGTTATAAATATGTAATAAATGTTATAAATATGTAATAAATATGTAATAAATGTTATAAATATGTAATAAATATGTAATAAATGTTATAAATATGTAATAAATCATCAAGGTCGTTACTGATGGCCAACTCTAGCACCGCGCGCGCTCATTGGTCAAATCAAATAGCGCGCGCTTCCCCGGCTTCCTGTTACACACTTCCGTCCCTTTTCACGAAATCACTCCCACAGATTTTTAGGATATATATTTATAATAAAGCGAGAGAAAAGATGTTACATAAGAAAAATTAAGTAAGAAATGTTAGCAAATATTTGTCGCTCCCAGAACTAAAATAGAACGTAGCTAAATAGAATTCCACTCTTTCGGAGCCTCTCTGGAACTAGATCTAATCTAACTTTGTTTATTTGCAAGTTTTTGCTAAACAAGACTATTGGCGACAGTTGGTCTAGTGCTAATATGGCTGGACCAGATATAAGGACACAAGAGTCTGTTTGAGTCTGCTAATCTTGCTTTCTGTGCATTGGACCATTTGTTACACGAAGCGACTGCACAGCAGTAATCGCTATCCAACTAGCGTAGATCGACTGATGATAAATTAATTGCATTTAAAAATATACCTGTAATCCAAATGGTCCATACATCCCTGCATTCTATAAAATGCTCGCAAATGAATGAAATATTAAAAACAACAACTAAAATACCCGACAGATAATTATTTTGACCAGTTTCAGCACGTTCTTTACTCCTGACACATATTATTTGTTAAAGTATAAAATACGGCGATTATAATAATATGTATAACAATCATTTCTGAATATTGATTTTTACTACCTAGGCAATCGTCCATAGTCCTACTAGACATATTCTTAAAGATATTTCAATTTTTGCTTTTACGCCATTCTGTTTATAAATTCTACTACCAACCCAGAACAGAACCGACCGAACAGACCGTTTGAA
Organism: Agrochola macilenta; assembly: GCA_916701695.1. NCBI lineage: Eukaryota > Metazoa > Arthropoda > Insecta > Lepidoptera > Noctuidae > Agrochola > Agrochola macilenta. Next base: position 5,790,421 of record OU753569.1, read on the forward strand.
AATTAGTTTTTGCTACTGTATTTCCATATGCTAATCCTAACAACATACCTACCTACATTAGGCTCGTTCCTAAAGCTAAATTAGTCTGCCTGTTACATTTTATTCCAAGAGTTGTCAACCGTGAAAGTGGGTTCGCCCCTCTTCAATCACTAAATTTGGACAATCCGTCTCGGATTGGCGTTTAGGATACATTTTAATTCCGTCTGGACGTTTTCAGACGACAAAATGTTGTCCCTCAGATTCTATTGTTTACTGGGATGGAACGACAGATAAACAGAAGGATCTGAGTCACAAAATTTTAGCGATAGGTAGACCACTGTTCAGCTCTTTTCACTCTATCCAAGTGTCCAAGAGGCCCAGTGGTAACGGCCGCGACTTACGAGTTGTAGGTTCGAACCCAGACAGGCGCTTTACTTTGTGTAAATTATTTCATCATCACTGCTCTCAAAACGGTGAAGGAAAACATCGTGAGAAAACCGGCATGTCCTAGAACCAAAATTTCGAAGACATGTGAAATCTACCAATCCGCACTGGGCCCGCGTGGTGGATTACGGCCCACTGCCTCTCACAGAGAGGAGGCCTGGGTCCCAGCTGTGGGAACATTATAGGATTGGGAACTGATTATGCTAAATGTCCAAGTCTCTCAAGCATGTGCCAGTGACTATATCATTCTGAAAAACTAAGAAAAATGGTACATTTGTACTTGCCTACGAAGCGAGATATAACAGCTCTGGATCACCTCGAAATTCATTCAAAGATAAAGTAGGTACTTGTACCTTTTTTTTTTTTTTTTTGGTGGGAAATCTTCAAATGACTCCTCCCGCTCTGGGCGGAGCGAGAGGGAGTGTCAGACTTTTACTGACTAAAACCCACCCGTGTTCCTTCCGTTGCCTGTGTGCTGGGGCCGCGATATCCCTTTCAGACAAACCCGCAACCCCAGCAGGAGGTACTTGTACCTACATAGGTATTTTTATTTTATAGAAACTAGAATGTTCAAAACCTGTGCTCATGTTTTTAGTTTATCTAGATCTCAAGGGAAATAGGGGGAGAAGACAGATACTCTGTGATTACTATTCGTTCGTATTTCTTTCATATTTTATTTTTGTTGTTGTTTAGAAATCCGATAAGTGGCCGAGTACGAGTCGGTCTCGCACACGAAGGGTTCTGTTCCACCGTACAATACGAGTATATGTATAATACTACATTTTTTGTTTTAAATACTTTAGTAAAAAGAAGACGCCGAAAAAAGCACGTTTCTTGTATCCCGTTTTTTTTTTGGGTGGGAAATTATCAAACTCAAACTCAACTTCTCCGGCTCTGGGCGGAGTGGGAGGGCTCTCACTGACTAAAACCCACCCGTCTTCCTTCAGTTGCCTTTTCGTTGCCAGGGGCCACGGTATCCCTTTCGGACTTTCCCGCAACCCCGGTAGGCATCGGTCTTAGGGGAACCCGTCAGTTATGCTGACATCTCTTTGAGGCGCGCGTGGAACACAACGACCCAGGCTTGGTCCTTATCGGACGGCGAGCTACCCATTGCTCACCGTCCAAGCCCACACCTACGGTGGCCGGGAATCGGCCTGCGATTCTCGGCGTCTCTTGCGGCGGCTAGGGGGTGAGGGCGCGTAATTTGCCTCTCTCTCACACGTTCCGCCTCCTCTTTCGCGAGCTTTACTGCTTCGCAGAAGGAGGTGACGGCCTCACATGCCCTCTCGCTGCGTGCCATGGCCTGGACCAGGGCCGGACGCGAGAGATCACCGCCATTTCTTGTATCCCTTCAATTTAAGTTGTAACTTTATTTTATTTCTATATTTGTTATTATAGCGGCCATATTAATGCACATTTTGTGTAAATTCAGCTCGGATGGTGATCGGTTTTACGAATTTTGCCGAAGCTACATCTAAGTTGTGTAGTACTGAACCTGAGCTTCTTTAAAGAAATGTCGTGCACTCACCAAGCACGGGACATCTCAAGTCTAAGCACAACTATTAGCAGCACATATTATGTACGTGGGGACTTAACGACACTGCACTGCAGTCTAATAATAAATTAGCTGTACTGCCCACATAAATCTAACGGCATGACAGGTTTTCTGCATTAGGAAGAGCTGGGAAATGACTTAGAACTTGGTTCAACTTAGTTAGGTAAGTCTGCTTGTTTGACGTCAGAAATAATGAAATAGGAAGGTAGAAATTAATAAAAGGAACTTAAAAAAAGTCAAATTGGTATCCGCAAAATTACAAGTATTAGCTTACCCGCGTTCCTGTCCTCTGTCCACAGCACTGAAAAGTTGACCGGGAAAATTTTAGCCCCCTGCCTGGTCGACTCTGAAGTGCCGTGCTTGACTGATGCGGAGAACGCCTGGAAAACGGCTTGCCCGAATACAGATCGGCCTGTGAACCTGTCCTCCCAGAGGCAGTGGGATGAGCCGCTCTGCAGGTTGGTATGGAACAATCTTATTAATACGTCCACCAATACTGCTGAGCATGCCCGCCTGCTGGCTGTGGGTGAGTGGGAGTTGGGCCTTTGGCTTCAGGCGCTACCGTCACCCAACATAGGCACTATGCTGGGTGACACCACTTTCCGGCTCGCTACCTGTCTGCGTCTGGGCGCTCCTTGTGTGGCCCCGCATCGCTGTCAATGCGGTGAAGCAGTCGACTGTCTCGGACACCATGGTCTATCCTGCAGTAAAAGCGCAGGCCGGAGCGTGCTCTCCGGCCTGCGCTTTACTGCACGCCAGCATTAATGACATCATCCGTCGTGCTCTTGTCACCGCCGGGGTGCCAGCTGTTCTAGAACCCAACGGCTTGGCACGCGACGATGGGAAGAGACCAGACGGAATGACCATAATGCCTTGGAAGGTAGGTAGGCCATTGGTGTGGGATGCAACGTGTGTCGACACCCTTGCGCCATCCCATCTTCCTAGCACGGTGGGCTTTGCTGGGGCTGCTGCTGCAGGTGCGGAAAACCTCAAACGGCGCAAATACTCCAATCTTATTGGGACTTATATGTTTGAGCCGTTTGGGGTTGAAACACTAGGGCCATGGGGTCCGAGTGCCCACTTAGTCTTTCAAGACATCGCAAAGCGGTTGGTCGACTCTTCATGTGACCAGAAGGCTGGCCTATTCTTCGGCCAGAGAATCAGCATTGCCATACAACGTGGCAATGCTGCCAGCCTTTTGGGCACTTTTCCTGTTGACAACTATGCGGACGAATTTTTTGATGCCCTATGATTGTTCCCCCCCCCACCCCTTTCTTATATACTTGTACATATTATTATTATTATTTTAAGTCTGTTAGTTTTTAAATTGTTTCATAGTTAAATAATAATAAAATTACAAATAATTGGTATTCCACGTTTGGTCGTAAGTATAAATGTTTAAAAACTTGAAGAAGAATTTTTATTAGCTTCCACTTGTAACACCACACTTTATTTTATTTCTGAATATAATATTTTCACAATATTTATGCAATATTATTTACTTAACATCATAATAATAATATGCACATATAAATAAATAACAAAAGAATCGTAGGGTATCAAAAAATTCGTCCGCATCGCGTTGTATCCACGTTGTATGGCAATGCTGATTCTTTGGTCGAAGAATATTAAGACGAAGCAGGTATTTTTTTTACTTTAACAATATATTTAGGTACCTACTAACATTTTAATGGCCTTTATCATCAGTGACCACTGACTTTGAACCAGTGTTAACAAAATACTTCTAAGATACCTACGTATACTTTTCTATGACATCGCTATCCACGACCCATGGGTTAAAATATTAATACCAGCCTGTTACTGTCCCACTGCGGGCAAAGGCCTCTTCTCATACAGAGAAGGCACGAGCATTGATCACCACGCTTGCTCAAGACGGGTTGGTGATTTCAGACTTATATTAACTACAAGTCCAGGTTTCCTCACGATGTTTTCCTTCACCGATGTCAGTAATGTCCAAGATAAACTCAGAAAGTACATATGAATTGAAAAAGTCACATTGGTACTTGCCCGGATTTGAACCCACAACCTCGTGCATGAGAGGCGAGGCCTTAACCACTGGGCCATCACGACACGACAAAAAATAATTTTCCATAATTTCTCGATCCCCACAAAGGGATAAGTTAGGTAGGTAAGCGTAAAAACGTGCTTCGATCTGTCAAAATCACACCAAATTGCACTGATTTTGACAGATCGAAGCGTAAAGACGCGGACAGGCGCCGGCAACAGGGACGAGCGATTTCCATGAAGTTTATATAGAAATAGGGCCGTGTCGCGCCAGTCTGCGACAGCTTTTAGTTTACGCTTAGTTTCGTCTTTGTATCCTACCCCAAGAAACAAGACAATAAAACTAACACTACTGTCTCTACTAATTTTAAAATCGCGGCCACTCATCACGACACTTCACTATTCCTGCCAATCAGGAACTGAGTAGGTGTTAAGTAGGTAATAAAGTTGTCGATAGTGCATCCAGTAAACTGGCTAGCTAGTAGATACTCGTATCACTTACACTGTAATTGATAGAGGATTGTGGACGTGCACTTAGGTAGTAAACAGATCTTTATGAGTCAAACCTTAGCAAGGAAGACGCTATCAAAATTAATTAAAAATGTATTGGTTTGAGTTTTTAAATGTTAGTTCAAAGTTATACTACCAATCCTACTCAATTTAATCGTAACGAAATTATCTACCTAGTTATTAACTGAGAATTTGAATAAAGTTTTTCAAACTCTATACTACTTTATTAACAATTTAATTGACAGTCGATAACCGCTCTATTCTTATTTTACACGACGTTTAAAAATGACAAAAAATATATACTAATAGTGAAAATATTGGAAAGTATATTTCCCAACTCGTTAAAATTAAATCGAATAAAAATAAACTCCACAATACCCACCACAAAGCATGATGAATTCGTCGAACATCATTCCAACAAAAAATTCCATCTTCAAAAATTCACAAATAGTAAATAATTATTTAAAATCACACACACTAATTCACAATAATTAAAGTATTGTAAAGGTAAGTTCACACTCATACGGACTGGCTGTGCGGAATGCTCATTTACGGTTTATTTTATAATTGGTATTTGGGACGCGACGTGCGCGCTCCGTGCGGTGCGGAAGAGAACTAACTGAACCGAGGATATCCTACAGGACGTGCCGCGTTTACGTTATGAGGATCGATATTTACATAGTGCTTTTAATATTCAAATGTCAAGTTGTTAACTAACTACTAATTACTGGATGTACTGTGTATCCGGTGTGGTGTGTCGGTGAAATTTTAATTAGCCACAGATATAAATATTGCGTGGTAAAATATAACGACAGTTGTTATAATTTTTGTCATGAAAAACAAAATAAAATATTTTTTTTTCCATAAATAAGACTTGTAGTTTTTTGTATAAGTCGGGAAAAGTTATGTTTTATGTGCGATATTAAACAGTAGAAACAAACACACAAGCAAAACTTTACTGTTTCTAAAAAAGTTTTCCTGCACAAGATTTTACATCTCAGTTTCCTCACTAGCCCTTTATTTACTTGAACCCAGTGTCAAATAATGTCAAGCATCAATGTCCCGCTCTATTTTTACGCCATTTATAAATACTCGCCTGAATCAAGTGAGTAACTCCGTCAAAGAACTCCCAGGTTAGACGGTGAACGAGCGAACTCGCATACCAATAACTCCCGGCAGAGAATCGTAATCCGCGTCCTATGAATTTCTAATTTGAATTTCGAATAATATTCACGTATAACGTACAAACTAGTGTGTTTCACCTTTACGATTTACAAAAGATATTGTTTATGTAAGCATAAAGATGGGTTATAAATCTGAAATGTTTCGGTTCATAGATCAGAGAGGAGCGATTTCGAGCGGGAACGCAATTTCGTACGTTCAGGTATATATATTTGGGCATGTAGTTACACGAGCGAATACGATTTACATTTATCGCTAAAGCCAAACGAAGCAGAACATCGTAAAAATTCCGAAAGATTCCATGTTATTAACCAAATACAACAAAAAGTTGAACAAAGAGAACAATTTTGGAAGGAACAGAGAGAGCTTTTAAAGAGATAGTTTCAAGATCACATAGTACAACATAATTAAATTAAGTGGGCAGCGACAATCAACCTAATTGGCTGACGTTCAAACAATGAATGAAATTGGTATGGTTACGTGAACCGTGGGCAATTGAGTTCAAATGTTATCGATGCGAAGTAAATTGAACGTGGAATGAGCGAAGACAATGACGTTTGATAAAAAACCGGCCAAATGCGTGTCGGACCACGCACAATGAAGGGATCCGTAGTTGGGATGAATTTATCGCAAATGAAAACTTAACATTGTAGTTGAAAAACCTGTTATTTTAAGACCATAGACTTTTTATAAGTTTTCCTGTAATCTATGAGAAAATAACAATTCTCTGTATTTTTTTCATAATTTTAGGCTCAGTAGTTCAGGGGCATGGTAAATTTTCATCTATTTTTCTTAAATATCTTTAAATGTAAGTATTACTTTTAAATTATTTCAAAAACCTTTTGAGATCCTTGCAACAAGCCCTTTCATTTGATATATCACACGGTACAATTTGTAAGACTTTTTTTAAAGTTTCTTATATGTCCCCAAAATTGACCTCCATGTTCAAAATTCATTTATTTACGTTAAACTTTCGTGTTTGGGTCACAGAAATACATAATATATGTACCTAATTTCAAATTATCGGTTCATTAGATTCGGAGCAAATTGGCTGTGACAGGCCGACAGATAGACGGACAGACAGACAGACACACGAATGATCCTATAGGGATTCCGATTTTTCCGTTTGAGGCACGGAACCCTAAAAATAAGACATATCTTTCAATTTAGCAAAAGGTTTTTATCGGTCTTCATTTGGAGAGCTAAATATGATCATGAAAGCAGAAAGTTTAACATGACAAATTGAAACGAGCATTATAAAGCAAAGGACAAGGAGAAATATCTGGAATTGATGGAGTAATTGGAGAGGCACCAGAAGAAGAAGAAAAATATCTATCTATATATCTTTTCATCTACTTTCCTAACACAGGTATGCTGGATGAAATTTCTTTAGAAATATAAAAAAATAAAACTATTTTGCTGTTCCTTCTACATAAATAAAGCAAATTCTTACCCAAAAATAGGTTCTGACAAAAACTTTTGTGAGAAAAAGAAAACATCAGTGCTAATCAAAGAAAACTCCATGGAAAGAGAATACAGCAATGTTACGTAGGATTAGTAAAGTAAAGTAAAGTAAAGTAAAGTAAAGAGATAAGTGTTTAGAGAGCTAAATATGATCATGAAAGCAGTAACTTTAAAAAGGCAAATTGAAATGAACCATATACAATAGATCCTAAGAATCTTAACCACAATAATGATAACAACTTTTGTATACTGCAGTAAACATTACTGCTACTCAAGGCAATCTCAAATAAAAACCAATGCAGCAATTTTTATGGAATTATTCCAGCAGAAAACTGTAATCACTTCATCAAATTGTACAAAAACATGTTCCTATTATGTACCTCATATGAGCTTATTATCATTAACAAAGCGTTATCATTTCATCACTGTTAATGACATCATAAATTATAATGTACAAGTTGTTTCGCAACTGCTAATTCTCTTCACGCTATTTTATGTAAATACCTTATTATGTATGTGAAATAAACAACGTCTTTGGCTTTAATAGTCCTTTTAGTACGTAAATAAGGACATGATTCATTGCACATATCTTCAGTTAATTGGAATCAAATTTCATGTATGCTAGGGAGCCATTTATTATGGAGACAGATAAATCATTGTCTAACCATGTAGTACACAAAATAAAAATGCTGTAGGTAATTAGGGATAGCCTGAAAACAAAAGAACAGCGTATATGGTATTTACCGACACCAAAACATGGGAAAATCTAAAAGAGAATCTTATTTCTCAGTCCTCCTAAAGTTTTAATTCAAAAAATTCAGAATTCGATATTTTAAAAGTTTTATATGAGGGGTAGTGCCATTTTATAGCCTACCATAAAGACAAAACTCAATAAGCTAAACGTTCCAAAATCATAAATCAAAGAAGATTAAAAAAGGAAGACATAAGAATGGCCACAACAAAAGTTCTACCATTTTTATTGCACTGCGTCGCGCCAGCATATATCCGGGATATAAAACAAGACCAGTCTTGGAAACTATAGATGATATAAAAGCACAGTAGAGAAGCCAGATTATATAGGAACACCATGACGAATCTTGGATTTGGTCCAGAATCTCGAGGACAAGCCTTCAAGGCTAAAGACGCCTTGAAAACACCAATAGATTTCCGTGCCAAACATGGAATTGGGAAGAGGTATGTATTTGTTGTTCGTTTCGTAACAATATGTTAGATGGGATTGTGTCTTTCTGTTTCCGGCGAGACTGATCAGCAATCTACCGATATCTTATGTGAAAACGAAGTAAAAATCAAAACTATACATAAGTACTATTGATACTATACTACACAAAGATGGCTCAGCTCTTTCGGACTACGTTAATTCAACTTAATTAACAGATAATGAGTTATAGATTAGAGCTAAGGCGTTTCTGCGAAACTTTACGGAAGCATATCAGAGGAAGACGTCACTGTAACAGCAACATCAATATTTCCAACACTACATAATTCTACAATTTTATTTTGGGAATGGGACCTTCCTATTCAGTATTGCATAACCACAAACTTCCGCCCCAACTCAAATTGAAAATCTCGCAGCACAAAGTTGGAAGATTAAAGAAAACCTCGATGTAAGGTATATTTCAGACTTCAGTCGATATCAATTGCTTGTTGGAAAGTTTCCAGAATGGCTAATCTGGAGCACGTCGTCATTGCGACAGTTTCCTTCGATGCACCGAGGTGTAGTGTGCTGTTTACTTCCCAGTCTTTTGAATTTGAAATTTTTGTTTTTATGGATGTTGTTAAGTGCTGACTTGGAGTAGTTTCGTGATTGGCGTGTTGGCTATCGAGATTGCTACTTTGTAGGGGTTCATGAAATATTTAGGCTTTACTTTGTATTTCAGTAAAAGGCTAACCAAATTGAATAACATAAATATTAGATCTCAAATGATTAACCGCAATTTTTGCGACAAACCAAGGCATTAAAGTTACCTGACTGTTAATAAAAGCAGTCATATTTAAAGCTAGTCAAAACGAACGTAAACCTAACTGGCAATAACCATAAATATTAATTACTACTTAATAATGATCTATCAAAGACATTAATGGTACATTTTAACCAGTAAACAATAATAAAACCCGGTAATTAGTGACGCGCGAGCGGGTCGTATTTGAATCCATAACTAAAGGGCTGTGGAATTAGTTCAAATGAAAATGAATGAATGAATGAATGGACATGACCAGTTGAATGCAAAGAGGATGAAACGGGGTGAAAGGATACTTATTCAACGACAGAACACAAAGAAAGTTTTAGTTCACAGTACGACAATACTGGTTGAAAATAATATAAAAAAACGCAAGAGCTGTTTACAGAAGGGTGAAGATAAAATGCCATGCAAAATTTCGCCGATGGCAAAATTAGGACCCATGTGTAAAGGGCGATGCTATTACCATTTCAATTTGGAACCAATGGAATTGGGAACATAATTTGTTCTGCCACAATCTAACTGTAGTGTTGTGTCTCTTCTCGAATTGAATATTTTATAGCTCCGAAAGTAAGTGACCGAAATAGTGTTGAAAGCGAGGAAGATCAATACTGTATATCTAAAATTAGGAGCTTAAAGGCATCAAGGCACACAAATCACTAGAAGAAATAAAATTCTAGAACAAATGGACTGTAGTAATAACACATATTGTGCCATATTTTGGAAGCAAAACTAAGAACTGATTTCTTGAGCATCCGTTAGGAAATACGAGTATATTTCTACTTCTCCGTCGAATGGCTGCCAACATTTACATAAAAGTAAGGTCATGGTTACCCTGGAATATTTCCAAAACCATATTTGGCTCTAGTTTTTATCCACGACCCACATAGGACCAACTCATTATAATATTTGGGGCAAAAATATCGATTAGCGAGTCAAAGTCAACCCTTAAAAGTAGGGTAGATGTAGCACCCTCTGTTACAGAGCTGACTCATGTGAAGGGATCTTATTAAACTATAAATATTTGTTATAGGATTTTGAACTTTATTTCTTTGGGATAAAGGTTTTCGTGAGGGCTTGCGAATGCATGCTGTTTTATTATAGGCATAAGGTGGCCAAATATTTGGCCATTAGCTTGATGAAATAAAAATGTTCTTGTGATTTTATTAATGGCGACGGCTGTCCAAGGAAAATGTCCAGGTTAATGGAATGGGGAAAAGAAATATATGGGATCTCTACTATGGGATCTTCTAATCTTCAGCCTATCAAAAAATCCATAGAATAGAAGCAGCTGAAAGCTCGTTCATTCTTTTAGATATAAATGCAATTGAAAGTTTCATTTTTTTTTACAGCAACATACAAAGCTATTAAAAACTCCTAGAAAGAATCTCTACAGTCTAATGTTTTAGCACCCTCAAGAAGAAACCATCTTCATTTCTAAACATGCAGTATCTGCGCTCTTGGAAAATTCTAGATTAAAACCAAATAACACCTGGTGGAGTGGTCAAGTTTCACAAAGACTTCGTTTGCGAAGCTTCGGTAAACAACCCTGAGGCGACCACCGGAGAAATTTAATTAAAACTACCGCCTTTCCCGGCGCACTCGCCACAGAATAGATAGGTTCAGAAGGCTCCACACAACGAGCGAAAAGGTGCGCACGCAGACATAGACGCGGACATAAATGGCGATTTCAGTCTATGTCAAGCAAATGCCAGTTGCGATTGCGTTTGCACTCGCTGGAAAAAAAGAAACAAAGTAAAATATTTTATTTGGGATACGCACAGGAAATAAAACAATCAAAAAGAACATTAAAACTAACAAAATCATGAAAACAATAATAAAAAAAACACATTAAAACTAACAAAATAGTGAAAACAAAAAAAGAGAATAGAGAAGACCTGTGCGAGGCCAAAAAGACTCCTATCGCAGCATGAGGGAACGATATTTGAAAAAAAAAAAAAAACAAATACCACAGCGCTGGTATTCTGTGATGCCCGCTGTGATGCTGGGTGAGGCTGTACGTAGACGAGTCTATGTGTGCGTGCGTTGTGACGCATTTTATGTATGAAGCCGACCTTCTGTAACTAAATATTCTGCGCAGTCGCATCGCGCGTGCTAAGTTGCGGCTACAAAATGCTAAGGAACGGAAAATGTAAAAGAAAACAAGGAAAATATTTTGTTAGGAGTCCTTTGTGAGAAAATTGAAAATAATTTTCATGGTCTTGAAAATAAGAGAGAGGTAGTCATTATAGTAAGTGGTTAGAGTGGTTTCACGTGCGGTCGTTTCGCCCTTTGTCTGGTAAATATAATATAATTCTTTTAGTAGTGCAAATAATCTTGGCAATCTAGTAAATTACTACGAGTAAATATCCGCGGCGGCAATTACTTGATATAGTTGTTCCTTTTGGGGTTACTTAATACATTTTCCAAGGAAAGTTCCGCTTGTTTTAAAGCCTTACCATAAAGATCGGAAGCCGATTAATCTATTCCAGACTAACTATGTTAACTCATGTAGCTTGATAAGGTCACGGGGGAAAATAGGTTACATGTGGCAAAGCTGACATTTCAGCAGTATTGAATTAACGTACGGAGTTTGAAAATGTTAATTTAAAACGGTTGATAATAATACTAATAGGCAAACAGAAGCATGGTGAAGAGTCTGTTTTGGATAACTATGGCATAGGAAAAAGAAACAAGAATGGCAAGAGAATCGTAAACATGGCCCTTGAGAATAACTTAAACATATTAAACAGGGTTTTCAAGAAAAGGCCTGTCAAGAAACCTAATAAATAACATAACATAACTACGGATAACCTACAAGGAATAATGAATGGAGTTCAGCTCATGCAAAAACAAAGGGACTAGTTCCAATTTTCAATGGCAACAATTAAATAAATGGCATATGTCGAACTTCTCCTAATACGCTAGAGAAAATAACCGATCAAATTATAGCAAGTTTAATGTAAAGTTCCGTGCCTATCAAAAAATACACCGAAACGTGACACATAGCCACCGTGCGAATTGGTCACCTGTTAATAAATAATGGACGAAAATTACACACAAGGGAGGACCCTTCTCCACACGAACACCCAAAGAGTGGAGGGCATACAAAATAATAGAAAGATGGTTTCTTTTCATATTAAAACGCGTCCAATCAACACAATCTTGACGTTGAAGTCAAAGGAGCCGTATTAAGACAAATTGCCGTGTGGCGACGCCCGGCTGATGATCAGGGCTGCCACGTTGAAGAAACTTGAAAACATAGTAGATGGAAAAAAAAATATACGAGTACTTACCCCAAATATCAAAACAGCTAATATTTTTAAAGAAAATTTTGAGAAGACCTACCTTATTACAACTTCACAAGAGCAAATATGCATCATCATTTTAGTCTTGTAATTGTCTTTATTTCACCGCTTCCCAATATTGTCCTTGGATTTCAATAATAATACCAATTTCAGACAAGCTCAAGTGGCCCAAATGGCGATTGTGCGAAATATTCACGGCTTTAAAAGAAGACCTTGATATACAAAAGAACAATTGAGATAATAAGCACTACAGTGTAAGAATAAAAATGAAATGTGGCAACCATTAGTACGGCTAAAAGCCTTAAAAATATAAATTACGTAAAGAAATCTATAGGTGAAACTAAAAACAGGACATCGAAAAGCTCCACCACCGTCTTCCATAACAAAAGAATATAATGCAACGTGTGTGGGATGAATTAGCGCAAGTATCCGAGCCATTCGGTGTTACGCATACTTGTGCAAGTATATCGTAACGTGTGTGGACATCACAATACCTTCAAAACAAAACACGTCAGCTTTTGAACAATATCCTGTCAGCCCTGGTTGCACGCATGAGTAGCGTTTGCGAAGACATTACGCGTCCTTTAACCCACGCATCTATGGCGCCGGCTAGGCGAACAGCTTTTAATATTAGAAAGACTTTAATGTGTTATGTTTCGCTTTCCCTATATGGAACATCTTTAAGATTAAACGCACGATTATCTGGACTTAAAGTTGCGGATGGACCGTCTTTTCTTTTTATGAGTTGACTTGAGGCGAAACAGCAATCTGTATGGTTCGTTTGGTTTCGTCGTATCGGGCTTGACTGAAGCATGGTATAATAATAGCCTGAAGTAATGTTAAACTTTAATATAGATTAAACGGAATTCTAATTTTAAATATTGTCATGTTTTTGTTGTTCGCGGGATTTCTGGAGCGGCCATGATTTCTTTCGGAAAGACTGCCAACAGCTGACAACGATTAAAACTGTGTTCAAAAATCGAATAGGTATTCAAAATAAAAAGTATTCAGAGCCAGTCAATACTGAAGCCGTTGCGCCTTGCTGGGTTTAATACTGGCCTTTTAGAGCGAAAATATGCCATGCAGTTCCATTCAACGTGAGTGTAAAGCTGAGTGCTTTGAAAACGATGTGCTACGATGCTGAATCGATCCCTAACAATCGTTTGACAGTTTTGAAATCGGAATGAAAAAGTGCCTGAGGAAAATGTATCGACATGCGATGAAGATATTTCTTCTATATCAGATATGCCTGCCTACGTTCTTATAGTAAGATATGTCAATGAACATAAAATAATGTACTTTAATTGTCCTGTGCGTACATGAGCGAATAATTAGAGCGCGTCGTGTTATGGAGAACAATTGCTGGAGTCTAATCGATTGTTCTTTCAAATCGATCGAATCAATCTGGTATTTTATTGTCCATACATGTTCAACAGCAATGACTTGACGGATGCTTGATGGAGTCAATAAACTAATGATGAATTGAGAAAAAGACCTAGGAATTCTTTCTCTCCTCTATATTCTTAATAAATCCATTCATTCATTTACTGACAGACAATGCACAATATCTATAAGCCTGGGTCTAGAAGCATGAAATTTTGCTTATGAGTTCCATATAATATCAAAAGTGAGCACAAAGGAAGCATTTTTGAAAATACATCCCCTAAAAAGGTTGAATATAGGGATGAAAATTTGTGTGGGAGTTCGTCATTTTCGCCGATGGGACATCTCATCAGACACACAGCCTGTTTTTTAAGAAACTTTTATTTTAGTTCAACTCTCACAGCTTCTCCTTTGAAGCGATTCGAATGTTACTTGGCAGCAAAGAAAGTATGGTGGTGATATAACTTTCCTGGAAAAACCCTCTCACAAGAAGTTTTACTACTACCGAAATCTCAAGTATACAAATAAATAAACATACGTTTACAAATCCCACAGCTAAAAGTTTGCTTTCACGTCATTCCTTTGAGGTTATATTTATTTGATTACCCAAACTTGAGGCAAAAGCATACATTCTAAAATTATGAGTCGGCGGCCAGGCGGCCATTCAGTACCGTCGTAAATAATATCACGCTTGAGGATAACAAACGGGAACTAACGAGGGATAAACATGTTGCGCCGAGTTTACAGACACGTCTGGTTTGTGGTTCAGTACCTACCTAAAGGATAGATCAAACTACAACATATTGAGAAGCAAACAGCGTGTATGAATATAGCAAAAAATCCAAATTACATATGTATGTATGATGGATGAAAGTATAATCTGCCAAGCCTAGTGTCATGTCCCGAGTGGAAGTAGGGTTACTCGGGATAGAAAACAAAGTTCAAAGGGCATGATACTCATTCCTGAACACGCATAAAAGAGGGTGTGTGCTGACCACACGATAGAAGTAAAAACTTACAACGAGAGCCCAGGATACGCGATTCAGCGTCACCGGCAACTGGAGCGATCGTGACGGTTCAGTTTCGTTCAGAAAGAGCGCAAAGTGCGCCTTAAGAGTTTCACCTAAAAAATAAGCTTTTTTTAACCAGTACCTAACGATGGTTCTTACAAAAGCATTGACAGTCTTTATGGTCATAATAAACTCCTTCATGGGTTCGTGGTGGGATGCGTGAATATGTGACAAAGTTGCACAACAGCGCGTGATATTGCCAGATGAAGCGGAACATGAAAGGCTCTTTGTTGTTGGGCAGACAATGTTGTGCAACATGCATGACACAGTTATCCCTTCTGGATAGCGATACTTCGATTCCGCATCATTGACAACACTTCAGTGACAGCACGGGAAATTCCAAAGCCGCCATGACACCTCGTTTGTCAAAATGGATTAATGGATGAAAAGTTTATAAGAACATGAAAAATTGCACTGAGTATTTCAGTATCGTTTTTAAAAGCTTTTGTTGGGCGAATTGAATGACTATTTATCGAAGTTTGCTGTTGTCTGCACAGAAGAGTGTGGGCTTTGGTCAAGGGATTTGGTAATCAAGACACTGAATTAGGCTTTACTCAAAGACTATTTTTAATGTATTTTTACTTCTATATCTGCAGAAACACTTAAATAACGTTACAACACGCTAGAGGATTCTAAACTTTCAATGGAAAAGGATAAACACGTTTAGCTAACTTTAGAGGCACGTAGCTTCAGTCGGGGTTTAGAAGTTATTAACTTCAGGGTTTGTTGTCTCTGTGTGAGTACAAATCTATGTTCCTTGTTAGTAATAATTTTTGGTAGGTCTTTCCTGAAACTAAAATTAACTTGCGCTAAAAAATATCGTCGCAGGAATATTGCGATTAGAGGTTCTGGTTGGAATTAAAACTAATAAAAATCTTGCAAAAGTCTGTGCTACGTTTTTCAGATGATTACCAATATGAAACGTGATCATAACTATTTAAAAAAAAAATACGATAGACGAGTCTCGTCTAGCCTATAGTTTTTTTTTTTTTTTAACCATTTCTTAGATACTAGTTGTTGTCCGCGGCTTAACTTGCATCCTAGAGAAACTACTTATGCATTCGGATCAAAAGGCAGTGGCAAGAATACGCATATAATATACATAGTGGCGAATATAAATGATTCCTGATAGTGAAATCCCAACATCTTCACATTGTAATTTTTATACTACTGTGATTAGTGAATAATTTTAAACGACGGACGTCCAGAGCTGTGAATTTCCTTGTAGAGAGAAAAAGCATCCCAAGATATCCCAGCAGTGTCCTAAACTCCTGATTGGCTGGACACATCTCTACAACACCCTACACACCGCCGAGTATGAAATATTTCCTGAACGGTAAACACGTTTGGCAAACTTTGGAGACACGTCCACTCGCTTCCCAACTGCTTGAGCTCCAGCTCAGTTTAGTTATTAGTTTTAATAAGAGTAAGTTGAGGAATAAAGGTTTTTTGTTAAGAGCATGTTTGTGTCCTTTAGGGTGAGAGAATTTAATTTGGCCCTGATAAGGAATTAGCTTTACTGTTTAATGTAGATCTTTTATCGTTCGACTTCTTGGTTATTCTAATTTATTTGTGGACGACACAGAATGCTGTCTTCTTTCATACATTACTATCAGTCTTCATCTTAGAATTCATCTCAATAAGACGGAAATTATTACGAGCATTCGAATTTACTGATAAATGCGTCAAAAAAAATCCAACTTCATTTATTACAGGAAGATAAATAATAAATAAAAAAGATAATGAAATTATACCAGAAATGGCGGTGGCATCTGGAACGCCTCATGCGAACTACGCATCAAACGCAAATCCTGCATCGCGCAAGCAGAGTTTATCGCGCGACGTGTATATATACAACGTCCCGACATCAATCGTCGGGGAGTTGTCCACCAGGCACAACACCCGTCTGGTCGGAGGATGCTTCCTTTTCAGACATGTCAATGATACATACTTTACCCTGGAGATTCAGGTCATAAATCATCTTGTGATTCTGTCAAATATCGCAATACATGGCCTGCTTAATTCATACTGAAATGCTACCCATGTCGTATAAACGTAGGCCAGTAATCCAGTCTTAAATCAAGATTTCTAGATAGATCCAAAATAAATTAAGAAATCAGAGCCTAGCACTCGGTTAGTAATGACAATAATTAACGTTAATTGACAAATAAAACTATCAACATGACACTAAGGGCCGCGACACACGACAACAGGTAAAAAATAATATAAAATGAAAACAAAATGGTCACTGGCACACAGCCAACACTTAGGCGGTACGGCTGGTTTTAGTAAAAAAATTGTTAAAACTCTTTTGGTTCAAATGAACTGGTAAAAGTTGTTTGGTGAATGTAAGATTGGTATTTGAGGAAATATTTCCAGATGAGAAAATATCGCTTCAAATCATATACCAATGCATCTATTGCTGAAAGGAACTGCTTGCTATTATCACGTCTCGCGCTCAACCTTATAAAATATTAAAGAAATAGCGCAGGGTTGCAAAAAGTTCAGAAAAGGAGGGAACTATCTTTGACCAAACGTCAGAAATTGCAAAAATCCTTTGTATGGAAAAATTTCTTCAAAAGCAATAAACTGCTTTAATTTTTGTTCTCAAATAAAATAAAATATACGCGTATTCGTTCGAAATTAGAAATTTCATTTCTTTTTTGCTTATTTTCGGCCAGTCTATCCATCATGAAAAGTAGGTTGGAGTCTTATTTCCCACGAAATTTATGGGAAAAGTTTTTTGCGATTTCCGAGTTTTCTAGTACTCAAACCACAGTTAATCCTAGAAACAGGATCGATTGGCATCAAAAAAGTGTTTGTGAAAACTGCGTATTTTCTTGTTACCTGTACATTTTTTAAATATATTAATGAATGTGAATGCACATCAAAATTTTTCAAAAGGTAAGGACAGTCGTTTTCCTGTAGCTACAACGGTTAAGGAGCTGTCCTTACTACCCCATCTTAAAAATCCATCCTGTACAGATACAGCAAGTATCAGAAAGGTGTGGTCATATTTAAAGGTGTGGTTCAGAATATCAAACTGAACAAATTTCTCCATGGGAGTACTTATGTTGGATAAGTACTCGTAAATAAAAAGAACTTAATTCCATCAGTACAACTGTAATAAACAAGTTACCTACTTAACGGTACACCTATTTAAGTGTAAAGCAGTCTGTTTTTACTTTTTACAGCCGGTACTAACTTTAACACCTTGCTACGCAAAGCAAAGTAAGAGCGATTGGATTTGCGTATTGCAGTTACAACATTTTGTGCAGTTACAACATTTTGTGCAGTTACAACATTTTGTGCAGTAATAACATTTTGGTCAGTAAACTCCCCGTATTTCTATCTCAGTTTTCTGACCTCTGTGTCTCAGGACTCTAATCGTCATAACATCACGCATGTTATCCCCGAAGGGTTCGGCAGAGATGTACCTATCTATTTTACACCCACATTTCGCCAGTTATGTTTAAGTCCCGTGTAATAGGGAGTGAGCCTATTGCCATCAACCGGGCACAAATTCAGACTCGGGCCGCTACTAAGAATTTCCTAATGGAACAACCCAGTAATACTCGAACCCAGGACCTCACTCAGGACTCTTAACAAAGTATTTAGCATCATCATGATGATGGCAGGAAGATTGCTCAAAAGGAAGATGAAATATAATATACCTATTCTCTGCCCATAGTAAAAATCTTTTTTCTACCAACAATCGTCTTCTACGATGTCCTTCTCACCGCTCTGGTTTTATTCATTCTTCTTTCTTTGTCCAGGCGGTATTTCTTTGAAATTGCTTCGTCTGAACATCAGGATGGCAACCAGTCGGTTATCTTTCAAGGTGAAGGCACGTGAACATATACGTAAAAAGTTGGCAGAATCATTGCAGCGCTGATTTGCTGGATTTGCTTTCTCCTCTACCTATCGTTATTTCTCCTGACAAAGTTTATTCGGTTTATATGTATGTATGTATTCATTTTCAAGTAATCTATCCCATATGTTGCACCTGCCATGTTTTGTCTCTGCATCACCCTAAGGTTGACTGGTATAAAATGCCTCAGGCATTAAATCCGCCTTTGTACAGTATTTTTTACTTATCATTTCAGTACCCATGATATCGTCAGACTTTAATACATCATTATTCATAACTTTCCTAGCACCGGGTCGACGGTGACTACACCAAGACATTTTACGTTCCATAGTCACACTTTAAAATTAATTTCACAGTCACATCCTGCGAATAAATCTCTCGAACACAGCTACCATTACGGATATCTACAAACAAAAAGAGCAGTGTGTCTCTGTACTAGTATTAAAAAGTAAAAAAAAACGCAAGTGGCGACCGGAGCCACGGTCTGGCGCGTGTCCAACTACAGTCATAGTTCACAGCCAGATACCCAGTGAGATATTATGTATATGATTGTGTATGTATGACTAAACTGTGTTTCTTAATCAATTTAAAAAAAAAAAAAGAAAGAAAATTTGTTTATTCTGCACAAACAAAACGCACATATAAAGATAAAAATACATACTTACAAAAGTAGCCAAAAGCCTCGTGTTTAACCAATAAATAAAAATATAAAAAGTAAAACAATGTTTTTCATTGGTTGCTGAATTAAAGGGAGGATAACAGTTATAAAGTCATCAGTGGTAACTTCTGCATCGAAAGGGTTGGGGAACTTTCTGTACTAGTTTTACCCACGGAACTTGGCGGTTTTTTTCTTCTATTTTTAATTCTGGCATTTCTTATATATGGCATCCCTTTTGGTCATGAACGCATGAGCTATCCGAATATCAAAAAATATTTGGCCTAGGTTTTAAGGGGGTGGCGTGAAAATTGATTCGCTGTTACAATATAAGTAATAGTAAGTAGTAATAGTATAATAGATTCTATGTTTTCATAAACATAAGAAACAACAGAATTCGACTCGAATGAAAGCCCAAAAAGGTGGTCAATTTAGGAACTTGAAGACTAGCATTAAGCGCAGAATCATTACTCTTACTTACACTCTATGGAACCACTTTTCGGTCCTTAAAGCTTAATCACATCTGAACGCTTCTTCTTGTCATTTGGTTTAAATAGGTTTTAATTTTTTTAATTTATCTTTTATTATACCTAGTTTTTTATATTTTGTGATTTGTAGACCAATTTCTTTTTTGTTAAGTACGTAGTACTTGTTGTCAGGCCTACCCTGTCCTCCCATCATATCCTATACTATTAAACGAGCAATATTTGTATATATATTTATATATATATATATTTGTAATCACGTTCTCGAAAACGGCTCTAACGATTTCGATAAAAGTTGCATTATAGGAGTTTACGGGGGTGAAAAATCGATCTAGCTAGGGCTCATATCTGGGAATATTTGTTTTTTGTTTTTTCACCCGAGCCGAGCTCGGTCATCCAGGTAGGTACTACCTATCACTGTCATTTAAAAACATTGTAAAAGCCATTTATGATTAAAAGAGTAACCGTGGAGTTTCTTGCCGGCTCTTCTCCATAGGAAACGACCAATTGGAACCGTGCAATTAGCTTCTGACGTTGTGTGAAGTGCCCATGTAGATTTATGTCAATTTTCTTTTTTTTTTTTAAAGTAGATTTAGCTGCACATCTTAAATAATTGCAAGATCAAGGTTTGAAAACCTTCCAAGACAAAATGATAAAGCAGCCAAGAAAAAAAAAACATGGAAATGCCGTGATAGAGAACTAGAAGTTTTAGCATAACACTTACTTACCTGGTTCTTGAACCAAACTGCCATGCTTAAAGCACTACAAAGCATTTTCAAAACACAATAAACTATCTGGCAGCTAATTATCAATTCATTATGGCTATACAAAATCGTTTTTCTTATTATATCGGTAACAGTAGTCCACATTGATTGACTTATCTAACGTGACTGTACAAAAGTAAGTACACAAGTATATGGACAGAAAGGGAATTTAATAGAAATCAAGACAATAGTACCTAGTATTTATAAACTATGATCATTATAATAAACAGGATAGTTATTATTGTTGTTTATTCGCATAGCGTAGAACGGAAATCTAAATATTTTGACTGTTGTGTGGATCTTTCAATAGATATTACATAATCATCGTCAACATAGCGTATCTTGCGGTTGTTGGCTTCGACATAATTATATTAGATGCAGCTGATGATTGCTAAATTGCAGAATCTATGGGAGAAATAGTACGATATACATTTTTCAATCAAGGCTTTATGTGGCCAAAAATACATTAAAACAGTACAAAAGTGGGTGGACGAAGCGTTCCTGATCTCAGGCGAGCGGTCCAGTGCATAAGTACGAGGGAATAACTGCTGCAGGATCCAGGTGCAAGCTTATCTGGTGAGATCTTTGCATATCTTTCAGGGATCTGCTGAAGAAGTCCGCCTAAACTTATACGTATAAGTGGATTTCATTATAAATCCATACGTCTTATAAGCTGTATTTACAATTTTTTCGACTAACCATATCGTAAGGGCACGTTCTTCCTTATCATTACCTTGCCACCCGGTCTACTCCTTATTATACAATGGTCTCTGTAGCCCCATGCAAGATGAGGCTCCAGGGGTGCAAATCTTTAAGGCTGCGACCAGCCCAGCGATTGAACGCGTCCCAAAGGGTCATGGCCATTAGGCTGGTCAGAGGATACCGCACGGTCTTCCGTGAGGCGGCGAGCCTTCTTGCCGGACTACCGCCATGGGATCTGGAGGCAAAAGTCCTCGCGCACATGTGGGAGTGTCGCGAGGAGGCGAAACGCCGGGGCGCGGGGCTGCCGCGAGAAATCACGGCACAGCGGACAGAGCTCCGGCGGGATCTCATAGCGGCATGGAGAGTGCGATTATCGCAACCCAGCGCTGGGCACGCCACAATTGTGGCGATAAGTCCCCTCTTTGAGGAGAGGATAGAGAGGCGTCACGGCGTCCTCACCTTCCGCCTGACGCAGGTCCTCACCGGACACGGTTGTTTCGGGAGGTTCCTGTTCAGGATAAAGCGGGAGGAAACGCCCGGGTGTCACCATTGTGTGGATCGCCCGGAGGACACGGTGGAGCATACGGTGGAGGTCTGCCGTGTCCTCACGGAGGCGATCGGCGGCGGCGATCTCTCCCGGCCCTGGTTCAGGCTATGGTCCGGAGCTAGAGTGCATGGGAGGCCGTCACCTCCTTCTGCGATGCAGTTATGCTCGCGAAGGAGGAGGCGGAGCGCGCGAGGGAGATGCAAGCTGCACGCCCTCGCTCCCCTAGTCGCCGCAGGAGACGCCCCGGGCGTCGGGAGTCACGAGCCGACTTCCGGCCACCGTAGGCGCGGGCTACCATAAGGACCAGGCCCGGGTCGACGGCGCGTTGTGTTCCACGCGCGCCTTAAAGATATGTCAGCACCAACTGACGGGGTCCGTAAGGACCAATGCCTGCTGGGGTTGCGGGTTTGTCCGAAAGGGATATCGCGGCCCGGCACTCAGGCAACGGAAGGAACACGGGTGGGTTTTAGTCAGTAAAAGTCTGACACGCCCTCTCGCTCTGCCCAGAGCGGGAGAAGTCATTTGATGATTTTCCATCCTCAAAAAAAAAAGGGGTGAAAATCTTTGGGTTCATTCGATTTATTGAGTCTGGTTAGATCACGCTGGCTCGGTGCATTTCATTCATTCATTCATTCAACGGTCTAACAAAAAAAATTAAGAACTGTTTTTAATAATCTTTAATAATCAAGAAATAATGAAATCGGTAAAAATAGTCCTTTATTTCGCTAAATATTTATATCGAAATATTCATTTTAAATCAGAATACTTACTTACCTACACAGAAGAATTTCATCAAAGACTTTCATCAAAGGTTTGGTAATCAGTAGTCAAGACACTGAATTAGGCCTTACTCAATCAATAGCCAAGCTTTTCAGCTTTCAGGAGAAGTATTGACGTTTCTAACAAGTAATTAAGCAAACTAATTACAGCTGTTAAAGGTAAAATAAACGGAAATTCTGAAATGTTTTGCGTAGGAATTCTTAAGAAAATTACTAGACTGTTATATTTGTGGGAAACAGCGTGAAATACGTTTTAAAGGATTTAAGACTATTTACTTGCCCTAAAATGTCTTGTACTCGTAGTTTACGAAAATGACGGAACTATTTTATGTACTTAGTTTTCGGAAACAGGGTATAAGATATAAAGCCACTAATTAGCCATGCTGCCATGCTAGTAGGTACTTACTAATTCCATGCTGCCATGTCATTATCATTATTCCTGTTCTAAACTTTGGGCGACCGAGCTCTGCTCGGGTAAGAATACGGAGAAAACGAATTTTCCCAGAGATGAGACCTAGCTAGATCGATTTTTTGCCCCCATAAACCCCTGTATTGTAACTTTCATCGAAATCTTTAGAGCCGTTTTCGAGAACGTAATTACAAATATATATTTATATATATACAAATATTGCTGGTTTAATAGTATACTAAAGCCTGGTCCGAATTTACACCCACAATTTTGTCAAGTGCTACTTACAATGGCCGACAACCGTTTATCCCGCCCTACCTTAAGTACATACGTTTAACCTGTCAATATGTAATTAACGATCTGTCCAAAATCCATTGTACCGCATATGGACGGTAATCACATGTTGTTTGTCCAATCAGTCTGAATAAGGACGTATACCAACGACTTTTTGTTAACAGGACTGGTGTAAATGTAAAGGTGTATACAATGGCGCTCATGGGCATGCGAACGCCTGTATTTTTTTGAATATTATATAATACTAGCTTTACCCGCCCCGACTTCGCACGGGTAGCACTAAACCCTACCTACCCTACCTTACCTACCTACCCTACCCTACCTACCCTACCTACCTACCCTACCTACCCTACCTACCCACCCTACCCACCCTACCTACCCTACCTACCCTACCTACCCTACCTACCCTACCCTACCTACCCTACCCTAATTTTCTCCCGTTTAAACCTTCCCTGGACTATGACAAACATTTCAAAACCAAAATCAGCTAAATCGGCCCAGCCTTTCTTGAGTTATAAAATTACAACGAAAAGTGGCATTGATTTTTATAGATATACTCGAAAATTTCTTATGAGTAAAGCTTATGAGTTAAGCTTATGAGTAAAGCTTATGAGTTAAGCTTACGAGTTAAGCTTATGAGTTAAGCTTATGAGTTAACCTTATGAGTTAAGCTTATGAGTTAAGTTTTTAGAAATAATAAACAGAATATGGTAATCGGAGATATGGCAAAAAATGTAAAGCAAGGTCACAAACGCTAATCAATTTTTTAAAATTTAATAACATGAAAAGTATTAAACATAGACTCTCCTTTTAAAGTTAATTTTCGATAAAATTTCATGAATATTTAGAAAAATACGCGGTCACATTGTTTGAGCGGCATTGTATAAACTGCGGAGTAATTGCTTTACACACTAACAATGGCACTGTCTTTCATTTTGACAATTCAACAACATGCATTGCGTCACCTAAGTAGACGATTTTTTCAAACTTAAGAAGCAATGGATTAGCAATTCAAAATCCTTCGAATTGTGTATGAATGTGTTATTGCAATTGAGGTGCAGGTAGCAATAAAGATTATTAAAGGAAGAATATTCATTCATCTTTAAAAATAATGTCACGGAGCGATTTATTCTTCCATACAATGCCCGTTTTCACTAAAACTAAGCTACACTTAATTGAATGCCTGATGATTTTCAATGCTTGGGCAGAGCATTGAAAATCCACACCGCCGAAAGTTATAAAATCCAACAATCTGCCTAGCCGTTTCCCGACTATGTTGGGGTCGGCTTCCAGTCTAACCGGATGCAACTGAATACCAGTATTTTTACATGGGATGACTGCCTATCTGACCTCCACAACCCAGTAGCTGGGTAATACGGTACCCCTTGGTAAGACTGGTTGTCAAACTTTCGGGCTTCTGACGAACTGTAACAATTGACAAAATCTACTCATCACACTGTTTTTTTATGAGTTGTATTGCAATATGTGGTTAGCTAGTGACCTCGACAATTGATCATATTATTTATTACTATTAGTAATTAACTGTTTGTTTATTTATTTTACCTCGATGGTCCTAGTTTATCATTTATAACTTCCAGTTACAACTATATGTAAGCGGGCACGCCCTTTATGCCTGGTGGCTTTTATTAAGATATTAAGTTCTGTTTACGTTTTGTTTTTTATTTCTGCCTGAGTATAGTTCTCGATGATTTTGTTTGGTATATTGGCGTGTGCTAGCTTATATATGGCTAATAATTTAAATTATGTTTTGTGTTGCTTAATGTAAATTATTTTGAATACTATTATATAGAATCTTCTTTTTGTTCTTTTAACTGAACAGACAGCTGTGCAGCTGGGGAGTTTGTTGCGCCACTTCTTCTTCCCAGCTAACGCACTAGGAAGTGGTGAAGGGTGGGCGTTTTGGGGGACTGTCTTATGTAATTTTGACGTTCGAAAAGTGCTGATTCTCAGCCTAGTTTGAATAAATGACTTTTGATTTTGATTTTGATTTTGAATTGTCAAAGATCCACGAATATCAACCGGGACCAACGGCTTAACGTGCTTTTCGAGACACGGAGGAGTCTCGGTATGTAAACGTGGTCACCCATCCACCGACCAACCCGGGCAAGCGTAGCTTAACCTGATGGATCGACCCGTGCGGCTGTTATTACTTAGCCACAAGCTCCTCTGTTGTAAATTCCAACAGTGCAGCTTTAATACTATTCATAATCATTTTCATTTTGTAAGTAGGTTCTCCATCATGCAAGCCTCTTTAGACCACAATATTTGGACAAGACAAGTTGCCTTGTCTATTACAGCCATATCTACGAGACACGACTGATGGGCATACGACCGGCGCATAATAAATTATGTAGCCGGTGTTGCCAGTGTCGCTGTGCTGCCAGTGTTGCTACTATAAAGGAAACTGTACGAACAACTTCCTGTGACATTTTTGGACGTGATTTCCTGTTGTAACGTTGCGTAAGTTTTAGTTTGGATACTTATTAGGATTTTATGGATTGTTTTATTGACAATCGTTTACATACTATAAACAAATGACGGATATTTTAAGACGATGTTTACATCGTCAAAAACTAAAAACTAATAATAAAAAACGAGGGTTATTTTTATTGTAGCAGCCCGAAGTCTGGATTTGTGCCCGGTTGATGGCATTAGGCTATACTTCCTGCTGGGGTTACGGGTATGTCTGAAAGGGATATCGCGGCCCCAGCACATAGGCAACGGAAGGAACACGGGTGGGTTTTAGTCAGTAAAAGTCTGACACTCCCTCTCGCTCCGCCCAGAGCGGGAGGAGTCATTTGATGATTTCCCAACCAAAAAAAAAAAAAGAAAAGTCTAGCCGTATTACATGGGACCTAAACATAACTGGCAAAAGGGATCAATGGCGTCATGTTGTGTTATATTTAATTTACGGTCTGTTTTACCACCTTCCGAGTGGTTGACGACACTGGTAGATAGGAACACAGCGAAGGCTTACAGTGAAAAACACCGAAGTTGATATCTGTCCTAATATTTTCGATTATCATTTAAAACATCTAAAAGCACTGGAAAGTTTAACATAAAGAAAACACTATTTAAATACCATCTCACAGTTAGTTATCCTAAGTATTTTACCCTAACAATAGACCTTGCAATACCGTACATCCCAGTCCATACAGGTATGTCAGGTATATTCAACCCGTCGAGCTATCATCACAACTTTGCCACAACGTGCTAACCCTCGTCAAGAGTACCGGGTAACTGACGGCAAAACTCAGCTTGTTACGGATACAGGAACTTGATAGACGGATTGAAAATGCTTTTGTTTGTTGTTCACGGAAACTGGGGTATTGAAAATCTGAAAATCTCGCCTATTATGTAATTGTGTATTGCATTTGTCGGGCAACTTTCGCAGCACGTAGCTTCTACATAACCTCCAAGGGAGATTTTTATATTATTTTTTTAATGAAAAAAAAAAAGAAGTTTGTATGGAAAAGGCACCACTAGTCTGGTTGAACAAAAGTGGCTGGTATCAATATTCCATTTTCAGATCCACACGAGAAATATTTCAAGATGCTGGACACTTAGATATCGGTTTAGAACCTCTTTTAATGCAAAAACTATTTTCTGTAAAAGAGAAAATAATAAAAAACGTATTACTGGCACAGCTGTGGCCAATGGGCGGGTGTGTTTGGGAATCTATGTAAATGCGCAATGCGTCATACCATGCAGACTCATGAATTATGGAGATTCCTCCTCAGGGCTGCAGATCTTCGACACAATAAAGAATTTTCATATAAATATTTTACGTCAGTATCGGAATTGTAGCGATAAATATGAAACGATGAGCGGAGGAACAGATTCGTTTATATGCTGCGAATATTTGCTGGAGATGATCCTGAATAATAAAAAGTTCAAGAGGATGTTGCCTCTTTAACGGTATGTGCTTCTAGATGTATGGAAAACTTGATTTCTCGAATTTGTGTAGGATTTGTTCTGTTCCAGCTTACAAATCAGTGCTCTTTTGCAGCACTTGCAATGCTCGCCTATTGACTTGAAAGTTGCGATACAATAACCCAGTAACAAGTCTCATTCAGACACGAAAGTTTAAGTACCTGTGCTAACCGACAACCGACACTCCCACAAAAGCCAACAAATTGACAATTGAGTGAAATGCATCTTCGCCTGCTTAATCCCCTCTAGGGTCTGGCATTGACGACCCGAAATATTTGCGGATGACGTTTCAACTGCCAGTTGTCTCATAAACTAGTAACAAGAGGACCTAGACAAGTTGTCAGTAAAAGAGGTGATAGACACAATTATAGCACTAGAAATAGGGAACAATTAGTTCAACCGGGTTTCAGACTGGCTAAAGTTGACTCAACCTTCATGGGGTACTGTTTAAAATGTTACAATAAAATACCTCCCCACATACTCCAATTGAATGAAAGGAATTTTAAATCTTGTATAAAACGCACACTATGCTGCCAAGCATATTATAAGTTGGGGGATTACATCGTTGACAAAAATGCTTGGCTCAACGCTGGTCCAGCTCCACAAGGCGCATAAACGAATTGATTGGCATTCGAAAATATTGTTGGAGCTGATGAAGATTGTAGGACTATCTTTAGATTGTATAAATTCAATTTCATAGTATTATATAATTGCATAGCACATGTGTGAGCACTATGTACCTACTTTAAAGCTACCATTTACTGGGTACCTACGTCTTTCATTGACCTAAATGTGCCCTTGCGGCTGAGAGTATGTCATGCTCACTCAAATGTCTCGCTGGTGGTGGCGTGTGTGTTGGATCATAAAGTTCCCTTCAAAATGGTTGAGCTAAATAGTGCTGATCCATGCGTCATGTTCGTGAACGGGCGCCGTCAGTGGGGACTGGTCATCTCTTAGCTGCCAAGGCTTATTTTGAATTTATTTTAATTTTTGAATTGTTTTTTTCTTTATTACGGACGCTTTTAACGTGCACGTCTCTCTACATTGTTCTCACATGTATAATTACAACATGAATGATGTAACCAATATTTTGTAACAATATTCTAATTTAAAAGAGTGTCCGTGGAGTTTCTTGCCCGTTCTTCTCCATAGGAACCTACTACGCGTTGGAATGGGCAACTAGCTTCATATTTCTGACTGACCGACCCCTTGACAATTCAAAAGTACCTGTAATTGGTTTATTTGAAATAAATGCTTTGAGTTTGAGTTTGAGTTTGAGTTGCAATTGCTTTCAAAGTCATTTGTATTTCTACAACATGACGTAATCTTTTCGGTAGCTTATGTCAATCCAAAGGATTTTTATTACTCTAAGGATTTTTGACTTTTCCATCGTCGTTAAGAATATCACTTTGCCTAGGCCTAAAGACGGTAGTATTTATTACTTTTACCACTGAAAACTGTTCGTTGTATTTATACATAGAGCGCTCGCCGTCGCCGTCGCCGTCGTATATGTCTTGTCGTCAAAATATGTATAGAATTATTTAGGTTTAGGTTTAAATCATTTATTCTCATAAAGACAAAAAAGCCACTTACATGAGAACAGACAAGAAACATTATGTAAACTTATTTTAGGTAACCGCCACCAAAGTATATGTACTTATAGTATTATATAAAATTATTCTATACTCATTCAACAGTTCAATTCTCAAAGTACAATGGAGGTCGCTAGTCAACGCAGTTTTCAATGATGTGTTTGGATAGCCGAGACTTAAAACTGTTGAGAGAGCTAACGCTTTTTATATAACTGGGTAGATTATTAAGCAGTTGTGCTCCTTCATATGTAATACTCTTTCTAGCGTAATTAGTGCGCATTCTTGGCAAAACAAGTAGACTTGGTCGACGAAGACTGCGTTTAGTAATTTGAGATTTTTTTGTAAATGATATATCAGTGTGGATGGTTTTGTCTATAATTTTTCTAATCAGAACACAAGTATTATATGTGTAGAGTTGCTTGATATTCATCAGTTTAGTTTCTTTAAAAATTTTACAAGTTGGTGTTAGGTATGGATAGCGAAACAATATCTTTATGACCTTATTTTGTACTCTTTGTAATTCTTGCATCTTCGTTTTTCCGGCACTTCCCCAAATTTCTATGAGATATATGAGATGCGACTTAATAAGAGATTTATAAATAGTATAACGCATCTTTTTAGGTATGCACTGGTTTATACTATGAAGTGAGCCTGTAAGTGCTGATAGTTTATTTTTAATATGGTCTATTTGATTATGCCATGTTAAGTAATGATCTATTCTCAAGCCAAGATACTTTTCACAGGTTTTTTGATCTAGTGGGATATTATCAATAGCTAGTGTGTTGTGCTGAGGTATTTTTTTATTCTTAGCTTTAAAGACAATGCAACAGGTTTTTGAAATATTTATGGTTAATAAATTATATTTGAACCATTCGAATAGCACGTTAAGATCTTCTTGGGCTTTTGCAATAATGTCATGCATGTTAAGTCCGAAATAAAATAGGCATGTATCATCTGCGTATAAAGTTATGTGACCATGTAGATTTAGTTCTGTGATGCCATTTATGTAAATCAAGAACAATAGTGGCCCCAGTATAGACCCTTGCGGGACGCCGTATGTGATCGGCAATGTACTACTCTCAAAACTATCTATTTTAACTATCTGAAATCTATTGATTAGATAAGATTTTAGCATTTTAAGGGCATTGCCTTTGATACCTATGTTTTCTAGTTTTTCTAATAGTAGTTTGTGACTTACGGTATCAAAGGCTTTTTTCAAATCAATGAAGACACCCAGCACATGGTGTTTCTTATCGATGTTTTGCTTTATTTTTGTTGTTAAATCAATAGCAGCTGCAGTTGTGTTGTTTTTAGCTCTAAAGCCATACTGACGATCAGATATTAGGTTAAAAGAATCAAGATATTTAAGAAGACGACTGTGCAGTATTTTCTCTAAAATTTTTGACAATATTGGTAACACAGAAATCGGACGATAGTTCCCTGGATCGGTTTTTGGTCCCGATTTGTAGATCGGTGTTACCTTTGCGACTTTCTGAGTGTCAGGAAACTCACCATCGATCATTAATTTATTAAAACATTTAGCTAAACTGTCTGAGATTAAATTTTGTAAACTTTTTATCACTTTTGTGCTAATTTTGTCTATACCACTACTTGTATTCGAGTCAAGATCTTTAATAATTTTGATGATTTCATTTGAATTACATGGATCCAATGTCGTAAGTTCATGATTGTATTTTTTCTTTGACTTAAAAATAGGGTGATTTGAGCTGTTATGGTATTCTCTAGGTATTTTATCTGCAAGTATTGATCCTATTGTTGAGAAATAATTATTAAAGACATCACAAATTTCTTTTATATTAGAGATACATGTACCATCAACTAGGAGTTTTGAAGGAGCACTACTCTGTATGATTTTGTTGTTAGCTAAGTTATTTATGAGCAACCACATTTTTTTAGGATTATTTATACAATTTGTAAATATTTTGAAGTAGTAAGCATTCTTTGTAGCTTGGATTAATCTTGCAATTTTATCCCTCATTTCTTTATAGTTATCATCTAATTTCTTATTTTCTTGATTATTATTGTGTTGTATCCATAGGTGGTTTCTTTGGCTAATTCCAGTAATTATCTCATTATTAATCCAATCTTCTTGGGGTGGGTTCAAAAATTTGGTTCTCATCACTTTGCTGTCTTCTACATACTGTTTTATTCTTGATTCTAGTTGTATATAATTGCTTGTCACGTCTTCAAGTCCTTGTGATTCTATCGTCGTATACAGCTTCTCGTAATTTATTGTTTCATAATTTAAGCGCATTTTGGAAGGAGGTTTCCATTTGTTTAATTGTAAGTAAATTTGCTTGTGATCCGACATAGATGAATTGATAATAGCGATTTTATAATGTTCTCCTTTTAAATTTGTGGAGACGTGATCCAGAATTGACTGCTTTGTTTGTGAGTCTCTTGTACAGTAGGTTTTATTGATTTTATTGAGTATTTTATATCCGGTTTCATTAATTCTTTGTTTGTATTTTTTTTGAACTTTATTTTTTGTCAAAAGGTCTATGTTAAAATCTCCAAATACAATTGCTCTCCTTCGTTGCTGTAGCTGTGTATCGTATAAATCTAAAAATCTTTCAAAGTTTGTATTACCAGGGTTGTAGACCACGCCCACATCCAGAGCAAATTTCTCAATTCGTACCCAAAGGTAATTATGTCCATCTTGATATGTTGATTCGATTAGGTTATGTTTTAGGTCGTTGTGTATGTATGCTGATACTCCTCCTCCTCTACTGTCCGTTCTGTAATTATAGTAGTGTGTATAGTTAGCTATCTGTAGCTGTAAGGTTTGATTTTCGTTCTGTATCCAGGTTTCTGTTAGCAAAATTATGTGCACAGTTGCGGGTATTGATTTTAAAATACATTTAAGTTCGTCTAGCTTTCCTTTCTTTCGTATACTTCGTGCATTCAAGTAGAGAAATGAGAGACGTGATTTATTTGTATTTAGGTGTCGATAATCGTCCACTATTTGGTAAGTTGTAGTATTAGGTAAGGTATCGTTTATTATTGTTCGTTGTAGTTTTTTGAGGGTGGTTGTACAATAGTCGGTATTCCATTTATGTATTTTATAGTTAAATCACTTTCTCCTTTGTTTGTTCGTTGTGTCAGTTCGTTTTTTACGGCTTGAAAATACTTTTGCTGGGCCGGTGTTTGGTCAGAGAAGATTTTAATGTTATCCGGTATTTTTTCTCTATTGCGCAGTAGTAACATTGCCGACTCAGGCTTATTAAAGCAAACTTTAATTCT
This sequence comes from Agrochola macilenta, assembly GCA_916701695.1. NCBI lineage: Eukaryota > Metazoa > Arthropoda > Insecta > Lepidoptera > Noctuidae > Agrochola > Agrochola macilenta. The sequence goes on from OU753569.1 coordinate 5,822,636, forward strand.
ACGTGTTTTACCGGCATTGTACTTGCCGATGCGATAGATTATAATTGGTTTGCTGTCGCTTATTTTTGAGGTAATATCTAACACGGCAGATTCATCTTTGAGAATTCTCTCTTGGCTGCTGTGTGCATTTTGCTCTGGTATGCCTGCTATAATGATATTATTTTCTCTCTTTTTGCGCTCTTGAACTTCGCGTATTATTTGTTCATTTACACATAATTGATTCGTTTGGATTTCGGTGGATATAGGACTCAATTTCGACTCACTGAGGTTGTTTTCAAGCTTCTTCATTTTATCTTCAGTGTTTGATATTTTTAGTTCTACTTGGCTTAACTGACTTTTTATATTGCCGTGTTCTGAAGTAATTTTTAACGCGGTGGTTTTGATGTCTTGTATTTGTGAACTAATATCCGCTACATTTGAGGTGATTAGGTTTTTGGTTTGCTCGTGGGAAGCCCTTAAACTGGCCATCTCACTTTTGACCTCGGTCATATTCGCATTCATTTGACTTATCATTTCCGTGTTCGAAACAACATACTTTTCTAACAGGGATGCTTTTGACCTCGGTCATATTCGCATTCATTTGACTTATCATTTCCGTGTTCGAAACAACATACTTTTCTAACAGGGATGAGACGCGTGATAGGTCATTCCTCATTTGTTTTATATCATCCGAGCATAAGCACTCACGTTCAAGCGGGTGTTTACGCTTACGGTAAGTAATTTGTGCCTCGCTAAGTTCTCCGCTTAATTTAGATAAGTCGGGTTGCGAGCCAGCTCCAGTTACATATGTTGTGGCCGCAGAGAATTTAGGCAAAAGCTCTAGTGTTGCGGGAGTTCCAGGTGGAGATCGCGTTACACTCATTGTGTCTTCCTAACTAGATATTTCGTTCACAATATTTATAAGGTACAATCGTGTTAGTAGACGCCCAGCGTGCGCGTGCGCACCCTCCTACTGGCATACGCTTTCGCTCGGTCACAGGTATCAGTCGCTGGCCTACACCGACGGCGAATGCACGTTCAAATTTCTTACGCAAAATCGCTAATATTTTCGTAAAGTGCGTCAACCGCACGCATAGTCACTGTGCGAGCGAGTTAAAAAATAGGTACCGCTCTCGTCGCACGGAGGTGAGGCACGTCGCCCCGCTCGCTGCTCGGCGCACTGTCACATTCACGTATTTTTTTAAGTCTTATATCACTTTATACAGTTCACACCACAATAGGTATTATTTGCTTTACTTTAAGTATTAGATTTGAAGCACATTAATTGAATAAATTTCGCAAGGATCAAATACACGTCTACTCGGTTATACGGTCACCGTCGACTCTTAATTAATTAATGTAAATATAAGATTAATTAATTTAATAAAAGATTAATTAATTAGTAATAAAATATTAATTAATTAGTAATAAGATTAATTAATTAGTAATAAGATTAAATAATTAATAAAAAATATTAATTAATTAGTAATAAAATTAAATAATTAGTAATAAGATTAATTAATTAGTAATAACATTAATTAATTAGTAATAAGATTAATTATTCATATAGATTTAATATTATATTTTAAATATTACAGTATAGAATTTAAGCAAGCCACCAATAACGCGCAGTCTTATGTTGCGCGCACTCTATGTTTAGAGTTCCACAATCACAAAAGGTTTCTAGCTCAGCACGTATATCGTCTGGTCCTTTAGCCCCGGGTTGAAAGTTCAAACAGATGTCGACAACCCTATTCGCTGAAAGGTTCTGTTCAAGATACATTTACCCACATCTTTGTGCTAACTCATGATCGGTTTATGCTAACATAAAAATAAATTTGTTGTCTAGCAGTTTGAAGAATGTTAGGTGACCTAGCTGTTTAATTGTAAGAACTAGGCCGTGAGCATTTTTGATTGATTTGGCACACCCGGTTTCTAAAAGGCAAAAGATCTACACAAAACATAACAAATGAGCTGCCAAATGATATACTTTATTTGCTCGATCTTAATACGGTACGGAACCCATCGGATGCGAGTCCAACTTGCCGGTTTTTGATTAGAAAATATACCTATACGGAGATAAGTCACCTTAATAGATTTTAGATTTATAACTCATATAAGTCTAATGGGATTTCCATTAGAATACCACCTAAATTAAGGTTAGTTATAAACCACTGATTAATTCATGTGGGTGCCATTTGGAATGCATATGCATTATGGTAGCGCCGAGTTAGGTCATAGATAATAGCCAAACTCTATGAGTAATGTCTCTCTCGATAATGCACGGAAGGACCAGAATAATTTTGGTCCTAAGGCTTTAGAAGACTAGAGTAAAATTGGAGAAGACTCTGTAATACTATATAGTCCTTAGTGGCGTCGATTCTGTGGTGTGTTTCCAATTAATACAAATACACAACAATTTATTCTAAGATTTTACTGTTTTTACGTTCGAGGATTACTCCCCGAAGGATGAGGCAGAGGTACCTATAGTACCCACAATAAAAATGCTACTAAACTGTACTGCTAAACAGTTCAGTTTAGTACCATTTATTTTTAGTAATATCAGTGTAATAACTACAGTTTCAGCCAACTAAGTGAGTGCTTGTATCAAAATTTACGCCAATACGCTATGTGGCGAGAAAGCTTTATCGGCTCAACTTTACGCTACGTGGATGGTGTAATGCAATTTCCAGGTTGATGTAAATAATGTGTGTCATGAAGCTTTTATTTATACACACTGTGTCATGCCGCGGCATGCATTGTTGCTTTATATAATGCATTGGAAGAGGAGTTCAGCAGCGCTATGTTGTGTTGTATATGTGTATGTATGTGCTGCCAGGGTTGCAAGTTTGTCCGAAAGGGATATCGCGGCCCCGACACACAGGCAACGGAAGGAACACGGGTGGGTTTTAGTCAGTAAAAGTCTGACACACCCTCCCGCTCCGCCCAGAGCGGGAGAAGTTATTTGATAATTTACCACCCTCAAAAAAAAAAAGGCAGCGCTATGTTGTTAAATTATATTGTATGTATATATCGCAGTAAGGTGGTTATAGCCGAGATATAATTATATCCCTAAGAATATAGCTATATACCGTAATAAAGTACTGTGACATATACATAATGCATATATTTGTATAAACAAATTATTGTTAAATCTGAATTATGGTATGGACTGTTAAAAATTCTCTGTAGAATCAAGTCTTTTGAAATTTTGTTTCTTATAAATAACAAAGTTCAATACAACTACAGCTTCAAGATTATACAATCTTTAATATACAATGCTTTACTTAGAAATAAATTCACAAGCATCAGTACGTAGTGAATTATTAAACAAAGACCTGCCCTACTGACCCGGTCACAAGGACATGGCCCTCACAAACTTTTACAGCCTCACAGGACCAATTCAGCTTAGCGTGTGGAGACTTATTATGTCACCAGGGATCACTTCCTCAATAGTACGTTAACCCTTCTACTACTAAACGTCGCTTATGGGAACTATCATGTCATGTACGACACGTGGAGTATTTTGTTGACTAAAGGTTTGTAGGTAGGTAGGTACTGTAATTTTTTTGGTCCTTAGTTCCCAATAGATTAAAGACCCTATAATGCAAATAACTAAACAAGATACTAATCCGTGTGATTCCCATTACTTAATGCAAAGTCCGCAATAAAAGCAAATGTACTCTATATACTACAGAAACTCCAGACAAAAAGTTGTTCAATTAACCCTAACCTTTGAAATTTAAGCCGGGCTTTCGCTGCGAACAATGCCATTTCTCCGCTTCAATCGCTTCAAACCACTATAAAATCAAAGCTTCACCCGCCTCAATTAGATTTGTGAGCTAAAGCGCTAAATAAAATATTTTATCGTTCCTTCAGCGCTTTCTTTGAGGCTTAGGTTCGTGGACTAATCTAGCGACTGATCCACAATGCTACGTCTGGGCGGGGTTATTGCACCCTCTGACTCATAGTCGTTTGCAACTACTATGGACTGTAGTTACGGTTTTCGCGTATGTGATTTGCTTGTGAGTTTATGGGTTGAGCTGAGATTTACGCACCAGGTTGATAAACACACATAACTCACGCTTTAGGAACGCTGACTTCTCACGTTAGTTTCTCAATGTTTTCAATATCGGAAAAACGGTCAGCATTTCAGGAAACATCAAAACATAACCGGTTATTTCTAATCAGCTAGAGCAGTAGCTCTTGTATCCTCAAATTGTATAGTGATTTTTTCATGGTTTATTTCGAGTCTCATTACAATACTGTTCTTAAGCGAGGTTAAGTTAGAATTTTAACTGTTATCGTATTTCAAGAACAGTATTCCCATAGGACCAACATTAAGTGCGTCGGCACGACTCAAAGACATTTACAGCTGTAACGTGTCGGGTTAGAGATCACCATTCTGAATGTATTAGCAATGAAAGGGTTCCGACCTACCACCTACTTGATTAATATTTAATTGAAATTGGTTTTCACTTAAGGCATCCGCTATAAATAAGATAAATGATCCAGGGTTCCAATTAGTGTGTGTTTTAATGTTGCTTTTGTTCCTACAATAATTATGTTCAACATGGGTTTACAGGAAATAATCTTTTCCCAAGTTGGGTCAAATAAGATAGCAAAACAAACATTATAGTCGTATAATACATTTTATTCCGACAACAATAACAAAGTTTATCCCATAGGCAAGAAAACTTTCAAACTAAGATTTGATTTAGTGGTGGAAGTAAAATAGAAGCAAATGGGTATCACGACATTTCCTCATTCGTGTTTTTCCAATATCACTTACGAGGCTTACTGTTTCCATTGTTTTGTTCGATAGATACGTCTGGCATAGATGGACTGCCTATAATTCTAACCGAACAATGGTTGTACTTTCTTACCGAATAATGGTATGTGGTATTTGAAATAAATGATTATTAAACACATAGGGTTTTATATATAAACGTTGCTTAAAGTTAAGTAATGATTAGCGACTGTTTAATGATACATTTTGACGTTTGAATGTCACTTAACTTTAAGCAACGTTTATAAATAAACCCGAATATCATATGCTGGTTCTGCGTCTTAAAGATAATATTGAATTTAGCTTTGGCACAATAGTTTTCGTACTCACTTTGATTGTTTAGAATTTTATGAAGAAACTTTGACAGTCGTTGTAAAAATAAGATATGTTGAAAATGGCAAAAACATGGTCTTTTGGCTGTGTTACAATTTTGAACCTTTAAAAACTTATCCTTACCATACCTACCAACATTTTGGATGGTGTGCTCCTTAATTCATTACGATACTTTTATTGTATATTTATAACGTTATCAACTGTTGCTGTTTTACATAAAAGGGCTAACATTTTAGTGAAAACTTCCAAAAAACCTGGTGATATTGCGTGACCAAAATTCTGCGTGTTTTAACAAATAATTTGCATATCTACTTACTTAGTTATTTATGCGCAGTCAGGCAAAGTGCTTGTTTAAAAATTATAATGATCTCGAAATGTTCGTAAAATATTTAAAATCTAAGACTATTTTAAGGTGGTCAAACAAAATTGATTAAAATAATAATTAAACATATCGGTGGCTTTTAATAAGGCTTGTTAAAGGATGTAATGGAGCATTATATTTTCATACAGAATGAAGTAATTTAAAATAGGTATTTATCGATACATTTTAACTAAAAGGAACATTGGGCTTAAGGTAATGGGGCCCTTCAAAATTCTCATTTGCATAGCTACAGGCGAAACCTTTAACAATTATTTAACACAGAATGTGCTGGTATTTAGGTTTAAAAAGTAAACGTATACGTTTTACAATTACTCCATTCTGAAGAACAGTTCTCAGGAAATCCGGCCGATTTTTATTACATTCCTCAAGCAGCATTTTACTGGCGTCTCGCATAGTAGGGCAAAGTTCAAAGATGGCGGGAAACCCACCGCGCATGCGTACCGTACCGAACAGCTGAGTGGCAGCCATATTGGTTTGTAGACATCATGTGCTTGGCATACTATTGCTTACAACTGACCTTTTTATTTCACGTTTTTTGGTCCTCACATCCGGGTTATAAAGCAATATTAGAACAGATTTTTGTCAGTTACCTCAACATTCTGGAAATTACTTTACTTTCATTCATTTAGCACCACAAATCTACACCAAGAAATTAATAAGTATACTTAGGTTCATCATGCATGAGATAAATGTTTATCCAATATAAAAGGTTTGAATCTTTACAATAAAATAAACGAAATAATTTATTGGAATGACTGTACTAATCTAATCGTCTAATTGACCGGAATGTAGGTAAGGCTTAGCCTCATTATAAATTGAAGAACAATCGATTTTCGATTTGTAATTTGTTTAAGTGGCCAGACTATCTAGTTGTAGCTGTTTGGAAGTTATCACTCGACTAATCGACGACTTTTATAGAACTATTATCAGCACAGCTCAAATAAAATTAGTAGAAAAATTAAAAGTAGTTAAATATAGCTCAGGCAACAGTAATCTGTCGTGTTTTTGGCAAGATACTTGAGTTTTATGCTTAATTTTAGCTTTGTTCATAGGTTATTAAAGGCTTATAGGATCGTTTCGAGTGACAATAACATGCGGTACTTACGGGTGGTTGCTATGAATTCGATGGATCTGTTTTTTTCATCGACTGCGCTCGTTTCTCCGCGAACTCAGCACTTAGTCTGTGAGCCTTCAACGTATTAGGTTTCGACATATTACACTATTCACTAACCCGACAAAACACCGAGTTCCTATCAAAATTGACGCTTTGACTTCAAAAATAAACACTTTTACTTAAAATATAAGCTTATTTACACGTTCGTTGTTACACTTAGGCTTGAATACGTATTTATCACAATTAATACGATATACCAGAACACATTTCAGCAGCGAAAAGCGATGCTTTCTTATCTAGAACACAAATAAATTAATAAAGACCTCCTATTGATCAAAAGTGTTTTCTATACGCAATCGTAACGTTAACGCGCGCGTTACTGAAAGGCGATCACCGTGTCTTTTAAATAAGACGTTGACTGGAAAGTCGCGGTTTCAAGACGGATTTAATTTACGTTTAGTGTATTATTAAACTGTTAAATAATAAGGAGAAATTGTTATGATTTATATATAGGTATCGGGACGAAGTTGTGGAGTACCGTGGCTTGGTGTATTGTAGTGAAGTTGGTTGCTTAACAGCACGCATGCGCGGAAGGGTCGCCATTGAAGACTTTTCTATTGTTGCCATAGCTAGACTTTCGATATAAAAAAGTTCTATAGAATTGATATGTATGTTGTATATCAATATGTATTTTATAGCGATAGATATAAAGTTTAATATTACTTGATAGGGTGTGAAGTTAAAAAGCTAATGTTTTTGGGGTGCGGACCACATGGGGTGGCTATCGGTAGGGTTATTATGTCATAGCTCATGTTCTGCGTAAGTATAGAGATTTGTATCGAACTCATTTGATAAATAATCAATCAATCAATCAATCAATCTTTATTTGTGAACACAGGTATTACAATAAAGGTCTTATGTATACATTTTAGTCGAGCTCTATGTCCTACCAATGAAATTGGTGTACAAATATATTGGGTTTTTAATAATAAGTCTGAATCTATACAATACGAATGATCGAGTAAATAATGTCAATTAATCAGTTATAATTTTATTTTTACATGCAAGTCAATGTTAAATTATATTAAAGGGCTAGTAATGTCATATTTCATCATGTTATAAATAATGACAATTATATATATTATTATTAATAAATAATTACACAATTATAATTTATTTTTACATGCATGTCAATGGTAAATTATATTAAAGGGTGTCATATTTTATCATTCAAAAATTCTTCTATAGAGTAATACGTCTTATCTATTAGAAATAAATACAATTTACTTTTGAATTTGCGGACATTATCTTCACTCCTTATACATTTTGGTAACTGATTATAGACCTTTGGAGCCATTACAAAAATACTGTTTCTGTATAGTGCAGTACTAGATCCGACTGTCTGTAACCGATCACAACGGCGCTGACTAGTTACGCGGGCAAATTTATGTAAATTATTCTTGACGAACATAGACGTTTCGTAGATGTACAACGACGGCATGGTTAATAATTTCGTATTTTTAAAAAACAGTTTGCAGCTGTCCGTTACCTTCAAATTATATATAGCTCTTATGCACCTTTTTTGGCACTTAAATACCATATCCTTACCCGTGGCATTGCCCCAAAATATAATTCCATATCTCAATGTTGAGGCTACTAGACCATGATACGCCGTTAAGACTGTTGCTCGATTGGCCGTTTTACTTAACATGTGCAAAGCATAGGAATGTTGGTTTAGCTTACTGCATACTTTGTCAATATGTGAATTCCATTTTAAAGTGTTTTCTATGTTTAGTCCAAGAAATTTAGTCACATTTGTTTCATTAATAATTTTGTCCTTGTATTTAATATTTAAGTCCAAATTGTAATTTACTCTTTGTTGAAATTTCATTAATACTGTTTTATCAAGATTTATAACCAAATTATTATTTTGCAGCCAATTCACAACTGATAGTATGGTAGAATTAATCTCAGCCTCTAATGTGCTTACGTCGTCACTATTGAAAAGTAAAGTGCTGTCATCTGCAAACATTGTCATAGGATATGATGATACTGTCGGAAAGTCGTTAATATAAACAATAAATAGGGGCGGCCCGAGTACACTACCTTGTGGTACTCCATAATTTACCGTTCTCTGGCTAGATTGATATGTTGTTTCGTATTTTTTTGAAAGTCTACTAACTTTCGTTATTTGTTGCCTGTCACAAAGATAAGATTCTATTAAATTTGATATATTTCCCCTTACTCCGTATGCGTTAAGTTTATTTATCAGTATTTTATGGTCTACGCGATCAAAAGCTTTTGACATGTCCATATAAAGCGCCAGAGTTGGTAGTCTCTTATCCACTCTGCCGCTAACCATATGTAAGAAATCGTAGATGGCCATGTCAATAGATCTCTTTTTCCTAAAACCTTTCTGGTTATCAACGAATAGGCTATTTTTCTCAAAGTATGAATTAAGTTGATAATATATTGCTTTCTCGAATATTTTTGAAAAAATCGGGACTAACGCTATAGGTCTGTAGCAGGAAATATCTTCTCTGTTGTCTTTCTTGAAGAGAGGTTTAATAATCGTTATTTTCAATTCTTCTGGAAAGTAACCATGGCATATGCAAATATTGATAAGATGACTCAACACAGGAGCAATTATTGTGGATACCCGTTTAACAATTCTTGTACTTATATCGTCATACCCAGTGCTAGACGTATTCTTTAGCGACATAATAATTTGCTGAATTTCTAGTGGTATTGTTGGCGACATAAACATGGAAGCTACTGCTCTACTGCTCATTTTATGTTTATTTTTATTAATGTCTAAATTAGTAACGGGTTTCACTTGATCTACAAAGTAATCATTAAAAGCTTGTGCTATTTCAAGAGGATCAGTTAAGATTTTGTCATTTGAATTGATTTTTATTATGGTTTCGTCGGGCAAATTATGTTTATTCTTATTTTTGTTTATTACTTTCCATGTTGCTTTACATAGATTCTGAGCTGATTGTATGAAGCGATTATTATGGGCTCTCTGTGTGAGATTTATAACTTTCTTCAGCCGATTTGAAAGCTTTTTATAGTTTGTTTTATTTTGCTTATTTGGTAATGATCGGTACTTCCAAAGCAATTCTCTTTTTCTCTTACTGCAAATCCTAATGCCACGACTAATCCATTTTGCTTTTTCTTTAGTCGATATCCGTATTTTTATATTTGGAAAGCATAAATCATAAACCAACTTAAAAAGGTCATAGAATAGTTTGAATGCCTTAGCGGGACCCGTTTCATCGTATACGTCAGCAAAACTGATAGCTTTGATGTTATCTATGAATTTCTGAACATTTTCTTTTGAGTAATCTCGTTTAGTTGAGAACCAGTAATTTAATATGCATGTTCTTCTAACTGGACACCGTAAGAGTTGTGCCGTATGATCGGATACCGCCAGCTCCAAGACTTCTCCTTTTGATCCTCGCACATTGTGAATTATGTTATCTATGCAAGTCCCGCTGCTTAATCTTGTTGGGACTTTAATTTCAAATTTGAGATTGTACCCCAATATAAGATATTTGAGTTGCTCTAAACATGTAGTCTTTTTTAAAAGATCAATGTTGAAATCACCGCACAGAATAAGTTTTTTGTTAGTGTGTAATGAAAAAGACTTTAAGAGAATATTTAGGTTATTGAAAAATATCTCAAGTTTACTTTTTACGTTGAGTGGGCTCCTATAGACACTTAACACAATGATGTTGTGGTCAGTGAGTTCTATTGCGCAACATTCAATTATATTAGAAACACAGTATTTCTCCACTGACTCCAAATTTCTATACTTAATTCCATTTCGTATCATTATGCATGTACCACCATGTCGGGATTTCCGAGTGAAATGTGTAGCAAGTGTAAAATTAGGAATATGTAACAAGTTAACATCAGTTAATATCATATTGTGCTCCGAAAAACACAGCACATCAATTATTTTTCCTGAATTAAATAGTTCAACCGGTCGAGCCCCGCCATTACCATTTGGTAATGCAAACACGACCCCCTTAGAGCCCCGCCATCGCCATTTGGCGATGCCGTATACACGCGGCTTTAATCTCTATTTCTATTACTATAAAGTGCTAATCTGGACTGTGGATTATTTCTCTATGGGCCTGACGGATATTCTCGTCGACTAAATCATTGGCAGACAAAAATATTCATGGACAAAATTGCAAAAAAATGTTGAATTTGATAGTTCACGCACGTCAGACGCGAGTCAAACTACGCTGGTCATGAGTGCTCGGTCCGCATGTATTTCGTTATTTTAAATGGTTTTCTTGTGTAAATCGACGGGAAGTGATATTAATTGCATTACTAAGTAGTTTTTACATCGTGGTGAATAATATGAACACTAAATAACATCGTTTGATACCTATTTTGGGCAACCAAAAACATGTGAGCAAAAGTGTCTGTGGAAAAAGTGATTGTGGTGTTGTTTTGTGTTTTGTGAGTGATTTGTGTCTGTAATCGCTGGTAAGTGCTTATTTTCTTTCATATAAATAGTTCAAATATCGTTATAAACGATAAATGAACTAAAATATAAACATCGTAAATTTAAAAACACGAAAATAGTTTTACGTAAACAGACGGTTAGTACCTATTCAAAAGTAGTAATTTTTCGTGTTTTTATTTACTGTGTTTATCTGTAAAAAATGCTCTCTTTATATAACTTATCTATTCATAATGTACCCTGCAAAATTTCGTGTAAATTGGAACAGTAGTTTTATCACAAATCGTCTTATCACTAAACGGCGCAGCCGTCGATTACAATGCGTATTTATGAATTCAAAGGGTTCCACTCGACATTTCTAAGTATTACAAAGAATCATTTGTCTAAACACGAACCCAAATCAACTAGCGATAACACCGGAGGCGAAACAAAAAACCCCGAGTGTTTTGTTTATTTAAGTGCGGTCGTAAATCTGTCACCGCGGGGGGTCGTTCGGTACTCAACGGGTATATGGCACGCGCAGCGGGGAGGGGCTCAGGGACAGTAAACATATAAGATTTGTTCAAAAGACCATTTATATTTTGATGTAGAATATTAATATTTTTATACACGAAAAAGATATAATACTAAAGATATAAAAATATAATACTTTCGATAAAGTTTTGATGGATCGACGGTTATAAATTGCATAACGGCAAACCCTCGGCAAAAACAAGGAATAAAATTCCCAGAACCAAAGGACCAAGAAATCTATTGATTGCATACGTCTTGGTCTTACACGAAACGGAACGGTTTAGTTTTCCCGAGATGTTTTGAAAAAATAATTTTGGTAGTTGCCGTTTTTGGAAGGAATACTGAATAATACATAATTATTAAGCGATACAAAAGTCTGAAAAGAGGTGAACATGCTTTCCAAAATTAGTTAATTTTTCTAATAAAATCAATCTGCGTAGCCTTTTCCCAACTATGTTTGGGTCAGCTTCCAGTCGAACCGGATGCAGCTGAATACTAGTATTTTAAATTGAGCGACTGCCTACCTTCCCTCCACAACCCAGTTACTGGTAAGACATAACCCTTGGTAATATTAGTTGTCAGACTTTTGGGCTTTTGACTAGGACTACCCGTAACGACTGTTAAAGATCTACGAATGACAGCCGGGACCAACGGCTGAACGTGCTTTCCGAGGCATGGAGGGGTCTCAATATACGGGGTGTCAGAGACATCGACGCGAAGCCGGTTACCATGGATTCAGTACATGATTCTGAACACCCTGCGTTAAAAATTTTCGTCGGTTATTTTAAAAAAAACCAGCTGCTCCATACATTTTGACCGCGTAGGTACCTATTGCAGTTTTCTATGAAACAGCTGTTGTCGAAAATTTTTAATTTCAACGCAGTGGGGTTCAGAACCATGTACTGAATCCATGGTAGCCGGCTTCGCGTCGATGTCCCTGCCACCCTGTATAATGGATGGTTACCCATCCACAAACCAACCGCAGCAACTGTAGCTTAACCTTCGATCGACTGTTATTCTTAAGTCATGAGCCACTACTAATATTTTGCTTATAACCGACACCTTTTGCAGACCAGATAAGTCAGCATCATCATCATTTCGGCCGAAAGACGTCCCCTGCTGAACATAGGCCTCCCCCAAGCACCGCCACTTTCACCGGTTCTGTGTTTCTCACATCCAGCGGATTCCCGTAGCCTTCACCAGGTCATCTGTCCACCTTGTGAGGGCCTTCCAACGCTACATCTTCCAGTACGCCAGATAGACAAGATAAGTAGGTACCTACTACATTTAAAACGTATTATTGACAAACGGAAGGAGTTTTGTAGTTGAAATGCTATGGTGTCAATCTAGGGCTTAAAGTAACTTGTCTTAGATGTAACTTTAGTTACCATGTCTAATACCTCCTACACATTATGCCGGTGGCATGGCCGCGCGGCACGTACCCCCGGCTTTTGCGCCTTCATTTCCTTTGCGATCCTTTGTGCGGCAAGGCCGGGCGCGCCGCGGCTTGCCGCAGGTGGCAGTGCCGGCGACCATGCCGCCGGCATAGTGTGTAGGCGCTATTATACGATAATTATCTATCTTCTAAGGGGTTTATTTATTCGCAAAAACTGGAAAATGGCTGGATCGATTGTGATGAAACTTTGATAAGTCATTGCAACGTATTCCGGGCATTTGGTAGTACATACTATATAAATTAAAGTAGCTTTTCATGTTTGTTCGTGTGACTGCGTTGTTGTTTGTGTGACTGCGTTGTTGTTTGTGTGACTGCGTTGTTCTTTTAAACTACGCAACGGAATTTGATGCGGTTTTCACCATCATTTAGAGAATTTATTCCGGATGGTTTATGTGTATACATAATTATACGTACATATTAAACCTACAAATAAAAAAGAGATCTCGGTGTTTTGTTAAGTCGTAAAATCCGGGCGAAGCAGGGGCGCTAGTAAAAGTATAAATAATGTTACGCTTATTTTTTTACAGATCTGATCTTCTAAGTTTGGGTCTAAAGATGACCCTCAATTTTTGATGACGTAACACATTTTCGGTAGTATGTGCCTTAGATATCTATGGCTGTATATTTATAATAACTAGTGGTCGCCCTCTGGTTGAAATTCGACCATAATTCATTTGAACTGTTTTATAAAATACTAATTCTATGCTGCCATGATAGTACGAGTACATTACTAATTCCATGCTGCTACGTATTTATTTATTTACGGAAAACAAACAGTAGCACAATAAGGTTACACTTATTTTCATGAACATTAGGTACATTATAACAATTATGCTACCAACTACGTTCTCCACAGATTACAATTTAAAGTACTTAAAAACTAGCTAGTAACACAGACAATACCTAGCAATTCTTCGTAGATTTTTTTTTGGTATTTATGTTCTTGAATGAGAAAAATGGGTGAAGATAACAAAACTTTTTTTTAGTGTAAACAGGCTCGTTTTATTGTAAACCACATTCTTATAAGTCTTGAGAACCAATTGGAAATATTGTACAGATTACGAAACAGTTATTGTTTTATATGGGTTTCATAGTAAAATAGCGAGTAATCGAAGTTTTATCGCAAGCAAACCCAAAAGGGGCGGGGCCACGTCAAGGTCACGATCAAACTTTTTTTTAATGCGTTTTGACAGTTGACTGTCGAAACGTTAAGTATGGTAGTGTGTGTAAAGTTTTTTTATTAGTTTTATTTAATTCTAATGCATATTACATAAAAATATTAGCTTTCTGCACTCCTTCCCCATTGCAGGGCAAAAGCCTCTTCTAACACAGAGAAGGCACGAGCATTGATCACCAATTCAAGACTTTCTATTATCATGAAGGTTCCTAAATTATTTTCTTGGCCTATTTTATCCCTGTTTTCCAATTTTTACACCATATATTTTTTCCGCATCATAAACTTCGTCGCCTAATAAAATCCCCAGCCACTCCATTTTAAGACAATCGAAATAAACCAGAAAGAGGCCATCAAAGGAAAATACGTGTATATTCCTCCATCTTTTATCACGTGCGACTATGCAATCCTATGTATGTCGGGGCGATAAAATGTCGCTATGAGCCATTTTTAGCGTTGCAGGCTCCCTTGGCTCTCGTCACTCGGGAAGTTCTTCCTCCTAAATTGTGATCACGTTCGTGCAGTAAGCTGGAGTTGTTGACACGGTTTTAGGATGATATAAATTATTGTGCAACATTTTATGGCTGTTGAATGAATTTGCCGTAGGGTTGGGTTCCCTAAAGACTGTTTATAGGTTTTTGAGGAAGTCATGTAGTGGCTTTTTAGAGTTGATTTGAAGCGTTGCTGTTTTTAGGACAAAGAGCTTTTCTATTAGGTTATGAAAAAAAAGATGATAGCATCTGCCTAGCCTTTTCCCAACTATGTTGGTGTCGGCTTCCAGTCTAACCGGATACAGCTGAATACCAGTATTTTACATGGAGTGACTGGGTTGTGGAGGTCAGATAGACCTCCAGTTACTGGGTAATACGATACCCCATGGCAAGGATGGATATCAGACTTTCGGGCTTCCGACTACCCGTAACGACTGTCTAAGATCTACAAGTGACAGCCGGGGCCAATGGCGTAACGTGCTTTCCGAGGCATGGAGCTCTCGATATGTATGGATGGTCACCCATCCACGGACCAACCTCGGCAAGCGTAGCTTAACTTTAGATCGACACGTGCGGCTGTTATTATTTAGCCACGAGCCCCTCTTAGCTAAATTGTAGCTTGTGATTTTCTTTTGCTTTTAGACAGAAACAAACATTTTTTGATCTCTAACATTTTAGGGGAATACTTTCTGTTAGCAACGCGACAGATGTTTGTAACACTTCAAAGTGTATTGATGGATTACCAACGATTGTGATTGATCTATTACGTAGAGGGGCAATCCTAACTATCCTAACTAATATTATAAATGCGAAAGTAAGTTTGTTTTGTTACGCTTTCACGCTAAAACACCTGAACGGATTTGGATAAGATTTGGCACAAGGGTGACCTGATTTAGGAAATAGGATACTTTTTATCCCGATAATCCGTCGGGATCGAGACTCATGAGGGTGAAACCGCGGCTAGTGATATTATAAGTCAAAAGAGGTAGATCGGTTATACACGCTCCGCAAGTCGCACGTCAAAAATTGGCTAATAAGCCACATTTTCATCGTCTTGTCTCTTTTTCGCTCCCGATAATTACGACATGCCGTCCTACTTCCACGTGTCATCTTATAGTGTGACATTGTGCCGTTTTTGAGAAGAAGAAAAATCATTATTATTTCCTTCAGTGCCTCCAAAATAAAGGAGTAAAAAATAAAACTTTTTGCGTTCCAATTTCAAACCGGGAATAACTTAGTAAAATGCAATAATACTGGGTACCAGTACCAAATAAAAAGAACTCCGTTCTGTGCACATTAACAAAACTTTTGGTTCTTTCATTTCAGCTCTGAAAATGGAAAACAGAAAATGGCGTCGTGATAAAGGCGGGAACTGTTCGCTGTAATGGAAAAGTCACACGTAAAGTGGAATTTAATCCCGCTTGGAATTCAATTCCATTCAGAATGAGGATATATTTAATTATTATTTTCATTATGTCGTAAGGTTTACTTGTCGTCTTTACTTTTAATGTTATGCTTGACACAGAAATAAAGAAATACACACAACATATATTGCAAATAAACAAAATCAAATAAAAAGTGCGGGGCCATCCATAAACATAAGACTCATGTGATCTTCTACGGAAATTGTACTGACTGAAAGTACCTTCCCTTCTCTACTTTTTCGTGTGGTTAGTGACTAACCTGGTGTCAGAGTTTGGAAGCCACCCATGGGCCTCTGATTTGGCTTCACATGCCATCGAGAAATATCCCAGTATCCGAGTGTCTGGTATATGTCGAGTATATATACGGAGTGTCAGGGACATCGACGCGAAGCCGGTTACCATGGATTATTATATCAGTACATGATTCCGAACCTGCGTTGAAATTTTTTGTCGGTTATTTAAAAAAAAACAGCTGCTCCATACATTTTGACCGCGTAGGTATTGCACTTTTCTATGAAACAGCTGTTTTTTTTTTAATAACCGACGAAAAATGTATATATCGTCGTTATATAATACCGAATGTACCTAATTGCTTGTATTAATTAATCCCCCAAATGCAAGAGTATCCTTTGATGAATGGTAGGTACCTTATGTTCAAAAATATGATATTCCATCATCATTATAAAAATAAAAGAAATATCTGTTACAAGTCCAGTAGGTACCTATTTTACCCTTACTCAAAGGTCCCTTTCAACATTTTAAAACCAAAATTAATTAAAAAGGTACGCATGTAAATATGTAAAACAAACAAAGCCGAAGTGAGTCATAATCCTGCAATTGTGAAAATCAATAGCGTCCATCCCCCACGCCGATCTGTACTCGCTTGTGTACAAAGCTCTCGTATTGAACGTAGCGTTGGCAAAAACGTCGCAAGAAAAATAATTAAAAAAATAACAATAAAATTGGTCCTTAGGTACTTTTGTTTGTAGAATTTAGGCCTTGCCTAAAATAATAATTATTCGAAATGGAATTAAATACAGGAGACGAAAGCCAGCATATGGTATTTTTGTTTTGAGATCTTGGTTATTCTTTGGGCTCATGAAGCCTTCTGGTAATTTGAATGTAAAATCCTGTAAGCTCATTTAAATTACCATGAACCCAACTAAGCTTTTACATTTTCTTAATTCATTGCTTTATTTATTTATTAACTTCATTTAAGAGGTCGAAATCTTTTTATTAAGAAAACGCACAAAGGTACTCTGTAAAATAATAAGCACACCAAGTTTTTCGCACAACATTTTATTACTCCAACAAAATAAACACTATCCCCTATTCAATAAAACCATCACATTCATACGACCTACCATGCTTACAGTACGCGTCCCCCACATAATCCTCCGATCCCCCATCCCTCAGTTGTCAGCGAGTATTCCGACAAATGTCCCGGACAGGGGATCCATTTTATGACGTAGCCATTCACTTGTTACGTAAAATGACGTCATTTATCCATTTCATATTATATTATAGCCCTAGGGAAAAAGATCGAGGAAAAAGTGTCTATACTAAAGAAAGAAATGAAGGTAGGTACTCATTCTTTATAGTACATTATGTTCTCCTAAAGATATATTTTTATGAAAGCGTTATTTGAAAGCTGGTTGGTCAAGATTACTGGTGTGTTAGATTTTATGTTATTAGCGATAAAAATCGGCTTTAGAAGATCTTCTTTATCTTTTGTTTATCAGACTGCCCCAGAAGGAAAGTCATATTTTTAACTGAGTGTTGTAGATAATATATCTTCCTGGTAGAATCAGGTGTATAATTCTGTGGACGTGCTCTAGAGTTTATTGTTACGTAGTCAAAGGGATATTTAAATCATTATAAATGTTCTCGTGTATTATTTTTAGCTCATAACGTCTTCGAAAAGAACTTGATTGTCCTCAGTTGCACATTATGCACTTGATCTATGTAGTTCACAATTCAAAAACGTTTTTTTTTTAAACAAAGCTCAGGAAGTATTTAACCAAGCAAAATTAGCGATAGGATTATGATGCTGAAAACAAAGTTTGCATTATTTATGCCAGTTTTAAGAATTTACCATTCATAACAAATAAATACACAAAAAAAAAATACTTCTTATACTCGTATAGACAATAACCCATTTATTGAACCAACGCAACAGTAATTACAGCTGGAGTCAGTAATGTGTCCGCCGAGCCCGTTATTAATTAATATAGATTTCCTGCGACATTTAATTAAATCTTCTCCAGTTTTGCGACGTGCAGCCATTTTTATGTCGATTAATTAATTAAGAGACATGTATATTTTAAGTGTGGGAAAAGTAAATTACAATTTTAAAGAGATATACTTAGGTATTTGTGTGGTTGCTATCTGTCGAAGTTTCTTTATAATTTGGGCTTTGCGACTAAGTAGTCGTTTGTGTGGCTTCTGCTATCATATTAAATTTCAATCTAAAGTAGATCAAGTAATAGATAGGTGTACCAACCTATATGGATTAACAGTGGGTAATTACCTTTCATATGTCATTGTGATTGATTGATTAATGCAGCTGTCCTAAATAAGCATAAATATTTGTACGTATATGTATCCTATTAGTCAACTACGGAAGGAGTTATGAACCGAATAATTTTGTTTATAACTTCACAACGATCCATGCGAATTATATGATGAAGAATAACCTTGGAAGTCCATTCAACGCTGTAGCCTAAAACCATTTATTTGGACTCTTTAGTCTACATATATTATAAATAAAAGTTGCATTTCGTGTCTGCCTGTGTGACCATGTTGTTCATCTAAACTACGCAAAGAATTTTGATACGCTTTTCACCTACCTATAGAGAAATTGTTCTGGAAAGTTTATGTGTATAGGACATTAATATTAAACTTAGCTACTATAATAAATAAATATCTATGTTTTGCCAAGTCGTGAAAACCATGCGAAACAGGGGCGGGTCGCTAGTTACACAAAAAAATAAAAATAAAATCCAAAACTAACATCGCTAACAATTTTCTATTATTTTCTTCCCAAAACAAAATCAACGCTAAATACAAAAGCAAACTTTATTAATCTTCAGACTCTAATGGCATCCAAACACTGACGAAGGTTCTGTCAAACAAAAGCTGCCAGTCCGTGAGGGTATTAATGAAACCTTTTTGCTGACCGTAGTGACTTGCACATTGTATGCGCGCGGGGGGCATCCATTGGCGGGAAAAAATACGGTCTTATTGGAAATCTGAGAGCTAGGATTTGTAAAGGAATTGCAATTCGTGCGTGATTGAATGAAACGGTTTGTTGGATTTACATTGCAACATTTTGTAGGTAATTAAAACGAGTTTTAAGTTTGATTAAGTACCTAAATAAAATTGCTGGAGGTTTTGTAAAAAAGAAAATAGATACCTATTGCTTGAAATCTGTAATTTCAAACAACATTGTTCTTTATAAAAATAATGAAATTACCTTGTCTTCCGCTTCCTCCGCCCTGCCTTCGGCTTCCAGGACTCGCTGCTCGAGCTCTGAGAGCTGAAACAAAGAAAAACACTACATTAAACACCTGTGTAAAGTAAAATATAACTCTCGGAAGAAGTTCTGAAACGCAACCCGTAGCGCCATCTTTGTGCAAGCGTACGTAAACTCTCCTGAAACAGCGCCCCGGGAGAATCGAATACTATTTCCGAACCAGTTCTGGACGCACACTCCCTACGTAGTGCCAGCACCACCCGCTAGATGGCGCTGTTGCAACAAAACTACTTTATTGAACCACGTGGTGTAGGTTGCGAAATATAACTTCGTACATCCAGCTATTTATCAGGGAGGCTGTAGAAAAGGTATTATTGTTATGTAAGAGCGAGTATTCGTGCGGTTTCTGAGGCGGGGGGCGGAATCGGCTCGTGAAAGGGTGTATGTTACTTGCAAAATGTTATAGCAGTGATATATGTCCGTAAGACACGAGTTAGATTGTATTTGAAAGGTTTATTTCGGTGTGACGACGGGCAATCCCTTTTATGCGTACTTCTGGGATTCGGATATAAATTTTAGTATCGAATTTCGATAATTATAAAGTTGGCTGGCGTCTTATCCGAAAAACTGTGTTTTCCTGTAAGTATAGCAATAAAGTCATAATACCATAATAGAAAATGTGATGAAACAACTAGGAGGTTCCCGCGTGCTTGGTAATTGTCAAAATTACCAAGCCCAAGCTTGGTAGTTTACTAATTTAGCTTCTTGCTGAGTATGGTAAAAACGACAACTAAACCAGAACCCTAATTGCGTAATACACGACCAATTGGAATCTGAAACGTTTTGAAACAAATTGCTAAACCATTGCTTCATAAGTTCGAAAAAAAAAACTGCTCAACAACGTAAATAACGCAATGAATGTTGTTGAACTGTCAAAATGAAACAAATTAGTCGTAATCGTTTACGAAAATGTGTTGCGTAATTAGATAGCAGGTCTGTGGCTACAACCAGGTCTGTAAGTGATTTTGCAATCTAGGATAATGACGTTGAATGTTAATGAGAGTTGACGAAAAGCAATGCAAATGTTATTACGCAGTGCTAATTATGCAGTATGGCACATTGTCCACACAGATACCTATACTCAATAGTCAATATCTTTATTGCTTTACCATAATGTGTACTTAGGTGGTAAGTCAATCTGCCTAGCCTTTTCCCAACTATGCTGGGGTCGGCTTCCAGTCTAACCGGATGCAGCTGAATACCAGTATTTTACATGGAGCGACTGCCTATCCGACCTCCACAACCCAGTAACTGGGTAAAACGATACCCCTTGGTAAGACTGGTGTCAGACTTTGGGGCTTCTGACGACTCGTAACGACTGTGAAAGATCCACGAATGACACTTAGGTGGTAAGTATATAATTTAAATCATTATTGACCTTGTAGGGCACAGCTAGGGATTGCAATCACGCAGCTCAGTCAATCCCGCGGGATTGATATGCGGGATTACTCAATCCCGCGTGAACTCACGCGGGATCCCGCATCTTTGAAATTATGTTATAAAATCAAATTGAAACTACAGATTTTTGTGTAAAAATCAACTTTTATTAAACATTTCTTACAATGCAACAGAAATTATTTCTTTTCTATTAATTATGTATAAGTAATTAGTAATCTGTTTTCTTAGATTCATCTTTAAATGTTTGGCAAAGTTTTATAGTTTTGTTTAATTTTACCCGTACTCCTAACAACAGTTTTATATTTTTAATTCATATAATGACTAATAATCAGATCACAACTTTCTCTTAGATGCTATTACTATGATATCAACCAATGGTGATAACTTTTGAAAATACGCTCTTAAAAAGCAAATGGCATTTATTTTATCTCCTCATCTCCGAGCCTGCTTCTGAGTGAACAGCAAATATGTCCTGATGCTGAAAACGCTCTCTCGGCTTCTACGCTAGTAGGCTGAACCGTCAGGAATAGTGCCAATTAAGACAAGACATCCCGCCAACCGTCCGCTAGTTTTAGCGCCAAATTTTTAATTTGCGGGTTCCGCGGATCAGCGTTTTGGATTTGCGGGATCCAGCAGATTAATAAAAGCAGCGGGATCCCGCGGGAATGCATGATCCCGTTTTGCGGGATTGCAATCCCTAGGCACAGCAAAAGGGTAGGAGAGAGGTGGCCCTGTTTTTGTTTTAGGAGATCATTAAGTTGTTATTGTGGGAAGCTAAGTTTTAACTTACATATAATCAAAGTCAGGAGATCGCGAATAGGATACTAACATTTCGCTTATCTATTATTTATGTATTATTTTATCTGTAAAAACCTACATGCTACCCAGATGTCCTATATCATATGTTCCTGTATCATATGCATATATCAAATGTTCTAAATACTAGCAATGATAACATTGATGCAAATATTTCCAACATCCGCTTTATAACATTTATGCATGTAACTAACATTAGGGATTATCAGATGTCTACAAGCACAAGTGTTGCCTTTATTATCTGACAACATTACTAGGTTGTCAGATTAGTCAGGATGTTATCTCTAATCCGACTAAAATGCTCACAGCTGCGTACACACGAGTATGGTGGTGTAATAGATGCTATTGTTGTATTGTCCTAAGTCTATGAGGTAGAGAGAGAGTAGTATAGGCAAGAAGATTCTACAACTAACTTTTGCTTGGTCTACAAGGCTTTATTTTTGCTTGCCATCGGACTATCACCTTATTAAGGGGCATGCGCTAAGGTAGCCCGCGAAATTCTAATTTTCTTTTGTTTTTTACATTTTGCAGGTCAGTGTGAGGTTTTATGTTGATTCAAATATGATTTGCGACCGTAACAAATATGGCTTTACATAATTATAATCATTACAATCAGCAATACAACTCCATAAGTAAGCAGAATCGTCAAATGTCATGATTTCATGAAATAGTCATTCAATGTGATTATATGAACTTAGAGAGTTGTATTGATAATTTTTATGATTATAACTCTATAAATAAACATTTGATACGGCCGCAAATCATATTTAGATCAACATAAAACATGATACTGACCTGCAAATTGCAAAAAACGTAAGAAAATTTGAATTTCGCGGGCTACCTTGACGCTTTCGCCTTAAATAATAAATGATGATGATATCTAAATGATGTTTATTTCCGTAAGTAACTTTATGCAAACAATTTAAAACGTCATAAAAAAACACGTATTGAAAATGACTGTGGAAGCCAAAACAAGAATACATAACATAACATCACGACTGTATTCCTTGAAGGAATGGGCAGAGGTGCACCTATAGTATACCCACATTTCGCCAGTTATGTTTAATTCCTATGTAATAGGGGGCGAGCCTATTGCCATCAATCGGGAACAAACCCAAACTCCGAAGAAAAATTAAGAAACAAGAATACATTAGAAAAAATTCAAGAAAAAAGACTCTAAGGAGCCAGGACTCTTAAAAAAATCTGTCTCAATAGGCACTACCACAATTAAACGCAAATTGATTGGGTACCATACACACAGATGCCTGCACATGTACATGGACTTCCAATTTCCAACGTAAATACAATCAATGCGAAACATCTTTTACTTCTTTCTCTATATAAACGAAAATTTAGTCCTAGTAACGAAGGGGCAAATAAAAATGTGTGTGCATTGAGATTGCGAGCGCAACTCGACTGTCAAAGGAAGAGCCTGCGAATATGCAATAAATCAAATTCGAACGGAACTTTTAGCTTTTCAAAGGAAATTCTGCGCTACTGCTATTATTTTGTGTTTTCAAAATATTGTTGTGATAACTTCGCTTTAGAAATATTAATGTTTGTGTAGCAAACGATGAGAATTTCATTGTAAGAAAGCTTTATGATATTCTGAACCTTTTACTAGTTGAAGAAGGATTCACTCACCGATAAGTTTTATAAGTTTAGTGGCTATATTTTGTAAAACTGTAAACGATAATTCTGTCAATGTCATGGTTACTTATTAAAACAAGTGAACGAGTTAAAACAAGATGATAGTTGGTTGGTTTACGAGGATATCGAGTTAGTATAAAATTTGGAACATCACTGTTGGTATTTCATGCAGGAATTTGGAAGGGGATGTATCGGTGGTATGCTTAGCCGCAGAGTGCACTTAAGGTAGATCGCCAAGAGCAAGAAGTTTAGGGAAATGACGAGTTTTGAAATTAGCAAAGAAAATAGAAAGTACAATATTTGAGGAGGAAATCAAATAGGTACATTTGGAATGCCTAAGCAATGTCATCAGTCTCAAACCCCAGACTTCTGGAATTATACCAATACGTACCGTCCTCTTCCATCAACTCAATGAGCGTAAGCTTTATGACTCCTAACACAAGGCATAGCACGTGCCTCTGCCCCGGGTCACATATCACCACTAAATCGACATAATAGTGTACCGCGCTTACACACCACCACACAACAATGACCTCTCAATTCCTTATCTCATCATTGAGACCCAAGGTCCCAATAATTTGGACAATGTGTATTTATAGCTCAATAATATGACACATTTGGGTCAGACTTCTGACAAGTCCTCTTGAGGAGTAAAGTCAATTTTATTGACGTATGCTTCGTATCTCGGCGTAACGGAGTGTTTATATGAGTTTTGACTTTCGGTCTTGTCTTGATATCTTGTTGAAATGTGTTTGTGAGTTTGTGAAGTTACGAGGGTGTTACTAATTGATTTTGTTTGGGAGACATATATAATTTATGTTTGTGTGAACTGTTTCAATTTATAGAATCATTTGCGTATATTTCTCTTCAATGTGTCTGTTATTTACTTTAAGATGTTTAATTATTAAGGTGCCTTTAACTTTACTGATGGTAAGGCAGTAGGAAAAAGATTTCAGAGACAATTTCTACATAGCAAATACCTAAAAAGTCAAAGGACCATCCACCAATCTCAAACAAGAAACATCCTCGAATTTCATATTTTACAAAATATGGGTTCATATCAAGCAATTTCTTGCTCGAAGGCTTCCAAAAGGAAGTCTTGGCTGCAAACTTATGAGCTTTGACATCAAATGGCATGTTAAGGTGGCCACTGATGCATCAAATCAAAGTGACGTTATGTTGGAAATCGAAGTTTGAGGGTGGGGACTTAAGAGCTCTTAGGGGAATTAGATGTTTGTCTGTTTAGATATGAGTTTGTGTCTTAGAACTCGAAATTTCAAGCATCACAGATTATAATGAGAGTCTGTTTTTATATGAGATTCATTTTGATTGGACAGAACAGTTAAAAATGGGAATTGTGTGAACAATCACATAGAGGGATGAATGACCCTTGATGAATCTTGATTTGTAGTTCAAACATTTTTTCCTATTCTGCTTATTATGATAGACATTTTGATTATCTGTTAACCTACATGTTGATACTATTCAAACATATTTCATCTCCAAAGCCTTTTCTGCTCTATAACTTACCTATTTCGTCAAAATCAATCTGCCTAGCCTTTTCCCAACTATGTTGGGGTCGGCTTCCAGTCTAACCGGATGCTGCTGAATACCGTATTTTCGATGGACGACTGCTTATCTGACCTCCACAACCCAGTAACTGGGTAATACGATACCCCTCTGGGTAATACGACTCGTAATGACTGTCAAAGGTCGACGAATGACAGCCGGGACCAATGGCTTAACGTGCTTTCCGAGGCACGGAGGAATCTCGGTATGTAAAGATGGTCCATCCACAGACCAACCCCGGCAAGCGTAGCTTAACCTGATGGATCGAACCGTACGGCTGTTATTACTTAGCCACGACCGCCTCTTATTTCATCAAAATATAAGCTAATTTGTATCACAGTTTCTACCGCTATTTCTCTCAAACCCTTTTACCAAACCCAACCAGTTCTCTCGAGTAAAACCGGGACGTACCAATTTTCTGCATCGCATCACTTACTAAAGATTTCAACTGTGAATTGAGAAATTTTCCGCCGGACTTGAGAACCTTTGATGCCGTTCTTTGGCTCAGAAGGAACGCTTAACTCCGGGCCGGTATTTTGATAGTGTGTTTAATGTGATTATGAACTGTAAAACGTGGCTATAAATACTTTTGAAGTCCGTTTATTGTTGGTTGGTGAGACGAAGTGTGAAAATTAATGAAGTCCAGGAAAATGTCCTGCTGGGGTTGCGGGTTTGTCCGAAAGGGGTATCGTGGCCCCGGCACACAGGCAACGGAAGGAACACGGGTGGGTTTTAGGCAGTAAAAGTCTGACACTCGCTCCGCCCAGAGCGGGTCATATGATAATTTCCAAAAAAAAAAAAAACAGTGCGGTACCTGGACTTGATGGTTTATATATAATTTCGGAAGTCGGTGTCCTTGGGTTTTGAATTTTTGTTTTTTGCGACTGACTTCCAAAATTAAATTTATTTTTTACTTTGTAGTGTTTTTGTACGGAAATCGGTTGTTTTTTTTTTGTAAAAAGTTTTTACTTTTCACTTTTTAGTTGTGGTACCTACCCCACACAAATTCCAATACCAGTACCTGCTATGTAAATACCAGTCACAGGAAGCTATCCTCATATCATCCACATATACTAAGTGGGAAAAATACGTATTATTGAAGCTTAGTCAAAAACTATCCCAGCTAAGTTAATAAAATTTATATGGGACCAATCCGGGAGCATAACCTTACAAAAAAAAAAAAAACAATATCGGTCCACAATTGACGGAGAAATCGACAGACATACATAAAAAAAAAACATACATACGTGTCGAACATATAACCTTTTTGGAAGTCGGTTAATAAAATAATGTTCAACTAAAATTTATTGTAATACCATATTTCCCTATGAATCAACAAACATCTGGAAAAGGGAAGGGAAATCATAGACTTAGCTGGCTTGCTGTGGGGTACCATGGGTGACATCATTAGCAATTGTATGCCCTGAAGAAGGGTAATTGTAGATGCATGTTTCTGAAGCCCATTTTCACTTGACGCCAGCTGATATGTAAATGAATGCCTAAACAAAAGCGCGCCGTTGGATTTTCAACTTTCCATGTTTTGCTGAGCATTGATAATCCAACAGCGCGATAATATTTTATTCAGGCATTCATCTAGATAATAATAATAATATCAGCCTGTTACTGTCCCACTGCAGGGCAAAGGCCTCTTCTCATACAGAGAAGGCACGAGCATTGATCACCATGCTTGCTCAAGACGGCGATTTCAGACTTATATTAACTATAAGTCCAGGTTTCCTCACGATGTTTTTCCTGCACCGATGTCATCTAGATTTTATACAGGGTGGCAAGGACATCGACGCGAAGCCGGCTACCATGGATTCAGTACAGTATTCTGAACCCCACTGCGTTGAAATTTTTTGTCGGTTATAAAAAAAAAAAAACAGCTGTTTCATAGAAAAGTGCAATGCCTACACGGTCAAAATGTATGGAGCAACTGGTTTTTTTTTTTTAAACCGACGAATAATTTCATCGCAGTGGGGTTCAGAATCATGTACTGAATCCATGGTAATCGGCTTCGCGTCGATGTCCCGGACACCCGTATATTTATTTAATTGAGGAAAAACCCTATAATCTAGTTACCTAGTTTTAGTAAAAAGTGCCATAAAGCACTGTATATACAGGGGTAAAGACGTCCCTAACGTAAATGAAATATTCCTTACCTTTTACACGTCGCATCTTAAACGAATTTCCATTCATAATTTTTACCTCCCACTACTTTGTAAATCGCCGACAAAACGCTGAAGAGCACCCTTCTTACTCCACTTGCTTTTGAAAAACATATTTTTGTTATGATCCAACAAAATAAACTCAATCATGCAGCAGGAGGGTGACTTTTACCCTCCAGGAAATCAATTTCGTTAAATATTTATCTTTTTATAGAAGGATATGACGATATCATACTATGATGTCATAAAAATCATATTTTAGTAAGAGTATGAATCTTCAGGAAAAAAGATACCTATGTTAGTAGAGATGCCTGAATTATTAAGGAAATTCTCAAGAATATAAATAACGAGCTGCGACCTGTGGTTTCACCCGCTTAGGTCTCGATTCCGTGGGAATATCGGGATAAAAAGTATCCTATGTCCTAACCTAGGTCATAGTATACTCATGTGCCAAATTTCATCCAAATCCGTTCAGCCGTTTTAATGTGAAAGCGTAACAAACAAATCAAATAAACAAACAAACTAATTTTCGCATGTTTATCATAAGTTAGGAAAGGAAGGTTGACAAAAAAATTATTGTATTATTGGACACGTATTTTTTATTTTTTTACGTAATCAAAAGATTACGGCAATAGATTGAGTTAAAATGTGGCATGACGTCACTCTCCGGTAGATTTTATGGTTACCTATCATAAGTTCGAAAAATATTTGACCGAATTTCATTTCACCTAGAACTTTTCAACTATTATCGTTTCGTATTTTTTTACTTCATCGAAGTCACGTCTGCCACTGTATCAGTTGACCTAATATCAATTCGATTTTTTTCGTTACTCCGACGTTTCATTTCGTCGATTTTTTTTACCGAAGTTACACTTAGCCGAAATAACATTTGTTCGAAGTATTATGTTTCCGAACATTTATTATACCACGAGGTATGGATCGGTGAAGGAAGGATTCTTGCTTCAAGTATGCAGCATGCAAACAGACATACAGCATGCAGCGTGCAAGCAGGCATGCAGCATGCAAGCAAGCATCCAGCATGCAAGCAAGCATGCAGCGTGCAAACAAGCAGGCATCCAGCATGCAAGCAAGCATGCAGCGTGCAACGTGCACGCAAGCATGCAACATGCAGCAGGCATTGTTTCTGTCAAACCTCCGCGCCTACGCGGGCTTAAATTACACTCTATGGGTAGGGCAGACAAGACTACGTGGAGTCGGTTTTGCAGCGATTCGTTTCTGTCACTAAATTTTGTAGCACAACTAACATTATATATTGACTTTTTATGAATTTCATTTGGCAAATGAAAAAAAGTTTAAAAGAGGCTTCGGCCAATAGCAAAAAGTTATTTTGTAAATCGGCGAAATATAGTTCGGTAAAATAATACCTATGACACATGATACTTCGATGACCTAAAAATATGTCAAATAATGCATATAGCAAAAAAGACGTCGGCCAATAGTTTTCGGTAAAATGAAATTCGAACAAAATAAAATCGGAAAAGTGATCGGTTCCCAGATTTTATACTGACTTGTGACGTAGCGAGCCCACTCCCAATTTTTTTAAATTAATATTTCACAAGCAAATAATAGTAGATAGATAATAAAAACATATTAGACACTATTTTTTCTCAGCACAAATATTTTTTTTTTTATCCCCTTTCATCATATCAACCATATCAACATAACTTCACAGTTTGGTAATTTCCCATCATGTAACATAACATCACGCCTAAAATCCCTGAAGAGATAGGCAGAGGTGTACGGTCAAGGAGCAAAATATTTTACGCAATAAAAAAAAAATCCTTTCTCACATTGCGGGCAAATGTTACTTTTTCGAACGGTCATTTTCATTTAAAATCATGGCAATTCTTTGTCGGAATATTAATAAAGGCAAGTAAAAAAAAACATGGTGCTTAAAATTGTCATTTCTTGACTGTATCTATACTAATCATGTAATATGGATTATTTATTTTGTAGGTATTACCAATTATTATATATTATTATTATTTATTATTATAAATCGTAAGAAGCTTAAATTACTTGTATCGCTCCCAACTTATATTTTCAAGAGCGACAATCAACATCAGAACTTTAAATTGATGGTCGTTATAAAGTCCTAATAATGTATGTACTTTTCAATTTCCTTCAGGAAAACTTTGTCGACGTTACCGCTAAAAACAAGGGCCGATTTTTCTTTCACACCCGACAAAATCGCGCGAAGCGAATTGTGAGCGATGCATTTTTTTGTGGACTTACTACTATTTGTCATCCGAGTAAGTAGATAAATACACACATTTTATATATTTAAAATAGTTTTAACAAAACTATTGCAGTGGATAATTCACTGACTCTATTCATAAGTATCGTACTTAAGAGGCTGGACAACGTATCCTTCTGTTTGCTTATATTTTAACAATACACGGTAATTTCCATTCTGATTAACTGTGAAGGTCAGATAGGCAGTTGCTCCATGAAACATACCTTCTGGTATCAGCTGCATTCGGTTTGACTGTATGAAGTGGAAGCTGACCTTTACTTAGTTTGGAAAAGGTTAGCCACATAATGGTCTTCTCCATTCCGTCTGACAGCTTGGTGATTAAAACGCTGGTCGATATAATAATTATGTTGCTCTATACCATGGTCTAAAAAAACAGATCTGGCAATCCGGGAGTGTCACATGCTTACGTCACTATCCAGTTGCCACTTTATTGCAACAAAACACGAATTAAGGAAAGATTTTCAGTCACCATTCTGTTAAAAAGTATATAAAAAGCATTTAAATTGTCGTTTCGTTTGTCTAATTAAACGAAACAATTCAATTTAAACATATACCAACGTAATTGTTAATTAAAACCTCATTGTTTTATCGGATTCGCAAAGTTAATAGTGGTTGGGGAGTTATTTTTACACACTACTGGTAACACAGATGTGATGATGTAGACTTGTGTCATCCACGTGACCACTGTGTCTCGGAATGCTTTATCTGGCGAAGTATATTATTATACCATGCTCTTTATGTTAAAAAATACGGGATTTTTTTATTGGATGGTATTAACATCAGACTAATAAAACACTATGTCACAATTAAATCTTCACATAAGCATATAAGTTCCTTATCTAAGTCATAAACTAGTAGCTCAAGTTTTTTATACTATAAATAAGTATTGTAGAAAAAACATAGCCTAGAAACTTGTACACAGGTGGCACTTCCTGCCGAAGTAAGAAAAGCGGCTAAAATAGAGCTTCCTGGCTACTTTTCAGTTTCTTTTCACTAGTTATTACCATAAGTTTCAGCTATTTATGACTGTATAGCTCAATAGATTTAGCAGCTTATCCTACTTTAGTGTATGTGGAACTGGTATTTCTATTTTATCAACTTTAGTTTACTATGTGCATTAAAAGAACTTCCAAGAGTGGTATTACTTAAATTTTTCCGGTTCATCCTAGACTCACCTCGCTCCCATGATAAGTCCGCTGTCCGCTGCTGTTACGATGTCAGAAAATGATAACACTCAGAAACATGTAGCGGACAGATTGATTTGCAAAATCAAATAACATTATGGTCCAGTGCGTTAAAAAATAAATAACAGTATGCTTGTTTAAAATAATTAGTTAATTATTAAATTAATCAATAGAATTTAATTTAATTTGGAATAATATTAACGTTTTTAATAATAAGATTTACTTAGCACTTGCGGCGGCATAAGCTGGACTACTTTAATAAAGATTGGTCCCTGGCAGATCTGGAAAAAGAGAGGCGGAAAGAGAGTAGTGGCCTTTACCCAGCAGTGGGACAATAATGCCTAATAAAAAAGCACTTTGGCTTAGATTATGTACCAGTTATTATCTTACGTTGTAGTTTGATAGCTGTGTGACAGTGACAGGAATAATGCTGGGCTAATAGTCGTGCTAAGTAACGTTTATATATTTTTTAAATTTGGGTCTAACTCTCGCCGTTGAGCCGAGCTTTGAAAATCCAACAGTATAATAGTATTTAGGCGTTTATAGATTTTCCTCGTGTTGGTGAAAATGGGCATCAGAGTCTTAATAATAAAGCATTACGTATCAAGATCACCCAACCAATTCTAACCAATAAGATATCCACAAAAACTATCCCATAGTGGATGGCAAGACCGCAACGTGCCATTAAGCCCCTATTACTGTCAATACCATCATCCTGGCTGACCATTTGTCACCGACGGTCGCCACGCCTCTGCCATGTCCGCACTTTCTGGATTCGACCGGATTAAACCGCTTTCAGGCGGATTTCGTGAGAAGTTTTTAGAATAATCTGGTGAAGGAAATTGGGGTTGGAAGTGTGACGTTTTTGCTTTTGTGAATACGTAAGATGGGTAGTTTTTCTGAGTGAGTTACTCATTTATTTATTTATTCATCAGCTGTGTCTGCGCCTGCGCCCGCTAAACGCTACGCACTTTTGTAAAAATCTACATCCTACAATGACGTGATGATGTAATCAACCATCGTTTATAATATTTCCATTAGAAAATTATTACTACTATCTACTACTAATCATTCTGTATCCAAGGACCTTGTAATTTCCCACGAAAATAACAAAACATGAATTGTTATTACACTGAAAATTGCTACAAATAAAAGTCGTATAATATAAACTTCTAAGAATAGCCCAAAACGAAACAACCTGTATATTTCACCGTCCCAAAAATAAACAATACAGAAACAGCCTGCCAACGTCTAAAATATAAACGAGATTACCTCGAAAACAACTTAATATCGTCTTCAAACTTCATGATAAAAATTACGTTATGCCAAAAATATTTAGGTGGGTGACGCGGGTAGGCGAACACTCTTTGACCCACTTCTCAACTAATTCATTTTGTTAGAAGGTAAACCTTTTTGAAAAATAAAGTGTTACCCCTGTTTTTTGCAACTGCGACGTTTTCGTATATTTTATAATTTTTGTGTATTTTTTTTAATTCTTGTTTTTGTTTCTCTAAAATATTTCTTAATAATTTTATTCTTTGACCTAAGTAAAGCACAATCAACATTATTTTAAGTTTTAAAATTATTATCAAGTAAAAAAAATATTTAGATTAAAATTTCTTATCAGTTAGTCTTATAGGCTAGATTGTTTTTATTTTATTATTATAAGCCTGTATTGTCCCACTGCAGGGCAAAAGCCTCCCTTCCCTCTTTCCACTTTTCCCGGTCTACTGCGATTGCGGGCCAATCCTTTGAGAAGGAGTCCAGCTCATCCCGCCATCTCTTTCTGGGCCTGCCGCGTAGTCGTTTCCTGTTATTTGGGATCCACTGAGTGGTGATTTTTGCGTATTGCTACTGGCAGGCTAGATTGTAATTAATAATATTATAATTATAATCCATTTCATTCAGGCGACGCAGGCCCATAAATAAATACCTTAACCTAAACATACTTACATATATTTTTATTATAATTACAGCAAATCTTTATTGTACACGAAGTGATGACTGTGTCGGCGTCGTGTCGAAATCGTCGGTACGCCACACCTTTCGGCCAAAACTCTTCTTTCATGAAGGTTTCTAGGTACTGAGTTGGAACCCGCACCACAAACGACTTGAAGTTTATGTTATGGTGCGACTCCAACTTCTCTACTCTCAAGGTCCACTTGGTCTTGGTTCTGATGTATTCCCCGATGTCTTCAGTCATCGTGGAGTGATGCAGACGGGATACGTACAGCTGCGTCGACGGTGTAGCAGGACGCAGCAACATATTTGGCCCCGCCAGAGCAGTACCACATCGATTACGGCAAATGGGCTTCCTTCGCTTAGATTCCACCTTCACGAAGCCTTCCTTGTCTGGCTGCCCTTTCTTAGGGGCTGGGGACCACATACCAGGAGCCAGTTAATAATGAGAACCTAGTTCTTTTGAACAAATAATAAAAAATTAAACATTGTTAAGCACGTGCTGTTGCTTGTGTAAGTACATAATAGTTACAATGTGTGAATATTGTGTATCTGTTATGTGCAGAAAATTAAATAAAATAGCAGAATTACAAGAAATAAACATTGTAAGAAAGAGCAAAGACGGTGGATATTCAAAGAAAGTTATCTAAAAATAGATTGAGATAACAAAATACATTTAATTACGTTATATTTCTTATTACACCCGTTTTCCTGTAGCGAACAAATTGTGTGGGATTTCAACCAGCTGACTCATTTTTCTTTCATTCGACCCGTTGTAAATATTCAACAGTTCACTTTGATGTTACAACAAAATATACATGGCGTGAACTGTAGATTTATATACCGTTGATGAAACGGCTCATTCGCAAAACGTCTACTGCGCAAAACGTCTACCGGTCGTAAAATGTCTCTTTTTCATAATGCCTCTTTCGCAGAATAAACCAGCGGCACTGTACGATGGTGCTGCGGATAAGCTATATTTTTAAAATATAGCTTATCCATTAAAAAATAAACTGGTTTCTATAGGTGGTCGATGGTTTGATTTAACATAGTACCGCAAGTTTATTTTTGTGCTTAAAGGAGAAATATTAGTGCGGCCCGTTCAACAATGTAGGATGACATCTGTTTCCCCACATTTATTTGCCAATATTAACTGAAAGAAAAATGCAAACGTCTTGCGCCAATGTCGCCGTCATTGTAGGCGTCTAAAAAACATCCACCGATCACCACTGGCAAATGTGCAGTTATAAACACAAAAAACAAAGGACAAACGATTATTTAAACACAGCTCTAGGGCAACCCCGGCAGGGCAAGATACGTCTCAGTGAATAAATTGTCGTGGTCCTAACCGCGAAAGGGGAAAAAACGACGCAAAAAAAAATCGCACCATATGAGCCCCGCACAGAAATGGCATTCAAAAATGTCGGGATACATAACGTATGCGATTGTCTGGTGTTTGCGCACCGACTGGTTAAAAACCCATTTGTGTCTAGATTAAAAAACGGAATTTTAAAACTCCGGGATGGATTGTATTCCGAGGTCTTTTTTGTGGATTTTTTGGGAGGCTTTATTCAGTTAGGGCATCAGTGGGTACAGCAAATACCATATTGGACAAAGGCCGTTTGGTTAGTTTTGTTAAATGGATTTGGTATTTAAAATCATGGTCTGTCAATCCCACCAAACGGTTATATGAAGTACTAGCTTTTGCCCGCGACTTCGCCCGCGTGTAACTCGGAAATTATCCCACGGGGCCATACTACCGGAATAAAACTATCCTATGTAACCTAATCTAACTCAAAACTAAAAGCATTTATTTCAATTCAACAATTTACAGGCAATTTTGAATTGTCAGGGAATCGGTCAGTCAGAAATACGAGTATGAAGCTAGTTGCCCATTCCAAAGCGTAGTAGGTACCTATGGAGAAGAACGGGCAAGAAACTCCACGGACACTCTTTTAAATAAATAAAAAATTGTTACAAAATTTTGGTTACATCATTCATGTTAAAATTATACATGTGAGAACACTGTAGAAAGCGTCCGTAATAAAAAGATAGAACAAAGAACAATTCAAAAATTAAAATGGCAGCTAAGAGTTGACCAGTCCCAACTGACGGCGCCCGTTCACGAACATGACGCATGGATTAGCACCATTCAGCTCAACCATTTTGAAAGGAGCTAAATGATCCAACACACGCGCCACCATCAGCGAGACATCTGAGTGAGCATGACATACTCACAGCCGTCAGGGCACATTCAAGTCAATAAAAGACGTATTACCCGGTAAATGGTAGCTCTTTAGTACATAGTACTCACACCTGTGCTCTGCAATTATATAACCAAGGTCATGATCTACCTGTGGGCCAAAAAATCCTGTCTGACGTTAAGGCGTGAAACAGTAACAGACAGACAGACAAAGTGAAGATGAAAGTAGAAAAAAACAAACATGTGATAACTAAAATACATTTTCATAACAGCTGAAACTGTGACGTCATTCTAGTTATCCTTGGAGATTCTAACACTGGTTTTGTCGTACGCCCACAGGCCACTGTTTATGACGGCATTGCCCCCAATGACGTAGGCAGAGCTAGCCTATCGTCCTATTTAAGCAGATTTATGTCTATCCCAGATTTTTATAAAAATGTTTTCTTATAAATAACACATTGGGAAAATCTTAGTTAGAAAATAGAACTCGTCAACGTCACTGTCTATGGAAATAGTGCTCAAAAGGCTTGTAGCATGGTCACATTGATTATAATTATATTATTTTTAAGACTCTTAGTTTGTATTATATACCTATATACATATTTTACATTAAGTAAATAACATCGCTGGTAAAACCTGGATGAGGCTTGCACAGGAGCGTGGGGATTTGGCACAAGGAAAAAGAGGCCTATGCTGAGCAGCGGGTTGTGGATGATGATAATTACATATATATATAAACTCACATCTTTTTAGAGAAAAGTTCTTTAACGCAGCTTGCGATAGGAATTGACGGGTAGGAATCGTCACGTAATGAAACAGCGTTATGCCTCCTCCATGCGTCTCTCTCTCTCTGTCTTTTTCTATTATATACGAGTGTGTGTGTGCGTGTGGAACGTCGGAACTTTTTTTCTCATGGGGGTAGACAGACACTAGAGAACACCACCGCCACGATACGTTGAAGATGATGAAATAAAATCAGAAAATAACGCATTTGATGTTTATTTTTCCAAGATCATTTACGCTAATAAGTACAACGCATTGTTTAAGTTTCTCAAACCGACCACTTTACTCTATTAATAACACTCAATATCGTCGGCAAAGATAAGCCGGTTCATAGCTACACTAAAGGCTAGGGCAGATTCCTCGCTCCACTGAATTTCCGTGTTCAATTTTGGTATTTGCACAGGAGCATAACCAAAAAGAATAGACAGTAGTCTCTTTCCGAACAACATACAGGAAATGCACACGTCAAATAAACATATTATAACACACAAGGATGTTTTCCTGTATCTTATTCTTATCCTTTTTTAAATAGGCATCTTTAAAGCTTAAAGGGTTGTTCTAAGTGGTAAAAGGCGGGCGTCTTAATTATGTAATTTTTGACGTCTAAAAAATGCTGATTTCCTTTTTAGACGCCAAAAATTTGGGTGGTTTGATCAAATGATTTTTTATTTCGAAAATATTATGACAAGTATTCTCATGTCGGCGAGCAGTGTTCGACTTACGAGTTCTAGGCCGTGGGTTCGAACTCAAGCAGGCACTTTACTTGAGTAGATTATTCCATCACCACGCTCTCAAAACGGTGAAGGAAAACATCGTGACGGAACCGGCATGTCCTAGAACCAAAAATCGAAGACATGTGACATCACCACCCCGCATTGGGCTCGCATAGTGGATTACGGCCCACTGGCTCTCACAGAGAGGAGGCCTATCTCCCAGCCAAGAGTGGGAACATTTATAGGCTGGTTATGCTATTCACATGTAGGTAGTGTACAAAGTAGGTACGCATTTGGTTAACATGCCATTGTGACACACCAATTAGATTGTTATGACACATTGGTTTGCAAGCTACTTGCACGCTTTCATGCATGTTACTGGCATGCGTATGCTTGTTACCACAACTTAACCTTCTGCGGTACCTGCCTACTGTCCCAGTACATTCCACCCTCCTGTTATTTAAGCGCGCATTGTTGTTGCAGATTAAAATAAGTGCAAAACGTATTCCCGCCGCACTAAACTTGAAACGTATTTTTTTTCAGTCCGCCTAATTGTGGTTTAATATGCGTTCCTGTATTTTATTCCTGGAGTTTTCGTGTTTGCTGAAGTGGGTATGAATGTTTTTGGTAAGTGCTTGGCTTGAGTAAGTTTTATGTCTGTTATATCCCATGAATAAAAACATAATTATTACCTTATTGTAAGCCCTCCAAGTAATTACTTAATAACAAATGAATCTATCGATTCTTTCACATCTGACTCTTTGGTACTCTGACATTAAATGATACTTTGATATCATAAATAAACTGTGTGTGTATATGATATTATCATTAACTGACATACCTCAAATTGTAATTTTAATTCGTAATTATGCAATCAATAATACTATAGACAACGTAGATTTAGTAACCTAATCCGCGTAACTGTTCTAAAAGAGTCTTATAGAACCTTGTAAGAAATCTGAGTCCATTTGTGATTTTTGAATTTGTTTGTTACAAACAACCCTGTAAGAAATCAAATTCAATTTTTTTTAAGAACAGTTACGCGGATTAGGTTACTAAATATACGTCGTCTATTGTATTTTATAATGGATTTCCGCAAAGTCACGCCTGAATCAATTAACTATCAATCAATAATGTTAATACTTACCTATTATATCTAACTTGTTGTATGTACCTGATATTTGCACGCCAGACTTCACAGAATGTGATGATACCATTGACTTATCTGAAGACTATATAATGTACCATATTCTGAAAAATAATAGTTATGATTATGATCGATTTTCATTTATTTTGATTCTGTAAAAATCTCACAATAAAAACTTATGTGAGGTCAGCTCGAATTGAGCTGTCAATAGTTTATTCCACAGCACATGTCACTGGAAAGATTGGTTAGAGTGATCACTTTCTGAAATCGATATCCTAGGTCGCTCTTTTTCAAGCAACTGATTACTTGTTATTGTCATAAATTTTCGATTCATTTGCTCTTCAATGTAACCCATCGATTATATTATTTATTTATTTAAACTTCTTACACACAATAATGTACAAAGGCGGACTTAATGCCTTAGGCATTCTCTACCAGTCAACCAAGGGTGGTGAAGAGATAAGATGGCAGGTGCTCCGAATTACAGGAGATAATAATAATAATAAAAAATATTAAAAAGACAACAATGAATTATAAATAAAATAGGTACACACGTACATAATATGTAGTTTATAGACACATAGCACATGGTTAACCATGAATCAAGACTGACCGTGACAAGGGCCACTTTTCCTCGAAGTGAAGTGAAAATTTGACTCAAACTTTTACGTAAAAAGGCTTAAAACTAAAACCTCTTGCGGACTCAAAGGTTCATTTAAACCCCACTAAACTGATTTTACCTAGAAAATCCAACTATCCTATTATCTAAAGCTAACTTCACATATCGTTTGTAATGCTCCTTCATAACAGTATTAAAATGAAACCGTTCTGACATTAACATCTAGTGTGCTACGAAATCTCGTAGATGCTCTACGGAGTCTACGACGTAGCAAGATTTTATGGGTCGTAGCGCACGATATTGTTAAAACCGAAGTATTTTAGTGGATTAGTTAACATTCTAATATGTTCTGGGTAGATTCAGAGCTTAGTTATTCTATTGAAATATATGAAGGCAATGAACAAACTAGGGATTAATCCATAGTTAAAATATTTAATAATTTAAATATGAGAGTTTAAGGCTCTATATTAAAATCGATACAGATTTTATCTATTCATGAGTAGAATTATGTACTCATATTAATAACAAAGCTGCAGAGTTTGTTTTTTTTGTTTGAAGGCGCCAATCTCTGGAACTACCCATCGGATTTGAAAAATTATTTTTGCATTTTATAGCCCAATTATTATTATCACGCTACGACCCTAGGAGCCGAGCAAAAAATTGAAAGGACACTAAGCGAAAACGATAAATAGCGATAAATGCTTAATATTTATTTCTTTTATTTTATTTGATAGGTACACCAACGACCTATTCACTAGAACATTAACATAATAAAAAATAACATAAGCATTGATTTATGGTGAATTAGTCACTTACAGGTGTACACAGCACTTA
The DNA here is from genome assembly GCA_916701695.1 of Agrochola macilenta. Taxonomy (NCBI): domain Eukaryota; kingdom Metazoa; phylum Arthropoda; class Insecta; order Lepidoptera; family Noctuidae; genus Agrochola; species Agrochola macilenta. The sequence continues at coordinate 5,861,627 of OU753569.1, forward strand.
CATAAAAAATTGCTTCATAAATACACGTTTTAAAAAGATTTTATACTCGTAGTGAGGATAGAAAAATTGAATTGAAACAATGAACAAAACATTAAGTAAAAAACAAATATTTTTACATTAAAATAAAATATCAATACAGAGTTATTTAATGACAAGAAAACTTATTAAAAGTTCAATTGTAAAAGGTGGTTTGTTTATCCTCGTGAATTTTTTAGTCATATCATCATTTAGAAAGACCCAAGTAATATAGAAAAAAGAAAAACAAAAACATTAAGACTTGCTAGGTTTCGAACCTGTGTACTTAGACTTAAGAAGCGGGTCCTATTACCCTCAAGCAACGATATCAGAAATGTGAACCCTGGACCATTGTGTATTATTACAAATTCCGTGACGCAAGCGACATTCTTCAGACCTCATATCGAGATTCCGATTCACATATCTCAAATCTCAGCACTCTATATGATTCCCATCTCTCTCAAAATTTATTAAAACTTGTTTTTATGTCCTACATATTACAGCAAAAAATTTAATAATCTTTAAAAATATTTCCCTTACAGGTTCAAGGAATCTAGATGAATAGTTCGATCTACGTTGTAAAGTCATAAGCGATAGCGGGTTGAAAGTATGGCCAAGTTGTGTTTTGTTAGGTCCGATTTTGAAGGCATACAAATCACCAATTATCGTTTATGTCTGTCAGTTATTGGGTAGCCAGTGTCTCTATTTGTTTTTTAATCGACTCCCAAAAAGGAGGAGGTTATATGTTCGCGTTGCGTATGTATGTTTTTTACACCGATTTCTCCGTCAATTGTGCACCGATTTTGAAAATATTTTTTTTGTTTGAAAGGCTCTCAATTTGGCCCCATCTAACTTTTATCAACTTTGCTTAGATAGTTTTTGAGTAAGCTTCAATAATACGTATTTTTCCCACTTAGTATAATATGTAGATGATATGATGATAACTTCCTGTCACTGTTATTTACATAGCAGGTAGTGGTATTCGAATTTGTGTGGGGTAGGAACCACAACTAAAAAGTGAAAAATTTAACTATATGCATAAAAAAACAATCGACTTCCAAAAAAAAAAACACTACGAATTGTAATAGCTTTTTTTGGAAGGCGGTTGTTTATTTTTTGTGTTTCTTTTTTCTGTTGATTGAAATGCAAGACTCAACTTCCCGCCTGCTTAACCAAGAAAAGGCAGAATTGACTGTTGAAGTTCTGACATGTAATCCTAACTAATATTATAAATGTGAAATTGAGTTTGTTTGTTACGCTTTCACGCTAAAACGGTAGAATGAATGAAATAGTAACAGTTTAATCTGATAAGTTTTGCGATTCGTTCAATAGCATTTACTATAGCATCATATAAAACAACCTCTTAATTAATTAACTCGAAAAAGTTTGCCATACTTAAATTGTACTTGCAGCAAAATTCGCCTGTGACTTGCACAAAAGAATGCAAGTAGCTTGCATGCAAGTGTGCCATAACAACTTTTGACTGGTGAATGTCACAGGCATTCACCAATGGCTTTGAGGCTTTACTTTAAAACCAATCGCTCCGCCAAACACTTGAACCAATCACACACAAAGTACGGAGAGCTAGCGTCAAAACTACTGGCTCGTGCACTTGTTTAACTTCAAGCGTCATTACGCAGACGTACATCTTCTGAATGAGCCGCCCGTGCCACTGGGTGTAGCACAAATCAGGAGAAGAAGGTGCACTCGACCTGATAATGAATTAAAATCAATGGCCACTATAATATTTGTAGTGTTTTGGCATAGCATAGCGGTGTTGCCCTTTCCATAATATTTCGAAAACAAAAATATACCATGCTTCTTTCTAAACTACGCGTCGTTTTTATTAGTTAAACTGTTGAAGATCACGATAGATATCGAGTACGGACGTTACCTGACTTTATTTCCATTTGTAACCGACTTCTAACCTTCCAACTTCGGAAATCTGTGGCAAAAAACGATAATTCTAAACCAAACTAACCGACTTCCGAAATTAATGTTGTTTTTCACTTTCTGTGAGTAAGTTGTAAGTCATTTGTTTTTTTTTTTATGAGGAATGCTAGCATCTGTCAATAAATGCAGGTGGGTCAATATGACCGCTATTGAAATGCTAGAATGCACTAAGGTACCTTACCTTTTGCTTATACTTTGCCAGTCAGACAGTTGGCAGCGAGGCTAACCGACTGCACTGCTATCAATGAAACTTAAACAACTTTTTTAAGACTGAGCATAAACAAAAATAAAATAATGATCTTGGTAAACGAAGTCGTTCAGAAATCTATATGAGTAAACTAGTGGATGCCCGCGGCTGCGCCGGGTGTGCCCTAAATCTTTTTCTAAAATAAAAGTAGCCTAAGTTACTCCATACAACATCAGCTATCTGCCAGTGAAAGTCCCGTCAAAATCATTGCAGCCGTTTTGGAATAGACAGTCAGACAAACAAAAATTATTTTGACATTACAAACAGACGCTTCAATTTTATATATTTGTACGTGTACAAACACACGTACAAATATATAAAATGGGGAAGAAAACTGACAACTTTTGCCGAGGGTGTCGCTGGTAACGCTTGGCTGACATTAGCTGTCAAACTACATACAAAACTTGATTCCAAAAAGTTTGGACGGCATCTGATAAAGAAATTCCGCGCTGTATATTAATGTTATGATAAATATAATACACGTTTATTAAACCGCATCTTAGGTACATACTTATTCATTGTAATAAAGATGATTATGTTGCTTTGTTATGGATGGAAGCTTTGTGCTGCTATTTATGTCATGATAACTGTCTGGAGGTGGAAGATCCATCTTGGTATCATCAGTTTCATGCTGCTGAGGTATCCCAAAATTCAAATTTCTATCAAATGATTCGATTCTGTAATAAATTCAGATTTTAATTTCTAGGTTATGTTCGTAGCTCATGAAACATCGAATATGTTATAAAACTACTGTGTAGGTACGTAAAAGTTTATAATAAATGAACGACATGATGCTATATAAAAAAATGGGGTAATTTACTTCTATTATTAACAATAAAATTGGCTGTAAATACCTGCTGACCAAATCCACTTTTCGGCCTCTTAGTGAAGCTCCTCGGTTCTTCAGTTCAGCTTTTAACTGAGGTACAGTCCGCGTTGAATATTTAGTTCGTTAAATTATCAAAAAACACACGCTAGTTCCTGTTGTAATTATTTTAAACCCGAAAACATTGAGAGGTCAAAATGACATTGCCATTTTATGGGCAATGCGTTAGCAGCGCCACCTGTTCATAGCTTTGCGATTTCTTCCCCATTGAAGCATCTCTATAAATTACAAGTGCCAAATTAGGCATTTGGCATCGTCGAAAGATCTTCAAAAATAAAAATAAACTATTCCTTTATGAACGTAAGGTTGTTAACCTTCTCACCCTCTCTACTGACTGCACATAGTACGTTTAAATCGTTTAACTTTCAAGATAAAGCGACACTTATCAGTATTTCTTGAGAATTACCGCACTACGCCCATGGGGCCACAATATATGGCAATGGTGGTTACCAGAAGAATTTTAAAGCCCTCTGCACAAAGTTATTGTTCTTGTTTCGCGTTTGGACGTAATTATGGCTTGTCCCGGCTCATATGTTTTGTAATCCCCTTTACTTTTGAACAGTTTTAGGGCCAGTTTTGTCGCGTTTCACGTAAAGAGGTGCAAAAAAGTCCGACAAAATTATAGACTTGCTATTCAATGAGTAATTGAGTTTAGTCAAACTGGCTCTTACCTTAGTTAAGTGAAGTCATGGAATTACCAACAAAACCAGGACAGAGTTTGCTACCAATATATGAGGAGATTTTCCATTTTCCTAAGTTAAGAACGAAAGTAAAATTAGTTTTCGTTACAGTGTTGATTATTAAAGTACTTTCTTCTACATTGTTGGCAGTAAACAGCATCTCAAATGCGTAACACTTTCTTTAATTTTCACGAATTTGAAAGCCTTCCTAATCCATTACTTCATATGTTTCTAAATTTCGTCTCCTTGACAATATAAATAACGCAATAGATGTTGTCGTATTGTCAAAATGAAAGGCATTGCGATTGATGGTGTTACACAATTACCCCACAGATTGACTTACAGTAGAAAAAAAACACGGATATTAAACTGTACTTAACTTTTTAACCCCTCAACAGAAAATCCACTTCCCTAAAATGACTAATCAATCTTTTACTCAATTCCCAACGAACGGTGTATGATGAATGACCTGTCCGCCATTTTAATTGTTACAAAAAAACGCGACGAATAGAGAAGTTCTGCTGAAAATTGGAGGCGCTCGCCATGATGGATAGATGGATGGATGGTCGTCATCCAGTTGATTGGCGGTCGGCTATTGGAGCTTTTTTATTAGGAATGTGGTCAGCACGGTGAAATGCAGTTTGAAATGTTGGAGTGAATTGTATGTGAGTTTGAATCAAAGGTTGTGCTCGAATGGTTTCAATTGAAAATATTTATGTTTTGAGGAATAGTGTTTTTATATAGAATCATGTTTAGTTCTTGGGGCGGCTTTAGTGAACATAAGTGTCTGTCCACGACTTCGTCCGCGAACCTAAGGTTATAGGTTTCCTCAAGAATTGGTTGCTTTCCAATGCAAAAATACTTTTTCAAATCAGACTGGTAGTTCCGGAGATTACCTTCTACAAACTTACAAACAAACTGTAAATGACTGCAATGTATAGAGTTTGTATGTAGGGGGTAACCCCTACATACAAACGTTGTTGGGGCGTTTAATTTTATTGGTGAAAAAATTTGCCCCACAAACTTGTGGCTTGAACGAGTTCATGTAATCAAGCAGATTAACCTAAAGTCTAAAGGAATATTAAATCTCATCTCTCATCAGTTTCTTACAAACTGATGTATTATTATAATGCAAGCAACAAAATTGAATTATTGCAAACTCTTTTTGAAATGTTAGATACATTACCTATGTCTCTGTCATGTAAATATTCTTCCATTGAGCAAAATAAATAAATTGCAATAGCAATATGCAGAGGGCTGTGTATACAAGCGAAGGAGGCTTCTTTTTTCCCGACATTAACGTGAACGGGCGGGCGGGAAGTGCGAGCAATAATGTGCAATATTTTCAGTATTGCCCGTGAAGCAAAACTGAATATCAAGCAGAAGATAACGTAGCGAAAGGTTGTAGATAAGTACATTTTTAAATTGATAATGATTTGTAGATATGTTTTAGTTGTAAATTAGTCAGATTTATCATTTACTCTAAGAGCGCCAACACACTGGGACGCCATGGCGACGTCGCTGGCTACGTAGCCATGGCTACCTCTGGCTACCTACCGTAGCCAAATGAGGTTGGCAAATAAGTAGCCAGTAACACGCGGGCGTCCGTCCAGCCCATCAGTTGGCCACTGAATCAGAGAGGCGTAACTGACTTGTTTACAAAATACCGGTGACTTGGCTACGTGTCGCCAGGTCACCAGAGTATCCTGTCTCCACGTAGGGGCCGGTCAGTCGTGGGTACGCTTCTAAATTGGCGACGTCGCCAGACCGTAGCCAAGTGAGCCAAAACTGTCATACATTTCAATACGAATTGTTTGGATATGCAAACGGCGACGTCGCCATGGCGTCTCAGTGTGTTATCGCTCTAACATTTAAACTGGGATGATGAGGAGTCTCACCTCACCCAAAATTGGTCGTTCAAAAGTCAGCACGATCGTTTTTTCTTATAAAAATATTTAGCTAACTAATGAGACTGAAAACAGTTCATCATTTAACACCCCATAACAAATTCCCACCCAGATTCCCGAAAACCGTAATTTAAAAAACGGCAATTTATAATATAGAAAAAACCGGAAACAATCAGTTTTCGGAATGGAACGATCAACAAATTCGTTTAATCAACTCTCAAGAAACGTCAAAGCGATCGACTTTAGTATTTTCGTCAAAAATCAGTTGTGTGGGTTGTGCCGGATGAATCTCGAAAGGGTCCCGTAATAAATGGTTACGGAGCTAAATTCGCTCAGACCCGCTCTGAAAGCTGCAGTAGGTTCCGCGGAATAATTTATTAAAAGCCCGTTGCTGCTTTTGTTGAACGCCGCCGGTTAGGGTTGCTACTTCGGAGATACGAGTATTTCCGACTTGTATTGTGTGTCGTGCTTGTTGTTCGTTGGGAACAGGACGAGTTTTTATTTATTTATAAGTAACAGTGTATCAGGTTACATTATACTTGAAAAAAAGGCAAAATTTAAGTATTTGTATTTTTCGAATAGGGTGAGTTTCTGATACAAGGGGCAGAAATTGCAAAAATGCATAATTATGAAAAAGTACTCCACACAAAAACCTTTATATTTGCCTCATTAATACCTAACCCATATTGGTGGCCAACCAGCTGGTCACTACCTAGTTAATTTTGTGGCCCAACAGTGTACTACAAAAGGCGCTACAAAACGAAATGACTAAGCTGTCAACCCTGCGTGGCCGGCGTGTCACAGAGCATCAATCATGCAAAGATGGCGGCGGTGGCGACGGCGACACACGCTGCTAACAGCACCCGTTACGGACAATACCGTCATAATCACCCTTTATCATTATCAAACGGCCTGCGTAAGTAGTTTTGTTCCATTTGGAGCTTAATTGACAGATTGCTCTCTAAAATGCACCTTGCTGACATAGCTAGCTGACTAGCAAAGCATAAATGGTCTATGAGACTGGGAAACTCTTGGATTTTTCTCATATGCTAGCGATGGCGGCGGTGGCGACGACGACACCCGCTGCTAACAGCACCCGTTGCGTTACAATACCGGTATAATCCCTTTATTATTATCAAACGGCCTTTTTGTTCCTTTTGCAGTTTGATTGACCTATTGCTCTCTAAAATGTGTCTTCGCTGACGCAGTTACGCACTAGCAAAGCTTAGATAGGCTATGAGACTAGGAAATTCATGGGTTTTTCCTGTATGCCGAATCTTGTCACTTGACACAAGAATTCATAAAGTATTTTTTAACAAATTTTGCACAAGCATAAGACACAGGCCTTCTTTCTTCGAGGGCATGTACCTATAGTACACCCACATTTAGCCAGGTAGGTATGTTTAATTCCCATGTGTCATCCCCAGGTATGTTTAATTCCCAGGTATGTTTAATTCCCAAAGGGAGGGCGAGCCTATTGCCATCAACCGGGTGCAAATTCAGACTCCGGGCTGCTACTGAGAAATTCCAGATGAAAAAACCCAATAACACTTTACCCGACATGGGAATCGAACCCAGAATCTCATGCGCGAATTCTACATGAATATAAGGCCATCAACAAAATCAACATCTCTTAAGTGTAGGTATATTTTCACCTCGTTCCATTTTTTACGTAGGTATAATATTTTTTCGACTCCATATTTACCCATAATTCATGCTACAGAAACACTTGACACAGGTATGTCAAGCGCTACACAAACGCATTGAAAATATGAAAGATGTTCCCGCTTTTAGGGGAGCTAACTCGGTTCCGAAACTCATTGAATACACTCTCGAACTCTCAAGATTACAGTACATATTTTGTATTTTAATACATTCTAAATTATTCATTGTGTTAGAACTGAAAGATTGTTTGTAAACATGCTCGCTTTTAGGTAAACATTTGGATTTTTGTTGCGTCAATATTATCTTTTATTTAATGAAATTTTGCATGTGCGACGTGAGTAAACGCACCGACGATAAAGGAGAAATCATATTAAAGAAAAACAATATGATTAAAAAACATCTTCGTTTCTCATAAATATTTAGGTATATTATTAGTTCATCAATTTGTAAACGTTCACTGCCATACATGGCCACCATAATGACCGCAAAATTAAATGATCATCAGCTATAATCGGTTTTTAACAATCGTCCGTACCAAAGCTCTTAAGTCCTGTCCCTACAAATATGATTCGCGGAAGTTAAAAATAATTATGCATTTTCAGAATAATATCGATACAATCATCAATACTCCCACATTTTATTATTTTGTCCGAATATCTTCTACACAATGATTAGATATACTCGTAACTTAGAGTATAGATATACTCGTAACTTAGAGAGTATAGATATACTCGTAACTTAGGGAGTATAGATATACTCATAACTTAGAGAGTATAGATATACTTGTAACTTAGGGAGTATAGATATACTCATAACTTAGAGAGTATAGATATACTTGTAACTTAGGGAGTATAGATATACTCGTAACTTAGAGAGTATAGATATACTCGTAACTTAGGGAGTATAGATATACTCATAACTTAGAGAGTATAGATATACTTGTAACTTAGGGAGTATAGATATACTCGTAACTTAGAGAGTATAGATATACTCGTAACTTAGAGAGCATAGATATACTTGTAACTTAGGGAGTATAGATATACTCGTAACTTAGAGAGTATAGATATACTCGTAACTTAGAGAGTATAGATATACTTGTAACTTAGGGAGTATAGATATACTCGTAACTTAGAGAGTATAGATATACTCGTAACTTAGAGAGCATAGATATACTTGTAACTTAGGGAGTATAGATATACTCGTAACTTAGAGAGTATAGATATACTCATAACTTTGAGAGTATAGATATACTCGTAACTTAGAGAGCATAGATATAATTGTAACTTAGAGAGTATAGATATACTTGTAACTTAGAGAGTATAGATATACTCGTAACTTAGAGAGCATAGATATACTCGTAACTTAGGGAGTATAGATATACTCATAACTTACAGAGTATAGATATACTCGTAACTTAGGGAGTATAGATATACTCGTAACTTAGAGACCATAGATATACTCGTAACTTAGGGAGTATAGATATACTCATAACTTACAGAGTATAGATATACTCGTAACTTAGGGAGTATAGATATACTCGTAACTTAGGGAGTATATATATACTCGTAACTTAGGGAGTATAGATATACTCGTAACTTAGAGAGCATAGATATACTCGTAACTTAGGGAGTATAGATATACTCATAACTTACAGAGTATATATATACTCGTAACTTAGGGAGTATAGATATACTCGTAACTTAGAGAGTATAGATATACTCGTAACTTACAGAGTATAGATATACTCGTAACTTAGGGAGTATAGATATACTCATAACTTAGAGAGTATAGATATACTCGTAACTTAGAGAGTATAGATATACTCATAACTTAGAGAGTATAGATATACTCGTAACTTAGAGAGTATAGATATACTCATAACTTAGAGAGTATAGATATACTCATAACTTAGAGAGTATAGATATACTCGTAACTTAGAGAGTATAGATATACTCATAACTTAGAGAGTATAGATATACTCGTAACTTAGAGAGTATAGATATACTCGTTAGAGACTTGCTGTAATAGATATGACAGCAATCAAAATGAAGGTCCTAGTCATAAGGTTAAAAGTATCTAATGCGCACGTTTACAGACACACATGATCTGACCAAGATAATGATTATCTGAACTTTAAATGACACTGACCTCTGAATTTGTTTCGGCATTTCTTCTCAGGGGTAGTCTGATCGGATATGTTGATTCATACCAGTTTTTTTTTTAATGACCATGGTTATGATTATGGTACATCTCTGTTTATTCCTTCGGGGAACCAAGGCGTGATGTTATGTTAAGGTATGTGTTTAAAAGTAATTCCGGTATCCTATTTATAGAATAAACAATTTCATTTAATATTTTTACGTCTTTTACAAAATTTCCCCCCAATTTTTTATAACCAGCATTCCAGCAATCAATCTGCCTAGCCTTTTCCCTACTCTGTTGTGGTCGGCTTCCAGTCTAACCAGATGCAGCTGAATACCAGTATTTTACATGGAGCGACTGCCTTTCTGACCTCTACAATACAGTTACTGGCTAACACGATACCCCTTGGTCAGACCGGTTGTCAGACTTTCGGACTTCTGACGAGCCGCAACGATGTCAAAGATCCAAGAATGACAGCCGGAACCAACGGCTTAACGTGCTTTCCGAGGCACGGAGGGGTCGCCCATCCACGGACTGACCGCGGCAAGCGTAGCTTAACCTAATCGATCGACCTGTGCGGCTGTTATTACTTAGCCACGAGCCCCTCTAAATTTTTATAACCAGCATTATTCTAAAATATCCCAAAACTAAGTCAACGTATACCAAAATGAAACTATGTTCTAAATCAAGTTAGCAGGCACATTACACATCCGAGAAGCTAGAACAACTGTCATAAACATTTTCGCGCTAATGTTCCGGCCGAATGAAAACCATATATCTCTGTATGTATATGAATATGTAGGTATGTAGGTATGTACCTCCTTTGTTGCTTAGCATGTTGGGAAGCTCTTTCATGCATGAATTTGGGCAAACACGTTACCTATAATTAGATTGATACATATTTTAGGTTACTGTATTTCATAATCAGCACATTTTGAACTAATTTAAAAACCTAGATAGGTAAATGTCTACTAGGTACTAAGCTATGTCTACTTACGTATATCATGAGAAAAGACAAAAAAAATTGTTAGCAATTTCTTTGACAACCTAATCAAAAATATTTATAAGAAGCTAAAACGGCCAAGTGTGAGTAGGACTCGCACACGAAGGGTTTCGTACCGTATTATTAAAATCGAGCAATAAACGCCGAAATAAACGCTTTTCTTGTATGGGGACCCCTTTAATTATTAACTTTATTTTTATTATTTTTGTTGTTATAGCGGCAATAGAAATACACAATCTGTGAAAATTTCAACTATCTACCTATTTCGGTTCATGAGATTCAGCCCGCTGACAGACAGACGGACGAAGGGACGGACGGACAGGGGGGGCTTAGTAATAGGGTTCCGTTTGGCACCCTTCGGGTACAGAACCCTAAAAAAGTAAAACAGTTATTACTAAGCTTCACCTCAAAGCTATAATTATGAGTAAACACGATGAAAACTGCAAAGTTAACACTTAACCCAGAGTTCAACATAGGTAACCCCATTTAAACTGAACGCCAGTATGAACAGAGGAGCCTTCAACCGGATATTACCTGAACTACTTATACCACAGAATAGTTGCGAAGGTTGGCTGCATATACGATCGAAAGCAGGTGAACGCACACATACACGAGTACTTACGGCGATCTCAAAGAAATACCGCTCGCGAGTGCGCTTGCACTCATTGTACTTGACGCGTGCGTGTGTATGTGTGCGTTCGGTTTCTCTCGTAGTAAGGAGTCAACCTTCTGTATACTATTTTGTGACTATATTCTACTACGACACAGGTGTAAAGGAAACTAAACTGATTTTATAAACTTTGTGATACCGCTGGCTGATTCTGACAAGTGGGACACAGAGTAAATACAGAAAGTTTACTCTGCACAATTTTCAAACGAGCTGACTGTTTCACCACATCCGGATAAGTTCGAGTTGAATATTCTGGCAGGTGATTTAACATACATAGATTGTGTTACCAGTGTTTTACCGATCTTAAGTTAATAACCATTTCTTTACGCATTGAAACGTTACCTCATGCAATAGTCCCAGTTCTGCATTTTTTTAAAGTTTGTTGAACATTAAACCACAAATAGACGTGCCTGTAATTTGCACAAAAGTATGCACCAAGCTTGTATGCCAATGTGCCGTAACAACTTCTGATTGGTGAATGTCACTATGGCGATGCAAGCTACAAGTAAACTCGGGTCAAAATAAAAAATAATTGGCTTCGATAATGTTCGTGTTTCCGAATTAACACGATCGTCGCGCCACAAAGTTCACCTTCCACAGAGACAAAGCTTATTTTCATACTGCCGCACTTTGTGGTAGTGCACCTATCATTCATTGCGCGTTTATGAAGTTTTCTCTAGCCCAATTACCTGTACCGGTCGCAGAGCGTCATCTGTCTCTCTTATATTATACAATATGTTAAAAAAAACCCTGTCCGATCCAAAAGAGGCACATATGTAGGTACTGCAATAAAATAGCCAAAAAGTTTTTTATTGTTATTGAAAATAAAAATAGTTATTGCCATTTAAAATTCACATTTTTAGTACCAACATTGCCACAAATCCAAACAAAATAGAAAATTTTCAACAGGTTCTTCAGTTATGAGACACCTGCTAAATGACGGCCACCTTTTTTTTAATTTTTTTTTTGATGGTGGGATATTATTAAATAACTTCTCCCGCTCTGGGCGAAGCGGGAGGGTGTGTCAGACTTTTACTTACTAAAACCCACCCGTGTTCCTTCCGTTGCTTGTGTGCCGGGGCCGCGATATCCCTTTCGGACAAACTCGCAACCCTGGCAGGCATTGGCCCTAACGGACCCCGTCAGTTGGTGCAGGAGAAAAATAAAGTTTTTTTTTTCCTGAAAATTACCACGTCATTAGACTTTTAGTACGACACCTAACACCCTCACGGATCAGACAGGTTTTTTTTACATGTTGTTAACGTTACAATTTGTGAACGTTACAGGCATGGGCTCCTATTAGCCGCTTTATATTTGAAATCTTCTTATCCCATAAGATTAACCTTCTGAACTCTCCTATAACTTACCGAGTTCAGTAGGGGGTACCGTTAATACTGCTTCTAATATAATCTCGGGTTCTGAACTTAGCCGGGTTATAGTGTCAGTTGCATCGCTTCTAGTTGCGCTTTCATATAAGTTTGGGTAAAGTTGGGCAGTGTTAGTGATTGTGGAACTGGGTAGAGTAATGTTTGGTTAGGTATATTACGGTATTAGTTATGTTATGTAAGATAGTTTTTTTTTATATAAAAATTTCTCTATAAGCCGCTAGTTTACACCCGCGTGTTATGTCGATAAAAAGTAGACTATGTACCATCGAAGAAGTTCATATCTAACTACCGTAAGGACTATTCCTGCTTGCAGCGCTCGGCGGCTATGGCACCGGGCCGGTAACAGATGTGGTCATCGTGTTCACGGGATTTTGTTTTGAAATTGGCTAGATATGAACTTCTTTGATGGTACTTCCCCAGGGTTCAAAGTATCCCCATACCAAATTTAATTAAAATCGGTTAAGCCGTGAAAGCGTAACAAACAAATATACAAAAAATCTAATATTTTCACTTTTTAATATTACTTTAGATTTTCCCGTAAGGCTTAAGTAATAGTGCGAGCCTATTGTCATTGCATAACCAGCCTATAATGTTCCCACTCTCCATTTCGTGTGGTTGCCGCCCATGGGCCTCTGACTTGTCTTCACATGCCGTCGAGAAATATCGCTCAGGCTCGGTTTCCTCACGATGTTTTCCTTCACCGTTTTTGAAGCAAGTGATAATAATACAATACGCACATGAATCCGAAAAGTCAGAGGTGCGTGCCTTGGGTTCGAACTCGAGACCTATGACTTGGCAGTCCGACGGGCCCACCGCTAGGCTATCACTGCTGCTGCTGATGCTCCCACTACTGGAACACAGGCCTCCTCTCGGGCAGAGGGAGTGGGCCATAATCCACCACGCGGGCCCAGTGCGGGTTGGTAGATGTCACACGTCTTCTAGTTTTTACTTCTTAGGACATGCCGGTTTGATCACCATGTTTTCCTTCACCGTTTTGAGAGTAGTGGTGATGAAATAATTTTTTATCATTAACCGTGGAAAAACTTTGCCCGGACTGGAGATTGAACCCAGGACTCCATGCTATTTAGTCTTGCTTGCCACTACTAGACCACTAAGGCAGGCAGCTTATAATAATAACATTGAATTTAATATACCTACATACTCCAAAGATTTATCTATTTCTTTCTTAAATTAATTAACTATAACTTATTTCCCTACGTAAGGCTGTCGTCATGTCAACCCGACAGCTGACGTTTCACTTTACAAAGTTCCTGATCAACCCCTTGTTGGGGGTGAATCTGGGACAAGGGTACACTTGTATTAAGGGTGCTTCGATATGCAAAAGACAAAAAATCTTTTAATGTTTTCCATTTTAATATGGCTGCTAGGTTCGAAAATTTATCTTAGAGTTCCTGCCTTAGCAAAAGAAAATAAATAAACAAGAAAAATAACAAACCTGTTACCAAAAACACAATTCTAAATAAACGCGACGTTTCAATTACCTACCCAGTGAAACACAATACGTATATTTCCAACTTGAAATACCAACTTTATGAATTCAAAAAGTAAATTCCATTTAGCGCAGTCCGACACTCGAGCGGAGCGGGGCGAGCGGAGCGTGCGAATTCCTCTTTGTTACGTCTAATTACATACGTTATGTGTGCACTGACGACTCCGAATCGCGCTTCATTTCCCTGTGGCACTCTGCTTAGCTGCATTTAGCTGCTGGAACAGCTACAGATGTAACTCATTTCAAGTTTGGTCGGTTTGAATTTAATTTGCTGAAGTTTCGGTGTGCAGATTAAGATTCCATGACTATGTAGATAAAATGTATTTTTGAACTATGATGGTTTTTATTTCGTAATCTTCTAAACGAAACTACAGCGAAAAGGGCGCTGCTAGTAGGCAAACAGTCTGAAAATAGTGTAGCAGCCTTCAAAATAAATGATAGAAAAGTGTGAAAATATATTTCTATACTCCTTTGCTTTCGTAACTGGTTGCATAAAACCCACTCTCAGAGACTTTATAATCCTGCACATGCGCTGCCCGGTGTGCATAATCCGAGCTGTTGCCACCGTCCAGCTAAGACCTGCCATATATATACTTACGAAAGGAACAAAGAAAAACCCAAAGGTCACACTGAACGACCCTTTTTTCTCAAAAGATACACAGTTAAAACAAAAACACGGAAAGAGCAATTTATTTTACAAATTGTTACGACATCAGCAGGTACACAGTGTCACGAAGGAGCCCGAAGGCGAACCATAAATTAAATTCTATTACCAACTGGGCAAAGTTAGCGAAAACCGTTTCGTCACAAATTGCTCTTTTAAAATCGTCGAATAACCAAAAATCCAGGAATTCCGCTCGCAAGTTCAAACTTAGGAAATAGATCCATTTCTTTTTGTAACTTAATCACAAAGAAGTTTGCCAACTTTAAAAGTTTGTGGAACTTGGTCTCGGTGTACGCGTAAAATAAAAATAAAATCGTTTTGAAGACACTGCTATATAAAAAGTTTCGTTCCCGAGACTGTTGTTTAAATACCCAGCTAGTATTTTTTCTGAGCAACTTATACCCTTTTGTGACCAGACTGAGTGTCACACACTCTTCTAGCTTCTAAAATCTAGTTTTGAGATCTAAACGATCTGGGGCAAATAATATGTGTATTGTAGTTTCATAGACAATGTGGAGTAACTTTATTGTGTTGTGTGAAACCCTTTTCTGGTTGGTTATTTGATAGTCAGTGTTCTAGTATGGAAATTTTCCGTATATATTTGTTGAAACAATACTTGTTTACGGCGGTAACCGCGTTTTGAAACACGGTATTTCCAAAACTTGGCGACCATACATGGTATGTTCCAACTTGTATAGCCAACATTACGGCCAACTTTCAGGAAGTCAATTCCCATCAAAACTTTGAAGTCTACTAAGATTTAGATGGACTTTAAAATAGAAAGTTGGTCCTCGTTGAAACCTCGTTTTAGTCAAACTTGCTGGCTCGAAGGACCAAACTACTTTTTATGAGGCTGTAACAAAATCGATCTTGGCTTATTTAAAGATGAGCTGTTTTAAAATTGTCGTTTCGAAAGCTGATTCTAAAGTTCGTTAATATTCGAATATCTTAAAAAGATTTTCCTCGAATAACTAAATGTACCTATTTTATTTAGATGTTTAAAACCTTGCGATCACCACAATTTCTACATGTTTATGACATACCAAACGTAATAAATAATATATTACATATAGATCTAGGTTCCATAATACCATCGTTCATAACTGTATATTTAAACGAAACTACCCTAAAAAGTCGGTAAAACACCATTCCAATAACCATCCTTTACCGCACCTAAAATTGAATCTGAGCAGCTATTTCAAAATAGTGTACAATAATTCAGTTGAATCTCGCAGTAGTAGCAATAAACGAGTACATTTGAATCGCCGTAAGGTAGGGTAGTTTGTTAATATTTGATAGCACCGTGTCTCGTTGCACCGCGGGGATCATTTATCGCTCGGCCTCCGCGCCGGGCGGACGTCTTGCGGTCGTTGTAAGCGTTTATTGCGGACTCTAAGATGTTTCAAGGTAAATTGTTGAGAATGGCTATTTGGCTCGGTTGTTGAGATTGTCTTATCAAATTAGCTGCTCAAATTAGTTTGAGGGATGTTAACTCTAACGGTTTTCTAAAGATTGAATCCCAATATATTGTCTAGGAAAGATTAATAATGCAGTAATCTGTGGTCTATGTATATAATGTGTCTGAATGTGAGTTCTACATACTCCGATTACAGGCAGCTTGGTTCACGAATACGGTTCCTTTTGCAGACGCTCTTGGGCTTAAGTTCTTTGGTGTATTATCAATCACGTCTTCTGGTATCGTAGGCAGTGAACTTAGATTATTTCTATCTCTTAACGTTCAAAATGAAAAATCAAAATCAAAATATTTTATTTCACATAAACCTACAATGGCACTTATGAAACGTCAGAAGCTAGGTGCACGGTCCCAATTGGTCGTTTCCTATGGAGAAGAGCCGGCAAGAAACTCCACAGTTCCACGTTTCAGGATATAATCCTTACTTACCACACACACATAACAAACACCAAAGCACTATCATTTGAGATAGTAATTAGACGGTCTGATAGGCATTATGATTGATGCATACAGCCTTAATTGCCGTACGGAAGGCGATAATTACTTTATCACCGGTTCGCCACGCAGCTGCGCAAATTTGACTATTTAATGAGATTAAATAACGTTTAATGATAAATTGCTGGTGGTATCATGTATTTTTCTACCACAATTATGGTGTTTGTGGTAGTAAAGGTCAAGGTCATTGAAAAAGAAATGGCGAGATGATTACTATGTCTTATTTTGAAATAAGGGAGAAGTGGGATAACATGTTAGAATAGAGAATTAGACCGTATGGAACTGACAGTCAAAAATAACAACAAGTATGTCTCTTTTCAAAGTTAGATATCAAATTAAAAGTTAAGTAACAAAAAGACAAAGTTTCAATTAGGTACTTACACAAAAATCTTAATGTATAAAAATGTATAAATCCTATAAGATATATTTTCAGTTATGTACTTTACAGTTATATTAGACTTACCAAAAAAACTCGATAGACTTACAAGTTACAACCCAAAAGGATTAAACGGAAAAGCAGAGATGTATCCACAAAATCACATATGGATGTATACACATACAGCTGATAACGAAATTAGGTTCCCACAGTAAAGGGGGAAAGCTGTTGGCGACAGTTTTGACCGAGGATTTTTCCATCAGGGAAACTCAATAACTTGTAGCTGGTCTGGGGAAAATGTTTGTAGCCCGGAGCAGTTTTTCGGTAATCCTTAATCCATAAGCTGATAGCATGCCAGTAATAATTTGCATCCCAATCATTTATAAAACAAATTGCCTTTTTTAAAGTAGGTTGGAGTTTTTCTTGTCATATTGAGTATGGTATTTGATTTCTACTCGGGACAAATGCTTGTATGGCCAACACTGTAGTAGGCTATAAAATATTTGTTCAGTGTGGACCAAGACCCGGAGGACCAACTATTTGTAGGCCTTACAGATAGTTGGTCCTAGGTCTGAATATTTGTGAATTGGATATTTATGTTTGTAACCACGTACAGAAACAAATTTTTGTGTGGAGCAAGGTTTGAAATCGTACGGTTATGACTGCGAAAAAAACTGTGATTGTAGAAGGTATGATAATTATGAAAAAGTTATTTCCAAACAGCAAGAGAAACCTCAATCTGTTTTTAAGTGGCTCTAGCCTGCTCTAAGGATTAGCAAAAACTGAAACTCTGGCCCACAAATCCCACAGCCATACTTATTCATTATTCCATGGTGGGGTACCACAAACAGTAAACAATGCCATAAACTTTAATTAATCAATACTAAAACCAGGGATCAGTAGAATACATGCAAATAGCAAACGGTTCCGTACATAATCTCCGATTTAAATTTAAAATGATCGCTGTAGCTGATATGTTAAAACAAATCCGAGGTGAATAGAGTTTTAAGCTCTGCCAAATTGATTGTAAAGGCTTCGTGTACCTATGGTTTAACTTAAATGTAGGTTATATGAGTTTGTGGAGGTATATTAATGGTTACTTGAAATATTCATGTGTGAGAAACACTAGCCCTTAATAACTATTATTTTTACCACGGTAGTTATAAGCTATTCTCATAATTCGCGCGAATAAGCAAGCGCTATCGTTAAGCTACGCTACGTCGGGGTTGGTCCGTGGATGGGCCATCTTTACATACCAAGACTCCTCCGTACCTTGGAAAGCACGTTAAGCCGTTGGTCTCGGCTGTCATTCATGGATCTATGACAGTCGTTACGGGTCGTCAAAAGCCCGAAAGTCTGACAACCAGTCTTACCAAGGGCTCTTGCCGGAATTACTCATTTACTGGGTTGTGGAGGTCAGATAGGCAGTCGCTCCATGTAAAATACTGGTATTCAGCTGCATCCGGTTAGACTAGCAACCGACCCCAACATAGTTGGGAGAAGGCTAGACAGAAAGCCTGTTTTTTTCGACGAATCTTTTGTCAGCTTGATTTAAATTTGATCAGCACTAAAACAATATCAGCTCACATGATTGGCTGTCGTTAAATTGGACATCACAATAGCAATGAAATGGAAATGAATGGGAAAGCAAGCTCTACCGCTGAGTATGAGGTCGTGGGTTATATTCCTAAGTCGGACATAGGTATTGGGTTTTTACGTCAGGAATTTTTTAAATTAGTGACCGGCTAATGTCAATAATCTGCCGGATGCGGGAAGCACAGAACCGGTCGAAGAGGCTGTGCTTGGGGGAGGCCTATGTCCAGCAGTGGACTTCTTGCGGCTGAAATGATGATGATGATAGTCCCTATGATGGTGATTGCTACTTATTACATGGGACTTAAAACTTGTCTGGCGAAATGTGGGTAACCCTTCTGGAAATTCAGCGTGATGTTATGACTATGACGATATAAATAATATAACGCCACATTAAATTAAATAATCACTGGGGATCGAACCCAGGATGATGAAGAACGAATAATGAAACACAGAAAGATTGAAGTCACAAAGTATAATTAAATTAATTGGTTTGAAAAAGAAAAACAAAATAAAAAATCAGATGTGACTTTTATGAAGTAAATATCAACAATAACGATTTAGCAGTAATACGTCCAAAAGTCTGAAATAATAGTGTTATATCGGAAAAAATATAATTCAACAGTTATCTCTGCTTGCCACGACACCAATGCACAATGCTTCGAATCGTCCTTCCATCAAAAAACAAAACCGACTTTTCATTCGATAAAAATAATATATAATATTCAAAAATGTGTCAAGCGTAACCACATTTTAAGAGAAAAACATGTTAAGCCTTCTTTGCAAATAAAAAGGTTGGCTTGGCAGCGGCATGCTGCAGTACATACTAACTACGTTATGACTGTTAGTGTGGTGTTGTGTTGTGTTATGATTTTGGCCGCAGGACGTGGTGTTCCGTCGCTCTCACGGACAAGTTCCATACGACAGCACTAATTCAAGCTAGTGCAAAGTGAAGTGCTGCTAACATAGTCTAAGCTTTATTTATTAACAAAACTTTTTTGCTTATATTAAAATATGTATGTTTAGGTTAAGGTATTTATCTATGGGCCTGTGTTGCCTGAAATAAATGGTATTATTATTATAATGTTGTATTTGTACTAACAAAAGTATGGACTGGAGAGTTGCATACCGTAGGCACTCTTGAAGACAAAATTGGATCCCCGTCTCGTCAATTTCGAATAAGCTTCAGCTGTGAATGAATGTACCTAGAATTTGTGTCGGTACATTTTCCATAACCAAATACACGGGAGTAATATTTCGAGTGAATGTAAGTTGATCAAATTTTCATATGAATGTAATTCGTGGATAAAAGTAGAGTGTATTCGAATTGAATTTGTGAGATTCACACACAATATTTCAGCAGATTTCTTGCAAAATTCAATCAATCCACTGCTCAAGCTCAAGAAAGCTTAAAAAGTTTCACACACTTCATTAACTTTTCAACATTTAAAAAGCGAACATTTACCCTTTCACCGCTACATGAAAAAATCACTACGAAATTTTTCGCATAAAATGTTCACCTATTTCTGTGCTCGCCTAATTTTCGTGGTTACAAATCTTTCTTTAAAAATGGCGGTAAATTCTTTGTGGCTGTACAAAGAATTAGAGCTGCTTAGATTTATACGGGAGACGTGGCCGTGTGCCTTGGAATAGGATATGCATTTTAATAACGTCTTAGCTGCCGCTTTTATTGCAGACATATTTTTAATGCATAGGTGTCACGAGTTATATTAGACGTATAAAAATGATAGCTATTCGGTAGGATTTGTGGAGAATGTGATTTTATGCGTATGTACCCTATGAATTTATTCGTAAGATGTATGGAATTATTCATTTTCATATCTATTTATATTTTAATGTACGTATTATTTTGTGACATGATCAAAAATAAGATGACTTCTTACTAGCACTGTAAATACTACCTACTGACCTGTTTTTAGAACTTCTATTCCGATTAATATTGATTCACTTCACGATAAAGATATTTTTTGCTTGCATTTCTGATCATCACAGATATTTTATAATGCAAAATGCGTGTCGATACTTTGAATAAGCAATTCTTGAGTATCGTCCTCACCCAATGTGTTCATGTAGGTATAATGTACTATTGTTATGTCAAAAACGTGCTCAATTATAATTCTTTCTGAGTTTGTATACTTGTAAAATTGACCATTCGTAAATTATGCGTGTAAATTTTTCTTTCGTGGAAGTGTCTTCAAACTATTTAAAAGCAGTATTTTTTAAGACGTCTTTGTATTAAAGCTAGTATTTCATTACACAAAGTAATTAGTAAAGAAAAATGCTACATTTACCGAAATTATCTTAAAGATGATAAAAAATAAGGAAATGTATGTCTCTTTTCAAAGTTAGATAAAAGTTACTTATACAAAGATCTTGACGTCTATAGACGTATAAATCCTGTAGGATACATTTACAGCTAGGTACATTACAGTTCATTAGACTTACCAAGAACTAGTGAACCGTACATCTTATGGATACGTGGACATGAATGCCTATAACTGGTTTCTTATATAAAATCACCAACAATAGAAATCCAACATTAAACCGTTAGCTGCGATATAAAAATCTGTGGACCGGCGTATAATCCTCGGAGAGTTTGAATCGGTACAGGTCCGGGCGAACTGAAGATTATTCACCTATGAATTTTTCATCTCAACTCAGCCGGGACATGTAAACCTTTTATATACATTTGCTTTTGCGATGGGTTTATAAAAAAGCTCTTTGAAATATTTTATTTTCTCGTTTTTTTTCTGTATTAATGGTCGCGAACTTTGATTTTTATGCGTGAATTTGACGTGGATTCGGCAGGGTTAAATTGAGTGTCAGTTTGGGTTGACGACTAGCGGGCTAAAAATATTTTTTGTAATTCGAATGGCAAAATAGTTAAACGATTTTAATTCGAATAAAAAATCGTATTTCAAAACGTAGGTACTGAATGATCAATGTTCTTTGTTCAAAAATAATCCTCTCATGTTATGAAAACTTATTCGATAGCATTTTCAGCGTTTTATCGCAAAAATTTATCGCAAAGAATATTATTTGCGTACACAAATTAAAATCGAAAACAACTCAACCCTTAAACACGATAATTAATCCAAAGCCAATTAATTACCGTACCTCAAAAACAATTAACGCTAATCCAAACACACAGAAGGGATGCTTAAAAATCGCGTAAAAAATCATCTAGGATAAAAATCATAAGTGGCATTTACCAGCACGCGATATGAAGGTTTTACTGCACTTTTTACTATCGCTCGTTTATTATAAAGTTTATGGTGGCATAAAGAATAGAATAATGGCGTATTTTTATAACCAGATGCGATAAAACACCTTTTATGTTGGTGATAACATCGGTATTGAACATTCGGCATGGGTATTGCATTAGTGCCCGGATTACTGCTAGATTGTTGTCTAGGAATTGTAATGGCTTCGCTTGATCGAATGGTCAGTAACTACGTATGTTTTAAGCGTTTTTGTTTTGTTAGTCGGATTTTTGTATAGTAGGTACTTACCTATAATGTATGTAGGTTATCTGTGAAGGACTAACGAACAAAATAATGTTGAAGGGCGATGTTAAAAAATCATACCTTTTATTACCATTTTACCTAAAACAATTTTAAGTAGTTATATCGGTTAGAAAAGAATGAAGTGCCACGAAATAAAACTTTTAGATACCTGTTTAGCAGCGTAAATCAACGACTCATAAAAAGAAACATTTTACAAAAAATACCGACTTCCAAAAAAAAACACTATAAAGTGAAAAATAATTTTAATTTCGGAAGTCGGTTTCTTTGGTTTTGAATTTTCGT
Organism: Agrochola macilenta; assembly: GCA_916701695.1. Taxonomy (NCBI): domain Eukaryota; kingdom Metazoa; phylum Arthropoda; class Insecta; order Lepidoptera; family Noctuidae; genus Agrochola; species Agrochola macilenta. The sequence goes on from OU753569.1 coordinate 5,884,125, forward strand.
TTTTTGCCACCAACTTCCGAAATTAAAGTTATTTTCTACTTAGTAGTTTTTTTTGGAAGTCAGTTTTTTTTTTTTGTAAATAGTTTTTATTTTTCACTTTTTAGTTTTGGTACAGCTGCCCCACACAAATTCGAATTAGTGGTATTCGAATTTGTGTGGGGCAAAACTGCTATGTAAATAACAGTGACAGGAACTTATCATACAAAATATCATCCATAAGACTAAGTGGGAAAAATACGTATTATTGAAGCTAATTCAAAAAATATCCAAGCAAAATTAATACCATTTTTATGGGACCACCTTGAGAGCATACCCTTTCAAACAATTTTTTTTTTTAATTCGATCCACAATTGAAGAAGAAATCGGTTGACATATATTTAAAAAAAAATACATACGCGACGAACATGTAACCTCCTCTTTTTTGGAAGTCGATTGAAAACCACTTTTCAATCACACTATAATACTTATTTTTGTGAGACGCAACAGTGGCTCGCCACCGCATAAAAACCTAGCTGATCTAGAGAACCAAATGCTCGATACAAAATAGTTAATCATATGATTGACTACCGTCTGCACCAAACACAGACGCTGCCCAGTATTTAACGTAATAAACTACCAATCTAACACAAAGTGGTTCGACCAGACGTTGATTCACAAGCTCTAATGCACTTTTATTAAACTCCAGACTCAGCCAAGGATTCAAGTTGAACTTCAAGTAAGGAAAGTTATAAGTTGGTGTCTCCTAGGATTTGGTTAGATACGTTTGCTTGATGGTCGGCTCTCTAGGGTTAAAAGTTTTGAAGTGTCGACGGAGTGCATTAGAAATTAATTCTTGAAGAATATTCTAGATATAAATCTTGAGCAAAGAGTTTTTGATCGAACTTCTTCAATTCTTCAGACGAAGAGAGAGATTCTTCTTTGAAGTTGATCTGAAAATGCTATGATATTTAAGTTAGAACTTTAAGGTCAATTTATACGGAGAGAAAACTTACTTGTGAAACTTCTTATCTTTCATATTAGCGAGATAGTAGATGATTACCTATCCTATAGAGGTATGAGGAACAGAGTTTAAAGTTCAACCTCTAAAGAAAAGGGAGGATCCTCCGAGACGGCTGTTGTCTGGTGGGCTACTGCCCGAGGATTGATGTCAGGACGTTGTATACACCGTGACATTTTAGTCGTCTTACAAAAGCAGCCCACTTCATGTATCCAATGACTACTAAATATTCAATTAAAAAAATGATATATTGTAACATTTTTTTTTATTGCTCCTAGAGGTATTTTATGTCGGGTACTTAATAGTGGCTCTTTGTAAGAGGACTAAAATGTTACAGTATTTATATGGTAGTTGCGCGGTAGATTGCTTGCGCGATGCAGGATTTTGCGTGACGTCAGTGTGATGCGCATGTGGCGTTGTAGATGCTGCCACAATCTCAATAACGATAAATGATAATGATAAATTATTTTATGTTTGTAAGTAGGTTTGCAAAATAAAAAAATGGACTACTCTGAGAAGACAGACCGAAATAAAATCTGAGGTCATAGTCTCTTTTAAAGTCCAGACATAATTTGGACAGAAGACGGACCATATAGATTATTACGTGATAGGAACAAATTATTAAAAATGTATAGCATTATCTGTCACATATTTTTGCCATATCTTAAAATCACTATTCCCACCACATTTGTTAACGTAAATCCCATCGAAATCCTTTACAAAAAAACGTATTCAACAATCCCTGAAAATGTGGAACTTAAAAACCTCTCAGGTCCAGCAACTTTGCTAATAAACAAACCCCAGACGATTGTGAATGCAGAGCACACCCACCGCTTGAAATTTCTCACCCATTTTCTAGAAAATAGATTTTCCGAGGGAGTCCTGAAGACAAACAGCGTTGGGTTACTTACTGGTCCATTTGTAGCTTCGTTTACTGATAATAATGGGGAATAAATAAATAATAATCTCAAATTAAATTAGCTGGTGAAACATATAAAATAATATTAATACGTGAAGCAAAAACTTTGTAAGTGGGGTACTTATACGAAAATTCCGTGAACGGAGGAGTATGAAATTTGGCACAGTTAAAGTTTATATGGAGAAGGAGTGAAGAAATCTAATGTTTTATATAATATACATTAGAAATAAATTAAATTAATAAAGAAAAACATTACACACACTACCATGCGTTTGACACAAGATGGCTACCTTAGATGCGTTTGACACAAGATGGCTACGTCAGAATCATGACATGGCAGCATGGAATTAGTTATAATTAATATTAATGATACAACTTAAAATTTAAATGAATTATGGTCGAATTTCGACCTCGGCCTCGGGGCGACCACTAGTAAATATAATAGAAACAAACAAACAAAAAACAACAACTAAAACTTAAGGGTCTTTCTGATTGGATCTATGCTACCAAGACCTACAAGCGGTGGGTGAAAATGGCCGCGAACATGTTTGTATACAGTTAATGTGCAAGAGAAGAAAAGCGCGAGTTTATGTTTGTGTGTACGTATGCCATATTTAAAAAAAAAAAAATTTTTTTTTCTTGTTTATGGATAATGTCGTCTGTAATAAAGATTTTTACTTATTTTTGTATTATAAATTATATTGAGTATTGAATTTCTACACTTATTATTTACTAGTTTTTGCCGGCAACTTTCAGCCCCCGACCCACCGCGTCGCATCGCATCGCCCGCCCGCGTTATACTTCGTTTTCGCTTAGCGTTCTTTCTGACTTTTTTTCTTATTGCTCGGTACCTTAGGGTCGTAACGTGATGTTACATAGCACACCTTCCTCGAGAATTGGGCTATCCAATGCAAACAGATTTTTCAAAGCCGACTGGTAGTTACGGAGATTTCCTTCTACATACAAACTTACAAACAAAGTATAAACAAACAAATTTCACATCTTTATAATATTAAGTAACTACCGCTGATTACGGGTTCAACGGCAACGTAATAGGTAACTTGAAATTGAGAGTTTACATTTTATTTTTTTCGATATCCGTCACGTCAAGATTCGCCAACAAATTTAATTTGAGCCTGTATTATAAATAATAATAATACCAGCCTGTTACTGTCCCACTGCAGGGCAAAGGCCTCTTCTCACACAGAGAAGGCACGACCATTGATCACCACGCTTGCTCAAGACGGGTTGGTGATTTCAGACTCATATTAACTATAAGTCCAGGTTTCCTCACGATGTTTTCCTTCACCGATGTCAGTAATGTCCAAGATAAACTCATAAAGTACATATGAATTGAAAAAGTCACATTGGTACTTGCCCGGATTTTGAACCCACAACCTCGTGCATGAGAGGCGAGGCCTTAACCACTGGGCCATCACGACATCCGACATGTATTATAGAGCTCGAAATAAAATAAGCGACGACGCTTTTAAACGTCTAAATTACTTCTGCTTTTTTATCCCAACGTATTGTGTTTCTTAATTAACGAGCGACTGTTACCTACTCCATTGTATGATGTGAAACTTCCAGGAAAGTTTTCACTACAAATGCAGCGACGGACATCAAACTCTGACAAACTTGACAATGGCCCTTTCATTACTCGGTTTTCAGAAAGAAACTCTTAGCTTCAAACTTCTCTATCTCTCTTATACAAATTTAAAACTGAAAAGAAAAAAGAAATCCTGACACGAAACACACAACAACAACAAAATACGCGAGCATAAATAAAAATAAAAAAAACATACATACGCGTCGAACATATAACCTCCTCCTTTTTGGAAGTCGGTTAATAACATTACGCCAATAAGTAATAGCGTTTTTGTCCGTCAGTTAGATTATTAAAAAATATTGGACACGTATTTTTTTTTTACGTAATCATAAGATTACAAAATATAATACATTGACTTAAAGTGTGGCATGACCCTATGTAGATTTAATTTATACTTAGTTGTGACGTAGCGAGCCCCCACTGCCCAACTTTATTGCGTTTTATCTAAGTAATTTTTATTAATATCATAAAGCAAAACATACGTGTCTAATATTTTTTTATTATCTGACTGACGGACTAAATATAATTTAATTTTATTGACCCTATAAATCTTTAGCCAATCCACATAAAAACCGTTTTAAAACCAAACTACTTTAACCCAAAACTCCCATGCCTTTAATGGATCCTTTCATTCGAATCCCATCGAGCTAACCCTCAAAAACCCGCCAAAAATATAACCTTTATAGTTAAAAATAATCCCCGAAAGGTACAGGAAATGACGTAAGAGAGTCAATTGAACCACTCAGTGAAACGTGTGTGGGTGAAAATTCAATAATAACTCAATACTTCACCTTTCTTCCTTGAAAAAGTGCTCCTAAAGTGTCCTTAATTAGATAACCGAATGGCGTGATGAGGATAGGGCTGCCGCGTTTTGGATAGTGTAATGCACTTTACTGTGATGGTAAAGAATTATCTACTTTCATATTAAGCTATAAATCATTTTGTTTACTGTTGATTGTGTCGTGATTTCTGTGATTTCAAAAAATATAATAGACAACGTATATTTAGTACCCTAATCCGCTTAACTGTTCTTAAAGAGTCATAAAGAACCTTGTAAGAAATAAAAAATAATTAATAATGGATTTCCGCAAAGTCACGCTTGAGTCGATTTACTTTGTTAGATTTCATTTTAAGAATGGTATTATTTTAATACCGAATTATAATATCCACTGTGGCAACACAGCAAACTTTTAAATGGTTTTTCATTATGGCAACTAAATGTATTATTTAGTTTGGCAACACTTAGATATAACGGTTAAGATAATATCGTTGTTTCTGGGTGGGGCAAGTCAATTTAAATGGTAACATTTAGTGCAGAGTCAGTTGTCGTTTGATTGTGAAATAGTACAGTTGTGCGGAATACGAGTAAAACTGTTAGTAAAAAAAGAGTACTTATTTCATTATAATAATGAGGTTATGTTTAATAATTAATCGTGTTTAGTTATGTTTGCTATAATATTGTCAAGGTGTTGCTAGACTCAGACATTTGGCTCAAAACTCAAGGTCTTGAAGGTTAAAATATAATTAATTCGACTAATTAGTACCTGTCGTCACGAAAGGAAGTCGTAATTTATCTTAAGTTTAAATCTTACCAACAGAAACCAAACTGCCATTCTGATCGTACCTGCAAAAGAAAACAGTATTATGTTATTAGAGTATTCCATTTCGAATGACAGAATGAAAGGAAGACGTCATGTCTCGTATTTGTCCCAAAATTTTTTCACAATATTTACTTGAAGTATTTCAAAATCGAGTTGAGGACAGCCCTGTAATTGAATGCGTTCTGATTGGCTAGTTCATATCACGTTCGATGACGCCATGTCCGGTCGTGACACGTGGTCAATTTCCGTTCCAATATCCTATGCAGTCAGTCTCATTTGAAATATAGCGGCCAACCGGGGTGAACGTCTAGCCCAAATGTAATTTATTTATCTAATAAAATAGAATGGTTTCATAGAATGTAAAAAAGAAACTTTTTATTGTTTTTCATTTCTTTTCTGTTGCTTTCTTGTTAGTTTTTTTCTTCTTGACAAAAAAAGAAATGTCCTGTCATAAAAGATGATTGGATGGTTTGTACATATTTATTAATTATGTCAAAGTAGGTACCATTTCTTTTAAATTCAAGTAAAGAGAACATAATTTACTTCCTGAATTTGGTTTATATCGAATCAAAGGCAGCTAAACGCCTTAGTCGTGAAATAAGTTAACTATGGCGCTAGTTTAGTTAGTTCGACAATCTTTAGTGTATTAATTTTGCTAACAAATGCAGTTAAGTCTGTAGGAAATTCAGTTCAAATACCGATTTTGGCATCCAATACATTCCAACCAATAAGAATCAAAAGCAAGACAAAAATATCAGTTATTGTAGCTTCCTGAATATTTGACAGACTTGGATTTAGCTGCCTTTGATTTTATAGGCTTTTACATTTCTGATTTAAAATGCTATATATGCCTAACAAAAAAAAATAACGACCCTACAATAACAACTCATAATAGAGAAGCAATACCTTATTATCAGTCATCAAACAATTTAATAGCGATGGCGATTACAAAACACGTAATGCAGGCACGATAGCATAATAGAGGCTATTCCGTTATAACATGTAATTGGGGACATAATGTAATTCCACTGGCGCGGACGTCCGGGTTCATTTGACTGTGAAACCCTGTTTAGACTGGAGTTAGATTTTCGAATGGTCTGTGATTTAATGTGCGTGGACTGTATTTGGTCTGTGACAATTGGGAAGTTAGTAATTGGACGTGCTTTGGACTCTGTGAGGTGTGTTGTAATGACTGTTTGAGTAATTAAACGTGTGGACATTTTGTAGGTCAAAAGTGTCCTTTAGTCATTAGCCTTTTAATATTCTGATTGTAAACGAATACTTATAAACCTTAAAAGTAACATAACATCACGCCTGTAATCTCCGAAAGGTAAGGCAGAGGTGTACCTGTCGCCAGTAAGGTTTTTTTTAAGTCCCATGTAGAAGGGGGCGAGTCTATTCTCATCAACCGGGCAGGCTGCTGAGAAATTCCAGATGGAAAAACCCAATGATAAGAGTTAATAGTAACAGTAACCTATAGTATACACCTGTGACAACCCCTTCGAAGAAGATAGGCGTAATGTTATGATATATTATGTCAGCCTCAAAGAAAGTGTAAATGAAAAATCTTCCAATAACTGGAAGGGTAGGTACTACACTATCTTCTACTGATCCATGTAGGCTACGCTTCTAAAGTCAAGACATTCATCCATGACCAAACTCGTAGTATGTAGCTTTGTAGCCAAAACAAACGTCTCTACAACGGCAATACATTGAAGTTAGTAGTACTGCCTGCTGGTGATTCTTCGCACTACTGTTCGTGGTTTACTTCTCAACAGTTGTCAACATTCACATGTTATCGCTGTGATGAACCGGTCTGCCGCGGCGGCAGGGTGACACTGCCTCGCACCACTGCAGTCGCAGCAAAGTCACGCAGCATTGCTGCCGTGCTCGGAATGTAATCGCATATAAACCTATAGAAAATTAATGAGGGCCAGCAGTGACGCGGCAACAATGCCGCGGCAGCACTGTCTCGTGCGGCGTTGTTCGGAATCATACCTTTAAATTAATAATTTAGTGTTTACAGATAGATGTACATATCGGAAGCTCATCGCCCAACAATCGTTAAGAAAACATAGATCGATGAATGACTTGTTGGCAGAGGTGTAGTACACCTTCATTTCACCAGTAATGTTTGACTACTTCTATTCCTTATTTTTATGAATTGACTAGAATCATAAAAGCAATTGATTCTTTTACGCCTGTTATATTTCTTCTACAAGTTCTTGTAAAATATAACTTTTTTATGATAATCACAGTTTGCCAGTAACTTAGATCATTCATATCTTCATATGTTTGTAAAACTTTTCTTCTGACTTTGCAAGCGGTAGGAGCCATAATTTTTATTCTTTTGGTCAGCTGAAAACTTTGAAAATGGGTCACGAACGATCTTACTTAATTTTTTATGAGAAATCTGGAGCCGAATCATATTTTAATCAACATACAATCTGATACTGACCTGCAAATTGCAAAAAAAATTAAGTAACATTTTAATTTTGCCGGCTACCTTGGCGCGCCCCCATAAGAAAGAGAGGAAAATTTATATTCACGGTAAAGAAAATTATGAATGATATTTCTTTTGCTTCCTTTGATAATGCATAGGAAATCATGATATTTATAATTATCAAATTATATAATTGGATCTGCATCGCTGTGAAATTGTTGTTGCGCATTGTTAGAGGTCGGCTAAGATTACAATGTTGGTCCCACCTAGAAAGTTGTTAAGTTTGAAGGTCTGTATCACACCCTTATAATTATGACCACAGTTAAAGTTCCAATCACCAAAGAGATCAATCAGGAACATTTTATGAACAAGTAACAGGCTGTATGAAAAAGTCAACCACGCGAGACAAATAAAAAAAAAAGTTCGTGACGAATAAAAAACTTCTTGTTCCTAATTATATGTAAATAAATAAACGTACGATTCTTATTCATAAGTTGCACTTACTTATTTTCTCATAGAGGGTGATAAAAAGTAAAGTGTCCACCTCGGGAGCTACACTATTTTAAAAGCTCGTGTGACGAACTTTGAATCTACTCTTTCTCTGATACACACGCTGTATAGTTCTGTATACAGCAAAAATTATGTACACTTTGCCATTGTATATGTATATAATAATCACTAATGAACATAAAATTACGCCTGTACGGTCTTAAGATCCTGTTTTCAATCACCAAAGCTTTGTGACGGCAGCCATTAAAAACTTTATTTAAGCCCCATTATTCGTTCGGTGTCGATAAATTAATTGAATTTCCCGTCGGCAAAGTTTATTATTAAGTAAGCTGAAGTTTCATAACTTTCTAACTTGAGTGGCCAATCTTTTGCGTAATTCAAAGGAATTGATTGTATTGTTGTTTGGTGGGTAGTCGGAAATTTATTAGGTAGAAATGCCTAATGATCTGTGACGTAATCGATTTGGTTGTAGTAAATTCAATATGTATGGTGGTGTAGCTTTGATGGTTGGATGGAGTTGAGATCAAAGGAGGTGAAATATAATAGTTTTGGAAGAAAGAAAGAAAGAAAATACGTTCATTTGCGGTAAACATGACGCAAAGAAAGAACACAAAAAACAAAAAAAAAAATAAGTTGGGGGAAAATATGCGTCACATACACGCAAAATGAAGAAACACGACACGATTAAGAAGTTGTTGATGATAACAAGCATGTCAGGGGATGATTATATATATGGGCGGTGGGCAATGGGTAGCTCGCCGTCCGATTAGGACCAGGCCCGGGTCGACGGCGCGTTGTGTTCCATGCGCGCCTCAAAGAGATGTCAGCACCAACTGACGGGGTCCGTAAGTGCCAATGCCTGCCAGGGTTGCGAGTTTGTCCGAAAGGGATATCGTGGCCAAGGCACAAAGGCAACGGAAGGAACACGGGTGGGTTTTAGTCAGAAAAAGTCTGACACTCCCTCTTGCTCCGCCCAGAGCGGGAGAAGTAAAAAATAAAAAAAAAGGGATGATTATATGAGGATCCGTATATTATATAAATAAAAATGAAATGCTGTTCGTTGATAAGGGCATCACTTGAGAAAATCTTTACCGATTTGTCTATTTTTTGTTTTAAAATGTTCGTATTAGTTTGAATCGGGTTTCTATGGATAGAAAAATCTTAAAAGTTTTCCAGATAAAATTAAACGTCCTTTTTAGGGTTCCGTAGTAAACAAGGAACCCTTATAGTTTCGCCACGTTCGTCTGTCTGTCTGTCCGTCTGTCTATCCGCGGCTTAGCTCAGAGACGGTTAGTACCAGAAAGCTGTAATTTTGCATATGTATACATATTAATCATGACGACAAAGTGGTAAAATAAAATCAAGAAAAATTTTTTTTTTAGGGTAGGTACCTCCCCTACACGTAAAGTGGGGATGTTTTTATTTTTTCTCATCTACCCCATGTTGTGGGTATCGTTAGAAAGTTCGTTGAAAAATATTGTGAGTTTGTGAAAACCATTTTTGGATTCAGGGATCCGTTTGCGAAATATTAAGCTTTTAACTGATTTTTTTTGTTAGAGTCAAGTGTCCCCCCCACTGCCAGCTAAATGGTTTTACTTGGATTTGTGAAAAAATTCACAGCTGTAGTATATATAACGAAATTAAAAGAAAACTATCAAAGCTAAGTAGGCTGTACAGGTTAACGAGTAATAACAAAACACAAACGCAGTTTGAAAAACATGATCTCCCATACATTCCGTATGGGAGAACATGGTTTTCAACTACAATGTTAAGTTTGTTCTTAGGATAAATTCATCCCAACTACGGAACCCTTCATTGTGCGTGGTCCGGCACGCACCTGGCCGGTTTTTTTCTATATGATTTTTGTATGAACTTTTGGACAGGACAGCGTCTGTCGGTTCAACTAGCATAAATAAGAAGATTATAATCCAGGTTATGTCCACAAAAACAGTTCTTACTTTGTATAGATCTAACAGATTTCAGTAATTAACGTAACATGTGTAATTAGTACCGACTTATAGAAAAACTTTATTTTCGTACCAACCTGAGAACTATCTGAGGGGTGCAATAACATACACAAACTAAAATTCATCTCATGAATCATATTTTACACATGCCAATAAAAATATGACATACAAAAATCCTCTACCAAACTTGTTACACAGTTTAAAATAGTTAAAACATTTTAAAACACCTGCGCTACTAAATCCACAAATTAATTTTCTTTAAAACTTGTTATAATTATGTTTGAGAGCACTATCCAGTATGAACAGCTAACTCGACAACTTTATCGCAGCACCTGGGTCCAAGATGGCGATTCATCAATGTAAAAACGTCACTGTTGACTGATAACGTAATTAAGAAAATTACGTTAAATAATGCAACATAACATCACGACTGTATTTTCCGGAAGCGTAAGCAGAGGTGTAAGGTACATGCTCATTATGATAGTTATTTTTAAGTCCTATGTAGTATGGGACGAGCTTATGCTAGTCCTTATAACTACTAGTACTGGTATCCCGAACTCTGCTCGGGTGAAAATAGAGAATGCTCATTTAATAATACAGGATAGTTGATAGTAATTCCATGTATAGTACATACTAATTCCATGCTGCCATGATAGTAGGTACTTACTTATCCGATGGTGCCATGATAGTAGGTACTTACTTATTCGATGGTGCCATGATAGTAGGTACTTACTTATTCGATGGTGCCATGATAGTAGGTACTTACTTATCCGATGGTGCCATGATAGTAGGTACTTACTTATTCGATGGTGCCATGTGATTATTCTAAGGTAGGTAGCCATCTTGTTCTAAACTTTGGGCGACCGAGCTCTGCTCGGGTGAAAATACGGAGAAAACAAATTTTCCCAGATATCCGACCCAGCTAGATCGATTTTTTTATTTTATATTACAACTTTCATCGAAATCCTTAGAGCCGTTTTCGAGAACGTGATTACAAATATTTAAACAATATGCAAATATTGTTCATTTAATAGTATCGGATAAAGGAGATGCTTATTTCTAAAGAAATCTCTTGCAGCCTCAGCACAATGGACTAAGTGCGGAAACCAACCCTATAACATAGAATCTCTTGCAGCAAACCTGCGATAGGAATGTACTCGTACAAAAAAAAAAAATTAACACCATGTGTAAGTGTAGAAGAGTAAATAAAGTAGGTATATAAAATAATAATTTAAATAAAACATTATGAATAATATGAGAATATACGTACTTCTAAAATAAATATCATTAAAATATTAATAACTAAGAAGTAAAAAGTATCATATATATATCCTAACCCAGGTCATGGTCTACCCATGTGCCAAATTTCATCCGAATCTGTTCAGCCGTTTTAGCATTAAAGCGTGACAAACAAACTCACTTTCGCATTTATAATAATACTAGCTTTTGCCCGCGGCTTCGCCCGCGTGGATGTCGGAAAATATCCGACGGGAACGTACTACCTGGATTAAAAAATAACCTACAGGTTAATCCAGGTTATAAACTCTGTGTGCCAAATATCATCCAAATCCGTTCATCCGTTTTTGTGCAAACCGGAACATACTCGTACATTCAAACAAACAGACCAAAATTCTAAAAACTATGTTTTCGGCATCAGACTCGAATATTCAATGTAAGATTTGACTTCGTTACTATTTTATTTTACTTCGTCTGCGTAGAGTATAAATTCTTTTTTCTAGATATTTATGAATGATTATAACAATTACAATATAGAGCTTTGTTCATGGCTGATTGTCCTCCACTATCTGTGATATTTGAGGAATACTGTCAAGAAATACCTACTGTAAAAAGACTGTAAAGGACCGGTATCTACCTAAATCCTTTACAGTATTTCTCTATATACAATGTTTTTCACTAATTCGGAAGCGGGCACTAAAACAACCAGGCTAGTTGGAGAGCTAATACGTGAGTGAGCCACATAAAATTGGCCGACGAAGAAACAGTCTTGCCGCAAATCAACTCCAGCAAATTTCAGAGTTTGTCCCTGTGACTTATTAATAGTCAACTACAATCTTTTAAATTCAAACGGAAGGTCATTATTTGGTATCAATGGTATACGCGGCACGAAGACTGTTTCTCCTCTGGCAGATCCAGTTAGTACTTTGGCCTCAATAACATTGCATAGGTGTTCCCTATATGTGTGGTCAGTCTGTAGGGTACAAATTATCACGCTATTTGCTATGAGGGATGAGCAGTATCGCATTCTGTTCGTATCCTTACTATCCTAATCTATATCTATATCGATTCTCCCGGAGAAGGGGAAGGGGGGGTGTTCTCCGGGGGAGGGGCCCGTGGCTAAATAATAACAGCCGCACAGGTCAATCGATCAGGTTAAGCTACACTTGCCGCAGTTAGTCTGTAGATGGGTGACCATACAAAGACCCGTCCGTTGCTCGAAAAGCACGTTAAGCCGTTGGTCCCGGCTGTCATTCGTGGATCTTTGACAGTCGTTGCGGGAAGTCAGAAGCCCGAAAGTCTGACAACCATTCTTACCAAGGGGTATCGTATTACCCAGTAACTGCGTTGTGGAGGTTAGATAGGCAGTCGCTCTATGTAAAATACTGTAAAGTTAGAAGCAGTACACGTGCACTTATATTATTTTTACTTGAATACAAAATTCAGCTAATGAGCAACTTCAATACAAAACTTCATGGCCCTTTTCAGACCCTTTTTTTTTTTAGGGTGGTAAATGATCAAATAACTTCTCCCGTTCTGGGCGGAGCGGGAGGGCGTGACAGACTCTTACTGACTAAAACCCACCCGTGTGTCTTCAATTACCTGTACGTTGACAGGGGCCACGGTATCCCTTTCGGACTTTCCCGCGACCCCGGCAGGCATGGGTCCTTGCGGACCCCTTCCGTTGTGCCGACATCTGCCTCTCCCTCACGCGCTCCGTCTTCTCCTTTGCGAGCATTACTGCTTCGCAGAAGGAGCTGACGGCTTGCCACGCCCTCTCCCTCAGTACCATGGCCTGGACCAGGGCCGGACGCGAGAGATCACTGTCACCGATCGCCTCCACAAGGACAATGCGGTGCCCCGCCCAAGCCGGGCGGACTTTCACCGTATGCTCCACGATGTCCTCCGGGTGATCCACACAGTGGTGACACCTGGGCGTTTCCTCCCGCCTTATGCGAAACAGGAACCTCCCGAAACAACCATGTCCGGTGAGGACCTGCGTCAGGCGGAAGGTGAGGACGCCGTGGCGCCTTTCTAGTCACTCCTCAAAGAGAGGACTTATCGCCTCAAATGTGGCGAGCCCAGCAGTGGGTTGCGAATATAATAGAATAATATGCCGAAATATTAGTGATTTTAACTTAAAAAATAAAGAACTTTAATTACAAACAAAATTACATCCCCCTTTTCACCCCCTTAAGGGTTGAAATTCCAACAACACCGTTGCGTTAGCTTCCAACCATAAGCCTAGATAGTAAATTTTGTGATTTTTCTTAGAAAATTAAGGACTTTTCAACTTTATCCCCTTTTTAACCCCTCGGGGGTGGAATTATCAAAAACGCTGAGACACGTATAAATTAATTTTCAATCGTCAGCCTAAACACAAAATTTGAAGATCCTAACTTCAAAACTGACGGACTTTCATATAAACTTCCATCCCCTATTTTACCCCTTTAGGGGTGGAATTCCCAAAAATCCTTTCTTAGTGGATACTTACTCTTTACAAAGAACACACCCTCCAAGTTTCATGTCTCTAGGACCAGCGGTTTGGGCTGTGCGTTGATATATCACCCAGTCAGTCAGTCAGTTTATCATTTTATATATATAGATATTAAGTTAGGATTATAATGTAATTAAAAATAATAAATACATACACCACTGTGACGAAATTAGTTAATTTGCGGTAAATTAATAATGAATAAATAATAATTAATAAGCTCAAGAACAATGGGCAATTAGTATTGTCTCAGAAAAAATAAATAGTGCTTTATTTTGCTTTATTTATTCATGGAAATGCTTAATTAGATACAATTCGAGTCTTAGCGCTGAAAAGCTGAAACATCGAGCATCATTTTACGTGAAACGTAAGAGAATAAGTAAGTATTTACTTTAATTAGCAGAGCTGCGTATTTATTTTGCATTTTAATTACGTTATTGTGTAGATTTTAAGAAAATACTTTAACCTGTCTTTCTGCCAAACTTTGTGGGTGTTTAAAATAGAAATCCTCTAATCTTATCCATTTTCACGACTGAAAAGACAAACCTACCTATCAAGAATCTAATCTACAATTAAAAACCTACGTAGGTATCCTTAAAGCTTCTTGCAGACTAGCGCGTCGCGACGGCGCGACTCGAACAATACAATGTCTATATAGGAAAACTTCACGGTATAACAATAACTGCGGCGCGCTTTCGAAAATTAAAATTTAATTTTATATTAAATTACCGGATACAATGTTGGCACAAAAAATGGCCTACTTCATCTCTCGACAATACCTCATCAGAAATATGAATCTATTAGCTGCGCCCCGAGGTTTCACCCGCATAAGTCTCGCTCCTATGGCCTTCTCCAGGTCATGGTGCCCATGTGCCAAATTTCATCCAAATCCGTTCAGCCGTTTTAGCGTGAAAGCGTAACAAACAAACAAACAAACTCACTTTCGCATTATTATTAGTTAAGGATTTAGTCTCACACAATGAAATAAATGTCTTCTACAACTAAAGGCAAAGTCAAATCATTTATTTCAAACTAGCGACTCGCCCGGCTTCGCACGGGTATGTATTTTACATATAAACCTTTCTCTTGAATCACTCTATCTATTGCTGAAAACTGCATTAAAATCCGTTGAGCAGTTTAAAAGATCTAAGCGAACAGACAGCGGAAGCGACTTCATTTTTGATCGACTTCCAAAAAGGAGGAGGGTATATATGTTCGTCGCGTATGTATGTTTTTTTTTATGTATGTTCGCCGATTTCTCCGTCAATTGTGGACCGATTTTGAAAATTCTTTTTTTGTATGAAAGGGTATGCTCCCATATAAATTGGTCGGAATTGGTCCCATATAAATTTTATTAACTTTGCTTGGACAGTTTTTGAGTAAGCTTCAATAATACGTAATTTTTCCCACTTAGTATATGTGGATGATATGATGATAACTTCCTGTGACTGTTATTTACATAGCAGGTAGTGGTATTCGAATTTGTGTGGGGTAGGTACCACAACCAAAATGTGAAAAATAAAAACTTTTTTCCATAATATTCAACCGACTTCCGAAAAAAAACCAGTTATTTTTCACTTTGTAGTGTTTTTTTTCGGAAGTCAGTTGTATTTTTTTTGGAAAAAAGTTTCTACATAAAGTAATTTTATGTAAAGATAGGCACATAAGACACTTTTGGAAAAAATATAATTGATTCTAGTTGCCCCTTGCACTAACACTGCAGTTTTAATACGAGGTAGGAGGCACTTAATTAATCCTGTCACTACATGGGGACACATGTACCCGGTGCAATTTCCTCTATAATCTCCGCGGAGTTAGACAGGGCTGGCTTGATTCTGTTCAAAAACCATTTTTATTAGAAGAAAATCATAAAAATCTTAGCGTAAGCAAAATTGGGCTTTGAATCAATGACGAGAAGAACAAAGTTTTAACAGTTCGAGAAAGTTTTTTTTTAACGGAATCGTATCTCGCAGTTCAACCCTAGGTTGTCGGATGCTTAATAAGGGTATTCTGTGGATGCTTAAAAATAAAAAAAATAAGGTCACCAACCTGCCTTGATAACTTATAAACTAAGCGACTCAAGGGAAAAATCAACTTATTGATTTATTCGGAATAAGCCAATATATACCTTCCGCTTAACAATACCAAAGGCTCAGTCATAATAATAGTGGAGGTTCGTAGAAAAACCGTCATCCTTAATTTTCTTTATAAAAAGTTCAGACAGACAATCTACGTCGCAAAATCCTTTAAAAAAGAACACAGGTTTAAAAAAAATCACTACGAGGCAACCCTATTCGTCCTGCAAGCTGATTACATACATGTAGCGGGATTCGTTTGAATAAAGGATTAATGTAATGAAAAGTTTCAGATAAATTACGTGTCGGAAGTTTTTCGTGCCGCGTTTTTGGGTTAATTGAACATTTTAATTTGGGTTTCCGATACTATTGAGGGATTGGGTGAATATACTTAACTAAATATTTTTCTTTAAAACGTTCAGTGCCGGGAGCTCTCTTGGAGGATTCACCTAGTCGCATATGGCATGCCGGGAGCCGTCGCGGAGGGTTCATTTCAGATGTGGGTTTTTCTTAGCGAATACAGCATTATAAACCGCGAAAATAAAATCTGATGTAGGTATATTTTAACAAGATTTTTTTGTTCGCGGTTCCAAATATTCACAAAAATTTAAAAGGTTGGGAACTACATCTAGCGACAAGACCCTTTACAGTGTTTTATAACAAGGTTTTAAACCTAATGCCGTTGACCGTCCGCGATGGTTAACTTTAGCGCAAACGGCAACCCTCGCGGAGGGTTCACTTCTAATATAATAATAATAATAAATAAATCATTGTACCGATAATCGTAACAGTTAATGGCCTAATAGCGGAGAGCCTCGACCAACACCTCAGGAGGCTCTCCTTGCGCGGCTGGGTCAAGGGCTTGATTCAGAAAGCAGTACTCCTAGACACGGCACGCGTCGTGAGGAGGTTCCTCTCTCTAGAGCCCTGACCACCGGCAGCCTGGACCCTGTTCCTGATGCCGATGGGCCACTATTTTTTATATTTTTAAACGATTTTGTATGGTTTTTATAAAAATATTTAAAAATGTAAATAATAAGTAATCAAAATGAAATAAAGGAATAATAATAACTTTATTTCAGACTATTCGTTACAGAATTATCCATACTTGTTTTAGTAAGTACTTAGGAACTATGTTAGCAAAACACAAAAATAAAACAAACGACATTAAATTGACATATTAATATGTATAGCGGCATGGTGTATGAGTTGTATGAAAAGTGGGTGGAGATGAAAGTGTAAAGTAAAGTATTTGTTTTTTTTTTTTTTTTTTGTTTTTTCTGTAACTTATTCGGGAGAATGTAGCCAAATATCTATAACTAAGTACTAAAGTTTTTGTCTACGATGAAAAGATTTGCTCTTTACATTGTATTTTCATCCCACTAAAATCTTGCAGTGAATAGTTAATTTTAATAAATTAAAATGCATAGTTTTTAATAAAAATAAAGTTTCAATTCCAGCTCAATCCAATTCTGCAAAAACATAATGAAATACTTACTTTAATTAAAATAAAAAAGAATGAGATCAAAGATACATGTTTTCACAAATCCTCCTCAATTTTTTATGTTTAAAGCAAATATTCACTTTTTTTAAACAAGTCAATTTCATGATCAAAAGAACTTGGGAGGGGCGAAATTGAATCTTCTCCTGCAGGCGAGAACTTAAATTATTTTATTTTTCTTTTTACTTCATTATGTTTTATTCCATTTGCGTCTTCAAAGCTTTAACAAAGTGTATTTCTTTCAGGAAATTGTTTACGTTGACTGATGTTCCCTGATCCGGTCCGTAACCGGTTAAATCTGGTTTGAAACAAGTCGTAACTTGTTAAATTGGTCAAAAGTAATTTCGGCGCGGGAATTTGCGCTTAATCCATTTATTTTTTGTCAGGCTTTTCTTCACGAGGATTAAAATGCCATTTGGTTCAGCAGCCTTATGGATTAACCTGAATAGCATTGTTTAACATAAAAACAAATAGCTGTTGCCTTATTTTCCATTTGTTTTTCATCAGAACACTGTGACTGTGACCCACTTATTTTGAACCAGCTTATGTGTAGTCATGCGAAATATCATAAATAAGACAATGGGAATAAATGTAGCTAATGGGGGGTGAATCGAATGATTTATAAGCCTCACTAGTTTTTATATGAAACGTTTATATCTTTGGGTATCGTTGAAACGCAGGTTTAAGAGCGTTTATTCTGAAAGTGGGCAACGTTGCAAATATGTAGTTGTCAAATATGTTGTAATATTCTGGTTCGCTAGTTAGCCACATTTCCATATAGTAGTAATATTGTCAAATTAATCAAAATAGGTAAATGTTTGACAGCTATTTGCGACGTTGCCATCTTTTAGGAAAAACGCTCTTAAGCGAGCAAAACATAAACCTTCTGGTCATTTATACCGGAAAAAAGATCAAGTAAGTATATCGACCAAATACAGATTGACAGTGACAGTTCCATACTAAACAAAACTTATTTTGTTAAGTCAAGCTTGAGAATCGATCTAGAATACGGGTCTACTACAAAATTAGGATGCAGGATCCATTTTTATATAACTATTAATATACTAACTTTCTTGTTAACAAGTGTACTTACAAAACCGGGTTTTTATTCAGGTCGACTCGATTAGCAATTGTAAATCGAGTTCAAGAGCTGTCAATGTCATAATTTTTTGTGGAATATTGACACTGACAGCTCTTGAAGGCAGTTTAGATATTTAATAAAAAACATAATTATTTAATAAAATTTAAGGGACATATCAATTAAGGGCGGTGAAATTCGCCCTAAGTTGTTACTGCTTCATGAACATCTCCCAAACTATTTACCAGTGCCTTTTTAAATTGCTTCCTAAATCCATTATCCCTTCCGTTAATAGATTTCAAGTACCGGTTTAGGCACACAAGGATGTCCCTTAGGATCGGGTAATGTCCAAAGCATCCGTTGGTCTATGTATGTGCCTAAATTGTTAGTATTATAGTGATCCCTTGTCGCGGAAAGCATACGTTTCTGGCCAAAATAATTTAAAGAACTTTCATAGATTTAAAAATTCATTGGTAAGAACAAATTTATACTACTACAATGATCGTTTGGCGCTCGAATGACACTGACAGAGAGGCGCTGCTGGTAAAGACTTGTGCATTTTTTTTGTGAACTGTCACTTGAAATGTTTTGAAAAAACAAGATGGCGGCGTTAGTTCAGATTTTGACCACGCGTTAAAAGAACCTTTTACCGCTATAACTTTGTTTTTGTTCATCCTAAATTGATTTTATAATTAGACTTCAAAACAATTAGAAACAAGTGTTCTGACAAGAAGTTTCTGATTGATTGATGAAAGTTTTTGACTTTTCTGATAAACAAACTAGAAAATTAAGATGGGTTGAATTATGTCTCAACTTAATATAAGTTTAGTATCAATTACTTTAAATGAAAAAGTGTGAAATTACGCTTATGGCAATATCACAGGATAAGAGAGTTTCTTAGCTATGAGGACTAAGTAAATACTTTGATATTGACGGTAGTGTCGTATTAAAAGGTTTAATTACTACAAAAAAAAAAACCGGCCAAGTGCATGTCGGACCACGCACAATGAATGGTTCCGTAGTTGGGATGAATTTATCCCAAGAACAAACTTACCATTTGTAGAAGAAAAACATGTTCTTCCATACAAATTCCAACTACAAATGTAAGTTTGTACGCACAATATTGAGAGATTTACCATGTGATTTTAAGACCATAGACTTCTTATAGGTTTTCATGTAATCTATGAGTAAAGAACCATTCTCTGTATTTTTCTAAATTTTAGGTTCAGTAGTTTCGGAGTTAAGAGATTTCCGCCCCGGAACAATAAATTTTCATAAATTTTCTTATATATATCTTTAAAATTATTTATTGTAAAATTACAAGAAATTTAGATCCTCGCAACAAGCCCTTTCATTTGATATGTCACACGGTACATTTTGCAAACATCTATTTTTTTAGTTACTTATTTTCCCCCCAAAAGTGCCCCCCGTATTCAAAACTCATGTATTGTTTGGGTAAGAGAAATGTGTGTACCAAATTTCAACTTAATCGGTCCATTAGATTCGGAGCAAATTGGCGGTGACAGACGGACGGAGAGATAGACGGAAGACACACAAGTAAACCTATAACGGTTCCGTTTTTGCCTTTTGAGGTACGGAACTCTAAAAACAAAAAATAAAATAATGCACTAAACCAAATTATAACCCTCCTCTGCAAGTAAAGTATGAAAAACACGGTAACTTTGATGACAACAAAAAAATAACAGTTTTTTGTCACTTACGTTAACCCTCCGCTGCGACACTGATGACGACAATTAATACGACGCAAACAGCACTGCAAAACGTTACCTAAGTCTTTAATCCGGGCATAGCTAATATTATGCGTGGCACGCCACCGACCCGGTTCGGCGCTACCCGGCTTACCTTGTAACCGGGTAAGCTTTGCATCTTGCGTTTGATGTTTTACCCGTATTTTGACGGTGTAATGGATGAATTGGTTGTATGCGGTTTTCGCGATTGATTTAGGTTTAGTTTTTCTTATAGGTAGTATTTTTTTATCTGTCACCAAAATCAGATATAAATAAGTAGTTGCTTGGTTTTTGGTTTTCCCCGAAGGGGTAGGCAGCGGTGTACCTATAGTACGCTCACATTTCGCCAGTTATGTTTAAGTCCCATGTAATAGATGGCGAACCTATTGCCATCAACCGGGCACAAAGACTCCGGACTGCTACTGAGAAATTCCAGATGGAAAAAGCCAATAACACTTTGACCGATCGAACCCAGGACCTCATGCTCAGTAGCAGCGCTTGCGACCACAAGACCAACGAGGCATTCGCGCAGCGGAGTTTTTCGAGTATTATTATGTAATAAATAAACCTAATAATGTAAGGGAAGATGATTTCTAGAACTGGACGTCTTTCGGCTGGTAAGATGATGGAGAACGTGGTGACAACATTCAAAATCAAAATACTCGTATTTTAATTCCTACATGGGCACTTATGAAACGGCAGAAGCTAGGTGCACGGTTCCAATTGGTCGTTTGCTATGGAGAAGAGCCGGCAAGAAACTCCACTCTTACATAAGACCTGCTGAATAACCACTGAGTTCTTTATTTGGGAACCAAGGCGAACGATTTGTTTTGCGGTCTTGCTCTGACTTCAAATGAACCTTTTAATTTACTGGGTCAACATTTTTAACTGTAAGTGCACTATTTCTATATCTACAAAATCGTTTCAAACTTAGTGTTATGAAATTGTTTACTCTGTACCTAAATAGGATATCGGAAACAATTTAAGACGTTATAAAAATAGTAAAGTTTGATGGAGTCATTTCCTATTTGATAAGCCCTGAGAAGAAATGGTAATGTTATCATTATGTCACTGATTGCAGAATGTATTAGCGAAATATCATTAAAAAAACTCATGAATAAAAAAACATACCGAGCCTCCATGGTATTTAGCGTGCTGCATCAGTTTAGGCGCTGACTGCCAACAAAGATAAATGGCATGCCGCTAATACGAGCTAAACGCCAATAAATCAATACTCCCGGTCATTACGAAACCCGGGTGTGATCCGGGTATACCCTGATGTATGGAATACCGCAAATGGTGGAATTGTGATAAAATGTCTGCTGAGGAATTAAGTGAAACGTTGGGTGTTTCGATGAAAACAATGTAGGCTTTATAATTTAATAATTATATGTTTATTTAAAAACGTTAACAAAACGTGGACATTTAGCCATTGTCGGTTTATTAATGGCCTAAAATAAACACATGACATCCCAATAGGATTAGGATGTCATGTTTATTTGTAAGTACTAATATTATAAATGCGAAAGTGAGTTTGTTTGTTTGTTACGCTTTGAAGCTAAAACGGTTGTACAGATTTGGATGAAATTTGGCACATGGGTAGACTATGACTTGGATTAGGACATAGTATACTTTTAATCCTGATATTCCCATGGGATGGAGACTTATACGGGTGAAACCACGGGGCGCAGCTAGTCTGATATAAAAATAGTCTATCTATAAACAATATTTTTAGCTTACTCTTTCGGCTAGTTAGTTTTTTAATCAGATCATAACTACTTAGAAATATACACATGGACTGATATACGCATAGCGAATATAAATGTCCCTAAATAAATCAAGAAAAAATATATATACACATGACATTGTAATAAAAAACAATCAGGAGTACAGCAACGAGAATGTAAACGTTACTTTGTTTTTCATAATGTATTGCGAATCTCGATCAAAGAACCGTAGACAAAGAAATGGAAAATCAGAAAGCCTCCTTTCGTATTTTTAACCAACTTCCAAAAAGGAGGAGGATGTTCGTCGCTTATGTATGTTATTATACGAGTTTTTTTTTTTTTTTAATTTGTATGTCCGCCGATTTCTCCGTCAATTGTGGACCGATTTTGAAAATTATTTTTGTATGAAAGGGTATGCTCCAAAGTTGGTCCCATATAAATTTTATTAACTTTGCTTGGATAGTTTTTGAGTAACCTTCAATAATACGTATTTTTATGTGGATGATAATTATGATGATTACTTCCTGTCACTGTTATTTACAAAGCAGGTAATGGTATTCAAATCTGTGTGGGGTAGGTACCACAACTAAAAAGTGAAAAATAAATACTTTTTACACAAAAAAGATGACCAACTTAAAAAAAAAAACATCACAAAGTGAAAAATAACTTTAATTTCAGAAGTCGGTGAATTTGCTGTTGAATTTTTGTTTTTTGCCACCGACTTCCGAAATTAAAGTTATTTTTCACTTTGTAGTGTTTTTTTTTCGAAGTCGGTTGTTTTTTTTCTTACCAAAACCAACAATTAATTCCCAAAAAATCTTTCACGCGCTTACAAAAATATATGACACAAGCTTCACAGGACTTAATTGCAATATGTAAATCAGGGACGTATTCCGTAAAGTCAGGCGGGCCCCATCAGGCCGGGCGAAAAGTAGGCCAAACTGAGGCCAAAGTCATGGGACCGATGGTTCAACATGTGTTATTTTGTTTACAACTATCCTCGAAGCGTGTTTTGATTCCATCGTTTAGTCAATATTCGGGGGAATATCGAATGGATTGGAAGGGAAAATATTTGTTGCGGTTTCTGGCTTCTTTTCGTTTACTGAGCATTAAATGTGTAATAAGCAAGCCATTACTAGCTTCTCGCGACTTTGTCCGCGTGATAACATAACATATATATATCGAATGACACTCGGCGATTCTCATTAGCCCACGTTCGCATAGACGTAAAAATATCGCGGCGGGATTTATCGCGCACTGAATGACTGAATTTTCAACTCTCGGTGTTAAGCCGAGCGTTGAGAATCCATTAGAGTACATTCCAGCGCGTGGTAAAAACTGTTGGATTTTAAACTCTTGGCGCTAAGATGAGGGTTGAAAATCAAATTTGCAAACCTGGGAGTGAAATCAGATCAGTAGTTCTGAAGATTTCTACCTACAAACAAACTCACAAATTTTACCTCTCTATATATAACATATAGCATTACTTATCATCACGCTTGTATTTCCCGAACGGTTGGGCAGAGGTGTCCCTATAGCGCACCCACATTTCGCCAGTTATGTTTAAGTCCCATGTTATGGGGGCGAGCCTATTGCCATCAACCGGGGACAAATCCAGACTCCGGGCTGCTACTGAGAACTTCCAGATGGAAAAACTCAATTACGCTTTGCTCGATCCGGGAATCGAACCCTCATGCTCAGCAGTAGCGCTCCTCCTCTCCTCTTTTTATTATATTAGTATTATTATAACAACTAGTGTCTGATACATGGCTTAGTTCGTTTTTATGATTTCTCCTCAAGTATAGGTAGGTACAATTCATCTTTTTGTATTTCATTAATCACATTTATAAACACAAGGCTCTTCAAAGTAATGAGTATTTTCCTCATAAATCCTTAATTACGGCTTCAATACAAATTGAGAAAATTAATTAAACAGTCAAATGTGACGGGATTATGAAATTACGAACCTTCAGAGATGAAGCCTTTAGATCAACGAGAGATGTTTTAATTCAACATCCGAATGATTAATCACCAAAATTAATTATCATTTCGAAATATAACAAAAGAATGTCACGGTCGTAAATTAAACGGTGGAAAGATTAACCCGGGCATATCTTCACCTTAACCGGATTTAACCGGGTGACGTTCGACGTGCGACGAATACATTAGCGGCTGTTTCCGTTTTCGAGCGGAGTTTCATCCGGATATCCGCGCGCATGATCACCCGCGTTTGACGGTTACTTCGTAATTTGATCGCGTAACGTTTTTAATCTTTTTGATTGATCAATCGGTTTTGGTACTGTGGATTTTTGAGAAAAAAAGAGCGGACCTTTTATTTACGTAAAGATTTAATCAACGTGAAAATTACAGGTTTTAATAAATAAACGTTAACTCGATGCATATTGAATTTCAAACCAAAAAAGTGCTTTAAAATTCCATAAACAGTTTTATAAATAAAAAGAGCCTACCTACATATTTTGACCACTTTTATAATATTCGATTACCAAAAAAACCACACTCAAAATGTGCACTCAATTTTCAAAATAAAAAACTAGGCTTTCTTTGACGCAAACGGTCACGCAAATACCAATTGGAATTTCGGCAAAAAACTAGTAAAACTGAGCTAGAAGGCGTTAATTGGACGTTTCCTGGACAGTTTAGTAGTATTTACATTTCAAACCGGTATTTGGTTTGATTTGCATCCAGACTTTAGCGGTTTCGATCCGTCATTTGCGGCCGGAACTATTAGACCACGCTGCGAGCCGTAGAGGTTAATATTTACCAAAGATATTTTTTATTTTAATTGGTATCGTATCCAAAATTGATTAAATCATCAATTCCTTTACAATATGATTATACCCTTTCAGATTTATGGTTAGTACACGAGTAGGTATCTACCTAGGTAGAAACTTGAAATAGTGTACAAGTTACGAACAAAAGGATCTTGCTATTCACATAAATACTTACGAGGCTGCATTAAAGTTAATAATCATGCATATTACCCTATCAACATTTACGTATGTCAAACACTAGACAAATCGTGACAGAGGTAGTACGTAACGTAAGTCAGTGTACGCTTGTGAACAGAAGTATACCAAAAGCCACGACAATACAGCAAACCTGTATCAAAATAATCAACATATTTTTTATCTTAATCAGGGTTTTTAATAGTACGTATTATATTGAGAGCGTGGTTAATACGGATGTGAATACAAACTCACTTTTTTTTTACAAAGTTAAAGAAGCTTTTTTGTGATTAAGTAATGATATTTATTTCTGGTATTTGGTTTAAAAAAACACTTTTACACGTTAAAGATAAATTAAGTTTTTAAAATCGATGAGGTCGGCTTTTCCTATCTGACTTCTCTGAGAAGAAACATCGAAACAAACTCAAACGTCACAGTCTTTTTTAAAGTCGAGATATAATCTTGAACAGGACATATGAGGAGTATAGAGATTAGTGTGTGAGATGGTATTTTGTGTGAGTAACAACATACACAAACACAATGTAAATCAAGAGTAAAATAGAACTCCTTTGTCTTGACAGCACCACCATTTTCCCGCACTGACGTCTACATATAGGTACACACGAGTACACTCCTAGCAAAATAAGCAGAGATTCAACGTACACTCGCGAGCACAAGTGTCTTGTACAGTCACGTACAGTTCTGCGTAACGCACGGCAGGTTGTATCGATACTCAAATACATACATAATACGTACATAATATATGACTTGTTATGTACCAACATCGAATCGGGCTTGGTCTGAGTTTGTTTACTGTGGGTTGTATTTGGTTAAATCTATTGAATTGATCTATTATGTACTGTCTGATCGCTTTTGTACATAAATCTGCCTTTGACAATAGAAAAATAGTATTTACCCAACTGCGGCAAAGCTCTTCGACTCAATTCTCGAACGAAACTCAAACACTTTTGTTGTCTTAAAGTTAAGTGCCGATTGAGAATTTAGGAGATAGTTAAGCAAGTATAGTCTAAGCTACTAAACTGATTTTGGGAAAAATAGCGGTTATATATATACGTATTATTAAACATGAAGGGCTTGTGGCTAAGTAATAACAGCCGCACGGGTCGATCGAACTTTTATCATTAAGCTACTTGCCGCGGTTGGTCCGTGGATGGGCGACCATCTTTACAGACCCCTCCGTGCCTCGAAAAACAAATTAAGCCGTTGATCTCGACTGTCATTTTTAGATATTTAACAGTCGTTACGGGTAGTTACAAGCCCGAAAGACTGACAACCAGTCTTACCAACGGGTATCGTACCTAGTAACTAGGTTGTGGAGGTCAGATAGGCAGTCGCTCCATGTAAAATACTGGTATTCAGCTGCATCCGGTTAGACTGGAAGCCGACCCCAAAATAGTTGGTTAAAGGCTAGGCACATGATGATATTATTAAACATACATACATTACATATACACACTCACACATACATACATATATTACATTACATTATTTAAATTTCATGACGGCATGTGAAGCCAAGTCAGAAGCCCACGGGCGGCATAAAAACTGTCACCAGGTTAGTTACTAACCAGACGAAAAAGAAAGAAGATTAAACATAGAATATAAGCGCACACACATGTGATAAAGGTTTCAGAATGTCAGTACTAGAGAGTTTAGAAATTGCAAAAAATAATACAGGGTCCAAGGTCACCTTTGTTGCGATTGTTCGCAGCCCCTTACCGCGCTGATAACGATCGTAGCTGAGGTGGGCCGAGCAGTAATTCTATATAAGTGGGGTTGTCGGTCGAACTATACACACTGCTCTCAAAGCTTGACGTGGCAACACGTCGTGTCCGGGTGCGCAACAAGTCAATCGTCATCCCGAGGATGCCTCGTTGAGAGGTGAAACACGTGTCAATTACTGACAGGGTTCTATA
This sequence comes from Agrochola macilenta, assembly GCA_916701695.1. NCBI lineage: Eukaryota > Metazoa > Arthropoda > Insecta > Lepidoptera > Noctuidae > Agrochola > Agrochola macilenta. The sequence goes on from OU753569.1 coordinate 5,910,933, forward strand.
TGACTCTTTAAGAGCAGTTAAGCGGATTAGGTTACTAAATATACGTCGTCTATTGTATTTTACATAGAATATACTTTACTGTACACCAAAATTTTACAAAGCTCATTAAATAAGTATAATTTAATATTAGGTATGGCAGAAATTCTCCCCAATCTCATCAATAAATGAGAACCTACAGGACAAAGAAACAAAAGTCATTCACAAATTACCCAAATTAATCACTTCACTACAAATCCTTTCATTCCTTAACACTTCCAACTACTTACAAAACAAGACGAAATATTACTTAATAATCCTTTTCCATTTCAACTAAGGGAACTGAAAGTCTTAACCCTGGTATTCTTCCATCTAAATGATTGCTGTTAAAGCCAGCAATCAGGGTATTCTTGGAGCTAACGTTCACCGTCCGGGGTAGCTAACAGTAAAATATTGTTGGGGATGCCAGGACTGAACTGGTGGTACGGTGCAAGAGAGAATCTGATGTTTTAGATTTGTTCTGGGACATTTACACTGTTTTGTAGTTAGCGTAGTGATCTTATAAGTTTTGGTAAATTAGAGAGTTCCTGTCATTGAAGTGTTCTTAAATTATGTTATGGCGGAATATTATACATTGAAGTCCACAATTATGTAATTTTTCAGAGCACTTCTTATTTATTCTCATAAATTTACCTTATTTAAATAAAACGCAAAGGTCCAACAGTGGGATGACACATGCTGACAATCCTGCTGGGGTTGCGGGTTTGTCCGAAAGGGATATCGCGGCCCCGGCACACAGGCAACGGAAGGAACATGGGTGGGTTTTAGTCAGTAAAAGTCTGACACACCCTCCCGCTCCGCCCACAGCGGGAGAAGTTATTTGATAATTTCCCATCCCAAAAAAAAAAAGGCTTACTGACAATAAGCAGTGGGTTCCTTTAGTTTGAAACCTCATTCTTTATTGCTTGTGGCTAAGTAATAACAGGGTCGATCCATCAGGTTAAGCTACGCTTGCTGGGGTCGGTCCGTGGAGGGTTGACCATCTTTACCACAGATATATAAATACAGATCTTTACATATCGAGACTCCTCCGTGCCTCGGAAAACACGTTAAACCGTTGGTCCCGGCTGTGATTCGTGGATCTTTGCCAGTCGTCAGAAGCCCGAAAGTCTAACAACCAGTCTTACCAATGGGTATCGTATTACCCAGTTACTGGACTGTGAAGGTCAGATAGGCAGTCGCTCCATGTAAAGTACTGGTATTCAGCTGCATCCGGTTAGACTGGCACACGACTCCAACATAGTTGGGAAAAGGCTATTCAGATTGATTCTTTATTGCACGTTATAAATATATCGAAACTCCTGATAGCTTTTCCTAATATGCCTATATGCCAATCAAAGAATACAAGAAAAGAAACTCTGTTCAGAAGTCTTGCTACAACAATAAAACATAATTTTCCAAAACCGCCAGTCTCCTATGTCTCACACCACGTCCCAAGGTGCGCCTTTCGTCAGGTAGCTACGAACTAGAGCGTCTAAATCGGCCGATTTATATGTGTTCCTCCGTCGACAAGTGTAAAATTTAACTCGAAAACGTTTTACTGCCCCATCGGAAGTAGATAAAATAATTTGGTATGGTAAATACTTTGCTGCACTACGGTTGGCTCGACGTTGAAGTTTGTAGAAGTGGGAGGGTCTGATTCTTTTGCGTTTGATTTGGACAACGTGCGGAGTTTGTTCTGTTTTATGGCTTTATATTTTTGAGTGTGTGAGAATGTTGGAGAAGCTTGCTTTGTTAGAATATACAGAACAAAATGTAGATTTCGGGATTTGGGTCTACTTTATGCTTAGTTGAGGAATCTGTTGCAATTCGAGGTATGCTTTGTAGCGCCATTTTAACTGCACATCGATCCCAGAAATGAAAGCTTTCGCTGTAAGAAAAGTTTCGTATTCCTCTAAAGTCCTAGTGTAAAAAACTTTTAAAACATAACATCACGCTCGTTTCCCCGAAGAGTTACGCAGAGGTGTACCTACAGTACACCCACATTTCGCCAGTTATGTTAAAGTCCCATGTAATAGGTGGCGAGCCTATTGCCACCATGAGGCACAAATTTCAGACTCCGATCTGCTACTGAGAAATTCCAAATGGAAAATCTCAATAATATTTTGCTCGATCTGGGAATCGAACCCAGGACCTCATGCTCAGCAGTAGTGTTAGACCAACAAAGCAGTCAAAAACGAAAACATAAACAATAACAAAATCTGTTTGTGTTCTATTCTTAGTAAATCGCTAAGAACATATTCAGAGGAAAAATTAATTAAAGTCACACAGTTAATAACCTCACTTCAGTGCCAAAACATTTAAGAGATATTATTCATTTTACGTACACAGTAATTGTTACTGTCGTTAAACTAAGATTAAGATCTTAGCTTTAATCTAACGTCTCGTGACATAAAATTAAGTGCTTAAGTCGTAAGTGAAATGTCTTTCGTTTTAAGTAGGTAGCTTACTGGCTGGATGTGAAGAGTTTATAGATTTTATTTTTAAATGTCTATAAAATGTTTATGGTCCGCGCCACCACTGAAGTCCTTTTGACGCGGCGCTAGTGTCTATGTCATTGCATCCAATTGCATTTTTTTTATAGTTCCACAATTTTCCGCGCGGGGGCGCGGTCTGTAGTGTTCATGCTTTGAGATTTACGAAACATAATATTAGTTTAAATAAAACTTGAAGAAAAGAGATTGAATAGGTTTGTAGATAGATAATCTTAAAAAAAACGAACCAGTGGACATTTAATTAGAAAGGTGTAAACGGTATTATTTATTTATTTAGACTTCTCATGCAAAAATACGCTACAAATGGCATTCTCTACCAGTAAACCAAGGGTGGTGAAGAGATAAGATGGCAGGTGCTCTGAGTGGAAAATAATAATACTACAACAAAAAAAAACATATCATAATGAATCTAAAATAATATTATAAAGAGAAAATATTTGTATGTTTGTTTGTAATGAATAAACTCAAAAATGACTGGACCGATTTAAAAATTCTTTCACCAGTAGAATGCTATATTATCACTGAGTAACATAGGCTAAAATTTATAAAGATATCACGCGGGCGAAGCCGCTGTCGGAAGCTAATAGAATAGGTACACAAAGGAAAGAAAGAAAGAACAATATTTTATTTGTGACACGCACAGGAAATACAAACAGTAAATAATAAAAAAATATAAAAATTAAAAAACACATATAAGGAGCATTTAAAAACTAACAGAATAATAAGGACTTGTGCGAGGCCAAAAATGCTCTCTTATCTATCTATCTTTAAGCCCATGATGCCAAGCCCACGTCTGTCCTCTGCCATCTCCGACCAGTGCCTACGGTATAAAGCTTTTAAAATGTCTGTTGTAATCAAATCAAGATCTTTCTATCTAGTGATCTTTTAGAGGTATGAGGAACAGGGTGTAAAATTCACTCATCCTCTATAGAAAAGGGAGGATCCTCTAACCAGACGGATGACGTGTCTGGCGGACAACTGCCCAACGATTGATGTCGGGGAAGTTATATATATGCTGTTCGCGCGGTACACTCTAATTGCGCGATACAAGATTTGTGTGACGTCAGGATTTTGTGTTACGTCGTATTGATGTGTAGTTTGTTTGTAGATCTGTCTAATTGTATCAAGATGTAGAATGCTTATTACGGGCTGAAATTATTTAGTAATAACCAAAAGTCCTGTATAAACGTGCGAGAATCAGATTAAACCACTATTTTACAATATACAAACAAAACCAAACTATATAAAACCCTTCTCACGAGACACTAACGATACAAAACCGGGTATTCCCGGTTAAATAAGCCAGAAATTGGGTTAGTCTGAAACTAGACTAAGGTACAGTTTTCAGAATAGAATAGAGTTCGGAATAGCAGCGTCCTCTACTGAAACGAAATGAGACAGTTTTGTTCGTGGAGTTTAGTTGTAGGTGAACAGTACAGTATTTGATAATTCGTAAGTTTAGTTAATTAGTTGGTTACAAATATTAGTAAACACAATTTTTATTAACCGACTTCAAAAAGGAGGAGTATCCCAATTTGACTGTAAGTTTTTTTTGTTTTTTTGTATGTTTGTTACGCGTTTTTTGTTTCGTAGGTCATACTTCAGAGGTGGTCCCATATAAATTTGATTAACTTTGCTTGGGTAGTTTTTGAGTTAGCTTCAATAATATGTATTTTTCCCACTTAGTCGATGTGGATGATGTTATAATAAGTCCCTGTCACTGTTATTTACATAGCAGGTATTTGGATTCGAATTTGTGTGGGGTGTGTACCTCAGCTAACAAGTGAAAAGTAAAAACTTATTTACAATTTTTTTTTTTTTTTGTTTTTTTTTTTGAAATAAACGTTTATTACACGAAAAAGTTAGTTATTATAGAGGACCAAGATACTCGTACAGTGACATTATATCAGTGATTTCTGCAATAATGATGATGAAAAAGTGAAAAATGTATAGATTGACTTAAGCAACCGAAAAGCTTATGTCAATCCAGCACGCATAGCATGACAACCACTGAAACGGGTTTTCTACTGGTTTTGTAGACGGAAGAATAGACAAAATGACAGATAGTGATTGTTTATCTGACATTTTGTCTATTCTGCCGTCGACAAAACAAGTTTATATTGTGGTCATGCTAAAGCGTGCTGTTAAAAGTAGTTGTAGAAATAGCTTTAGGTTGCTTAAGTTTCAATTCTCTAGAAGTAAGACGGTCGCGCGATCAGATGACTGTAATATTTAAAATTCTTAGAGGGATTATTGATGTTGTTGATCTGCATAATGAAATCGGCAATCTTATTGTTCCAGACAATTACTGTCGTGGCAGGAAACACCGCTTACTGGCTGTTCTAACTTGCCGCACTGTTGCACACTCCAAGTCACCTATTCCCTGTCCGAAAGGGATATCGCGGCCCCGGCACACAGGCAACGGAAGTGTTCCTTCCGTTGCCTGTGTGCCGGGGCCGCGATGGCCGCGGGTGGGTTTCTGATGATTTTCCCTCCTCAAAAAAAAAAAACACCTATTCCTCGGAAATTAGCCGCTATTAACGCTCTCCTGAACTCAAACACAGATTTTCATATGTTTGCGATTAAATGGAAGATGATGCTGTCAGAATTTTTGTGAGAAGAATGCATGACTGTGTTAAATAAATTATATGTTTAAATAGTGTGAATTGGGTTCAGCTGTTCTATCTAAATAAATAATCTTCTATTTTATAACTTGACTAGCTGCGCCCCGCGGTTTCACCCACATAAGTCTCAATCCCGTAAGAATATCGGGATAAAATGTATGTCATTCTCCAGGTCATGGTCTACCCATGTGCCAAATTTCGTCCAAATCCGTTCAACCGTTTTAGCGTGAAAGCGTAACAAACAATTAAACAAACTCACTTTCGCATTTATAATATTATATTTAGGGTGCTTTTAACCAACAACTTCATATAACACTTACTAGTAATGCAATTCCTCCATTTCCCCAACAGAGCAACAAATCGATGTGCCTATTAAATGTTTACGAGTAAACTTATTGCTTACGACATGTGAGCGCAATTCCGGCCGCCATCATTTGACGTGTTACTGGGAACGATAAAATGTTAGATTGTATATGTACTTTTTATGTGTATAGGGATTGTTTCTAGCTTTAAGAATCATCACGCTTATCATGTCCACAATAGAAACAGGTTTGTCGACGGAAGAATAGACAAAACGACAGCTTATCTGTCATTTTGTCTATTCTTCCGTCGACAAATCTCGTAGAAAACCCGTTTCTATGGTTGTCATGCGTACGTGTTGCATACGTGTGCAATTGGGCTTAAGTGAGGGCTTTAGTACCGGAAGACTTAGCGTTGGAAGGCCTCCCATAAGATGAACCGATGACCGCGAACTGAGGCCGCAGGAATCCGCTGGATGCGGGAAGCACAGAATCGGTCGAAGTGGCGGTGCTTGGGGGAGGCCTATGTTCAGCAGTGGACGTCTTTTGGCTGAAATTATGATGATGATGATTAGGTTTAGCACTTTTTTTGAAATTGTTTGTTTTTTTTTGTGAAAGGTTGTGCTATGCACATCACAAGTATTTATTTCCTTTTCTTACTATACCAGCCTATTACTGTTCCACTGCAGGCCTCTTAATATACAGTCACGATCATTGATCACCACGCTTGCTCAAGACGGGTTGGTGATTTCAACATAAGGTTGAAATCACCAACCCGTTTACTAACTAGGTTTCCTCACGATGTTTACCTTTACCGATGTTAGTAATGTCACAGAATAATATAGATGAGACACCGCAGTTTAGGTATGAAGCTGCAAGTATGCGGCGGGCCCGTCTTGCTGGGCCAATTCAGTGAGTGTAACGTAGTCAGAAGATCTAAGAGTTACGCGATAGAAAAAGAGGCAACTTCTAGTTGAATATAACTGTAGGTGATTAGCGCTGTGCGACCTGAATTGCACTTTGTTGTGTCGAAGCAAGAGTCGCTTTTTATTATAATGATTGTGTTTCATCTGTATTACGAGTAATCTGTGATAATTTTCAAGATAAACCATCCTAACTGATCTTAATGTTATGTTTACCCTCAACAGTATTGAGTTGAAAATTGGAACGTTGGATTCGTAGGATCAGTTCGAGAACTTAACCCTTTGAAAGCCCGGTTTAAAAAAATCCATAAATTAAAATGTGGCCCACTGTCGAGCTAAAACGATTTATTTAATTAACCTATAGCCTACAGACTCTAGGCTTAGTTTAGACTCCAGCACCAGTAAAATTTGTGTGCTCAACAACTTAAATAACGCAATGAATGTTGTTGAACTATCAAAATGAAAGCCATTGCTACGAGTTAAGTGTGTAACACAATTACCCCGCAGATCTCAGACAAATTACAAAATTTTATCAAAATACCAGTCAACTTAATATAACTAGTATTAGAATGTACTTTGTGGATATGAAATAAAAATAAAAACATTATTTACCTATGTGCCCACACATTTATTACCAACGTCTACACAATAGGGATGATGCTATTCAAATATAAATTGCGTAACTTTTTAATTGACAAAGCTTACTACACGATCCAAGATTTTCTTAATAATTAGTATCTACTACAATCTGTCACCATACACCTAATTGTTATTCTATGTATATGAAATGTTTTATATGTCATACCTAAGAATTGTTTTATACTGCATGTTGACATAATTAATTATTGTATGCCTATTAGGCAGGACATAATGGAACTGTAATTTATCTAACATCTGTCTGTATTACCTATGCCCACAATAAAAATATTTGATTTGATTTGATTTGATTTGATTTGATTTGCCTGTGTAAAAAAAATTAAATTCTAATTTAAGTAATTTTTTATTAACATGATACGAGTAAAACAAAAAATACGTGTCTAATATTTTTTCATTATCTAACTGACGATAGTTCGTCAGTTAGATAATAAAAAAATATTAGACACGTATTTTTGTTTATATTTTTTGTAATCTCAAAGACGCACTAAAAAAAAAATTGTTGTCATCATCCCTATTCCCCGCACTGTTTATTAAAGTTATTTACACGATGATTAGTGAGCCAATCATTAACGTAAATACTGGTTATCAATGCAATTCTGATGTCCGCCGTACGATATCAAATTGTCGGTTTGGACGGGCTCCAAATGTTTAGTGGGTACAAACAAATAACTAAGTATCTATAGGTGGGTGGGTACAGTTGGCACAGATACTGTTCTTGTTTCATTACACTGTATTTTGTGGGTAACTTCATCTTTAGGTAATGGGCTTGTATTGGTTCGTGTGTTGTTGTTGTAGTAGAGTAAATATAGTTATGTAGTCAAGTTGGTGTATTGTTTGCTATTGTGGCGCTATCTTCAACGGCACATGCGAACTACGCATCACACTGACGTCATGCAAAATCCTAGCAGGGACATCGACGCGAAAACTGTTACCATGGATTCAGTACGTGATCCCCTGAGTTGAAATTTTTCGTCAGTTTTTTTTTTAATCATGCATTTTTACCTTGTAGATATTGCACTTTTCTATGAAACAGCAGATTTTTTTTTAAATAACTGACGAAAAGTTTCAACGAAAAATCCGTGGTAAAAGTTTTCTCGTCCATGGCTGTCACCCTGTATACCGCATGATTTTATTTCCCATCTCGAAAAAAATAGGGTATAATAGGTGAACGGAGTAGTAGCCTATAATAGCACAGTTTTTTTTGTTTATTTTTTTATCGAAATATATCGAAATTCAAATCATACGCACCCTACTAAATGCGCGGAATTTATCAATGAATTCGTAGCTTTTCTTAGAGGTCGATAGGTAGTCGGTGCACTTGCCGTCGGCCTCTTTGATATCCTTTCGCAGGCGCACAAGCCGTTCGCGCATCCCCCGCCCGCACGCGTGGTCCATGCTACTAAGCAAATATTCCCGGGTATGGCTTCTGTTCCACTTACACAACACACCATATTATTCTCGAGACGGTAAAAAATTCAGCCGGTATAACGTCCCGACATCAAGCATTGGGCAGTTGCCCACCAGACACAACACCTGTCTGGTCGGAGGACGCGTCCTTTTCTATAAAGGAAGAGTGAACTTTACACCCTATTCCATACCTCTACCTATATTATCAATCTACATAGCAATCGAAATGTGGTTGATATAGGTGTTTGGGCGTTTGTGATTACAAACGCAATTCATTACATTAAACTTATTAAAAATAAATGATTTTATTTTAAAAGTTAGTTACTGTTTATATTATCAATTTAAGCAATAGTATTTTTCTGCTTTGAACATACCTACATTTAACCGTATTCCTAGCTCTGTAGAATTATCCTGTGGTTCTATACATTCCTAAACCAACATAAACAGTAACAAATACCGGGCAACGAAGCACTTAATTCCTACGCTCAACGCAATTCCCTAGTGGATAAAATGCATTCTTTACAGAAAATCCCAACAAACACAGGAAAAACTTCCAAAGTAAAAACTATTTAATAATCCACCCAAACATTATGGAGTTACGTAGTTTTTGTATTATATACAAAGCTATATATTTTTTCTTCCTAACTGCAATGTTGCGTGCGGAGGAGACATTAATCGGTTTTAACGCCAGCCGCGCATTTCAGGCGATTTATACATCCCCTGTAAGAACTGCATTGCAGGGTTGTATATTACACAATTTAAGTACCACCCGATGGCTTGGATGTCTGAATATAGCTTGTAAGCATGCTGTCGCCATGTTACAGTTATTCCTAAAGAATTTATTGGAATATAACAGCTGTAACTACAGCAAATACCTACTGATGCCATCATCTATCTGGTCTTTTCACAACTATGTTGGGGTCGGCTTCCAGTCTAACCGGATGCAGCCAAATCCCAGGATTTTACATAGAGTGACTGCATATCTGACCTCTATTACCCAGTTACTGGGTAACAGGATACGCCTTGGTAAGACTGGTTGTCAAATTTTCGGGCTTCTGAATAACCGTAACGACTGTCAAATATCTACGATTGACACCAATGGCGACACGGATGACTCGCCGGCTGATGGCAATTTTTTGGAGATTTCGTTTAGCCTGTTAAAAGGTACACAAAACCTACAATAAGCTATGAATACTTAAAAACAAACTTACCCATAACCACAAACTGTACTGTAACAACTAAAAATAACCATCTCCATTTACTATACCAACCTATTTAGAACAAAATCTATGATCCTATCAACTAAGCACGGAAAGTAATGTTTAATACTAAGCCCAACTTCAGCACCCAGCTTAAACTTAAGCCCCAAAGTGGCTCCGAAGGCGTTGTCTTAAGTTTTTACAACCTTCCAGCTTAAAATCTTCGTTAGTCTTTAAATAAAAACGGGGAGAACTTGGTACAGAACCGACGCAGTAGTGCGACGGAGTAGTACGATGCAACTTAGAAATTACTTCGGTCAAATTCGTCAAACACGATAACTGTGAATGTGCCCTGGCGGCTGTGAGTATGTCATGCTCACTCAGATGTCTCGCTGATGGTGGCGCGTGTGTTGGATCATTTAGCTCCCTTCAAAATGGTTGAGCTGAATGGTGCTAATCCATGCGTTATGTTCGTGAACGGGCGCCGTCAGTTGGGACTGGTCAACTCTTAGCTGCCTTGGCTGATTAATTTTTTTGAATTGTTCTTTGTTTTATATTTTTATTACGGACGCTTCTAACGTGCACGTCTTTCTACATTGTTCTCACATGTTTAATTTCAACATGAATGATGTAACCAAAACTTTGTAACAATTTATTTAAAAGTGTCCGTGGAGTTTCTTGCCCGTTCTTCTCCATAGGTACCTACTACGCTTTGGAATGGGCAACTAGCTTCATATTTCTGACTGACCGATTCTTTGACAATTCAAAAGTGCCTGTAAATGGTTTAATTGAAATAAATGCTTTGAGTTTGAGTTGAGTTTGTGAGTGGTGCGAAAATAAGTGATTGATACAAACATAAACACACATTTTTTTCCCATGGGGGCAGAAACAACAGAACTCCCCCTGCTTACGATCCACTTCAGGTCAATTTTGTATGCACTGTGCATGATAATTATTACTTTTTAGGCTACGTAAGTATTGCCAACATTATGAATGAGTTTGAAACCGCTTAACTTTATTTTTCCGTGGGTGTACATAGATGTAACCTTTATGTTATGTCGTACTGTATTTAGTGAGTTTTTACTTGTTTTTAATTAAAAAGTTGTTTTTATTATGTTTTAAAACAAAATTGATTGCGTCATGACGTTGGCTATGGCTATGTGTGCCTACGTTTGGAAAGTGGGGCTCTCTTTTATGGTGAAGTTAAATAGTTCTTGAAAATGTTTTAGATTTTATTGAATTACGGAACTGCGTATTTCTGTTTGTGTATCAGCTGATTATAACTATAAGAACTAGTTACAGTCCAATATAAGTGGGGTTGGCGGGCGAAGTGGCTCGCTCTGCTCCCGACGCTTGACGTGTCCACACGTCGGATTCGGGTTCGCAACAAGTCAATCATCATTCTGAGGATGCCTCGTTGAGAGGTGAAACACGTCTCGATTTCTTACAGGGTTTATGACTCTTTAAGAACAGTTAAACGGATTAGGTTACTAAATATACGTCTTCTATTGTATTTTATAATGGATTTCCGCAAAGTCACGCCTGAGTCAATTAACTACTAGTTTCAGTATTTTTCCATCTAAAAGATACTTGTGTAGACTGTGGCAGCTTGGTTATCATAGAATTTCGATACGAGTAGAATTACTATCCGTTTTTTTGTCTGAAAGCGGTGACTATTACAAGCAACGTCGAATATTTTTCCATAGCAATATACTTGTACTTCATAAAATTTGGTACACATAATAATTTTGATTAATTTATCTTCTTTTAACACACGGGCAAAAATGTTACAGTAAACATTTCAATTTATACCCACAAAAGACAAACCCAATCCATCAACGAAAACCCTTAAAACGTCAATTTCATCAAACATCCTTTAAAAATTCAAAGCTAACCCAAAATGCGACAGAACAGGTGACGTTTAGCACAACAGACATTGCGTAAATGAATAAATAATAGACTTTTCGAATTTGGCCCAAATCTTTGGCGTAACGAGTTGAGAAAACAAATAAAGGCCGGTCGGTAAAACTTATTATGCTGGCAATAAATAATATAGCGGGTTTACTCTTGGGGTTGCCAACTTTTAATACAAATGTGTTGTGGTACGAGCTCAGTAGAACAATGCAGTTTAGGGTTGAAGTTTGTTTGTATAATTTACATGACCTCTGAATGAGAGGGAAGTGGTTGTTTATCAGCTGAGAGGCGTCCCGTGTGTGAAAGTGGAATGAGGGTCATTGTGCTTCTGTACTTCGTCTGGCCTACATAAATGTATGAATATGTAATTTGCCTCATTATTTTTGCAGGCAATATTTACTGCAGAATATTCCATCAAATATCTTTAGCACACTAACATGTTCGTCAACACTTTTAAGTTTACTTTATGGGGCATGCTCTAAGGTAACCCGCGAAATTCAAATGTTCTTTAGTTTTTCGCATTTTGCAAGTCAGTGTCAGGTTTTATGTTGATTAAAATATGATTCGCGACCGTAACAAATATGGCTTTACATAATTATAATCATTACAATCAGAAATACAACTCCATAAGTAAGCACAAACGTCAAATGTCATGATTTCATGAAATAGTCATTCAATGGAATTATATGAACTTAGAGAGTTGTATTGATAATTTTTATGATTACAATTCTATAAATATACATTTGATACGGCCGCGAATTATATTTAAATCAACTTACAACATGATACTGACCTGCAAATTGCAAAAAACGTAACAAAATTTTAATTTCGCGGGCTACCTTGACGCTTCCGCCTTAAGTAAGTACGTTGCTATTTTGTTGTGTTGTTAAGACTGAAACTGTGGCGAGCCAGTACTTTCTCCATTCATTCCACCTGCTGAACATCTCCCACCTGGGGGCCTACCACCATGTGGGAAAGAGATGAAGCTCTACAGGACATATAGCTTCATCCCTTTCCCCCACTGAAGTACGATTAAAATAATACTGCTTTAGAGGTGGTGGTGGGCCCCTGGACATGAGTTGCCTTGGGTAACCTGGAAGTCTTTGAACAGACTGCGGACCTAGGTTGGCCGAAAGTATTGAGTTCATGGACGACTCCGCCATATTCCACAAACGATAGGACACTTAATATCTTGTCCTGCGTGTCCTGTCCGCTGCACGTTACAGGAACTGACGGACGCTAGTGATGGCGCCAAACACGTGGCCGAATTCTGGGCCGAGTCCATTTAGATTGCTATCGACACGCTAAGAAGAAAATGACTGTACAGTTCTGTACAGTCATTTTCAAAGCACATAGTCTATATTTACCATTTTTTTTTATGTGCTGCTAGGTCTAAACTTAGAATCTATACAAAATAATAGTTTTATTTAATGCCTTTACACTTGTTTTAAAATAACACTTATTTTAAGTTATTTATTACTTGTCGTGTCTTCACTTGGGCCAATATTTTTAATATCTGAACGGATTGAAGCTACTGCACGTTTCGTTAAACGTGACGTCACAGAGAGCAATAATGTTTACGTAATATCTATGATTTGTTGTCGTTGTATATTGTGTTCAAAGAAACAACGCGAATTGATGACCTTGTTCAGGTATTTGTTTGTTTGTGTGGATGATAGTTTACGTTGGATGTTCTATTTTTGAAATAGAATACTTTATTGATGTATTTTTATTCCACGAGCGATAGAGGGTTTGTTCAAACTTTTATTAATGGTTTTTCGTGTTTGATTTTTTTGTTTTCTTTTAGAGAAGCTCGTGGCTAAGTAATAACAGCCGCACGGGTCGATCCCTCAGGTTAAGCTACGATTGCCGGGTTTGGTCCGTGGATGGATGATCACCTTTACATACCGAGACTCCTCCGTGCCTCGAAAACCACGTTAAGCCGTTGGTCTCGGCTGTCATTCGTGGATCTTTGATAGTCGTCACGGGTCGTCAGAAGCCCGAAAGTATGACAACCAGTCTTACCAAGGGGTATTGTATTACCTAGTAACTGGGTTGTGGAGCTCAGATAGGCAGTCGCTCCATGTAAAATACTGGTATTCAGCTGCATCCGGTTAGACTGGAAGTCGACCCCAACATAGTTGGGAAAAGGCTAGGCAGATTGGATAGATTTTTTGTTTTCTTTTATAACTTATTTTTGTATGCTTCGTCGGTCTAGTCGCAAGCACTACTAGTTAGCATGAGGTTCGATTCCCGGGTCGGGCTTTTTACCATCTGAAATTTTTCAGTAGCAGCTCAGAGTCAGGACTCGGGGTTAGTGACAGCTCGGCCCAAGTCAACTGGGCCCGAATAATAATACCAGATATTACACTCCCTATTACGGTGATTGTACGGTCAGGCACATAATTGATATTTTAAAATAAATCATTACGAATTTTTGTTTCTTTTTTCGTACGTTTTGGTTTTTTATTTGCATACAGCAGGAAAACATAATTATCTACAACGCCTATTCAATCTTCAATGTTTTAAGAGGTCAATATTTTTCATGCCAACGGTACACACCATTTTTTGTTGTTTTGACGACGTAGTATCTGGTATTATTATTCGAGCCCAGTTGACTCGGGCCGAGCTGTCACTGACCTAGTATTTGTGCCCGGTTGATGGCAATTACATAGGATGCACCGTATTAGAATCAATCTGCCTAGCCTTTTCCCAACTATGTTGGGGTCGGCTTCTAGTCAAACCGGATGCATCTGAATACCGGTATTTTAAATGGATCGACTGCCTATCTGACCTCCACAACCAGTAACTGGGCAATAAGATACCCCTTGGTAAGACTGATTGTCAGACTTTCGGGCTTCTGACGACCCGTAACGACTGTCAAAGATCCACGAATGACAGCCGGGACCAACGGCTTAACGTGACCGTGGCCCGGAGGAGTCTCGGTATGTAAAGATGGTCACCCATCCACGAACCAACCCCGGCAAGCATAGCTTAACCCGTTGGATCGAACCGAGGGGCTGATAGTACTTAGCCACGAGCTCCGCACCGAGGGACGCACCGTATTACATAGAACTTAAATATAACTGGCGAAACGTGGGTGTACTCGTGCTATAGGGAGGTACATCTCTGCCGAACCCATGGGGAATACTGGCATTATGTTATTGTTATGCAAGCTTATAACCAAATATGCGAGCAGTCCTGGATTAAAAAGCATGTCCAAGAAGTAACTATATGTTTCTTTGTTTACTCAACTTCTTTTCACAAGCAATTCCAATTTGTATCGTAATGTAAATGTAACAACTGCCTTCATTACAAAACTAGGTTGGAAAACTTCCCGAAGCACAAAAGTACTGGCGACAAGATATCTAATCTGCGTGCGCAATTTATTTGCCAAACATGTAAACAAACACGAGTTTTCCACTTAGACAAACATCAACTTTATGCTAGTGTAAATAAAGTTGATTTTAAACCGACAAGTATTGTAGCGCAAACTGAACCGTATTTGTAGGCATTACAGTTGTTTTTCCTAAAAATCGTGTTTGTTTACATGTTTGGCAAATTAATTTCGAACGCCGATATTAGGTACAACTACAAGCTACCTCGTTGGTCTAGCGCTACTGCTGAGCATGAAGGGTTCGATTCCCAGGTTGGGCAAAGTGTTATTGAAACTGGCGAATTGAGGGTGTAGATACTCTAGGTAGACCTCTGCCTTACCCTTCGGGAATTACTGGTGTTATATTATGTGTTATAATGTTAACTACTACAAAACTAACACTAACAATTTTTAACCGCCTCTGTGGTTTAGTGGTTAGACTACCTGTCTCAGACTCAGAGGTACCGGGTTGAATTCACAGTAAGGACAAATTTTTCTGCTCAGTTTGGTTGGTGGTAGGGCTTGTTCTAAGTCCGCCTGGCTAGCTACCACCATCTTATCTAAGTCTGTCGCCATAACAACAATGTTAACAGCATTGTTGTGTTGCGGCAGTTAGAGGTAAGATAGCCAGTTCCTCTGTGATTGAGGATTCCGGGTGAAGCTCGCTTCCACCTCCGGCCTGATCATCACTTACCATTAGGTGAGATGCAGGCAAAAGCTTCTCCGTTGTGAATAAAAAATAAACTTTTACAACCTAGTAAATAAAACTACCCCACAAGCAGCAGCTCCAAAATAGTTTTACAAATCCATATCCATGATAATAAATCGAACCAAATATTAATTAACTAGTGACATTATTAATGAGGCGACAATCCAATCGAACGGATTTAAATTATTTATTAACAAAGAATTAATAGGTTTTGTCAACGAATAAATTGAATATTTAAATCGGCCATATTGTGCTGCTGTTGCTACCTAGGACGAAATTGATTGTAATAAATGTCCTGATTTATGGTAATTTAGTTGATATTTTAATAAATTGTGGGCTGCTAAAATTGCGGTATTTTGTAAAAATTAAAGTAGGCACAAGTAAATGATTCATGATTTTATTTCTGTAAGTAGGTTTGTACAATAGTTATTTATGCTAGAAGTGCAGAAGGTAGGTGATTTTCGACGAGTGGCACTTATAAGTCGACACCAGTCGGAAATCATCTTACGCACGTGTCTCATACAACGTTTTACTATGCATTATGCGATGTGTAACATCCGACATATGAATGTTGTTTTTATCTTTTATATACTGACGTATATAAATAACATTGCGTTAAAAATAACATTCCTGACTTTGACTTTTTCTTTTTGACTTTGACCATCGTCATAGTCATCGCCATCGCCATCGTCATCGCCATCGTCATACCCATCGTGATCGCCATCGTCATCGTTATCATCATCATCTGACTTGTAAAACTTTTCTCAAATAATAAAAACTCTTTGCAACGGGCTGACGACGGCCTCAAAAATTTAAAAAAAAAAACAGAAAAGTAAAAAGCACTAGTGAAAAAAAGTGACACTTTCCCCACAAATTTACTGCTTGGAAAACGCTGATGATGTCGGTGTTTCTTATATGACTACTCTGAGAAGAAAGGCCGAAACAAACTCAGAGTTCACAGTCTTTTTTAAAGTCCAGGCATAATCTTGGTCAGATCATGTAGTATGTAGATTGGTGTCTGAAATGGTCTTTTGATGAAAGAACAACACAGATTGAGTGGACCTGTCCAGTCAGTCACGCATTTGTCAGTAATCAAGGTCGCTGCATTTACGATACATGAGAAATGCTAGTGTGAAGTGAAGATCCAAAAAAAAAACAAACAAACAAATTTTACCTCTTTATAATATTAGTTTGAAGTGACGTAGTCACAGTTGACACAGTAGAATATCTGGGATCCACATGAGATTGCATATTTGAAAACGACAGCAAAAGAAAATTAAAACAAAAAAGAAATAGTAACACAAATTCATTACTGCAAACGCATCTACTACTCAAGTCAATAAAAAGCACAAATTTTTTACCAAAAAACAGGCGCGTGTTTGTTTACACCTTTAGCCCATAATTCGTCCTTTGCCGCAGACGCCGTGGTCCCCAAAATACCCCATAGCACTGCCATAGCTTACATACGTTAAAACACCCCGCTATTAATTTTTAATTTCGCTTTTACGGCTTTTTTTAATGGCGTCCACATTTTGTTTAAATTTTTATACGATTCGGATTTGCTTTTAGTAATTTTGGGATTGATGTTCTCGAGAAGGGCTGTGTTTTTTTAAAGGGGCTGGATCTGTTGTAGCTACGGTATTTGTTAGATTTTGAAAGATTTGCTGCTGTTAGTATTTCTATTTCTCGTTCGTCTTCACTGAGTGCGATTTTTGGTTTATTCGACGGAATATTCGTTAAGATTGTTTTGCTTACTGGCTACTTCGCTTCGCACCCGCAAAGAGGACGTTCACATATCGCTTCGCTGGAACATGCTGTCAAATCGTCAGTGTAATAACGCACTAATGGCAATGTACAGTGACGACCATAAATACCTTACACTTACGCAACATTAAGAAGTGATTTTCTCGTGAAAATCGAAGACAGAGAAAAGATTATTTTTTAATAATAATATTATGGTTTTGATAAATAGATACTTGAATGTTGTGTAACTGTAAGATATTCATATATTGTCGCTATATTATCGTGTCTTGGCCCCGGCTGTCTTTTGTAGATTTCTGACAGTTCTTACGGGTCGTCAGAAGCCTGAAAGTTTGACAACCAGTTCTACCAAGGGTATCGTGTTACCCAGTAACTGGGTTGTGGAGTTCAGATAGGCAGTCGCTCCATATAAAATACTGGTATTCAGCTGAATCCGGTTAGACTGGAAGCCGACCCCAACATAGTTGGAAAAAGGCTAGGCAGATAACTGTAAGGAAAAATCCAAGCGCGATGCAATATTTTAAGTTTTATTTTTATTTTTTAACCTCTTCATTCAAATTCTTTTAGCTAACACCTGCCATCAGTCTAATTAGAAAAGCCAAAGCAATAAAAACACAAAACACGACCACGATTAAAGAAATATTTTTTTAAATCACGCTGGATGCAAATGAAAGTCGCTTCGTAACAGAGTTTATTAAGAAAACTATTGCAGCAGAAAAAAAAGGCGAACTCTCATCAGCTAAGACCTTGATGGTAAGGAAAAATCCAAGCGCGATGCAATATTTTAAGTTTTATTTTTATTTTTTAACCTCGTCATTCAAATTCTTTTAGCTAACACCTGCCATCAGTCTAATTAGAAAAGCCAAAGCAATAAAAACACAAAACACGACCACGATTAAAGAAATATTTTTTTTAAATCACGCTGGATGCAAATGAAAGTCGCTTCGTTACAGAGTTTATTAAGAAAACTATTGCAGCAGAAAAAAAAAGTGAACTCTCATCAGCTAAGAGCTTGTTGGTAAAACCTTTGGGGCATTAATTAAATAAATAATGAAGGAAAACTTGAGGACTAGATCTAGACACTTTTTATGCTAGATTTTTCTTTTTTTTTTACGGTGGAGTAATTAACTACTTGGAAATCTGGAGAAAGTGCGTGTTAGGTTTTCTAATTAGTGCAACAGAATGTTTAGCCTTGTTTTGAACGTTTCAATCCAATCTCAAAAAACATAGTTGTATCAAACGTTTTCTTGAATTGGTATAAAATTTCGCGTTCGACTGTATTCGTTTTCCCTTTAAAAGTAAATACAACCATACGCTCCGTTCGATCTTCAAACGGCAGTAACAAGCGCCGATCTATAACTAAACTTTTGAAAAAGGAATAGTAATCTGTCTGCGAGTGCACCAGACAGTGCATGGCGACATGATTTCATAGAGAAAAAAAAAGAAAATACGCGAACCGACGCCTACAGCGCTTTTCGTCACCGTACGATATTTTTCCATTTCCCACTGTGCAGTTTTTCATTTCAACGGAGTTTTGTGAAGGATTTATTGATAGATATGCACAACTCCAGATTGTCGAGCCCAGTTTTCGGGGTAAAATATTCGAGAAGTTTGGTCGTACGGTTCGAAATCTGAAATTAACAAAAAAGGAAAACTGCTTTTTGTGTCTGTGGGTTTCGAATAAATTGAATATGGAACGCGGTTGTAGATTACTGGGCGCTTGATTTTTCGTTAAAGTTTTTGTTCTTTTATTATTTATCGGTCGGAACTACTCAGAACAATATTTATTCGAGAATTTTAATTGACCAATTAGTGTGTTTTCCTACTGTTGAATATAATCGTAGATACAATTTTTTTTTTTTATTGTGTAAGAGTAACTTTTGTGACGAAAACTAAAGGATAAATAAAAAGAGGTGCGTTATTACAAAGAGCAACATCCTTGCTTAAAACGATTCAGATAACCGTTACCTTCCTGGAGGATATAAAATCCGATGTCTTCCAAATCGGTTCCAACAAAATCCGCTCACAGTTTTAGTACTTTCGTAAAGTGCAAAGGTTATTAGGTTAGTTGACGTGCTCTATCGACCTAGGCTAAGACCTAGGTAAATAACCCAAGGTTAGGTTCAACGACAACGCAAACACCTTAACTGGCGTGTCGCTAATTAATAAGCGTGTAAATCTACTGGTTTAAATTAATTCGACGTAGGTAGGACGGCACTGAAGTGAGATTAGTGTTTTTTTTTGTTTTGTTAGCGACAATTTCTTTGTTATTGGGCCTGTTTTTTATGATCTAAAGAGTAGGTATAGTCAAGGGGTGAAAATATTACGCAATTTTCAAACAAATTTGCAATTGCAATGACTTTGTCGGGACAATAATAAGATGCAAGTAAAAATTTACGGTGCTTAATATTATACTTATTTCTTGATTGTTAACTTAAAGGTAAACAGTTAAAATATTGATTTGAACTGCTGAAAATGACGTAAAATGTAGTTGAATTGTTAACCATGTCAAGCTATGAATATTAAAAAAAATAAAAAAATACGCAAAGCTTTTAAAATACAGGGTGTTCGGTAGAAGAACCGACACAATTTTCTTGGGAGCGTCATATCCTAGTTTTCAACCATAAAACATGTGTCTTAGGAGTCATGGTAGGTAATAGTTTTTTTTTTTATTAACCGAAATATCATCACGTTTTTTTTTGTGGTTGTAATAGAGCGCAATAATTTTTGATGTTATTGGCAATTACACTTATTTACGATTGGATTAAGAAAATGACTTTTAATCATAATCATAATATTAAGTTCAAAAATTGTGGTATGGTACGAAAAATTTCAACTTTTAAATTAATTTAAAAACGGAAAATAAAACTATTTTGTGCTAGCAAAGGACACTCCCAATCCTTCAAAAAATTGTGTTTTTCACATCACTGTCAAACGAGTACATAGTGTTTAATGCGTATTCATTCAAACTGACTCCTCATAAATAATATTTTGACACGTGTAAATTACGAACAAAAAGCAGAGCAGCGAGTGCTGATAAATGGAATATGTAACTATTAACTCGCCCAAAAATATTTCAGCTACTATTTTAAGTACACACAAAATTTTAAAAGCATAAACCTTTGCCGTTTCCCGGCTACGTCCACCGAAATTCGCGTTATAGTGGAGAATTTTCGAAAGTGCTGAAACGGAAAACAACGCGGTACGTGTAGTTAACATAAGTTTCCTTACCTTACGAAGCATTTCCTCTAGCGAATCCATGTCGTAGGCGGCAGGCTCCCCGCCCGCGCTGCCGTTCACACCGTTATTGTTGTTCGTCATAGGTGAGCCGCACCCCACCGCTCAACAACACACCGGCACATGTGAATTACACTTATGTAGACCGCCACTTTATTCCCAAATTTTCGTGTTTTCTATTTTCGTTTGTAAATTCTTCACATGTAGTCCGCACTTTATGTTTTTGAAAGATCACATGTTTATGGAATGTTTAGCTTATTTCAATACACTAGTTTTTAAACTACAAAGGGTTAGGAAGACAGTGTTATGCTGCATAAAAAATAATTAAGTATCGTTTTTAGACAATGTTTAGCATAGTTTCTGTTCCTGACAATGTCGTCTACAGTTGAAATTACCAATTTATACATATACAAATAAATAAAATTGAAGTGTCTGTGCGTAATGTCAAAATAACACCTTTTTACTAAATGTTTATGAAATTGTCTATTTTTTTTTATATTGTCTGTTTATCTCCGAAACGGCTGGACTGATTTTGACGGGGCTTTCACTGGCAGATAGCTGATGTTATAAGGAGTAACTTAGGCTACTTTTATTTTAGAAAAAGAAAAGGAATTAGGGTCCACGCGGGCGTGGCCGAGGGCAGCAGCTAGTACGTCATAAGAGGTCAGATCAGGTAAATCGAGGACAGAAATGAAATCATGGAACCTGAATATGCGGGGCCACCGCAGTCGAAAATAACGGGCTTTAGAAATTCAATTCAAAGATAAATTATCCTGAGCTGTCACTATATAAACATAAAAATGACGTGATATTCTGACTATCTACAGAACGTTCTGGATTTACAACGTTCTGGAGTAATATGATTAATAGTTTTTAATGTCTAATGAAAAAACCTAGTGCCTAGATAAATATTAGGGCGATCGTTAGTCCTAGTTAGTCTTTTATAAACCTAAATGAGAATTATTTTTTACCAACCGCGTGAACTCGATTTATCTTTCTGTACACATTGAGGGCAAATTCCACCAATTAAATTGAACGCGATCAGGACATCTACACTGCTACAAGGGTCATTTGACACTCGAATAACGTTGACCGGGAGGTAAGATAAGATATTATATTTATTTGTTCAAACGTGTACTCATACAAGAATAAAAACGTGCTTGCCGGATAAAGGCTCCCGCGGAAAGGCGCGACGCGACAAATTCATCTGGTGGAACAATCTATAAAAACATTACGAAAATGTTTCTACCGGTGTTGCGTCGCGCCTGTCTGCACGCTTTTCATTGAAAAAAAAATACAGGCTC
Organism: Agrochola macilenta; assembly: GCA_916701695.1. NCBI lineage: Eukaryota > Metazoa > Arthropoda > Insecta > Lepidoptera > Noctuidae > Agrochola > Agrochola macilenta. The sequence continues at coordinate 5,932,874 of OU753569.1, forward strand.
AGACATGTTTGCCACATGCTATGTCGAGAAAATATGAATAATTATTATTAATCATTTTGGAAGTCAAGTCAATTACATTCATTTTATTTGAATTTGGCAAACAATAATATATTATATAAATCAACAGTAAATAAAAATGATTCATAAAATCTATGTCATAATAAACTAGGTATCTGCATCACCCATAGGTTGACTGGTAGAAAATGCCTATGGCATTAAGTCCGCCTCTGAAAATTACTGTACTTGAAGTATTAAATAAATAAAAATAAATAAATGGTTCTGTCAGAAATTCTTTAATACATATATATAAGTATGCTTTATCTGTTAGAAATGATTCTAATTGTTTCTTCAATTGTATATTATTAAGGCCCCTTCAACTTATCGGTAACTCATTATTAAGTAATGGGGGCCATGCAAAAAAAAATAACACTTGCGCATAAGTGCAGTCCTACTACTATGCAGACAGAGGTCCTCTTGGTAAACTTTGCAAATTGCAAATTGATTTGTGAAATCTATAAAAAAAGGAATTTGAAAAAAAAAAAAAACACAAGATGGCGGATTAATTACGATTCAGACTTCGCGTCAAAATATCCCTGTACAGCTACAAACCGCGTTCAAGCGATGCCAGTGTCAATACCCCACAACAATAATGACACTGATAGATCTTGAACGCGGTTTAGACGTACTGATCGCGTTCAATTTCATTGGTGAAATTCGCCTTGAATCTTCTATACCTATTTTATAGATGTTGTAAAATCAAATGGATACTAAATAATTTAGAGCTACGCCCGAGACAACAAGTTCTACTCAATGTACTGTAGTGTTGGACCAACATTCGAAGTCATGTAGCTAAATAAAATACATTTTGTAGCTGTGATTTTAGGGTTTGAGGATTTGAACGTAGGTCAGTTACCTATTGTGTTATTTGTTAGTCGTGATTTATACGTAAGAGTTCAAAGATGTCTAAAAATTGATATATTGTGAGACTCAAATGTATGCAATCGTAACTCTTCCATTTTCATAGATACTAATAACTAATACTAACAGTATTTTTCTAAACGTTAATCTTGTTAGAGATAAAAATTGTTTAAGAAAATGATTTTCCGACTAATGATAACTTAAGAAAATCATCTTAGATGGAAGCTTCGTAAAGTAAAGTTCAAAGCAAATATCATTTTTGTTTGAATTTAATTTAATTTAAATTATATTTGATTAATCTCATACTAAAATGACTGACAACTTTCAATCAATCTGCCTAGCCTTTTCCCAACTATGTTGGAGTCGGCTTCCAGTCTAACCGGATGCAGCTGAATACCAGTTTTTTACACGGAACGACTGCCTCTAACCTCCACAACCCAGTTACTGGGTAACACGAAAACAATTGGTAAGACTGGTTGTCAGACTTTCGGGCTTTTGACGACAAGTAACGACTGTCAAAGATACACGAATGACAGCCGGGCCCAGCGGCTTAACGTGCTTGGTGCGTGGAAAAGTTTCGGTATGTAAAGATGGTCACCCATCCACGGACCAACCCCGGCCACCGTAGCTTAACCTGATGGATCGACCCGTGCGGTTGTTATTACTTAGACACGAGCTCCTCAATGAAATGACTCATAACTCTACTACTAGACGAAAACAACCAATCACTTAATGACAAATCTATCAACCCAAACAAATGACAATCAAACGTGTTATCCATCCCATTCCCTTCACAGGTTACTGTGCAAACAGAGATAGTATCCCACTACTGGGAGTGGGGTGACAGTGTGTGACTACGCATACGTTTAGCGCTTTAGATCTCCCCCTTTTAAGCGCTTCTCGCATCGAAATTAAACAAAAATTTGCTGAAGGGGTGCAAGTTTTAATTACGGGTTTAGAGATAGGAAGGGGCTTTAGTTATTGGTAAATACATATTTCACTACTATTCGGGTAATTTTAATGATATGGAAGTCATGGGGAGATTTCGCCTCACTATTTCATTGAACGTTTTAAAAAGTTTATTGAAACTGGAATGTGATAGTGGTACGGGCGCGTTCCCACTATGTCGTGACGATTAATTTATTGTTGGATTTACAGTTCATCGTGTCGTCCTATATACGAAAACCTCCATTTAAATACACATGCCACGACGCTTTAAACGACACGATAATCTGTCGTCACGACATAGTGGGGACGGCCTAACTAATAACTCAAAAATATGCGATATTGCCTAATGCCAGCACCCTATATAACCAAATACATTTTGTATCAGGTTTACGTCCGCGTATGAGATATTTCTCTGCTAAGCTTCATTATCCTCTGTTCAGTAGTACAATTTACAAGGTAAGAGTATGATCTCTAAATTTTTAGTTAAAATTTATCCTGACGAGCAATAAAAAAAAACACATGCAATGTGCCAAAAAAAAACTAAATATCTCCTAAACCACACAAGTTAGCTACATGAAGTAAAAAAAACCTTGATAACAGTTTTATTGGTGTTTCTTTTGCGGTATTAAATACACTCGAATGTTGCTTTGTACTTCAAGAAGCTACCTTGCGTAGTTTCGGAATTATTTTACGATAAGTTTGTGGCTTTTTATATTGCTCGTCAGTAAATGATAAATGATAAAATAAATGATAAATGATTTTATTTCTGTAAGTGGGTTTGGACAAAACACTTTTACACGTCAATCATATTTTTTAAACTAGATGAGGTCGGCGTTTCCTATCTGACTACTCCGAGAAGAAAGGCCGAAACAAACTCAGAGGTCACAGTCTCTTTTAAAGTCCAGACATAATCTTGGTCAGATCATGTGAAGATCATGTAGATTGGTGTCTGAAATGGTCTTTTGAGGAAAGAACCACACAGATTGAGAGGACCTGTCCAGTCAGTGCACGCATTTGTCAGTGACCGTGCAGCTCAACTCAGTGTAGTTTGGATTGAAGTCTGATGATGTCTTGCTCAAAATCAAGGATAACTAATTCGATATAAACACTCATTGTAAGCATCTGCTCCTGAAAACCAGCCTACCAACAATTAGCTTTTCACAGAATCAGCCTAGAGCCTCGAATCGTTAACGAACAAACAATGAAGGATTTAATTAAGTTTCAGAGCGCCAAGGTGTTAAATAAACACGATTGCTCATACGAGATGAAGGTTGATGAAGGTTTAATAATTACCTTTATGTACTTATCTGCCTATAAATCATGGCTCGAGCCGCGTGTGGCTCTTTTTTTTTGGCCTGTCGAGTGCGGCTCTGTACAAATGACGATGAGTGCGAGCGTAGATAGCAGCGGGGGTCGGGTTTATCAAGTTTTATTCAAAATTCGAACTATATTTCAAAGATTTTTTTCCAAAGTATTTTCACAATAAACAGGACATGGAAAGTTTATCATTTACTGTACCTTTGAAAGTTTTCCAAGGATAACTTGTTAATAAGTAAGATGCCATCAAGATATTATTATCAGCCGATAATTATGATGATAATGAAAGCTTCTTCTTAGCAAATTAATTTTAGAAAGCGTTGTGGAGTGAAAGAGGATGGGAGTTTTAAGGATTAAGAAAAGTGTATTGAGACAGTTTGGACACAGAAAGGATTGGCTCTCATAAAAAATCTTAGTCATCATAGTATTGACATTTGGCTCTATTGGCTAATAAGTTCGCCTTTGAATGTATGATTTATAAAGGCAAACTATATGGTGGTGTATTTTTTTAAATAAATGTTTACAACATTTGACTTAATACTATTGGCATTGGCAACATTATAGTACAACTTTGTTTCATAAATTGGCAGCACTGCTACCTCACCGAGTCTTCAAAACTTCATCTTTGTAAAAGCAGGTATTGTTCCGTCTAAAACCACAAAACAAACTAAATAAACTGTGAATATATTCAAACTTTTGTTTTACTTAATCAATAAATATATCTAACGATGTATTAGAAGGTTTTGAGTCTGAGGCCGACATCTATAAAGATTACTTACTTAGCACGTACCTACTTTGGCTAAGCGATTTTCCTACCACGTGATTTCAAAACACAATTCTCTCTCAGGATCTTGAGATATTCACTTAAAAGAACTTGCTTGTTTGAAACATGCATTTATAATCATTATCAAGCTAAAGGGCTTATCTTCCACTTGGCTGAATTAATCGTCTGAATGGTGCAAGTTAAATATATACGAGTTTTAAGACAAGTGTAATCGCGTTCAGGAAGTAAAGCCACATTTACATGATGCAATTTTTTTGCCAGTGACATACAATAAAACTGAAGCAACAAATGACTTGATGACATCGTGTAAATCAGGCTTTAGGCTCCTAAAAATTTACCTAATTAGGAAGAAGAAAGGTCGCGATACGTCCGTCCCTTTCACACTTTAATCTGCAAACGGATTCAGAAACTAATTCAGTGCAGCTTTGAAGCTAGAAGATTTCTAAATATCCTTTCGCCAAGGGCAATAAACCTAGAGGAAAACCACATTTTCTAAAAACAATACAAACTCTAAATTATGCAGCTTAACCTAAGTGTTAAGCTGCAGATTTCACCAATGTATCACACGCAACTAATGAAGTAAGCTAAGCTAAAGCCGAGCTAATTGCCAGTGTAAATAAGCTGTTAACCTAATGAGGCAGGCAGCTTAGCTTGAAATATGGCTGAAGATTTATCTCTTGGTAATGGGGGTCAGTTTGCTGCCGGAGTTTCATAGAAAAAAGGCTCTGGTTTATTAAAATAATACATTGAGGCTGGGAAATTGCATGAATATTATTATTCGCCGCTATAAATGCTGCTAGCTTGCTGCAACACATTTGTAATTCATGCAAGCAAAATTCTTTTACATGGGAATGATTCCATGTTGTACTTTTTTTGTCGTTTTTTATTCATAGCTATTCATTACGTTGGCATTGTAAAATTTGATGGTTTTTAAATACCTAAAAATTAAAAAAACCTTTATTTTTTATTTTGATAATATTAATGCATGGAGTAAAGTTCGCGTCAAATAACTCTGCCGCTCTGAAGTAGGCTACAGATGACTGCGCAGTAGTCAATCTTACTTATAAAACAGTAGCGCGCATGCTAGCGTGCATGCGCAACATAACTTCAGAGCGGCAAAGTTATATGACGCGAACTGTATCTAACTATTAAATAATGTCAAATTTTATGAGTGAAGGAGAAATTGATTTCAAGAGGTCGCATCGCGCTGTCGTCTCGCGCCTGTCTGCCTTGATTTTACCACAAATGTACCTACCACGACTTGACCTCCATTCAACATTGTACTTCATAAATATTGCAGGTACTTCAAAAAGGACCTGTTAGACAATAGTTCAAAGTGTCACGTTCCACGTTATCCGACACTGGGACGGAATTCGACAGAAATGTAAGTTTAGTACCACCACGGCCATGGTTACAATAGACTATGATTTTGTAACCGTCGGACTGCCAAGTCATAGGTCTCGAGTTCAAACCCAAGGCACCTCTGACTTTTCAGATTCATGTATTGTATGATTATCAGTTGCTTCAAAAATGGAAAACAAATTTTTTTTTTAAAGCGGCCTGGTAGTAACAATTCGGGAGATTACGCCCTATATACAAACTTACAAACAAACAGATTTTACTTCTTTAGAATATTAGTATAGATCAAATCAAATTCATACATTCAAGACGATAACGTGCCTATTTCTTACATATACGACAAAATTCACAAAAATAAACGCCTCAAATTCAGCAAATTCCCTAACTATAATATCCACACATTCCACGGCAATGCTTTCAATATAAACAGCAATAGTGCGAGGTCATTGACACTTGGCACTAGATTGCAGCCCAGCGGGACTCGCACTGAACTAATACATAGAAGTATAGAACATTACATAACTGCTCCTGTGCGGACATGCCGCCCTGGTACTGTGTGTGTCTTTTGTAAATTAGTTTCTGTAATGGGGTGTGCAGAATCAGATACAAAGTATGAAAATATTGACGTTACGTTTCGTTAAGTAGGTAAGTGAATTCATTTTTATTTATATACATAGATAGATTATAATCCGAAAATGTCTATGTTTAGTATAATATACGTATACACTAAAAACTAAACAGACATTGCGACTGGCAATATTCCTGAAATAATTCCAAATAAAGCCTCGTGCTAACTGGCGCAACGCGACTCTAACAACCCCATTTCTAAGAAAACTTCACGGTAGAACAATTACCGGTGTCGCGTCGCGCCTGTCTACACGAAGCTTAACACGTTTTATTTCTAATTTCAATACTGTACCTACCTAAAAAAAACTTCGAAACAATATAAATAAAAAAACAAACATACTAATAATAAAGCTGAAGAGTTTGTTTGTTTGTACGCGCTAATCTCCGGAACAACCAGTCGGATTCGAAAAAATCTTTTTGTATTTGATAGCTAATTCTTGAGGAAGGCTTTAACATCAAGCTAGCACTCTTAGGAGCCGAGTAATAAGAAAAAAAGTAAGAACGAAGAAATAGCGCGGGCAGGCAATGCGACGATTCGCCGGGGTGGGTGGAATAAAAAAATTCAAGCGGATGAAGACGCGGGCAGAAACTAGTAAAATATAAATATATTTACACCTAAGTATTACCTATCCTCCTCAAACATCGAGCTACGGTTAGACAGAGTAAACACAATTATCCTAGGTAAACACCTGAGATTCAGGCTAACTTCTACGTCGATCTATGATAATGTAGCTCAGCTCAATTTACATATTTTACAAGTCATTCTTTATCGGTCTGTTTACGTCTAGAACTATGTTTCGTTGTGTTAAGATAGTCACCCATCCATGGACCAAGCAAGCAAGCATAGATTAACCTGATCGATCGACCCATGTGGATAAAATTACTTAGCCACGAACCCCTCTATTTTTATCAATAAATTAATTAAAATAAAATTGACTGTCCCACGCCTGGATTTTTTCTTCGGGATACGTTTACAAAACAAATCTCAATTCACAAACCATAGACTTAGCCAGCTTCCTACATAAATCAAACTAGACACCAGTGGCGTCTAAAGCAACCGCTCAAACACAGCATTTAAGCCGTTAATATGCAAAATATGCAAAACAAATAACGCAATTAAGCGCAAACCTAATATCAGGCACTAGGACAAGGCTCCAAGGCTTACCACGCATTATGGTAAGCAGTTATCGCAACTGTTAGTCTATTAGTCAACTATTGGAGAAGTTCATTCATAGGCGGCTCGACCCACTCATCAACACCCACGGTACTAGTGTTTGAGGCTAATAGTCTATTGAAAGCTAGGCGAGTAATGTAAATATTAGCATGCACGTGTTTAAGGCATTGTACGTACCACAAGTTCGCATTGTTTTAAAACTTAGCTGTAAAGGTGTGTCCAAACAAAAGCGCGGCAGCAACACGCGGCGTTTGCAGGACACATTTATGCCACGCTCTAGTTAGGACCAAATCGACGAATGATTGCGCGGCAGTACTGCGCGGCACATCCGAGACACGCCGCGCACTTCCATTGGCAATATCAATCTGCCTAGCCTTTAATAAATCTAGACACAATGAGTGACTAATGTTTCATAAGTAGTGACTAATGTTTCATTAGTACCAACGTTAGTGAATGAACTACCCCCAAAACTGATATCGCATGTCAAGTCTAAGGATCAACTTAAAATAGTTCTACAAAAACATTACCTATCATTGTGTCCATAGCTATATCTGTAACAAACATCACGTTTGCTATAATGCATTTTTGTACAATGTGAGATTTCATAACTCGACTGTAGGTATGTTATTTTATCGTTTAATTAGCATAATTAAGTTTTAGCACATAAATATTTCAAAACTCAAAATTTGTAATTCATTGTTAGACGAGAACAACTGCCGACAAACTGTTATACAGTTTGGCAGACTTTATGTATGTTATTGTTAATACAGATTTTGAATAAAAAAAAAATTGTGCGCGGCAGGTAGACAGAAGCGTTCCCAAGCGGCAATCGTCCAAACACAGCACGGCAGGAAGCACAATGTTTGAACACACCTTTAGGCGAAAATTAAGGCGGACCTTGAATGATCTGTTTTACCATCTCCTGATAAGTTCTGGTTTACTTGTTTACGGTCCCATGGTCCCATAGGCCATGGTGATTGCTTGACTATTGGGTCTGATTTGCGGACAGTGTTGTTAATTTGCTAGATAAGTTTCATACAAATGTTCTATTTTTTATTTGTGTTTATCCAGATTGTGAATCTAGCATATTCAAATATTTTCTGCTACGGGCTTCGGAAAACATTCGCTTAACGGTGGTTTAGGGTTTTAGTCGTTTAAGGGTCGATTTTTCAAACGGTAGATAACATGATGAAGAATAAACATGTCGGTTTGACATATTTTTCTATACAAACGCTGTCCGGAAAAGTTAAAATCGAAAAAAATATCGGGATAAAAAGTATATTAGGTCCTAACCCAGGTCATGGTCGGCCCATGTGCCAAATTGTATCCAAATCCGTTCAGCCGTTTTAGCATGAAAGCGTAACAATCAAACAAACAAACTCACTTTCGAAATGATTAAAGGTGCTCTTCACATCACAATGAAAAATCAATGTGGCCCTATCTATTATGGTCTATAATTGGCATTAGCACAAACAAAGCAAAGCGAAAGTGTAGCTTCAATTGGAGGCTCGACACATTGTTGTCGAGGCCGTCACGGTCGGGCATCGAACGCGCTTTCGATTGGCATTCTGTGAGCATGCTAAACGTCTGATAGTATTAAGTAATCATGTTTTATTTATATCACTTTTTGATGCGGAATATACTCATGAGTAACCGTCATTCCAGTTATAAAAAAACATTTTCTTATGATAGTTTTTGTGTACTTATATCAGGGATGGCGAGCCGTACCATTGATGGCACGCTTCAAAATATTTTGGGCACGCCACCGATCGAAAGGGGTTGAAAATCGGGAAGAATTTGAAATGCAACTAATTGATTACCAGTTTAGTTCAGTATGGATTCTAAAATTGAAACAAGGAAAGAGTTGGCATTGATTGAAACAGAAAGATTGACAAGCAGTGTAAGTAAAAATGCCAGTAACAAAATTTTGGAAATATGGAATTCGATTCCAGACACATTTAACAGTTTGAAGAAGCTGGCTCGTGCTAATTTAACCATATTTTCGCGCGAGTCATTATTTTCAGAGATGAATAACATTAAAAACTTGTTTAGAAATAGTTTGGCTAATGACCCCAGTGCAGCATGCATTTAGCTGAAAGTAACATCTTACAACCCAAATATAAGTTATTTTTCATCTTATCTGCAACAACAGAGGTCACACTAATGTTACTTTAATTAATTTGAATTACACATATAACTGAAACGTTTATTAAGAATTTTGAGTCGATAGTATTTAACATAAAAAACAAAAATATCAAGCCTGTATTCCCCGAAGGGTTAGGCAGAGGTGTACCTACCTCGTACACCCACATTTCACCAGTTATATTTAAATCCCATGTATTAAGGGATAGTTTTTCCCAATAATTACCAAGTCAAAATTATTTGACCGTACATGGCCTCATTAAACATTTCTTTAGACAAAATGGCACGTTGATCCTTAAAGGTTTGCCACCCCTGACCTATATCAACCTTAATCTAACCCACACTCAGTAAAATAGTTCAGGGATCAAATAAAGAATTTACAAAAAACAAGCTCACGCGTATATTATTCTGCCTGAGGAGGTATTCATTTGGAGACAATTTCGCACACTAGAACTGTTACCAAACATAATTTTTTATTCTATTTTTATGTGAGTGTTCAAAAATAAATGTTTGAAGTATAAGAAATGAAATAGAATACTATTTTCACTGGTATTGATCAATCTAAATATACGAGTAGCTACAGCTTTCCAAGCATCCTCGCCTACTAACAAACAGCCAATCTAGCCAAACATAACTCAAATGCTCTTCTATTTAAGACAGAGCATCTATTAATAAACGAATTTATAATATATCGTCCACGTGCACTGCATTAGACGATTGCTAATCAATCGCTGGACAACTGCGATGCAACGATCACGAGACAGACACGGGGAAAAGGTTAAGTCAGATATTTGCTGATTTCATGTCGCCCCTGACTATTATGGAAATCAATAAATCCGGGTTTACTTAAAATTCTTTTGTGACAGTGACTTATTATTGTGATCCCTGTTTTCTGATCCCGTTGTGTTTCATCGAATAAATTTTGGTAGTATGCGCGTTTAAATAGCAGACATGGCTCCGTATTCTATAAGGACACGACTTTGGTAACGCACTGCTCGCACTAAGTACCCTCTTCAATCAGGTCCTTTGGTTCTTTTATATTTTCGCCCATATTTGCATATACGGTAACTAGAAAATACTCTTGTTAACAAGCTATCTAAAGAAAGAAAAAAAAACTGCATAAACTAAACGCACATTACAAAAATAATGACATAAAATACTCATTTACAATTATGCCAAAAGCCGCGAATTCAAAATTCAAAAGTAATAAAAGTTTGTGAAATGTCCAGTGCTACATACGATGTGCATTGCCAATTGCAATGTGCATTGTCATCTATACTATATACTATAATATAACCTAAACTAAAGAACCTAAATTATAGAGGTCAAATTTGTGTGTTTGTATGTTCATTTGTTTGTAAGTTTGTATGAAGGGGGTAATCTCAGGAACTACCAGTCGGATTACATCATCGTCCTTTAAATCACACATTGTAAACGGATCTTCTGACCTCCTCATATCGTGTACGAACTGTTTAGCAGTCTCATCGGACACAGGATATTATATAGCCGCTTCCGTTGCAACGTACCTATTAGCATTATTCATTGATTAGTTTGATGCTCTAGTGTGGGTTTATATTTATCTTACTGAGAGCAAAATTGTTATGAGACACTAAGAGGATGGAGGCTTGTTTAGGCAATTGAACGTGATATAATACGAACAGCCCCGTTGGTCTAGTGGTCGCAAGAGGTGCATTGGGTCCTGACGAATTATGTATTTTTTTTATAAACGAATAAAAATAACATGGATTAACAATGAAACTATATACCTATTGGATTATTTCTTTCTTTTTCGCGTGGCTAGTGACTAACCTGGTGTCAGAGTTTTGAAGCCGCGCATGGGCGCCTCTGACTTGGCTTCACATGCCGTTGAAAAATATCTCTCAGGCATGCTGGTTTCCTCACGATGTTTCCCTTCACCGTTTTTGAAGCAAGTGATAGTTATACAATACGCAGATGAATCCGAAACGTCAGAGGTGCGTGCCTTGGGTCGAACTCGAGACCTATGATTTGGCAGTCCGACGGTAACACCAATAGGCTATCACTGCTATCGACCTATTGGATAATTTAGTATAGATTACGATACATTTACGGCCAAATGAATCTAAACATAATTCAGTAGCACTAGAAATATTTACAAATTATTTCAATTTAAAACTTACTCGACCATAAAAACATGCAGTTTACACAGCTAACTTTAAGTTGAACAAAGTAAACAGTGAAGCCTTAAGCAAGAACCTCGTAATAACGAGTGTGCAACTAACCGCTACGGAAGTTACGCTGACGACTTTAGATAGAGCCTTTAAATATCGCGAATCAAGACTTTAAATACACGAGAAAAAACGCTCATTTTAAAGTCGAGGATTTAGTGAACAAAGTTTTTTATTCAACACTTACATAAACATAACATCACGCCAGTAATCCCAGAGGGCTTAGGCACAGGTGTTCCTATAGTAACCCCACATTTCACCAGTTTTAAGTCGCACGTAATATGGAACGAGCCTATTGCCATCAACCGGGCACAAATCCAGACTTCGGGCTGTTACTGAGAAATACCAGATGGATAAAACCCAATAAAACATTTTGCCCGACCTGGGAATTAAACCCAGGACCTCATGCTCAGCAGTAGCGCTTGCGACGACTGGACCAACGAAACGGTAGTTTATACATAGTAATAACTACCATTCTACTGACTACATCGTTGTCGTTGTAAGCTCGATTGCTAAGCTGCTGGTCTTACCTTCGAGTCCAGGTCTATTCTACCAGTCTTATTGACTCTTTCTGTAATTCTCAAAAGCAGCATGGATTTGTACCTAGTTCAGAGCGTTTATTCTTAAAGTTGGTAAAGTCGCAAATAGCTGTCAAAAATTTACCTGTTTTGATTAATTTGGCAATATAACATAAAAATATAACTAGCGAACTAGAATATTAATAATGAATTGCAATTATAACATTGAATTTGATGTTGTACCCGTTTTAGGTGTAAAAATGGCATTTGGAAAGATTCCAAATACTTTTTTTAAATCTAACTAAATGTTCGGTGTTACAGTATTAATCATTGCATTTTACGAGTATAATCAATGTTTTCACACATTTCTTATTTCCATACAGTAATATTGCCAAATTAATAAAAACAGCGAAATTTTTGACATCTATTTGCGATGTTGCCCACTTTCAGAATAAACGCTTTTAATGACAATAGGCTCTCCTTCAAGGGAACTACTGTACCAAAATAGTTAAACGTTGGTGTAACAATTGCCAAATTTGAACCAACCGTAATCCATTCGAAAACTTTAGAAAATCTATGTTGAACAAGGACATATACTTAGAATAGGGATGACGACTAAAAATTTTTTTTTAGTCCGTCTTTGTGATTATAAAAAAATATTGGACACGTATTTTTTCTTTTTTTACGTAATCTAAAGATTACGTCGATACATTGAGGTAAAATGTGCCATGACGTCACGAGTATGTAGATTTTATACGTACTAGTGACGTATCGACCCCCACTCCCCAACTTAAAATGCATTTTATCTAAGTAGTTTTTTATTAATATGATAAAGCAAAAAATACGTGTCTAATATTTTTTTATTATCTGACTGACGGACTAAATAGAATTTCATTTTTTTATTTATTTATTTATTGGTAAGGCACCTCAACGACTTACTCACTAAAACATACACATACAAAAATCACATAGAGTTTTAGGTATTGTGAATTCGTCACTTACAGAAGTGCACAGCACTAGCAGAGAAATTAATGATTAAAGGACGTTATAGTCATCGTTAGTTGATTAAGTTACAAATTAAAAAGAAAAATTTAATAATTATGTTCACAAATATGATGGAAAGTACAGAAATATTTAATTAAATAACAGAAAAGACCTAAAAAGAAAGAAATGGAAGTGTATACAATTTTATTAATATTAATAGGCGGCTTGTGTCGCACAGAGGTCTTGAGACTCCGAGCTGGTTAAAAGTCTCGTTTTTACCCAGGCATCATCCCTATTCCGATTAAAAACCTACGGTACGTTCAGTACTCTGCATTACCAGACCACTCTTGCAATGAAGAAGAGGAGAAGAGGGTCGGGTTATGCAGGAGAGCCCCAAGGCGAGCAACTACTAAATAAAGCCTGATGAACAAATTGAAGTAGAAATACAATAAAATCGTCAGCGAATAACAATGAATAGACGAGCAACAAACTAGCAGCGAAGGAAACTTGCAGCAATTAATGTAACTAGTAGTTTGTTGCAAGTTCCGTACCTGCTACTTACGAAATAATAAAACTTAGTTATAGAAGTAGAAGTACTGAGTATATTAGCCTAACGATGTTATACAGGCAGGGAAATCGACGCACAACTAGTTACGAGTACCATGGATTCAAAACATAATTCTCAATTTCTCCCCTGCGTTGAAATTTTTCGTCGGTTATTAAAAAACTCTGGTAGGATACGCCTTGGAAATATTCTGCTATCTACTGAGGTCTTCGGAGAAATTATAATAAAATACTTAAGAAAATTAGAAAGTCGGGAACCCCAGCCTTTAGATTTTTTTTCGAAATACCATAAATCTGTTGGGTTTACTTTAATTTATAACACATAGCACAACAGGGTACACCCATATTTCGTCAATTATTTTAAGTTTCATGTACCTAATATAGGGGTTCATGGCTAAATAATAACAGCCGCAGCCGTGATCTTCAAGGTTAAGCATCGCTTCCCGAGGTCGGTCCGTGGATGGGTGACCATTCATTGCATACAGAGACCCCTCCGTGCTCCGGAAAGCACGTTAAGCCGTTGGTCCAGGCTGTCATTTGCAGATCTTTGACAGTTGTTACGGGTCGTCAGAAGCCCGAAAGTCTGACAACCAGTCTTACCAAGGGGTATCGCGTTACCCAGTAACTGGGTTGTGGAGGTCTGATAGGTAGTCGCTCCATGTAAAATATTGGTATTCAGCTGCATGCGATTGTACTGGAGGCAGAAAGGCTAGGTGGATGATGATGTACCTAATATAGGGCGAGCCATTGACCGGGCTTATACGAAGATATTCCTAATAGGAAAACCCATTGAATCTTTGGGCATCGAACCCAAGACTCTTTGGTCAATAGTCGCGCTTGCGACCACCAAGAGACAGTGAATCATATATTTCATACAGAATACTAATAGCCTAGAATTCAGTCCAAGTCTTTCAAAGAAAATCAAATCACTCAAGCAGAAATCTAACAGCAATTAACATTATTCTGCTACTGAGTACTGAGTAAGAAACGTATAATTAGTATACCGAACTAAATGAAATGGAAGAGAAACATTGTTATGGAAATGAAAACCAAGTGGAATTGAAAATGTTAGTCTACTTCAACCTATTCATGTAGCGGTTGGGTTAGGTCTGGGTTTGATGTGCCGTGAACTTTCACATTAAGCCAGTTAGTCATTAAGAAGACCTATTCTAAGTTGAAATTAAAATATTTTAGATTAGTTGATTGTTGTGACATAATTTATATTTTAAAATAACTAAAAAAAAAAACTTTAAAAGGAAAGGATTTCTGAAAGGATCTCAATTCCTGTTTGAATAAAAAAAAAATTTTAGCTTTTGTGCTGGTATGTTAAACAATGTGGCTACATTATGTATTTTAACCGAACATTACAAAAAAATAAAAACATACACGTTACAAAAATTAGTATTTTTTGCACATAATAAGGGTTTAGTTAATAGTTAGGTATTTGGACAGCATAATCAGCCTACAATGTTCCCACTGGTGGGGACACAGACCACCTCTCGATGAGGGGTATTTGGTCAGAATGACACAAAAAATCAGTCTACCCAGCCTTTTCCCAACTATGTTGGGGTCGGCTTCCAAGATGCAGCTGAATACCAGTATTTTACATAGAGCAACAGCCTATCTGACCTCCACAGCCCAGTTACTCGGTAACACAATGTCTCTTGGTAAGACTGGGTTGTCAGACTTCGGGACACAAACTCCCTTAATTCAGAACAGATTACTCCTGCCTCACAAATCCCAAACATTTCAATTTTGACGGCCCCTCATTTTCAGATTGACTGAAACAAAAGACGGTGCACAATAGCGGTCGCCATTCCTGAAATCGTCAAACGCAAAATGTCGGTATTTTCAAAGAAAGTCGAACAAAAGATGGCGGCTGTGCTACTATGGTTCGGGAAATCGTTTTAATTTTGGTTGACATTTCATTTGGTAAATGTGGATGTAATTAAATTAGTGAAACTGATTAAATAGAGCATTATTTGTTATGGTAGGACTAAAAAGGTATTTTGTTTTATGGTTGATATGTTTTTGTTTGTTGTGTATATATTTTTTTTGCAATTCACTTAGAAAGATTTGTTGTCGATTTTAGATGTAATCTGCACTTGCAGCATAACAACGTAACAAAAGTACACCATTTAGATTATTTTAGTTAATTTAAAAATATCTTTTGGAACTTATCTATTATATAGTATTATTTTAAATCTATTTTCCCGATAACCAACTAAACCCAATCAATCTTGATACACTGTCAAAATGAGAACGATTGTTAGGAGTGCATTACGCAATAAGCTAAATTATTGATAAGATTCGAAACAAGTTTTATTTATTTTAATAGGGCTATTATTTAGTGGGTGCTGTACAAGGCAACGGATAGAATCATTCTACACAAGGTACATACATCGACAATAGATTACGTACGTAGGAGATAACTCAGAAAATCTTTCAGTTACAGGCAGAATCTTAACAATAACTATAAGCAAATGTTTTGCTTACATCAGCGAACAAGCAATGTAACCGACATAGCCCGAAGAATTGCCAAATTTAAGTGGCAGTGGGCAGAGCACATTGCTCGCAGAATAGATAGCCGATGTGGCCGAAAGGTTCTCTAGTGGCGACCGCTGGACTGGAAGACTCTTTTCTAAATGCATGATTATGAAAGTAGATACCTATAAAAAAATAAAAAATAAAATCTGTCCTTCTGTTTGTTCCGGCTAATCTCGGGAACCAATTTTGACGGGACTTTCACTCGCAGATAGCTGATGTTATAAGAAGTAACGTAGGCTACTTTTATTTTAGTAAAGGGTCCTCGCGAAGCCGCGGGCATCATCTAATCTATCTATCTATTTTCTATATACTCGTAAATAAAAATTTATCGCTAAATGTGTTGCTAAGCGCAAAACTCGAGACAGGCTGAACCAATTTAGCAATTTTTTTTAAAGTTATTCCTTGAAGTGCTAGGAATGTTATGATGAAAAGAAAATTTTGGAAAAATTACCCGAAAAAACTTAAACATAAACACCCCACTTTTCTTTTTCCAAAACAAACTGTTCTAAAATAAAAATAAAACAAAAGACGTCTGTCGGGTCAGCTAACTAGTCAGGTAGGCGTAGGTAGGTATGTAGATAACTTTTAGGTAGGGTAGGGTAGGTAGGTAGGTATGTAGATAACTTTTAGGTAGGGTAGGGTAGGTAGGTAGGTAGGTGCGCCGTAGATAAGTACTTAGTGCTACCCGTGCGAAGCCTGGGAAGGCAGCTAGTTACAAATAAAATTCGAAAGGTCAGCAGTAGCCTGAAGGAGGTAAAACGAATTATTAAATTGAAACATTCCATTGCTATTATCATCCCTTTTGCCTTTTTTGTAAGGACAGTCCTTGGTAAGATTCGAATCAAAAGTAAACAGCGTCCTTCAAAAAATGTTGAAAGATTTTCAAATTGTTTTACTCGTCTTGTTTTCCTGTGAGGGGAATTAATTAATTCATTTTATTTTATTTCTCTGACATTCGTTTAGCCGTCGAAAAGTTATTTAGTAGATTTTCAACGACTTCAAAAAGGGAGAACTTGGAAATAATGTACTTACTACCAATCAAAGCCAACGGTTTTTCGGGCAATGTTCATCCATAACAGAAATAATATTTGAATAATTATTATTTTTACATATTTACATAACATCACGCATCAGTAATGCCCGAAGGGATAAGCAGAGGTGTACCTATAGTACACCTACGTTTCGCCAGTTATGTTTAAGTCCCATGTAATAGTGGGCGAGCCCATTGCCATCAAGAGGGCACAAATCCAAACTCCGGGCTGCTACCGAGTAATTCCTGATGGAAAAACCCAGTAGTAGTAGATCAATGAGACATTTATTTTTAAAGAGTGTATTTTTCTGTATTTTTTAAAGAGTGTATTTTTTACAGTGTATTTAAAAAAAAGTGTATTTTTCTGTATTTCTTAAAGAGTGTATTTTTAAAGAGGGTGTTTTTCTGTATTTTTTAAAAAGTGTATTTTTTAAAGAGTGTATTTTTCTGTATATTTTTACTTTCAATCGTTTTTTATTTATGTTCAGGTTCCTAGGTAACATAGTCGTATTGTAACAGAATATTCACGTATAAATTAGCTCCTAGTACTTATTGGTAATTAAACATACGGGCTATAAATGTTATTTAATATAGGGGTCACGGTAACTTTGCATTGTATCTAGTATCCTAATACAATGCTTAATGAACAACAAATAGATATTTTATCTTTACTAGACTATTACATTACTGAGTGTGTTTTGAATTTATTGCCAGGGTTTTATTTATTTGTCACTGAAATGTTAACTATAAATAAAACCCAGGCAAGTGCGTGTCGGACCACGCACAATGAAGGGTTCCGTAGTTAGGATGACTTTATTCAAAAACCAAACTCAACATTGTAGTTGAATAACATGTTCTCCCATACGACTCGGTAAATTCTCCAACTGCAAATGTAGGTTTGTAATAGCAACAAAAAAAATGTGATAAGAATACTTAATGAGTTTCGGACTTTTTCGAAAGTCATATGTTCTTAAGATACTTATATATTGCAAAAACAAATGGAGCTAACTCCCAAACTAGGCTGCGCCTGTATTTGAAAGAAAGAAAAAGTATTTATTGAGATTCGCACAGGAAATCACAAATTAAACTAAAAACACACTAAACATTTTTTTTTAAACGAAAAATAAGTTTTTTTATTTTTATTTAAATTAAATTTTATTTTGTGGGCTAGTGATTTTTCCATAATATTTACCTATTTGTACAAAAATAAAAGTTCGGACGAGTGTGGATCACACTCACTTGCACTCTTCCCCCTTTATTTCTTAACTTAATTTTATTTTTATTATTTAAAGTCAAAGAAAATTTCAACTGTCTACCTATTACGGTTCATGAGATACAGCCCGCTGACAGACAGACGGACAGTGGAGGCGGTGGACGGTTAGTAATAGGGTTCTGTTTGTCACCCTTCGGGAACGGAACCCTAAAAACTTTTCAATACAAATGACGTCACGCCTTGTCCAAAACAAAGAAAAAAACGTTGTAAGCATCTGATTAATTACCTTTGAACCCTAACGACCTAGTCTAGACGACCGCTTTGTGTAAAAAACATTGTACTAAAAACGAATACGTGCCTAAATGTAGGTGTTTGCCTTTACAAGAGCGGTTTAAATATAAGATTTTATTTTTATCATAATAATTAATATTTTTGTTAATATTTTCTTTATATTTTCTTCCTTCTTAATATTTTTGTTAGGAACCTTCCAAGGTGGTGCACACAACAATTTACCAAAGTTTCATCACAATCAGTCGAGCCATGTTCGAGTTTTTGCGACACTAACGCACGGCAATTGATTAGCTTCATTCATTCATTTAATTAATGTAATTTTCCATGATAGTTTAAGCGAATTGTTTAAGAAGCTGTTAAAAATCCGTCCATCTGTAATGTACCTACTTATAATTCTTGCAAATTGTTATAATTACATAATATTATAAATGCGAAAGTGAATTTGTTTGTAACGCTTTCACGCTAAAATAGCTGAACAGATTTGAATGAAATTTGGCATATGGGTAGACCATGACCTGGATTATAACATAAGATACTTTTTATCCCGACATTCCTACGGGATCGAGACTTATGCTGGTGAAACCGCGGGGCGCAGTTAGCAAAGAATATTTTATAGAGGTGTAGGTATAGAACCCCTCGACACCCATATGTCGCTAGTTATGTGATGTAAACTGCATCGTTGGTCCAGTGGTCGCAAGCGCTACTGCTGACCATGAGGTCCTGGCGTCGATTCCCGGGTAAAGTGTTATTCGTTTTTTCCATCTGGAATTTCTCAGTAGCAGCCCGGAGGCTGGATTTGTGCCTGGACTCAAACATCCCTGGCGAAATGTGGGTATACTATAGGTACCTACAACTCTGCCAGACCCTTCGGGGAATACAGCCGTGATGTTATGTTATGTAATGTTATGTTATGTCCCATATAGAGAATACAAACGGTCGGGATCCCGGGATCCCGAGATTCAGGATCCCGGGATCCCGAACGTTTCCTGGCCCCGAAAATCCCGGGACTGTACTTGGCTAATCTCGGGATTTTCGGGATTGCCACAAACAAGTCTAGTTTGTATTCCGTAGTCCTTTGCGCCTTGAAAATAACCTTGCCTAGATTATTTTGCCTGTTCGAAAATGGAGGAGTTCGTGGATATCACTTAGAAACAGCATATAAGTATCTATTGTCTATTCCTCCAACCAGCGTAGAAGGTGAACGAGCGTTTTCAGCTGCTGCTTATGTTGGCAATAAACTACTAAGCAGGCTCGGAAGTCAAACATTGGATTCTTTGATATTTCTGCGATTATATTTTCGAAATTCTAAATAGTTATTTTGTGCTGTTTTTTAATTTCTTGCAAAAGTATAGTATTTTTTGGTTTGTGTTTTTTCTTTTCTTATTATTATTCTGATTTGTGTTGTGCAAAGACATTAAAGACATTTTTTTTTAATTACTCGTGTTTTTTTTATTTTAGCCCAATTAGAAACCACATAGTCTAATCCCGGGATAGGCCCGGGATCCCGGGAAAAGGCATCAAAAAACCCGTAAGCCCGGGATTGAAAAACATGCTCGGGATTGTATTCTCTAGTCCCATATTAAAGGGACGAGACTTTTGGCATTAACCGGGCACAAATCTAGAGGCTGTTACATAGAATTTCCGAATTAAGAAAATGTATTCTTAAATATTACTAGGTATTTTATTTTATTTAGTACTAGCGACTCGCCCCTGATTTGCGCTGTATTTACGACTTCACAAAACATACAAATTACTTTATCATAATTAAGTATGTAAGTTAAATATTAATGTATTAAAAACGTAGTGTAGTTGCGTAGTTTGTAGGAAAACAACGTAGTTACACAGACAGACACGAATAGCGAATTTAATTTATAGTAAGTATATAGCAATCTCAATTTTGTAGATTATCTTTATTGTCTACTAGGTTATTGTTGATATTTACTTAATTTAGTAACATGAACTCTTCTATTTCTTGGTTTTATGCGACTCTAATACCACATTCAAATAATTCCGTAATTACAACTTCCAAACAAACTCCAGTCCTCCTAGAAACCTTCTCAGCCCCGAAAGCCCTTTCTAATAACCTCTTCATCCGTTTCAAGCAATATGCCGCAAGCAATACGCCACGGACGCACGGTCCGGTACGCTTACGGACCGGTTGAGCGCTCGTTAGCTGACGCACCACCGGTTTCTAGTTATATCCGGGTTATAAGCTGTATACTACCTTGCAGGTTTGTATGCTGCATAAATAAACGAGCTGTTGTTGTGAGGGAAGCTGAGGTTTCGGTCTTTATTTGTTTAAAGGTAGGTGGTTCGATAAGCCGCACGTTGGTGATGCCAGAACCAGTTTAAGCTGGCTTCTTACTCCAGGTTCGCACGGGCGATTTTTTTCGTGCACTGTATTTTTAACGCGCTGGGACAGGGCGTCCCAGCGCGTTGGATTCTTAACTCTCGGCTTAGCACCGAGAGTTAAAAATCCAGTACGCGGTAAAATCCTGCCGCGATATTTTTACGTTCGTGCGTACGTAGGCTTATTCCATTGATACTCAGCGCTCTGCTAAGCCAGCTCCAGGTCCAATGGATTCAGTAAATGATCCTGAGCCCCCTGCGTTGAAACTTTTCGTCGGTTATTAAAATAAAAAATCTGCTGCTCCATAGAAAAGTGTACCTACGTGGTCAAAATGTATGCAACAGCTGATTTTTTTCAGGTTCTCGAAAACGGCTCTAATGATTTAGATGAAAGTTGTAATATAGGTGGGGTTTACCCGCGAAAAATCGATTTAGCTAGGTCTCATATCTCGGAAAGATCGTTTTCTCTATTTTTCACCGGAGCAGAGCGCGGTCGCCCAGGTACTAATTACAATATTACTTAAATATCTCCCTACAAGACGTCGATAATGGCGTCCTAACTTAATCCTAATAGCAAGTTACTTAAAGTTCAAATTATCGTATCATACTTACTATATTCTACTTATCATACTGATCAGTGCAAAACAACGTCTGAGATGTTTACCATTATACATTTAAACACATTTTGTATCTAAGTATATTATTATGCAGATGTATGTATTTCTTGGACATACCGACATCGGTGAAGGAAAACATCGTAAGGAAACCTGGACTTATAGGTATTAATCGCCAACCCGTCTTGAGCAAGCTTGGTGGTCAATGCTCGTGGCTTCTCTGTATGAGAAGAGGCCTTTGCCCTGCAGTGGGACAGTAACAGGCTGGTATTATTATTAGATGTATGTTACTTGTTTACAAGTACACAGGTGATAATTTATGATATCTGTGTGAAATATAGTCTAAGAGTATAATATGTTAATTGTTTTCATCGTCATACGTGCATTTTACTTCTTCTTTTCGTGTGGTTAGTGACTAACCTGTTGTAAAAGTAAAGCCGCCCATAAGCCTCTGACTTGGCTTCACATGCCGTCGAGAAATATCTCTCAGGCATGCATAATTATACAATCTGCATATGAATCCGAAAAGTTAGAGGTGCGTGTCTTTTTTTTTTTTTTTTTTGGGTGGGAAGTCATCAAATGACTCCTTCCGCTCTGGGCAGAGCGAGAGGGAGTGTCAGACTTTTACTGACTAAAACCCACCCGTGTTCCTTCCGTTGCCTATGTGCTGGGGCCGCGATATCCCTTTCAGACAAACCCGCGACCCCAGCAGGCATTGGTCCTTCCGGACCTCGTCAGTTGTTGCTGACATCCCTTTGAGGCGCGCGTGGAACACAACGCGCCGTCGACCCAGGCCTGGTCCTTATCGGACGGCGAGCTGCCCATCGCTCACCATCCGCAGGCACGCGCCCACGGTGGCCGGAAGTCAGCTTGTGACTCCCGACGCCCGGGGCGTCTCCTGCGGCGACTATCGGCGCGAGGGCGAGCAGCTTGAATCTCCAGAGGTGCGTGCCTTGGGTTCGAACTCGAGACCTATGACTTGGCAGTCTGAAGGTCACACCACTGGGCTATCACTGCCCTGCATTTGATGAAGACGTCATGAGATATTCTCTTGTGCCCATTCGTGTCACTATTAGTGAAAATCAGTGTCTTCATAATAATGAACATCAGTGTTTTATGAACAACTTTTGCCCGCGGCTTCGCCCGCGTGGATGTCGAAAAATATCCCCGAGAACGTACTACCGGGATTAACAGTATTCCATGTCCTAACCCAGGTCATGGACTACCCACGTGCCAAAATTTCATCTAAATCCGTGCAGCCATTTTAGCGTGAAACCATAACAAACAAAGAAACTGACTCTCGCATTTATAATATTTTTTTTTTTTTGCAAAAACATGTTTGTTTAAGAATTCGGACCATTACAGAATTAAATTCTTGATAAATATAATGGCCCAGCTCCACAATAATGTTTACTTCTATCAAAAATAATTGATGGATAGTTCAAATTGCTTATTTGGAATTGTTTGCTTTTAATCTTCGGCCAAAAATCGCAAAATACTTACATAATGAAAATGATATTGAAATTAGAAAATTCTGAATTTATTAAAGCGGCAACTTGAAGGCACTTGATCAGCAGTGATGTGATAAACAGAAATTAATTATAACACACTACACAAAATAACATAACGCCTGTTTTTAATTGAAGGGCTAGACAGAGGTGTTTCAAGGAGGTGTGGTGTTTCAAGTTATGAGTTGGAATAAAGATGGTTTCAAGTCGAATTTTAACATTTAAGAGTTAGTGTTACACTGTGAAATTCTAGCCCCGCGAAGTCTCGATCCCGTGAGAATATTGGGATAAAAAATATCCTAATGTCCGAACCCAGGACATGGCCTACCCATGCGCCAAAGCGTAACAAACAAACATTCAAAAAATCAAAACTTCTCTTCAATTAGTTTAGACAATTAATTTAATAATAATATAATATATAATCTCTGCAGCCCTAACCACCGGTAGCTTGGACCCTGCTCCCGACACCGGCGGACATCTATTTTTTTTATATTATTAAATGTTTTTTTATTTTTTTATATCTTTTTAATGTAAGAAATATTTAAAAATGAAATTTAATATGAAAGTAAAAAAATAAACGACATAATAATAATAATTAATAAAATAATTAATATAATATTAATTTATTTAATTATTTTCTTTTTATTTGATTTGTTTTTTTTTATTATCTGCTGTCTGTGCTAAATAAATGTATTTCCTTTCTTTCTTTTCTTTCTTTTATATTTTCTCTTTATATCAGTGAGACAATTAATATCCTTAAATAATGTAAGTAGTTAACATACACGCACAATCGATCACACACAAAATTAATTCAAAACAAAAGGGCAATCAATTGAGTCCGTGACACATTCATGCAAGTGACACGATAAACCTATGAACGCACAGGTAGATCCATTGTAATGCGAGGCCGTGCCGTGTCAAAGGCAGTCTGTTATGTACTCCGCTTTATATGTTAAGATGGTAGTCGATATTTTGTGTATAGTGTGTAGTTGGGTTTGTGTTGAGTACGGGTGTTGAGTCGAATCTGAAGTGGAGTTGTAATCTGTCGATAGATTTTTTGGTCGACTAGCTGCGCCTCGCGATTTCACCCGCATAAGTTTTGACCCCGTGGGAACATCGCGATAAAAAGTATGTCCTAACAGGTCATGGTCTACCCATGTGCCAAATTTCATTTAAATCCGTTCAGTCGTTTTAGCGTCAGAGCGTACAGCACAGACAAACATACAAAAATCAAATGTTTTCTCTTTATATACGTAATATTAAATAAATAATAATTTATATTATTGGTATGTAATTAGATATAAAATTGCTTGACGAAATTAAGTTTAAAAAAATTCAAATATAACATTTTTACTAATGTAAGACCAGCAGTTACTTCGAACTAAATGAAGCAAATTATCATATTATGTAACAACTACGAGTACATAATAAAAATGAATCACTACCGCTATTAATTTATTTATTTTAAAATAGTTTAAGCACACAAATGTACAGAAGCGGACTTAATGCCATAGACATTTACTGCCAGTCAACCGTTACTTACACATAGAGAACGTACATATAACTATTTCAATATTGAATACGAGGCTTTTGGCTAATTTGTAAATGAGTATTTTATGTAATTTTGTTTTTTTTTGGTATGTGCCTTTAGTTTGTGCAGAATAACCGATTTTTCTTTATTTCTTTTTTCTAATTTGAAATGACACTGCCGTCTAACATTAACTTCCTACTGTTATTAGAAAATAATGTAATCTTACATTTAAGGTACAATTTCAAATCTAGCACTAAATTCAAAGACCAATTTTAAAGTCATCACTTTATAGTTAATATAAGAACGAACATTTATATTTTAACTGTGCTTAGACATTAAGTTAACTTCATTAATTAATATAAATTAATGTGTACATATTTAAGTATTGGTTGGCGTGGTGACCCGTAACACAGGTATTTTAAGCCTTTTACGGGCAACAGTCTCTCACAAATGTTAACCCAATTTTTTAGATTTCCTGCCCAAATCAACATTTGTGATGAGAAATAAATAAATAAATTATTATTAAATAAGTCTACCAATACAAAAACCTCATAACATTGTAATTACTCAACTATGCTATCATATTTATGACACACATTGTTTGTGGTTTCATTACCCAGTTGCGGTATTTATTTACTTTACTCTATTTTAATTTCAGATATTAAATATTAAGGTACAACTATATATTGTCCACTGTACTTATGCGATGTCACTCTTAAAATCAATCCTATATCATTTCGGAAGTCTTTGTTCTGTGTATTTTAGTTTTTTGTCACCAACTTCCGAAATAATAATAAATAATTATCGGTATTTTTTTTTTGGCAAAAAGAAGCAAAGCAAATCCAAAGAATGTTTAAAATAAAATGTAAGATTGATCTTAAGCTTTAGTTATGGTACCTACCCCACTCCAATTCGTATGTACACTTGCTATGTAAACAACAGTGACAGGAAGTATTATAACATCATAAAGATACACAAAGTGGATTAAATACGTATTATCGAAGCTAACTCAAAAACTTCCCAAGCAAAGTTAATAAAATTTATATGGAACCACCGCGCTAGCTAAAATCGGTCCACAATTGACGAAAATATCGACCAACAACATTAAAAAAAAATACATACAGAGGAACATATAACCTCCTCCTTTTTTAAAGTCGGTAAAAAAGTAGATAGCATGTATTGAGAAGTACTATTCTGTAAAGTTCACTTGAAACCCCAAACAAGTGACTGCACATAAATCGACAGCGAATTCATTTGTTTTTGATGATTAAAGAAATTAAATACTGAAACAGTTGAATGTCATAATGAAGAATGCAGTTGGATATTATTATTATTACAAGCCGTGCGACATTTCCCATCAGTAAAATTACGAAGTTTCACACAAGCTTTCATCTCTTATTTAAACCTTTTAGGCCCATGTATTTTCGGTCATATGTTCACTTTCGTTATGAAAGGAATTATTGTGGTGCAACATTGCATGCTCCTAGACACAGTGGTTTACGCTATGCTTGTATGTCAGCGAATGAATGAATGAATTTAAGATTTTTCAATGACAACTTCAGCAAAAAATCAGAGTTGGAAAAACTAGCATCATCTATGTAGGTGCATAGTTCGTTGCAGTTTGTATTTTTGGACAATTATGGCGGTTCATCTAGCTTTGGAGTATATCGCTCCCTTAAAAAGTTAAAACCTTCCACACAAACGTTGCATATTTGGTTTCGAAATAATACTGAATATTTTTATTTTTTCAAACAAACAAAATCTTAACGAACAAAAACTTTCTTCATCATTATGAGATGTGCATGATTAAATTTTTCCTCTATATAAAATGTTTAATCATTTCAACCACATACCTGTCAGGAACAGATTCAGTAACTAAATTAATTGCAGAACAATTTTCTTATGACCTTTGTTACATATCACAACATTGCAAATGATCATTCTAAAGAGATGTCAATTACGCGCAGTAGTTGTAAAAACAATTAGCATTTTTCTCCTAAAGAACATTTTGCATAAACCTGAAACGACGTGTTTCATAGCAGACCCTACAAGCCGTACATACTCACATCTCACAGTTACACTAACATAATTACACTACGCGTAAACACACGAAAATTCCTTCGAAAAAACCGTTGACACTCAAAAATTCACGGCTAACACCACACAAGAATCACATTCGAGTCGAAACACGACACCATTAATTAAAATCCACCTTTGAATTTTCAGAAAAAGGGGGAAAACACTTGCGGAAAAAATTGCATTGCGACTCGGGAGAATGGGGGTTCGTAGCACGCGACAGGCGTCTACGCGGTAGGCGGCCGCGTCGCAAACTGAACCTCCCGTAGACGGTTACTATAGCACCCGCCGGCTACGAGCCGTAGCACCCGCTACGCCGTAGCCGTGCCTATATGATTGTGCGGACGTGCAAAGTCATGTTTCGTTTACAATGCAAGGTTTATGCTAAAAGTTGATACATTGTCCGTTATTATGCATATTGCCGGTTTAAAGAATTTGCATTTTGCAAATTGAATACTGAATTGGAAGGGTTTTAAGGTCTGTGTTGTGGAAAAACTGATTGTTATTGATACTTAAATGTATAATATTTTTTACATTGGGTTTATTCGCAGGTTTTTTTAAAGGTTTGATAAGAATATCGCTCATATTCATATTTTTTAAATTGTTTAGTCAAAAATCGAAATATTTATAATTTATTTAAATACGGATAGATGAAAGTCCGAATAATAATACGTTAAAATCGTTTCAGTTAAACTCTAGTTTAAATGTAAATCGGTATTTGGCCTGGATCTAGACTCAAATAGAAAGGCAAGTTTAGGCATACTGTAATCTCAAAAAAATCAATATCCATACATAACCGAATGTTCCAGATTTGTTTATTTATAGAAACCGAAAAGTTCGTTGTATTTATACATACATAAAAATAACCACCTTTACTAGTTCAATTTAGTTTTTCTAAGGTATCCCATTGTTTCAAGTCACAATAGGGGAACACACAAAACCTAAATAAAAAATTAAGAAAAACACATTTTTTACCACAGACTTTAAATCTCAAAATGTTTTGGTTAACATCAAAAGAGGAAACATTTTTTAAAGATAATTCTGTGAATTTAGTTTTCAAAGAATGAAAACTGATCTAATAAACACCACTGACGCTAATATTCACGTGATCACCTATTGAGCCCAATTAAGTAATCTAAAGAGTAATAGAACTCGAAGAGAAGGCAAGAATTCTTCAAAGATTTCACAAACCCTCTTTTACTCGTAGTACATATTTGCAAGACTTTGTAGATATTTTGTTTTATTTATCAAAACTCAGCTGATTGAATTTGTAATTAATAAAATAATAATTAATTCGTTATTACATGACCAGCCGTTTTGGCTACGATCGGCCCAATGTCCAGCAGTACACGTTTTTCGCTAAAATGCTGGTGGCATAGAATCCAATATTTATCATATTTTCCATTCACTAATATGGTATAATAAATAATAATAATACAAAAGAAAAAGAAAGAAAGAAAAATTGTTTATTCTGCACAAACAAAACGCACATAAAAAGCAAAAATCCAAAATACACACATACAAAAGCAGCCAAAGGCCCTGTATTCAACCATTAAATTAAATTTTAAAAACAAAAATAATGTTGTTTATTGGTTGATGTCAAGGCCACGGACCAAAGACTAAAAGCTTGTGCAGACCAGCGCGACTTGTCGCGCGACGCGACACCGGTTATTGTTATACTGTGAAGTTTTCTTAGAAATTGTATTGTTCGTGTCGCGTCGCGCGACAAGTCGCGCTGGTCTGCACAAGCCTTAATACGTACTCTTAGCACTCTTGTGACATTTGCAAAAGACAACATAAACATAAAAATGCTAATTGCAGAGATATCTACTTTTGTAACAAATAATAAGAAAAATAATGCTGTGCCTCACATCTGTGCAAGAACAGGTCATTGCTCAGCGAATTGCTGTGAAATTCGGATGAACCCAATGTCAACAGCGCTGGTTTTCAGCAATTACCTATGGAATGACATATTGACGTCCCCCTGCGCGACCTATTATATCGGGTTAGTATAATTTTTCACTGAATTAAGTGAGATTATACAATAAGTAATAAAAATATATATCTGTATTTGAGCATATCATAAATTTAAGAAATAATAATAATACATAAACTAAGACCATAATACAATGAGAATAAAACAAGTAAGTACCATAATAAGTAAGTAATTACTATAAATGTGTGCAGTTTCAGTGTGTTAAATCTGTGGTGTATAGTGTGGTGTGTTTTCTTTTTGTTATTTGAGTAATTATAATAATACCAGCCTGTTACTGTCCCACTGCAGGGCAAAGGCCTCTTCTCATACAGAGAAGGCACGAGCATTGATCACCACGCTTGCTCAAGACGGGTTGGTGATTTCAGACTTATATTAACTGTAAGTCCAGGTTTCCTCACGATGTTTTCCTTCACCGATGTCAGAATATGGTATACTTTTCTTAATCTACATTTTGCGCAGAATCACAAGAAATTTTCCCGATGTAGTAAAAATTCAACACACTGAACGCTACAGAACCCACAAATATTCGAACGCCATTTCACAGAATATTAACACGGTACTCAAAATCATCTGATTATACGATAACCATCAACTAGCGATTCACGACGATTCACAAATCAAGCAGAAAATCTTCAATCTTGGGGCGATACGCTCAGATGTGGTGACAGATTGGCTCTGCATTAATCATGAGTGCCTGGTACTTTGTGTGGCAGTAGGTTAGTTTTGAATGGACATTTTGATTGTCAACATAGTGTTCTATGTATGATTATTAATTCTTCAAGAAATTTCTTGTTCCTCCGACCCACCCCGTCGTATCGCATCACCTATCCGCGTTATTACTTCGTTTTCGCTAAGTGTTTTTATATTTCTTTTTTTTTTGCTCGTTTCCCAAGGTTCGAGCGTACCTTATAGGCTTCCTCAAGAAGGGCTATCAAATGGAAAAAAGTTTTTTTCAAAACCGACTGGTAGTTCCAGAGATTACCGCGTTCAAACAAACAAACTCGTCAGCTTTACTTTTACTAAGTATATATAGATATTCCATAAATACATACAATACATTAACATCACGCCTCTATTCCCCAAGGAGTAGTGCAGAGGTGAATAATAAAAACAAGACATTCCATAAATATTCATAGAATAAATAAACTTTTCTGTTTTGATGTCAGTTAAAACTTTAAAACGGATTGTAGCATCGAATTTGGTGTATACTCGTATGTGTGTTTGTGCTTTTACGTTTCAATAAGCAGTTTCCATATTAAGAAAAGGTGTCATAAACCTAGAATTACGAATTATGGTTTTTATAAATGCACGTGTGAAGCAGTTTCAAGGGGTCAAATTAATCCTGCCAGGGTTGCGAGTTTGTCCGAAAGGGATATCGCGGCCCCGGCACTCAGGCAACGGAAGGAACACGGGTGGGTTTTAGTCAGTAAAAGTCTGATACGCTCTCCCGCTCCACCCAGAGCGGGAGAAGTTATTTGATAATTCCCACGCTCAAAAAAAAAAAAAGGGGTCTTGTTAATGCCAGAATTCTGATTACGGACGACTTTATACTTCACTTTATCTTACTGGTACTTATTGATAGGCTTACACTGTCCTCTCATACCTTTTGACACTGTAATTTGAAAACGTTGTAAAAATCATTTACTTTTAAAAGAGTAACCGTGGAGTTTCTTGCCGGCTCTTCTCCAAAGGAAACGACCAATTGGAACCGTGCACCTAGCTTCTGACGTTTCATAGGTTTATGTGAGATAAAACATTTTGAATTTTTTATAGTTTTGCAGCTTTTTGATAGGGAAGTACTAACATGACCCTGTGTTACATTAAGGGGCATGCGCTAAGGTAGCCCGCGAAATTCAAATTTTCTTTAGTTTTTTACATTTTGCAGGTCAGTGTGAGGTTTTATGTTGACTAAAATATGATTCGCGACCGTAACCAATATGGCTTTACATAATTACGTATATAATCATTACAATCAGCAATACAACTCCATAAGTAAGCACAATCTCCAAATGTCATGATTTCATGAAATAGTCATTCAATGCGATTTTATGAACTTCGAGGGTTGTATTGATCATTTTTATGATTATAATTCTATAAATAAACATTTGATACGGCCGCGAATCATATTTAGATCAACATACAACATGATACTGACCTGCAAATTGCAAAAAACGTAAGATTTTTTTATTTCGCGGGCTACCTTTTCGCTTTCGCCTTAAGTAGATATTGTTGTAGTTTTTATTATTGATACACATATATAAGTACATACATACACTCGCGCCTTCTTCCTATAAGGGTAGGTAGAAACTACAGCTGTTACGATATCTATATACTGCTTTTGCTTCGTTTACGATCGTTCATTATTGATATTATTCAAGAAACTGCCAAAAATAAAATTCTTAATAATATACAAGCATGATCCCCTTAAAATGTTAACATAACTAACCTACTGTAACATAACTGCACAATATCTTAAGACCCTAA
Source organism: Agrochola macilenta (assembly GCA_916701695.1). NCBI lineage: Eukaryota > Metazoa > Arthropoda > Insecta > Lepidoptera > Noctuidae > Agrochola > Agrochola macilenta. The sequence continues at coordinate 5,964,055 of OU753569.1, forward strand.
TACACAGCCGGGCATAACATTAACCTTAGCACATCTTACACTAATAGTGTTCGGTACCAATCACGACAGATTTGGTACCAAATTCATTAGCGAGGTAAAAGGGTTGGTATGAATAGGAAAGTGAGGGGTTATGGTGATGGTGGGCCAATGTTGGGGGCCAGTGTTTGGTCTAATGATGGTGTTGCTTCACTTGTAGTAGATGTAAAGGTAGGTAACATACGTTGAAACGAACATACCGTTGAAATATATGCAATGATACCAGAAATGTCAGTACCACACGTTACCAGACGTAAACTGCGCCTCACCCGCCACATAGCGAGCATTTCAAATCGTACGCGCACGGAATCCATTTTCTTCGGTTCCCGCGCCGGAAACACAGTGTGCTCGCGGCGCACCTTTATGGACTCGTACCTAAATCAGTAGATCTAAAGTATCTCATAATACCAAAACTTTGCATTTATTATATTCAAATAGGTTAAACATTATTTAAAAAAAATACAAATAATTTATGCATACGTCATTCTTGTACAACTGCGAAATTATAGGACTGTAATATTATATTGAAGGTTTCACATTGTTAATGCAGTACGTAGTTACAATAGCTGATCTATCATAATTTTAAACGAGCAATATTTGTATATATATATATATATATATATATATATAAATATATTTGTAAACACGTGCTCGAAAACGGCTCTAACGATTTCGATGAAAGTTGCAATATAGGAGTTTACTGGGGTGAAAAATAGATCTAGCTAGGTCTCATATCTGGGAAAATTCGTTTTCTCCGTATTTTGACCCGAACAGTGCTCGGTCGCCCAAAGTTTCGAACAAGATGAAACTACTTTAGAATAATGACATGGCAGCATGGAATTAGTAAGTACCTACTATCATGGCAGCATGGAATTAGTTACTATACATATAATTTGTATGAACTATACTATTAAATGAGCATTCTCTATTGTCACCCGAGCAGAGCTCGGTCGACCAGGTACTTATAATAATAAAAATAAATATTATAGTGGCTAAGATTATCCACCAGCAACTTGCCTTGCAATACAACCTTGTGGAATCAGAAGTCCCATACTACAGGTATGTGCCCGACTCGGTTCTCGAGAATCGTCACGCCACATTTTATTGGGATCGATCTATCATCACTGACAGAACTATTGTAGCCAATAAGCCTAATATTGTGGTGATAGATCGACGAGAGCGCCGTGCAATGATTGTTGATATAGCTGTCCCTCATGACGAGAATCTCGTGAAAGCTGAGAAAGATAAAAAAAAAACAAGTATCTTGACTTAGCACATGAGGTTGTCGACATGTGGGATGTGGACTCTGCAATCATCGTACCGATAATCGTAACGGTTAATGGCTTAATAGCGGAGAGCCTCGACCAACTCCTCAGGAGGCTCTCATTGCGCGGCTGGGTCAAGGGCTTGATTCAGAAAGCAGTTCTCCTAGACACGGCACACATAGTAAGGAGGTTCCTCTCTCTAGAGCCCTGACCACCGGCACCTTGGACCCTGTTCCTGATGCCGATGGGCCACTATTTTTTTATATTTTTGAAGGATTTTGTATGGTTTTTATAAAAATATTTTAAAATGTAAATAATAAGTAATCAAAATGAAATAATAAATATAGAAATCCTTGTATCATCAAATAAGCGTGATAATTAACAATCATTTTCCTTAAGATAGTTAATAGACTCAGGCGTGACTTTGCTGAAATCCATTATGAAATTGTATCTATTGATTTGTGTTCATTGTATTAGGTAACTAAATATATGTCGTCTATTGTATTTCATTTTCCTTAAATAAAATTTAATATAGGCCGAATACTACCTACTGCTCATAGTATACTACGAATCTTTCTAACGATCATTATAATGTTTCACAAAAAAGGTTCCCATATAAGTTCATGGCTACGTAATTTTTACATTCCCATTCAACTGACTCACGCAGTAATGCAAGTGTCTAGCGCCTACGACGCTATTATCCAATAAGCACATTGGCATATTAACCTCTAAACTTACACATAGTAATTTAAACTCTAAAATATAACGCACAAGACTTAAACTAGAGATCATGATAAAATGAAAATAAGCCGATAACCTCTAACCGAATACAAGGTGATTTGTACTTTAACACTCTAAAAATACGGTTGGGTTCAGTTTGGAGGTGTGAAAGGAGAGTAAACTATGAATGAACGTTCGTATGCGCCTACGCAGACCGGTTGATAGGCGGAGGCCTTGAGTGTAGCGCGTTGCAATAGACCGTTTTAGAGAAATATTTTAACAGTACTTCAGACAGACTTGTCTAAACTAAGTCCTATTTAGAATTACTTAACTATGTAAATAACAAAGATTTGACTAATACCTATCGAGGTCATATCTACATCGTGGTTACTAAGGAAAATTAATTATATTAATACAATGCCGCCCATGGGCATGTGACCGCCCGTATTTCTCTGAATATTATCGAAAATTTACTTTAAAAGGGGTCCATCTTTAATATTATTCATGTTATTAAAAAAAAATATTTTTGAATAGCGTTTGCCATATTTCCGTTTTTTTTGGCTCGATTTGGATTCTGTTTATTACGAGTATTTCTAAAAGCTTATGAGTTATTTTATCGGATTAAGTTTATTTTTTATTAAAATCTGAGGTGATTTTTTTCTGAAAAAAATCTGTATAAGTGTATGTCCATAAAATAATAGGGTTTAGAAAAAAAAAATATAATAAAAAATGAAAAAAAAATTGATAGACCTCTTCTTTAATTTTCGATATTTTTTATGAATTTTCAGAAAAATACGGGTGGTCACATGGTTATGGGTGGCATTGTATAACCCTTTAGTTAATACAATGTGTAGTTGTGCGAAAAAGTAACGATTTCAAAACGTGATTTTTCAAGAAAGGGCAATTTGCAACATTTTTTACCATACCGAATCGTCTTGGATGAGGTGGACAGATCCATTTTGTACCTGAAACAAAAAAAAACATTAATTTACAATCTTCAAATTGCAAAAAACATTTTCAGCATGCAGTTTATTTTATTCGAAAATAGTCTTAGTACTACGCCTATCCGAAAACGTAAACAGGATACCGCCCACCACTCATACACGACCCATTAATTTAATTAATAACGTCTCTTCCTTCTATATTTACAGCATCATACATAAACAGTTTACAAAATTAACTGTCTCAACATTCAGACGACACTCCACCTTAACAGCTTAAAAATAAGGATCATTACAAGTGTAAAGCAGTTGGTTTTTATTAACAGTGCTTGGCTAGCCACCAAACCAGTTGCATGAAGCTTTTGCTAGCTTTTCTAGTTAGAAAAATGCTTGAAAACATCGCAACAAGCCCTTACTTGAACTATTAGTGCTTATGAGGTAAATACTATATTTTTTATTACACTATTCTTGGTTGAAATTAAATAGAAACCATGTTGGTAGGGCTCTTGTGTTGATTGGTCGTTGGCTACATTATTTTAAAAGTTTCATTTTTCAGCTTATATTGTTGGAGTTAATGGCGATATTAAGGATAATTGAGTTTCGCACCAACACCTTTATACGCCAAGAACTCGGCATCGAAAAGAGTCTTTCTGTTCTGGTCCAAACGCGCATCCTCAAATACTTCGGACACGTCTCGAGGCGTGAGGGTGGTTCTATGGAGCGCCTTGTCGTGCAGGGCAGAGTGGAGGGCACTAGACCACGCTGACGCTCACCCACGAGATGGGCTGACCAAATGACCAAAAGGGAGAACCCGTGTGTGAGTGCACTAAAAACACCAAAAATCGGAGTACATGGCGAGAAATCGTCAGGCAAATCACATCAGCCCGTGGACAAGAAAATACATGAAGACCACGACCGCTCTGTCAAGAGTGCTACAAGAAGAAGAAGAGTTGAAGTCTTAGTGTGGACAAAGAAATCATCAGTCAGGTCAAAAAGTGTGCTAAAGGAACCGTACAAAAATTATAACGCAAACAACTATAAAGTTAATACAAACAGTGGTAAAAATGTTTTATTAAGGATTAAGGTCTTTCGCTCTTTCGCAAAAATTGAATAAAAAAGTATATTCATAAACAAAAAGAAACGACGCTGTCAAAGCGCGTATCCTATTCCATTTTTTGGCGCAAATTCCCGTCATCCCCTATTGAAATAAGTGGATACTTCTCCCTTTTATCTTAACACCAGTTCGTTTTTAATAATATCCCAATTTTGGAAAATATTTTCAACAAAACCTCTTCGGTCCTTAGAGCCTCAGTATCGAATGGTTGCTAGGATACGGCACGACCAACTGAATATCTAATTTTACCCCTTGATAAAGATTTGTTTAAATATGTACCTACCTACACCGCAAAATGTATCGGTTGCCAAAGCTTTGTTTTAATGAGGATAATATGTGAAAATGTTCCCTTTTGTTGTTGTATATTGTATAATTTATTTATTCAAGTTAGTCTAAACGACCTAACTTTACTTGTAAATACTTAACTAATTAATTTATAATGTTTCTGAATTTAATTTTAATTCTATTATAACAACTGTAACTATAACATTTGTCGCTGGCAAAACATGAGTCAACTGAATTGTTACTGAAGACCAAATATGTGTATATCTGTGTTTAGGAGGAGCTCGTGGCTAAGTAATAACAGCCGCACGGGTCGATTTATCAGGTTAGCTACGCTTGTCGGGGTTGGTCCGTGGACCGGTGACCATCTTTATATACCGAGACTTCTCCGTGCCTCGGAAAGCACGTTAAGCCGTTAGGCTGTCATTTGTGGATTTATAACAGTCGTTACGGTTCGTCAGAAGCCCGAAAGTCTGACAACCAGTTAAGACTGGTTGTCAGACTTCCCCCCAGACCCCTTGGTAAGCCAAGGGGTATCGTGTTACCCAGTAACTGGGTTTTGGAGGTCAGATAGGCAGTCGCCCATTTAAAATACTGGTATTCAGTTGCATCCGGTTTGACTGGAAGCCGACCCCAACATAGTTGGGAAAAGGCTAGGCAGATTTTGTTTAAAAAATAACTGTTTTCATTCATTTCATTTATATTTATTATCTTTGTTCGTTAATTAAAAGATCGAAGAGGCTTCGCCCACGACGACTTTTTGTAGCGATGCTGTCGCGCATATGTATCGTTACTGCCGCGATGCTGTTGCTGGCTGTGTACCTTCGCCCAGATTCTGTATCGCTACTATCGCGATGCTGTCGCGCTTCAGGGTACATTCCCCAGCACCCCTCCCTCCGTTCTCGACCCTCCGTTCCCCCGATGTCGTCAGAAACGGTCGCGCGTTTGCATTGATACAGCCACGCGTTTGCTTCCATTGTGTTGCACGTTGCAAACGCGGCCAACGCGCGACAGCATCGTATCGCGCGTTGGTATGCACCGCTACAAAAAGTCGCCGTGTGCGAGGGGCTTTAAGGATTTAAAAAGAAACAAAGGCCAGTACACCAGCATTAAATACCGATCAACGACACAAGTTTCGTGAGATCCGACGGAAGAAAACTTATTCTTTCAGCGTTGAATGCGATGCGGTCCTCATCAATCACCATTATGATTTTAGTTGAGACAAGTTCTAACCCTTCCCTTACGTGTCGAAAAAACGACCGAACTTAAAAGTTACATATAACTCGGCAAGCACGTTAACTAGTTGGTCCCGGCTGTCATTCGTAGATCTTTGACAGTCGTTACGGGTAGTCAGAAGCCCGAAAGTCTGACAACCAGGCTTGCCAACGGGTATCGTGTTACCCAGTAACTGGGTCGTTGAAGTCAGGTAGGCAGTCACTTCATGTAAAATACTGGTATTCAGCTGCATCTGGTTAGACTGGAAGCCGACCCCAACATAGTTGCGAACAGGCTAGGCAGATTGAAAAGATTAGGTAGATGATTAAATGATAAGATTATTATAGAAGAGAACTATTATATTGATACTAACATTATAATAATACCAGCCTGTTACTGTATCTCTGCAGGGCAAAGGTCTCTTCTCATACAGAGAAGTCACGAGCATTGATCACCACGCTTGCTCAAGACGGGTTGGTGATTTCAGACTTATATTAACTATAAGTCCAGGTTTCCTCACGGTTTTTTCCTTCACCGATGTCAATAATGTCCAAGATAAACTCAGAAAGTACATATGAATTGAAAAAGTCACATTGGTACTTGCCCGGAGTTGAACCCACAACCTCGTGCATGAGAGGCGAAGCCTTAACCACTGGGCCATCACGACACACAACGTTAGTTTTAAGTTTTCTTTACCGACACTACTCTATGGATTCTCTGTGGCCTGAATTTTATACTACTAGTGTCTCTTATGCAATAACAATAATTTAAATATTATGAGAAATGTTTTTTCTGTATATGGTAATATACCAACATAAACCATTTTAAATCGCAACTTAAAAAAATCTTGATTGAAAAGGCTTACTACACTATTTATGAGTTTTTAGATGATAGAAGCATAAAATAAAAAAAATGTCCGATCCACTTATTCTGTCTTGTTTACGATGTTACTTGTTTGAAACAGTTTTATTTAGTTTGTAGTTTTTTACGCCTAATTTGTAGCCTTGCAAGGCAAAACATAGTGATACAACGCAAATTTTATACCATGTACATACCATATTACCTATGTTCAGCAAATAAAATACTTTGACTTTGACTTTGAATATGCAAAATAATTACACAAATTTTACAAAATACAATATTAACAATATACAACTTAATACTTAATTACTTAAAGCTTGTAATATAGTTTTGGACTATCTGCATTAGAACTATGCGGTAAGCCTACAGGTTTTCATGGATTTCATACCCATGCTGAGGTTCATGAGGTCCTGGGTTCGATTCCAGGGTCGAGCAAAGTGTCATTGGGTTTTCCATCTAGGATTTCTCATTAGCAGCAAAGAGTCTGGATTTGAGTCCGTTTGATGCCAATAGGCTCGCTCCTTATAACTGACGAAATGAAGGTCTACTATACGGGACACCGGTGTGATGTTATGTTTATGTGAAAAAATGAAAAAAGTTAAATCCTGAGTAATACTTACAAACATACATATATTATGGGTAATGCCCACCTTAGCTAGTCCATAGTGAATATTTTATGAATTGAATATTGCTTCCTCCAGTAGTAAAGCGTAGATTATGCATAAGTTAGCAGATCCAGCTGACTTTATAGTGAAAGCTAAAGACGAGAGATTGCAGGCGCCTTCAGAATAGAAGCTTAACGGTTTGGTCCAAGCTATGGACGATCAGATGTTATAAGGATTCGGTTTTTTCGGATTATTACCCGTTTTCACTTACACTATTCACAATACTGTGAAGAGAAATATCGTGTGGAAACTGGCATGTCCTAGAACCAAAAATTCGAAGTCATGTGACATCTACTAAACCGCACTGGGCCCGCGTGGTAGATTACAGCGCACTACCTCTCGAAGAGAGAAGACCTTTGTTACTGAAGATCAGTGCGAACATTATAGGCTGATTAAGCACTAACACTAAAAGTATGTATTGCCTAGTAAAACGCAGTTGGATTTTAAACTCTCGGCGTTGAGCTGAGCGTTGATAATCCAACAGTGCGCTTTTCGAATCGCTTGAAAAGCTGCAAAAAAAGCGGCGTAAGTTTAGGTCCTGATTACAAACTTGCTTTCTTAGAATTGGTCCATACTTATTTATTATAGTTTGCAGATCAGATAAGATAATAATAAGATAATGGAAGTAATTTCAATCACTGATTGATTTTTTGTTTGTTTGACACGGAAGCAATATCAACATTTTTATTTTTGTGCTAACATTATCAATGAAGTCTATTAATTCATTACCATTTTTTTTTACAGATTTATCCCCCAGGATACCTACTTAGCTACACCTAAACTTAATAATTATTTACTTGTATTAATGTTTTTTTATTTCGTCAATCTTTAACAATAATATTCAGTTTAGTAATCTCCTTTCCAGCTGTTTAATAACGGATTTTACCTGGCTTTTTTTTAAATCGCCATCTCTTATCGCTCTTACCATATATGGGTAGTAGGTACCTATTCCTGAACGGGTAATATTTTAAACTGGCTAACTAACAGGTAGTACAACCAATTAGCCGTCGCTATTAAGCAGTTTGCTTCATTTTCTATGGACAGATTAAAATACTGTGATGAACTTTTAATTGGCATTGCTGTGTTGATATTTTAGTTTGCTAAGACTTGTACGAGAAGATATTATTATGCAGCGGAATTTTAATCGCGGGATTTTAGTTTCATAATCAAGTATTCATTTAAAAAGAATAATGAAATATTTCAAAAGGCATAGGTAATATAATTTTGTAGTAGGTATCAAAATAATGTTGAAGCTAACATAGGTAGAACATAATAAAGAACAAAAATAAAATAAATATAAAAATAAAATGTGAACAAAATACAAAAATCTAAATAAAAACACAAAAAGAGTTATCTAGCAGAGCGTGGTTTCGATCCACGGACCTCTGGGTTATGGGCCCAGCACGCTTCCACTGCGCCACTCTGCTCTTGTTACATCAAGTCGAAATTAGCGTTGACTAGCCGCTACTGATATCTCGAGTGCGCATGCGGGTGACGTCACTCCGCCGTCGCGTTTATTACGTCAATCGGCAAGCGATAATGAACTTTACGTAACATCAGTTTAGAACGTTTATTATTAGAACTTGTTTCGTAATAGGTACTAATATCATTATTGTGACTGCGTTTGTTATTCTATTTTTAGCCGACACTAGTGTAGGAAAAAATAAGTTTTGCTATTTCTTTTGGTAGGAGGTAGGTATGCATTTTTTACGCGTGTTTTTCAGAGGCATGTTTTTACTGCGTGCTCTGTCCTTTGCAAATAATCGCACTCAGCCGTCTCTACCTAACGTAATGGTTATGTAAGCAAGTAAATACCAGAAACAAAGAATTCAACTTCAAATTGTTTTTTCCTTTATTTCTTTTTAAATACATATACCATATACTTTTTAAATAATTTAATTAAAAAAAAAATGTTTTTATATATTTCTATTAAAAAAAAAAAAAAAGTCTACTTAAAAGGTTTTGAGCATATCATTCCATAAAAATAAATATAAGATTTTCTTTACCTCGGGATCGCATTATGCAATCCGTTAGTATGGGGTTATTTATTTTATCAGAATATAATCATAATTGTAGTAATTATTGAATGTGAAAGCTTCCTGATAACCTTGAAATTTTTATTTTACTTATTTAACAAACAACCACTTTTTCAACTTTCTTCAGATTATTTTGAAAGTGTGTAAGTAATTAGGATTACATACTATTTTGTTTACTATTTTTATTTTAAATTCTGTAATAATTTTATGCCAGTTACTGTGGCAGGACATAGTTATTTATAACCACTTTAAAAAAAAACTTTAATTTGATTAATTAAAATATTATACAATAAACCAGTAGTCTGAAGTCCTATGTAATAAACCTCAAAAAACACACAAGAACCACAAAATACTACGTCAACACCATACCTTCGGGCTTCGCACATATAACCCTGTGTCGGACATAGCCGTAAACACAAACAGAGCAAGTGAGGGTTAAGTAGAGAGCGTGACATGTCGTTTTGTTGTTGTGCCGGACACAGCTACCGTCATTTTTAACGGGTTAGGTCCGCTTATGTGTAACGTCGCCATGAATTTGGGTAATAAACTGTTTTTACATAGGAATAATTTTTAGGTAAGGTTTTTGTTGTGTTTGTTTGTAACTAACTATTTATGTTCTCAATACTTTTAGTGGCACAAAGGAAATTTATTTGAACATAAACACTAAGACCTAATTAGTGTTTATGCTCAAATAAAGTGTACTTAAACTTGAAGATATTGTTTACTTCATAATTTAAAAACTTTTTTTTTTTAACGTCCTGTATCCATTAACCAAACAAATATAAACAGTATGTATATTACTACAATAATTAACAGTTTATTTTCTTTTGATTTGAATAATTTTTTCTCTAAATGCCTGATTTGACATTTTGTTTTTCAATAAAATATTCTACGTGCTTGGTTCCTTACACAACACCACCATCCACACACCATAGGATGCATGCATCAAAGTAATGTATCCAAAATTAAAGTGGCCCTCCAATTTCCGCCCAAAAATAACAACACCTGTCCCATAAGCGCCCTCTGGCGGATAATGGCGTGAAGATTTATTTTCTGCTACATGGAATTTTAATGTCATGTGTACCAGAAGGACATGAGAAGAAATGATACAATAATGGGTTTCTGTGGTGCGCTTCATTAGGGTTTTTGTTGCAAGTGTTTTGGTTTACCTGCCTGGGAAGTATGTTTTTGATCAATTGAATAAAAAAAAAAGTCCTGCTTCAAAAGCAAATAATGGCGCAGTATGCATGCATGTATTCTTTCAACAGTGAATATTTTTTGAAGGCAAACCAATAGGGATGTTGACAGGGAAAAAAAAACTGTTTAGTCAGTCAGATAATAAAAAAATATTGGACACGTATTTTTTGCTATATCAAATTAATACAAAATGGTTTAGATAAAACGCACTAAAGTTGAGGAGTGGGGGCTCGCTACGTCACAAGTCAGTATAAAATCTACCGGCCAGTGTTTATTTTAACGTATTGCCTACTCAATATATCGCCGTAATCTTTTCTTTACGTAAAAAAACAAAAAAATACGTGTCCAATATTTTTTAATAATCTAAGTACCTGATGGACAAAAAAAATTGTTTTGTCAACATCCCTATTCACTTAATCTGTAATTGTACGAGAATATTATGAATTTCTACCATGTCCATTGTCCAATCCTAATGGAAACAGTAATAATAAATAAAACATCCACTACAACATTCGTCTATAATAATTTTACCAGAACTCAAAAACACGAACATACAACTGTCCATCCATTCAGTAGAAAATAATCCACAGAATTTCCGAACGCAAAAGCAATTCAACGTAATGCAACAGAATTATTAATTACCTGTGTCCGTCATGTCCAGAGTTATGACCATTACACTGCATGTACCTGCTGAACCAGCACTAATGTCCAACAGAATATGACCATAGATATATTCGACATGTCATCACTTCCACTTCATTTCTCATGTCATTTCCAGCCATGTCCTAACATGACCAGCCTAATTTGATCCCCCCTTTTCTTTCCTCTAACAAAATTTTCCCTTATTAAAGCATTTATTGAGGGTCATTGAAGGTCTATATACTCTGGATAGTTCAGAGAAAAGACTGGTATAACCTGAACTCGAAGTAAGTCTAGATTGTATCGAAACAATGTTGATAAAGAGTGTGCTGAGGGTCTAGCTAAATTGGTAATGATAGCCAGCCGCCCGGAAACTCACGATAATGTAGCTGAATTATGGATTTCAGATCTCGAAGTTAATTTCTTCCAGTTTGATATTTCATTACATGATTTTGAAATAAAGTTCATTGTTTCATGAGAAATGGATGGACTGTAATTTCAATTGGATTCGATTGAAGTATGTCCGATTTACCGCGAATAGTTGCCCGATGAAAAATCCCTCCTCATAATAAAGAATAATATATCATTTGCGAAGCTAAATTCTATTAAACCACTAAATTGTATGCTATACAACCTTTGTTGCAACCACAAACAAATTACAAATTAACTCCCACCAAGATTCCAAGCTCCCAAATGATTGAAACCTACATTGTCTTAAGCACTGTAGATCATATTTGTTGCCCCAGGCTATTCTCCCAGGACGGGGCGACCGCCAACACGTCTGTAAACAATCAATATGCTAATTAAGTTAACCAGCCCTCAGGTGGCGACTGTACCACGCGGGGCAACACTACATACAAATTTGGACGTTTCAATCCATTGTATTAGCAACCTGATTTAGTGCCTATTTAGGCTAGTCATTGGTAAATACTGGGCGATGGCTATTGTGAAAGTAAGGGTAAATTGGATGATCATTAATTGTTTGTAAATAAGGGTGTCTGAATTGCTGATCATTCATGAATTCTACGTGTGACTGCCTTAATGTTCAGTAAGTTAATGAACGTTTGCAATGTTTTGTGGAAGTTGTAAAAATTTAAATATCCAAACATTCCCAAACTCTGACTTCGTTGTTCATTTCCCTAAAGCACCAAACATAAAAACTTCGGTAACGCCGTAGAAAAAGTATCATCAACGGCCACTGTTCATTTCACAATACTGCTAACTGCGTTACAGGAATGCACAAAAATCATAAAACTTTATATCCTGTGCGGTCGTTCGGCGCACGCATCGCGCCAATTTTTTTTTTATTTCTATTTCACGCACGTGGCGGCCATTTTAAATCCAAATGTAATTGAGAGTTATGTAAATGCGGCTCGGTCAGCCTGTTTACCATTTGCGCAGAATTTCGGGATTTGGTATTTTGTGAAAAAGGGAATAAATGGCCGATCGGTGAGCAGACGAAATGTAGGTTTAAGAATGGTATTTGGGAGAAGAAATTGGATGAATTTGTCTAAAATATTGTTTTTGTGGGTTTTTCTTTTATTTTCTACACAGCGTTGTCGGAAAACAATCACTAAGAAGCATTTTTTCAAAATATTTCATTAGACAAATATCATCATATTCTGTCATTTTTTACGTCCCTTTTCAAAAACACCTACCCTATTTACAACCTTATTTCTTAAATAACATCCGTCCATATTATTTTCTTCTTTCATTCCTTTTCGGTCAAAAAATATCTTTTCCCATGATCCCATTGTCCTGATAATTTTTTCCAATAAAGTTGGCGCCATTATCTCGTCAGTGGCGTTTTAAGCGCCATCTATAACAAGTTGCTCTAATGGAGGTGTCATGTTACCTTCTCGAATAATGTCGTCCCACTTACTTTGGCGTTTCGGAACCCGATGTTCAAGGCCTTTGTAGTAAATAATACTTTTTATAGGGAACATTTTAATATTAGGATGTTGTTTTTTAGCTATTTTGCAGCTTATTAGGCCTAGCTGAACTAAATAATGTTTTTCTTACCACTACGCCACCAAAACTCTCTTAAATTGTCCTTCATTTGTTTGGTAATATATGTTATGTTTGGTAATATACTCGTATTGACCGTAAACTGCATGGAGCAGAATTTATTTTATTATATCGTACAGTTATTTCCATTTCTGGTAAAGTCATGTTCATTTGTAACCAGATTACGCAGACATATTTCAAAGAGAAAGAATAAAAGCGACCTTCCTTTTTTAAACCAGGACTCCATCTTTTCAAACTACCCACATGCAACAAAACCTCACGTCCACACAAAATAAATCATTCATTAATTACAAACTAGTACAGGTTTTATTCAGAAGGTGATATATAGGGGAGGTGTTATCACCTAGCCCGCTAATTGCGTTTCTACTGTTGAGTTATTGCCTATCGTGGGGCAGCCCAGACGCAATAACCACAGAATGGGTATACACATGGTACAGACCGTTACTACTGTGTATCCAGAAATGAAGACGAAAAGTAGTGCAAAAGATGGCTAAAGACTAAGCGTTTCGATGACTGTAACGACCATTCCATAAGTACTTGTAGCAGGAATAAAAGGAGAACGTCTAATGGAACCATAAGAAGATGAAGGGAAACACCTGTTAAAAGTGCTTCCAGCAATAGTGAAGTAGAATCTTTCCCCATATACAATTCCGAACCTGCGGTGCAAGTATTGTTCTTTTTTTATCGTCTACATATTTGTTGATAATTAAAACATTGTGATCTTATGATATATATAAAATGTAAGTACGATAACAAGAGATCTTATTTTTTTTTTTTTAAATCACGGATTCTAGGCTGACGAATGATAACGAATAAGTAGTTGTCACTTGAAAGTTGGTGGATAAGATTCTTTGAAGGCTATTAGACACCCTTACGAAAATTAAGGTGGCCACCATCTTGTATTTAAATTTTGTCTCTTTTTGCCATCAGCACTCTCGAAAACTAAAATGTCGATTATCAAAAAGAACCATGCTTGCACGCTTTATTTGGACTTTTCAATGCCTTTTACATAATATAATTATGGAGTTGACCTTCTGTGTGCTTTTCTATATTCCGTTTAATAACCGTCGAGGCGTCGAGACGCACCAATGGTTTATTCAAAACTGTTTTATTGTGAAAATTGTACAATCCGTGTGTGTTCGATTGAGTACGTCATGCTCGTTTTTGGAGTTACATGGTATAAAAAGTTTTAATGAGACGCGGTCTGTATTGCAGACTGCACTTTTGTTTTTTTAACAGGGAACTGAATCGAATGAATGAATAACGAATTTCCGGAAGCCAATCGAGGAATTCAAGATTGTGGTACTTTATTTGTTTCATCATTATATTTCTGATAAGCAATCGAAGAATTATGGAATTGTGTTTACATAAATATTTGTTAAACAAGTAGTGCCATCAACTGAACTGTGTGTACCTAAAGTTTGCAGACTAAGAAAATGCTGACGATAAAGATGATAGGCAGTAGCCGGTGTTAGTAATACAACCAACAACGTAATTGCATAACACACTACCAGTAACGTAATTGCGTAATCCATTGCTTCACATGTTTCAAAAATTTGTGTCGACAGTGTTAATAGCGCAATGAATGTTGTTGAATTGTCAAAATTAAAGGCATTGCAATTACCCTGCAGATTTATGGAAGGATTTGATTGAAAAATTTTACCAGGAAAGGGCTATACACACATGTATACATTGTGACAGCTTAGTTTTAGGGGTTAACAATTATTATAGCTATAATTATATAATAAGTAATAATATAATATATATAATAAGTCTCGATCCCGTGGAAATATCGGCCAATAAAGTATCCTATGTCCTTCTCTAGGTCATGGTTTACCTGTGTGCCAAATTTCATCCAAATCCGTTCAGCTGTTTTAGCGTGAAAGCGTAACAAACAAACTCACTTTCGCATTTATAATATTAATATACTCGTATGTATGTAATATGTGTATATATAATTATTAGGAAGTTACGATAATGGAAAGGACATTAATGAGTAGTAAGTGTAGTAACCAGAAAAAATAAATAGGTACTAGCACAGAATAGTAATTGTAGAACTAGTAAACAAAGTATACACTTTTCATTTACATGTAAACCATAACCAATCCAAATCCTCCACGAACTGCCTATTATCAAACAATACACACGTTTAGCGGTCAAAAGAGACTTCCGAAACTACCCGAAGGCAAAAACTTTTCAATGGAAATCAGGTGGGAATGGGTGAACGAATAAAATATTTCACGACAGTCGAATCGGAGTTGGAACGGTCAGCAGTTTCGTGATACGGGAATATATTTTGGTAAAGCACGGAAATGTAGGAATGTTTGAAATACATGAGAGCTGTCGTATTGCACAACAGGATGTGCTACGTAGAAGTGTCGTTTTGAAACTGATGCGGTATGACTCAGTGTAAGTAAAAAATAACATATTTGCTTATAATACTTACCTCGAGGCGAAAACCTGCCGTGGAGAGTGAGCCTATTTTAGTAGTAGGTCCCCAAACTTGAGTGTGAACAAGAGAAGGCGTAGCAGAGTTTTTATTTGATAAATAGTTTATAATTGCTATGCACATGCTTGCAATGCTAAATCAAAAAGTTGTCGATCGCGTCTGTCGCGGTATGGCTCACAGCCAATCACAAAAACTAGGTACTGTTTTAGGTAAGTAATTTTCGAATTGCATCCCGATTAAAATTCTGTTGTTGGTACATTCCCACAAAGTAGTTAAAAGAATAGCCAGCCAACTTAACTCAACTCAAAGAATTTATTTTAATCAAACCAATTAGAGGTACCAGGCACTTTTTAATTTTCAAGCAGTTGGTCAGACAGAAAAATGAAACCAGTTGTCCATTCCAACGCGTAGCGTAGTAGATTCCTATGGAGAAGAACGAGCAAGAAACTTCATGAAGACTCTTTTATGCATAGGACAACGATGTAGAAAGAGGTGCACGTTAAACACGTCCATAGTAAACAATAAAATAAAAAATTACAATAACGTACACACGTAACGTCGACTTTAAGGCTCTTGAAATGTCGTAGCATCTCATATTACTTTAGCGTGATAATCACCTGTAGGTATCCAATACTTAATGTGTCTAGCTCAGATACTGCCGTAACAAATAAACAGTATATAGATACAAATAAACATATAAAACGGCAACATTTCCTCTAGCTCTTGTACAATGGATGCCGTGATAAAGGTGCACACCCAAATTGCAGTTTTATCGCGCGTCGCGATCTATGTGCTGTGCCGAGATCTATTGTGGTGTTTGTAGTTACATGGTAGGAGAGTAGTGCTGATTCGCTTTGGGATATAGTTGATACCTACATAGGTATAACATAACATCACGCCTTGTTTCCCAGAGGGGCTAGGCAGAGGTGTACCAATAGTACACCCACGTTTCGCCAGTTATGTTTAAGTCCCATGTAATTGGAGGCGAGCCTATTGCCATCAACCGGGCAAAAATCCAGACTCCGGGCTGCTACTGAGACATTGTATAGAACCTACTTAAACAGTCGTCCGTAGGTAAACTAAAAAGAAAGGCTTATCAAAACCAAATTACTAAAACATTCTCAAACTCATGTTAACAGTCGCTGTAATTAATAATAATCCTGATTCAAATAAGCAGTAAGATCTGCATATCTAAATCACAGTAAATCTTGATGGCTTTCCTCCAGGTTTACAGTGTATTATATAGTATTATTATATTGCTCCCATGCCTTAGACCCTTTGTACATGGCAAGGTTTTTTTTCGGTTCGGTTATAAGGTAGGCAACGGTCGCCGTGCCAAAGTGCCGCAGCCGTGTCGCCAAAAAACTTCTATAGTGATCTACGCAACACTCACGACCGTGCCTACACACGCCGAATAAATGGTAGTTTCACGGCAAGAAAAACGCGTGTGTACAGGGTCTTAGGATTCTGCTGAAATATCAACAGCCAATTAAATCACTTGTCATGAGATTTGAAAACACATTCAATTGTATAGGCTTTTTAAGAAACCGGTAAAGTTTTATGATTTTTCCTCATTCACTATTCAGAGAATCCACTACAGCATCAGTCTATAAGGTTCCCACTGCTGGGACACTAGCCACCTCTCAGTGAGAGGGAGTGGGCCGTAATCCACCACGCGGGCCCAGTGCGAGTTGGCGGATGTCTCATGTCTTCAAATTTTTGTTTCTAGGACATGCCGGTTTCTTCACGATGTTTTCCTACACCGTTTTGAGAGCACTGGTGACGAAAATATTTTTTACATAAAGTGCCTGGTTGGGATCGAAGCCACGACCTACAACTCGTAAGTCGCGGCCATTACCAATGTGCCACCACTGCTCACAATCTACTATGTCTTCAGAAATAGGGTTTTACGTGACTTAATCTCAGAAATCAATCAAGAGGGGCTCGTGGCTAAGTAAAAACAGCCGCATAGGTCGATCGATCAGGTTAAGTTACACTTGCTGCGGTCAGTCCGTGAATGGGTGACCATCTTAACATACCGAGACCTCTCCGCGCCTCGGAAAGCACGTTAAGCCCTTGATCCCGGCTACCCGAAAATCTGATATCCAGTCTTGCCGTGGGGTATCGTTTTACCCAGTAAGTGGGTTTCTGAGGGCAGATAGGCAGTCGATCCATGCAAAAAACTGGTATTCAACTGCATCCAGTTAGAATCGAAACCAACCCGAACATAGTTGGAAAAGGTTACGCAGATTGATCCTCGAAATTGACAGAGTAATGGGTGCCATGCCATAGACTGCTACTGAAATATCAACAGTTAAATCACTAAATCACTAGACATGGGACACTAAGAAACCAGTAAAATTTAGATATCCGTTTTCCGTTTACCAATCGCTCTATAAAGTAAACATGGGGGTCTACCACCACCTCTAAATCAGTATTATTTTAATCTTACTTCAGTGGGGAAAGTGATGGAGCTATACGTCCTGTAGAGCTTCATCTCTTTCCCACAATAAAGTAATATAGGCACTATAGTACGTAGGCCCCATGATCAGATACTCATCTATGCTTTCAGAAATAGAGTTGTACGTGGTTTAATCTCAGAAATCAACCGAATTTACTAAGGAAATAATCTAGCTAATATATGAAACCTCGAAATATACCGCACTAATTCAAGTAGCTACAAAAAAAAAACTGATTACAACAGATAAGGTCGCAGTTACAAAGTCCTTGACATTTTGTTAGTAGTATTAACGATCATAAACAACCTCGCAACCACAGCTTAGCCTAAATTATTTCCTACCCACAAACACTGGAATAATATTCAAATGGACGTTAAACTAGTTACGTACTACGGTTTGAGTTACCTCGCTCGAAATATGCTGAAACTGAATTGTTGCGATATGAAATTGAATAAAATTGTTGTTAGTAAGGTAAGGGTTTCCATACTTGAAGTGGGTAGCTGAAAAACTTTATTGTATGTCTTTATCACCCCCCTGAAAGAAAGAAAAATAAGTTTATTTGTCACAGAAACACATGCATAAAAAAGATATATAAAACTCGAGTAGATAACAAGACAATAACAATACAATAACGAGCACAAAACAGAAATAGTCGGCAGCTGCTGGCACGTCATGACTGTGACAAGAAGGCTTCCACTCAGCATGATACTGTGCTATGGAGACCCACAGCACAGCGCTGATTTTCAGTTTAATGTTTTTTTTTTTTTTTGTTTGTTTACGAAAGGATTACAGATACTTATACATATTTATACACGTGATCAACAATGTAAGTACGTTTTTATCAAAAAACTTTGTTCTGCGCAATGCTTAGCACATGTCATCAGATGATGATGCCTAGCCTTTTCCCAACCATGTTGAGTATGTATGAGTGTTCAATGTCACAGTAAAAGAACAGAAGTTAAAAGTCTCTATTGAAAACAGTTACCGAACCTGATATTTTTATCCATTTCAATCAATCTGCCTGCGTTTTCCCAACTATATTGGGGTCGGCTTCCAGTCTAACCGGATGCAGCTGAATACCACTACTTTACATAGTGCGACTTATCTGACCTCCACAACCCAGTTACTGGGTAAAACGATACCCGATTGACTGGATTTTGGGCTTCCAACTACCCGTAACGAATGTCAAAGATCTAGATATAACAGCTGGGACCAACGCCATAATATGCTGTCTGAAGCATGGAGGGGTCTCGATATGTAATGGATGGTCGCCCATCAACGGACCGACCGCGGCAAGCGTCGCTTAACCTTCGATCGACCCGTGCGGCTGTCATTATTTAGCCACGATGACTCTTCAATGCATAGCACACATACTTTAGAAAAGCGTATAAAGGGCTTCAAAAATAAAATAGTGTGCACATAATGATAGTGCACACTATTTTTTGTGCACAAAGTAATGCACACAGTAATACAGTAACAGTAGTGCACACAGTGCACACAATTTTTTCCTACAATCAGGAAACGCGAGTTTACTGCCGCGAACAGTCTCAGTGCAAAGTTATACTCGTACAATCTGCGAATCAATTTGACACCTCCGTACCGCGTTTTAGTTTGGTTATAATCACGTTTGCGTTTGTGCATTTTTGTAAATTTTGACGTTCAAAAGTGCCTTTTATTGTGCTTGAAATAAATTATTTGACTTTGACTTTACAAAACGTTGCGTTCACAGGTTCTGTCATGTGACTCCGTTATAAAAACCACATTCATATTATTGATTAATTATTTAATTTTTAAGTTATTAGAAAGAAAGGTGGCTAGAATGACAACAGAGATGACGACTAATAGAGAAATATGGAACAAAAATACATGTTGCGCCGACATCAAATAAATTGTGTTATGGGCCGAAAAATGAATGATATTTTATGTTATAAAAAAAAACCATATTCAGTGTGAACGTTCCTCATTGTAGTTCGGCGCGATTGTCTTCCTGTTTGGGCGATGCCGACGCAGCGAAAATCCAAATATCAGCGACGTCCATTGAAGCTTTGGCTGTAATTGGAACTCTGTTCAACCTATTATCAAACATGCAGGCGTGATTATAAATGTATGGAGGATTGTGACTAAGGTTTGTGAGCACAATAGACCGTTGGAACAGATAGAGATACTCTTCATTTTGCATAATTTTTTCACAACACCACACACAAGAGTTACAACTTTAATAGCTATATGTAAGCGGGCACGTCCTTTATGCCTGGAGGCTTTCATTCGGGTATTAAGTTCTGTTTACTTTTTATTTTCGTTTGAGTATAGATTTCGATGATTATTTTGTTGGTTTATTGGCGTGTACTAGCTGACATATAGCAAATAATTTAATTTTCAAGTTTTATGTTGCATAATGTACATTATTTTGCATACATACTATTGTATAGAATCAAGTTTTTCTAACTGAACAGACAGCTGTGCTGCTGGGCAGTTTGTTGCGCCACTTCTTCTTCCCAGCTAAGCACTAGGAAATGGTGAAGGGCGGGCGTTTTTGGGGCACTGTCTTATGTAATTTTGACGTTTGAAATGCTAATATGAAATAAGAATGTTATTTTGAATAAATGACTTTTGAATTTGAACACTATTACTTTTACATTAGCTTTATGCAAAAGAGTTTCCCAAGGGATAAATACTTTATACGCCCGGGATACCCTGGGTGGTCACTATTCCGTGAGTCAGCCCTTCTAGAAACCATGCAGACTACCAAATCCTGTGACCATATTTAATGCTATTCCATGTATTAAAGCTCGTGTCTACACGTGTGTGTTTTAGTCACAAAGCCTTCATGTGCCAAGTATTAAACCCTTTTTTCTTGTGATTAAATATACAGGGTTTTCCCATCAGCTGGGGTAGCATACTCTTGTCGTATTTTTACTGATTAATAACATCAGTATCCCCGAGGACAAGTGCCTCATCTGCACAGACTTGTACCTAGGCATCTCTATGTTTTAACAACTCTATGGAAACTAAAGTCAATCGTTACCCAGTCTACAGCAAACAGTATCCTAGTTTCCACCACTCAGTAAGCACAATATTTGCATACAATCCTATTTGCTCCTTCACACAATGGTCGATAATGGTCGCACTTCAATCATCGTTGCAAGATTACATGATAATATGTACGAAAAAAAAAAATCGTCGAAAAGGTTGTCAATAAATAAATGACCGATATTGAGGAATTTCAATCATAATTTTCTTGAAACATCTAATCTGCGAATGAACTGCACCATGTCGTTCTTCTAGGGATTCTTCTGTTTATTTTTAACAGAAGAAATTGTGACATGAACTTACTCAAGTCATTCTGTAATAACATCAATAAAAAGTATAGGCTTACATAAGTAAACATTAGGTAGGTTCTTAGCACGTGCTCAACACGTGTTCTACACAACTACAAGTGCAAGAAAGAGAAGTGAACGAACATAATTATTAAAGCTGGTCTTGGCCAAAGTTTTATGTACATGAAGCTATCACAATTATTATTATAACAGTGTCTAAATCTCCATGAAAATACCACTTAGAAAATATACTAGCGTCAGGAAAGATTTCTTTTCACATCTAGTCCATTTCATCCAAAGAGTACAATCAATCAGGCCTAGCCTTTTCCCAACTATGTTGGGGTCGGCTTCTGGACTAACCGGAGCATTTTACAAGGAGCGACTTTCTATCTGACTTCCACAACCCAGTAACTGGGTAACACGATACCCCTTGGTAAGACTGGTTGTCAGACTTTTAGCTTCTGAATACCCGTAACGACTGTCAAAGATCTACGAATGATAGCCGGGACCAACGGTTTAACGTGCTTTCCAAGGCACGGAGGTTCCTACCTAATCTACGTGCGCAATTTATTTCCCAAATATGTAAGCAAACACGAGTTATCCACTTAGACAAACATCAACTTTATGCAAGTGTAAATAAAGTTAATTTTAGAGCGACTAGTATTGTTGAAAAAGTCAAAAAATAAAAAAAAGTTGTAGCGCAAACTGAACCGTACGAGTATGTGTAGGCATTACAGTTATTTTTTCTAAAACCGTGTTTGTTTACATGTTTGGCGAATGAATTGCGAACACAGATTAGGTACCTAGTATACATTCACAGTAACCTCCCATTCCCTTTACAATATTCTCCACCACATACTACCTACATATTGTACGGAAACGCATAAACAGCGCTATAAAGCGATAGCTAATGCGCTGCATTATTACACTGCAGTGCTAGTTATGCACCCACACTTATGATAATATCTATGACTTAGCAGGAACGCCAGTTTATTGAAGTACCAAATCATGGCTTATTGGCATAGTTTATTGTGTATGGGTTTATGGAAACGCTTAATTGGATTGTCGGGTTTAGTGGATAGCTTGGTAAGGTCAATGATCTTGGGGAATTATGGATTAACAAATGTCTACAAATAAATACCAATCTAGTTCCTTTCAAAACTTAAGGAACTATGAACACATTTAATAGTTACTCAACTGACTAAAACTATTGTTCCTATAAGATAAGTCGATCTGATCGTACTGAGCGTTTATTCTGAAAGTGGGCAACGTCGCAAATATATGTTAAGTATTTCGCTGTTTTGATTAATTTGGCAATAATCCTGTATGGAAATATGAAATGTGGCTAACAAGAGAACTAGAATATTAATAATGTATTGCAATTTAGGTGTAAAAAAGGCATTAGGAAAATTTTCTAATAAGTTTTTTATATCTAAAACTATATATCAACTATATAGTCAATATTTTAGTTCACTAGTTAGCCACATTCCATATTTCCATACAGTATTATTGCCAAATTAATGAAAACAGGTAAATATTTGACAGGTATTAATGACGTTGCCAACTTTTAGGATTAGCCCTCATAAATATAATCTTTTTAAATTAATTAAACTTCTTAATTTAAAGTTTGCACAATATTAATTAATACACCGGTCCTCACACTAGGATTCCCAACGTCGTGAGTACCAGAATCTTCCATAACATATTATGCAAAACAATTACCAAAAAAAACTGAAAATCTAGTTGTTGCTAAATATCAAACTTTCTGTATACTGAATAAAGTATGTTATAATAAACTAACGTAAGTATGTTAATTTATCAAGTAACTTATTAACAGAAATAATAATAGGTAAGTAACTTAAAAGTAGTTAAAATCACATCCCTCATATCCAAACTCCAAATTCGCTCAACTAAAAATAATCATCACATCTCTCAATGCTCAAATACCCGATCATTATCCGATTTGGAGATCCAATATAAACAAGATATTTTCAACGGTATAGTTCGTTCATTCATTCAATACAATTAATATCAAAACAATGCGCTAACGAACCAAGCAATATTGAACGTTGCAAGCGTCTGAACATTACCTCAAAACGACCTAACTTTGAACCCTCTTCAATTCGAAATCAACTTTATTGGTTAAAAGTTAAGGTTACCTTTTCGATGGTGTGAACTTAAGTGATTATGTCAGTAATTTCAGAGGGTAGACAATGAAGGGTATGGAGGAGAAATCACGGGCGGATAGCTTTCAATTGATAGTATAGTTTGTGGACGACGTGTATCGGGTTCGATGCTCGGTAGAGGAAGTTTAAGTCTACTCGTGTTCAGTTTTGAACAGTGTTTTGTGAAACGTTTTGCTTTGAAGGGTGCACGAGATAAAGTTCCCATGTTGCGTGGTTGGATATCTGTTTATGAAGTACCTAGGTACTTTATTTGACTTTCATTTCTTGAGCTGAGAAAAATGTTTGTTCTAAATTCAGGTTGTAGATAGGCAACTGAAGGAACACGGTTTTAATCAGCAAGAGTCTGACACGCCCTCCCGCTCCGCCCAGAGCGGGAGAAGTTACTTGATAATTTCCCACGCTCAAAAAAAAAAAAAAAAGTTTGTACTTAGATTTTTTCATAAGTGGGCCTACTTTTGTATATAGTGTTTTTTTTTCTCGAATCCACCATGGGGTTAGCCGTAAGAAGTGGTTAATTAAGACAGGTAGAACCACCTCTTGATTGAATCACCAGTCTGAATAGGATAAAATTATTATTAAACAATTTATATTTCTCTTTGGAAATTAGTTGTCAAAATACAAACAGAATAATGTTTAATCGACACGCTTCATCTTTAAACGTAGGCTTTAAGAACTAAGCCAATTTTAACGTTACAAAGTCTAAGCAAAATTACTTAATCTCACTACATACAATCTTGCAAGTCCTCCCAAGCCACCACTTCCGTAGTCATGCATTAGCGCTCTCGAGTACACCTCATTACCTCATCATAGCAACCGGGTTGCTGCGCACCTGCTTCGAAATATGGCCGTCATTCTATGAAGCGCTTCGGTGTATGTCTCGCTTGTCAGAGTACAGAGTAGGGTGTGAGTTAGAGGCGACAGGTGTAAATAATAATATGGTCATACATTAGTTCAAGTTACGGATAGAATTTAGGTAGGTACTTAATATGTATTACACTCGATGCAGCTTGTTCTACGCATGATATAATCCAACTTTAATATTATAAATGTGAAAGTTTGTACGTTTAGATGTTTGTTACTCAATCATGCAAAAACGGCTGAAAGGATTTAGATGAAATTTGGCACACAGATAGTTTATAACCTGGATTAACACATAGGACTATTACGGACGCTTTTAACGTGCACGTCTCTCCACATTGTTCTCACATGTATAATTACAACATGAATGATTTAACCAATATTTTGTAACAATATTCTGATTTAAAAGAGTGTCCGTGGAGTTTCTTGCCCGTTCTTCTCCATAGGAACCTACTACGCGTTGGAATGGGCAACTAGCTTCATATTTCTGACTGACCGACCCCTTGACAATTCAAAAGTGCCTGTAATTGGTTTATTTGAAATAAATGCTTTGAGTTTGGACACGTGGGATAATTTCCGACTTCCACGCGGGCGAAGCCGCGGGTGAAAGCTAGTAATTTAAATAATTTCAGAAGAATTTAAGATTATCATTAATCTATTTATAAATAAATTTTAATGTTATTTTACTAAAAGCCGTACCGAAGCATCTTATTTTAAGTTCTTACCTATCTTTAGGCTTAAACTTTTGCCGAAATCTTAATTGAAAGTTAGGATCGATTTTAATAACCACTGTTTCAAATTTAAAACCGGATAAAACTTTGCAGCTCGCTCGCTGGCTCGCTTGTTAGCTCTTGACATTATTTATCCAGAACCCAGATTCAACGTTGACAGAACAATAAAGTTAGTTTTTTTTAAAGACAAATAATCATCATCAGCCTAAAGCAGTCCACTGCTGGATAAAGGCCTCTCCAATTGCACGGCATTCAGCTCGATTCTCGGCAACTCTCATCCAGCCCTGCCACCCTGCGAAGATCGTCGCTCCACCTAGCCTGAGGGCATCCTACATTACGTTTGCCAATTCACGGTCTCCACTCAAGAACACGTCTACCCCAACGGTTCTACAGCTAATATGGCCGGCCAATTGCCACCAGACGAATATTATTACGGTAATAATAGAGCTCGAATATTTCCCCACAACAACTTCCTAAAAACTCCTAAAGCAAGTAACCATATCAATAAGTAATCAGTCGAACCCCACAATTCACAGTCGGCACCTCGCCCCTTCAATCAATCATGCGCAAATCTCCCGAGACTAGGCCTAAATAAAGTATTAAAAAGACATTAGGAACAAAAACTTTTGCAAAACTCTCTGACATTGTCAGCTACTCTGTGGCACGCACATCTTGACATAAGCTGTGCGTTTCCTAAAACCTTTGAATGGAACTAACGATCCATGTACCAGAGTATTGAAAATTTATTCTAAGTACGCGAGGGCGTTTGATGGTTAGTTATGGTACTGCTTTTGAGGACACACCACCAGAGAAACAAGACCTCTTTATACCTTGACGAAACCCCCTTTTAAATAGAGATCTAGAAGATGAAAGATGGGCGCGGGAGGTCTCAGCATTCTGGTCGTGTCTAAAGGTGGTTCTCCGAATAAATGTTGTACAAGATATGTGTTGTGTAGAATGTTATTTTTTGGACTGTAAACGAGAGTTTATTTTATGATGGTGTTAACATAAGATGTTGGTGGAATTTTTGAATGCTCCTGAATTGTGTGGAGATTGTGAGCGCAATTCATTTTGAATGGCGCGGAAAAACAATAGGGTTGTAAACCGGTTGAAAAAAATGTTTTTTTTTGCACATTTTTAGAAATATTGTGGGTTTACTCAATCTATGAATCTGTCAACAGTGGATCTATTGGATAAAGGTGGACTTTTTACACCACTTTGGGAACAGGACGGAGGTGTATTGTCTCCCCGAGGTTTTCAAAATTCGTCTATATTTACTTCCTTAAATCAAGCCATTGGAAGTAAGCCTAAAATATTGAAATTCTTAGAAGGTGAGGCCATTAGGCTTAAGATTACGGAACATCAACCTTTTATCCATGGAATCTCATTTGTTAAAAGTAAGAGGGTAAGAATATCCAATAATATGAAATCTTTACGAATTCTCCTGAGTTTTCTTTATTTTACTATAATATTTCATTTGATCCAGATTTTCTCCGTTTGATAAGGAAGATCACCAATGCATGAAATTCCTATCCTGTTCTTTATTATTTGTCCAGACAATTAACGTTGATGATAGAGACAGGCTGAATTAAGTATACATATGTAAGGCAAGTTTAAAACATAATAAGTTGCAAAACTGTCCGTAAATAGTCCGTCGCGATCGGCTAGTTGCAGCGTATTGTGCGATGAAGTGCACGGATTAATAAATTATGTGTTTGAATTTGAACGTGGAAGTCTGGCAACGTTCAAAACAGGTTTTTGTTCGTTTCGAATGAGTTCTACATCTATCATGCGTCCGTCTCATTTATTTGTCAGTTTGGTTTCTGTTTTTGTTGTCTTGCAATTTAATTTAATTTATTAACTATTGACATATTCATTATTATGATTATCTTACACACATTTATTATATTTAAGTATACACATACACATTGCAGTATAAAACGGATTTACACCCGTCACCTCACACTTCAGGTCTAGTTGAAAACCAGCGTCAGGCACTAGTTGTCTGGCATTTTTGCTGAACTAGGCCAATTTGGCGCAGCCGCAAGGCATACTTTCCTGCTAATATCTTAGAACGCACTTTACACTTTTTATTTGTTTTCTTTCTGGTTTAATTTGGTTTTTATTTGTATTACAATAATTATGTTGTGTTGTGTCATGTGTGGCTCTAGTCTGTGCTAAATAAATGTATTTTCTTTCTTTCTTTCTTTTTAATATCATAATTGGAAGCACAGAACCGGTCGAAGTGCAGTTCCTAAGTCCAGTCTAAGCAGTGGACGTCTTTCGGCTGAAGCGGTGATGATGAAAGGAACAAAAGAAATGAGAAAAGGCAAAAGGAATTACCAAACTAGGTACTAACTGTTTCCAAGGTCCTCAGATACATTTTTCAACTGCTTTCTTGCAAAAAAAAGTTATATATATAGTAATACGAGCCTCTCTCTGGACCTAGCTAACAGTCCCCGGTGCACCCCTCGCGCGCTTTATCGGTGACAGGTCACGCACTATTTTTTTATGTGATAAAACAACAATTATAAATTTTCGAACTTCTCCTTTACTTGTGCTGTGAGACCTTGCTCCCTGCCAAATTTCATGATTCTAGGTCAACGGAAAGTACCACAGAACAGATATCTCCTCTGTGGGAAGTACCCTGTAGGTTTTGATTTATTTGCAAATATAAAAATATGTCACATAAATGGCCGTATTTTTTATTGCGTTCACTTAGATGCTTGATTTTTTTAGAGCTCAAAGGGAACATAGATTTACGTATTTGATATTAATTTCAACTTGATACCTTCACGCGTTCCTGAGAAAATAGGTCTTCACAGACTGACGGACGGACAACGAAGTGATCCTATAAGGGTTCCGTTTTTTCCTTTTGAGGTACGGAACCGTAAAAATGTATGTATTTTTTTGTATTTATTTTGTATGTAACATCACAGCAATATTTTCTGTAAAGCATAAAGTCATAGCAAAAACGGACACAGGGCCGGATTAAGTGTAGGACTGCGTGCGCATTGTATATTGTGACTGCTAGTGATTTATGAATGAGCGGTCGCGAGGCCTTGGATTTTGACATATTTTGCAAATTAGTCGTGTAAAATAGAAAGCTTTTGAAGTTTGTTGGGATTTGAGAAAGCGTTGTATACAACAATTAATTAACAAAGACCTCTACCTACAGAAATAGAGGCAAATCAAAACATTAATCATGTTTCCATGATTCCGTAATAAAGTCAAAGTTTTCGTATTATAATCCGTACCTACATAAAAATAACAATGTTTTGAAAAGCTGAATAAAGGCTCGTACAGACCAGCACGATGCGACAGCGCGACGCGACTCGAACAATACGATTTCTAAGAAAACTTCACGGTATAACAATAACCGGTGTCGTGTCGCACTGTCGCGTCGCGTTAGTCTGCACGAAGCTTAAGGATACTGCAACCAAATTGAGTACACACTTTCAATCAAAATCCAAGAGTTTTGAAGGATATTGTAAATACTTAGTAATAATAATAGTAGTAATAATACTATAATTCAAAGGTTTAAAAATTCGTCTGGTCAACAACGTAAATAACGCAATGAACGTCGGAATGTCAATAAACTGTCAAAATGTAACCTATTGCGATGAATGTCGTTTTATATGTATTACGTAATTGCGTAACACACATATAATGACAATTCCCCGCTGGTAGCAGTTACTACAAAAGTAAATCGAAACTTATGAATCAAAGAAACCTGCATGCAGCCTATAATTTCGACATTTTACACATTCTTTACTTTCCTAAATCTCAACATATCATCAAAACTGTATCCTAAAACGTGCAAATCCTTCGCACTCACCCATAAAGTCTAATCTACAGCACATAGCACAAAGCACAATGACTCGAGGCTTTACACAGGGCAGGATTAAGGGAAGGCCAGTGGGCGCATTGCAGGCCCCGGCCCCGTGATTTATGATGGATGCCAGCCGGCTTGGACTTCGACATATTTTTCGCATTACTCGAGCGAAAGAAAAAGTGATGGCAATGCAGCGACGCGTGCTGATTTCCAGATTTCAAGCGGATTGGAATGTGTGGAATTTATGGTGGAAGGTACGAGGCTTTTGTGGGTAGATGTTTTAGGATAGGATGATATCTAAGTGTTTGGTATTTTTTATCAAATAAAGAAAAACGTAAATGTGTGTTGCGTTATATCAACGTTTTAAGAAATTTAAAAAAAAAAACAAAGTGCGCTAACTCTATCTGTCTTCCCATACGAATGCAGTTACTTAATATTTACAAACTATCTGCTCCCCGCGGTTTCCCCCGCATAAGTCTCGATTCTGTGGGAATATCGGGATAAAAAGTATCCTATATCCTAACCCAGGTCATGGTCTACCCATATACCAAATTTCACTCAAATTCTTTAGCCGTTTTAGCATGAAAGCGCAACAAACAAACATACAAAAAATCTATTTTTTTCTCTTTATAATAGTACTCCGCGGGCGAAATTTATCTATCTATATCTATAAAAATCAATGCCACTTTTCGTTGTAATTTTATAACTCAAGAACGGCTGGGCCGATTTAGCTGATTTTGGTTTTGAAATGTTTGTCATAGTCCAGGGAAGGTTTAAGGTGAGAAAATTAGGGTAGGTAGGGTGGGTAGGTAGGTAGGTAGGTATAGGTAGGGTTTAGTGCTACCCGTGCGAAGTCGGGGTGGGTAAAGCTAGTATATTATAATATATAAATTTCGCCCGCGGCTTCGCCCGCGTCGTGATCGAAAATTATCCCACAGGAACAAACTACCGGGATAAAAAGTATCCTATGTGTTAATCCAGGTTATAAACTATCTGTGTGCCAAATTTAATCCAAATCCGTTTCGCCGCTTCTACGTGATTGAGTAACAAACATCCAAACATAGAAACTTTCACATTTATAATATTAGTAGGATATTAGGAATAGTTTAGATAAATTTTGTTTTATAAAATAACAGCAATAAAAACAGAGCAATATAAAATTATGGTAAAAGGACCAAATGAAAAATAAGGACCTGTTATTTGATAAACCTTTTCAATGTCCCATTGTTTGCCAACAAATTAATTCGATTGAGGTGCGTAAGCGTTCTATTTTTTACGATAAAGACAGGTCACCCCTTTCCGCCTGTTTTTGTCGAATAATTCTTTCACCCCATTATAATTTAATTTGAGACATTTCACCGGGACTTTGAAGCGAAATTAGAAAACTTAAATTCGTATTTCTGTGAATTCCTCACGTCCAAAACATCTGACGAATTTTTGGAATAACTTTAGACTTTTGGAATTCTTGATCAAAATTCACGTTAGAAGTCAAAAATGAGTTTTAAACGGATTAAATTGAAGTGAATAATAAAAAAAAAAACATTATCAGGCCGTAAGGAAGGACGTTTTCTATTTATCCGACTCCCATAAAGAAGTTAGTTATGAGAAGAGTGATGGCTCAGTGGAGACGACTTGGGGTTGTAGGTTCGAACCCTAACAGGCACTTTACTTTGTGTAAATTATTTCATCACCACTGCTCTCAAAACGGTGAAGGAAAACATCTTGAGGAAACCGGCATGTCCTAGAACCAAATATTCGAAGACATGACATCTACCAAACCACACTGGGCTCGCGTGGTAGATTAGGGCCCGTTCCTTCTCATCGAAAGGATGCCGGAGCCCCAGAAGTGGGAACATTATATAGGATGATTAGATTATGCTTATGCGTAGAGAGAAAGGAAGGTTGTGATTTTTTATAATAATATCGTTAAAAATGTAAAAAAAACTTGAGAGG
Organism: Agrochola macilenta; assembly: GCA_916701695.1. NCBI lineage: Eukaryota > Metazoa > Arthropoda > Insecta > Lepidoptera > Noctuidae > Agrochola > Agrochola macilenta. The sequence continues at coordinate 5,994,842 of OU753569.1, forward strand.
TGTCAAGGGACACCCGGATGGAACGAAGTTCAGAGAAAGAGAGAGAGACAGCCAGAGAAACACGCGCACGCCGCACAGCTTACAACTATAGCAAAAAGTGTCTTTACAACTTTTGGTTTTAAGTTTTTCCGTCTAGCCCCCTTTCGTAACGCGCGTTATGGAACTTCGTTCCAATAATATGTGTAAAATGAATGTAGTTAATAAAATACGTAACAAAATCCAGTTTCAGGTATCCCAAAACAGTTTCACTCCGTACAGCTGAAAACTTCTTGGTAACTACAGGGTTTGTATATTTCGGAGACAGCGGCGGGATTGCATGAAATAAGCCGTCCGTTCCCTTTTAGTACCGGACGTTGGGGCCAGCCTGGTCTCTGTTCTAACGTTTTAGATATTCCATTGAGATATTGGATATATCCGAGATGAAGCAGCTTATTTTACTATGTTATATGCTACACCGTATTTGCAAAATTACATTCATAATTTCGAATCAAATCACTTATTATGACTTGTTGAAAACACCCAATTTGAATAATAATAATGATTAAGAAAAGCCAACACATCCATGGGCAGGTGCTTATGTTACTTCTCGACATAATGTATTTTAGAAAACCTAATGCATCATCTTCATCTTTTTTGTAGTTAAATCGTTGTCTGGAATTAAATAGATTTTCAACTAAATAATACGCTAGTCTCTACAAAACATTAAATTCTCAATCCCCAAGTATTTCAACTACTCTATCAAAGTAACACTGAACCCAACTAAAAAAAACTCAAACAAAACTTCAACTTTTTTACAAAGTGTTTAATTTTCCTAAGATTAACATAAACCTCGTACAAAACGTTTAGCAAGAAAACCGTTGCATATTTGACGACATTATAACTTAGAACAACACAGTTGTTAAGTTACATTTTTATGCTAAATAACTTGAAAGTTAATACAAAGAAAACGGTTAAAAAGTTTAAGATATAAAAGCTGGACCCGTCTTTTGCGAAGTGAGAGTCGCTTGACAGATAAGAGAAAGTTTAACGTCAAATATTCCTCCTCCTAAAAACCAAAATGAGATTTAATTTTAGATTCACTCTAGAAGACATTAAAAGAATTTGAAAAGTTTTTAATACAGGCTGTATCAGAAAGGTGTGGTACAGACTATTAAACTGAACAACTTTCGGCATTGGGCTAACATCGAGATCGTGAAATATATATCAACTGTTCCATACAAAACTTCAATACCTACTCGACACAAATGTATGGGACGACTGATTATAGTTTCGCGATTACGATGTTTATCCCATGAAGACAATTATTCAGTTCGATGGTCTGTACCACACCTTTTAGGTACATTCTGTATAAATTAGTTATCAAATAAACAGGCTTAGGCCCGTATTATACCGCAGGAGACGCCCTGGGCGTCGGGAATCGCAGGCCGATTCCCGGCCACCGTAGGCGAGGGCTTGCGTCCGCAAGCCGACGGTGGCAATAGGTAGCTCGCCGTCCGATAAGGACCAGGCCCGGGTCGACAGCGCGTTGTGTTCCACGCGCGCCTCAAAGATTATGTCAGCACAACAGAAGGGGTCTGCCAGGACCGATGCCTGCCGGGGTTGCGGGAAAGTCCGAAAGGGATACCGTGGCCCCTGGCAACGTACAGGCAACACGGAAGGAACACGGGTGGGTTTTAGTCAGTAAGAGTCTGACACGCCCTCCCGCTCCGCCCAGAGCGGGAGGAGTTATTTGATAATTTCCCACGCTAAAAAAAAAAGGCCCGTATTACAGAACCCAGACTTAAGCATTACTTAAAACTAGTTTAAAGCCCAAATGGCTTTAAATTAGTTTTAAGTTTGGTTGGAAATAGTTTTCAGTACTAATGACTTTTGAGACAGGTCCTTTAATTCGGGCCGTAGCATTTAAATTTTAGAGATTCATAAACGTATTGAAATAAAGTTGGGCTCAGATGACACTTGTTCCAAACGCGAGTACACGCGACTTCGTCTCTAAAACAAATTCACTTGCCATTTTTATAGATTTCGGCCCAGTTGTCATAGCAACAATATTCATTACAATTCCCGTCGTGTTAGTTTCATTTCCCCAATCGACAATACAAAAACAGATACCTATACAATATACAGTCATAACAAAGGGAAAACAGACAAAAACTGCACAGAACGCAAAAATATAAACGCTTGTACGCAACAAAAGTTCATATAAGCATGAGACGAACTCATATCCAACAATACATTACTGGAATACTCCATTTCGAGCTTCATTCCGATATCACAAAAGACTTTTCCCACACTCTCAATTCCCAACCTTAGCCTTAACAAAATACAGTTGAAAATTCCGTGGTGGTTGTCGAATTTTAAGGCCACTTTTTAGGGACAGTTTAGCAGCCTACGGTCAGTTTTCAATGGATCGCGTGTAGTTCCAGAGCTTAATGAAAACGGTTCAGTTTGTATACCTTTGGTTTGTACCTGTTGCCATTGGTTAACTGCTGTGCGTTCAAACCAATTGTTATTGTTTCAAACTATTAGTTTTGTGATGAGAGTTTGTATGGGAATGGGATATGGAGTTCTGTTCCATACGATATCCGGAGAATATTTCATCGAGCTGCGCGTAGTAAAGTATTAACTCGTGTAGCTACAATGAAATTCTAAAAAGTTTTCGTGTTTTATGTGCATGATAAGCACGGAGACGAAACTATCATACACTATTAAGTAGACATCGGATTATAAACACTATCAAAATACCAAAATATGCATGCAAATAAGTAAATATAATACACTAAAAAATTTAGAAATATGCACAAAATATGCACAATCATAATACCTACTATTTATTATTAGAATTTACGTTTATTTTCAAAATATATTTATATTAATAATACGTTGTAATTCTTGTGACAATTTAGTACAATTATGTATTATTCTAGATTTTCTAGAGCAAACTTGTAACGTTTGTCACTTAATATTAATTTGTAGGCTGAAAATGACCTCTCTACGTCAACTGACGTAACTGGAGAGAACTTGAAATTAGGCGCCAATTCTGCAGAAACATCTTCAGGCAGAGTTTGGCCGGTACCGTTGATAAAAGCGTTAACTTTCTTTATTCCTGCAGTATCCGAGTTTTTATATAAAACAGCATTTAATTTTAATTTGAATAATAGCAATAACGCTATAAAAATAACGTTTTATGCATTTGCATAGGCAAACATGCAAATGCATATAATCCGATGTCCACTAATAATTTTCACTACAAAAAATTATGAAGTCAATGTTAAGCTGAAAGACTAACATAGGTATCTAAGTCCTGTAGACAGTCGTCTTCATTGCTGTTTCTAAAAAAGCATTGAACAGAACAAAAACTAAATAATCTAGATATAAAATTACAATAAACCTTATCGAAACAGCAGCTTACGAACAAAACCTTCCTAAATGTAACCCCAACCTTCCAGTTGAAACGAACTAACACACGAAAAATATGTAGTTCTACAAGTAACAGAAGAAAAAGTAAATAAGTAAAGTTATAACAAGCGCAACTCCTTAACTGGCCGGCCTAACAAAAGTTGGTAATGAGATATCCCCTGAAGCAAGGGATTTACTGCCTACTGTTTGTAAATAAACTCTTCGACGTACAGCGGGAGTTATTGAGTAGGTGTGATTTAGGGGAAGTACGTGGATGTCGGTAATGGGTTATTTTGAAACTAGAGTTAGCTACGGTTTTGTTCGCGAGATTGGGCTAAAACGGAAAGCATTTTGGTGTACCTACTTAAACTATCCATGTGCTGGATTTATCGATAATTGGCTGACCAAGACGCGTTTTCTTAATCGTGAAAACGTGTAGTCTGAACTTAAGCTTATTCTTTCGAGCAAACTGTGTACTATGGGAAATAATTGTATCTTTTTAATTAGGTATAATATATTATCTGTTTCTTAACGTGTTTAAAGTCTGTTCCATTTTAATATTAACTAGTCGTGAACTAAAACGATACATAGTATACATAGTTGAAAGTGCACCGTGCCATTAAGTATGTAAACTAGGGGTGTATGATGCATCCGATACTGATACATAGGCGATATTTTGAATTTTTCGATACATCGGTATCGACTTTATTTATTTGCCAAAACATTTAAAATTTCGCACGTTTAAAAAACCTAAGTAAATACGTATAAAAGTTTAGAGCAAAAGTACTTTAATTTCCAAATGAGTTCTGTCGCATCCGAGAGACTATTTTCTACAGCAGGCCTCATTGAAACGGACTTCGAAATCGCCTCTCTACGCAGAACCTGAGAATGATTTGTTACAAAAAAAACTTGATCATGTTAAATAGTTTTGTGATTGTAATTTTATTAAATATTATTTAATCATTTGTTTTTTTTTAATAGTCAGTTTCTTTAATTTAACCATCCGTATTTGGTATCTCCAATACGTATTCATAAATATCGGTATCGTATCGGCCAATATGCGTATTGATGCATAGGTACCTAATGTAAATGCTTTGCGCGTTTACATCGTTAATCGCGCGGTGCATCTACATAATTAACGTGATTGTCCTAACTTGAGCTTATTTATTTGAGAAAACAAATTTAAACGTTGAAACATCTTCACCATTACAATTATAACACAGTTAATAAAATCACATTCTATGTAATTAAATAAATCGACTGCAATTACAACTAACAATAATGAGCAATTTCAAATGGCAGCAAAACTAACATTAATTTAAAATCAAATTACAGCAACAGCTCAAACAAATACTTTCCTGTACAATTAACATCAAATCCTATTTACATAGTTCAAAATTACAGTGTATTATGCATTTATTGAATTTTCAATGAGGTTTGCATTGCACTCGGTGCGTTCGCGTTATTACTGGCGGCTTTGTGTTACATAATATATTATACATGCTTCACAGTTGTACATAAATCAATGAGAATCCAATACAATGTCTCTCCAAAAATCCTGATACAAACTATCAGGAATAAAGCTGCCTGTCCACTGGAGCGGAGAGGAGAGGAGCGGAGTAGCGGTGTGCCAATATTAACCAATGGAATTGCATAAAACCTCCGCTCCACTTCAGTGGACAGGCATTAGCAAACTAGTTTAAAAATACATACAAAAACCGGGAAGCGGAGCGGGGAAACGGAGCGGAGAAGCGGAGAGGGGAAGCGGAGCGGGGAAACGGTGCAGAAAAGTGGAGTGGGGAACCGGAGTGGGAAATTATTACTCGTCGCGTGAACTCGGTCTAGCTCCGCACAGTCCGCAACACCGCTCCGCTACCTCGCTCCGGACAGTCCGTAACTCCACTCCGCTACCTCGCTCCGCATCAATAGACAGACACTGTCCGCAACTCCGCTCCACTCCGCTGCCATTCTCCTCTCCGCTGCCTCGCTCCGCTTCAATGGACAGGCAGCCTTAAGCTAGTACAAATCAATAAACAAAATACTGTTTAAAAATAAGTCAGAATCAAGAACGACAGAGCGACACAAAAGAATAAATAAAATCCCTTTTCAAAATAAGTCACACGTAAACAGCCTGTATATGGTCCCCTACTTGAGGTAAATCTCTGTTCTGATTAAGTAGGTATTTCTGAAGATGCATTAGAGTGAGGGGAGAAAGCTTGAAGAGTTTACTGACAACGACATGTTTATTTTGGTAAGCACGTATACTGGACAATGGACAAGACTTAGTAATAGGTAGTGACCGACTGAAGCTTCGTTTTCGTTTTCGGCCATATACGGGCAAAAAAACATGTTTCGGCCATATTTCCGTTTTCGCTCATAAAACAGCCGAAGAGTCGGCCAAGCCGAAAATCCTACTAAGTAAAGCTCAGCAATATCAGGTGAATCAAATCAATGAAACAAGAAATTACACGAATTTTTGTTTACTCTCATAGAATTATCGTTGTTTATTTCTTTTAAAGACTATATTTGCTCTTTCTCTCCCTAGGTGTAAAAAAAAACAAACAAAATGTCATTAGACAGCGGAAATATTAATATATAAAATAACATAATCAGCCTATAATGTTACACTGGCCTCCTGGCTCCTCTCAGTGAGAGGGAGTGGGCCGTAATCCACCACGCGGGCCCAGTGCGGGTTGGTAGATCTAACATGTCTTCAAATTTTTGGTTCTAGGTCATGCCGGTTTCCTCACGATGTTTTCCTTCACCGTTGTAAGAGCAGTAGTGATGAAATAATTTCCACAAGGTAAAGCACCTGCCTGGGTTCGAACCTACGACCTACAACTCGTAAGTCGCAGCCGCTACCACTGGGCCGCCACTGCATTAATATTATTTATGTCTAAATCTTTTTCGTTTTGGCTTCGTTTTCGGACAAAAATAAGACTAAAGCCGAAGCTTCTTTTTCGTTTTCGGCGGAAAATCAATTTTCGGTCGGACACTGATAATAAGTATAGCTTTGTCTAATAAACTAATAATAAAGTCATAGATAACAAAAACACAAGAGAGAGAATTTAGGACAATTTAGGTTTAAAACGGCTATTTAAAACACGGTAAATTGACGTAGCGTGTCATTTTGCTTTAACTAATTTCCCTAACTGTATACAATGTGTAACTGAATATGTAGTAGACACATAGTTTGTTCAGAATCGTTTACTGAATCGATTTCTGTAATTTTTTATAATACGTAATTTTGACGTTCGTGAAAACGTCTTTTCGCTCGGGAGTACTAGTCGTAAGTTCAATATTTCCGACCGTCAAAAACATGTAAGATTTCAAACGCTACTAACTACAAGACTTTTATATAACTAGAATAATGGTGAGCACGCAAAAGATAGGTCATATTTATAAAAACATTGAGGCAGGACATAATTTTCCTATGACGTCACATCGCGAGGGCAAGTGCGTGCGCGCGACCCTCTATTTTGCACTACATGCCGAAATTCCAATTCGTATAGTGCAAAAACGTGTTTAGCTAGAACGGTGGTTCTGCTGTCGTTCCCAAGAGTTGAGAAAATACTACTAGGACCTAAAGACATACAACAAAAATATTTCGTAAAATAGGGGTAAAATGCATATGAAGTTGACAATAGCAAAATTATTTCTTAAATAGACTCATATCGTTCGTAACTGCCGAGCAAATACAATAGCAACGGCAGTATCAGGAACCGTAAAGATTTCGTCTCATATAAAAATAACACAATCTATGAAAGCCTGCATCATTAGGAATGCAATGAACATAATTTTTTAAATTCATTGTAAATATTAAATAACGTTAACGAAATTTGTTATTATTTCGCCTCACGTTTTTACGAAACTCTGCGGCGCGGGCTCGAACTGCGTCTAATTAACTTTTTTTATTTAAAAAATTATTAAAACTACGTAAATTACAGACATCAAACCAAAATGGACCCTATTACGAGTACGTGTGCGACTGTGTGCGTGCGTAGATTTGTTATGCATATATCTTTTCTACTACAATCAGTATTACTAATTTTATAAACAAACAATGTTTTATACATAATCAAAAAATCAGTGTATCTATTATGATTACAACAGAGCAGTGATAGCCTAGCGGTGTGACCGTCAGACTACCAAGTCACACGTATCGAGTTCGAACCCAAGGCACCCACCTCTGAATTTTCGATACATGTGCTTCAAGTAAAATTATAAAAAAAAAAATTAAAAAAAAATTGCTTTCGTTTTTTTATTGTTTTTAATGTTTAATTTATATTTGGTGTGGTTTTAGTTTAATTTGTGATTTCCTGTGCGAGTCTCAATAAATACTTTTTCTTTCTTTCTTTGGTTATTACTTGCTTCAAAAACGGTGAAGGATAACATCGTGAGGAAACCGGCATGTCTGAGAGACATTTCTCGACGGCATGTGAAGTCGAGTCAGAGGCCCATGGGCGGATTTAAAACTCTGACACCAGGTTAGTCACTAACCACACGAAAAGAAAAAGAAAACAAAATAATATTCTAATTGGGGTGTTTGGTGGTATGCGTTAAATCCGGGACATGTATATTCAATTAAACTAAAATCGGATGATTTTAGGAAATACCAAAAAGTATTAGTATACCTTTCTCTTGTAGGAGGTTCTCTTTGCATTTGTGTTCTGTACATCTGTTGAGGTGTTAATTTAATTAATCATGCCTAAAACACGATCAAACACAGCTAAATCCTCTAACCTAATCCCGCCAATCTACATCCACAATCTTGAACAGATCTTCGCCTAGTTAAAGTTCGTTCTCGTAAATCATTCAGAGTTTCAACTGAGGAAGTGTCGAAACAAAACTTCACATCCATATCGTGGAGATAACGGTAACGCGGTGTCACAATGATTAGGTTAATTACAGATGGTGATTTTCTGTAAAGTTTTGAATCAGGTATAGGAAAGAGGATGTGACGTTTTATGGTTGGACCGTAGAAGCAGGTATTTAATTTGAGAGAAAAAGGAAGGAATTCTTAGGGGACTTTATTCGTTACGGTAAATAATTTATAGGTTGCCAAGAGATCTCATACGGAAGGTAACTGCAATAAAAATTTGCAAGGGCTGCTTTATCATAATTTACCAAAAATGTTCCCACTACTAGAAGACAGACCTCTCTGTGAGAGGATGGCGTTGCTGTTTGGAGTACAACACTATGTATCAAGATAATCTGCGTTCGCTATTCATTTGCCAAACATGTAAAAAAACACGTGTTTAAAAAAAATCGGGCCGTCGATTTCTCCGTCAATTGTGGACCAATTTAAAAAAATCTTTTTTTGTATGAAAGGATATGCTCCCAGATTGGTCCCATATTTTTTTTATTAACTTTGCTTGGATAATTTTTGAGTAAGCTTCAATAATACGTATTTTTCGCACTTAGTATATGTGGATGATATGATGATAACTTTCTGTGACTGTTATTTACATAGCAGGTACTGCTTTTTGTATGTGGGTGTAGTAGGTACCACAACTAAAAAGTGAAATAAAAACTTTTTACAAAAAAAAACAACCGAAGCCGGTTGTATTTTTTTTAAATTACTTTTTCAACAATTCTAGTCGGTCTAAAATAAACTTTAGTTACACTAGCATTAAGTTGATGTTTGTATAAGTGGAAAACTCGTGTTTGTTTACATATTTGGCAAATAAATTGCGCATGCAGATTAGATTATTTATCAAGGGCATATATATGGTACTTTTGCGTATATGTAGTAGAATATTTCCTCATTTAAACAATAGGTACATAGGTACTGTCCGTACTGTGCTACTGTTGTGTTAACATATTACCTACACAAAAAAAAAAACATCTAGCCAGCAGTCAAATAGCCTAGTGGTGTGACCGTCGGACTACCAAGTCATAGGTCTCGAGTTCGCACCCAAGGCATGCACCTCTGACTTTTCGGATTCATGTGCGTATTTAATCATTAACACTTGCTTCAAAAACGGTGAAGGAAAACATCGTGAGGAAACCGGCGGAGAGATATTTTTGGACGGCATGTGAAGCCAAGTCAGAGGCCCATGGGCGGCATGAAAACTCTAACAGCGGGTTAGTCACTAACCACACGAAAAAGAAAGGAAAGACCTACATAAAACAAAATTTTAAAAATTAAAACAGAAATCGAAGTTAATACTGTTGTCTACTAAGCGTCAAAATGTCTTAGCTTTTTCAATTTTATATAGCGTTACTTTCCACCAAAACATATTTAAGGAAAAAATCTGAAAAAAACATGTCAAGTATTCTGCCTAACGCCGCGCCTACGCTGCGAACAGTACAAGCGCCATTAGTTACTGTCGACCTCGTCGCCGACCAAGTTATTGATATTTGTGCTATGATAAATGATCAGGAACACGTGTTTGTGCGGACATCGCTAAAATATCGACGATCTTGTAAACGGCTTTGAGATCGGGAAAGTTGTTTGATATTGATTTTATTTGACATGAGTTTGACCTATTTCGTTTTTCAACATGTTAAAAAACCTTCTGCTATGATATTTTTACCTATTCAGCAGAATTGGTCGTCAAAAGTTTAAATGAATATTCCTCGTTCTGGGGCAGTCGGGTCCAAAATATCCATAGCAACTTTGCTGGTTCGTTTGTGAAAAATCGCTGAGGTAAGTATTCAGGTGCTTTCGTTTAACAATAATATATAGCCCCATTAAACTTTCTGTCAACGCGTGTAAATTCCAATGGGATTTATTTTCCTTGCATGCTAGAACATAAAATAAATAATAATGTCAAACGACAATACGTAAGTCTACGTCAAATTTCATTAACCATAATTTTCAATTACATTGAAGATTAATTAACGCTAATAAACAGTAAAACCACTTTAATTTTCTTTAATTAATTAAAGTAGTAAAGTAGTATTTGAACGAAATACATACTGTGTTTCTTAAAAGTAGTTTTAGTTATAATGAACTAAAAGGCTACCTAACTTCAGAGGAAAAACATACTCCAAAACAAATCCACTTAACAAGAATTTTAATGCAATGTGAAAACTTTGTGCTATTTCCTACATGAAAACTATTCTGGATAAGCTGTTTAAGTAAAAGCATGATAATGGTAGGTAGCTACCTAATTACTTAGTTTACTATACTTGACTGCATAAGGCTTTTTAGTTTTTAAAGTAAGTATGTATGTCATATTTTTCATAATTAACACTTTGCGGGACACTAAACGCTCCCAGACGTAATAACACTAAAACCTCTATTGTGGCTCGTTCAGTGTCCTCCAGCCGATTAATCGTAAAATTCATAGATTACTTTTTTTTTGTCAAAGTAACGTACAAATAGGGAAAAAACACGATCATCAATCCCCAGACGTTAAAGTTGACTGTCAAAATTCTACTCAAATTAGAAAACTTACAATCTTTTTTTAAATGTGTGTTTTTGAAATAGGCATAACATACAAACATTTATTTCTGTCATAAAACTGTTAAGTGTGGAAGATGATGGACTCATAATATTTCTATCTTCAACACTAAAATCGTGTTAATAACATAATATCCCATCACATATTCCCAACTATTCCTTTAAAATAATCTTGTAGGCATGACTCGTAACACCTTAGAGTAGCACTTTACATTTGCCACTTTGTAATTGGATATCCTCTCGCCCTTTGACAGGTTAAGTTGTTCATTATGCGCCATTTTGTGTAATGGCTGCAGCCTGCCTCACAGAGAACGAAGGCATTAAAAGATTTTAATATGGCGGATTTATTTTATTATTTTAATCTGTGTTAGTTTTTGTATTTGGTTTAAAAGTGTGTTTAATGTAAAAAAATGCTATATGACGGACGATGGTAAGATCCTTCTTACCTGTTGTAGAAAAACAACAAGAATACAATCAAGCCTGTTTTCCCCGAAGGCTTAGGCAGAGTTGTACCAATATAATTCGCCAGTTATGTTGAGACAACTACGTAATTATCCTAATTTGAGCCTAACAGACGAATCGCGTCTGTAAAATCACGTAAATCAGCAAGAATAATTATTTCCATAAGTTTTAATGCACACCATGAAAGATCATTTCAATTATGATCTAACGAATGAACTACTTTTATATTTTTATTATTGCATGGGTGAATCTCTTAAAATACAAATGGAGTGAACAGGCTGGCTTATAATGTTCTGATTTAACTCTGTCGAATTTTAAATAAGTCCCCATGTAATTTTACGAAATATACACGAACAGCATGATATCGTATGTAATCGGAGGCAGACCACTTGAAAATCGAATTTCCACAGTCATGCTACTTCTCAATCCCATTTCTTTAATTCCCAATTCCCCGGAACAAATGAAATTATTCCATCAAAATTGCATTGGTCCCGAGTCCCAATCGTGATGAACTTCGAACGTGTTGTGGAATAACGTCGGCTGGTCATAACATGTTTACGTTATACGAATGTGTGATTACTACATTAAAGTTGCTCTTGGTCGTTGAATTGCTTGCTGGACATTTGCTGTGGAAATGTTATTGAGTTTTGTTATTACTTTTTGTGAATTAAAAGAGTTTTTTGTTTTTGCTTTTAATTTTCCCCTTCCTCCGGTACACAGGCTATCCAATACCAACCGCTTAAGGGGAGAAGAGACCTATGGGAAAGACAGCACCCACCACCACCCGACTTCGTTCAGCCCCAGGAGCATCTGCCACCCGGTGGCCTATATGGAAAGCAATCAATCGACTATGGACCCAAGTAAGCCGTTGCAAGTACAATCTAGCAAAATGGGGGATAATAGATCCCACCGATACCCAGTGCGAATGTGGTGCTCCTGACCAAACCTTGTCCCATATGCTGGAGTGTCCAAAGTGTCCACACACCTGCACTTCTGAGGATCTAAAAAATGCCACTGATGCCTGGATTGGCGTGGCCACCTACTGGGCACAACTCGTTTAACATAATACATGATTTACCATCTACTCGAAAAAACAAGGAGAAAAAGAGAGAAGGAGTTTTTGGTACAACTATGCCGATGCTTCCAGTGGAAGTGCAGGGCTGTCAGGTGGCCGGGGTCGCGGGAATATCCGAAAGGGATACCGTGGCCCCTGGCAACGTACAGGCAACTGAAGGAACACGGGTGGGTTTCAGCCAGCAAGAGCTAGACACACCCTCCCGCTCCGCCCGGAGCGGGCGAAGTAATTTGATAATTTCCCACGCAAAAGCAAAAAAAAGGGCTGTCAGGTAACAAACACACATTATTAAGAGTTTATTTGCTCTTCGCTGAAAAATCTAACTTCTCATAATCTGAGAACGGAAGACCTCGAACGAACCTAAGACCGCGGTGTAGACGAAGATGAATAAAGCCTTATTGCTGGAGTCACATATACCTAATGAACTAAACGAATCAATCAGTACAATGGAGTGCAACAGAAAGAAGAAGCGAGTGCGTTAGAGAAAATGAATCGTTTTTTTCGTCACCTCTTTAGTACCTGATAGAAAACCTTTGCCCTCTATGCCCTTGGTGTAAAGTACGGTTGGTAGTATCCATGTAGAGTCCGCACCACCACTGAAGTCCATTTGACGCGGCGCTTATCATGTCATTGCATTTAAAAAAATGTAGTTCTACAATTTTCCGCCGCCCTTCTTTCGTGGCGCGTACTCTAGTTGTGCTCTAGTATCTATATGTATTGCCAACAAAATCTCCATTTCACATAATTGAAACCCCAACCGTAAACCGAACAAACAAAGCTAGTTTTTATATCGTATCCATGATAAACATACAACACTAACAGCTTTCAAAACAACATAAAACCACTATAACGAAAAACGAATACTATTTGAATACAAAAGCATATAACTTTTATTATTTTTATAGCTTCGAACGGGCACAGTTGATACGATGGCAGTTTGCGAATATACCGGAGAATTCTGATACGATAGTTCCATATGGTGACTATTACATTGTAATATAAAGTCTTTGAACTAAGATTAGGTGTTACATAGGTCGGGTTTATATGTGCCAGCGCAAGAAGCAGAGCTACCGTTTGCATCTGCGACTAGTCGTTACAACAGGACACAACACGGACAGGTTACAAGTATGGACATTGAATTGTAATAATAACGTATAATAATTAATTATGATTTCATAAGTAATTTTATAATGTAATGTAATTTGATAAATATAGTCGCGGTTTGTGCACCATCTCTTTTTACCAATTTGTAAGCCACGATACGCGGCAGAACATGATAGAAAATTTCTGTATTTAATAACTTGCATGCAATATATGTACAACATGTTTATACAAATAAATAAACTTACTTACTTACTAACAGACGTGCAGGATGCGTTAATTTTCTTTGAGTATTCAAGAGAGGGTTGTTTAGTTCATCGTGTTTTCTCTTGTGAGTAAATAAGGTGCCTCTATTTGCACTTGCCTTTGTGCTTATCATGCGAAGGCGAAGCGCATTTGACTGACGTCGAGTGTGCACCGTGCGTCTAGTCGCTGCGACTAGTATCGAGAGCGTGCGAATCTCCTAGCCTATCTTTGCGACTCTGCAACTTGACGACAGGTATGCGGAGTTTTGAAGAAAATATTATGTAAATTGCAGGCCCCAGCCTGTCGTTGCGACTGGTCGCCGACGACAGGCTGGGGCATAGTGTGCGCCTTGTCTATCTATGTGTGAAAGAGAATGGAGGTTTGTGACACCCCCATAAGGTTGTTTGAATTTGTGAATAAAGTGTCAGATGTGTTTCTTTTTTGTTGTAGAAAAGGTTACGATGGCGTATTGTACTGTATGCTAAGGTCAAGGATGAATAATATTGTGTTTCGTATTTCTAAACTACTTTGTTTTGACTTGCTTTAATTGATGGCGCTTGCGCTTGTTTTTTTTTGTGTGTTTTTAATAAATGTCTGTAATTGACATGTTTTACTGAACGTCTAATTTAAGTTTTCTTAAACATTGATAGATACATTGATAGATTACACAGCTTAAACGATAGTTATACTAAGCGCACATTACAGTCATGGCTGGCTGCAACGCATCGCATGAAAAAAAAAGGGCGGTGCCACCCGCCAGTGTGCGATAGTTCATATAAAATGTACCACAGTAATGTAAAAGGATTTTTTCAACATGATATGGCCCAATAACTGGCAACTGAAAAGTTACATAACCAATCAACTAAAGCCAATATAGGTACTTATAAAGTCTATTTACCTTTGAACCGAAGAATGTATTCCACTACATTATAAAAGTTACTGGTATTCATTCAAAAATACTAGAAACAATAATAACACTTTTATAATACTGCATCGGAATACCTTGCGGGAACGACTTGTAAAAGACGCCATATTGCTCCGCAGTTCTCTGTAATTTTATACTGCAGACGTGTTTGTGGCTTCCAAATTGTATTGTGTATTAATAAAGTGTTTCACTGCTACGTTTTACAGATATTGAGCTGATAATGGACAGATAGTGGAAGGCGTTTTGTAAATTATAGTTGAAAGGATTTAAGGTGGTGTTTTTCTCTCAAGGGATATGTCTACGGCGTAGCACGGAAGTGTAGTACAGAGTAAGGCGTAGCACTGAAAAAAATCGTAGCGCAGAAAATGGCGTAGCACAGAATTAAACGTAGCACTTGAGGGTGCGTAGCACTGATGCATTTGATAGTCGTTTCTTGGAGATGACCGAAATTCTTTATGTTTTATACGCGGTGCTTAAGACCACCATTACAGGAAATGCGTCACATTTCTAGACAATGTCGATTTATCTCTTTTAAAGAGTCTTGTAACAGGATAAGAATGAAAACAATGTTAATTGAAAAATTTAATTATATTAAATTTTAAAAAGCCCCCGACACAAACATTTCCTCATTTCACTTTCCTACTCCATCACCAGACCCTGTTCATCACCTATCTGTAACCTATTCATTGAAACGATTCTAATGAGCCCAAACACGATACCTGTGCTGTAAGGTGGTAAGGGAGTTGGGTATCCTGCTAATTCCAGGTGATGCTGCAGCATCAGTTCAAGGTTACTATGTTGTTCTAATATAATTGAAGTAACAGAATACCAAATTTCAAATCGATCAGACCTGTGCATTTTGTCCTGTGATTCATCAACTAGAAATGAGCTGATAATCTTTAAACGGCTGAACCGATTTTGATAAAACTTATCTAAGAACCATCGCTAGAAAACCTGCTTTCAAATAAAAACCGCATTCAAATCGTTTCACCCGTTTAAGAGCTACGGTGCCACAGACAGACACATATAGCGGTCAAATTTACGAGAAATCCATTATAAAATAAAATAGGCGACGGATATTTAGTAACCTAATCCGCTTAATTATTCTTAAAGAGTCTTATAGAACCCTGTAAGAAATCGACACGTCTTTCACCTCTTAACGAGGCATCCTCAGGATGACGATTGACTTGTTGCGAACTCGGACACGCGTTACGCGTCGGGGATTAAAAACAGGCAATGAGATTACGTTAAAACTGCACAACACAATCCATAGGTAAAAACCATATAAAAAATAACATTGTCATAACGACCACTAATAAATAAAAACAAATATTTCGAGTCAAAGCGAAACGTTTAAACTTTTGTTGTTCTTTCAAAACGACATTTTGCACGACGTCTAAATAAATCGTTTAACCGTTTTATTTTAGACGTTTTTCATCATTCCCTTGCACAATGTTTGCATGCGACACGCTACATCTGTAAACTAATTTAATGGTCAACGTTGTTTACATTGTAATTTCTTAATTTTTATAGGCCAGCGTGTAGCTTGGACATTTTAATGGGGGGGGGGGGGGGGGGAAATGGGAGAAACTATTACTGAACTAGTGTTTTTTAAACATTACTTGGAATATGGTTTCCAGTATTAGTAACTTTTTATCTGATTTCGGATTGACTGCCTCTTTCGTTTAGTGGTCAAGCGCTACTACTGAGCATAGCTCCTGGTTTCGATTCCCAGGTCCGGAAAAGTGTTATTGGGTTTTTCCATCAGACATTTTTCAGTAGCGGCCCGGAGTCTGGATTTGTGCGCAGTTGATGGCAATGGCCGCTTTTACATGGAACTTAAACATAACTGTTGAATTGTGGGTGTACTATAGGTACACCTCTGTCTAAACCTTCGAGGATTACAGCCGTGATGTTATTTTAAGAAGACTTGGTACCTACTAGTCTTTTGTTTGAATAAGCAAATCCTAACTACTATTACAAATGCGATGTGTTTCTTGTTACGCTTTCACGGTAAAATAGCTGAACGGATTTGGATGCAATTTGGCACATGGGTAGACCATGACCTAGCTTAGGACATAGGATACTTTTTATCTCGATATTCCACGGGATCGGGACTAATGCAGGTAAAACCGCGGGGCGCAGCTAGTAAGTAATAAAAGCTTTGAATACATTAAGTTTTCATGTCTTTTGTTATGATAGTAGTTTTCCTATCTGTATGTATGTCTATAAGGCATGATAATACATAATATATTACACGGAAACTTATCTCAGAGACCTGCCAAATTGTCTGCCATAGAATACGAATTGTTCATAAACAATGTTTATCCCACAAATTACTTTATGAGCAGAGTATATAAAATAAAATAGATGAGCTGTTAGTAGTGGTGGATTAATTAGCATTCGCGTTCATTGTTAGCATGCGAATGCTCATTTAGCATTTAGCATTTAGCAAATGAAATGTAGTTGCGAAATTCTGTGAAGTGCGAAGTGAATTTGTCGCTTCGTACTTTTTTATACTATCATACGTCAGAGCGTCGACGCACGCAGCGGTAGTGTGCGCTCTCCTTCGCACCCACGGGAAGTCGGGAATACTAAATCTATCGGTTTCACTTGACCGTGACCTCGTTGGCGAGTGAAATTTATTAGCAGATGCTGCGAACTTGCGAAGAATGGGTTAAGCAATTGTTATGTTATTATCTTTTATTTGCGCGTACTTAGGGTTGCATATTGAATGAATGCGTGAATTCGCATATGAACAAATATCACATTTTCATTATTATCAATTATCGTCATATTAGCGAATTGCATAGCAATAGCAATTAGCATGCTAAAACTCAAGAATTCACATGCTAATGAAATTTATACGAAATCGCATTAATTGACATTACTAGCTGTTAGTGAATAGAATATTATTCTTTTCGTGATTTTTGTCAAAGTAGTTTTATCTATACCAATATTAATATAATAGGTAAAATTTGTGAGTTTGTATGTAGGGGTATCTCCGAAACTACTAATCTGATTCCGAAAATTAATTCACTAATGGGAAGCTACAGTATTGCCGAGAGTCATAGGATATATTTTAACTTGGTCTAGCCCCGCGGTTTGACATTGACGGGCGCTTTACGTCACTTTCGAAATTTTTCGGTGTTACCGTTTTTGGTGTAATTTTTCGATAATTTTTGGTCTAATTGACGAGAATATCCGTCAGGCCATAGAGTGAAACAACCCTACAGACGATTTTAGTCATTACTTAGCAGTAAAATAGTGAATAAGCCGCGTGGGCCGACCGTAACCAATTGGTCACAGTGGGGTTTTGTCGGTTGAAAGAAAATATAAATACACGGACAAAGTCGTGGGCAGAAGTTAGTCTTTAATAATTGTGGTGTAATGAATACGTATTACCACAACCCATAATCTAAACTAACATTATAAAGAGAAAAGATATGATTGTTTTGTATGTTTGTTTGTTGGTCATGAATAAACTCAAAAACTGGACTGATTTAAAAAAATATTTCACCAGTTGAATGCTAAATTATTACTGAGTAACATAGGCTATAATTTATAAATATAACATCCGGGCGAAGCCGCTGGCGAATAATATCCTCGCTACTATCCATGAGATAATTAAGTTGATGTACAAAACTTGTAACTCCACACAGGTTACACGCTCAGTTTGACAACTGTTAAAGAAACTGTCAATCCAACTCAAACAATCACTAAAAGTTTATTCAGCTCATTAACATCTGATCAATGATAGTCAGCATAATCATGGCACAAACTGAACGCAAGCAAAAATAAGAGACAGAAAAACAAGCAAAACATAATCACGACCACTGTGAAGACAGAGAATTATAGAACTAAGAATAGATTAAGCATCTGGAAAACACGTAAACTAGACGTTTTACTCTTTGAAATCCAACTAGGCAACCAAAATTACCCAACCTCCTCATTCCCCCCAATTTTATTCAAAACCAAGTGCAAAAAACACAAAAAAACACAGTAAACAGAACTATACAGCAAACCATGCTACAGGGTGCTCTATTCTTGCGAGACGACAATAATTGGAGCATGATGTATAATAACAGGCACGGCGAGCCTTTGTTGAACGAAATTAAAGGCAAGACTGCGTTGCCTAGCAACGGACGGGGCGAGGAACCGTGTCCCTTCAAAGAAGACGTTTTTGAAGCGACTGTACTGTGGCGGTTTGTCGGAATTTGTATGGCATGTACGTATGGAAAATTGTGTACCTATATAGAAACATGGAAAGAGGTTTAACTTCGCATATTATACAAAGTTGATACGACAGAGGGGCTTTCCTTTAAACTGCCTATACTAGGTACCATTTTCAAGCTCTGTACCAAAAATCAATTAAATAGGAGCAGTAGTTTAGTCGCAAATGATTTTTTAAGTTTTTGCCCCGTTTGAACACGATGTATCTTTCCTAACAGCTGATTATGTCTATACGCATAGGTCATGCACCTTAAAACGATAAATCTGAGTATAACCTATGCGTGGTTGCCGCTGTGACGCAAATCACAAGTACAACCAAATATTCTCGCTAAAAAGATGACAATGCAAACAAGGAAGCAATAAATACACACACACTTGCATTTTCATTACGAGTGTGAAAATCATAGCAAACACCCCGTGGGTAAAAGAAATAGAAATAGGTCAGTGTGTTGCTATTGCATCCTAGCGACGAGGGGCAGGGGTTGCGATCGGTAAGTGAGTGGGGCTTCTAAAAACTGTTTTTTTCAGTGCGCCGACGCTATTCTTTCGGAACGTACTTATGTTACGTAACACGGAAGTACCTGCGCCGCCTCCGTATTGTCGAACTCGCGCGCTGACAATTGGGATTTAGTTTTATTATTGTGATAGGACACTAAACAAGTTTAAGACAGTATTTCTTTTTTTATTGTGACAGGACACGTAACTTGGGATTATTATTATTTAGTGTTAGTGTTTTTTTTTGTGATCGACTGCTTTTATTGTGATACGACACGTAATTAAACTTTGGTTTTGTGTGTGTGTGTGTGTGTAATTAAAGTGTTCAACAATGCCTCGTGTAACTTACACGGCGTTAGAATACACTGACATGATTTTTAATTAGAAAAATAAGTAACAATATTCTCCGTCGGTATAATTTGTGCATTCATGTGAATGAAGGACACATCGAGAATTTAAAATTTTAGTGTTTTTGTTGTTGCGCGCGTACTTCAAAACCATACCTAAAAGCCGCGAGTGAAGGCCTAAGCCGCCGCCCGCGCCACATGACGACACGCGAAATGAGATAAAACACGCCGCGCGGCGCGGGCGCGGCGTTGCCACTGTTACCTAGGTATCTTCTAAGGTCAGTTAAATTTATTTACAAAGGGTGGTTGCGTTTTACTCTGATTCATAAGCTATTTAGTTTGTTTGAAAAAAAAAAAACTCATTTTTGATGCTTTTTATTTTTATACCGTATCGAATTAATACTAAACACGTATAGTATACGTAGTGTAATTTAATGCCCCTCTGTCATATCAACTCTGTATATTTTCAGATTATGTTAAAGTTGTTTTAGAGTTAGCTGATTTTCTTCACAAGCGAACTTGTGAATGGTGAGTGGATATTTTTAGAAAGAAAAATAGGTTTTTCGTCACAGAAACACGTGCATACAAAAAGACAAGAGTAATCAGAAAATAAAATAGATCAAAGTACATTATGAAATCACGAGCATAAAACAGATATAGCCGGCAGCTGCACGTCATGACTGTGATAAGAAGGCTTCCACTCAGCATGATGCTGTGCTATGGGGGACCCTCTTCATCACATAATGTTAGGCAGAGGTGTACCATCAAAGAAGTTCATATACTCGTATAACCAGTTTCAAAACAAAATCCCGTGAACACGATGACCACAAATGTTACCGGCCCGGTTCTATAGCCGCCGAGTGCTGCAAGCAAGAATAGTCCTTACGGCGGTGGTTAGATATTAACTTTTTCGATGGTAGTCTATAGTAGGTATGGGTGGGTAGTGGTATTTCGCCAGTTATGTTTAAGTCCTACAGTTATATAGGCGGCTTGCCCATTGCCACGAACCAGGCACAAATCCAGAAACCATGCTGCTACTGAGAAACACAGATCATCACACCACCGTGTGCGTATTGTGGTATTCCATTATTTGGATTCACATTTTTTAGTTTGTTTACGTAGAAACACGTTAGTCTTTCTTTTATGTTATTATATATACTAAACCAACCACCTTTTGATTTATTTACCTATTGATATTCTATAACACATGTATTAAACTCACTTTTATATTCTGTAGCACTGTTTATCCTCTGTAAAGCATACTTTTAATTATCTCTTGATTGTTTTAGCATCCAAATCGATTTTATAGTATTTAATTTTCCCTTTTGTAAAAACTTTAGAATATTTATATTCTGCCGTTTTCATCTTAAGCTGTCATCTGTCGTTATTTACTTTTCTAAACCATAGACAGAACACATCATAGATAAGTACACTCTACCTTCTCTTATAAAGTGGGTGTACACACTTAACCTTCGCAATAAGCCCGGCAGATCTAAGATTTCTCCTCTGTCCTCAGCCGTTTTTATTAGTTCTGGTCATATCTAAATTAAGAAATAACTTGAATATGTTTTTAAAAGGTTTAAAATATGACACAGAACAATAAAAATGGCCTTAAAATTTTTCAGTCTAGTCTTGTCTTTAGCTTCGGAGAGTAGTTTTTTTAACTTGAGCCGGATTCGCTGTTTTTCTGCCCTTAAGTCTTATTTGTTGAACAGATAACTACTCGAATATTAGCGTCATCTAACTAGTATAACTAGCGTGCGCGGGTGTCCTAATCTTACTGTGTAATTTAAACTATCGATACTGAGTGGTCTATGACAATAAACATTCTTCCTGTGTAATACTTTGTTTAATTCGGTCGGCCCTCCTGCCTAGCCCTGTAGGAGGTGCTCACTTCAAAATAACTCTAATCACGCGGCGTCAAACGCCGCGAGTACACAAAGGACACCGACGCTAGACGACGTTACTCTCCGAGAGAGACCTCCGCCGTCACCTGTGTCGCTAGGACGGTCCTCCCGCTAGGTGAGGCGCCTCAAAGCGCCTCCGACATCTACAACCTCCTCTCCGTTCCACAGGCTGGAGTGTATCTCCAGGGTGGATAATCCTCAGCCCAGCCTCCTCCATGCTGTCTGCGGCCTGCCTGCCTACCTACCTGCTCATTTGACTGACTGCCTGCCTGTTCCTGCCTCCCGCTTAACCCGAGCCTGTCCTGTGTCCTAAGCTTTTTTTTTTTTTTTTTGGTTGGGAAATCATCAAATGACTCCTCCCGCTCTGGGCAGAGCGAGAGGGAGTGTCAGACTTTTACTGACTAAAACCCACCCGTGTTCCTTCCGTTGCCTATGTGCTGGGGCCGCGATATCCCTTTCAGACAAACCCGCGACCCCAGCAGGCATTGGTCCTTCCGGACCCCGTCAGTTCCTGTGTCCTAAGCTTACCTTTACTTTTGCTAATTTTAACTTTTAATTTTAATACCTTTTTTATTATAATTTGATTTGTGACCTACTTTTCCCTCCACGGAGGAAAACGTTACGTTACAGTATTTGAAAATTATTACTTGCTTCAAAAACGGTGAAGGAAAACATCGTGAGGAAATTGCCTGAGAGATATTTATCGACGTCATGTGAAGCCGAGTCAGAAGCCCATGGACGGCTTTAAAACTCTGAAACCAGGTTAGTCACTAACCACACGAAAAGAAGAACACACCACCAACATCATCATCATCTGGCAGTAAATTTTACTTTAAATCACACTTTATTTATTTATTTATTTAACAGTTTATGTACCTACACACATAACAGACAAGAAGAAAGGAACAGAAAAATACGTACAAAGGTGATGCTTATTTCTAAAGCAATCTCTTCCAGCATACCTGTGATAGGAACGTAGAACTACTCTAGTAGTACTTTAGATTACTGCGCAGTCGTTTGGTAAATAGCTCTGAATATGTGTAAAAAACAAAAAACAAAATATGTTTCTTGTCGTTTTGCCAAAATTGCTCTTTCTTAAATCATCTAGTTCTTATGATATGTTGCGGAAGTTATAAATATAATCCAAAATAGCGCTTAGACGTCACATGAGTTTTCTTTTTACATATTCTATGAGATACACAATTATATTTATTATATTTACATTCATAAATATACAGGGCGGCAGGGACATCGACGCGAAAACTGTTACCATGGATTTATTACATGATTCTGAAGCCCCTGCATTGAAATTTAAATTTAAGAAGCTTATTTTAATTTTAATAACCGAGGAAAAATTCAACGCAGGGGAGTTTGGTTTGGCATGGATACCTACATACATTCTAAGGTGGCAACCCTAGTGGGGCAGAAACCACAAGATTTTAGACTTTAGAAGTGGGGCAAATTCCACTGCATTTTTTTATTTTATTACCTACAATTTGGGTGGCTTGGTTGGTGCAAAGTGGAATAATTCCTTTCATTTGATACCCTACTATTGCATCATTAAAAAAAATGTTTTTGTTCATTACTTTATGTCGTCTAGAGGGCACTATATATAATGTGACATCACATAGTCAGCGGACAATCAAGCCGCTTCCAACGATACCAACTTTGTCAAATTATGATGAGGAGTTTAGAAGTTATGAAGTAACAGATGAACATACATACATACCGGTCAAAATCATAAACTTTCTTTTTGCTTCGCCGTAGTCGGGTAAATACTGGTATTGAGCTGCATCTGGTAAGACTGGAAGCCGACCCTAACATCGTTGGGAAAAAGCTAGACAGATGATAATGTCCTATAGGTAAATATTCGGTTTCGCACAAATTCATTAATTTACTTAAAATAATTTTACATTACAATATTTTTTTCAATTTATTTAATACTGATACACCTCTGCCCAACCCTTCGGGGAAATACGGGCGGGATGTTATGTATTATTTAATACTTTTGAAACCAGCTCTATTCTAGAAAGTTCCTTTAAAAATAGCACAAAGAGTTGGAACTTTGTTTTACAATAGAATTTAGCTCACAGATACAGTTACCTTTTTAAACTAAAAGAAAACTGAATACTATACTTACTATTATGCGTAGACACTGTTTTTACCTGGAACAGAAAAATTAACACTGTTTACACGATTGTTGAAGGAAACTTTAGTAA
This sequence comes from Agrochola macilenta, assembly GCA_916701695.1. Lineage (NCBI taxonomy): Eukaryota > Metazoa > Arthropoda > Insecta > Lepidoptera > Noctuidae > Agrochola > Agrochola macilenta. The sequence goes on from OU753569.1 coordinate 6,018,659, forward strand.
AAGAAAAGAAAGTTTTGCAAAAGGAAAAAGGTTTAATAGATACTAGAAACTGATAAAATAAGTCTACCAATTTTTTTTTTTTTGCTTACCCGCTGGTTAGGAATATTAGGCATATATATGTAACATAGAGGTGAAGTTTTGCGCTCCTTTGAACATTTTCGTCTTTAGACCTCTAGAGTAAAACTAATAATTCTGAATAAGGAGTTCAGTAGCTGTTTCACGGGCAAATTGTTTCCTATCATTTTATTTATAAATTTTTCATTAATGGAATTAAAATAATTGGAACCCGAGTAATATGCAAGTTAACATAAAAATAAGTACAAAAAAAATAGGACTTGGAACATTGACACTAAAGATTGAATAAATCATGAAGAGTCTTCCAATGAGCGAACAACATTGGACAGAATTATTCACACCATTTACAAGTGACCACTTAAGAACAAACAACACCATAAAATCATAAAATATTAGTCCATTAGCACGCTACAATACTCAAAGTTATGGCATTGGCAGTACCATAGATAAATAAGCATCCCAAGAATACAAAAATTATGATAAGAAAACACGCCACCCAATACCGAAGTTCCCCCATCTCCCCTCAATGATTCTTAATTAAACCGACTATTGTTGCACCTTGCAAGCAATTCATAACAAATGTCAAGCGTTAATAGCACAACTTGTGAAAGAACTGTGGTCCAACTGAGGCGAGCTTCCCCAGATAATTGGTTTTCTCTTGGAATAAGTTGAGGTGGATAGTCGAGAACTTTTGTTTTTTGAAAAAGATATCGTTGCTTTGCAATATGGGTCTCATACATTCTGCAATCGGTAACCCAGATTTTTTTGCTACGATTGTATCTTTGACTCAATTAAATATAGAAACGCATCATTCGGTCACGGATCTAAGTTAGCACAGTCAATGACAATATCAAACATCGCAAACGCGCGTGTAACTACGATTTTTTATATGTTGTTAGGTCCCCTGAGAGTAATTTATATACAAGTTAACAACCCTGAAAACCTTGAGCTACTCTCATGTTGCTCGAAATTTTGGCACTTGAATTTTTTTTTTGAAAAATATACTTCGAGGACGCGTTTTTAGGTATCTTTGTTCCATATTTTTGAGAAGCGCATGTAGCGTTTGCAACGTTTGCCTTTTTCTGTGTCGATTTTGACCGGACTAAGTGTTAAAACATATGTTCAATATTACGAAAAAAAATAGAGTTTTTGCAGTTGACATAATTTTGTTTTATCATCACGAGCGAAACAAGTTATTCTCATATTCTGTAAAACCAACACATATTTTTTAACAGAAGTTTTTTTCTACTTGTTATAAACATAAAACTTCATAATGGGAGTTCTCGGTTTGGAAGCCAAGACTCACTTCTGGTCGCTGACCAAGAAGAGTTAGTTAACTCAATACATAACAGTCTAATAGCAACTCAAAGACTATGAACAACATCAAAGCCTGCATTTTCTCGTATACTCAGTTTAATAAACTGCCTAAGGGTTCAAACAAAATAGATGGTTAAACATTATTTAAATTAAACATACAACAGTTTAATGAAAAGCTATTTTACGCGAGTTAATTAAATTATTCACTGAATGCGGTACGTTATTACATACTTCACTTATTAACGGTAAAATAAATACATTAATAATTATTTTGATGTTAGCATACTCTTAATGAAAATTGTAATTTGTGTGTGTAATATACAGGTATAAATAACACAGAGTGGCAGGGACATCGACGCGAAAACTATTACCATGGATTCAGTACATGCTTCTGAAAGCCCCTGCGTTTAAATTTTTCGTCGGGAAAAAAAAAATCTGCTGTTCCATACATTTTGACGGCGTAGGTATTGCACTTTTCTATGAAACAACGCGTCGATGTCCCTGCCACCCTATATAGGCCATTGACGTCAATAGAACTTGTTTTATGTAAGTAAGTTACTTTTATTATTTGTCAGATGGCAGTCTAATACCAGATATACTCGTAGTATCCTATGTTACGTCATTCAATTGCTAGATCCTCGGCTAGTCTCATCCTGCTGGATGACTGCTACCAGCCATCTAGCGAAGATCGTATCTCCACCTTACCGGACATAGGCAGATCCAAGTAATGGTTTATTTGTTGCTTAACAGTAAGACACAAATATTCAAATTCTACAAAAAAAATCTCTTGAATTTAAAAACTCTTATAATTTTTTTTTTTTTCAGATACCATCATTATTCATTTTCATATCCAACGTTGTTGATTCCAAGCAACTGTTCAGTCTCTTTGAGGTACAGGCGTTCTCGTTAATTGAATGCATCGACGATGTTCTTTCATTTGAGCGTCGCGGTTAGGTTATTATATGGGAACTTGTTATTGAAGAAAATTAATTCTCATTCGTATTGCTGGCGAGCTAGTATGAAATATAGAATGTGCATGTATGTACATTCTATATTTCATACGTGTGATACGCCACTTCTTCTTCCCAGCTAAAGCACTAGGAAGTGGTGAAGGGCGGGCGAATTGTGCGACTGTCGTATGTAATTTTGATGTTCAAAAAGTATTGATTTTCAACCTAATTTGTATAAATCAATTTTGTTTTTTTTTTAACAAATAGTACCTATATTGTATTTCTTTTTCTAAGTGTGCCATTAGGGGCTGCTTGAAATTTTCTTCCGAAACTTAAAATGTCTGTCAATGACTAAGGGCCTCTAATGAATACTAGTAATATTCCTAATGAATTACTAGCCTCTTCAATGGTAATAAAAACAAAAAATGATGTCAAAATGGGCTAAGAAACCCTAACCTTCGAAAGACAGATCCATTCTTTAATTAGTAAATCTACAGGCAAAATGTCATGTTGATTGTTCTGTGTGACCTGTTAGTTATTACTCTAAGGTGTGACCGAAATAACAAAAACCAATCACGTAAGTTCAAGTAGCATGTATGTTGACGTGAGAAGGATTTTCTAAAATCACGAATACTACTAGGTGGCAGCACTGAGACGTCAGGACCGGGCGTCTGTCAAAAGTGTCATTAGCGCCTATATGCTTTAATTGTGACTGAATGATGAACGAATGAATGAAACGAATGATGAAGGTCATCATATATTTCATATTCATTGTCGAAATGGAAGACCTCGAGTGAATTCTCATGAAAACCCTTATTGGCAATAAATTTAATTATCTTTAAGATAAATTTCTTTTAGAAAAGTGGAATTAATTTAACCCCTATCAAGCCCTGACTGTGACGATAAATTATATACCTAGTTAATTTGGCTCATCAGCCCCATTAAACTTAAGTAGCATCATAAATAAAACCAAATAAATATCGTGAATTACATCACCCACTTTTATAACACAAAATATTGGAGCATCGAGCATATTTCGCTAGCAAAAATATTCCGAGAAACTTCGAGTAACTTCGCTCATTAAATATGTTAGCGTGTTCAACACATCGTTCGATGTTAACGGTCCAACAAGGTGTCTGTATGAAAAATATTTTTATTTTAGGGAAAAAACTGTGCAAATATACGAATCACACACGGTTTTCGCGAGCACTTGGTACTTGGTAAGTATCTGTGGACGGTGTATTGATTTGATGATTGAAAAAAAAACAACCGACTTCCGAAAAAAAACACCACAAAGTGAAAAATTACTTAAAATTTCGGAAGTCGGTGTCTTTGGTTTTGAATTTTCGTTTTTTGCCGCCGACTTCCGAAATTAAAGTTATTTTTCACTTTGTAGTGTTTTTTTTCGGAAGTAGGTTGTTTTTTTTTGTAAAAAGTTTATATTTTTCACTTTTTAGTTGTGGTACCTACCCCCCACAAATTCGAATACTAGTACCTGCTATGTAAATAACAGTCACAGGAAGTTATCATCATATCATCCACATATACTAAGTGGGGAAAATACGTATTATTGAAGCTTACTCAAAAAATATCCCAGCCCAATAAAATTTATATGGGACCAATCCGGGAGCATACCCTATCATACAAAAAAATAATTTTCAAAATCGGTCTACAATTGACGGAGAATTCGGCGGACATAAATAAAAAAAATATACATGCGCGTCGAACATATAACCTCCTTTTTGGAAGGCGGTTAAAAACGAACCTTACACACATATACATAAACTCAAGCCTTCTTCCCAAGGGGGTAGGCAGAAACTACAGAATGCCAACTACTACGTTCCTCACATACTCCTGTTGCCTCGTGTACGTCCATACATCAAGTCATACACGCCGCCAGTTGCAAGTACTACGCACCTGACCTTTCTGAAGAACATCACCAATTAGGTCACTATATTTCCGCCTAGGGCGACTTCTAGGGGGCCTTTAGTTTATGTAATGTGTGTATGTTGGCAACAAAAAAAAACAACAACCCGATGGAAATGATTCATTCTTCAGGAGTAACTGCACAGGTTAGCGTAATAGGGTATACAGTTTCGCAAAACTGCTCAACCCACGGAAATTGGGCACACTTTTACAAGTACACTAAGTGTGCAGGACCTGTAACCTGATACCTCTACCCTCTAAGACACGTCAAAGTCACAAGCTAGATTATGTTTACCGAAAATCCCTAACCGAAAATAAAAGTCAAATAATTTATTTTAATTAGGCACATAAAAGGCACTTTTGTACACACGTCAATATTTACAAAAAATTTAATTGATTCTAGTCGCCCCTTTCAAAAGGTAGTTTTCTTATGGACAAGAATGGGCAAGAAACTCCACCGTTAAAATAAAATATTTTATATACATTAATTATATGTTAAGACGATGCACCTAGAGTAAAATTACTATACCACAACAGGTAAAAATAATTCAAATTATTACACTCCGACATCTTCAATACGAGTATACCTACGTCACATCAATGTCATCAAACTTTAAACTCATATAACTATCCTACATTAAATTAAACCCTCTCATAACAAACAGTTTTTAACCGACTGCCGGGTGGTTGAAATAAATTAAACATTATACCATCAAGTTTTACGCCACAGGAAACTGGTGCAGAGGAAGTGACGCGCTGCGATACAGAGGAAACGGCCGCCATATTGCCTATGTGGCGCCATTATGTGAGTTATACGAGTAGTTTTGCAGTTTTGTGTAATTGTAATGAAATAATCAATGGAGATTATCTGCTGAAGACAGGGCTAGTTAGAAAGAAGTATGTTTCTGCATCTGTTTTTGTTGCATCTAGTGTTTTGATGTGTGGCTAATAATCAATTGCTCGATTTATTAAGTTCGTGGTAATGGTCGCTCGTGGTTGATTTATTCAAGAGCACCCCTCTGGGTTTTGTCCTTCGTAATGCTTCGGTTAGCACGATAAACTGTCGATCTTAACACTTTTTTTGTTACACTTATTTCTATGGCAGTCATTGAGTCTCGTCAGAAGCAAAAGGCTGACGATCTTACCCCAGAAAGGTAGGTATTACAAGAAAATACAAGAGGCGATCATACTCAAACGAGGTCGATAATACGACCTGCACGCGTAGCTTGACAACCATAGAAACGGGTTTTGTCGACGGAAGAATAGACAAAAAGATTGTGATTGTTTAAATGTCATTTTGTCTATTCTTTCGTCGACAAAAGCCGTTTCCATTGTGCTCATGCTAAGCGTAGTAGTGTATCAATTGAATGGATATGTAAACACTGTCTCATTCACACATGAGTGATATAGCTGTCACTAATATCATCCTGTCAATCACCAGGAATGGCAGGAAAAGGCTGGAGGTGAACCACTGCCTGCAAGAAAAGCATGGCGTGGTAGTGGGCCACTGTAGTAATATACAATGATTATTTTCTCTATTAAACGTTTTTACAGAAGGTCTGACTCAAACAATCTCATACTTCATTACCTCTCCTCATTACAACGTTGTGTTATACGTCCTTACCTTCCTTGAATTTGAATTAACTGTCGCTTTTTCATTACAAGCTAATGTCGGTCTTGAATATGTATAGCTGTGTTTATGCGGACTATATTACGTGGTGTTTGTGCAAAAGTAAAAGTGATGAGGTTTGTCCTATGTTTAATGAATGAGTACGGAAAACGTGCACAAGAAAGATGGTCTTTAGGATCTTTTTTCTTGTAAACTTGCTGACCCCGCAGTGTCCAAGTTCTATCGAAAAAACTGTTTCAGTTTTTCCCAAATTTTTTTAGGGTATCTTTCCAATTTTTTTTTTGCTAAAAACCTAATTCGGACGATTATCAATCAATCTGCCTGGCCTTTTCTCAACTATGTTGGGGTCGGCTTCCAGTCTAACCGGATGCAGCTGAATACCAGTATTTTACATGGAACGACTGCCTATCTGACCTCCACAACCCAGTAACTGGGTAATACGATACCCCTTGGTAAGACTGGTGTCAGACTTTCGGGATCAAAGATCCACGAATGACAGCCGGGACTAACGGCTTAACGTGCTTTCCGAGGCACGGAAGATTCTCGGTATGTAAAGATGGTCACCCATCCACTGACCAATCCCGGCAAGCGTAGCTTAACCTGATGGATCGACCAGTGCGGCTGTTGTTACTTAGCCACGAGCTGCTCCTAATTCGGACGATTATGAACATTTTAAAACAAATAATACCCAAATCGGTGCAGCCGCTCTCATGTGATGCTAGTAAGCGCATCACTTGAGAACGGCTGGACAACAATAGTATTAAATTTTTATTTACATAGATTATCACATGTTAAAATGTTGTGTCAGTATCTACATGAAAATAAGAATAAGACATCTAGGTACCTTCTCATTTCAGCCTTAAAACGGTAGTATTTTAAAACACTTTAAAACTCCGAAGACGAGAGAGCTCCGGCAAAAAAAAATATTTCTTTACTTTCTTTCAAAAATACTTGAAATACTTTTGATGAATAATAGTTCATCAAAAAGTATTTTCACCAATTTCTTTACACGTTAGCAGTGAAAGTATAATTTTAGTTTCCGTAAAGGTCATTGTCCTGAAATAATAATAAACTTCATTATTTCCGCAAGCGTATAGAATATCCTGTTAGTCTCGTCCCAAAAGGATGCTGAAATTTCAAGCTAGAGATTTTGTGCAAACCCTTAGATAATGAGCCCTTATTTTTAAACTAAATGTGAAGAGAAATTTTACTTTTAATTCATCTATAAAATAAATTAAAATCATGAGATAAATTCGGAGCACCTCAAACAGTCAGCCCCGATAGTCGTTACCATATTGCTGACTGTCTTTTTACCACTTTGTCGATTAGCTTGTGTCGTGAACGTCAGAGAGGCAGTTACTCCATGTAAAATAGCAGCATCCGATTAGACTGGAAGCCGACCCTAACATAGTTGGGAAAAGGCTAGGCAGATTGATTGTTTAATAGCTTGTATACGCAAAGAAATTCAGAAATACCCTACCTAAAAACGAAAGAACGCCTTGTAGCGGTTACACCACCACATACTACGCATCAAAAAACATGACGTCACACAAATCCTGCATTGCGCAATTAGAATTTACCGCGCGAACGACATATACGAGTATAAGACGATCCAACATCAACCATCGGGTAGTACCCCACCAGACACAACACCCGTGTGGTCGGAGGATCCTCCCTTGTCTATAGAGAATGAGTAAACTTTACACCCTGTTCCTCATACTTCTAAAGCCTTAACCTAAAAACAGAAGAAAAACCCCACTTAATGCCTATTTAATCAGAAGCATTTACATTAGCTCTAAGCGAAATACTCCATCCCGCGTATTCTTGAAGAAAAAGCCATTGTCACCAAACCACCTACCAAAAAGCCTGACCCAAATGCAAAGAAAGGCGCGTACAATCATCTGAAGTAGCATTCATCCTCAGCCTAGCTGCGTGGCTGGCCCAGTTTGAACGCTCTCCCTATTTTCCGTATTCCAGTTTTGAACGAGAACTCTAAAACATCGGGTATAGCGAAGTAAAAAGCGATATGTGACCGAAATGTCTACTTTGATTGCCCTTACTATGATTTTGAGTGAATGTGTGTTCAGAAAAGACAATTAAACAATTATTGAGGGGCAATTAATATTTTTGGAAAATTATGGAAATCAAATACAAGTATAGTGTTTGCAGTATAAATAACAACAGTCTTCTCCACCTCCCCAAACTTCAAATATTCAATTTTGCTACTGAATGTCCGCCTCCCTTAAATAATTGATACAACAATTATTTATACGAGGGCCAAGGCAAACTGGCTGCGCTTCACCAATGTACCAATTAGTGATGCCAGTAATAAAATTATAACCACATTGTAATAACGCAGTAACAGTATACCAAAATTTTACTAATTTATTTGTTACACTGTGGTTCAATCATTCCACACATCCAATGAAACCGAACGCGATCAGCCAGCGACCAGGTAAACTATATTTATACCGATACGAATCGCGCACTTGGTCGCAACCGGCAAACTAGTCGCAGACCATACAATACCACTAGGTGGTCACAACTGGCCGGAGTCCAATATAATATATTATATAGATCCCTAAACCGCGTTCAAGAGCTGTCAGTGTCATCATTGTTGTCAAATATTGACCCTGACTGCACTTGAACGTAGTTAAGATGTGCTGATCTCGTTCAGTTTCATTAATGAACAGTTCCGATACTTTAAAACTTTTCAAGCTTTTTAAAGAACCGTGAATGCTAAGGAAATAAGACTTTTCAACAAAGAAGTCTCCTTGAAATCTGGACACTGGATTTTCACTGGCCAGACGTGATTTTCCAGACTTTGCTACCGTAAGTAAGACTTTAGTATCCCTTGAAAGGAGACATTGTCATGTCTCTTATTGAACAAAGAAAATGGCGTCCCTTCTAACGACAGACGAATAAAATAGTGAAATGTAACTCGAGCCTTTTTGAGGAGGATGTTTTTGATCAAATTGATCTTTTGAGGACAAAAATGTCTGAATGTTGTTTGTTCAGCGTTTTAACGTTTGTTGTCAAGGAAAAGGAACGTCGATGGGTTGTATAATACTTATTAATATAATTATATTATTGTGTTTCAAGTGCTTTGATGTTACTTTATTTTTCATTCTTACAATAGGAATGATGAATTTATTTTTATTTTTACCGTCCGTCTTGGAGATTATTAAAAAATATTGGACTCGTATTTTTTCTTTTTTTACGTCATCTAAAGATTACGGCGATACATTGAGTTAAAATGTGCCATGACGTCACAAGTATGTAGATTTTATACTTGTGACGTAGCGACCCCCACTCCCCAACTAAAAATGCGTTTTATCTAAGTATTTTGTTATTAATATGATAAAGCAAAAAATACGAGTCTAATCTTTTTATTAACTGACTGACGGATTAATCATCCCTATTGTTTTGCTGTACCAAGAAACTCACGCCGTTGAGTTTGGAGTTGGAACTAATGTCGTGATGCCACTGGGCAGTGGTTAGGTCCTCGCCTATCATGCACGAGGTTGTGGGTTCAAATCTGGGCAAGTACCAATGTGACTTGTTCAATTCATATGAACTTTCTGAGTTTATCTTGGACATTACTGACATCGGTGAAGTAAAACATCTTGAGGAAACCCGGACTTATAGTTAATAAAAGCCTAAAATCACCAACCCGTCTTGAGCAAGCGTGGTGATGAATGCTCCTGCCTTCTCTGTATGAGAAGAGGCCTTTGCCCTGCTGTGGGACAGTAACAGGCTGGTTTAATATGATTACCGAAGTAAGAAATATGTGACAAAAAACCCTATTAGTTAGAACAATGTCAGTTTAACAATTTATTGTAAATCAATACTTATCAATAAGTATTTGACCTCCTTAAGTTCTGAGTTGAGCAACCTATATTGTTCCCATTGCTGGCCCAGTGCGGGTTGCTAGATGTCACGTCCTCGAATTTTGGTTCTAGGGCATGTCGGTTTCCTTACGATGTTTCTCTTCACCGTTTTGAGAGCAGTGGTGATGAAATAATTTACACAACGTAAAGCGCCTGACTGGGTTCGAGTCTATGACCTAGCTACATAATTACTGATAAATGCTTGCACTGACAGACAGGTGCATTTAAATCTGTGTGGTTCTTTTCTTAAAAGACCATTTCAGACACTAATCTACATGGTCCTCGCATGATCAGAACTAAGATTGTGTCGGGACTTTAAAAGACTGTGACCTCCGAGTTTTTTTGGCCTTTCTTCTCAGAGTAGTCAGATAGGAAGCGCCGAACTCGTATAGTTCAAAAAAATATAATTGTCGTGTTTGTTAAGAAGTTAAGATAGATAATAAAATCGGGTGAAAATAGTATGAGAACAGACAGTAAAACCAGGCTTAGTCTCAAACGTAGCCGAGAATTTTATCTGGGTTACGTTCGCGTACTTTAAGTAATATGAGAAGTTTGAAAGAAACTAATATGGCCTGATCCATGTGATATATCTTGGTTTACGTTTTGTATTCATTTGGAGTTTTAACGTTTAGATAGTTGTGTGGAATTGTGGACATTTTGATCTAAATCTTTTTCAATGTTTAATTAGCTGATGTTACAGCTTGCAGGAGGTTTTTAATAGCAACTAAAAGCCAAGACACTGCATGTCATTTGATATGTGGCTAGTCTTTCACCGACAAGGTTCTGGGCGATTGCCAATTTAACAAGATTCAGCTGTAGCTGTAATAATTATTTTCCCTCTATTATGAATTAATATCCATGTTGTAAGAGTTGTGTATATGTACTCAGTACACCAAGATAAACAGTCAGTTAGAACGTACCTCTTAGAAGATTGCGACCACATTATGGTATACTAAGCCCCGTACCGCAGATGAAAACAGAAATTGATTCACTCCGCATTTAGCTATGAAGCTACAAATAGGTACGCGGCAGGCTCGACTTGTCCAATTCAGTGGGCGTAACGTAGTCAAAAGATGAGTTACGCGATAGAAAGAGAGGCAACTTGTGAATTTAATAATAAAATAAAATCATTAATTCGCGCTGTGCGACCTGAATTGCACTTTATTGTGTCGTGACAAGAGTCGCTTTTTATTTAAATGATTTTGCGGAGAGAACCAGCTGTATTAATTCGTGCCCTTTAACCTTGGGTTATATGTAATTGAAACGATCTTTGCCCAGAGTCGTTATGAATTTGATAGAGGCTACCAGTACCAAGAATTACCTAAACCATTTTTTTTTTCGAGCCTTCACCTTGTATTATTCAATATTTGTATATAAACTCAGGGCATATTCCTACCATTTATCAACACGAATGATATGTAAAAGCATTATACGCAACCCGCTATCATTTTCACGAAAGTGTGTAAAATGTGTGTTGAATATAAGTTGTTATTGTGAAAGTTGTGAGCCTGAAATGAGAATATTAATGGTCCTTTCAGCACCACATTGAGAGTTTGACCTTCTTTAGTCCTAAAAAGATTACGTATATAGGCTAGGTTATGTATTTCAATAAGGCTACTTTGTCTACGCGGAAGATCAATTTTTGGTGACACAAATCATCAAATGACTTCTCCCGCTCTGGGCAGAGCGAGAGGGCATGTCAGACTTTTACTGACTAAAACCCACCCGTGTTCCTTCCATTACCTGTGTGCCGGGGCCGCGATATCCCTTTCGGACAAACCCGCAACCCCAGCAGGCATTGGTCCTTACGGACCCCGTCAGTTGGTGCTGACATCTCTTTGAGGCGCGCGTGTAACACAACGCGCCGTCGCGGCGTCGACCCGGGCCTGGTCCTTATCGGACGGCGAGCTGCCCATCGCTCACCATCCGCAGGCCCGCGCCTAGTGTCGTGTCTGCCTGGGTTCTTTAGTTCTGATAAGTAACGTAAGCATAGGTAGTTACAGTCAGAAACAAAAATCCATTAACATTGACACACATCAAAATCGACACAAAATGCTTAGTCAAACAGATTTTCATATAATAACGAGACCATACATTTTACTTCTGTTCCGTTATTAAGTTTTAATGTTTTACTCAAAAATTAAGATTTAAAAAAAATGGAAGTGTCTATCGACTTTTGTTGCTCTACAGCAGTTCTCTCTACAGCAACTAGTTATAAATTATCCCAGTAAATTGGAAACATGACGGAAGCATACATGGAGTACATAAAGTAATAGTGTTACAATGTGAACTTGCGAACTGTTTGAACTGTTAACTACATAGCTGTTTTGCCAGTTGTAACCCATTTATTTTGTCCTCCATACTTTCGATACCCAACGATTTTGATAGTGTTCCATATATAAAATATGATTATTTGTATTGTAATTGATTTTTAGAGATCTTGAAAATGATTCGAAGTTAAATTCCAGTTAAGTAATGTGTTCTCAGGAATAAAGTCGTTGATAAGAAGAACGAAAAAAAATTGGTAAATTATACACCTGTTGTTTTTTGTATTCGGAATATCACCCACATTTACGTAAGTAAATATGAGTGAGTGATCGCAATGTCACAGAAAAAAACAGAAGTCAAAACAGAAAACAGTTACTGAACCTGATATTTTTTCCATAACTTATCAATCAATCTGCCTGCCTTTTGCCAACTATGTTGAGGTCGGCTTCCAGTCTAACCGGATGCAGCTCAATACCAGTATTTTAAATGGAGCGACTGCCTATCTGACCTCCATAACTCATTTACTAGATAACACGATACCCCTTGGTAAGACTGGTCGTCTGACTTTCTTTTTCCATTGCTTATGTTGCGTTTCAATTCGCAAGTGATCATAAATACTAAATAGTACAACACATTTTCTAATTTTCTTCCTCTTCGTAACCCTGGCTGATGCCTACAACATCTTAATAAAGATATACAAACTGACGCTGACTGCCGACATAACATTTAGACCTAACATTCCTACAAAAACTATTTACTACCGTAGCCCTCTCGAAGTCTCGACAACAGACGTTTTCGTCTAGACGAGACAAAAAGAAAAAACGTTTCACTTCTGTCTGCCAAAATTCTAGGACTCTTCGCTTTAATTGGACTATAATGCTAGCAATTTCAACAAGAATGCCTAAGACTGTTGTTATTACTGTTCGTACTTTGAGTATTGATAAGACAAGCTACATATTGACAAGTGGCAAACCACTTGCCTCTTGTGCTCACACTTGTCACTTGCCAAAGCGTTTCATATTTCCACGATTTTCAAGAGATTTGACATAATATAAGCTTTTCGGTAGCTTATGTTAATCCTCAGACCAAATAAAAAACCAAGACATTGCGCTGCAAACAATACAGTGAAGCATGCCAAAACTACAACTCCGCTCTGTGCATGCACGCTCACACGCACACATTTACAACCATTTGCAATGAAACTACACCTCACTAAGTGCTCCCATGTTTACGAAAGCGGCCTCACGTTACTGTTGATAGCGCTATGTCTTGGTTTTTTATTTGGTCTGAGTGTCAATCCAATTTATTTTTACTTTTCCGTCATCGTTATCGCTCACAGAAAGTCACTTTACCAAGGCCCTCTGGGAGTTTCCTAAAAAGCTAATTAGGAAGAAAACTAGCAATAACATTGATCGCAGATGATTTGACAAGTTCAGTGGTTGGTAATTTGGCAGCAAGAATTCATCATTTCAGCCAAAAGACGTCAACTGCTGGACATAGGCCTCCCCCAAGCATCGCCACTTTGGCCGGCGAGAATAGCAGTGGTATTATTTGTTATTTTATCCTGAACAAAACAGAGTAGCTTTATGACCTCTTAAATATAGCTAGTTAAGGAAGGATTGGTCGTGACTATTGTACCTACTAGGACTACTCTTTTGTTCTATTTAGGGTTGTATCGTAAAGTAGACACTCTATTCCTTGTCTTATTCATACTCAAGGGTTACCAGCAAGTAAGAGGCATTGTTAGAAAGGTAAACATTTTAATATAGTGTTTAGTAACTAAGATAAAATAAACGTTATTACATTTTATTAGATAGGCTTGTGAGAACTCTTACTTAAGATCGTTTTGGGTAAAAGTTGTTTCATTTGGGTAAATTTCCTATAGTATTTTACCTACACTTAAATTGTATTTTTGTTGAACAGTTTTCTTGGTAATATTTTCCACGTGTATGTAAAACGGTTTCCTTGGAAATTAAAACAGTTTGGTAAATAGGTACCTATTTACCAAACTGTTTATATTATTAACTATTTCCTTTATTTCATTTTAACAACTTATAAATTACATTTTTAAATATTAGAATATAAAAATACAAACATTTAAAAATATAAAAAATAGTAGTCCACCGGTATCGGGAACAGGGTCCAAGCTACCGGCGGTCAGGGCTCCAGAGAGAGGACCCTCCTGACAATGCGAGCCGTGTCCAGGAGTACCGCTTTCTGAATCAAGCCCTTGATCCAGCTGCCCAACGAGAGCCTCCTTAGGTGTTGGTCGAGGCTCTTGGCAACTAAGCCATTGGCTGATACGACTATCGGCACAATGATCGCTGAGTCCACATCCCACATGTCGACAACCTCGTGAGCCAAGTCAAGATACTTGATTTGTTTATCTTTCTCAGCTTTCACGAGGTTCCCGTCATGTGGGACCGTTATATCAATTATCATTGTGCGCCTCTCTACTCGATCCACCACCACTATATCAGGTTTATTCGCAACAATAGTCCTGTCAGTGATGATGGATCGATCGATTATTAACTATATTATTAAGTTTTCTTTATCTTCTAATTCGTGACTATGACTTTTAAATAGGAATAAACTCACGTTCTACATTTTTGCAGTTTTATTGTAATGTACACACATCAACACGGTCTAGGGATATTTTTAAAAAAGCGAATTACTATCAATGTGTTAATTATTTATATGACATGTATATATTTAAAAGATACATTATTTAATATTCTACCATTTTTTAATAATGGTTAAGATACTTCGATTGAAATCTCAGGATTTTATGGAAAAAAAATGAAGCATAGACGGAAACCGTATATGAATTAACTTTTAATTTATGAGTAAAAACTGAAAAAAATAGAAAAATCATTTAATTTGTGTTTATAAACTTGAAGTTAGTAGTCTGAGAAAGCGCCCATGATGTTCATAACACATCGGCAACGATTCGGCATGCTCAGAACAAGGTTGTCAATGTCTTGCTGCGGAATATTGTCCCATGTCCTTCTGAGGTGCGCAAAAAGTTGATCTTCTGTAGCCAGATTTTCAGGAACTTCCTTCAGAGCTCTTCTTTGCAGCATATCCCACGCATGCTCAATGGGATTTAGATCTGGCGATTGAGCAGGCCAGTCTAAGGCCCTAACATTGTGTGTATGTAACCAAGCTGCTACCGTTCTCGCCGTGTGAGCCCGGGCATTGTCGTGCATGAGCAGGAAATCTTGCCCCATTTGTGTTCTGTGGGGCAAGATTACGGGCCCCAGCACCTGTTGGACGTATCGTTTTGCCGTCATATTGCCCCGCACCCAAACGAGATCCGTCCGTCCTCCAAGACGAATTCCTGCCCAAACCATAATTGTTCCTCCTTGGTATGAGTGAAGTTCCTGAGGGTTCTGAAGACGGCTCCATCGTCCAGGAACTCGCCAAACACGCGTCCTTCGTGAATCTGGATGGAAGCCGCACCTGGATTCATCCGTGAACAGCATATTGGACCATTGCTCACGGCCCCAGTCCAAGTGGTTCCGAACCCATTCTTATCGTCGTCCACGATTGCCTCCCCGTAAAGGTGGGACCCGGAGTGGTCTACGAGAGCGTAGATTGCTTTCATGCAGTCGCCTTCTTACAGTTTGGTCACTCACAAGCACTTGGTGTTCCACTCGCAGCCTTTGGACCAATTGAGTCACCGTTGCATTTGGTTGAGCTCGCGCGGTAATTTGCAAAAATCGGTCTTGTCTGGGGGTAATGATGCGACTTGGCCCCCGGTGCCTCTCCGCTACTTCACCTGTGGCACGATAGCGTGTCCACAATCTTGAAATTACATTTTGGTGGGTCCCTATGGCCTCAGCAACATTACGCTGAACAGACCCAGCTTCCAGCATTCCCACAGCTCGTAACATCTCCGCCCTCGTCAAATGTTGGCGTTGCATGGCTACAATACTTCAATTTTAACTTTATCTTTCGTTTAAAAATGAAAAAAAACTTTAACTAAACGTAATTCGTATTGTTTTCTAAATTTCGCACAAATGAAAATTCCCTCTCCTACACATCAAGACATTTTTATGCCACTGAAACAAAAGAATTTTCAAAAATTTGAATTTGGAATTAGTCTGAGATAAATTACAAACAAATCGGTGTATAAAAGATTCCAATGCGGCCAGTACTTTTCGAGTTATTTAATTGAGTATGAAATATCCCTAGACCGTGTTGATGTGTGTATTTACACTTTATTCCTTGTGTTATTCATACTCAAAGGTTTACTAAGTAAGAGGCAATGTTAGAAAGGTAAACATTTCAATATAGTGTATAGTAACTAAGATAAAACAAACGTTGTTATTACATTTTATTAGATAGGCTTGTGAGAACTCGTACTTATGTTGAAGGATCCTTTAGGGTAAAAGTTATTTTATTTGGGTAACTCTCTTTTAATACAATACACGTGTAAGGTACCTTATGTTGAACAGTTTTCATGGTTACGTTTGCCACATGTATGTAGAACGGTTTCCTTGGAAGGACAATCAATTAGGTAAATACGATGTATATTAAGGCCCGTAAATACAGACCCTCTATCAAGATTCCGCCACACGACACGCGCTTTTGAATTTGAATATTTCCTTTCTTTGAAAATATGTCCTGGGCGATTAATATTAATATTTATTAATGTTGAACAGGTTACATAAAACATGCTGTTATGATCTCTCACTCTTTATTTTTCTTTCCTTTCTCATATAGTTTTAATAATGGTCTGACGGTTTGAGTAGTTTATGCGGTCTACCCAAATGTCCTTTCTTTGGTATTGTTCGTCGAGTTGAGCTCCTTATGTTCTGAGTTGAGCTCCACGATTACTGACAAATGCTTGCACTGACTGGACAGGTCCACTCAAATCTGTGTGGTTCTTTTCTCAAAATACCATTTCAGACACTAACCTACATGGTCCTCATATGGCTTGACCAAGATTATGTCTGGACTTTAAAAGAGACTGTGACCTCGAGTTTGTTTCGGCCTTTCTTCTCAGAGTAGTCGGATAGGAAACGCCGAACTCATCTAGGAAATTTTAATTTAAAAAAAAATAATATGACGTGTAAAATTGATTCCTATATCCTATTTACAGAATAAACAATTTCATTTCATTTCATTTCACATTCATTCAGTAACACTAAGGAGAAAACTCATAAAATGCTAAATGTTATTATTTGTTATGTATTTTCTGGTGTACAATAAAGTATATATAAATAAATAAATAAAATGATTAATTACCAATGAAATCATCCAAAGTTTAATTATCAATATTTAAGAAAGTCACTCAATGACGAATATTTAGCTAGCAAAACTTCAAAGACGTGATATCTTATAAAGATAAAACAAAAATATCACCTAATTAAAGTTGACGCTATAGGTACTTGACATAGACGACTCACATACTAGGGAAACTTAATATAAAACAAAAGTTTACACCTACCTACTAACACCTACCAAATCAACAAGTAACATTTGACGGATTTACCTCGGGGAGAAGATAAGGAGCCGACAATATTGACACTAGCTAAGATAGAGTTAATCCGTTTAGGGGCCCAATCACGACCGAGGGCCTAACTTGCCCGGGCAGAGCGTAACCTCATGAAAATGTATCAGAAAAATCAAGTAACTGCTTCCACGTCTCTTGTAATGGTGTGTGGTGTAATGTAGAAGCGATTGGCTTGTTTTAAGTTATATTCAACTGGTGATGTGCCGAAATGGTTGTTAGTATTGGTACGTTAAATAAAAAGCAATAATAAATGATGAAAAAAAAAGACGTGTGGCACTCGGAGACTGCCGCGGTAAAGCTATTGCATAGCATTTTTTATCAACTTAAGCAATTATAATTATTTATTTATTTTATTTATGCAGTATTTTTTTTCCTTTGTTTTTTTGTCTTTGATATTAATTCAAGTTACACTTTTTGAGCATGGTAACCGATAAGAAAACAATTTTTTTTCTTTTATTAAATAAATGAGAAGTTAATATTGTTCAAAATATTTTTATTATCTTACAATACATGTAGGTTCTTCAGGAATATTTATCATTTAAACTATAGAAAGACCGTAAAATCACGAACAAAATGGTATATAATCTTACGTATAAAACAAATAACAAACTTACGTAGGTACCAAGTATTTATCAAAACGTCCGTTAACACAAAGCACGCACTGTTCACGGCACAGATAAACAAGTGATTTCACCCACCGCTACAATATTTATTATGCTTCTAACAACGTAACGCCATCTAACGAAAATGTCAGGAATTTATGTGGCTTTCTGTCAGTACAAGAACGAAAACTGAAGCTCCGTTCAAAAAAATTCAAAAAATAAAAACAGCGTGCGCTGACAAGGGTGTTCGGTTTTTTTGTTACGGAATTTCTGGATTCGGTCTCCACGCTCAAGGCCCGCGATAGAAGCTATGCAATAGCTTAAAAAACTTAATTTTATAAAAATACAATAAACAACGTATAAAAAACCCTTTAAGAAATCGTCACGTGTTTCACTTCAACGAGGCATCTTCAGGATGACGATTGACTTGTTGCGAATCTGGACACGACGTGTTGACACGCCAAGCGCTGAACGCAGTGAAAGCTCGAAGCTCGTTGAGAGGTGAAACATGTGACGATTTCTTACAGGGTTCTTTATGACTCTATAGGAACAGTTAAGCGGATTCGGTTACTAAATATACGTGTCTATTGTATTTTTATAAGGGATTTCCGCAAAGTCACACCTGAGTCAATTAACTGTCTTAATTTATTTTATCCAATTCCAACTCTCTCAAAGGTAAATCAAAAACTTAAGATAACCTACGTATCTACTTACTTAAAATAAAACACTAAATAAAATTCATCCTCAAATAGGGATGATGACAAAAAATTTTTTTTAGTCCGTCTTTGAGATTACAAAAAAATATTGGACACGTATTTTTTTTTTTTACGTATTCTAAAGATTACGGCGATACATTGAGGTAAGATGTGCCATGATGTCACGAGTATGTAGATTTTATACATACTAGTGACGTAGCGACCCCCACTCCCCAACTTAAAATGCTTTTTATCTAAGTATAAAAAAAAAAAAAAAAAAAAAAATAGACGACGTATATTTAGTAACCTAATCCGCTTAAACGCTTAAGCGGATTAGGTTACTAAATATACGACGTCTATTATATTTTATAATGGATTTCCGCAAAGTCACGCCTGAATCAATTAACTAATTTTTTATTAATAAAGCAAAAAATACGTGTCTAATATTTTTTTATTATCTGTCAGACGGACTAATTAGAATTTCATTTTTTTTACCAAGGCAGCATCCCTATTATATCCACAAGCTTTGCTTACTTCTTAGATAAGATGACTTTCAAATAATCCCATGTATATTTACTAGATATATTCAAAACCCCACATGCTTGCACCACACTCGCAACATAAATATTCAGTGTGGGGGCGAAGATCTCTTATTAATGAAAAAGGGTCACAAGGTATTTTAATTTAACTACGTGCTAAGGATTTCGGAGGGGCACTTACGTTAGGGGTGTACCTAGTGTCGTGGATGTGGGCACTAAGTTTCTTAGTACCAAGTTTACGCAGAGATTTCGATCTGTATTGGTGTTTGTTGGGGATGCAGAATGAAATAAATGGTGAACGAAGTGTTTTAACAATATTATCGATATCCACATGGATGAAAAATTGCAAGTAATGAATAGGGATGAAGACTAAAATTTATATTTAGTCTGTCTTGGAGATTCTTAAAAAATATTGGACACGTATTTTTTCTTTTTTTTACGTTTTACATTGAGTTAAAATGTGCCATGATGTCACAAGTATGTAGATTTTATACCTACTTACTTGTGAAGTAGCGACCCCCACTCTCCAAATTAAATTGCGTTTTATCTAAGTATTTTGTTTTTACTCGTAATATGATAAAGCAAAAAATACGTGTCTAATATTTTTTTATTATCTGACTAACGGACTAAATAGTTTTTATTTTCCCAGTCAATATCCCTCTTAATGCCCTTGAACTTTCTTCCCGAAAAATAATCATCTTCAATTTGAAAAAAAAAAGGAAATAAAGTAGACATTTACTTTATTTCCTTTTTTTTTTTCAAATTTCTTGGACATTTGTAGACTTTATCACAGACCTTAGTATTATTATATTTATCATCCCTATTGACATTAGTTTGACGGTTCCCTATCCATTTGTATAAATTTTTTAGACATAATATAACATGGCACACTTTTGTTTATTAATTATATTTACGCATAACATTGTTTTCGCATAATAGCTTACGCATATTTTTTTTAGCATAATTTCTCTAATCATAATAATGTTTAAGCATAACATTCTAAAGCATAAAGTTTACGCATAATAATATTTAAACTTATTTTTTAAAGCATAAAAAATACGCATAATAATTCACTTCTAAAATGTAACCATGCATGCAGCAAGCATGCAGCATGCAAACAAGCATACACCATGCATGGAGCAAGCATGCAGCATGTAAACATGTAAACAAGCATACACCATACATGCAGCAGGCATGTAGCATGCAAGCATGCAAGCAAGCATGCAGCATGCATCAGGCATGGTTTCTGTCACGGCTCCGGCGCTGCGGGGCTCCGGCGATCCCACGCGAGCTGATAGTCGCAAATGTGTTTAACACTCACCACCGCAGCTTCGGCTTGCTGGCCGGCGAGCCGGCCAGCCTCAGCCACGGCGGCGAGCGTAACACCACCTGCTCCTCAGCTTGCGAGCCGCCTTGCCCCTCCGCGCCTACGTGATTTTAAATAACACTCTAGGGGTAGGGCAGACAAGACTACGTGGAGTCGGTTTTGCAGCGATTCGTTTCTGTCACAAACTTTTCTAGCAATTTAATTTTTAATCAATAATATTATTTCATTGTTACCGAAACCTTAATACTATTATGCTAATAGTCATTAGGGCTAACATTATGCGAATTAAATTATGCCAAAACAAATTAGCCTTAAAGATAATTATGCCAATATAAACTGTATGCAAAAAAAAAATATGGCAAAGAATTATTATGGCAAAACAAATTATGCCAAAACAGTTATGCCAAAGTATATTAGGAAAAAGAACATTATGCGAAAAAAAGGGATCCCTAGTTTGACAGGTTAAATGGCGGATGCCAAGATCAGTGTTGCCCCTCCATAAGCACGTACGTAGTTGTCATTCTGAATAATTTTCGATGGTGGTGCCCACGTACGTAGTTGTCATTCTGAATAATTTTCGATGGTGGTGCCAACAGTGATCAACCCATTTTGGGGTAACGAGAGACAAGGAAGAATATAACATTTAGGCTTTTTTGTACCAATTTAGGTTCTAGATTTATGTATTCCAGTTGACGACTCTAAGAAAATTTATACTGTGTCCAAGCACAGATGGACAGAAATAATGCATGAACTCAATGCCCTTCGTTTGGTAGACGAGGTAAACACATTGACTACAGCATTACTACCGTGAAATCTATTATTTACTTACGTAAGTACTAGTGTCGTGAAAGTGGGCACTGAGTTTAAAAGAGCCGTGTTAGTAATATTCACAGCGAGATTTTGAACGGTAAAGGTGATAAATACCGATATTTTGGCTCATAAAAGGTAAGTGGATTTTTATTATAGTCCCGGAAACAAGATAAAGGATTTATACTTTTATAATTATTATAATATATTTGTGAAAAACTGCGCAACAAACCTAAAGAATATCGGAGTATAAGGTAGGTGATACACCAGAATAAACAGAAAAAAAAATGCAAATAACACAATACCATAAACATAAACAATGTCACAAAAAAAAATCTGTAATTTACAAAATTTTACAAACGGTTACTACCAAACAATATAATTTAACAAAACAACATACATGCAGTATAAAAAGTAAAATATCCCGTAAAACAAGGAAGCGACGATGTTTCGTATAAAATTCGAATAACTTCTCAGTAAGCGTCGCTTGCAAATGATTAACAGTGAAAGAGGGTAGATATAGATGTACTTTTGGCAGAGATTTGCTTTATCTGTCAGTCGGACATTATAATATTCGCATGGAACAATATTTAACGGCTTTATGATGATAATTAAATGGACTGAACTGGCTGATAAGATGGATGTATTTTTTCTTGTTGTTATCAGTGATGAGCCATTTTTAACTGACTTCAGGAAATGAGGATATTTTTTATATTCTGGATGTACATAGTCGGTACATATAGAGTATTCCATATTTTGAAATCAGAAGCTAAATTATTATTCTAAGCAAATTTTCATTTGAATTGAAAATTCAGAATTAAGGGCCTTTAGTTGACTAGTGTTACTTTGTACTTGTCTTAGTTATTAAATGCATCTTCAATATTCAGATCACTTTTCAGACTTCCTCGCTTTCTCATTTCATTAACAATCAGAGTGACTAATGTGAATATTCTTACCTTTTCAGGTCAGCTTCCAGTCTAACCGGATGCAGCTAAATACCAGTATTTTACATGGTGCGCTGCCTGTTGACTATCAAAGATCTACGAATGGCAACCTGACGGCCTCTAAAAGCAACCAATATACCAACAAATTCAAACCGAATCTACCATTCTATACTAAAACTGGGAAACAAAAGAAGATGGGTACTCATTGGAGGGGTATTAACTAAAATAGAATTTCTCAGTAATCTCCGGACGATTGTTGTGAAAACAATAAACATCCAGTAAGCCTGCAATCCGCTTAGTGCTGTCTGAGGCACAGTGAGGAGTTCATGATGAAATTAAGAGGATAGTATTTAATGCGAAATGTTCCTCAGTTATATGAAAAGGGGAAGTTTTCGTCTAAATCCTATACAAACACTACAAAGATAGGCTTTTATTGATATAAATAAATAAGAAGGAAAAAAGTACGTTACTTAATAATAATAAATAATAATACCAGCCTGTTACTATCCCACTGCAGGGTAAAGGCCTCTTCTCATACAGAGAGTTACTTCGAAAACTAAAAAAAAAAAACATCTTAAAACTATGTATTAACTAAAATATAGCGTCGAAAAATTCATCCGCATCGCTGTCGACTGGTAATGTACCCAAGAGACTGGCCGCATTGCCACCTTGTATGGCAATGCTTAGCCTCTGGCCTAGGTAAAAGCCAGCCCTTGGGTCACGAGAAGTGTCAACCAGTCCTTTAGAGATTTCATTGAACATTGTACAAAGTGAACTTCTAAACTAGAATTATAATAAAGAGGTAAAATTGCTTTTTAATATGTTTGTTTATGGTAATCTCTGGAAGTCCAAAGTGATCAAAAGTGGTCAAAAGTTCTTTGACTGATTGAAAGCTGCACTATTGCCGAGTGTCATAAGATTTTATATTTTAAAAAAATCTTTTTAGTGTAACTAAGCTCCTAAACTAATGTAAAGTAACAAATTTTGGGCGCCAAACATACAAATTAATGACTTATAGCGTAAACACGGGTGGGTTTTAGTCAGTAAAAGTCTAACTAAAACCCACCCGTGTTCCTTCCGTTGCCTGTGTGCCGGGGCCGCGATATCCCTTTAGACAAACCCGCAACCCCAGCAGTTATTATTAAAGTGGTAGCTTGATCGATCTTCGTTGAATGTGTTTGGCGCCGCCTCAAAATTTAAAAAGCCGCTTTAAATTAGTTTAGGAGCTTACCTCCTCCTTTTTTTTTGTCGGTTAAAAAAGAAATTTCACGCTGACGAAGTTGCGGGTATAAGTTAGTGTTTAATATTTTAAGTGATATTCAGCTTTCGAGTCTACATAAATATTGCTCATCCAGCAAATTGATATGTACGTAATATAGGAAAAAAACAATGAATGTAACGTGTATATCATTCAAACAGTAATTTCCATAAGATTTTCAGAATGCTTATTTTGTCAGTTGTAAAATAAAACAAAAACATATTTAATTGCCTTATAAGTATACAATTTTATAAAATCCCACGTGTTTTCATAATATTTCAAAAGAAAAGAACAATAATTTTCTCCCGGTGTGCCGCAAGCCCATCTTAATTCTTCTATACAAATAATTGAACGTGGCTCATACAAAACAGCTTACAAATTATAAGTTTGTGTCCAATTCGACGCTTAAGTCTTTGCGTCTTTTGTCTTCAGAAGATGACAAGCTTTTCTAATTCAGTAGACATCCACCGCTAAACGTGCTTTCACTGCTTCGATAAACAGTTGTTAGGTAAAATTGCCCTAAGAGCTTGCATTCTGAAAGTGGGCAACGTCGCAAATAGATATCAAATATTTCGCAGTTTTGATTTTTTTGGAAATTTTACTGTATGGAGATATGAAATATGGCTAACTAGTGAACTAAAATATTGATTATGAAATGCAATAATTAATTTCGTAACACCGAATATTTAGTTTTAGATGTAAAAAAAGTATTTGGAAACTTTCCAAATGCTCTTTTTACACCTAAAACGGTTTTATTTTCATTATTAATATTAGAGTTCACTAGTTAGCGATATTTCATAGTACCATTAGGCTGTATCCTTAGTATAACAGGTAAAATAACCCCCTTGACGGATGCAGGTCACTAAATCGCCACCCTTGTATGTAGACAGGGTAAATGTATGATTCTATTCATTGGATCATGAAAGGTATTTGCTAAACAGACCAAGATCAGGATCAGGATCAGGATTTCAAAAATAACATCAATACTGGGCAGTTTAAATAGGTATTGTATGGTATGTGTCGTTAATTATTTTATTTTTTAAATTGTATTACTTAAATATCTAATTATAATATCCACTGTGGCAACACTGTCAAAGTATAAATTATTTATAACAATGTTTTAAATGTATTTTCATTATGGCAACTCTATGTATTATTTTACTTTGGCAACACTCAGAAATAACGGTTATGATTATAACGT
The DNA here is from genome assembly GCA_916701695.1 of Agrochola macilenta. Lineage (NCBI taxonomy): Eukaryota > Metazoa > Arthropoda > Insecta > Lepidoptera > Noctuidae > Agrochola > Agrochola macilenta. The sequence continues at coordinate 6,043,609 of OU753569.1, forward strand.
TATTTCTTGGTGGGGCAAAAGTCATACTATTATTGTAAAATGTAGTGCAGATTCAATCGTCGTTTGATTGCGAAATAGTACAGTTTGTTAGCAAGAAAAGAGTGTTTTCTTAATACATGGTACTCGTATGGTGGTATGTAACCTTATTTTGCTGATAAATTAATACCGCGTGATCTTAAATTAAACAGAAGGTCTAACCTAAGTATCAACTGGAACAGAAAACCCAAGAATGACTATTATGTCGAGTACAACATCCCAAAGACATTTTTCTCACGGATTTCTATAATTCCAGATACACTTCTGCCCACCCTGTTCCTTACAAAAGCTTTGTACAAGCAGTAACTCTTAACGATCACTATCTAAATAATTCCCGACCCGGCCTAAGCCAACGTATTTCTGTAGTTCGAAGCACGCATCAACACACTGCCCTAACAATTACTAGGGTTAAGTGTTGAGGCCGAAATACCGTGTTAAATGCCCTATAGGGATTCACTACCAATGTACATTATCACCTATATAACTTGGCCCTTCAACTTCTGTGTAAACACACCGACAATATCTTCTAAAAAGGCCATTTTGAGGGACAGAGAAGCTCAACGTTGAATGGTCGAATGATTCCTTACAAAATCTCGAGGATCTTACTATTATAGAATACTTAAGATTCAATGTCGTCATGCATTATGCAATTATAAGTTTAATTTTGTAGTAGTTAAGAGTGGAAATTGGTTGAAAGTTAGAAGGTTTAAAGGTAGGTTAGTAAATCACAATGGAAGTCGCCTAAATAAGGGTTTATAAATGGCTTTAATATAAGCTAGCTATTTAGGGCCAGGATTACGTAATTTATTAGTATCTCAAAATAGTGTCTTACCTTTTCAACAATCCTTTTACATTATTGTCTTCATGAACTGATATTTAAAAGACCCTATTTTAACTGACAATACCTACTCACTCCACTATGACGTAATTAGTCAAACGAATTACGTCCGTTAATTGGCATCCCAAAATCCCCATAACTATGCCTAGTAATTGGATGCCGCCAATATACAGACGATAAGACAAATCTTCTTCATAAGTTTCCTCTCCTATAAACAAACATAGCCCAACATAAATTCCAACAAATTCCATAAACTCTAAACGCAAAACCTTAATTCAAAATCAAAATCACAAACCAATAAGGCCTCCCCCACTAAATACTCAGATGATATCGCCAATAATTCCGTTCCATTGCCAAAATACCGTTTATACTTAAATTAACCTCCTCAAACGAACCGCCTCCAGATTTCCACCCGGTAAATTTCATCCAGGACAATAATCTTCCGAATGCATCGTCAGCTCTACGAACAATGACCGTCGACCGGTTCTTTAAACCCCTAAAATGCACCAACATTTGACCAACGAGGGACCAAGTTAGGTTGGACAGTACCGGATTCCGAATCCGCTATTAATATAGATTTTCGATCGGCCTGTCAATATGTAACGGTGATTTGACAATTTCTGTCTCATAGTACAGTGATTCCTTATACTAAGGAAGCTTTATCGTATTAGCGATGATTGAAGTAAGTCTATAACAAAAGGCCCGATACTTAATAGGGCCTAAAAATAAAATATTGCAGACCTTTCATAACTCAACAAATAAGACTTATTTTTATTAAAAGATGAAACAGGCTTCTTATCTTTTGAGCCTAAGTCAGGCCTAATTTTAATTGGCCTGAGAAAGATTCAAAAGATTACTAAATAAATTCGCAGATTTGAGTAGCGATTAGGTTTTAAAATTAGAAAGTTTCCCTCAATTAAGTTATGTCTGATTTAGAATCTTTAGGCATTAACGAATTTAACACAAAATGAATTTTAACCCTCAATTATAAATCTTTCAGTTATTATTTTTTGTCAAATTCTAATCCTCTTTAAGTCCTCAGATATTTTCAACTTCGTTACAAGAGCACTGAACAAGACAATTTAATTAAAGCGAATATCTTCCTGTGAGATTCGCCGGCATCACGTGAGTATAAGAAATCTACCTCTGACCATATATTTAAGCTTTCACTGAGCGGCAATAACAGTAAAGCGTCTTGAGGGAACGCTAGCCAGGGATGGACTTGGGGCCTCCCAAGTCCATCCCTCACATTCACTCACAGACTAGACTACATATTTCACAATAGCGTTGTAGTGAAATGTAGTCAAGTCACATGCAGTGAGTGATTTACATGTATGAGTGTTTGGAAAATTGGCTTTGAATAATTTAAATAAGGTTTTTTTTGGTACATCATATTTTAATTTATTCTTTGATATCGGATGTAGTTGGAACATGGATATATGTTAGAATCTAGAGTCAGTCAGTTTTCTTAGTCATCTTATTATCATGTCTATTGAAAGCATTAGCAAACTATTTTTGAAGCTACAAGCATAGTTTATAAAAAATGTTACATATTAAATGGCAACGTAAATAACGCTTAAATTACCTCAGCTCTTGCTTTCCTTCGTAGTAAGTTGTAACTGGGCTGCAATCTTTTTAATAATTATAAGTAATAAAGATTTTACTTTTACTTACTTTATGTTTAGGTACTAAGTTTAGTTGGTATTAATATTCTTCATAGTAATTTTCCCACTAACACTTTTGTGTACGAAATTTTTTTATTTTTTTGAACCCCTCCAACTCAGTTCCCCAAATCCCTCTCTGCCCTCACTTCGGTCGAGATTTAAGAAGATAGGTATTACCTTCTCCAGTACTCACAGTAGAGTGTCTCTCTTTATGGACACCTTAATGGTGTGATGGAGTAAATGCGAAATGTTAATGAAAAGTTCTAGTGGAGTGGCGAGCGATGAGCTAGAAAATTGGGAACGACGGAGTGCATGTTCCGATGTATAGGGGGCATTTATTTAGGTCGTGTGTTTGTGTGACTGGTATGTTGTCTATGGAGGTGTCAGCATTTATTGGTTATAAAGTATTTGAATACCTATATGGGGGTAACAATTACTGTTGCTAGACATTCCTTAGAGCCTTAAGGTTTTCAATAGGTTTCAGGAAATTCCAGCACGATGGGTTATAAAGATGTCTAGTAAAGTATAATAATATGTACTTTACTATACCCGAGTCTCATTAGCGTGGCAATTGCGGTCATTGACCCACCTATATTTTCTAGCATTCATTTCAAAAACTGAAGTAAAGTTCGTTAACTATCTGAATCAATATCTATCGTGATCTTCAACATGTTTGAATATCGAAAAACCGTACATAGTTTATTGTTTGGGTTCCTGCGGACGGAGAGATATTAGGGAAAGGGCAATGACCGCTATCGCCACACTAAAGCGACTCGGGTATAGACATCAAACTTCTCCCAGATGAGTTCGTTTGATTTTGTGCAAGTGTATTTTATAAAGGAATGCATCTTGCTAATTAAATTATGTTTCAGTGTATGTATACGTAATTTCTTTAGAAGTACATTCTATGACCGAGTCTCCCTGAAATTAAATATGTTACAGTGTTTCTGTGAATGTTTGTATATCGCTGTCGTTTTGATTTGAGATGAGTATGTTTTCTTTTGACGATAGAACAACCTCACTATAATTAATTATTCATTATTTACTTAGGCATCTCATTTTTATCCCATTTGGAAGCTGCAGAACGACACATTTGACCCATCCTAACATTTCAAATATAAAATAAAGTCCACACACATTTATTTACCACCCCAGCTACGGACATAACTCTCTTCTCCATACACATAGCGAACCACTGTCCACCATGCTTACCCCATACCATAAAGTAAATAACCATAACGCTGTCACAATCAGATAAGTGGGGCCGGCTTACGGTTCGGACACATGGAGGCATTTGTGTCGCCAATTGTATTGCCAATGATGTGGAACATGCTTTATGTGCCGATGTATTCCGAAGTGAGACGTAATTGACATTGGGATGTAGTGACGGTAGGTGGAATGTAGCAGTTATATTTTTAGGCTGGTATTTATTTAAATCTTTATCACTTTAATAAAGATTTTTTACTTAATGATATTCAGAGTACAGCAACGTTAGAATTAACTACGAGCACTTTTAATAAAACAAAAGCAAATATATAGTCAACAATGTACCTGTTTTAATTGATTTGGCAATATTACTGTATGGAAATAACAAATGTGGCTAACTAGCGAACTAGAATATTAATAATGAATTGCAATTATAACATTGAATTTGATGTTGTAGTTGTACCACCTCTTTTATCTGTTCTGTGGTTGTACCCGTTTTAGGTGTAAAAAAAGCATTTGGAAACTCCTAATACTTTTTTTTACATCTAAAACTAAATATTCGGTGTTATGATAATAATTAGTACATTTCATAATCAATATTCTAGTTCGTTAGTTAACCACTTTTCATATTTCCATACAATAATATTGTCAAATGAATCAAAACAGCGAAATATTTGACATTTATTTGCGACGTACTTTCAGAATGCACGCTTTTAATTTACAGATAAATGACATTTGGATGTCCTTCTCAGGATGAAAACTTGTAGACAAACAGCTATTCCAACAAAGATTTCATCGCAAAACAGTGCCAACCTACCTACCTACCCCAAAAGCTTCTAAACCCGAACTACCCGCAATCCCACCGATATTTATGCCACTGTAAACGAAGCTCTAGTCGCAAGCTCAGGGCATTACAGGGGCCTCTACTAAGAAAATCTTTATTAATAGACGAAGACGACAGCACACCAAGTAGAAGGATTTCGGACTGGATTGAGTGACAGAGATAAAAGATATTTTAATCCTGTTTGATGAAAAAAGCTGTGTCTGGTTGTGTCGCACGTTTCTGGGGGGGATTTTGAAGGGAATAGTCGTAGCAATAATTTTCCGGGGGAGATTGCGGTCACTGTTGGGGGGGCTTGACCCCGCTGAGGGCAGGTTTTAGCAAAGTAAACACTAAAAAACCACACAATATTTTAATTTGCTTAAAACATAGGTAACGGATTACTTTTCGCAAATTCCTCAATGAATTCGTAAGGTTGTAGACTACCAGAGATATCTCGGTGAATATATATGGCGGGAAACCGGGCAGCGTGTGTTGCAGAATAATGGCGCGCGGATTCAAAATTCATCGCGTAAATAAAACATCATAAAGTTTAAAACTTGAAAACATAATACTTAGTAAGTTAAGGATAATTGATGACAACTGTACCTTAGGTAAAGTAATACTTGCTAAAAAGTTTAATTAGAATAATATCAATTCACTTTAAGATTTCTCACGGAAGAACTCAGATGGTTTTGGGGGGGTAGGTACTTGAGCCACTTAGATCCGCTACTGGTTCGTCATATAAGAAGTTCTGAAATGAAAAGGTGTTTCATACAAATGAGGTTATTTGGTAAAAGATAGTGTTGAATTCGGAAATAGTTCAAACAAAATACGTATTAGAATTTATAAATATACCTAAATCATCATAATTATATCACATTACTAACCACTTTTGTACCCGACAAATACATCATCACCAAAATCAAGACTCGCAATCAATCAAGATTTTGATGAGAATTACGATGTTATGTGCTCATGCACATAGGCATGTATAATTAACAGCCTTGTATGTATGTGTCTGAATCCTTGCTCCACCCTTAATGTATCATTTCAGTGTTTTTAGAGCTACAGCGCCTGCGGGTAAATTAACCAATGTTGACAAAGAGCTATATCATGTATTTTATGTAGGCTCTGTTACTTCCCCATTATAACATACATGGCTTACATTATACATGGTATGGTATTGTTAGTAGTGCAGTAACTACTTGATCATAAGCGAACAGAAAATTTAAATAGGTATATTTTTTTAGCTATGTTGCTCATTATGGCTGTCGGCAAACCTGAGTCAAAACTGTCTTCAGAAAGACTATTGCGCCGTGAAATAAATAATGGGAAGATGGTGGAGAGTCTAATAATTTCTAGAAACAGTTTCTAATAAGGCAGTAAGTTCTGAAATTATTGGAACTAAGAATCTTATTTTACCGTTGGAAATCAAGCAAGAGCATCATAGCGAAGTATAATCTTCACTTCGCAGGATTCTTGGTAGATGCTAATTCAAATTCAAAAATTCAAAATTCAAATTCAAAAGTCATTTATTCAAACTAGGCTGAGAATCAGCACTTTTCGAACGTCAAAATTACATAAGACAGTCCCCCAAAACGCCCACCCTTCACCACTTCCTAGTGCATTAGCTGGGAAGAAGAAGTGGCGCAACAAACTCCCCAGCAGCACAGCTGTCTGTTCAGTTAGAAGAACAAAAAAAAAAGATTCTATATAATAGTATTCAAAATAATTTACATTACGCAACACAAAACATAATTCAAATTATTAGCCATATGTTAGCTAGCACACGCCAATATACCAAACAAAATCATCGAGAACTCAACCAATCAATCATCGATACTCAGGCCGAAATAAAAAAAACTAAACGTAAACAGAATTAATATCTAAATAAAAAAGCCTCCAGGCATAAAGGGCGTGCCCGCTTACATATAGTTGTAACTGGAAGTTATAAATGATAAACTAGGACCATCGATGTAAAATAAATAAACAAAGAGTTAATTACTAATAACAGTAAATAATATGATCAATTGTCGAGGTCACTAGCTAACCACATATTGCAATACAACTCATAAAAAAACAGTGTGATGAGTAGATATTGTCAAAAATAAATTGAAGTTAAATTAAAATAACTTGACTTAAAAAATAAAATAAACAATTATATAAACTCATATAACTTGTCAGTACGTAAGCTGGAGAAAGAACATAAACATTGTCTTGAGTTAATCACAGCGACCAACTATTCTTATCATTTAAGTAGTCGTTGATAGAATAGTATGCCTTTGAACAAAGATTGGATTTTACTTTCGTTTTAAACGCATTAAAAGGCAATATAAGATATATAAGAAGCTTATAGGATCGTTGGAAATAACGTATAGCCTCCTAGGTTCTGTCTATCGATTTCTAGGAATTTCGCAAGAGGGATAGATCGCTAATTAGTCTCTATTCCCAGAACTAACCAATTAAGATGACTTAATAATTTTATGTACCAGGTATGGTCGCTCACAATGGACCTCATTAGAAGGCTGAAAGTCACCCAAAAGGCAATGGAGACGGCTATGCTTGGAGTCTCCGTAGGAGAACCAAGGTAACCGCAAAGTCCGAAGAATTGTCAAACTTAAGTGGCAGTGGGTTGGGACGTTGCTCGCAGAATAGATGGCCGATGGTCTGAAAGATTCGGGAGTGGCGACCGGGTACCGGAAGGCGTAGTGTTGGAAGGCCTCCCAACAAGGTGGACCGATGACCTGAGTGAAGGCCGCAGGAATCCGCTGGATGTGAGAAGCACAGAACAGGTCGAAGTGGTGGTGCTTGGGAGACGCCTATGTCCAGTAGTGGACGTATTTCGGCTGAAATGATGAATGATGATGTACCAGGAATCGGCTTTTGTTCACCTAAATGGCAATCAAGCATGCACCTGATGGTTAGTGCTTATCACCGCCGCCTATCCCCATACATTACGTAGTTGGCACCATGGCAGAGGTATAGCAAAAGTGTTGTATAGTGACAAAAGTTCTTCGCCATAAGAACCTACTAGGCTTTTGTTCATCTTCCTGACTGACCGACTCCATGACAGTTCAAACATGTCTGTAAATGGTTTATTGGAAAAAAAATGATTTTAGTTTTGAGTTCACATTTAAGGGGGCTTCTGGCTAAGTAATAACAGCCGCACGGGTCGATCGATTAGTTTAACCTTTGATCCCGGCTGTTATTCGTGGATCTTTGACAGTCTTTACGGGTGGGTCTTCAGAAGCCCAAAAGTCTGACAACCAGTCTTACCAAGGCGCATCGTATTATTCAGTAACTGGGTTATGGAGGTTAGATAGGCAATCGCTCCATGTAAAATACTGGTATTCAGCTTGATCCGGGTAGAATGGAAGCTGAAACCACATACTTGGGAAAAAGCTAGACAGATGATGATAAACATGTTTGATATGTACACTCAATTTCTTTTTTTCGAAACACTGAAAATATTGCATAGCGGCAGAATTTGGAATGGTGGTATTTCCCGGACGGGCTCGTCCACATAAAATACTATCTACTAGGTATTATAAAAGCTTGACCACCCTTACTGAATGTTCTAAATTCCATACATTCCACATACCCATGCGTGTCCCAAAAATTACAAAAGCGTGTAAGTTATAATCGTACTAAATTCAACACCCAAATTACACAACATTGAACAACTTGTACCCGCCGCAACTCAACCCAAAAATGACAAACAGTACCAAATCACACCAGTGCGTGTTAATACACTATAAATTCGAAGAAAAAATTGTCGGAGGGTAGTTTTAATATAACGCAAAACCAGGCTAGATATACGAAAAGTTTTTCTCATTACTAAACTCAATAGTCTACCCTACCCTTAAAAAAGTAATTGTGTCAGAAAAAGTAGCCAAGTATATAAATATTACACAATTTATTTATTTGACAACGATGTTATTATGACAATGAATGGGTCTGAAAGTTCATGATATTGTATTAATGTTAGTTTATGACTCTTAGATGTTCAGTTAGTTCATAAATTTTTACTATGGTTGTCAAATTTATTAGAATTTTTTTTTGGTTGTCATTGCGGAAAAGGTTGAAAAATTCGATGAAAAACGGGTATGTTGAACTAAGGACCATTTTCTGTAAGCGCAACGGACGTAAGGACCAAATAAAATTATCCTATCATATACTATAGATGAGCAATATTTGTATATATATATACCTATTTGTAATCACGTTCTCGAAAACGGCTCTATTTCGATGAAAGTTGCAAAAGGGTTAGGTAGGTAGGGCGAAAAATCGATCTAGCTAGATCTCATTTCTAGGAAAATTTGTTTTCTCTGTTTTCACCCGAGCAGAGCTCGGTCGATCTCGGTACTATAATTATGCATAAAATAAAGGAACTTACTACCATATGGCATGTTTTTGCTACTATACCTAACCATTTCACAAAAAGTTAGCAATTCTATAGGAAAATGTTGTTGATTCGAACACAATAACATTCCATTTAACTATCTAACTCAATAACATACACTGAACACGCAAGACATGTACGTCTAGACACCATGTAATTTACTCGCATTTGTTCAGAAATGAGTTTTGGAAACCATATTATGAACTATAAGAATGCACATAAAATTATTAAGATTCTTCAAATAACATTTGCTTTAAATAATCTTTTCATATCGTTCATAATTGAATTTGAAAAATTATTATTGTTTTATTGTATTGTTCAATCTTAAAAATATGATTTTAATAAAATACAATTAAAGACAAACATCAGCATTTTCAGAAATTAAAAAAATGTGTTATTATTAAAAACATTTTTACTTATGAATTTATTGGATTAACTTACCATGATATTCCGTAGGAACATAGTAACGAACAGAGAGTTGATCTCAAATTCTATTTATACGTTAAAAATTAAAATTACGACGTGAAATGACCAGATGTATGAAAGTAAACAAAGTAAAAGTAGTATGTAAGAATCGTAGTAGGTGGCGTTATGTAATATCTGCCTACCCCCGTGAGGAGGGAAGGCGCGTGTATGTACGTATGTAGTTCAAATTATTCTTTTCAAAACGGTTTTCAATATTTTTCAAGAAGCTTCGGAAAGCTACGATTTATTCTACGAAGACTACTCACCAAATCTCAATCTACTAACAATAATCACTCCTATCCTTAACTTGATGTACATCAAGTCCTAAGAATCATCAATATACCAAAAAGTTATCTGTCTAGCCTTTTCCCAACTATGTTAGGGTCGGCTTCCAGTCTAACCGGACAAAGCTGAATACCAATATTTTAAATGAAGCGACTGCCTAACTGACCTCTACTTTGGTAAGACTGGTTGTTAGACTTTCAAGGTTCTGACGAAAGAAAGAAAAATGCGTTTATTGGCATTACAGCAGAAAAATAAACCTTTTACCAAAAAAAAACAAACAACATATATTTTAATACCAAAAAGGCCTGAGCTCAGCATAATGTCCCCAACCCGTAACAACTGCCAAATATCTACAAATTACAGCCGGAACCAACGGTTTAACGTGCTTTCCGAGACACTGAGGAGTCGGTATGTAAAGATGGTCACCCATCCAAGGACCAACCACGGCAAGCGTAGCTTAACCTGATCGATCGACCCGTGTGGCTGCTATTACTTAGCCACAAGCCCCTTCATCAATATACCAATAAGTTATCCCCCAAAATGCTGGATAGACTCAAAAATCACTAGTGATCAGAGACAGGCGAGGGGCGGCTGTAATCGAACCCCTATTAGCATAATGAAGTCCGATGCTATAAAACAGGATCGCGCTACACGGAATTAAAAGATGAGGAAAATGCGCAGGAGCTTGGGAACGAGTAAATAAGTCATTTTAATCAAATAAACTTCTGGAATTTGTAAGATATAGTCCAGAAAACCTTTTCAAAATGGTCCTAGAAGAGAAGTTCGTGATCGTCTGCGAGATTGAAGGCGAAAATTATCGGAAAATTAGGAATCTCGCGCACTAGACGGCTACGACCACGACCAGTGGTCGCAGTGACGAGGTAAACTATAAAAACCGATACGAATCGTGCACTTGGTCGCAACGGCCAACTAGCCGCAGACCGTACAGACAGATCACCCATCTTCGGACACCGTAGCATATTCAGCCCAGGGCCAGTTTTTCGAAGGAAAATTATCGCAAAATTAATGTGACAAATTGTCAAACGCGCGTAAACGGCTGTGATTGGTAGAATGATTTCATTAACAGCCAATCGCAGCAGCTTACAACCGCTTGTCAATTTGTCACATTAAGGGATCTCGCGCACTAGACGGGCACGACTCGCCAATCATAGCCGAAACACGCGCGCTTGACAATTTGTCACATTAATTTTGCGATAATTTTCGTACGACAAACTAGCCCTGGGCTGAATATGCTAAGGTGTCCGGAGATGGGTGATCTGTCTTTATCCGCTAACACCCACGTTCTTTGAGTAGGTACCCATAGGTTAGTTTTAGGGTTACGTACCCGAAGGCTGCCAAACGGAACCCTATGACTAAGCCTCCGCTGTCCGTTTATCTGTCAGCGGGCTGTATCTCATGAACCGTAATAGGTAGACAGTTGAAATTTTCACAGATTGTGTATTTCTATTGCCGCTTTAACAACAAATAATAAAAATTAAATAAAGTTCATAATTTTATTATAGTGGGTCCCCATAAAATAAAATGTGTTTTTTTCGGCATTTTCTGCTAAATATTGCACGGGTGGTCCTTCATGTGCATGTCCGACTCGCACTTGACCATTTTTATTTTGTTAAATGATTCACTTGATTCCAGTAATCACTTCTAGTTCAGTTCGCCTAATTCCAAGGCGAATGTACAGGGATTGATTGCTAGTGATGTACACAGCCACTTTGATGTCAACATAATGGGATTTCCTAATGGCATCCCTTCGCAAGTATAGGCCGGGATTATTGTTCAGCAAATAAATATCCTAAAATAAAGGACAAGAAAAGCGTCTTAATAATTTTTTCCCTTGAGAAGCCACCGGAGTTACGAAAATTATAAGCTTCTTTCAAAGTACCATAATAATGACTGTTTTAAAAATAAAGGCCAAAAATAATAAACAGTATTTTCTTTTAAACAAGAGTGAAAAATATCAAGACGATAGCTATCCTTCGAAAAGTGGGTCAAAATTGTTCAAATGTCAACTGGAAAAAATGTTGCCAACATTTAACGAATTTATTTGATCAATAGGCAAAGGTCGACTTTTGACATTTCGAAAGATTCCTTTGACAAAAGATTTCTTTTACGTCACGTCATTTAAAAGATAAATTCCTTTTGATGGCGGTTTATATATCGGTTTGTACATAATGTACGAGTATATGTTTGTTGTTATAAAGGGAATGTCGATGATTTTAGCGAAATAAAATTGTTCCATATTTTCGGAGAAAAGGGCACAAGTTATCATCTTTTTATACAACATGACTGTGATGTAAATTTTTCTTCCCAAAAAAAAATTACTTTCTGATAAATTATAGATGTCATCTAGAGATGAGTGCCATTTGTTTAGAGAGCCATTAATTTTATTTTCTTAGCCAATTTTATCATAATAAAAATCAAATCAAAATATTTTATTTCACTTAAACATGCATGGACACATAAGAAACGTCAGAAGTTAGGTGCACGGTTCCAATTGGTCGTTTTCTATGGAAAAAAAGCCAGCAAGAAACTCCACAGCTACTCTTTTAAATACAATGGGCTCTACAATAAAAAAAAAACAAACAAAAAAAAAAAACATAATCTGTTTGTTTTTTTTTTCACCAATGAAATTGAACGCGTTCAGCACATCTAAACGCGTTCAAGAGCTGTCAATGTACAATATTCCATAACGATTTTGACACTGACAGCTCTTAAATGCGTTTTCGAAATGCTGATCACATTCTGTTTCATTGGTGAAATCAGCCCTAAGTACGTACCTCCGATTATTTAACATTTGCATTCTCAGAAGTGGCTGAAAAACCATTATTTCTCTCAAAACACTATCTACAAACATGAGGTAATCAAGCTAAGATGGTAAGTTCACGACTCAGCATTCTGCAGTAAAATATCGGCTATAAAACGCAGTGCACAGCCCGTAACTTGCAGATAACCTATTCACTGCTTCTGTAGTGCTGAAATGTTTTGTGGGATGTCGCTTTTATATTGCTATTGTCTATTCAAGTGGAATTCGTTTGTGGCGCATATTTTTTAGTTTATTACTGACATTTGAATGGTGGAACTGTTAATGTGCTGTTACTTGATATGCTAAAGAGGTTTTTATTTGGAGATACTCATATTTATTATAAGTATGCCTTTTGTATTCAAGACATTTTACTCAAATAAAGGCATACAAAGCTGATATCAGACGCTGAATTTTTGTTCCATTTATGTCTTTCATTCAGAATGTTTCACTAGAAGTGAAGTGGCTAAACAAAACAACAACAAAGAAAAATGTATTAGTTACTGAACCGATCCAACGATGTCGGCGTTCGGCATCTTTCACTCGTTCTCCGAATGATCGACAAATGAAATGGAATGAGCAAATGTAATTTTGTCAGTGTCGTCAAAGAAGTGTCAGTTTAGGTATGAAGCTACAACTACGCGAGAATTCGGTGAGCGTAACGTAGTCAGAAGATTTATGAGTTACGTGATAGAAAGAGAGGCAACTTCTACGTGAATATAACTGTAGGTAGGGAATTAGCACTGTGCAACCTGCATTGCACTTTATTGTACCGTAGCAAGAGACGCTTTTTATTTAAATGATTTTGCGGAGTGAACCATCTGTACTAAATCATGGTGTCATGTAAATGTGGAATGAAACAAAAATGAACAGTCACTCGAGTAAAGCATGTGATATCAGCTTGACCAATCATGAACAGTTACATTTTAAACAAATGAAGATCAATGCAGATCAGGTTCTGTTCCTATAAATATCATTAAAGTACCTATACCTAACGTTTAAGCAGTCTAAAGTTCATGTTTGAACTTTAGACTGCTTAAACGTTAGGTAGGTTATGTATTAGGTCATGTTAGACCTTAAAGAAATAAAGAAAGAAGATAAATTTGACCCAGGTGAAGCCACACAATATTCACACAAAAACAAAAATACAGAAAAAACTTTCAAGTTTGTGCAAACAGGCGCTACGCAACTCCAACAAAAAATTATCGAAGACAACTTCACGGTAGAATAATTACCGGTATCGCGTCGTGCGACAAGTGCGCTAGTCTGCATGAGCCTTAAAACAGTATTGTATGCCTCACAGCTGCGCCAAATAGGCCCAGTAGATAGGTAGATATAGGTTCAACAGACTATCGACGAATTTTAACCCCATTTATTAAGAAATAACTCCAAAAATATTTTTCTTCGTAACAAAATAAAGTACAAGCGTTTGTTATTGTAATATCCTTTGTGATTTAGTATCAAAACGTTAGCAAATACAGACAAGTATGGTGAGTCAAATGGAACGCCGGCGCCACATTTGTCAGACACAGACTTAGACTGAAACCTAGACATGGTCTGGGAATGACAGATTAATAATTTTGATACTTTGAGATGTGATGATTTAGTTCATAAAAATGTGAGGCTTACAATAAAATAAGAGAAAAAATGGGTTAGTTATGTTTTTATTAGGTATGTAGGTATTGAAGCGGCTTAATATAAGCCATGTCTCCCTACGAGCATTTGGTGAACTTACACAATTCACCAAATGCTGTGTGAATTTTAGAAGAACCTATATGCTCTAAAAGATACCAACATACCAATGAATGATTGTTAAGCATCTGGTACTTGTTGACAGGCCTGCACTGTCCTCTCATACCTACCAATTTTTTCTTCCTTTTTCGTGTGGTCAGTGACTAACCTGGTGTCAGAGTTTTATGCCGCCCATGGGCCTCTGACTTGGCTTCATATGCCGTCGAGAAATATCTCTCCAGCATTAGCATTTTTTTATTGTGGCGATAAGTCCCCTCTTTGAGGAGTGGATAGAGAGGCGTCACGGCGTCCTCAGCTTCCGCCTGTCGCAGGTCCTCACCGGACACGGTTGTTTCGGGAGGTTCCTGTTCAGGATAAAGCGGGAGGAAACGCCCGGGTGTCACCATTGTGTGGATCGCCCAGAGGACACGGTGGAGCATACCGTGGAGGTCTGCCCAGCTTGGGCGGGGCACCACCGTGTCCTCACGGAGGCGATCGGTGGCGACGATCTCTCGCGTCCGGCCCTGGTTCAGGCCATGGTCCGGAGCGAGAGTGCATTGGAGGCCGTCACCTCCTTATGCGAAGCAGTTATGCTCGCGAAGGAGGAGGTGGAGCGCACGAGGGAGATGCAAGCTGCACGCCCTCGCGCCCCTAGTCACCGCAGGAGACGCCCCGGGCGTCGGGAGTCACGAGCCGACTTCCGGCCACCGTAGGCGCGGGCTTGCGGACGGTGAGCAATGGGCAGCTCGCCGTCCGATGAGGACCAGGCCCGGGTCGACGGTGCGTTGTGTTCCACGCGCGCCTCAAAGAGATGGCAGCACCAACTGGCGGGGACCGTAAGGACCAATGCCTGCTGGGGTTGCGGGTTTGTCCGAAAGGGATATCACGGCCCCGGCACACAGGCAACGGTAGGAACACGGATGGGTTTTAGTCAGTAAAAGTCTGACACGCCCTCTCGCTCTGCCCAGAGCGGGAGAAGTCATTTGATGATTTCCCACCCTCAAAAAAAAAAAAAAGGCATGCCGGTTTCGTCACGCTGTTTTCCTTCACCGTTTTTGAAGCAAGCTATAATTATACAATACACACATGGATCCGAAAAGTCAGAGACCCTACCTATAATAACATTGTAATATGAAAACGTTGTAAAAGCCAATTATAAAAAAAAAACTAGTCATGAAGTTTAATGTCGGCTGTTCTCCTAACGTTTCATAAGTGCCCTATGTATCTAGTTATGTAAGAGAAAAGAAATATTTTGAATTTGATCTACTAGGAACGCAAAAACTTGAATTTGATCTAGCAGGGATGCAAAAACTCACTTTAAATCTGGGTGAAGCTCGCTTCCACCTTTGACCTGATCATCACCAAGGCAAGGCCAAGAGCATTCCCGATGTGATAAAAAATAAAAACTTACCTAGTATCCACTGAAACGTAGTGTATAAAATTACTCTAACGTAAACCCACGCAATTATTACCTGTAACAAATAAACACATTTGTAAATTAATTTGAAACAACATAAACATCTTAAACATTTACCTTCAGCGAATAAACAGTTCATCCCCTTTTGTTAACTTCATTTGATAACTCTGATAGAATTGTCTACTTCAAACTCGCTAACGAGTTAAGAAGTCACACAAAACAAATAATTTTAATACTTGTTCCAACTTCGTAAGACAGAGCACCATGTTTCTATTAACTTGCAGCAATGATTCTTATTTGAATTAAGAAGTCAATTCCTATTTTATGTCAGTTTTAATCGTCTAAAACCTCAAGTACACGTTGGGCCAGCCCATACACGACGACGCACGACGCACGACGCAAAAAGGCTCAGTATATGTTGCCCGAGCGACAGGCTTGCCCAACGTGTACTGGGGGCTTTAAACTGAAGGCAAACCTACTAATTGGGATTTTTCATGGAATTTGTATTTAAACTTTTTCAGAATCGACGACAATCATTTGAATTTTGTTGCCAGCCGGTGTATTCTGTAAAAATCTCAACGTGAAAACTAAGGTGAAGTGAGCTTGAAGAGAGTGGTCAAATTCTACCTGATGCTAAAGATTGTCACTATTGACAACTCACCTCAATCTCTCTCACCTAAGTATGTGCAGGGTGAGATTTATACAGAATAGACCGTCAGAAGCTGTGGCGAGCGAAAATGAAGCGTCTGTTAAAGTACATAAGCCACTAAACCGTACACAATGCCTTTCAGAACACCTTTGTTTAAATAAACCAGAACCCGACGTGAACTCCAAAGTTAAGACGTTTTAAGCTAAGTATACACAGGCGAGACACCCCACGCCGCACCACTTTATATCTCACTCACATATCCACATAATCAAAATAAAAGTATAATATAATATAATATAATATAATGGCATAACAGTGTAATAGTGCATGTAAGGCGTAACTCCACCAGCTCCATAAAGTAGATTAAATTTAAATTGTCAATTCGGTTTTACGAGCAACAGCGGGCGAGCGGTTCGGGACTTCGGTTAGGTAGGTATGTTATTCTGCACGACGTGGTATGAGGCATTCCGGGTATTTGTCAGGCTTGTGTACCTGCCTTTATGAAATTAGTAGCAAATATGGCGTTTGGTGTTAATAATTAACAGAGTGCGCTTTGGTTCGTAGTTCATAAATTCGGGGTGAGATTCTGAAAGCTTTGAGAAAATCTCACTTTGATACTGCAATGAATCAAAAATATTGGTATAAAAAACTAAGAACCCTTATAGGATCACTTCGTTGTCCATCCGTCTGTCGTCTGTCAGTCTGTCAAGACCCTTTTTCTCAGGAACTTGTCCTCGTATCATGTTGGAATTAATACTAAATACATAGGTTTTTGGTCCCTTGGAGTTAAATCAAGCTTCTAAGTCAACGCAATAAAAAAATACGGCCATTTATGCGATATATTTTGATACTCGCAAATAAATCAAAACTTACTTCCCGTTGACCTAGAATCATGAAATTTGGCAGGAAGTTAGATCCCGATTTTTTTTTTATTTGTAGTTTTTTTTTTGTCATTACTTACAAACTTACAGTTGCAGTTAGGGAATTGACCGTGACGTACATCAATGTATGCGAGTTTTTTTTTTTTTTACTACAATGTTAAGTTTGTTTTTGGGATAAATTCATCCCAACCACGGACCCCTTCATTGTGCGTGATGCAACACGCACTTGGCCAGTTTTTTGTACAATCGTCATCATGTCTGCGTAGTTTCGCTAGGTAATTTAATTCGACCCACAGTAATAATAATTTAACTAACGGCATTACTCGATTTAAGTTAGGAATGCTACAACAAAATAGGCAGTCTCCAGTTTGCCTAATATACATACATTTTAGCAATTGCATAAATTTGCCGCTCAACGTGTTAAAACCGAAATAGAATTGCGTCCCGGGACTTAGGTAATATGTTGAACGAGACAACTGCTCTTATTGTTTAGAATTATGGATATCTGCTGCATCACCTTGCTTAAATTCTAGGCTTTATTTTTAACACTCTGCTCAAAATAAAAACAATATTTTTTTCGAATTTTTGGTTCGAGGACATGCCGGTCTCCTCACGATGTTTTCCTTCACCGTTTTGAGAGCACACCACTATGGCAAATCATAAAATAAAACGAAATCTATACTGATTTCAGAATAACTACAGATAAGTTATGGAATCAGGCATAACTTTACCGAAATCCATGACAGTAAAATGTAATGAAAAAATATTTAGTTTTTCAGAATAACTTGTGTAAAATCGAAATAAAAATAGTTCCCGTACTCATTTTCTTTGGCATAATGCTCTCTCACGTAACATTAACGATTATAGAATAAGCCGTCTGATATTCGCTCCCAAGAATAAGCACACCATTTAAAGCCACAGCACTCCTAAAATTTAATTCGAGTTCGCAGCAATTATACCAATTTGCCGGCGAAAACGAAAGAATAGCCGTCGTGTCGTGACGTATGTTGAACGCGACAGCCCTCATTATTCACAATTGTGTAGCGTTGCATAACGCCGTCCGTCCGCACGATGTAAGGGCGAAAATTGTAGATTTCCACATCACCCCAGTTTATGTTCGAATTATTATCGCTATAACTCTGAAGCGCTAAGTGAAATAAAGTGTGTGTTTAAATATTCGGGTAGGCGACAGTTTAGGAAATATTGGCGTGATGATATAGGGGGTTGCTTATAACTAGCTACTGTTGCGCTTTATTTATTCCATTGTTGAACATGCAATATTTGAATGCATAATTCATATGATACAATCAAGGCGTATATTGGATAGTAAAGTTCACAAATAGGGTCATTTATTGGTTTTGTATGTCGTGTGCATATTTAGAAGAAAAAAAAATTATTCAACTTCAAATCAATGAAAATCTTTACCGGCTCGAGCTTTTCAACAATAGGCGCCACTCCCACATATTCAACACTTAAAAAAATAAATATCCCCCACAAAAACCATGTTACTAGACAAAGGGAATGTACAACTACATATAATATTAACATACAACAAACATGGTGACGTATGACTCCCATGGGTGATGTTAGTGGACATAGACTTGTTGATGGTAACATGCATTTAGTATTACTAATTTTTACCGGTCTGCATACAGTTAAGTTGGAATTTTTATATAAAAATTTTGTACGTCATTCGGCTCGAAGGACCACTTCATACTTTGGCCGAAAACACAGCTGTTTTCATTAGTCAATAACTTCTTCAAACAAAAAATATTCTTATTAACTATATTTTGGCTACACGAACGTTTACCACATTGTTAAATTATAGTCCTTATTTATTTTTTCAAAAGAGGCTAAACATCGTAGTAGTTCGAACTGAATTATGAATATGTAACTTTACGACAATGCCTTAAAAATTAATCCAACTCCCTATTAATAAAGTCATAAACCCGTCAACCACTTTGTGGCATCATAATACATGATATAAATAAGATATTAGGAAGGACATAACACAGTATACTGACGTAGGTGAATGCCGTCAATGTAACAACATAAAAATAAGTAAAAGATTCTACAAAAGACGTCTATGATGAAATTTAAATTCACAACTGCAGTTGCTGTTTTGAAATCATTATATTTCAACTTTTAATTACAGCTGAAAATAAGCCCAAAATTTGTATGATTGCACATTCTCATACCTAACCCTTTGATCGCCTTTTTCCACCTCATAATGTTGTTATTAGGCTTTCTTGTTCTTTTTTCCTTGTTAAAACGTACTAGGAAATTCTCTTTTCTAGTAACTTTCCATAGTCTACATTTCTGCCTACCCTACCATCCAAAACCAGCATGAAGAATATAAATAAAAGAAAGAGTCGTGAGTGACATCACTACAACATAGTTAATGGCGCCCCCGACGCTCATTAGTAAGACCGCTACATATTTGATAATGCGCGCGTTTTTACAACGGCACATCTGGGACTGGGGACAATGGGCGGCGCCTCAGTATATTAATGACGTGATTCAAGTACCTATTACTTGAATCACGTAATATTACTGAATATTTGGGATCCTTGGTTTTAGTTTCAGAAATAATTAAACGATAAGAATAGGTCATCAGCATAAACGAAGAAACAAATTTTAAGGTGAAACCATCTAACTAACTAACTAATTAATTAATTAACTGTACGAAACACATTCGTACAGTTAATTAATTAATTAGTTGAAAAACCCATTATACTACAGCAAGAAAGAAGAGAACATCTGATTAAGGCCATTCATGAAATCTGTCATAAAAATAATGACAAGTAAGTGACAATAAGTGATAGTTTCACGACGAATTTCTAAATAAATGTTAAAAAAATGTAAATCTTAAATGAAAACAAACGGATCGAAATAAGACCTCCATTTCCATTTTTTTGAAGACAGCCCGTTAAAAATAAACAAAAGGTTTATTCAACTTTATCAAAATAAGTTCTCAAGGGTGTTTCACAACTTAAAGAAACATCTGTAGAATAGTAGATATTAATCACAATAAAGAATAGAAACAATTTATTAGAAGACGTCTTACTATTGAGCATTCTTAGTTAATAATTTTAACTAAAATGATCTAAACGATCCAAGTTTGATTTAATTTAAATTCAGCTTTTAGCTACTATAATTTTGCGAAATTCTCGAATGTTCGGACCTAAATGTTCAGGAGAAGTATTTTAGGACATAGATGAACACAAAAGATAGTGAAAATTTAAAAAGTCACGTTCATTATTTGTGACAGCAATCTCTTTAGTAGAAGTTCGCTGTTACAGTGTAGGCTCGGAAAATTAAAAAATACTTAGGTCTGTGATAAAGTCTACAAATGTTCAAGAACATCTACTTTATTTCCTTTTTTTTTCAAATTAAAGATGATTATTTTTTGGGAAGAAAGTTCAAGGGCATTAAATAGGGATGTTGACAGGGAAAAAAAACTATTTAGTCCGTCGCGCGTCGGTCAGTTTTTTTTTTTTTTTTAGATAAACCGTATTAAGGTTGGCGAGTGGGAGCTTGATACGTTACAAGTCGGTATAAAATGTACCGGCGAGTGACGTCATGCTACATTTTAACTCAATGTATTACCGTAATCTTTTGATATCGTAAAAAAAAGAAAAATACGTGTCCAATATTTTTTAATAATATCTGCCGGCCAAAAAAAATTTTTATTCAACATCCCTATTGCGTAATACATCGAAATTACCCTCTGTAATATGATTTTGGGGCCCCAATTTTCACGGTCTGACAACGTTCCGTGATACTGAAAAGTCAGTGCCAATTTTCAATACATGACATGACAATACGTGACATGTGTCAAATTTAGGCACAACAGCGCGTTCCACGTTCCAGCTTAGCAAATGTCCGTCTGGACATAATTTCTTGTAGAATTCTTTATACAAGAATACTAGTTTCTCAATTTTTGGAATTTCGAGTTTTCATTTAAATTCTTCGCAAAACTTAGAGAATATAATAAGTTTAGAAAACTTAACCACTAAGGATAAAAAAAACACCCGGAAAAACACAGTTTCCTTAAAAAATCACGTACACACGTCTTGCAAAATCAACATACCGTTTTCTTGTTGGGGCCAGGAAAAATGCGGGATATAGGTACCTAAATACCTACACTATATTTTTAAAAGAAAATGCGTTTAGAAATATAGTGTAGAAACTATTTGTAAAGCTGAGATGCCTTTTTTTTTTTGAGGGTGGGAAATTATCAAATAACTTCTCCCGCTCAGGGCGGAGCGGGAGGGTGTGTCAGACTTTTCCTGACTAAAACCCACCCGTGTTCCTTTCGTTGCCTGTGTGCCGGGGCCGCGATATCCCTTTCGGACAAACTCGCAACCCTGGCAGGCATTGGCCCTTACGGACCCCGTCAGTTGGTGCTGACATCTCTTTGAGGCGCGCGTGGAACACAACGTGCCGTCGACCCGGACCTGGTCCTTATCGGACCAATCGAATGGCCTTAATCGGACGGCGAGCTACCCATTGCTCACCGTCCGCAAGCCTGCGCCTACGGTGGCCGGAAGTCGGCTCGCGACTCCCGACGCCCGGGGCGTCTCCTGCAGCGACTAGGTGCGCGAGGGCTCGTATCTTGCCTCTCCCTCGCACGCTCCGCCTCCTCCTTCGCGAGCATTACTGCTTCGCAGAAGGAAGTGACGGCCTCCCATGCACTCTCGCTCCGGACCATGGCCTGAACCAGGGCCGGACGCGAGAGATCGCCGCCGCCGATCGCCTCCGTGAGGACACGGCGGTGCTCCGCCCAAGCAGGGCAGGCCTCCACCGTATGCTCCACCATGTCCTCCGGGCGATCCACACAGTGGTGACACGGGCGTTTCCTCCCGAAAGCTGAGATGCCTGAATATCCTTTCAGGTTTAATGGGACAATTTTTCCACACACATGTTAATTTATTTTTTTAAACCTTATTTACCAACACAACTTTTCTTCTTATGTTTAGGTATTTATCTACGGGCCTTTGTCACCTGAAATAAATGGTTTATTATTTATTTGTTTAAGCAATTTGGAGATAGATTTCCCTGTTCCTTTATTTTAAGAACATTTAAACTATTTATGAGCCTTATTTTACGAGAAGAATACACACTTTCGTAAATATAAAAGTTATAGAGGTCCCTTTCTAGCTTTAAAAAAATATTTTAAACACAGGACACCAGTTTCGAACCTTTTTAGAACCGCCCCGCAAAGCGTTTACCAACGTTTAGTGGAATGACCGTCAGACTGCCAAGTTATAGATCTCGAGTTCGAACCCAAGGCATGGACCTCTGATTTTTCTGATTCATGTGCGTATTGTATAATTATCACTTGCTTCGAAAACGGTGAAGGGAAACATCGTTAGGAAACCGGCATGCCTGAGAGGTATTTTTCGACAGCATGTGAAGCCAAGTCAGAGGCCCATGGGCGGCTTTAAAAATCTGACACCATGTTAGTCACTAACCACACGAAAAGAAGAAGAAGACCGTATTTTGTTTTTTTTGTTAGTTATCCGTGAATAATAGACCGTCTACAAAAGTACACTTGGATCACATACCTTCAAAAGAGAAACAATATAAAATATTCACGTTAGTTTTGTCCATCTCAAATGTTGCATAGATTTCAAACCGTTCACCTAAGATTCTCAAACCGCAAACTTCGCGCCCCCTACAAAAAAAAAAGCAAGATAAAGAATAACGCCCGAAGCCCTGTTTAATGGTGTTTGCTTTCAATAAGGGCCCCATGTTTGTGGTCCGTGGGAAACTGCACCGGCGACGGGTAGTGTTGCTACCTTATCATAAGTTGGGAACGGGATCTTGAAAAATATTGAATATATTGTGAGGAGCACAGCTTGGTAAGGGATAAGCCTGTAGGCAATAATACGTTGAAGAATTTTGGACGTTAGAGACGGTGTAGTAAAGAATAATAATTCTCGATATGTACTACTGCTAAACAGAACCCGACGAACGTTAGTTACCAAAATTTTGCAATTGCGCGGATTAGGTACTAAGAATCTAAAATCCTGAATAGTTAGAAATATTATATTATGCCCTTTTGCATTTTCCAGACCCTGAGGATTTTCACAAAAGATTTTTGTTTTTCGGTAGAAGCTTATGGAATTGAATGTTTGGGTCAAACTAGACACCTAACATTAATCTAACCTATGAATGAATTAATAAATGAAATGCAACGATCCCAGCGTGGTTTAACCAGACTCGATTAATCGAATGAACCCCGAGATTTGCACTAGCCCCTGGAGCCTCATGTTGCATGGGGCTACAGAGGCCATTGCATTTCAAGGAGTAGACCGGGTGGCACGGTAATGATCTAACTTAACCTAACAGATATTTTACAAATCACTAACACATCTATTTCAGTTTACAGTTTCTCATAATGTAATGTTAATTAAGCCTGATTGAAATTCACAGCAGCCGCCTAACATGTTGCTATAATAATATGCCTAGGTTAAGACTGAATGAAAACAATCCCAGTTTCCATGCGAATTCCGGAACATTTCACAACACTAGCTTGTTATTTCATATCTTCCTTTGTTTTTGGAGCGCATATGGCTGCGTATCGAATTATTACAAATGAAACTCAAATGTGCTTTTGTAAATAGAAAACTAACATAGTCAATAGTTATTTTATCATCAGAACTTGTTATTCTATCATTACTAAATGTAACGTAGTATTGTGTCGTTAATTTATTTAAAAACAGGTTGCTAGGGAACGGGTTCTGATAAAGATTTATTTGATGTAAATGCAAACCATTCACATAGAAATTCTTCTTCAAAATTGTCATTAAATTTTTTCAATTAATCTTACTTTGCAAAAAATACTAGTCCTTCGAATATTAAAAACCGGCCAAGTGCGAGTCAAAATCGCACACGAAGGGTTCCGTATCACCGTACAATATTAACACTACATATTAAAAAAAACACGTTTCTCGTATGGGGATCCCCATTAATTCTTAATTTATTTGTATTTTCTTTTTGTTTTTTTTTTTGCAATAGAAATACATAACCTGTGAAAATTTCAACTCTACCGATTACGGTTCTTGAGATATAGCGCCCTGACAGATAGGCGGACGGATGGACAGCGGAGACTTAGTAATACAATTCTTTTTGGCACCCTTCAGGTACTGAACCCTAAAATTGGTCCTTTCACACCGAAGGGCTAACGCAACATCAGCCCCGAAAAACACAATTTAATAATCGAACCTTAACGAAACTCGAATAACAACTTAACTAATATAAGAAGCCCAATTAATCAAGTTGGAAATCACGTCGAAACGTCAGGCGAAACAAACATATTCCAAACTTCAGGAATTATTAGCCTTTGCCGAGTTTAAATCGAAATTGCCGAAGGGCAGAGTTATAGGGCCCGAAGGATTTGAAAATTTGCAGCCCTCGCCCTCTGTGTAGCATTTAGCTCCCCACCTGCTTTAGTTTTCAGTTTAATTGTGACTAATGTTCGTTTGATGGTTTAATTTAAGCATGATGGTGGCTTTGTTCAAGGTGTTACAGTGGGATAGGTGGATATTATGCTGGAAATGAAGGCAAGCATATTTAATTAGAGGAAGGCTTTTGAATGTATGAGACAGAAAGATTCTAACATGGTGACTATACGTGTCTAGGACCAAATAAAGTAACGCACCTCTGACTTTCCGGATTCATATGCGTATTGTATAATTATCACTTGCTTCAAAAACGGTGAAGGAAAACATCGTGAGGAAACATGCCTTTTTTTTTTTTTTTTTGGTGGGAAATCATCAAATGACTCCTCCCGCTCTGGGCGGAGCGAGAGGGAGTGTCAGACTTTTACTGACTAAAACCCACCCGTGTTCCTTCCGTTGCCTGTGTGCCGGGGCCGCGATATCCCTTTCGGACAAACTCGCAACCCTGGCAGGTATTGGCCCTTACGGACCCCGTCAGTTGGTGCTGACATCTCTTTGAGGCGCGCGTGGAACACACAGGGACCGTACAACCCCGTATAA
Source organism: Agrochola macilenta (assembly GCA_916701695.1). Taxonomy (NCBI): domain Eukaryota; kingdom Metazoa; phylum Arthropoda; class Insecta; order Lepidoptera; family Noctuidae; genus Agrochola; species Agrochola macilenta. The sequence continues at coordinate 6,068,833 of OU753569.1, forward strand.
GAGTTAAGCTTTTCGAAGGGGTAAGCCGTTTATGAGGTTACCTTTATCATAATGTAACCCTTTGAATGGGTTCTATGCCTAAAACCCGGTAAAAGGGTTATCTCTTCAATATGGATAACCCGTTGAATGGGTTTTCTAATTGAAACCCAGTGAAAAGGTTACATGATAACCCATTGAATGGGTTCTATACTTGAAACCCAATGAACGGGTTACCCATTCATTATGATAACCTATATAACATAAGGGTTTTGATAGGGTTATCAATGGTTATTCAATAAACTAGTGCTAAGTAGGTGGTGGGTGGGGTGGAGCGAGCACCACGCACCATCCACCATCGCTGGCGCACATTGCCCTTATTTCACTAGACATCGTAGACTTGTAGACGAAACACATGCTACCTACATTTTAGATGCCTACACAGTAAGGTGGTGTGTCCTGAGTTTCTGACAATTATTGTCTTGTGACCCGTGTTATCGTAGTCAATTGAATGAGCAAGGGGTAAGTAAGAATTTGGTCAGTCTTTTATTATACCTATGCTAGTTTATGTCCGCGACTTCGTCCGCGTAGAATTCGAAAATGGTTCTAATAGGATTTTTTATTGAAACGAAGTTTTGGAACGAAGTTTTCGAATGTAGTTCCTTATCGCGCGTTGCGAAAGGGGGCTAGACGGAAATAGTTGTAACGACACTTTTTGCTATAGTTGTAAGCCGAGCGGCGTGCGCGTGTTTCTCTGTCTGTCTCTCTCTCTCTCTGTCATAGAAAGAGGAACTTCGTTCCATCCGGGTGCCTCTTGACACCTCTCAAGTTTTTGGTTTTTTACGTTATTAATTTTGTTATCTATCTATACATATAAAATGCTTTGTCCTGAATGACTGACTGACGCATCAACGCACAGCCTAAACCGCTGATCGCAGAGACCTGAAACTTGGAGGGTGAGTTTTTTGTGTTACGTAGGCATCCGATAAGAAAGGATTTTTCTAAATTCTACCCCCAAGGGGGTGAAAAGGGGGGGCAAAGTTTGTATGGGACAACGTGATTCCTTGGTCCAATCTACTTCAAATTTTGCATAAACAAAGTCAAAGTCAAAGTCGAAGTTGAAGTCGGAGTCGAAGTCGGAGTCGAAGTCGGAGTCGGAGTCGGAGTCGAAGTCGGAGTGGAAGTCGGAGTCGAAGTCGAAGTCGGAGTCGAAGTCGGGGTCGGAGTCGAGCGAGTGTATAAGCCGACACGAGTCAAGAGACTTATACTTCGAGACCAAAAGTTGTAACGACACTTTTTGCTATAGTTGTAAGCCGAGCGGCGTGCGCGTGTTTCTCAGTCTGTCTCTCTCTCAAAGTCAAATTCAAAGTCGAAGTCGAAGTTGGAGTCGAAGTCGTAGTCGGAGTCGAAGTCGGAGTCGAAGTCGGAGTCGAAGTCGGAGTCGAAGTCGAAGTCGAAGTCGAAGTCGGAGTCGAAGTTGGAGTCGAAGTCGAAGTCGGAGTCGGAGTCGAAGTGGAAGTCGGAGTAGAAGTCGAAGTCGGAGTCGGAGTCGAAGTCGAAGTCGGAGTCGAAGTCGAAGTCGAGCGAGTGTATAAGTCGACACGAGTCAAGAGACTTATACTTATACTTCGAGACCAAAAGTTGTAAGACACTTTTTGCTATAGTTGTAAGCCGAGCGGCGTGCGCGTGTTTCTCAGTCTGTCTCTCTCTCAAAGTCGGGGTCGGAGTCGAAGTCGAAGTCGGAGTGGAAGTCGGACTCGAAGTCGGAGTCGAAGTCGAAGTCGTAGTCGGAGTCGAAGTCGGAGTCGAAGTCGGAGTCGAAGTCGGAGTCGAAGTCGAAGTCGGAGTCAAAGTTGGAGTCGAAGTCGAAGTCGGAGTCGGAGTCGAAGTGGAAGTCGGAGTCGAAGTCGAAGTCGGAGTCGAAGTCGAAGTCGGAGTGGCAGTCGAAGTCGAAGTCGAGCGAGTGTATAAGTCGACACGAGTCAAGAGACTTATACTTATATACTTATACTTATACTTCGAGACCAAAAGTTGTAACGACACTTTTTGCTATAGTTGTAAGCCGTGCGGCGTGCGCGTGTTGCTCTGTCTGTCTCTCTCTCTCTCTGTCATAGAAAGAGGAACTTCGTTCCATCCGGGTGCCTCTTGACACCTCTCAAGTTTTTGGTTTTTTACGTTATTAATTTTGTTATCTATCTATACATATAAAATGCTTTGTCCTGAATGACTGACTGACGCATCAACGCACAGCCTAAACCGCTGATCGCAGAGACCTGAAACTTGGAGGGTGAGTTTTTTGTGTTACGTAGGCATCCGATAAGAAAGGATTTTTCTAAATTCTACCCCCAAGGGGGTGAAAAGGGGGGGCAAAGTTTGTATGGGACAACGTGATTCCTTGGTCCAATCTACTTCAAATTTTGCATAAACATTTTTTAACAGAATTAATGGAAGAACTGTTTCGTCTTTTGTTGAAATTCATCCCCTAACGGGGTTAAATAGGGGTAGAAAGTTATTAAGGGAGTGATTTGCTTCGAAGTTGATATCAATACTTCTTAGTGCTTTTGATTTAAATTAAATTTTACTTTAACACATGTTTGAAAAGTCAATCCGATTTTATTCAAAAAAGGTTGAACTCACATACAGGCTTGGTGCTTGCAATGCAAATATTCTTTAAAATTGGAATGTCTCGAAAGTCACCGTACTATATACCTATATTATTACCGGCATTTGAAGGTTTCTAAGCTTTACAGAGGTCTGTATATATTATTATTCCTAGGATTCCTCTAACACCCTCAAATTACCCCTTCGAATTCAAGAGAGTGCAGTTTCCCATAGTATGCTTCGCAATGACTATAAACAAAGCTCAAGGTCAAACTCTTAAGGTAGCGGGAGTAGACTTGAGGGAAAGCTGCTTCTACCACGGCCAGTTGTATGTGGCATGCTCCAGAGTAAGCGCACAGAGTAGCCTGGTGATTCTAGCACCCGAAAGAAAAACAAAAAATTTGAGAGGTGTCAAGGGACACCCGGATGGAACGAAGTTCCTCTTTCTATGAGAGAGAGAGAGAGAGAGACAGACAGACAGAGAAACACGCGCACGCCGCACGGCTTACAACTATAGCAAAAAGTGTCGTTACAACTTTTGGTCTCGAAGTATAAGTATATAAGTATAAGTCTCTTGACTCGTGTCGACTTATACACTCGCTCGACTACAACTTTGACTTCGACTTCGACTTGGACTCAGACTCCAACTTCGACTCCGACTTCGACTCCGACTTCGACTCCGACTCCGACTTCGACTTCAACTCCGACTTCGACTCCGACTTCGACTCCGACTTCCACTCCGACTTCGACTCCGACCCCGACTTCGACTTCGACTCCGACTTCGACTTCGACTCCGACTCCGACTTCGACTCCGACTTCCACTCCGACTTTGACTCCGACCCCGAATTCGACTTCGACTCCGACTTTGACTCCGACTCCGATTTCGACTTCGACTCCGACTCCGACTTCGACTCCGACTTCGACTTCGACTTCGACTCCGACTTCGACTTTGACTTTGAGAGAGAGACAGACAGAGAAACACGCGCACGCCGATTTAAAAGATATAAGATTTTGAAAGTTACACGGGTGTATTATCTTTTTACAACGAAATCGAAATACTACACCTACCGCAGTATTTCTTTGTAAACAATTTTTTTTGTTTTTCTTTCGGGTGCTAGAATCACCAGGCTACTCTGTGCGCTTACTCTGGAGCATGTCACATACAACTGGCCGTGGGAGAAGCAGCTTTCCCTTAAGTCTACTCCCGCTACCTTAAGAGTTTGACCTTGAGCTTTGTTTGTAGTCATTGCGAAGCATACTTTGATGGGAAACTGCACTCTCTTGAATTCGAAGGGGTAATTTGATGGTGTTAGGGAATCCTAGGAATCCCCTAACACCATCATCCTAATCCTAGGAATCCTAGGAATGAGGAGCTCGTGGCTAAGTAACAACAGCCGCACTGGTCGATCCATCAGGTTAAGCTACGCTTGCCGGGGTTGGTCAGTGGATGGGTGACCATCTTTACATACCGAGAATCCTCCGTGCCTCGGAGAGCACGTTAAGCCGTTGGTCCCGGCTGTCATTCATGGATCTTTGACAGTCGTTACGGGTCGTCAGAAGCCCGAAAGTCTGACACCAGTCTTAACAAGGGGTATCGTATTACCCAGTTACTGGGTTGTGGAGGTCAGATAGGCAGTCGCTCCATGTAAAATACTAGTATTCAGCTGCATCCGGTTAGACTGGAAGCTGACCCCAACATAGTTGGGAAAAGACTAGGCAGAATGATTGATTTGAGGGGAATCCTAGGAATAAATACAGACCTATGTAAAGCTTAGAAACCTTCAAATGCGGTACTAATATGTATAGTACGGTGACTTTCGAGACCTTCCAATTTTAAAAAGTATTTGCATTGCAAGCACCTTAGAGTAATTACTCTGAGGCAAGCACCAAGCCTTTATGTGAGTTCAACCTTTTCTGAATAAAATCGGATTGACTTTTCAAACATTGTGTCAAAATAAAATGTAATTTAAATCAAAAGCACTAAGGAGTATTGATATCAACTTGGAAGCAAATCAGTCCCAAAATAACTTTTTACCCATATTTAACCCCGTTAGGAGATGAATTTCAATAAAATATGAAACAGGTCTTCCATTAATTCTGTTAAAGAATGTTTATGCAAAATTTGAAGTAGATTGGACCAAGGAATCACGTCCCATACAAACTTTGCAACCCTTTTTCACCCCCTTAGGGGTAGAATTTCGAAAAATCCTTTCTTATCGGATGCCTACGTCATACAAAGAACACACCCTCCAAGTTTTAGGTCTCTACGATCAGCGGTTTAGGCTGTGCGTTGATCCGTCAGTCAGTCATTCAGGACAAAGCATTTTATATGTATAGATAGAAGATGTATTAATAATAGCGATGTACCGCATCTCGTTTTGGTTTAGGCACTTTATAGATTGTTCAAAATTCTGAAATTCGCACTGACTAATAATATCGCAAAAGACGTCCGGATTCAAAAAATCAAACAGCAAGAATTACAATTGTACGGTCCCTGCAAATGCCTGCAATAAAGTAATAAACAAGTACGGACATGAAAAAATCATAATAATACGTAATTTCAATATCCGGCCAGCAAAGCTAAAATGAACTCCATTTTACATGCAATAATGATCAAAGATCCCTGTTTAGAAGCCGCTCGGTAAGTAAACACAAAGGCGCCGCCGCGGCCGCTTAACGCGTGCTATTCCATTTTGCAACCTATGCCCATCATCGAGAGAACATATTACATTGCTGCGAGTCGGAATGTTACGCTATTATCGTTTAAAGAGTTCAAAGTATAACCCTTTTGAATGGCTTAATTTAAGCCGTTCAAAAGGGTTACCCACATCGTATGGGTTTTTAACTAACTGCTTAGAAAAACCCTATCGAAAACCCTTTCAATGGGTAATCAAAATTTGAATGGCTTAAATTAAGCCGCTCTAAAGGGTTACCCACATCGTATGGGTTTTTAACTAACTGCTTAGAAAAACCCTATCGAAAACCCTTTCAATGGGTAACCAATATGGTCCCTGGGAACACAACGCGCCGTCGACCCGGGCCTGGTCCTAATCGGACGGCGAACTACCCATTGCCCACCATCCGCAAGCCCGCGCCTACGGTGGCCGGAAGTCGGCTCGCGACTCCCGACGCCCGGGGCGTCTCCTGCGGCGACTAGGGGCGCGAGGGCGCGCATCTTGCATTTCCCTCGCGCGCTCCGCCTCCTCCTTCGCGAGCATTACTGCTTCGCAGAAGGAAGTGACGGCTTCCCATGCACTCTCGCTCCGGACCATGGCCTGAACCAGGGCCGGACGCGAGAGATCGCCGCTGCCGATCGCCTCTGTGAGGACACGGCGGTGCCCCGCCCAAGCCGGGCAGACCTCCACCGTATGCTCCACCGTGTCTTCCGGGCGATCCACACAATGGTAACACCCGGGCGTTTCCTCCCGCTTTATCCTGAACAGGAACCTCCCGAAACAACCGTGTCCGGTGAGGACCTGCGTCAGGCGGAAGGTGAGGACGCCGTGGCACCTCTCTAGCCACTCCTCAAAGAGGGGACTTATCGCCGCAATTGTGGCGTGCCCAGCGCTGGGTTGCGACAATCGCACTCTCCATGCCGCCATGAGATCCCGCTGGAGCTCTGTCCGCTGTGCCGTGATTTCTCGCGGCAGCGGAGTTACACCCCGGCGTTTCGCCTCCAGATCCCATGGCGGTAGTCCGGCAAGGAGGCTCGCCGCCTCACGGGAGACCGTGCGGTATCCTCTGACCAGCCTAATGGCCATGACCCTTTGGGACGCGTTCAATCGCTGGGCTGGTCGCAGCCTTAATGAACGCGCCGACACCGGTGCCCCGTAAAGGGCCATGGACCGCACGATCCCCGCGTAGAGCCTCCGGCAGGAGGCGTTTGGACCCCCTAGATTGGGCAGAAGCCGCTTCAAAGCAGCCCCAGCCCTCTGCAGTTTGGGATCCAAACGTCGGAAGTGCGGAACTTCGTGGACGAAGTTCCACCGGCTGTCGAGGACGAGTCCCAGGTACTTCATCGTCGACTCGACACCGATGTGAACCCCTCCCGCCGTTATCTGGGAACCCGACAGTGGCGCGTTCCGAGGACCATAGAAACACATGGCCTCGGACTTGTGCAAGGCCACCTCGAGTCCCAGTTGCCGGATCCTATCGACGATTGTCGCAACCCAACGTGTCGCTAGTTCGGCCGCCGCCTCATGTGACCTCCCCTGCACCAGGACCAGCGTGTCGTCAGCGTAGCAGACTACGCTGACGCCGCTAATGAAGTCGGCGCGCAGCACCCAGTCGTAGCCGATGTCCCACAGATGCGGCCCCAGGACCGATCCCTGCGGGACACCGCACGACATCTCTCGCCGGTTCCACTCTCCGTGGTGACCGCGGTAGATGACGGCCCTGTCCGTCAAATAGGCCTCGACCACTCGACAGAGGTAGGTCGGCATCCGGTGATACCGGAGTGCCTCCCTAATGCAACTCCAGGGCAGGGTATTGAACGCATTGGCGATGTCAAGAGACACCGCCAAGACCACCCCACCCCGGGCAACAGCATCCCCCGTCGTGAGGGCTCGAACGCGCATGATGGCATCCACCGTAGAGCGCCCCTTGCGGAAACCAAACTGGCTGTCCGCCAAATCCGGCCCCACTCGCACCAGCTGCCCGACAAGGCGGTCTGCAATTACTCTTTCAAAGAGCTTGCCCACCTCGTCGAGCAGCACGATGGGCCGGTAAGCGGACGGAGAGTCCGCCGGGCGCCCCGGCTTCTTGATGAGGACCAGTTTCCCCGTCTTCCAACGAAGTGGGAACTGGCCCCTCTCCAAGCATGCGCTAAAGAGCCCTCGAAGTCGAGGCCCGAGAGCCTCTAAGGCCAGAACCCAGGCTTTTCCAGGTAAGCCGTCGGGTCCTGGGGCGGTATTTTTGGCATTCAGCCTACGTACCGCCACTCTCAAATCTACCCCGGTCACCTCCGGAGATTCGTCGTCGTCGTCGTTGAGGAAACATGCCTGAGAGATATTTATATAAATATGATAGTGGTTTTAAAACTCTGACACCAGGTTAGTCACTAACCACACGAAAAGAAGAAGAGGAACAATAGGTGGACACATTAATGTTACTTTTATGAAGAAATTGTTTCTAATAAGTTACAAAGGTTTTCAACCACCTCCGTGGTCTAGTGGTCCTAGAGACCCAGATGGTTTGGTTCCCAGCGGGGCAAAATTTTCTGCTCGGTTTGACTGCTGGTAGGGCCTGTTCTAAGTCCGTCTGGCTAGCTACCACCATCTTACCTAAGTCTATCGCCATAACAACAACGTTAACAGCAATGTTGTATTTCGGCAGTTAGAGTTAAGATAGCCAATTCCTCTGTGGTTGAAGATTCCGGGTGAAGCTCGCCTCCACCTTCAGCCTGATCATCACTTACCATCAGCTGAGATGAAGGCCAACAGCAAAACCGCAGTGGTTAAAAAAAGACGACTTCTTATTAAATGTCCAAGTTCAAACAACATGAAAACAAATAATAGCTCTATTGAACACGTGAACATTCGATTTTGAAAAGACTTTCAAAATATAAAATTTTCAATTAACCCTCACACAACGCAGGACCGTAATAAATCCAGAAAGTCTGCCACCACTCCCAAGCACAAAGGATGTGCTGAATCAAAATTTTACATCCAATCTACTATGCACGGCTCTAGCATGCATCTTCACTGCATTTCCATACCAAAAGGATCAACCCGCTCTTAAAATCCAGTTGGAACTTTGGATGCGGCAAAGTGAGTTAGGTGACCTACTTCTTCATAATTTGTGGTATTATGAAGTCGGGAGTTTGTTTGTAGGGTAAAGTTATTGATAATGTTCCTGAAATCTCTTTGGTGGAGGAAAAGTTTTGTGAGACTAGCTGTATCCTGAGTTTGCGGGCTGCATCGGGACGCACATGCTCTGTTGTGTTTTGGGCGTTTTTACTCTTCTGTTTTTCATATGTCGGATATGGGTAGGAACAGGAAAATTAAGTATAGTTTCGAAAAGAATGTAAACATAATACAATATATTAATAACTAAAACCCATAGACATTTTTATACGCTTATGCTAAAACCCAACTGCGACAAAAAAAGTCAACCAAAAACGTATAAACAAGACATCACTTACAGACAAATTCAAAAGGCGGAGTCACACGTAATCTGTTTGATTTATTGACATCAAAGTAAAAAAAGTCTAAAACAAAAAGGAAATAAAAATCGTGGAACTTCTTAAGGTTGAGGTTGCTACATATATGAAAGTACACGCAGGCATTTCGAGTGAAAAATCTGTGGCAGGAATGAAAACAAACTGGATTTGGTTCATCATGGCTCATGTTGGACTACCTATCTTACCTGAAGGAAAAAGATGATTCGGTACATCATCATTTCATCCGAAAGACGTCCACTGCTGGACATAGGCCTCCCCCCAATGATGAATGGGTTGGCCATAATCGCCACACTTGGCAGGCGGGTTGGCGATAGCAGTATGGTGTTAAAATGCATAGAGAACGCTGCTGCCCATTCTCTAGTAAGTTCCTTAGTCGCCTTTTACGATACCCACGGGAAGAAATGGGATGTTACTATTCTTTACGTCCGGCACCACACGGTACATAAAATCTATTTAAAAGTTTTTATTATATTATTCATATGAGATGTGACGTCTTCTATCATTTGATTAAATTCATTGACTTAATTACATACATACATAAACTCAGGCCTTTTTCCTATGGGAGTAGACAAAAACTATAAAACGCCAACTGCTACGATCCTTACATACTCATTTTGACTTATTTACATTCATACATCTGGTCACACACGCACGTCATTGACTTTATTGTGGCATAATTATGTTAAAAAAAATCGGTGTCGAATTCGATACCAACTCCCTTCCTTCCCACATCACCGTCACTACTGTCGTCTCTTATAAAAACACACTAGCTGCTTTGAAACACCATGTGATTGCAACTTTATTGCAATTTCAAAGCATGCTTCTGACGCCTGCGCGCCTTCCGGAAGATAAATCCCCTTTGAACCGGTCTGGATTCAATTCGGTGGCTTTTAGCCTTTTTCGCGTGGTTATTGGTTTTGAGAGCAGCTTGACAGAACAAAGTGGAATTATGTGGAGAGAAATAAATAATATTTTCTTGTGGCTTGGTATTTTCTGTGCTGGCAACTTTGTCTTGTCAGATAATGGAAGTAAAAATAATAATGGAAATAAGATCGGAAAGTAGATTTGAAGACTGAGGACTTTATCGTAATTTGGGAGAGGCCGATATTCCATGGAGGAGTTCATGGCTAAGTAATAACTGCCGCACGGATCGATCCATCAGGTTAAGCTACACTTGCCGGGGTTGGTCTGTAGATGGGTGACCATCTTTACATACCGAGACTCCTCGCTGCCTCGAAAAGCACGTTAAGCTGCCAACAGCTTAACGTGCTTTTCAAAGATGCTTGATGCTTGTCAAAGATCCACAAATGACAGCCGGGACCAATCCCGGCTGTCATTTGTGGATCTTTGACAGTCGTTACGGGTCGTCAGAAGCCCGAAAGTCTTATAACCAGTCTTACCAAGTGCTATCGTATTACCCAGTTACTGGATTATGGTGGTCAGATAGGCAGTCGTTCCATGTAAAATACTGGTATTCAGATGCATCCGGTTAAAGTAGAAGCCGACCCCAATATAGTTGGGAAAAGGCTAGGCAGATTGATTGATTGATTGGCAGCTGGATTACTGACAATATAGTGGCTACTTATATACGGTCATAATGTGCTTTCAATCGTAGCAGCTCATAGATTGATGCTAGCTACTCGTTTGCAAACTGCAGACTGTGGTTACAGCGCAACCGAAACCGCAAGCTGTGACGAGCGGTCGAATATTGCGTTATCGTCATCAATATTCAAATTCTCAGCTATTGAATATGACTTGCTTCAACAGAGTATTTGTTTGTGGAAGCAATAGGTGATCATTTCGTGATTATAATTCCAGCAAAAATAATTGATTTTCAAGGAATCCCGTATTTCGCGGGAAAGTCCGAAAGGGTCACCGTGGCCCCTGGCAACACACAGGCAACTGAAGGAACACGGGTGGGTTTTAGTCAGTAAGAGTCTGACACGCCCGCCCGCTTCGCTCAGAGCGGAAGAAGTTATTTGATAAATTCACACCCAACAATAAAAAAACAAAAAGGGATTCCGTATTACAATTTCATCGCGTTTGACGATGCACGAAAACAGAAAATTGCATTAAAAAAGCTTCTAGACATAAACAGAAACTGCAATCCAAAGCAAATCCCCTAAGATAATCTGCTTGGCTTCAACAAATCAGACTGTTCCCGTAACAAAATTCCCCGCACTAACGTCCTAATGTTTCCAGAGGCACCACCTTGATAGCGAGTGACGTAAATGCGATTTGTCGAGATGAGTCGAGCACGTGGGGAACGACCGAACGAGCCGTCGTACTTACAATCTCTAACTCCTGATATTATTGTGCTGCACGTCACGGAGTTGGTTACATTAGGTTAGTTGGGATTGTTTTTGGTTTGATTGTGTTTATTGGAATCAGATTGGTTTCCAAGAAAGAAAAATATTTTATTTGGGACATGAATAGGAAATACAAACCGTTACCAAAAGGAGTATATAAAACAAACAAAATTAACATATTTTTTCCGAATAAAAAAAATAACGATATGTGCGAGGCCAAAAAGGCTCTTATCTCAGCATAACGCTGCGACATTAAAAATAAAAATACCGCAGCGCTAGCATTCTGATATCCGCTGGATAGCTGGATAGTCTTACTTGTCTATTGTGACACTCGATTTTCAGACTAAATAAACATTAGCTAGATTGTGTAAAAGATTATAATGATGACACTCTAACTAAAAAGGGATGAATACTTAGATGATGGCATATCAGATCAGAATTGGAATAAGGTCCGGAGGAAGATTATGACTTATTCTCCTCTCATAGAGAGAAGGCAATATTGACTCACTTTAGACTTGTTGACAAATTCAGACAATGCTATGATCATGTTTTCCTTCATCTCAAATGGTTTCTTACAAAGACCTAGTAGGTGCCTATCCCCACTTATGCCCGATTCCTATAAACAATAAAAACCGGCCAAGTTCGTGACGCACCACGCACAATGAAGGGTTCTGTAGTTAGAATGAATCTATCCCTTAAAAAACACGTTCTCCTGTATATTTTTGCAACCGCAAATATAAGTTGAGTGATTTTATTTTACCACTTTGTCGGCGTGATTAATATGTATACCAATGCCAAAATACAGCTTTCTGGTACAAAGAGTCTCTGAGCTAAGCCGCGGACAGACAGACGGACATGGCGAAACTAAAAGGTTTTCTTGTTTACTACGGAACCCTAACAACGAATCTTAATACTTACCAATGGTAGCTTTTTTTATTGCCGAATAGGTATATAAATAGATTCGTAAGCTAATTTTACCTGTGATAGCTACTTCCATATGGGAGGGTCTACTATGCAAAGCTATGAGGTCTTTGCTCCTTATTGGTAAAGATACAAGAGTCTTCATTTTAACCGATAACGATCCGTTAATTATAGGAATCGGCCATTAGTAGATGTTTGCTACGTAACAATGTAGATGTAGAAGCAACAACAACACCAACGTATGCACGCGACGCTAACTGAATCATTGTGACGTCACACTAAAACATCGTTGATATACATACATGCTCATGTATACGTGCGTCTGGGGCATGTGTCCTGTGCGCGTAATGGACGATAAAATGAATTGGGAGAATATGGCGTGAGGGAAAATTGTGAGCGTGAAGTGACGTAAAGTTTGAAGTCCTTAGAAAGCGTATAATCTCGATTCCAAGCGAGAAAATTAAAGGATTCTAAATATGTTTTTACTAGTCTTGAATATTTTGTTAGGAGATTAGCTGTTGCCCGTTGTTTTAGACCCAACGACACTCGAGGAACTTCTGTATATACCCGGTATTCATGACGACTTATCAAAGTACTAAAATAAATAGTTTATCCTGACCTGATAGGGATGATGCCTGGGTAAAAAAAATGAAGTTCTAATAAGTCCGTCAGTCAGATAATAACAAAATATTAGACACGTAATTTTAGCTTATCATATTAATAAAAAAATACTTAGATACAACGCATTTTAAGTTTGGGAGTGGGGGTCGCTACGTTACTAGTATGTATAAATCTACATACTCGTGACGTCATGGCACATTTTACCTCAATGTATCGCCGTAATCTTTAGATTACTTATAAAAAGAAAAATACGTGTCTAATATTTTTTTATTATCTCAAAGACGGACAAAAATTTATTTATTTTTTGTCGTCGTCCCTATTCTGAAACATGAAGTGTTTTCTCAGATACCAAAAACCTACCACCTACCCATAGTCATATCTTCATAACTTACATGGTTCTCTTCAATCCTGCCTGTATACTACCCTAGTACCTAAGCACTATACATCATCCGCGCGAAATGACGTCATCACCCGCAAAAACACCATCATCCATTCAATCAAGTCTTTTTTCTCGAGAACTCGCATCGTGGCTAATGTTTATTCTCCAAGTGAAATAAAACATAATAAGTTTACTAAAAATCTCCTTTACGTCAAAATTAATACGCAAAAATGGTTTCTTTATTTCACCATTCATAACTTCACGAATCTATTCAGCATGTAATTTAATTCCTCACATACAAATCCATAATTTTCTCGTTCAAAACAATGTCGTAGCATACATAGTTCTCTTCAATCCTGCTCCCCTAGTACCTACGCACTACATCATCCGCGCGAAATGACGTCATCATCCGCAGGAACACCTGCATCCACTCAATCGAGTCGTTTTTCTCGAAAACTCGCATCGTTGAGGTAATCGTTACGGGGAGGCTCACCTGCTTCTCGAGAGATATGTTGTTACGGTCTCTTGTCAAGAATAACGTAGGTTTGGTCCTACTTTCTAACTTTGCTGTAAATGTCGGTATTAATTTATTGGGGTACAAACAATTTATAACTAATTAATTAATAAAAGTAGGAAAATTATATACTAAATTAACTAAAACTATTTACAAACTAAAATATAGCATCGAAGAATTCATCCGCATCGCTGTCGACTGGTAATGTACCCAAGAGGCTGGCCGCATTGCCACGTTGTATGGCAATGCTTAGCCTCTGCCCAAGGTAAAAACCAGCCCTTGGGTCACGGGAAGTGTCAAATAGCCGTTTGGAGATTTCTTTAAAGAGGCCGTGAGCACTCGGACCCCACGGCCCGAGGGTTTCAACCCCAAACGGCTCGAAAATATAATTACCAACAAGGTTATTATACTTACGCCGCTTGAGGTTTTCTGCAGCCGCAGCGGCAGCACCAGCACAGCACGCTGAGCCAGGAAGATGGGATGGCGCAAGAGTGTCGACACAGGTTGCATCCCACACTAAAGGCCTACCCACCTTCCATGGAAATAAAGACATGCCGTCCGGTCTCTTGCCATCGTCGCGTGCCAAGCCATTGGGTTCTAATACAGCTGGAACGCCGGCGGTGACAAGAGCTCGTCGGATGATGTCGTTAATGTTCGCGTGCCGCGCTAAGCGACCCGCACTTCGGCTGCAAGACAGGCCGTGATGTCCGAGACTATTGACAACTTCGCCACAGTGACAGCGATGAGGAGAACAGCATGGAGCTCCTAGTCGTAGGGAAGCAGCGAGGCGGAATGTAGTGTCGTCGAACAAGGTACCTATGTTTGACGACGGTAGTGCATGAAGCCACAGACCCGATTCCCACTTACTCACAGCCAGCAGGCGCGCACGCTCCGCAGGGGTAGCAGACGTGTTAAGTAAATTGTTCTGTACTACTCTGCAGAGCGGCTCATCCCACCGTCTTTGGGAAGATGGATAATCGGGTAGAGCTGAGTTTGGGCAAGCGAGTTTCCAGGCATCCATAGCCTCGGTGAAGCACGGAACATCAAAATTAATCAGTGTGGAGGCTAGAATTTTCCTGATTAATTTCTCAGTGCCGTGGACAGAGGATATAAAAGCCGGTAAACTAATACTAGAAATTTTGCGGACGCCGAGGCCTCCCATACGAATGGGAAGAGTAGCTTGCGCCCAAGCTCGGTCGTCCATGGCCACATTTAAAATTAAAGTTAATGTGTGTCGGATAATTTGGTCCATTTTTTCTAAAAGGTGATTGTGTTTCCATAAATGGGAAGCGCGAAGAAAATATGTTAATTTAGGGCCGAAACAGCAGTAACGAATTAGGGTGATGGCCGAATGCATATTAATTTGTAACAATCTTTCCGAAATGTCGGTATGATTAAAGTTAGTGGTGATATAAGGCGTTTAAAATTGTGTTGTATTTTCAAAAACAGTAAGATTTTGAAAATACAACACAATTTTAAACGGAACGCCACATTTTGATCCTGCCAATAAATTTATTTAGACTAGCCGATATTGATTTAATGAATTGCTTAGACATCGTCGCGTTGATTGTGAGACCAATTAAACTATTGGCCAATTATTAGTCGTCTTTAGTCTGCGAGAGAAAGCGATGTCTAGCAAGCATTCCGGGAGGACTCTTGTTTATATTGAAGACTATCAAAATAACAATAAATTCGACAAACTTCTTATCAGCCATTTTATTACTCTAGAAAATCATTGTTAACCTATTTAATATGTTTTGCCATAGTCTGACTGTAGAGAATATTTGAAAAACTTGTATGTCTGTTTTAAAATCTGCAGGATAAAATTTAATTGCATTTTAGTTTAGCGTACCTATAGGTGAAAAAGTAGCGTCCGCGCAGGTACATTGTTCGCTGTAAATACCTGTCGGACTAATTCAGGATTGCGTTGCCCGGTTTGTCGTATAGTGGAATCTTATAATTGTAACTTCATTGATGTTGATATTTTTGTATGTTCCAAATCGAAATTTAAATCCAATGTTTTTAAAATCTTATCTAATGATAATAAGATATAGTGTATCCTTCATTCAAAATTTAATTTATTTCAACCGTTTTAATTATTTTTATTAATTGTATTGTACTGTCAAATCCTTTTTTTATAATGTTAATTCTTATTTGTGATAATATGGTACAATCCCAATTTTATTATTTATTCTTAATAATGTATTTTATTTTAATAATCAATTATGTTTTTTGTTTTATCTATCTGAATAATGCTAAACTAGTGGCACTTTTTAATTTATCTTAATTTTGTTACATGCGGATAATGTAGTGGGCTACAATATTGTTAATTTAATATTACTATACGAGTATTGTAGCTGTTTATTGTCCCTTAAATCAAATAAAATAAAAAGTGTAAATTATGTATAAATCTAAAAATGTCTGCCAACAAACTTTTGCAGTTTAGCAGAGGTAATATATTTTGTTCAAAAAACATTTCTGTGAATAAATACTTTTTTTTTTCACCTCATCTCGTCTATACTAATCTTTGTTTTCCATCCTTCAGTTTCATTTATCTTAAAACCCCGCTTCTATACCAACATCGTATTTTTCCGACATCACCCGTCATATATCAGGAGTGAACGATTTCAGCCATCAGCCGGTTTAAAAAGGTACCTGCAGGGGCTATATTGGGCTATATTTCATGGCACAAGATGCATGGTGTTTCATGGTAGGGTTTCAAGCTGAACTAAGCGGTGGAATATTTTTCCTTTGCTTTATAAGTTGTGGTTTTTGACATGATTAAACTGTGTGGTATGAATTTCAACAGGTTTAACATAGACTAAGTTACTTAAAGAATCTTTGTTGTTTCGACGCTTGCTATTTTTCTCTATTTTTATCGTGAAGGCAAAATTTTGAATGACCCATATTTCGTGGCTAAATTACCTACATATCGCTTTCGTTGACCGATAGTTTGTGTCCTAGAAAAGGACCAAATTTTGTACCCAGAAAATCAAAATATACGTGTCTATCAGCTTCGAGATTCAGCTAGTATGGTGCAAATTGTTACTACACTTTTACTTCTATTAAAATATTGGGAAAGAAGATGTTACTTACACTAGCCAAAAACTGGTCCTTTAGGTGATGATGTTTAAACATTCATTATAATGACTGCATTATTGCCACTACTGTCACACCAATTTAAAAACTCATTTTTATGACTACACCCATAATCAATTCACCTCAGAACCTCGTCATCCATCACTTCAACCCTCGACTACTCGTATATTCCAGAACACACTATACATCAACGTACCTCACAATTACAAGTGCCATCAATAGATTTACAAGGGCTCCTGATTCTCACCCCATAGTGAGACATATAACGTAGATTGCAAGGCATATGGAGAGAGAAGTTGATGTCGTTTGTCACTTGTTTTAGGGCATTACTTTTTAAACGAATCTACTTTATAATAAATTTATGACATTGACCCGCCCCTGCTGCACATGATTTTACGACTTGACAAAACATCAAGATTTCTTGATTTTATGTAGTTTATTATTGTGTTAGTACCTGGGTGACCGAGCTGTGCTCTGGTAAAAATAGATAATGCTCATTTAATAGTACGGGACAGTTCATACTAACTCCATACTGCCATGATAGTAGGTGCTTACTAATTTCATGCTGCCATGTCATTATTCTAAGGTAGCCATCTTGTTCGATGCTTTGGGTGACCGAGCTCTCCTCGGGTGAAAATATGGAGAAAACGAATTTTCCCAGATATGAGACGTAGCTAGATCTAGTTTTCGCCCCCATAAACCCCTATATTGCAGCTATAATAGAAATCGTTAGAGCCGTTTTCGAGAACATGATTACTAATATTGCTCGTTTATGATATTAATGTACCTAATACACATACACTAGCTACCGGAATAAATTCTCAAAATTATGGTGAAAACCGCGTCAAAATCTGTTGCGTAGTTTAGCAAATCAACGCGGTCACAGACAAACACGAAAAGCGAGTTTATAATAATGTACGAATATAGACAGATAATATAGATAGTGAAGTGCGAGTCCGTAATTACAACAGCTAATAACAAGAATTTCGCTGTAGCGTCACGGGAATCTGCCCACGGCAAAATTGAGTATTAATTTCGAGCGCATTGAAATTGGTACATCATTATCAAAATGTCCACATCATTATCAAATGTATGCAAGTATGTAGCAGGTAGACCACTATTTGCGGCAAAATATACGAATTTGTAACGCAGTCGCATAATTCGTGTTTTGTCACAGTGAATCCTAAAGCGCATCATCATCATCACATTAAGTATCGTAATTGTAGCAACGCCTATAATTTCCACAAAAAACTTTTTGATTTTCTTAATTTAATTTTATTCAACATAACGCGGGACTTAATGCCACATGCACGAATTTTTTTGTTTTTTTTTTTTTATGTTGGGATATCATCAAATGACTTCTCCCGCTCTGGGCAGAACGAGAGGGCGTGTCAGACTTTTACTGACTAAAACCCACCCGTGTTCCTTCCGTTGCCTGTTTGCCGGGGCCGCGATATCCCTTTCGGACAAACCCGCAACCCCAGCAGGCTTGCATGCATGCTAATACTCAACAAGTAACTGAAAACCCAGAATTGGCAAAACAGACCCTAAAGTCATTTAGTTTACGAAAACATTAACAACTGAATCCCATGTAATAAAATCGTCATTCGCAAACGTATGTCAAATACAAGCATATCCCCGATCCCGTCGTAATCCTAGTCCCAGCTGATAACTTGCGCCTCATCCCAGTAAATAAACAGTCGTAATACATTAGTTTATTAGGTGCGCAAGCGTCCGTACATCCGTCAAAGTCGCTGCAGCGGGAGGGTTACAACCCATTTTACCGCAATTTGCAGTTGTCCCCTAACGGTGGTGGTGCCAGTTGGGAGAGGAAGCGGGTTAAGAAGTTATTTAGTTGAAAAACTGTTTTTTCTTTTTTGTACTTATGCTTGAGAAAAAACTGGAATACCTAAACACTAGCTGAAAAGTATCACCGATACGATAATATCCTAAACATGGAATTCTAACTAATATAATAAATGTGAAAGTGAGTTTGTTTGTTTGTTACGCTTTCACGCTAAAACGGCCGAACAGATTTGAATGAAATTTGGCACATGGGTAGACAATGACCTGGATTAGGACATAGGATACTTTTGATCCCGATATTTTTACGGGATCGACACTTACGCGGCTGAAACCGCGGGGCGCACCTAGTTACTACTAAAGGAATAGGTATTGTAAAAGTCACTACAACAGACGAACAGATTGGTGAAACCATATTTCTTTATTATGGAATCCATAGCCTGGTTTTGAGGCCCTCATAAGTATGTACATATTAGTGCTGCCAATAAGGAGCAGCTAAATTCCAGTCAATGAGAGTCAGAGCAGTTAAGATCGTCTCTACTAAAGATATTCGTTTTTTTTTATTTTAAAAGATAAACCCTCTTCGACAGTATGTTCCTCTACTAAATGCTGGTTCATCAAATCTCTTAATACGTTGCAAACTTCCCCTAACCTTTACCTATCGACACAATAAACTCAACATCAAAATCAGTAATTACCCGCTCCTCTCCTCTCCCTTACGCCACTTCAATTGCAGTGTAGGGCCGTGTCTCCCTCGGGATTCGAACCGCAACTCAGTGCAGCGTAGCCGGTGATTTGTCTGTACCCTCCCGACGATTAAGAAATTGTCCAGCAGTCTTAAGGTAACGGCGACCGACACTGTTAGGACGTGCATTAGGAAATTAGATTGATCGATTTCGTGGTGTAGGTAGAGTGATGTATGTGGCGAGGCGGTTTTTAGGGTTTCGTACCCGAAGGGTGCCGAACGGAATCCTAATACTAAGCCTCCGCTGACCGTCCGTCCGTCAGTCTGTCATGTAGGTTACATGGGCACTTATGAAACGTCATAAACTAGGTGCACGGTTTCAATTGGTCGTTTCCTATGGAGAAGAGCCGGCAAGAAACTCCACGGCTTTTACAATGTTTTTAAATTACAGTGTTAAAAGGTATGGCTTGGCTTGGCAGGAACTGGGGGATTAGCCCCAAGGTCACCCACTGGTTATACACCACAGTCATCCGACCAATTATCACTTACGGCTCACTGGTCTGGTGGCCCAGGACAGACCTGAGCACAGCTCAAAAAGATCTCGAAAAACTGCAGCGATTTGCTTGTGTTGCAATCACTAGCAGTATGAGAACCGCACCCACTGCCGCCCTACAGGCCATGCTGGGACTGCCGCCTCTGCACCTTATCGTGCGGGAGGAGGCAACCCTGGCCGCATTTAGGCTCCATCTATCAGGAACCCTAACCAAAGACTCCAGAGTAAAGCACACACGCATAAAAGAAGATGCTATCAAACGAAAGCCAATGATGGCATCACCCTGCGACAAAGCCCCGAAAACACACCACTTTCAAAGGCACTACAGTATAATACTCACAGAAGAACAGTGTGACTACTCAGGCTCGAAAGAGATGAGGGTATACACCGACGGATCGAAGACCGACTCCGGTACTGGAATCGGAGTCTTCTCGCATGATCTGAACATAAATATATCCAGACCGCTGGGAATGTTCAACACCGTCTACCAGGCGGAGTGTGTGGGCATCATACAAGCGGTCCACGCCCTAGAAGCCAGGAGGGTTACGGACACCCACATACGTATACTCTCCGACAGCGCCTCAGTTCTCCAATCCCTACGGAAAAAATATATAACCTCGAAGCTTACACTAGAATGTCACAATGCACTGGAACAAATAACGGTATCCAGTCGCAACACGGTGACACTGCAATGGATAAAAGGACACAGCGGATCGCTAGGTAACGACGCAGCTGACGAGCTTGCTAGACGGGGGTCCAGCGCGGCAGTTTGTGGACCCGAGCCTATCGTACCCATCCCCTTCAACCAAATACGCAGGTGGCTACAGGAGTTCACCCACACACAAGCGGGGAACTGGTGGACCTCGACACCGGGCTGCAGGCAGTCCAAGGAAGCTATGCCATCTTTGGATAGTGGGCTGACCAGGCGTTTATTACGCCTGGACAGGAACGGCCTGCGCCTGGTGACGGGGACCATCACGGGACACTGCTCTCTAAACAAACATTTTCACACAATAGGCATAACGGACAGTCCTCTGTGCAGGGCGTGCATGGAGACTGAGGAAACCGTCGCGCACGTGCTCTTTGAATGCACAGGCGTCACCCAGAGTAGAATAGAAACCCTCGGGTCACCCAGATCCTTCACAGAAGTTCTAAACAAACCAGGAGCATTAATTAGCTTCTGGAGGGAGGTGGGCTGGTTGGAATAACCACCAAACGGCCGCCATGGCCCACGCACAATGGTCCACCTGACGGACTAAGTGCGGAAACCAACCCTATAACATAGAACATAGGTATGGGAGGACAGTGTGTGTAGGCCTATGTCAACAAATACCAGGTAGGTACTTAACAAAATATTAAATGGTCAACAAATCTAGTCTATTATAAGAATGTATAACACATTAAGAAAATATAAAAGATAAATAAAATAATAAACCAAATGACATGATTGCCCTTACAATTGTAACAAATCGGAATTAATATCCTGTCCACAAAAGTCACTAAATATCTTCCATATCCTCGGTCCTTTTCCGAAAGTAGGACCATAAAAAACCAAGTCATAGTGCTGTCAACGGTGACGTGAGGCCGGTTTCGTAAGCATATGTGCACTTAGTAAGGTGTAGTTTGATTCTAATTTGATTATAAATGGTTGTAAATGTGTGCGTGTGAGCGTATGCACAGAGCGGAGGTGTAGTTTTGGCATGCTTCACTCTATTGTTCGCAGCGCTGTCTTGGTTTTTTATTTGGTATGAGGTAGGACGTCTATTATTCTAGAAATCCTACTAATGGTATAAATCCTACGAGTATTCTACTATCACTACTAATATTATAAATGTGAAAGTTTGTGTGTTTTTTGTTACACAATCACGCAAAAACGGCTAAACGGATTCGGATAAAATTTGGCACGCAGATAGTTTATAGCCTGGATTAACTTATAGGCTACTTTTTATCCTGGTAATACGTTCCTGTGGGATAATTTTCGACCAACACGCGGGCGTAGCCGCGGGCGAAAGCTAGTTATATACATATATTTGTTTTTAAAGTATTCTAAAACCATCAAAGACTGCACACATTATAATCAACTCTTTACCGAACTATCCTTACTTTCTTTAGATAAACGACTCCCAAACACGCGGGTATTATCAAAATAGGCCGCCGCAGAGTTTTATCACAGTCAATAAATCCAAGTCACTAACAAATTGCATCACCTGAAGATATAGTTGTTAGCTTTTAGGGAACTAATGGCCTTTTCACTTTAATTAGTTCGAGAGAATTAGTATAAAATAGCCACAAAAGCAAAAATCATAAGAACATATTGCTACAAAAGGAGTACTTCGCAAGGCGTCCTAGTATTCGTAACAGTGTCAAAGATTTGTATCATATTTATAACTAGCTAATGCGTTTTTCATATTATTTGTTAGGAATTTTCGTGTTTTTGCGAGACTATCACGGCAATTAATTTTTATACATTTAGAGATGGATATTCTGATATTGATATACCTACTAATAGGGATGATTCCTGGGTAAAAAAAATGAATTCTAATTAGTCCGTCAGTCAGATAATAAAAAAATATTAGAGACGTATTTTTTGCTTTATCATATTAATAAAAAATTACTTAGATAAAACGCATTTTAAGTTGGGGAGTCGGGGCTCGCTACGTCACAAGTCAGTATTAAATCTACCGAGACTGAGGCCATGCCACATTTTAACGTAGGTATTGCCTACTCAATGTATTGCCGTAATCTTTTGATTACGTAAAAAAAGAAAAAATACGTGTCATTTTTTTTTTTATAATCTTAAAGAAGGACTAAAACATTTTTTTTGTCATCATCCCTATTCTACAAAATATCAAACATGATCCAGATGCTACAGTTCATGTATAGCTGCTATATCGTTTACTGATTATGTTGCCAAAAGAACACACAGTCACTTGAGCGAAGCCGCGGGCGCAGCTATTCGTTTATAAAAACGAATTTCTAAGAAAAAACGTGATCTTTGCGTTTACGCTGGTGTTCTTGCTACTCATTTGCTTGCTGGCATTAGAATACTGCGAAAATAATGAATTTCTTATGTGAGTCAAAGGCAGCAAAATCCTAGTTTCAATGATAGCAACTTTGAATAGCATTATCAGCCTTTAATGACTCTGACACAATCTCAGTCAATAATCCACCACGCGGTCCCAGTGCGGGTTGGTAGATGTCACATGTCTACGAATTTTTGGTTCTAGGACATGCCGGTTTCCTCACGATGTTTTCCTTCACTGTTTTTAATTATTTTTCTTTTCAAATCATTTCCCGCTGTTTCAAATCTGTCCAAAAAGAAACTCTCCAATTTCCCTACTACTCCACCTGGGTTGGTTCTATTGAAACTATTGCCACTAATAAACTGCGTAAACCTTCATTTTTGTCACTCATTATCCCAAAAAGCGTGACACTGTCGTGCGAACTAGTTACTTTTACAAAAGTTCGCAAAAATATTAACGCGTTGGAAAGATACAATTTTTTTTTAATTGACCATGCACTTACAGCATACCAATTATTCTAAATGCATATTCTCACGCTGGTTTTATGGGCGTAGGCAGAATCTACAGGGAAAAACAATAGCTATTATACACCTATCAAAACAAACAAGTTCCAACTTCCCTATTTTCCCTACCGCATTCCTCCACCTGATTCGAAACAATGACAGGGAGTCACGCGGACATTATCAGTAGGCCGCAATGTACTTTTATCAGTAACGATAAATCCGAGTCGCTCGCAAATTGCATCAGCTATCAATCTAAACGGTGTTATGTAGTTAGCGACCCTACTGTCGGGATGTGGGAGGGGGCATACTGGTAGCGAGAAGCTAAATTATTGAAGTTGTCGAATGACACATATTAGACGCCATTTTTTTTTAACATACAGTTTGCGTTCAGTGATTTTGCCGCTCTGAATTTGGGTTGCGTATGCGCGCTACAGTTTTATAAGTAAAATTGACTACTGCACAGTCATTTGTAGCCTACTTCAGAGCGGCAAAGTTATTTGACGCGAACTGTCTTTCCTTACCCACAATCGGGCAATTTTATATTTTTTTCAGGTTTGGATAAGTATTCAAATATCCCATAAATGGCTTGAAAACTAAAACTTGAAAAGTTAAAAGTCTAAAGAAAAACTCGATAAACCAAAGCAAAGTTTAGCATTCAAATGCAGTTTCTTAAAGGTCAACCTTGAAATTACGTTGAAGTAGAAGCCGGTGTAGTTGTTTCAAAGAAAACTCACCCCCCTGAGATTTCTGAAAGGTCAGGAATCTCGGCCACGACTCCGGCCAGTCGTGGCCGTCTAGTGGTATTGTATGGTCTGCGGCTAGTTGGCCGTTGCGACAAAGTGCGCGATTCGTATCGGTTTCTATAATTTACCTGGTCGCTGCGACCCTGGTCGTGGTCGTGGCCATCTAGTGCGCGAGATCCCTTAGAGTAACCATAGTATGAATAGCTACTCTAAAAATGAAAGCCTGTTCATACAGACATTTAATTAGCAGTGACAGTAAGTCCAAATAAATGGCTTGATTTTCCAACGGTTAGTTGACGGTCAATAAGCTGACATGACATTTTATTGAACGTGTCTTAAGAAACTGAGGGTAGCTAGATGCACAAATATCAATAGCCAATTTAAAATGAAGTCCCCAAAAACTCGCTGACACTGGAACCCCACCCCGTTACTCCCCCATACTAAAGACACGTAGTATTTACACAGTTATTTCTCTTCGTTAGACAGCGATTTGTCATGAATACTTTACAGATATTGTTTTTAGATTGAGTGCTCTATGGAGGGTTGTGGTAACAGTGCCTAGGGCGGATTGATGACTGTAATTAATATTGGGGGTATTAAAGTGTATTAAAAAAGTTGAAAATTATTTTGCGAGTAAGCCATTACTTTTAAAAGATCCATCTTTTATCAACCATTAGTATTTTTGATACACTATAGTTTTTTTTTAAATACGTTTTTATTTATTGTAAATTAATTAAAAAAAAAAAAACAAATTAAGATTAATTTATATTTATATTAAAAAAGAAAACGCCTACCTTATTTTTGACGAAATTTACCATGACTTTTTTACCATCATATTCAAGTCTAAACTAATATCGTAAAGAGAAAAGATTTGATTTTTGTGTTTGTTTGTTTGTTACGCTTTCACGCTAAAACGGCTGAACGGATTTGGCCATGACCTGGGTTAGGACATAGGATACTTTTTATCCGGATATTCCCACGGGATCGAGACTTATGCGGGTGAAACCGCGGGACGCAGCTAGTGCCATATAAAAGTCGCTTTCTCGTTTTAAAAAGATCTGTTATTACAGCATACTACCTGCTTTTTAGAATATTAAATTCCGTCATTAAGTAGCAACTAATGTAAACTAACGCAACTATCATTGTCAAAACCACCAATTTCTTACTTTTCAAAGATAATCTTTGAAAGGTTTTTTCTCCCGGAAGTTTCATACAAACGCCTCTAGCACCCTCCAGACACAATCCAGTACTAAATACCGGCAGAACACGTTGTGTTATTCAATTAGGGAACCTCCTTATTCGAAGTGGTTAGGGCTCTAGCAATAGGGTGCTAACTAGGGTACTTGTTTCAGCTCCATTTAGGAATCAATTCATGGTAAATAAAAGGTTCAACGTTTGGTCCCTCTGAATTAACCACAAATGAGGCTCATTTAGTTATGCAGGAGCTTGCTCCATTCCTTTAGTGTTATTTATGTATCAATGGTTTTGTATTCTTTGAATTTGAAACGATCTGTCCGGTTTTTGTATGGACGTTGTTTTTTATTCCAAGAAAAATCTAACCAGCATCAAAATACACTTATATAAAAGCGACAAAAATATGGAACTAGGAACTACTGAAATAATATTTTTAGACCCCTCCATTTAAGAGAAAAATTATAAACTATTTAATGTGTTGTTTAAGAAGTTGACGGCAACCAAAATTACACCGAACACACTTTGACAATGTCTTAGTTGACAGGTGATTCTATTCATCTGTCAAATATGGCATAAATTGACACATGGTACTACGAGGGGTATTCAATAATTCGGACTCGTGTGGGACAACGCATTCAGCGAGCGTAAATCCGACCTGCACAACAGGCGGAACACTGGCTGGTGAGAGTCTATGATGACTACCACAAAAAGTATGTCAAACTGACATGTCAATTCGTTGTATAAAAATGATGAGAATTTAGTGTGTAAAATATATTGTATATTGATTCGCAAATTGTTATTTAATGAACACGTATATTAGGTACCCA
Source organism: Agrochola macilenta (assembly GCA_916701695.1). Taxonomy (NCBI): domain Eukaryota; kingdom Metazoa; phylum Arthropoda; class Insecta; order Lepidoptera; family Noctuidae; genus Agrochola; species Agrochola macilenta. Next base: position 6,094,765 of record OU753569.1, read on the forward strand.
TATTTGGTGACTCCGACGTGATTATTACCGACCATTTACCTGCTCAAGTTCGCGCTGTGTTATCTGTTAACACAGAATCAACGCTCGACACTCTAGCAATGATGGCAGACAAGATGATAGAGCATACAGACAATACGATTGCGGAACTCAGCCAAAACACACCTTCTACAAGCAGCGGTAGTGGTCATAACCTGCATTATCAACTACTATCGAAACAAATAGAGAAGCTTACACTCGAAATTGCTGAACTACAGAAGCACAATTACAATAATTATCGCCGACCTCCTTACCGTCCAAACAATTTTCGCTCAAGATCTCGTTCTCGTTCAAGAACTGGGCTTGGGAAGAAGTCGGGAGATCGAAACTGGGAATGTTATTATCATTATCGATTCGGAGACAAAGCCAAGAAATGTGAATCTCCTTGTTCACGGAAGCCGGCGGAAAACTGAAGACCACATCGACTGTGGCGGACGTCGGTGTTGAGAATACAAATAACCGCCTATGCATAACTGACAGAACCACGAGAGAACGATTCCTAGTTGACACGGGAGCAGATATATCAGTGCTAGCTACACGAAGTAAGCGAACACCGATATCAACGTCGTTCAAACTATTTGCCGCAAATAACACACCGATCAACACTTATGGAGAAAAAACACTACAATTGAACCTGGGACTTCGCCGCAATTACAAGTGGACATTCATTATGGCCGATGTGAAGATGTCGATCATCGGTGCTGATTTTCTCAAATATCACAGACTGCTTGTGGATCTACATAGCAAGAAACTCATAGACAGCGTGACTGAACTCTCAGTAAACGCTATGGCAATACGAACTGCTCAAGACACAACGCTCTACGTAGTTGAACCAAACCACCGGTACCACACATTATTGCACGAGTTTGCTGATGTACTCAAGCCTCTGACACTTACGAAGGAAATCAAGCATAATGTGAGACACCATATTGAAACTGTTGGACCTCCTCTCTTCGCAAGACCTCGACCGCTACCACCGCAAAAATACAAAGCAGCAAAGGCAGAATTTGAAGAAATGATGGCCAATGGAATTTGTCAACCATCAAAGAGTCCATGGGCCAGCCCGTTACATGTCGTGGGCAAGAAGGATGGTGGTCTGCGCGCCTGTGGGGATTATCGCCGTCTAAACTCAGTAACGCTTCCTGATCGTTACCCAATACCCAGAATTCAAGATTTTACTTACCAATTGAGTGGTATGACGATCTTCTCTAAAATAGACCTGAAAAAAGCATACTTCTGGATTCCAGTCGCAGAACAAGATATAGAAAAAACAGCAATTACAACACCTTTTGGTTTATTCGAATTTCGTTGCATGCCATTTGGTCTTCGAAATGCACCACAGACATTTCAACGATTTATGCATGAAGTCTTGAGAGGCCTGGACTACTGCTGTTACTGTTTTGTCGACGATATTTTGATATACTCTGACACAGAAGGAAAGCATATCGATCACCTACGTCTTGTTCTGAAACGTTTGTCTGACTACGGAATCGGGATTAATATAGAGAAGTGCATTTTTGGTGAGAAAACACTCAATTTCTTAGGCTACGAAGTCACAAAAGACGGTATCAATCCCACAGCAGAGAAGATAGAAACAATACTTAATTACCCGAAACCAACAACCGTGCAAGACCTTCGACGCTTCCTGGGTATGGTTAATTTTTACCATGATTGCTTACCTAAGCAAGCTGAAATCCAAATAGCATTGAATAACCTCCTACATAATAAGAAGAAGAATGACAAGACGCCTATCATCTGGAACCAGGCAACTGAAGACGCTTTCTATAAATGCCGCCAAAGCATATCGGAGGCTGCTCAGTTGACACATCCAGTGCAAGGAGCCCCACTATGCATTATGACCGACGCTTCGTGTCTTAGTGTAGGCGCAGTCCTACAACAGAAAGTAAACAAGATCTGGAAACCGCTTTCATTTTTCTCGAAGAAGCTCAGCTACACACAGGCGAGATACAGCGTATACGATCGCGAGCTCTTAGCGATCTATATGGCTGTCAAGCATTTTAGAAGACTAATAGAAGGGAGCGATGTTGTGGTGTATACGGATCATAAGCCCCTCACCTACGCCATGACTATGTCTGGAAGCTCAAGCGATACACCTAAGCGAGAGAGACAACTTCATTTCATATCTCAATTTTGTAGCAAGATCGAGTACATCCATGGAAGAGATAATGTAGTTGCTGATGCATTATCGCGCATTAGTACCATTGATTGCCCCTCGGTTATCAATTTTAATGACGTGGCTGAGAAGCAAAAGATAAACGAAGAACTAAACCGCCTGTTAAAGCAAGACAACCTTCACTTCGTCAAAATATCGTTACCTGGATCACTAAAAGAAATCTACTGTGAAAACTCAACCAAATTTCCACGTCCGTACTTACCGCAACCATTTCGTGAGATTGCCTTCAAAGCATTACACGAATTGAGTCATCCTGGTATCCGCACGACAAGGAAGATGGTCAGTGAAAAGTACTTCTGGCCTGGAATGAACAAGGACGTTTCATCGTGGACACGATGCTGCACTTCATGTCAACGTGCTAAAATTCACCGTCATACTGTTACACCACTAGTACAGTTTCCCGAGTCGAGAAGGTTCGAACACATACATATGGACATCGTCGGACCTCTCACTCCATCAGAAGGATACCGATATCTAGTCACAATCATCGACCGATTTTCCAGATGGCCCGAAGCAGTACCAGTTAGCGACATAAATGCCGAAACAATTGCCCGAGTCATATACGACACATGGATTACTCGCTTCGGTTGTCCACTGCGTATTACTACAGACCAAGGACGGCAGTTCGAGTCTACATTATTTCAAAAATTAATGAACAAACTGGGTATATCGAGAATTCGCACGACTGCCTACCACCCTCAAGCGAATGGACTTGTAGAAAGATTGCATCGTACTCTGAAGACAGCAATAACAGCAAGAGGAAATAGTCAACAATGGGTACAAGAATTACCAACAGTATTAATGGGATTACGCACAGCCATTCATAGAGAAACAAACTACAGTCCCGCTACAATGATATACGGCACCTCATTACGATTACCGGCAGATATTTTCGCACCGATAAAGTCAAACACTGAAGACCCGTTATTCTTACGTCATTTAATGGAATCAATGGAATCGCTTAATGAGCATGTCACTGCAGATGCATCAATGCGACACCGCATGACCAACACCTACGTACCGAAACAGCTATCTACATGCACGCATGTCTTTATGCGTGTAGATCGCGTGCGGAAGTCTCTTACACCGCCGTACGAAGGCCCGTATGAAATTATAGAGAAATACGACAAGTATTTCAAGATACGATTACCCAACCGAGAAGCAGTGGTGTCATTGGATCGATTGAAGCCTGCTCACGTATTACAAGTAGCCACAGATGAAAAGATGGAAGATGTCCCATACATTACTCGCTCCGGAAGGACAGTTAAACCTACAAGAAACGTACGGTTTTTTTGAAGGGGGATACTGTGGGACAACGCATTCAGCGAGCGTAAATCCGACCTGCACAACAGGCGGAACACTGGCTGGTGAGAGTCTATGATGACTACCACAAAAAGTATGTCAAACTGACATGTCAATTCGTTGTATAAAAATGATGAGAATTTAGTGTGTAAAATATATTGTATATTGATTCGCAAATTGTTATTTAATGAACACGTATATTAGGTACCCATAAATATCTCACTATGAGTAAGACGCAATTATCTTTTATTATATGTTATTTTATTTTTCGACGTAGTCACCTTTCAGGTTTATACACTTTGTATATCTTTTCTCTAATCCTAAAATTCCCTTTCTGAAAAAATCTTCTTCCTGATCCCTTAAAAAATCATTTACGGCGGCGACTACTCCGTCATCATCTTCGAATTTCTGGCCCCTGAGATGTTCCTTTAAGCGCGGAAATTGGTAGAAATCACTAGGAGCAAGGTCCGGTGAATATGGAGGATTTTCCATCAATTCGAAGCCAGCTTCTTGAATGGCAGCCATCGCAACTCTGGACTTGTGCGCAGGGGCGTTATCTTGGTGAAACAAAACAACTTTAGCGAGTTTGCCACGCCGTTTCTTGCGTATTTCCTCACGCAACTTTGTTACTTGTCCTGCGTACATAGTCCCCGTAATAGTGGCTCCATGATTAAGATATTCGATCATTACCACCCCTTGGCTGTCCCAGAAAAGAGAGCCCATGATCTTTCCGGCGGATGGAATAGCCTTAAATTTCTTTGGAGTTGGAGATGACGGTCGCTTCCAAGTCATGGACTGTTGTTTCGTTTCCGGGTCATAATGGTGAAGCCATGTTTCGTCCATAGTTATGAATCGAGCCCAGAATCGGTCAGGATCTTGTTGTAACAAATCCAAACAGCTTTGTGAAATTCTCAGTCGAGTTTGTTTCTGCGCGTCAGAAAGCATTCTGGGCACCCAGCGCACTGACACTATTTTCATACCCAAATGGTCGTTTATAATATTATGGACACTTCCTATCGAAATCTTTACTTCTTCAGCTATAAAACGAACAGTAACACGACGATCCGCCAAGACAATATTTTCAACTTTTTTAATCATTTGTTCAGTCACTGCCGATATGGGGCGTCCCGTTCGTGGGTCGTCGTTAGTGGAAGTTCTTCCTCGCTTGAACTCAGCACACCAACGCGCAACCGTAGAATATGGAGGAGCATGAACCCTTAATGTTGCTCTCAAGTCTTGATTTACCTGCTCCGTAGTAAAATTTTTCAAGCAGAGATATTTTATTACCGCGCGAACTTCAATTTTATCCATTTTTAAGAACACGTTCCGAAACGACGCAAACAATAGACTTCTACTTTTAAAAAACAAAAGAGAATTAATTGCTTTTTTTATTATCATCTTAACTAATGTCTGGGCTATGCCTGCCAGTATTTATTTTTTTTCTTTCCAAGGAGAATGTATCGCATTCTCAGTATTTATTGAACACCCTCGTATGTGGCAATTTAGACAAGTTTACAATTTTTTTGGGGAGTGTTCACTTTATTATCCTAGATAATTAGAAAGGTTTCTTCGTTTTAGGAGTAAATTCACACCAAAATAAATTTTTTTTTTCCAAAATTGGAGGTCTTTAATCTTTAATCCATTTTTTTGAACGAATAAAACCCTTTTTCATCAATCTAATTATAAGAAAGCTTGAAATAATTGAAACATTCAGTCTGTGTGTGTATAAAAGTACAGTTTTCGTGGTGCTAAACGGTATATCGGTTATAAAAAAAAAAATGCTGTTTCATAGAAAAGTACATTAAGTACGCAGTCAAAATATATGAAGCAGCTGTTTTTTCTTTTAATAACCGACGAAAAATTTCAACGCAAGGGGGTTCAGAATCATGTACTGAATCCATGGTAACCGGCCTCGCGTCGATGTCCCTGACACCCTGTATAAATAAAATAAACAACAAAAGAAATTTCAATTTCGAACACATCCTGACAAAAACCTTAACATTCCAATCTTAAACTACGTTACATCCAATAATGACATACACCCCTATTCTACCGAACGAAGTTCGCAAGCCGAACGCTGCACTTAAATGCATCTTTGTCGATAAATAATTCAGTCCCAGAGAGATGGATTCCGTTAATAGGAGCGATCACTCACTGTGTACCGCGTAAATCGTCTGGGACTTTCGATTGCACTCCGGAATACGGATGCAGGGTTTTATAAAGTGTTACAGGTGAGATTATAGTAGGGAATGATTGAGATATATTGTGAGGGTGTGTCTGAAATGGATTGTTCCTGTTTAGTGGATCTATCTGTCTGTTTGTTTGTTCGCTGTAGCATATACGAATTTTCATGTAACAAGTTAAGATCTTCATTATGGAAGGTTCTTGTATTTCTCGGGTAATGCAGTAAATACTTATACAAGCATAAGGGAGTAATTTCAAGATGTAAAGACTTGGCTGTGAAGAAAATATTTTTATTTAGTTAAAAAAACAAAGCAAACTTTATGTTGACGAAAAGCTTTCTTGTTGTTTTATCGACTCAACTAAATGCTAGTGATCCGAAAAATCTTTATTTTTAAATACTCAAATAAAATAATACTTATTAAACAATAGGGATGTTGACTGGCGACAAAAAAAAGCTTTTGAGTCCGTCAGTCAGATAATAAAAAAATATTTGACACGTATTTTTTGCTTTATCATATTAATAAAAAATGGGTTAGATAAAATGCATTAAAGTTGGGGAGTGTGGGGCTCGCTACGTCGCAAGTCAGTATAAAATCTACCGGGGAGTGACGGCATTCCACATTTTAACGTATTGCCTACTCAATGTATTGGCATAATCTTTTGATTACGTAAAAAAAGAAAAAGTAAGTATTCAATATTTTGTAATAATCCACCTGACGGACAAAAAAAAATTGTCAACATAATATTAAGTACTAAATTACACAAAATTCACTTTCTAAGTTAATATTAGTTAAGGGGGATGCGCTAAAGTAGCCAGCGAAATTAAAATTTTCTTAAGTTTTTTGCAATTTGCAGGTCAGCGTCAGGTTGTATGTTAATTAAAATATGATTCGCGACCGTAACAAACATGGCTTTAGATAATTATAATCATTACAATCAGGAATACAACTCCATAAGTAAGCATAAACGTCAAATGTCAAAATTTCATGAAATAGTCATTCAATGGAATTATATGAACTTAGAGAGTTGTATTGATCATTTTTATGATTACAATTCTATAAATATACATTCGATACGGCCGCGAATCATATTTAAATTAACTAACAACATGATACTGACCTGCAAATTGTAAAAAACGTAACAAAATTTGAATTTCGCGGGCTACCTTGACGCTTCCGCCTTAAGTTTATTTTTCACCTCTGTCTTATTATTTTCGTTCCTTCTTTTTACTATTTACCAAACGAAATACAAAACAGCATTCAGTATATCCGTGTGTTCAGCGTCCATAATCCTTTCTTTATTGAATTCCCGTCGTCTGGCACCGGTATGCGCTGCATTTGAACCGGACCCCTGCATTGCCCAGGAGTTCCAACTATTGCAGCATTGCACGCTAATACTGGGGCTATATTGCCAAGTGTGATATTGAATGTGAAGGAAATGTGGGAGCAATATTTTGTTGTAAAATTAAGAGATAAAATAGATGTTGGTAAGATAGAATAGATCAGTGGTCGGCAAACTCATTAGTCAATAGAGCCAAATACCAATTCAAAATATTTTATTTCACATGGGCACTTATGAAACGTCAGAAGCTAGGTGCACGGTTCCAATTGGTCGTTTCTTATGGAGAAGAGCCGGCAAGAAACTCCACGGTTACTCTTTTAAAAATAATTGGCTTTTACAATATTTACAAATAACAGGTATGGGAAGACAGAGTAGGTCTTTCAACAAGTACCAGGTACTTAACAAAATAGAACATGGTCAACAAATCTACAGTCCACTAAGCCTACAGCGTTCTCACATTCACTGCTCTCAAAACGGTGTAAGAAAACATCGGCGTGAGGAAACCAGCATGTCCTCGAACCAAAAATTCGAAGACATGTGACATCTACCAACCCGCACTGGGCTCGCGTGGTAAATAACAGCCCACTCCCTCTCGAATAAAGGAGGCCTGTGCCACGAAACGCTTGGGTTCGAGTTACCTTCACATTTAGACCTACTACTAAATACCTACCCACCTAAGTTAAAACTTCAACTCAAAACTTGAGTCTTATTAATCCCTCAACTTTCTCCAAAACCGAACCCCCAACCCATCACCATACAATTCAAATAATAATTCATAATCCGACATAAGGGCGCGCGCACACGTGCCGACGGCCGCCTCATTATGCGCGGTCACACACAAGCGATTAAACATCGCGCGGCGAACGATACGCGTGACGGTATGCACATTTGTGTATCTGTAATGACATTTGAATTTGGCTGTCGTATTTAATAGACTTTAAAATAGTCGTCCTTTTGGACTGACGGTGAATTTTAATAGGATGGTAATGATGACTGGCTTAAGGCACAGTATAAATAAGTAACGGTATTATGTCTTCATACAAAACGGCCGAAACGACGCGCTTCGAAATCTCGGTACGCAACAGTCTCGAGGGCGCGGCAGTTACGCAGCGTTTATGTACCAAGCGGCCGTAGGTAATTATTTCAAGGTCACTGCCGAAACATAATACTGTTACTATATTATACTGTGTGTTAAGGCGATGTTTTATTATCTGCGTAGCCTTTTCCCAACTATGTTGGGGTTGGCTTCCAGTCTTACCGAATGCAGCTGAATACCAGAATTTTACATGGAGCGACTGCCTATCTGAGCTTCACAATCCAGTTACTGGGTAATACGATACCCCTTGGTAAGACTGGTTGTCAGACTTTCGGGTTTCTGACTACGTAACGACTGTCAAAGATATACATATGACAGCCCGGAGCAACGGCTTGAAGTGCTTGCCGAGGTCTCGATATGTAATGGATGGTCATCCATCCACGGACCGACCTCGGCAAGCGTAACTCAACCTTCGACCGACCTGTGCGGCTGTTATATTAGCCACGAGCCCCTTTAGGACTGGGTTTTAAGGTGATGTTTTTGGCATTATTTCTTATGAAGGTATAACGGTTCTCTATTGTGTCCCCTAACTTTTTTATCCATAATCTAAAGGGCTACTCCCTTTCTTCTCCGAAAATTGTTTGTCGGAAAATCATTATCCATAACGCGTTTGCTATAAACTTCAGTAACCATAATGTTAAAAAATTCGAAATTTTGTTTTACATAATTTTCTTTGGTTCTTTATTGTGTTCCCTAACTTTTTTATCCATAATCTAAAGTACTATAATTTTTTTTGTCCTAATCATCATTTGTCCGAATGATAACTTGCCCGAACTTAATGTCACATAATATAATTTGCCATAAAATTGAAATCCCTAAATACATTATGCCCTAAATTTGTTTGTCATAAATATTACAACCAATAATATACAAAAGACATAAAACCGTTTTCAATAAAAGTTAGTCCTAAATTCAAATTATTGATTTATTCTAGCAACGGTCAACAACAAAAGTTGATTATCAATTCCGTTTTTTTTATCTTAACTATTGAGCAAAATGTTTGATTAAAAGTAAAATTTAAAGAACTCTTTGCTTTAATATGAAAAACTAGAAAGCAATGTATATAATTATTTTGTGTACATTTTTATGATATAGAGTTTTGTTGCTGACGGTACCTACAAAAGTAATCTCCAGGGTGTACAACCGATACATCTCCGCCTTTCCTTTCGGCGAAAATTAGCGTGCTTTTATGTAACTTTATTTGTCATCATATTTTAAGCTATAAACTTACATTTTACACACTGTTTTTAACGGTCTAATATTCAAATAAAACAATTTTTCTCAAACATGCTTGGAAATTCGAACATTATTTTAACAACCTTCTTCGAGATATATTTTTGATAATTCGAAATTGTGGTACTAGTCGAATACATGCGAGCGCCGGCCGGCAATGTTTGTATGAAAATCCATCGTCGTGTTTAGCGGCCAAATGAACTACAATGAAAACTCAATAACTGCGAGTTATAAAAAAATAGAACGAACTTTTTACTTCAACACATGGCAACCAAGGAGGTAACTTATCAATGATTCTATTTACATTTCGATTTGTCTAGCAAATAGAGCTGTTTAATAAAGTAAAGAAGAAATAAATGAACATTATTGGCGCGTGAAAAATTATCGACATTCGTCATTGATTCTGGAATTTATAATCTTATTCAATTTGAATTTCCACGCATTATTTGAGAAAAGTACCTACTATACAAGCCTTGACCGCAACCAGGCATTGATAGACTGACGTATGTGTGCCTCGGCTTCGCCTTGGCCTACATTTTCACGATCGTCCATCAATCCCCCAGTTGCAAGCCGCGGCAGTAATGTACAATTTTTTGCAGTTTTACTTCGCAAGAAAAATAATAAGTATGTTATTCATAAACAGTTTTGACTTCCAAGAATTTAAAATTTTATGCAACAAGCGACGAGTAGTTCCCCTTAATATAAGATGGTAATGACTGTTGTATGGGTTTAGCAGAATTGCTTATGTTCCAACAATAGATATTAACATAGCGTTTACGACCTAGCCCTGTGGTCTAACCCACAAACAGACTTCCTACGGATGTAGTTAGTGCTTTATTAATGTAAATTTTCAGGTTTTTATACTTACATAACATCACGCCTGGTATCCCCGAAAGGTTATGCAGATGTATACCAACCTTAGGTGATAGAAAATAAATCGCTTATTAGCAAGTCACCAGATTCGAAACTCACCAGATTCTCAACTCACCAGATTCGAAACTCACCAGATTCTCAACTCACCAAATTCGAAATTCACCAGATTCTCAACTAACCACATTCGAAATTCACTAGATTCTCAACTCACCAGATTCTCAACTCACCAGATTCTCAACTAACCAGATTCTCAACTCACCAGATTCTCAACTAACCAGATTCTCAACTAACCAGATTCTCAACTCACCAGATTCTCAGCTCACCAGATTCGCATCTCACCAAATGTACATTGAAAAACAAAATCATGAGCCTCGTCTGTGTATCTTAAGTGGTCTCGGATATTATTATATTCTAATGAAATATGGAATAAGTTGACTAGTCGCAGCATGACTGATCTCTCTGACTCATCACGCCTTAAATTCCCGGAGGGTTAGGCAGTGGTGTACCTTAAAGTACACCAACATTTCGCCAGTTATGTTTAATTCCCATATAATAGCGGTCGAGTCTATTGCCATTAAACCGAGCACAAATCCAGACTCTGACCTGAGAATTGAACCCAGAGCCTCATGCACAGCAGTCGGACTTACGACAACTAGACCAACGAGGCATTATCAGGTTTTATTGGAATAAAATTACCAAGACGTTGAAAATACCAATTCGATAAGGAAAACGAGAATGACGAATAGAATCCCACTTAACATTATCGATTGCATCGTTCAAAAATACACAACTTCAAACTCCATAACTTCTCAACAGATTTCGGATCGCGAGTTAAAATGTGGAGAAAATCTGAAGCTTTCGATCGAGTTTCAACAACATTTCTGAAGGAGTTTCGTTGTGCGCCGCGTACGCAAAATTTATTGAATAATGATCGACATCAAACTTATACTTCGTTTTCACCTGTATTTTTCTACTGTAGGTACGTACGTACTATTTAAGACATGCAGATATATGCCAGTGATCTTGAGTGGTTAGCTTGCGTGTTCTGTACGACCAGCCAGTAATAGGACTCGCCCATCAAAGAGCGCTGTCCCAAATTAGACGCATTATTAATATTTTAATAAAACACGTATACTAAAAGATCAATAATTAAATTATCTATAAAATGGTGAAAGTTTCAGGAAACTATGTTCGCTAGATTTTGCGTGATTCGATTCTCAGTTTTTATCCACGTTTCAAATAAATTTCACTATGTAATATAAACACAATCTAAAATATTCCTATATTAAGTTATTGAGAAAATGCTCTAATTTAACATATATTTTTTCCAAACCGTTAGCACCACTCGTTCAGATGTGATCTACAATATAAAATCATTAAAGTCGGTTATCGTCGCCTTAAGAAATATATTTTCTTACAACGATTTACAGGGGATGGTCTTTCATTATCATATTTCTACACGACTGCCCAAAAAAGGAGTGTTGTCATTGCTGTCGGGGCCCTTCTGTGGAACACTTTTTAATCTAAGAGGTCCCCCGACTGCAATGACAATTTTATCTATTTGTTTAATCAGCGAATAAATGAGTGATTAACTACTACAACTTGTTTTTTGCTTTTTAGTTCGTTTATTGGAAGGGCGTTGAAAGTCGTGTTTTTTTAATTTAATTATTTTAAATTAGATATGCCTAATAGTTTTAGGTTCGGTCCCTTGAAAAAGAAATATTGATACGACAAGAACGTCGTGTGACTGAGGCACAAAGCGAACGACTAGTAATAATATAAATTAATGAAGCTGAATATTTTTTCTAAAGCCATACCTTGACCTATTTCTGAAAAATATTATCCTTAAACAAAATCCTCAAACGATTTGCCAAATGCAAAATCTTTTCACCATAACAACTTAAAAAAACATAACCACAAAATATATGAAAACACGCTACCCACCTTAAGCTGAGTTCACACCCTTCACCCTCGGGCATTTAGCTTACAAAATTGAATTCCCCGCAACGTTCAAGGCGTAAACTATCCCACAAGACGGGATGGTTATGCAAAGATCGCGTACGTACGGCCGGCGGTAATGACACGCGCGGTTGGAAATGGTAATGAGCCCACTGCGCCGTCTGTGTGTAACAGCCTTTATGTCATTGTAATTGCATTGATTAAATCGCAGCGCATTGAGGTGATAATTTTATTCAATGTTCGTTGTTTGTGAAAGCTCTGCGTTTCCGATTATGCGCATAATATCGACTTTAATGCTAAATGTTGTTAGATACAGTTAGGTAGTGACAAGTTGAGCTGGGAACTGTTGTTAGATACTACAGTTAGCTACGATAAAACTGACCTTAAGTTCAGCAATAACAGTTCTAATGTTTATGGGAAGATTATGCATAAGAACAGCTTGGCAGCTTGTGCATATTCATACTCAAGGTGAAAGGTGCATTCACATGCACAAAACAGCATACATAAACCTTCCCAATACTTTCTTCTCACTCGTGTAATTTTCATATCCTACTAGCTACCCCCGGCGTTTTCACCCGCATAAGTCTCCATCCCATAGGAACATCAGGATAAAAAGTATTCTATGTCCTAACCCAGATCATGGTTTACGCATGTGCCAAATTTCATCCAAATCTGTTCAGCCGTTTTAGTGTGAAAGCGTAAAAAACAAAACTAATTTTCGCATTTATAACCCTAACTAATATTATAAATGCGAAAGTGAGTTTATTTGTTTGTTTGTTACACTGCGAGTTCTACTACACCTGAAGGTCAATTCTACTAATTAACGTGCAAAGTGAAAAACATGCGTCCGGAATGCGATGACATTGTGAATAGACCACAAAATGGTATTCTGCTAACCTTAAACTTGGGTTTGTTCACATTCAAGTCGCAATATCATCGCAGCCTAGTCTCATGGCAATCAACTTTGTTTTCGTTTACGAAAATAAACATATTTTCACGGTGGTTCAATGTAAGCAGACGATATTGTGATAATTAGTGATACTTAAATTTTTTGCAACCTTATTTTATGATCTTTTTAATGTCTTGATAAGTTCGCTTGGTTAAATACATACTTATAGTATTTTCATTTTCCGTTTTTTATTTTAATGCTTATAAAATACAAAACCATTAAAATAAATAATTGGATATAAAGCTAACTTGGAACGTATTGGTATGATGATTTATGATGATTTAAGATGTCAAGAAGAGACGTCATTAAATTGAATGTCAAACTATAATTTTATATCAATTTTATTAATATTGATTTATAGCTGAAATTATTGTAACGATTTATTGAACTATCACAGGAAGAAAGAGATTTTCTCGAATATGGTACCTACCACCAGCCATTTGAATTTTGTTCAGTACCTATCTATATTATCCATGAGGAATATCATCGCTTAGGAACAGAATCCGGACATAGCATCCAGGATAACTAATATCCACTGTTGTAGTCGTTCTGGTGCGTTGAGTGAAGAGTTACAGGGAAAATTATACTGATTTAAAGTGCTGCTATGATGTAAAGCTTCCGTACCGCGCCTACAACAAACACAAACGATTGTTGTTAACATCAATGATTCTTCGATACCCTGAAGGTAGATGTAGCTTTACAGCGGATTTTATAATCCTTTGCAGATGAAGGTGCCTACCTACATATACCAACTATTCGGCTGTATTGTAAAAATAATTTCTACTGAGTACTAGTTCGGGAATTCCATACGACTTTAACGAATTAAATAAAAGTATATTTTTCATTCGCCTTTTTCATTTCTTTATTATGTTATTTTTATATTGTTTCACTTGACAAAGACTCTTAGCATAGCTCGAATCTGTAGACCAATAGTCGACTTCTATTCCATTATTAATTTTGCATGAATATTGTCCCGTTGGCACGCTTTGGGTACGGAACCCTAAAGAGCATAGTTATTTTATTATAAGTAATTTAAAAATCTTATTGTATTATAATAATACAAAAATAAATTACAAACATAAAAAAAATATAACAATAGTTGAGGTTCGAACTTACAATCAACGTCATGCAAGGTAGATGTCGAACCATCCCGGCTGTACGGTACGTTTTATTCTTGAATAAAATAGCCTTTCTTATGCCTACACGTCATAATATAAAAGCTTACTTTGAAAAGACACATGCCACTCCCTATAAGTACGAGAGCTTGTCACCAACATTTTTGACTTATTGTTTTACTGAAATTTGGATAATCTGAATCCAAAAATTCTTATTTCAGGAATTTTCCGGGTCGCGTCTGACTTGACCGCATTTTCAAATATGTCAAAAAAATTACCAAACTGTGTCATAGTAATCTGTCTGATTTTCAGAATGTAGTTGAACGATAAAATGTTCAGGTGGTGGTGCAATGTATTTTTTTTCTATATCTAGATATAGAAAAAAAAATACATTTGAAACCAATTTGAAACCTATGTACATTTTTTTTTATATCAGACATTGTGATAAAACCGTCTGACCAATACTGTCCACCGAGTCGGGTTCAGAATTAAAATTTATTTAAAATAACGCTTTTATACGGTTTTGGCCGTAAAACGATGCTACATGGTTTTGGTCGTGGGCTCTCGTACTAATATGTCAAACAACTATTGACGCCTGCAATATGTGAGAGGTAAACACTTGCTAAGAAGATTCCACAAGGCTGTTTTACTATTTTCTAACATAGCTCTTTGTAGGTACAGCGTAATGATTTTCATTTCAGAGCTTAAATCCGTACCTAAGTTACAATTTTGTCTCGTCTTATTTATTTATTATTTATTTATTTATTTATTTAGATAGAACGGCCGAAGCCAATTACACTATTTAAACATGAAATTTATTTAACACATTCATGCATTCTTCTCACAAAAATTCAAACATTCTGATAGCATCATCTTCCATTCATTCGCAAACATATCAATATCTGTGTTTGAGTTCAGGAGAGCGTTAATAGCGGCTAATGTCCGAGGAATAGGTGACTTGGAGTGTGCAACAGTACGGCAAGTTGGAACAGCCAGTAAGCGGTGTTTCCTGCCACGACAGTAATTGTCTGGGACAAATAGATTGCAGATTTCATTATGCAGATCAGGAACATCAATAATCCCCCTAAGAATTTTAAATATTACAGTCATCTGATCGCGCGACCGTCTTACTTCTAAAGAATTGAGACTTAAGCAACCCAACAGGAATTTAGTGGGATACAAGAGAGGATAAAAAACCCGTACAAGTGCTTGTAAAGGTATCTAAGGAATGCTTTTTGAACTTTTTCCAAAGCTAACGCATACTGCTTCTCTTATTTATTTTATTACAATCCCGCAGTAAACTATCAAAGAACAGGAACAAAATGCAACATTGCTCTGTCCCCCCTAGCAAAAAGCGTGATAATGTAGGTATAGCATAGACTCAGCAGTGGGCGGAACAAGGCTACCAGTAATGATGATGATGATGATATATTAACCTGTGTGTTGACTTGACCTTTAAAGAATATTGTTGCAAAATTCGTACATAATATTAAGTAGTATTATTTTATTCAGAAGCTTGGGTATACTTTCAGACAAAGAAGTAAATGAAAATGTAACAAATTTATAAAAATATATATGTCATACGTGTCTCAATTGTCTGGTCTCACGTGTGAACTTCATAAATGTGTATCCTAAATATGTAGGTATTATGTAGTAAGTTTGGAAACAAGCGTGCCGTGATAGTTGCAGGCCAAATGCATACCGACTATTACGGCCCTATAGAAGTGGAGTCATCATCAGCATTTTAGCCGAAAGACGTCCACCGTTGAACATAGGCCTCCAAGCGTCGCCACATTGACGGGCCCTGTGCTTCACAGAACTGTAGGGACTGCAGAAAAATAAAGTTGCTAGGTACTAAAACGAATATTATTTATTAAATTGTCGATAAAAACATATTAAATATTGTACTAAACAACATAAGTAATGGGGCAATAGGTATTAGGGCGCTTGTAAACGTTTCTTTATCGGTCATGGACCGTGCTTTTCGCTCTTATACTAGGTATCCGGCAATCAGAACGTCTATCCTGCGCATTCTTCCCGCCCCGCGTGTCGTCCGCGTGATGCCTCCAAATAGTGCCTAGGAAAGCACGTACAGCCGTTGGTACCTACCAACTAATTTCTTCCTGGTTACGTCACATTGCCGTCCCATCGGACTATGAGAGTGAGGGAAGAAGGAGTGCTGTGTATGCGCACATTGTCGTTGTCTATAGTACCTCCGGTTTACTTGGCTGTCTTGGTTGAAATTGGCCGCCGTGACCGCAAATAGGTCGGGACTTCGACCGTATCTCATCTAAATGTATGGAATCTAAAAAGGATATATGATATTAGGTATCATAATAGTGAATCAACAAACACATTCATTTCGCATATTTTTTTAAATAACGGGCACAGTTACAGCCTATTCTCGAGCCTTTCTTGTCATAGGGAAGTGCACATGTGTTTTGAACACACGTGAGTGGTTCAGGGCCAGTGTGATTTTCTACAAGGCTGTGAATCTGAAGGAATATAGTTTTGACCCACTACGAAAGTGTGGCAAGAGCTACTAGCTACTCGCGCAAAACGCAGGGGTTATCAAAACCGAGAAAAAGTAGATACGGTGATGACGAAGATGCTTAGAATATAGCTGCCTTCTTGCATATCAATCAATAATATTTTTATATAAGTATTATAATGTGTACTTAGTAGACCAACCTTGGTTGCAATACCCAGTCCATTTCTTCGCTTATTCTGCGGGATATGCGGCTTCAGTTCGTAAGACTTGGTTAGTCTGTATGTTTTTACAAACGCACGGTCGCTTTAATGGAAAATGCGTCTGATGTGAGACCCCGCGGCCGGTGATGCTGAGAACAGCTGCTGCTGTGTTCTCTACGTTGTTCTGCGGCCGATTCGTCGTCTGCACGTTGTGCGAGGAATGAAAGTTGCTCCCACAGGCCAACCCACTGGTTTTGTATTATTTCACCACACAAACACAAAATTATTTACAACACTGTTACTGGATAAGTTTTTTCTTCATAAATCTTGGATTTCAAGATGATTTCAAGGATAAAATCGAAATAAAATGAGAAATGTGAAACTGCAGAAGCTAAAATTTTCTTTCACAGTTCAGTCAACAAATAATCTCATGCTTACGTCAATTTTGACGTTCTTATATTTACGTGAATACCAATTTTATTTTCTTTGTCAAGTCAAATTTTAGCAGAATACCGTTTTAGTACATTTGTTATTTTCATTCCATTCGCAATCTCATGGCACAAAACGTCACGTTTGACTTAGTTTTTTGGTTTAGCAGAATACCTTTTGTGACAGTTTGGAACTTTTGCGGCTCTGCGACTTGAATTTGAATGTTTTTTAAGTACGAGAATTGGCCCTCTGGAATAGGACATAGGATACTTTTATGGCGGTAGTAAGTTCCCGCGGGATAATTTCAGACATGCACGCGGGCGCGGGCGATGGCAAAAGCTAATCCTATTATCCTATCCTACTAATATACTCGTAATAAACGCGAAAGTTTGTGAGTATGGATAGATGTATGGATGTTTATTACTCTTTCACGCAAAAACTACTGAACGGATTTGGATGAAATTTGGCACACAGATAGTTTAAAACCTGGATTAACACATAGAATACTTTTTATCCCGTTATTCCCACGGGATCGAGACTTATGCGAGTGAAACCGTGGGGCGGTGCTAGTAGTATATATAATTAGGAATACGATTGATGCATTTATATTGTCTTTCCGGGTAGTCAGAAGCCCGATATCTGATAACCTGTCTTAAACAACCCTATTTCCCACGGATCACGATATCCCTTATATCGTGATCCGTGGGAAATAGGGTTGTGGAGGTCAGTCAGGCAGTTGCTCTATGTAAAATACTGATCAGCTGTATCTGATTGGACTGCAAGCCGACACCTAAGTACATATGTATGTGGGATTAAAGACTAGGCAGATGATGGCATTTATAATTACTTTCTACCCCCGCCCTTTTATCACCACTAATAATAATAATTTTAATTTTTCCAAAATTAATGTATAAAGTAATTATGCGCAGCATTTACAGCGTAGGACTTACAAGTGCACAGAAATTTGATCATGCTAGGTCGAACCTGTGTTACAGGAGTCATCCGTCCGTCCATTATATATAATTACAGGTAAGTAAGTATGTAGAACTTATTTTAAGGGGTACAATGATGTGTTTTTATTCTTGTGAGAAAAAGATGTGGTGAGTGCGTGTGTGAGTGTGTATGTGAGGATGAGTGTGTAGTGGTCGTTGTATTGGTCATGTATATTGCGATTTTAACTTTTAACACTACACGTAGGTTTAGGGCATCTCTATCCTATACTAAGTATTAAATAAGCAATATTTGTATATAAACAAGATGATGATGATGTCGACGAGATGTTGTTTGAAACATGTATATGTCGGAGGAAGGTAAGTGTCTCTTTCGTTAACAAGCATATTTTAACTGCTGTGGGCGTACTAATGGGTAGTGTTGGTTATTGCGCAATAGATAAACCGTTGCAGTTCAGATCAAATTATAATTTACGATAACATTAATCACACTAGCATTTCACACACTGTAGGAACACGACACAACTATTCGTAACGCGCGAGAGTTTCTAAACGTCTTCATCGCTTGACCGCCACCCATGAAGTCTGCTCTGCTCTACTGAGCCCCGGCTGGCGGCCGGTCCGAGCGTCACGTCGTAGACCCTCTTGAGCGCCGCCGGATGGCGGCGCTGGCGTCCCTATTAGTCAACTTAGTAACGTATTCCCGACATATATACGAGTATATTAATTGTAATCACGTTCCCGAAAACGGCTCTGACGATTTCGATGAAATTTGCAATATTTAATGTTTACAGGGGCGAAATATCTTTCTACCTAGGTCTCATATCTGGGAAAATTCGTTTTCTACGTATTTTCACTCGGTCACCCAAAGTTTAGAACAAGATGCCAGCATGGAATTAGTATGAACTATCCTATAAGTACAATTGAGCATTCTCTATTTTCGCCAGAGCACAGCTCGGACGCCCAGGTACTCTCTAGCAAAATGTGCAAGCCTACTTACCTATTGCTTCAAAACCAGGTCAAACCAGTCATGCACAATAACAAACTCGAAATCCTCCAAAATCCTGCTTCGACGTTTTAACTTAAACAATAGTACTAACAAATGATGGTATTCCAAAGCTACGTATGTTAAGCTTATACACTACCTCTATACAGGTATTCCGAATGTGACGTAAAACTGTTATGACGCAGCTGTAACCCGGTAATGCGACGTGATAGCTCGAATTGGCACAAAGAACGGGTTAGTTTTCATGCGATCGCGTCATGGAAGCGGTGGAAATAATGGGATGTTGTGACGCCTGTAAATGTTGGGTGTTTATAATTTACTGCGGAAAATGTGTGGTAAATATTTTTGCTATTAATTTTTTTTATGTTTTTATTTTTCTATTTTCAGTCATGGTACAGCCCGATTCGAACTTAATGGCGGCTCGGAACATGAGGGCTGCCCTGATTGTGCTGGACGTAAACTAAGTATCGTTACGCAAAATTCTATTTCTATTTGCGGCATACCGCCAGCTTTGAGAACAGAAATTAGACGCGTTTTGTCACTTGGGCTAAAATCTAAATTGTACTCAAAGAGACAGATACACTGTTGTGCGTTCTCATTTCTCCAATAACTTGCACAACCTAGATTTATTAAAGGACATTGTTTTGCAATGAGGAATACGGTCAGTATTTCAGCAGTAGTGAAAACTAAAATAAAAGTAACGAATAGGAACACCTTTTTTACGAAGTTTTATTTCAAAAGATCAAAGAAAACCAATATCAGAAATTCGGTATGTCTCTGTAAACCGAACCTTTCAACTAGTTGGAAGCAATAGATTTCTATTTCGATGCTGTGAAACCTGAATATTTTCACGTTTCCTTTGGAGAACCATTTCGTGAATTTGTAAGTTTTCGGTCATTTGAAACGTAGAAATATTGCATCAGGCAACGATGCTGATACGAAAACTTTGAACTTACCTAATATAAAATACAAAATGTCGAAGAAAGAAATTATGATGAGATAATTTATTTTATTCATCCTGAGTCCTGAAAATCAACTAATTTTGTAATCATTATTTAGCTCTTGAAGAATTAGGTACTTTTTAATTATAGCTGGAGGGAAGAAAGGGGCCAATTCGGCTCTCCTTATGCAAAATTATTTGGTATCACCGCCCATGGAGTACAAGAGCATTGCCGATGCGAAGCCAGAGACAAAGATGCAAGGACTCATATGGATTTCACTGCTGAATACAAGCTTTCTTTGTAGATAAATAGGTACTTAACCGATTCCTCACTCAATCTTGTCACGTCAGTTGCAACGAACAGATGCCACGTACATTGTATTATTTATTAAAAATATAATAACAATAAAATAACACTTAACAATCGTTCAATCTCGATAAAATTTTAATAAAACACGGTGCCGCCTGCGGCTAAACACATTGAATTCTATCGAAGCATTGAATACAATGCAACACCGATTTGTATTCCACTGGGTGAAATGAAAACGCAGCAAGCTGCATTCGGATCTCTAAAAAATATATAACTTTTTGATATTCCTACTGAAGTTTAGACACGTGCGAATTGTTAAAATTTCGACGTTCGTGGCTTTTTTCAATTGCAGTTAGGTTAGTAGTTTTTATCACGTAGCATGCAAGCACCATAAATGGCCGGGCACGCACGAAATAAAAATTCGGAAAAAAAACATTAGTGTAGATGGAGCAATGGAAAGTACTTACATTGCTCCATCTGCACCAATGTTTTTTTTCCGTATTTTTATTCAGTAGAATTGCTTTAAAAAATACTCCAAAAAGCATCCGGCTGTGTATTCAACTAAGCAAAACACAAAAGGTAGACAATAGGCTGTCTAAATATTATCATGACTGCAGCTTCAGAAAATACTAAATTATTTAAAATACTTCATAAGTTCGCATGAATTGCACTCATATAACAACTTTAAAAAGTGTAGAGATTATTGACGTAAAAGACTTTTTCTATGACGGATTCATAAAGACAGTACTAAATAGTTTCAAAAACTGGGAGAAACGAACCTTTTTCCTATTATAGTAATCCTAATTGAAAAAGAAACCCACTGGCAGTAAAATCTCAATTTTCCACGTTCCTTCCTTAAAATAATTTCGTCTAAGCCAATAGTATATGCGACTGCACCTACATTAATGGTAAAGTGCGACAGATGAAATGTGAGGACTCTAGCTCCCGGTCTATAGGAATAGAAATGAAGTGAAAACTTTTAGGTGCTACGAAATGATGTAGTAAATAAAAATAAATAAATAATTTATTTTGGACCAAACACTTGTATACATTTGATAAACCTGCCAAACTGCGTGACAGTTTGTCGGCAGGATTAGTGATCGTCTAAAAACATTTGGTATAAACAATCTAATTAAACATCTAAATAGTTCAAATGGACGGTAAAATATTTTGTTCAATAGTTCAGTTCAGTGGTCAACCGATAAGTTATTGTCATATGTTGCGATCATTTCATTCAACAGTTCAGCCTTTAATTTACTCCCCAGTGTTCGCTTGCTGCTTACAGCATTATCTCTTCTAGTAGTAGTTCAGTGGATTCGTACATTTTTGTGTGGTTTTTGAGAATTTTGCAAAATAAATGAAATATAAATTTTTAAGCCTATTCATTCATTAAAAAAAAAAACAAAAAAATACAAAAAATATCTATTCATTAATTATGTTAAATTTTTTATATTAAAAATAAAATAAGTTGTCTCTTAAACTTTTTTGGTCCAGTGGCAGAACGATTACAGCATTGGCTGAACAATTGGCAGCTGAGTTGTGTGTCGGGATTGATACTTGCTCAGGAATAAGAAAATGTATGATCTACTGAGTTACGGGTTTCATTACGACATTTTTGTTGCACAACCTTTTTTTTTTTTTTTTTTGGTTGGGAAATCATCAAATGACGCTCTGGGCGGAGCGAGAGGGAGTGTCAGACTTTTACTGACTAAAACCCACCCGTGTTCCTTCCGTTGCCTGTGTGCCGGGGCCGCGATATCTGCCGGGGCCGCGATATCTGCCGGGGCCGCGATATCAGCCGGGGCCGCGATATCAAAGTTTACTTATTTTTGATTCTCAAATTATCATAAAAGAACATTAAAAACCTATTCAGAAATAAGCGATATGGCTGTCGCGTTCGGTAGCGATACGGTCCACCTTCTGGTTAGTCACTTTGGACTACTACCGCCACCGAGCGCGATAGCGATATCGCTTATACCTGAATAGGCCTTAAAGCTATGGCAATAACATTTGAGAAGGCGATTTACGACGTGTCCATACACAGACAAATATGTATAATATGAGCCTAATAATATTACACAGTATTAAACTCATGTCAATCATGTGTCCCAGCCCTTATAATTCTTGTTCAACAACAACAATGCAGTCGAAGCAGACGTCTGTCAAGTTGTCAAACCATAGAGACAAGCCCCGCGGCGACAGAGATTACAGACAACTTCGGCTGACGCCAGAATAGTTGAACATCTAACATTAAGATGCATAATGTTATCTGAATTAAATATTTATAAGTTTTTTTCTTGAAAGGGTTTATGGATCCCGCGCACTAGACGGCCACGAGCACGACCGCGACTAGCACGCGTGGCATGACAACCATAGAAACGGGCTTTCTACGGGTTTTGTCGACGGAAGAATAGACAAAATTACAGATTGTGATTGTTTATCTGTCATTTTGTCTATACTTCCGTCGACAAAACCCATTTCTATTAAGGTCATGCTAAGCGTGAAGGTAAACTATACGAATCGCGCACTTGGTCGCAACGGCCAACTAGCCGCACACCATACAATACCACTAGACGGCCATGACTGGCCGGAGTCGTAGCCGTCTAGTGCGCGAGATCCCTTATACTCGTGGGTTTCGTTAAAAGGGCACTTCAAGAAGCTGTGGAGAAACTTCCTCACGTATGCTAAAAACATAATTAAATAATTAGCTTGATTGATAAGAATCTTTTAACACCAATCCGCCTGCCAAGCTTGGTAATTGATTATGGAAATTAACCTTTGAAGTAAAAAGAAAGAAATAAAATACGTTTATTCGCGGTAAACATGACGCAAAGAAAGAATACAAACACCAAAAAAAAACAAGTTGGGGAAAATACGCGTCACATCCACGCAAAACGGCCATCGCTCAGCATAATGAATGCTGCGACCCCAATGCGAGACAGAGCCCCAGCGCTGGTTTTCGTGATGACGTAGACCCGTGCAACATAAAATGAGATTTAAATAAGATTTTAAAAATAAAATAATTACAAAACTTAATTCTAACCCCCTCATTCATAAACTCTGCTTAATGTTAAGTAATGATTAGCGCTTGTCTAACCATAATTTTTTGACGTTTAAACGTCGCTTAACTTTAAACAACGTTTATGAATATGAGGGTAAATGTTTACAAAAATATAATATTTAAAAAGGCATGGCATTATCAGCAGTGGAAGCTGAAACATAACCAAGATCCAGTATTCATTTAGTCAAGTTTGGAGTTCTCTGTCCTCAACTTTAACGTGTCTCAGCATCATGCTGACTTCAAAAGACTCATTAAAGTCCCTCTATACGACGATAAACCAATAATACCTTTATTATTTTCAGCTGGAAATCATAATGTATCACGCCCTCTCCCACAAAGACATAATTAAACAAAACACAAGTTCAAAAGTGACATTCAAAGTACTTGAGAACCATGTCATCTTGTCACAGACGCAGCCGCAGGCACTCAGATACTAACGACTTTAAACACGGCTCAGTGTTGCACAGTGACTGGCAAAATGAAGGTAACATTTATGAGGTATACTTGACGTCATACGCGTAATATATTGTTCTACAGGTGGGCCATGAGTTGGAAATTTACACGAAAAAGATTTCGTGTAAATTTCCAACTCTCAATCAATTCTCTTGAATTGATGAAAGATTAAACATCTATTTAGATTTTAAAAGCAAGATCACGATTGTATTTCATCTCATTTGGATGTCAAAGATGAAAATAATAGTATTATTATTAATTCGGACTTAAATATTGACTCTAAACCGCTACTAAAAATCATTCTCAGAACTTTCTTGAAGTTCACTAACAAATATGTAAAAATAATCCATTAACAATTTCCTTTTCAATGGATGTAAATTCAAACTCAAAGCATTTATTTCAAATCAAATCAAATCAAATCAAATCAAATCAAATCAATTTATTTGTGAAACATAGGTTTTATGATAAATGGATCTTAAGAACTAAACAGTGCGCTATGTCTTGTCAATTTTGACATACAAATATTTTTAGAGGAAACATGCGTAGTCAAATATCAACTATAAAAGAAAAAAAAATAAAAATTAACATAATGAATTAAATAGTTGGTTTACACTAAATTTCAATATTAATTAACATTATCATTTAAAAAGTCTTCAATTTTATAATAACATTTGTCAATTAGCAATAATGTGAGAGCTTTTTTAAACTTTACTTGAGGCATATTTTTAATATTGTCTGGTATTTTATTATAGATCTTTGGCGCAATGCCAAAAAAACTCTTTTGCATTAAAGATGTCTTGCATTTTATATTACATAACTGTGACAAATATTGAGCACGTATTGGCTTTCTTTTATTATCAGACATTTTTTCGAATAAGTGGGGGTTGCTTTTTATAAATATTGCAGATTCTAAAATATACAATGCTGGTAGTGTTAGTATTTTCAGTGATTTGAAGGATGGTACACAGCTATCAGTAGTCTTTAATCCACACATAGATCTTATACAGCGTTTTTGCATCTTAAATATAAGTTCCCTGTCAGTTGACTGCCCCCAAAATATAATTCCGTACCGAAGTACTGAAGCGACTAGTCCATGATAAGCTGTCAGTAACGTGCTGATATTTACCTTTTTAGACAATTGATAGAGTGCGTACGCAGATTTACTCAGTCTGTTACATAGGTGTTCTATATCAAATCTAACAACATCCCTCTCGGTCCGGATCCAAAGTATGTATTGAACCCAAAGTATAATTCATATTAAAAAATTTCAAGCGTTCAAATAAACCAATTACAGGCACCTTTGAATTGTCAAGGGGTCGGTCAGTCAGAAAGATGAAACTAGAAGTTGCCCATTCCAAAGCGTAATAAGTGGATTGAATCCTGGCCTGGATTCAATCCACCTATTACGCTTTGGTTAAGTTCAACAGTAGCGTTTGCCGCCACAAGAATAACGAAGTAGTCATCTAACTATTATTTCTATGTATCGTATCGTATCTTCTAGATTTACTCCATTCTCTACCAAAACCAAAACCGTGTGTGTGTGATACACTTTAAAAGGATTGAACTACTTTACTATGGGACCAACTCTGAAAATAATATGATAGTGAATGGGATTTCAGGGTTTCAAAACACGTTAATTTTCATGAGTAACTCCCTCAAAATAGGGACATACATCGTTTTACCTAACACTGTATAGAAATAGCAAAACGTTAACCTATTTTGAGGAGACCTCACTTCAAACAATAATGACTATACGCCGCTGAAGTTCAGTGAATGCTACTGATCTTGAGCATTCAGAGTCCGTCTGTCAAGTTGACAGACACCCTGCGGCTGCGGAGATAACAGAAACTTCCATTCAAATAGTTCAACTTCAAACTATAGGGGGAGAGAATAATCAAGATGCGTTTTGGGGACGCAAGAACATATTCGACGAAGATAACGTTGAGTACAGGTACATCGGTGGAGTTCGGTGCTAGAGGTGTATTTTACGTATAGTCTATTGAAACACTGGCTTCCAATTGACGTTATTTCCATTTAAACGAATATCAACTTTATGATAGTGTAAATTATGTTGATTTCAGAATTACTACTATTATTGAAAATGTTAAAGTTGTAGCGTAAACTTTATGTATGTATAACTTTATATATACTGTTTTATTTTCCAAAAACACATTTTTGTTGACATATTTGGAAACGAAATCGCGAACGCAGTTTAAGTATTAGTTGAAACTGGTCGGTATCTCTATTCATGATAAGGTATAGGCACTTCTTAGGGCTATGTCACACTGGCGATTTGAGAGCGTGTTTCCAGCGTGGCGATTGCTTAACGCGCTCGCAGCGTGTGCGTAGCGAGCAAGCCACGTGTCCGCAACGAGTTTGCCGCGGTTTCGGAACGAGACAGATTGACGTGAGTGTACAAGAGAGAGCGAGACAAGCGAGTGTATAAAATTCTGAAAACGCGGAGTACACTTCGCGTAGTCACGGCTACTTCGCTTCGCACCCGCGGAGGGCCCGTTCACAAATCGCTTCGCTGGAAATACCCTTGCAAATCGTCAGTGTGATAACGCTCTTAAGGGCTGGCGAAAGGCACATATCTAATAACATCCCTCTCGGTCCGGATCCAAAGTATGTATTGAACCCAAAGTATAATTCATATTAAAAAATTTCAAGCGTTCAAATAGCTTACACATAAGGTGACTTTACTCATCATTATGAACAACTTTTACTACGGGACGAAACCTGAAATCGCGAAAAAAAAATGTGCTGTTCTCTACATTTTGACCGCGTAAGTATTGCACTTTTCTATGAAACAGCTGACATTTTTTTTCAATAACCGACGAAAATTTCTACGGGGGGTTCAGAATCATGTACTGAATCCATAACAGTTTTCGCGTTGATGTCCCTGCCACCCTGTATAATCTTTCAGTAGAATTTTATAAACTCCTAAATAACTACACGTAGATCATATCTCTCTGAAGAGACAGAATAGATAATAAGTACTTGTCTAAGGGCTATAATCCAATACCAATTTCATCGAACATCCCAAAAAAACCAATACAAATAAAAAGATGATATGATGTCAAGCTTGGCGCGAACTGGCAACTGCAATAGCATTAACTGCCGCGTCCCCTCCAACACTTAGGAGCGCTCGTGTTGGAATTTTTAATTCAATTATGATAGCGATCATGTTTAATGACCGTCTTCTTATAGCCAGGAACGTTTTTGCCCCTCCATTCGACCGAACGTTTTCTTTTTTCTCCCTTTCTAAGTGAAAAAATTGTGATTCCACGTTTTAATGTCTTGGAAAGATTGATAAATTTTCATAATTGTTTACGCGGAGATATTCGGTGAGCTCACCTCTTTTGGGAAATCTCTTGGATCACGCGAAAACAAGGAAGGAAGGAAACATTTTTAAAGTCCAATGTTTTGCTACGAAAAACGTGCCTCGGAAAGCACGTTAAGCCGTTGCCCAGTAGTGGACGTCTTTCGGTTGAAATTATGAATGATGATGTACCAGGAAACGGCTTTTGTTCACCTAAATGGCAATCAAGCATGCACCTGATGGTGAGCGCTTATCACCGCCGCCTATCCATGGATATTACGTAGTTGGCACCATGGCAGAGGTATAGCAAAAGTGTTGTATAATGACAAAAGTTCTTCGCCATATGAACCTACTAAGCTTTTGTTCATCTTCCTGACTGACCGACTCCATGACAGTTCAAACGTGTCTGTAAATGGTTTATAGGAAAAAAAATGATTTTAGTTTTGAGTTCACATTTAAGGGGCCTTCTGGCTAAGTAATAACAGCCGCACGGGTCGATCGATTAGTTCAATCTTTGATCCCGGCTGTTATTCGTGGATCTTTGACAGTCCTTACGGGTCTTCAGAAGCCCAAAAGTCTGACAACCAGTCTTACCAAGGTGTATCGTATTATCCAGTAACTAGGTTGTGGAGGTCAGATAGGCAGTAGCTCCATGTAAAATACTGGTATTCAGCTGCATCTGCCGACCCCAACATAGTTGGGAGAAGGCTAGGCAGAAATAATGTTTTTTCTCGACGAATCTTTTGTCAGCTTGATTTAAATTTGATCAGCACTAAAAAAAAATACCAGCTCACATGATTGGCTGTCGTTAAATTGGACATCACAATAGCAATGAAATATTTGATAGAGAGACCTATTGCACTGAGAATAGATTTGACCAGGCTTTCAGTTTACGACGTAGATTCAAATGAGTTTCTAATATAAGATGATATATAGCGAGTCTGTTTAAAATATACGAGCACAGAGCTATATTTGTACTTATTCCCAAGACTTTAATTCACTCGTTACCCGTGGTCCCGGTGGGTTGACCCATTACCGGGTCCATGGGTAATTTGAATTACCCTTGGTTCCATGGCATTAGGGATTGTTCCCGAACTTCTGCCTATATCGATAGAAAATTAAAACCACCACTTACATACAATAAAGTTTACTCATTCATAAGCAAATAAAATAATTCCATCCTTGGGAACAAAAACATGCTCATACCCGAACTATTATTCAAGAATCCATCTCAAAAATAACAAAAAACAGAAACGTTGTAAGCTTCTGCCACATTTTT
Organism: Agrochola macilenta; assembly: GCA_916701695.1. Lineage (NCBI taxonomy): Eukaryota > Metazoa > Arthropoda > Insecta > Lepidoptera > Noctuidae > Agrochola > Agrochola macilenta. The sequence goes on from OU753569.1 coordinate 6,123,488, forward strand.
CAACAATAATCATAGTCCCAGCAATCTGGAAAAAAAAGAAAACAACCAAATCGAAAAACATAAAACCGCCCAGTATCCCAATAAAATAAAAACGTAATTTCAAAGTTAAACTTGGTTTTTTACGAGTTGGATGGTCGCAAAAATCCTATAGCGATAAATTTGTCAGACGGGGGCAGAACTTTCATGCTAATTCAATCAAACGCCCAGCGTGGCTCAAATTTGATGAAGGGAAACCATCTTAACGTGGTATTTTTTTTTAATTTCCCCGAAATGAAAGGTTTTGCGGCCCAATTTGATTGTCGACGGAATCTTTGGGGACGTAATCGGTTGGTTTCAATTGAAGATATGGTAATGAAATTTCAAGCTTATTCTATATCTATTATAGTCGGTAAAGTCTGTCGGTGTGACCGTGTAGAGAATTTACTCCGGAAATTTTATGTGTCCGCTTTTTCCCGCGACTAAGGGAAATGGAAACGTATTACCGCGATAAAAAGTATCCTATGTGTTAATCCAGGTTATAAACTATCTGTCTGCCTCATCCAAATCCTATTAGTAGCATAACATAATGATTAAATACTATCGTGAATTCATACAAGCCTAGTACTTTTTGTTATGTTACTGCTTAGAAATTGTGCACAACGTCTAATGATTGAAATACTATATTGAATTCGCAAGCGTAGTCATTTTTGTGCCAAGTTTATAAACTCAAGGAATAATATTTTCATACAAACGAAATTCCCCCCTTTTCGACCCTTTTTTTTTTTTTTTTTTTTTGTTTTTTTTTTTTTTTGTTTTTTTTTTTTTTTTTTTTTTTTTGGGTGGGAAATCATCAAATGACTCCTCCCGCTCTGGGCGGAGCGAGAGGGAGTGTCAGACTTTTACTGACTAAAACCCACCCGTGTTCCTTCCGTTGCCTGTGTGCCGGGGCCGCGATATCCCTTTCGGACCAACTCGCAACCCCTTAAAGGTGTAATTTTCAAAAACCCCTTCTTAATGCTCCCCTACATTATAAAAGGAAGCCGTGTGTAAAATTTCACGTTCCTAATCCCAGTAGTTTCGGCTCTGCGTTGTTAACTCAGTCAGTCAGTCAGTTTCTTTTATATATACGTATATAGATTCATATAAGACTTACATACCTTTATTAGAGAAATCCCGATGTTTTGTCAAGTCGTAAAACGGCTAGTAAAATTATAAAAATAATATCAATGTCAATGTAATGGCATACTATCCCTAAGATGTGTAGTTGTATAATTATACAATGATGCCTTGAGCTGCGATCTCATTGTTTTTGTTTTATTAATTTTATTTATTCAGTACATAGTGTCATATCCGTCCATGACATATAAGGATCTCTTTTGTTGTAATTGTTTTGTTTTGTAATCCTACTAATATGGACTAAGTTGTCTGAAATAAAAGTTATATTATTATGTCGTTTATTTGCTTTTCGTTCTCATCATTTACATTTTTAAATATTTCTTAAATAAACTATATAAAAAAAGAAAAAACATTTAAAAATATAAAAAATAGTGTTCCGCCGGTGTCGGGAGCAGGGTCCAAGCTACCGGTGGTTAGGGCTGCAGAGATAGGAACCTCCTCACAATGCGAGCCGTATCGAGAAGTACTGCCTTCTGGATCAGGCCCTTAATCCAACCGCCTAACGAGAGCCTCGAGAGATGTTGGTCGAGGTTTTCGGCCATCAGGCCATTGGCCGTTACGACAATCGGCACAATGATAGCCGAGTTCACATTCCACATGTCGACAACCTCGTGTGCTAAGTCGAGATATTTTATTTGTTTCTCTTTCTCAGCTTTCACGAGGTTCCCGTCATGTGGAATGGTAACATCGACTATCATTGCGCGGCGCGCTAATCGGTCTATCACCACTATATCAGGCTTATTGGCAACAATAGTCCTGTCAGTAATGATAGACCGATCCCAGTACAACGTGACATGGTCATTTTCAAGAACTGGGTCGGGCACATACTTGTAGTACGGTACCTCAGAATCTGCAAGTTCGTATTTCAAAGCAAGTTGCTGGTGAATAATCCTGGCCACTTGGTTATGCCTGTGCAAGTACTCGCCGTTAGCCAGACGAGAACAACCAGAGATTATATGTCTGATGGACTCACCCGGACGGTGGCATGCCCGACACACGTCAACCGTCCCGTCCTTCATAATATGTCTCCGGTAGTTATTCGTTAAGATAACTTCGTCCATAATTGCACAGACGAAACCTTCAGTTTCCCCGAAAAGTTCACCAAAACGTAGCCAGGATACGGACGCTAGGAAGTCTACACCGGGCTCATGAAGAGCCCGATAGAAGCGCCCGTGAAGCTCCTTGCTTTGCCATACCTCTTTGCGGTCATCTGTAGTAAGTATCACAGGCTTGTGCCAGTTCTCTTTAGCCATGGACAGTGGGGTGAGCCCCTTGTCCACTGCCACCACATCACGGTGCATACCCACATCGGTTTTTAAAAAATATTCTCTGAGATTGCAAACCTCCCGGTTGTGGAGGGTCTTCGCATTTAAAAAGCCTCGACCCCCGCACTTCCGCGGGATGTACAACCTCATCACAGATGATCGTGGGTGATGCATCCGGTTTGCGGTCAGCAGTGTACGGACCCTCCTATCCAGGGCGTCAAGTTCGGTCTGAGTCCATTTGAGTATGCCGAAAGAGTACATCAAAACCGGCATGACCCAACCGTTGAAGGCGCGCACCTTGTTTCCGCCCGAAAGAAGACTAGTTAATACCTTCTTCAGGCGACCAAAGAAGCGCTCCTTCAACGATTGCTTCATGTCAGTAACGTTGATGCCTAACGCTTCCGACATACCCAAATACTTATAGCTTTCGACTGTGGAGAGGGATCTAAGGTGTATGGAGTCCGAAAGTTGAGTTCCCTCGGATTCCATAATCTCCCCTCGCTTTACATGCATGACTGCACATTTGTCCATACCAAATTCCATCCTGATGGCGCTACTGAATGTTTCAGTTACCTTCAGTAGCTCCATCAGTCGCAATTTGTTGGGGGCAAAGAGTTTCAAGTCATCCATATAGAGGAGGTGAGATATGACCTGACCACCTCTCCTCAACCGATAGCCCAGACCTGAATCCTCCAGCAGTGTGCTTAGAGGATTCAGGGCTAAGCAGAACCAAAGTGGACTCAAACTATCGCCCTGAAATATTCCCCGTTTAATCCATACAGGCTCATCATTCCCCTGGATCTGTCGACATCCTGGATAGCGAAGGACCGTCCTCCATTGCTCCATACACGACATCAGGAAGGTGCGCAGAGTTGCGTCTATCTTGTACAATTCCAGCACCCTCATGAGCCATGTATGTGGCACCGAGTCGTAGGCCTTCTTATAGTCTATCCAGCATGTCGACAACTCCTTGCGGGATCGACGAACCTGTTGGCTTATGGCCATGTCGATGAGGAGTAGCTCCTTAGTACCGCGGGACCCGTTCCTACATCCATTTTGAGAGGCAGAAATAATTGAATTACTGTCAATATGTGTGTTGATTTTCGCTCTCAGAATGGATGTAAGAAGTTTATAGACCGTCGACAAACATGTAATCGGTCTATAGTTATTGGGTTCCGCAGGACTACCTGACTTATGGAGCAGGTGGGTAACGCCTGTTGTTAGTGACTGTGGTAGCGACCCAGACTCTAAGGATGACTGGAATTGAGATGCTAGGCGAGTGTGCGAACTAGTCAGCCATTTTAACCAAAAGTTGTGCAGTCCGTCCGGTCCCGGTGATTTCCAATTCGGTAACGGACGGACTGCTCTGGCTACGTCTAATGGCGTGATAGACACAGGTTCCATTTCTGGGATAGCTTTACACACTCGCTCGACATCCTTCATCCAGCCAGCCTCAGTGTGACAGACGGGCACCGACCAGATGCTGCGCCAGAATGCACTCGTGGCGGCATCATCCGGGCGGCACACGTCCGTCACATTTCGTTCAGGTCGCTCCCAAGCTCTATATACCCACCTCTCATCGCTCTGGAACATGCGATTCTGCGTGTATCGATCAACCCGCCGCTTATACCGCCGAATACGGCTCGCCCATGCACAAACTTTCTGCTTCAGAAAGTCGATGCGCTCTGTGACACGGGACATGTATTCTTGAGGGCTGATTCCAGTCCCCGAGAATGCCCGTCTCACAAAACGCATTACTCGTGGTCGTGTATTGCCCTTCCTGAAGCAGTATAGTTTGCCGATGAGTACCCTGGCCCCATCGATACGTCGCTCGATTCTGCACTGCCAGGCTGGTACGGCTGGTTTTGGTCGAGTAGCTCCGTCACAGTTTGGGAATTTGACGTTAGCTAAACGACATGCCGCAACAGCCCCACAGTACAGAATCGAGTGAGTATCAACGAGATCCTCGCTGCTCTCGAAAAAAATTCTAAGCTGCGAGTCCAAGCTACACACCAGCGCCCTATTTTTTTTATGCATAGGTAGGCGTGGTAATCGGGGTCTAAGATCGGTCGGAGTGTACCTATACTCGCGAAGCGCATCCTCCAGTGCGCTCCTCAATCGGACGTTGCACTGGCTACTTACTGTGGTAACCCTATCATGCTCCTCTTCAACACCACTATTGGACCGCGGCGGGATTGCATCAATAGGTGACACTTGTGCCGCGGTTTGTGCCGGAGTTGAGATGATATGGTTGCTCAGTACCTCTGAGCGCAGCCTATCAAGTGCGGCATCGTCCAACCTATGATTGCGTTGGATGACACGCACCTGATCCGACAGTCGTTGGGCCGAGACGTTGACGGTTGGCTCTAGTTCCTGAAACAGAGACAGCATCCTAACACGGTACGCAGTGAGGTTAGTTCCTCCCTCTGTAGACCCGTAATATGCGCGCATGACGTTCTCGTTCATAGACTGAGTCCATCTCATGCGCTGCACACAACCACCGGCAGCGGGGACCCGGCTCGGGGCCAGTTGGCCCCTAAGTCCCAAGCTTCTCGGTGGCCGGCCTCTCCCCTGCCGACGTACAGGTGTTGGCGACGTCGGCGGGGAAAAATACTCGTCACTCGAGCTCGACGCAACTACCGCGGCCGGTGTCGTCACAGCGCTCACGATGGGGCTGGGTACCGGCGGTGGCGAGGCGGAGCTGAGCGACGAGTCCGGAGGTGGTGGGCGTGCTCGTGCAGCAGATCTCGTCAACATTTAGTTTTCATTCCGTTTTCATAGCTTTTATTGGAGGTGACATCTGTCACTTCACCTCCGCTGTGGTATTTTTTCATTAAGTAGGTCTATTTCTGTGGTTCATTTTGTTATTTATTTTTATGTTTTATTTTGATTTAAAGGTCTTGGGCTTCTTTTCGGGTTCTGATATAACAGAAAAAATACTGCGTCGTGAATAAAACTATGAAAATTCAGGGAACTATTTTTCTGACGTGTTGACGTTTTTGTGTTGCCAGATATTTATTATTATTATTAATATTTTTTGAGAGAGTTTGCTAGAGAAATATTTCTGGTTCAGGCCCAAATCTAATTTTCCAGATAAATCATTCGAATCGCGAAAACACAAGTGAGATTCTTGAAACATACCTGCATTTAAATATCCTTTGTCACAAATGTTGAACTGGCGCACTTAATGAGCACAATGTTAAAATTAAAAACAAAACAATTTCACCTACCTACGTGACTTTTTACATCGAAATTCTAATTAAACTTTTAATGATTTCGGGACACCATCACCAAAGCCTTAGCCGACATAATAAAGAGAAATGCTGATTAGCCTCCTTTGTGTCCTGCCCACCCTCAAAGTAAACACCATGGAAAAATACATTTAAAAAACTCCCATAGACTTTCAATGGTTAATTTGCACATGAAAAGTTAAAAGATTTTTCTAAAAATTGTTTTTTTTTGACAAAGATGGTGGAAAGGAGAGGTCTATGTTTTATGGGTGATAAATCTTAGTAAAAGCTTTGTTTACATTTACTATTGTTGTAGAAAATACAGGAAAACATTTATGGTGAAGGTAATTAAAGGAAAAGTATGTAAATGTATTCATATACTCTACTGTCACTTGAACTGACAGTGTTGTGTGAATTGAACCCAGGTCGCTATGCTCAGCACGAAGAGCATAGCGGCCTGGGTTCAATTTACAGTCGGGCCAGGAGATACTGAGATTTTACTTCAAGAATTTCGTAGCAGCCCTGAGTCTGAATTATGTTTTGTTAATCGAAATAGGCTCGCCCCTATTAAATTAAACATAACTGGCTAAATGATACACCTCTGCCGAACCCTTCCGGGAATACAGGCCTGAAAATGTTGTGTTACATAACACTTTATAAATATGGTCACAGTACATAGCGACCCATTTGAAGCCATGTTCGCACATTTGTATCGGAACATGGTTTCGGGAACAAGATCTTGGCACAAGTTGCGAAATGTCGATTTGCCGACAAGAGATAGAATAAAAATGTTTGTTACACATACAAAATAATGTACCGGGACGTGTGTCCCAGTTCACACTAGGATATATAATCTTGTATTTCAAATTACTATCAAAATTATGACCAAAATGGTGAATATTATGGCAATGTTTCAGAAAAGACTGCCTAACTAAATTCACCACAAGAAACTATTTTAATAGGTTTTTATATGTAAATAAGACTGCTTCGTTGGTCCAGTGGTAGCAAGCGCTACTGCTGAGCATGAGTTATTGGGTTCGATTCCCAAGTCGAGGAAAGTGTTATTGGGATTTTCCATCTAGAATTTCAAAGTAGCAGCCCTGAGTCTGAATATGCGCCCGGTTGATGGCCAAAGGCTCGCCTCCTATTACATGGGACTTGATAATGTATTATTTATTTAATAAATTAATGAGTTTGTTGTAAGCATTTGTTTTGAAAACTTAAGAAATAATTTTATTTCTATTAATTTAACCAAAAAATTAAAATATATGGTAAGAAATTTTTAACCCAAAAAATATTACGAAATTGGTAAATATCTTTAAGCCAAATATTTTAATTTATCATATCGATAACGAAAACTACGCTAAACGCTACTACGCTACGCTAAGCTACGCTTGCCGGGGTTGGTCAGTGGATGGGTGACCATCTTTACATACCGAGAATCCTCCATGCCTCGGAAAGCACGTTAAGCCGTTGGTCCCGGCTGTCATTCATGGATCTTTGACAGTCGTTACGAGTCGTCAGAAGCCCAAAAGACTGACACCAGTCTTACCAAGGGATATCGTATTACCCAGTTACTGGGTTGTGGACGTCAGATAGGCAGTTGCTCCATGTAAAATACTGGTATTCAGCTGCATCCGGTTAGACTGGAAGCCGACCCCAACATAGTTGGGAAAAGGCTAGGCAGATTGATTGATATCGATAACGAAAACATAACTGGCGAAATGTGAGTGTACTATAGGTTCTCCTCTGCCTAACCAATCGGTGATTAGAGGCGTGATGTTATGTGTTGTTACAGACACTGTACGTTTGGGTACTCAGTCATCCTGTGACAAGTAAACGGACTTATTCCGTACTTCAGTAGTATACAAGATGGCAGGGACATCGACGCGAAAACTGATACCATGGATACAGTATATGATTCTAAACCTCCATGCGACGAAATTAAAAAAAAGAAACAAAAAAAACATGTGCAATTCACACGTGGTATAAGTGAAACCTTCAAAAATTTTGGCCCAAGCAAACTCCCACTATGCCTTGGTAAACACGAGTGGAGGGGGTACGAAGCAGAGCACAAAGAGAACCACGAATATAAGAAACACTGTATAATGCTTCCTATCTCATTTTCCCCCACGTTAAATCTTATGAATTTAAGTGTCTGTCTCTTTTTACTGTTCCTTTTTCGTTTCATCGACTTTCAAATCACAACGATGCTAAAGAAGTTTTCACTTCAAAAAAACTGCTGTTCCATAGAAAAGTGCAATATGTGGAACTGCTGGTTTTTTCTTGAATAACCGACGAAAAATTTCAACGCATGGGGGTTCAGAATCTTGTACTGAATCCATGGTATCAGTTTTCGCGTCGATGTCCCTGCCACCCTGTATACTAGAACAGACAGGACACAAAGACGAGGTTCATCCATCATTTATCTTCTACCACCGAAGATAAAGGCTTAGGTTGTCTTGTATTTGTATCCTTTATAAACTGTCCCCAGAACTCTGCTTCCACATTCATCATTTAAGTATTTACCTGCTACCGACTTTGGTCTAATAGATGCTTGTATTTTATCACTAACTGTGTGATGCTTTGAGTAACACGAATTTAAAATCTGTTTATTTTTGATGATAACAAACTGGCTTTTATAATTTCATCAAAATCTGTTCTAACACTAGATAGTGGTATATTTTAGAAAAACTATTTTAATTTTGATTACAGTACGACACACAACTTACATAGATGTAGCATTGAGAATTTTCATTAATTAATTTAAATTTTACGAATTTATTTGCTTATATGACTTTACAAGTTATTGCGTTTTCGTAAAGATCATTTTCACCTAAAACAGTAATAATGATTGGTGATTTTAAAGGCGCACTCAGTTCGGATGGTGATAGGTTTTACGAAGTTTGCCGATGCTACATCTAAGTTGTGTCGTAATGTACCTAACTTTAATTGTAAATCACCTGCAGCAACAAAATTGTTTCTAGATCTATTTAGTAAAAAAAAAATTCGAGTTTACTTATCCATTTGTGTTTGTTTTTCTTTTGTCTTTTCTTATTATTTCTTAGATTTTTTTATCAAGAAAGTGTTTGAATGGCCAATAAATACTCAAGACTTAATTAATTCCAACTAAATGAAAACTTACAACCACCCCTGAAACTTACTTCCTTATTAATACAAACTATTCAAATTCCTTCCAATAAATAAAAGAGAAAGCAATAAAAATAGTTTGGACAACATAATTCAGTCACTCCAATAAATTATAAGTTAAATCTAACTATGAAGTTCCACGCGACCTATCACGCTGATGATTTAGAGCCGTAGGCGGAGAATATAAGTTAAATAATAATTAGTATTCAAGAGCCAGCCATGGAATATTTAAGGGAACGTCATGTTTGAAATTCGTGCAACCCTGGATGCCTGACATGACATACGGGCTGGAAGATTGGTCAACAAATATTTCAAAGCAAGTCAGTATATGCTTGGAAGCCGTATTAAATTGAAAGATTTAAATAAAGATTATTGATTTGAATAAAGTGAAACTAGTCATATATAGGAGATACATAGAATACGTTTTATTATGTACACCATAAATATTCCAGATATAAATGTAGAAAAAAAAAAAACAAAAAGTTTGAACTAAGGCAAATACATATTTAAACTATTGCCCATTACTCATAGGGAAAAGAATACCTACAGAACACGCCAAGCGCTAAAAACACCAAATGCGATCCTTACATAATTTTTATAATCTTATATTTTGAATTGTTTTGATTATTTTTTGTACATTGTTCTCACTTAAAGAAACAACAAGAATAATGTACCCAGGATTTTATAATTTTCTATATTTAAAAGAGTGTCCTTGGAGTTTCTTGCCCGTTCTTCTCCATGAAGGCTTGTGCAGACCAGCGCGACTTGACGCGCGACGCGACACGAACAATACAATTTCTAAGAAGACTTCACAGTATAACAATAACCGGTGTCGCGTCGCGCGACAAGTCGCGCTGGTCTGCACAAGCCTTAAAGATCTACGTTTTGGAATGGGCAACTAGCTTCAACTTTCTGACTAACTGACCGACTATTTGACAATTCAAAAGTGCCTGTAAATGGTTTAATTGAAATAAATGCTTTGAGTTTGAGTTTGAGTATTATCATCATCAGCTGCCTACCCTTTTTCCAACAATGTTGGAGTCAGCTTACAGTCTAACCAGATGCAGTTACCGGTTCCTTACATAAATGCAGTAATTCACATCCGCAAAGTTTCTACATATCAATTTTATTTCAGTAATTTTTTAAATAACTAATTCATTTTATAGCTTTGATGTTCATAGCAAACGTGTAGAATCTGGAGTAACATGATGTAACTCCGAAATATTCAGGTAGCGATTAGTCAACATGACGTGGACACGACACGGCGGCGTATTAAATTCAACGTTTCTATAATTTATGACAATTTCAGGACTCCCATCATATAATATATCTAAGTTTTGCTTATTTCTGACGTATACCTTTTGTTTCTGATAGTTATTTAAGAGGGTTTATCCTAAAAGTTGGCAACGTCGCAAATAATTGTAAAATATTTACCTCTTTTGATTCATATAGCAATATTACTGAATAGAAATAAGAAATGTGGCTAACTAGAGAACTAGAATATTAATAATGAATTGCAATTATAACATTGAATTTGATGTTGTGGGTACAACATCAAATTCAATGTTTAGTTTAGGTGTAAAAAACGCATTTGGAAAGTTTCCAAATAGTTTTTTTACATCTAAAACTAAACATTTGGTGTTACGATATTAATTATTGCATTTCATAATCAATATTCTAGTTCGCTAGTAAGCCACATTTTTTATTTTCACACAGTAATAATGCTAAATTAATCAAAACAGTGAAATATTTGACATCTATTTGCGACGTTGCCCACCTTCAGAATAAACGCTCTTAAGAGCCCTCTTACATTTCGGCGCTGCGATAAAGCATTCTTGCGATACTGAGCGCACATTGCCGGCGCAGTGAAATATATGGTACTTTTATTTTATTCATAAAAAAATAGAAATAGCTAAAAAAAAAAAAAAAATTGTGTGTAAATTGTTATTGAACAAATGTTGGAGATTATTTTAGTATAAATACTACGTACGAAAATGATGTAGAACTTCGGATATTCAGACTTGTTTCCAAACGTTTTTAGTAGAAAATTGAATTAGTTCCAGTCATTTTTTCTTTAAATAAAAGTCATATACTTAACAAAAATGTATTTTATTATTATAAAAGTATCGGATATGTTTAATATGAGAAAAATTGTTTTGATGAATTATATTCAACAGAATCCGCAAATGCTCATGTAGAGCTCTCAAATGAGCTCTACATGAGTTTTTACCAAAACATGCATCAGGAGAAAGATTATTGCTAGATAAATAAATAAATAATGAAAAAATCGCTTTATTATTATAGTAGAAGAGAAAACGAACTATTTTACCAAGTAATTGTTATTTATACTAACCAACGAATAGTATTCAATTTCAACGAGGAAATCATGCATTTACGCGCATTTTTGTAATAGGCCTCTTAAGTAGGTATTCACACTTCATCACCATCATTCTCCTGGGGTTATCCCAATTTATTTGAAGTCAGCGCAACATGCCCCTTTCTTCCACACTTCCCTATCAGTCGTCATCTCGGTAGTCACCCCCCTTTCTATCCATATCATCCTTCACACAGTCCATCCATCGTTTCTTTGGTCTTCCATCCATACTCAAAACTCCTCACTCCTCCTCATCACATGCATTTACACTTATTAACGTAAATCAAATAACACTTACAAAAAATCTGATTCATCAATAAATGGTACTCATGTTGATAAATCTGCATGCAATATTTCACAGCAGTGTGTACAAAATCATGATCATTACGTGATTACGTAACACGACACGACAGCACGACACGATCCCGACGCGACACGAGTACGTACGACCGACCACGACCGACATTAGAACAGTTAAAACTCCTTGTTATTTCACTTTTGCAACATGTTTTTTCGTCCGAACAGCTGTTGTAACTGAATTTTTAATAAAGTTTTTATGGTTCGACTTTAAGCTCAGAATTACTGTTGGAAGCCATTTTGACAATAACACGAGGTTGTTAAGAACTATGTTGTTCTGTGATTCAATGAACCTTTCAAGCCAATGAAATTATTGACGTTTGAAATTTGAGCAACCACGAATTTCCTTTAATTTAAAAAAAAACATTTTTTTAAATCCTTGTGACCTGGGTCTTGTTATTGGACCTAAACACGTAGTAGACGGCCCCACGGATCCGCCATTTTCTTATGTTCAACCTTCTGCCAAACATCCTGTATATAAGTGAAGTGAAGCCTGTCTCGGAAACACGTGTGCACTTGTGGTGTAGTTTGATTGTAGTATCATTGTAAAAGGTTGTAAATGTGTGCGTGTGAGCGTGTATGTACAGAGCGGCGGTGTAGTTTTGGCATGCTTCACTGTATTCCTCGCAGCGCTCTGTCTTGGTTTTTTATTTGGTCTGAGATTAGTTATAATGTCATCCTATTATTGACCCAGTACAGGGCCTCTTCTCATACAGAAATGGCACGAGCATTGATCACCAGGCTTGCGCAAGACGGGTTGGTGATTTCAAACTTATAATGATGATAAAAGAAGCAAAAAGAGTATGCAAGGATCGAAGCAGGTCGTTCTGTAGTTTCTGCACACCCCCATGGGAGAAGGGGTGAGTTTATGTATGTAATGATTATTATATGTCCAGGTTTCCTCACGATGTTTTCGTAAATTAATTCAACAAGATTGCATGATGAAAAGCTAAAAAATGCCAAGACACCATACCGACATTCATCCGTTGCCGCCAGTTCTTGAGTTCCGCTAATCGAATTTCACGTAGCAGAACATGACGGGAGCTAGTTGAATTGAACAACTGCGGTTTCGTTGCTATGGTTTCGCGGCGGAGGTGTGCTACCAGGGTGCTAGTCTATTCATAAATGTGGCTGATTTTTTGGAACGTCCACTCTTGTTTTAAACAACCAGCCCATGTATGAATAAAGGTTGCCGTGAAGTTTTCATAGAAATTGTTCCACCAGAGACGCGTCGCACCCATCTGTGCGAGCCTTTACAGCTATGAATTGGGCTTTTACAAGTCATCAACTATACCTGAGTTTGTCCCTGCTTTTTGTAACATAAACCCCTCTATTTAAAAAACACTCTCACTATTATGTAGATCAAAATAGACCAAGGAAAAGATACCTAAGTACTAGATCACCAATTCACACGAAAAGCGTCTAAAACCTAGAATACCGATTGGAACATAATCCCTCTGGACGTAATTGCTTCCCAGTGAATGAGACGCCTCGGGGTGAACCGATGACCTACTCGTTCATCTAGTTCATTCCGTGTTTCCTTTGATCAGTTCACTCTGTGAGCTGTATGGAGGAGTTCGTTAATTTGCTTGGTATTGGTAAATCGAATGGGTTTTTTTTTCTCAGGGCTTGAGGGCTTATTACAGAAAGGCGAAAGGTGTTACGTATGAAATGTTGGTGTGTGTTTTGTTAACCCCCGACGCAAAGAGAGGGGTGTTATATGTTTGACCGATATGTGTGTGTGTCTGTCTGTGGCACCGTAGCTCATAAACGGGTGAACCGATTTGAATGCGGTGTTTTTTAGAAAAAGAAAGTATGTCGTTGACTTATTATACTCAAGCAATTCTCAGTATTTCAATTTCTAACTCAGCTACAAAACTTACTGAAACTTTCCACCAGTACACCGTAGGCCAGAATAATCGCTCAAAAAGAAAATTTACATAATAAAACAATCTAATCGCGGAATGTATAATAACGCGCAGTGTAACGGGCGGATAGTGTAACATTAATTACAAAAATACCACTTACGAGTAAATTAGCTTTATCGGTGACACGTGGCCGTAATTTATTATGGCCGACAGTGTACGACAAACGGATACACAAAGTTTTCGTGGTTTTATTTTATTTGAAGGAAAAGCTTTTTATTTATCAAAGGTTAAGCATGAACCACCGTGCTCACTTTTTCAACGACTGGTGCTACAAGCAGGAGTTTATAATTGTACCTATTGCCTGCGATTAGTTGCTGATAATGATTCAAAATGTGAATGAATATTAGAACTGTGCAAATCTAAATGTGAATGAATATTAGAACTGTGCAAATCACTCATAAACACCTTTTTTTTTTTCTTTAGTTAGGTTTGTACAAAAACTTTTACACGTCAATCATATTTTAAAAACGTTTCCTATCTGTCTACTCTGAGAAGAAAGAACGATAAAAATCTAAGGTCACAGTATCTTTTAAAGTCTAGACATAATCTTGGTCAAGCCATATAGACTGGTGTTTGAAATTATCTTTTGAGGAACGAACCACACAGATTGAGTACGTATTAATTCAGCATTCAAATCATTGTCAGCATGATTAATATGTATACATATGCCGAAAGGTCATTCAAAAATATCGTGAGTTTGTGAAAACTATTTTTGGATTCAGGGATCCGTTTGCGAAATGTTAAGCTTATAACTGATTTTTTTTGTAGAGTCAAGTGACCCCCCCCCTGCCAGCTAAATGGTTGTACTTGGATTTATGAAAAAATCACAGCAGTAGTAATATAACGAAATTAAAAGGAAAAATATCAAAGCTAATTAGGCTGTACAGGTTAACGAGTAATAATCAACTAACTTAAATTTGCAGTTTCAAAAACATGATCTCCCATACATTCCGTATGGGAGAACATGTTTTTCAACTACAGTGTTAAGTTTGTTCTTGGGATAAATTAATTCCAACTACGGAACCCTTCATTGTGCGTGGTCCGACACGCACATGGCCGGTTTTTTGCTTCAACCTTTTCAAAATCCAAAACTCACTCCCGTAATCATCTTCAAGACAAGATCACATTACCAACACACGTTTCCGCATGTCTCCCATCTCGACCTAAATTCCTTAATCACCTCTGAAGACGGCCGAAACACTCTAATAGGTTAAACCCTAACGCAAACCCGAAACACCGGTGTTTCAATTCAACGTTAACTGTAATCGAAAAGGCATTAGGCGTCGTAATTAAGAGAGCATGCGCGCTCAGCGGATACATTTGCATGCCCTGCGGTCAGACGCCTCTGAGCCTAGGAGTAGTGTAAGGTGTAAGCGATAGGAGATGTGTTTGAGTAGCGTTATTACCCACTTATTATTATTAACGTATGACGAAACCGAGAATCTTATTACAATTGTCTCTTAAATGAACTAATCATCATTTTCCTGCCCTTGTCCCATGTTACTTAGGGTCGGCGCAACACGTTTTCTTTTTCCATTCTCCCCTGTCAACTGTCACGCTATCATTCACTTCCTTCTCTTTCATATCATTCGTCACACAATCCATCCATTTTTTCTTAGGCCTTCCTCTCCCGCTCCATCCATCAACATTTATATTCATCACTCTTTTAGTCACATGCGTTTCCTCTCTCCTCATCACATGCCCATACCAAGCCAAACGGTTTCCTTTCAACTTTTCTGTCATTGGCGCAACTTTTAAACTTCCCCTTATATACTCATTTCTTACTTTATCCAGTTTCGTCACTCCACACATCCATCTCAACATTCTCATCTCCGCTACATGCAATCTTTTTTCATCCATCGTCTTCACGGCCCAACATTCCGATCCATACAGTACGACAGGCCTTATCACGGACTTATAGATTTTCCCCTTTAACTTGAGGGGCATCCGTGAGCCACAAGTTGTTTCTGGGACCTGTCGCCATTTTATCCATCCTGAGTTGATCCGGCGTGTTACGTCTCGGTCTATTCCGCCATCCCCTTGGACAAGCGACCCGAGGTACCGAAAGTCGGAGCAGATCGGTGAGGGCGTTCCGGCGAGAGATATGGACACAGGACTGGAAGAACCGCCAAAATCGCAAAACAAGTATTCTGTTTTGGTCCGACTTAGTCTAAGACCAACGGTCTCCAGTCTTTCCCACCACACCTCCAACCTGCTCTGGACCTCAAAGCCACTCTCGGCAATCAGCACAATGTCATCGGCAAACAGCATACACCAGGGAGCCTCTTCCTGGATATCCGACGTAAGAGCGTCCATTATCACCAAGAAGAGGTAAGGGCTAAGTGCCGACCCTTGGTGCAAGCCGACAGCCACATTGAAGCTGCCAGTAGTGCCCACTGTAGACCGGACTTGGGTACTGCATCGACTGTACATCGCTCGAATCAACTGCACATACTTCCCTGGCACACATTTCTCCTTAAGAGCCCACCACAAAACTTCACGAGGCACTCGGTCATATGCCTTTTCGAAGTCAACAAAAACCATGTGCAAGTTTTTATGCGCACCTCTGTATTTCTCGCACAGCTGGTGGATTGCGAAGATGGCATCCGTTGCTCCCCGACTAGGCATAAAACCGAATTGGTTTTGCGAAATTTCACTCTCTTCTCTCAGTCGCCTTTCAATAACTTTCTCCCAAGCCTTCATACTATGTGACATTAGCTTTATTCCTCTATAGTTGTTGCACTCCAGCACATCACCTTTGTTTTTAAAAATAGGCACTAGCGAGCTGTTACACCATTCGTCAGGTATGGCTTCTTCCCGCAACAACTTATTGAAGAATAAAGCTAACCACGTCCATCCATCTACCCGTAATAACTTCCATACTTCAACTGGTATTCCGTCCGGACCTATAGCTTTACCATTCTTCATCGCATTCACTGCTATTCTCACTTCATCCATACTAATCATTCTCACTAACCCCTCATTTATTGGTTTATTCTCAAGCACACCACTCCAGTCATTCTCCTCATTCATCAGTCTTTCGAAATAGCCCTTCCACCTATCCTTAATTTTCTCATCATCCGAAAGAACTATTCCAGCTCCGTTCCTTATACATTTTATTTGACAAACATCCCTCGTCTTTCTCTCTCTAGCTCTAGCAAGCCGGTATAGATTTTTTTGGCCTGCTGGACTGTCCAATGTGTCATAAAGCTTGTCCTGGGCTTTTGCTCTCGCTATGGCCACTGCTTTCTTGGCTTAAATGAACTAATACTGTATTAAAATTAAGGCATTGTTTGTTTAATTTATGTTATGTTACTATAAGTACTTGCACGACACTTAATACCAGTTGTAGGTCATACCTGGAGGAAGCTTGGCTCCTAAAACACAGGTTTTTAGCCTAGTTTAGGAGGCATCAGTTCGCCCTTTAATGTGAAGCTATTGTACAATATATTTTAATCCTGTGTACTTATGTATGTTTTCCAAGTGTACAAATAAATTTTATTATTTATTATTATTATCTCTAGGTTTTTATAGCCATTTATTTCGGATAGAATCCATATAAGTGTTAGTAACAATTTTCTTAAGATCTATGTTAGTAGGCAACTACCATTTCTCCGTAACTATTCCGACCCAGTGTGCCTGTATGGACAATTGGATAGTTATAGCCATTTATTTCGGACAGAATCCATATAAGTGTTAGTAACAATTTTCTTAAGATCTATGTTAGTAGGCAACTACCATTTCTCCGTAACTATTCCGACCCAGTGTGCCTGTATGGACAATTGGATAGTTATAGCCATTTATTTCGGACAGAATCCATATAAGTGTTAGTAACAATTTTCTTAAGATCTATGTTAGTAGGCAACTACCATTTCTCCGTAACTATTCCGACCCAGTGTGCCTGTATGGACAATTGGATAGTTATAGCCATTTATTTCGGACAGAATCCATATAAGTGTTAGTAACAATTTTCTTAAGATCTATGTTAGTAGGCAACTACCATTTCTCCGTAACTATTCCGACCCAGTGTGCCTGTATGGACAATTGGATAGTTATAGCCATTTATTTCGGACAGAATCCATATAAGTGTTAGTAACAATTTTCTTAAGATCTATGTTAGTAGGCAACTACCATTTCTCCGTAACTATTCCGACCCAGTGTGCCTGTATGGACAATTGGATAGTTATAGCCATTTATTTCGGACAGAATCCATATAAGTGTTAGTAACAATTTTCTTAAGATCTATGTTAGTAGGCAACTACCATTTCTCCGTAACTATTCCGACCCAGTGTGCCTGTATGGACAATTGGATAGTTATAGCCATTTATTTCGGACAGAATCCATATAAGTGTTAGTAACAATTTTCTTAAGAAAGAGAAAAAGAGAGAAAGAGAAAGAGATTTTCTCAGGTCCAGTTTAAAACCAGCGTCAGGCACATACAGTTGTCTGGCATTTTTGCTGAACTGGGCCTTTTTGGCGCAGCCCTGAGGCACACTCCCCATCAAATTTCTGCTTACATCGCACTTTACACTTTTTTTTTTTTTCGTCTGCTGTGTATTATATTGTGTGTCTGTGCTAAATAAATGTATTTTCTTTCTTTCTTTAAGATCTATGTTAGTAGGTACCATAAACAATAAAGTTAGATTTTTTTACAACTACCATTTCTCCGTAACTATCCCCACCTAGTGTGCCTGTATGGACAGTCATGTCGGGATGCAATCATTTGCAAAATCTTTGAAATAATGATGCCATTTTCTTCAGCACTTATAGCGTGGAATCCGTCAACGCGCGCATTTGCGAATATTTGCGACACACTACAATGCCGCAGCAATCCCAACATCATTCTGAAAGCATTATTACTTACTTAGTCTGTTTTAGACCAAGCTCATGGATAAATAATAACAGCCACACGGGTCGATCGAAAGTTAAGCTACGCTTGCCGCGGTCGGTCCGTGGATGGGTACCATCCATTACATATTGAGACCCCTCCGTGCCTCGGAAAGCACGTTAAGCCGTTGGTCTGCAGGCTATTCAAAAAATAACTTATAAAATGGCAGTACAATAGCCAGGTGGCTAGCAAAGCATCAATCTGTTCAGGATACATAACAGGTTCTTGAAGAATGTCAATCTTTTAATGCAAGGGGTTTTTCTAGAGTTCCGTACCCCAAAGGAAAAAAGGGAACCCTTATAGAATCACTTCGTTGTCCATCCGTCTGTACGTCTGTCTGTATGTCTGTCTATATGTCTGTCTGCCTGTCTGTCTGTCAGTCCATCTAGACCTTTTTTCTCAGGAACGCTTAAGAGGTCAATACGCGTTGAAATTAATATCAAATACGTGTAGGAGTTCATAAAAAAAGCTTCAAGTCGACGCAATAACGGGAAAAATTCATCCCAACTACGGAACCCTTCACTGTGCGTGGTCCGACACGCACTTGGCAGGTTTTTACAACCTGTAAAGTTCCTATCTGGGCAACGGTCTCCCCCACAGCTTTCCACTCTTCCCAGTGTGTTCCCATCTCCGGCCAATCTGCCACAAACGTCTCTAAAGCCCGTATTACAGAAACTCACACAAAACTCAAGCATTTCATAAAACTCGTTTAAAGCAAAAGGCTTTAAACGAGTTTTATGTAATGCTGGATTGGTGGAACTATTTTTTTAAGTAATACGGGCCTTAATCATCACGCCAACGTTTCCTAGGCCTCCCTCGACGTCTCTCTCTCCTCGTCCGTCTTCTAGCTCCAAAGAGTTCCATAAAGATATTTCTCGTAAAAAGCATTGTGATGGAATACCTCATATTTTAACAAAGACTCTTTATTAAAACAAGGCTGTAATAAATGTGACAGGTCATAGAATTAAAACTTTCCCAGGCAAGGTAAATGCTTGCAGACATATGCGGCGAAAAGGATTGCGCTTAAATAAAATGATTATCCATTGTAATTAACAGAGCATGCTCAGCGTATAAATTTGCATGCCCTGCGGTCAGCGGAGCAGTCTGCACTCATAATAGTGGTACAAGTTACAAGATATAGCGGGATTAAAAACTATATTTACAAGTCGGTTGTGGGCGCTGGCACCGATTCAGCCGCTGGTCCTTTGGCGGTAAAAAAAAACATATCTTGTTACCTACTTTCTGGTTTTTGCAAGCTGTGATTGAAAGTTTTGGACTATGATTCTTTCATTAAATCACAAGGAAAAAATGGGGTTGTTCAGTAGATAATAAAGCAATATTTCAAATAACACACAACAAAACATCACGCCTGTATTCCCGAAGGATTAAGCAGAGGTGTACCTACTTACCTATAGTAAGTACACCCACATTTCGCCAGTTCTTTTTTCGAATAGGTATTTCACAACCTTGATTAATGTCCTTAAAAAAATATTGATTAAATTAATTTTGTTCAACATAAATCCAATAATATAAGGAATAGATATACGCTAAACGGGTTTTTTTGCCGAGTTTATAGAACAAATAACTTGATTTAAAACTAAACTATCGACAAATAAATCGCTACTCTGTTATCACTTGGGCCAAACAAATAGTATTTACTTACTACCATACTTCGAATATTTTATACGTACTAAAAGCACTGGGGAATGTCAGGATTTAACACTAAAATATTTTTAGGGGACCTAAAGAGAAACTACTAACTTTTCCGTGGCACCCACACGAGTAATATCAAAAAGATTTCTTTTGCCAGGACATTCTTATTGTTTTTTATAAGTGTGGTTGATTATGTTTTATGTGAAGGTACATTGATCCCTTAAGAGGATGCCCATGAATTCCATTCCACCCTTTATAAATCATTTTTTTTTATCGCATCCTCATCTTCTGGAGCATCACAGAAACAGCGGTTGTACTCAATTCGACAGTTTTCTAGCTCTTGTCTAAGTTTTATAGGTATTCTTTAGGGTGACTTTCAAAGCCCACACTTTGACTCTTCTTTGCTAAGTAAAGTAACCGTCTTATACTAACGTGAAAATATTCTTAACTTAAAGGGGCGCCCCATGGTCCACTAACGCCACTCCTTTAAAAAAATATTTTCGCGTGACTGAGAAGGAATTATGAATAACGGCTAGTCAGGACCCTCGGTAAGTGTGTCTAGAATTTTCTAATACTTTTTATAAAGTTTCATATTGAGACACGAAGCAACAAAATTCGATCTAAAGAAAAGCGGCCACATTCCTCTAGATCGTATTTTGTTGCTTCGTATTTTGTTGTCTATGTTTGTGTTTTCGTTATTGGAACATGTTGAAGATCCCGATTCAGGACGTTAACGGACTTTATTAATTTTTTTTAAATAAAGAATTCTAGAAAATTTATGATACGAGGTACTCGTAGGTCAATGACCACCATTGCCACGCTAAAGTGATTCGGGTATAGCTCATTAATGTATTTAATGTGAACCCAATTTTAACGTTATCGTCACCCTTAAAAATTACTAGGACTAATTACTATGCTTTCGTGGAGGTTTTGGCTAACCACAAACATTATCCTCTATTATAATAGGTCTAATATTGAATCTCCTCGACAAATAAAACTATTGCACGTAGATACGAGTTGCCGTGGCTAATCTGGAAGTCTTTAAACAGACTGCGGACCCAGGTTAGCAGAAGTAAGAAAAACCTGTTCAGGTGGAGATTTATAGACGAATACACCTTGGAGTGTAAATCTGGTGCTGTTCCACAAACGATGGGACACTTAATATCATGTCCTGCGTGTCCTGTCAGCTGCACGTTACAGGAACTGATGGACGCTAGTGACAGCGATAAACACGTAACTGAATTCTGGGCCGAGTCCATTTAGATTGCCATCTAGAGACGCTAAGAAGATTATAAAACTATTGATAAAATTGCAGCAGCTCTTTAAGCAGTTCAATATAAGACAGGCGATATAAAAATAAAGTGATGCAGTTATTGCCACAGCCACGCTGGTAATCGACTGCCGAGTTTAAGACACACAGAACGATAAAATGAAAGTTCTGTTTTGTGTTACTGTTTTTATTAGTATTAGAGATCGATGGACTATCGAATTTATATTTTACTGGTAAGATCTAGGACCAAATTGAAAATTTGTTTGGTTTTTTTTTTTTTTTTTTTTTTTTTTAATTCGAGGCAAGTATCCAGAATACAAAAGTGAAAATGGCGTCTTCTCAGGAAAATAACCCTTGAATATAGAGACATAGAGTCCCTAATGTTTTGATAAACTGTCTTAACTATTCATATTAAGTACGGACCGACATAATACACGGACTGACATGAAAAGCGGCTTTAATTTAAAAGCCGCTTTTCGTATCAGTCTTGTGACCGCGTTAAATTGTTCTTTTAAACTACGCAACGGATTTTGATGCACTTTCACCATCATTTATAGGATTAATTCCGAATGGTTGTATACATTAATATTAAACTTACATGTAATAAAGAAATCTCGAGTTTTGTCAAGTCGTGAACCGTGCGAAGCAGATTAATTTTAAGTATTTTCATTATTTAAAAATAATATTAAATCGTAAAAATTAACTATATCTGAATTTATTGAAACATTTTTTTTCGTTAAATTATTGAAAAACATAAATTAAGTTATTATTATAAAAAAATATAATAAAATAAAATAAAATATTCATTCGGGCCGCTAGTATCGTCATAAGATTTATTAATCCTTCACAACAACCTGTATATTGCCCAAAACGAAAAATCTGACTGAAAATGTCCCTAACATAAAATATGACTGGCTTCTTCGATGCTATAATGGATTAAGTCCCCCCACATTTGAAAGGTGCTAAAACTTTCAGAGGAGAGACAAAATTATCTTTGTAGGTAGTGTAACAATAATATCGGGTCCAGACGCCGAACGGGCTACGTGTCGGTTGCAACACCATGCGACACTCGGTTTGTGACGACCATGCGTTTCTAAGGTTTATTGGGATATCTTTGTGGAGCGGTGTGTGTGACCTGACTTTAGGGGGAAACTGGTTCGATATTTTCGCAATACAAATGCATACTTTATAGAATTTACATACTCATTTCATTAAAAAAAATATCAGAGGTAAAGCACTCGAAATGAGTATTGAGCTCTGTAACAGAATGAGTAGGTCCTGAAACTAAGTAGTAGTAATTTGAGGACTGAGCGAGTAACTGCGCCTCAGTCTGATTAGTCAACATTTTGGGTAGCCTACTTTTTTCACAGTTTTGAAAGCCCGAAATGCCCTCTGAGCATTTATGTTCAAGATATGCAGAACAATAAAAATCTGTTCTCCCTATAAGTTAGGACGTTCAAAGCGTAACAACTGGAGCATATCGTTTAGGAAATAAGAAAGACTGTCGCTAACAATATCAATTGCCATCTTTTTATAAAAAAATGTTTGCTTATACAGGATGCAATGAAGACTATTTCTATGTCTCCTTATCTTCACGAACTTAGACGCTTTAAACCGCTCGTTTGGTCACCTCAGCTCCGTGAAATGCTATTGGTACGATATCTATTCCATTTGCAGTATCTTCAGTATATTGGCAGAGATTTGATAGCCCTGCCGAGGTGGGTTTTGAGTGAACACCGTAGTGCAGTCAGTGTTATGCATGACTATGACCGTTAGACTACTACGGGTTTATGGCGCCCTGGTACTTGCCTTGGGAGATATCGGTGGTAAGACAGGTGTGTTTTGAAGATAGGAAGGTTTGAAAGAGAATAGACTTGGTTTTGGTGACAATAATTTTCTGTGAAAGTAGAGAAAGTTATATCTTTAAAAAAATCCAAACGTTTTGCAATGAAAAGCTTTTAAGACATTTATTTTTTTGGTATATCCTAAGGCTACAATTTAAATGCTCACCAAAATAATTTTTAGACCCTAAGACTAATTACCAATTAAAATATGTTAACTTCAAACAAAATAAACCCACTCTATACCGAGGTGCCTTAAGAACAACTTTTAAGTTCCAAAATAATTATACACTCATCAGAATAATTGTACGTGTTTGGATAAATGCTCACCAAATCTTGTTTCCCTGAAACAGTAACATTAATACCCAAAATGACAGTTTGTCAAATTCGAAACGGTTAGGTTAGGTTAGAACTGTGACCACACAACGCGCGAAGGCGAGCGAGCGTAACGAGCGTGCCGCGGCAGCGGCCGCCGAGTGCTAGATTTCTTCTCAAGTAACATTTGTGTTTGGGACACGCAATATTATATTTGATATTCAAAATAATTTTACGATCGACCGTTAGCTTTTTTGCCTTAGTAAAACTGACTAAATTGAAAGTCGTGAAATAAGATATTGGTAACATCTATTTAGCGATATTATAAAATATTAGCTCTGAAATTAACTTTAAAGGCGTTTATAAATCTTTATGGCATAGAATAAAAAGGAAAATTGGTTAATTTCTACAATACTCTAGGAAACACAATTTGGTCAGCATTTATCCATTCTGGCAGGTATTTCGAATTTTTAGTAATATAGGTACTTTTCTGGTAGGCGTTTAAACACAAGTGTCAAACATATCCTAATCATGTTTTTATTTAGGTAGCATTTAAAGCTGACAGTTGGCATTTCGGATAAATAAACGAAAATCATGGCAAAAATTGTGTTCACAGAACATTCTTCTTCATCAGCAAAACAAAAACTCATCTTTCAAAATTCCGACATTTTTACACCACCCTGTTTGACTACACAAAAACTCCCATTACACATTCCTCATACAGTTTCCAATAAATCAAACAAGACAAGCAATACATAGGGATATGGTCATCGTCTTTTACGTAAAATATCTGTTTTACTCGGCAACAGTTAGTCGATTGATTTATCGCGACCTGAGAGAGACGTGATGAATTACTCTGTGGAGATTTGCAAAGAGCAATTTGGGTACAGAGCCGGAGGAAGTTCGTAAATCAAAATGTGGTTCGGGTATTTTTTTGTGCTATTACATAATTTGGCCTTTTAATTTTAACTAGTGGTCGCCCAGAGTACGAAATTCGACCATAATTCATTAAATGTCATGATTCTAAGGTAGTGGGTGTATTGTTCTTTTTATTAATTTAATTTATTTCTAAGGTATATTATATAAAAATATTAGCTTTCTGCACTCCTTCTCCATATAAACTTTAACTGTACCAAATTTCATACTCCTCCGTCCGCGTAATTTTCGTAAAAAAGAGTACGAAGTTTTTGTTTCACGTATTAATATAATAATACATCTTTACATACCGAGAATCCTCCGTGCCTCGGAAAGCACGTTAAGCCGTTGGTCCCGGCTGTCATTCGTGGATCTTTGACAGTCGTTACGAGTCGTCAGAAGCCCGAAAGTATGACACCAGTCTTACCAAAGGGTATCGTATTACCCAGTTACTGGGTTGTGGAGGTCAGATAGGCAGTCGTTCCATGTAAGTAGATGTAGCCTACCTAGATTTTCGAAAGGCGTTCGACACAGTCGATAATGATGTGTTGCTGTTGAAATTGGCCAACATGGGTTTCACACCGCACACAATTCAATTCTTTGCGGATTACCTGCGCGGCAGAAGTCAATACGTTGACTGTGGCGGTCGCTTTTCAGAGATATATTACACGAGATCGGGCGTCAGTCAAGGAAGTAATCTTGGGCCGTTCCTTTTTATTCTCATGGTGGACGACTTACCGAAAGTAGTCAATGAGTCAACTTGCTTACTCTTTGCTGATGACCTAAAGCTGATTCATGTAGTGAAGCAGAGCGCCGATCATGGCATACTGCAGCAGGATTTAGATCGAGTCACTAAGTGGAGCCAGGAAAATAAACTATATTTCAACGTGGGGAAATTCTCTGTGCTTTCGTTCGCCCGCGCCCGCGCCCCGCTTCACCATGAGTACCTCATAGAAGGTAAACCGCTGCAGCGTGTCGTGGAGGTCAAAGATCTGGGCGTTCGATTCAACGCTGATTTGCACTTTCGGAAACATATCGTAGAGGTTTGCAAAAAGGCATACCGTAATCTAGGTTTTGTTTTGCGACAGGCAAATGAATTTTCAAATATGAGTGCTCTTAGAGCCTTGTACGAGGCATTGGTAAAGAGCCACTTGGAGTACAACGCGGTTATTTGGAGTCCTAGTGAAGCCAAATACAGTACGATGTTAGAACGGATACAAAATAAGTATATAAGGTTCATGTATTTGAGATTACATGGAGTATATCCAGGATACCCATTGTTATATCCAACCTTATTCATTTTGGGAATGGTTGGTTACTATAAATTAGAAACTAAGCGAGAACTAGCACTAGCCACGTACCTGTTCCATGTATTAAGAGGTAAACTTTCTCATTTTGTTATACTACAGTCAATTAAACTGTGCGTCCCAGACGAATATGTGAGCAGGCGGCGGCGGCCGCGGCTGCTGGTGGTGCCCACCGCTCGCACTGATCTGCTTCAGCGCGCGCCGCTGACGCGCGCACTGTGCACGCTCAACGCGGTAGCCGAAGGAATAGACCTGTTTTCTTGTACACTGAACGACTTTACTCGGGCGACCGCTAGGGTTTTATGTTACAATTAAGTAAATTTTATGTGTTATGTTTGTTTTATTGGAAATTTATTGTATAATTGTATTTTTTGGTGTACTTATCTATTAGGGCAACCTGTAAAGATAGATTTAAGGGTTATGTGTGTAAATAAATGTAAAATACTGGTATTCAGCTGCATCCGGTTAGACTGGAAGCCGACCCCAACATAGTTGGGAGAAGGCTAGGCAGATTGATTGTATTAATATAATAATAATAATATAATGCTGAACACACTGAGTAGGTACATTTAAATTTTTTTTTTTAGAAAACTTGTTTTTTTTCATCGATGTTTCTTAAGAGCGGGGTAGATAATTAGAGAGCACCTTTTGAAAATATGATTTGATTTATCATCTTAGGGGGAACCTTAAAATGCTTAAATGTCCCCCGATTTCTAAATGCCAATTCAAATGGCAAAGTCTGGTAGAATATCTCGTGTCAATTCAATGTTAGGTATTTTTTCTTTTAGTCACCCAATAACTCGAATATAATGGTTTTAGAATAAAAAGTTGGATGACGGATAAAAAAAACTTCCATGGGTTAAAATAAATTTATTCATGATTCTTTGTTTTCTCATTTCCGATGATGTAGCATCTGTCGTTCACTACTCTACGCGATTCACCGTATAGGCGCGCGGCATACGATTTGCTAAATATTGCAGTGCCTCGCGAAATGCTCACACGATAAAACTATTGCTTACATACAGGTTTCAGGTACAATTAACTCAAAAAGACTTAAGTATTCTGCAATATAGGAATATTTTTGGATTCCATGCAAGTACAAGCTTCATCTCAACAGAAAAACACATATAAATATAAACTTTTATGCCTCAGCTCATTTCGGTTAATTACCTAGTCCTCGGAAAGGTACACTTACCTAGCAGCTAATTTCATAATCTTGAAACTTAAAATCTTCAGAAGACAAACAATTCATTTTTTTGTTCTTCTAACTGAAGCTAGCTGTGCTGCTGGGGAGTTTGTTACGCCACTTCTTCTTCCCAGCTAATGCACTAGGAAGTGGTGAAGGGTGGGCGTTTTGGGGGACTGTCTTATATAATTTTGACGTTCGAAAAGTGCTGATTCGCAACCTAGTTTGAATAAATGACTTCTTTTTTTTTTTTTTTTTTTATTCGAGTAGACCAACATTTTCATTAAAAAATCTGTCACCAAAAAAAATTGTTACCCTACAATCTCCCGAAAACTCCCAATCCCGAAAACTTAACCACACAATAAACCAATGTCATACCAAAAACGTACGACGAAACATTTCCTTGCACTAAGTGCCCGCCTCACGATAAACTATGCGCCGTCTAGATGTATGGCAGTTTCTTGCTGCGAACACTCCCGGGATTTGCCGACATTCCCGACAAGTATGCACCGTGTTCCCGGGATCTTACACCGGTATCAGATTTAAAGTGAAGGATAGGTTTTGCTAGGTGAGAACTTATCTTGCGCTGGAGTGTAAGTTCTGTACAAGTTCGGTTGAAATGCACAAGTTTTAGAGGTGTTTTGGGAGACATCGACATCGGTATTTTTGAGTGTGTGAATAAATGAAATTGTTTAGTGTGTTTGTTTTCTTTCCATAAAAATTATAGAAGAAATAATTATTTTATAATGTATAGAATCTAGCTAAGCTGGTCGAGGTTCTTCCGAAGGCATGAATAGTCAACCAGATGCATGTAGTAGAGTAGGTATCTTCATGAACCTACTCATATAACGAAGCCTTATAAGCTAAGTACGTCTTAACACACATAGGTACTTCTACGTCACAAAAAAAAACATCTCTCCATAAATATTCCGTAATTTCCTGGTAATTTAAAATTCTACATAATATATTATAAATAGGTAACATAAAAGAATCAGGCAAGATTCATAATTTACTTCATCCCGCTTTGAACTTACGCAGTCCGATATTTTAAATCGAAAACCATTTCCTATTACGTCACAGTGGCTCCGGGCGCCATTTTTTCAATGTTGCCACTTCTAAATCGATCACCGTCGACTTAAATCGGTCCCGCGCCGTTCAGTGTTGACAGTCGTTAAAACTTTCACAAATTGGCTGAAACGTCGTTTACTGAAATTCCCTTTACTTAATTAAAACTTTCGAGTCTGAAGTCCATAAGTTTACAAGTCGCCTAACAAATTCGAATTGTTTGATTGTCATTTTGTTGCAAATAATTGTTTGTTTTGTTCTGGGGAACTAAATGCAAATTGGTTCTTTGCGACATCTGTTACGAAAAATTTGGTAGGAAAGTTTGAAAACGAGTTTTGAAATGTTATTGAAATTATGATTAAATAATTTACGAAATATCTGGAATATTCATAAACAATTACAAGGTTGACCTGTTAACAACAAAAATATTTCATATTTGTGGTTGACAGGATGCAAAAACAAGGCAAAAACATTACAAAGCCTGTCACATCGGCCATACGTTACTGTTCCAACAATATCCCGGTAAAAAACTAATTTGCGCGGGAGTTATGACAAAAATCCAGGGTATCGGCTCTTTTTATCCAGGCTTAGTGATTTCATAAATGACGCAGTGTACCAACAATATAAGGGTACGCACAGACACTCGAATTTCAAACCAAGCCATAACTATGCAATGTTACTTCGTACAGGCTTGTTTGACCACTGCATTAATAGTAAGTGTTAAATATAAGTACATTGCTCAGAAGAAAGATAGGCACATGCGATTTGTAGACTCCTAGATGTTTTTTAGATAATTATAAGGAAATATATTTCCCTTTATTTATAAGCATGCTTAAAGTTAAAAGACGTTTAAATGTCAATAAATATATTGTAAAGCAGTCGCTAATCATTACTCAATTTTACGCAACGTTTTTAAATAAAGTCCAATATTTCCAGGTAAAGCAATAGTTATATTTTTTTATGATTATCCGGACTTGTTGACTGTGTGCAGTGACTGATATCAACTACGCGTAACCACAGTGCCGACACCGTCATGTCATGAAGGTTCAACACCGTTTTCAGGACTGTTTAATTTGGTTTTGACACCCGTGACGTCACCACACTTTAGTGGAAACCACTATCCAACCAGTTAATATTTTCTGCAGCTTATTCACATTAACACACCTCCGATTGGATTTTATATCGGAAAAAATTGCGAACATCTATACAAACTTTCACCCCGTTTAACCCCCTATTAGGGATGAATATTCAAAAATCCTTCCTTTCAACTCACTTTCGCTATTCTTAATGGAACTCTTGTGCAACATTTCATGCTTACCTATCGGTGATTTTTATTAAATAGATAATCGAGCCATTTTTTATTTTTTTCTTAAGTTTTGTAAAGTTGTGTCTGTACTAGCCCTAAGGAAGTTTCACACTGATATGTACGTCTATAGCCGTCGGTGTAAATCCCCCTTGTTTCACGTTCATATCGGCTCTCATAGCCGACTGATTTTATGGCATTTCATACCATGGCCAGTGACGTATGAAGGACTGTTTACAAGTCACTGGGCCGGTGTGAGCCAGGCATTACTGGGGTAGTTTACGTAGCTCGATACGTATGTAGTTCAATGGGAGATTTGGTCGTCTGGGAAGGTAAAAAAAGAAGGCGAAAAAAAAATAACTTGGTTACCTTATCGGTTTTTTTTTTACTGTTCAAATTAGTTGTTGGAAATGAGGTAAGCTACCTACCCGTTACGTTTGATCCATTATTTACGGGACACCCTGTATACAGGGCGACAGGGACATCGCCGCGAAAACTTTTCCCATGGATTCAGTACATGATTCTAAACCCCCTGCGTTGAAATTTTACGTCGATTATTAAAACAAAAATTGCTGTTTCATAGAAATCTGTTATACCTACGCGGTCAAAATGTATGGAACAGCTGTTTTATTTTTAATAACTAACGAAAAATTTCAATGCACCGAAAAAGTAAGCTGGAGTCTCATTTCTCAATTCGAAATGTAAGGGAAAAGTTTTTATGCAATTTCAATTTTTTTTTAGTACTCATACCTCAGCTAGTCTGATAGAGGTTTTTGATCCTTTTATGAAACCGGATCGATTGGCATCAAAAAAAGTTTTTGTGAAAGCCGGCCATTTTCTTGCAGACTGTATTTTTTTTCAAAATCTGTGAATTCAGATCAAAATGTCTCAAAAAGATAAAGACAGTCTCCTAAGACCGTTTTCCTGTAGCTACAACGGTTCAGGTAGCTGCCCTTACTGCTCCATCTCAAAAATCCACCCTATAGAGGTATATTTTAAACTTTGATCTCCCGCAAATAGCATTGAGACTTTTTCTGTAGCCGTTATTCAATTACACATAATTTAAAGCCTTGAATCCCCGACGGGTTAGGCAGAGATGTGAGCCTATTGCCATCAACCAGGCTTGAATTTCAGACTCCTTGCTGCTACTGAGAAATTCCTGATGGAAAAACACAATAACACTTTGCCCTACTTGGGAATCAAAACCATGACGTCAGCGCTTGCCACCACTAGGCTAACGAGGCAATCGTTATCCAATTATCTTGCAATATATTTGGTTTTTGACCGAAGTTATTAACCTACTTACAAAACAAAATTCAAAAACGTGCACTTTATTTTCCCATTTGCAACACACATCCCCCTCTACGCATCCTAGTCTAAAAAAGCATTCGAATCCCACAAAATATCCAGTGGACCAATGAAAAATGTATCAGCCATCTATCATAAACTCCTCGTTCGGATACTCAGCAGAACAGAAAAACTCAGGGGTTCGTGAGTAACGTCGCACCAAATTAAATCTGTAGGCTATAAAGAACAGATGACGGGGGGATAACTTCTTTGGGCTGCTGGTGATACGTAGTTTTATTGTTAGACTGTGGCAGCGTTTCGTTTTGGTTTCAGTTCTAATTGTTCAAGTTAGAGTTAGCCCACTTTCGCACGGACGTAAAAATTACGCGGCGGGATTTTATCTGCACTGCACTGCACTGGATTTTCAACTCTCGGTGTTATGCCGAGCGTAATCGAGATCACAGCCATAATATGTAATCATATAGTACACATTGACATTGTAGCGATGGAGGTACCTATTACAATAGTGTTGTTAGTAGTAGTCAGTAGTCTTCTTTCTTATATCTATGGTTGTTACTTACAACCGGTAAATAAGGAAGTTCGTATTTTATTAACAACAACAGGCTGTACTACACAAGACTCATGACTGTGTTTTAGTAATCCTACTATCCTACTATTCCTACTATTCCTACTATTCCTACTAATATTATAAATGTAAAAGTTTGTATGTTTGATGTTTCAATTTCGTTTTGTTTGTTTGGATCAAAAGTTATCTTTCGGATAGAGTACAATGTGTGGAAATAACAAAAACTTGTAAAAATCAACAAAACACCTTTAGGTCAGAATATAAACAAAATAATTATGGCACGCCCCAGGGTAGTATCTTATCCCCAGATCTCTTTAAAGTATACATCAACGACTTTCCCGAAGCGATAGGGAAGGAGTGCATACTATTCGCTGATGACACTACAATAATTATTAAGAGTGATAATTACAAGGATTTAGAAAACGAAATCGTCGAAGCTATGGATAATGCAATCGGCTGGCTAAACAAGAATAACTTAAAAATAAATATGACTAAAACAAATATAATACAATTTCAGACATACAATGCAAACATAAATAAACTAAACATTCTTTATAAAGATTCTCACTTAACCACTGTCGAAAATTGTGTATTTTTGGGTATAACAGTCGATAAAAATTGTAATTGGAAACCACATATAAATAAAATTATTGTTAAAATAGATCGATTTATATATGTCTTGAAAAGAATTAGACAAACAATTAACTATGACAGTGCAATGTTAGCGTATCATGGTTACGTATCATCCATACTTAGATACGGTATTATAATATGGGGTAATTCAGTAGAGTTTGACAGAGTTTTCAAAGCTCAGAAAAAATGTGTCAGAGCAATTTGTGGAGCTCATTTTCTAGACAGCTGTAAGCCACTATTTCTAAAACTAAAAATTTTACCTTTGCCATGCTTGTATATCTTTGAAATGTGTATTTTTGTTAAGAGGAACTATAATTTATTCGAAACTACCATTACCAGACCAAATTGCCGATCATCACGCCATAAAGATAGACTTCAGCTACCACCAATAAAACTAACATTATTTAAGAAAAATACATACTGCATGGCCATTATAATATACAACCATTTACCAAATAGTGTGCAAGACCTACCGCTGACAATGTTTAAAAGATATATTTTCAAACTGCTTCTACTGAAAAGTTATTATACGATTAAGGACTATTTAGAAGATAAGTCAATAGAATCTGTAGTTTGTGAGTTAAAATAATTGACATTATAAGTATGTATAAATTTGCACGCCATCGTTTTGGCAGGATATGCAGAAACAAAATTATTGTAACACCATTATGTACCATATTCTAGCAAATAAATATTTTTGATTTGATTTGATTTGATTTGTTACCCAATCACGCAAAAACGGGTGAACGGATTTGGATGAAATTTGGCACACAAATAGTTTATAACCTGGATTAACACATAGGGCACTTTTTATGCCAGTAGCAAGGCTCGGAACCGGTTTAAGAAGTACCGGTTAATACCAGTTTATTTCGGTTTTCCTCCGAACTTTTCTTAAGAACGTGAACTTTTTAAGAACTTTATTTTAACCTAAATTAACCGGTTTATTTGACGAACAGCATGTCGGTAAACGCGTTACAACTTGTGACTACTTGTAAGGATGCCGTACATAGCGGCGCGGTATGTAGACGTACGAACAGCGCGCGACGTTTGTTTATCGTGCCCGTATTAACCGGTTTTTGTTGCTCTAAACCGTTTAATCCAAAAAACCTTTATGTAAATACTCTTCCAAATACCGGTTTAAAATAACCGGTTTATGCGAACGAAACCGAATGTAAAGGTTTTTGCGTCAAGTACATGATAACGGTTTGAAAATTTAACCGGTATCCGAGCCTTGGCCAGTAGTACATCCCCGTGGGATAATTTCCGACCTCTACGCGGACGAAGCCGCGGGCTAAAGCTAGTGTTTTTGTATTCTTTGTAAACACGAATTAAGAAACCCAATGAGATTCTCCAAGGCATGTCTATAGCGCCATACAATCAATACTAAACAGTGTCAATACATCCATCTCTAATCGACAAATGTACGTCCACAACCTGCCTATACATCAATACATACATTATCATGTACCAGGTAATTGTGACGTATGGTGACACGAGTCGACGTCACCGCGATGACGTCATCGATATCTCCTTGTTAACTCGATATTAATTACGGTGCGGTAATTAGAATATATTGGTTCGTATCGCCAATTTGTAGCGGATAGCTGTGATTTGAAATTAATTGGTTGCTTTTGTGGTGGTTAAGGATGATTTGTGGACAATGATTATTATTTAATTATACAACGTGTTCCTTTTGATATCCCATAACTCTAGGGCATTAAACCACCTGCCACCCTGTATAAATAATCGTGACTTCGTCGAATTATTTTGTATGAAAAGAAAAAACGAATACTTATGCCAGTTAATTCTTTGACATGGTCTCACCATGTCAAAGAATCAACTGGCATATTTTTTTTCAGGTTTAAAAAAAAAAATCTTTTGTTTCATATAAAAGTGCAAACCTTCGCAGTCAAAATGTATGGAACAGCGATTTTTTTTTTAAATAACCGACGAAAATTTCATCGCCGGAGGGTTCAGGATCACGTACCTACTGAATATGGTGGTTTTTGCGCCGATGTCTCATTTTGAGAATTGGGTATTCTGCGCCTAAATCATTTGTTTTATTGTAGGTATTCAGTTATCGATACCCACCATGCCTGCGGAGTTTCACTGGCTAATTAAAATTGACCCTGAATTGTAATATGTAATTGATTTGATAATCACTAAGATCATTGAACGTCAAAGTTTTATCCCCAAATCTTTTTCCCGACCATGTTGAGGTCGGCTTCCAGTCTAACCCTGGAGGTTAGACTGGAAGCCGACCTCAACATGGAACAGCTCAAACCAATATTTTACATGGAGTGACTGCCTATCTCAACTCCGCAACCCAGTTACTGGGTAACACGATACCCTTTGGTAAGACTGAGCTTAAATGACAGGAACAACAATCTTATTAACTGTGAAATTCGAAAAAAAAAAATGTTAATACTTATACGTAACCCTACCTTATCTCTCAGCATATCCCGGACCCTCGTCGCCTGATGCCTGCTACGGTGCAGCTCTAGCTGCAGCTCCAGACACCGCTCCTGCCAGTTGATAGACCCGACCTCTGCTGCCGCCAGCTCATACTCCAACGGGTCCAGGCGAGACGTATGAGCGATCGGCCTGGGGAATTGAAGGTTAGGTTAGTGAAGGTGAATTAAATACGGGGTTGTTTTGTACTGAAACCCTTATCCATACTAATATTATAAATGCGAATGTACGCCTATGAATCTGTCTGCCTGTCAGTCTGTTACCTTTTCACGACTAAACAACTGAATCGATCAAATTTGACAAATGGGTAGGCTGGAACTTAAAGGAAGACATAGTCTAGATTATCCTGGATGTTTTTGTTAAAAATGATGAAGTACAAAATGCACGCAGAGGAAGTCGCGAGCAACGGCTAATCCTAAACTACATTACAAAAACATTATAAATGCGAAAGTGAGTTTGTTTATTTGATTGTTACGCTTTCACGCTAAAACGGCTTAACGGATTTGGATGAAATTTGGCACATGGGTAGACCGTGACTTGGGTTAGGACATAGAATCCTTTTTATCCCGATATTCTCACGGGATTGAGACTTATGCGGGTGAAATCGCGGAGCGCAGCTAGTGACATTATAAATGCGAAAGTAAGTTTGTTTATTTGTTTGTTATGCTTTCACGCTAAAACAGCTGAACTGATTTGGATGAAATTTTACACATGGGTAGACGACTTATGTGGATGAAACCGGGGCGCAACTAGTATGTGTTTTTAGAAGGTTATTACAGGTACCGTTGTGAACGTAGATTTACGCTCAGAATTGAACTTTGTGGGTTAATATATGATTTACCCATGGATTCTGTAATTTGTTGCAAAACCAAACACCTGTCTGTGCCTTACCTAGGCATAATAGTTAGGTGCAGCTCACAAACTACATAATTATCTTTATAGCACCCTTTTAGGCCATTAGAAATACATTAAGTTCAGAATTAATTTAAACACTAAATTAGTATTTACTATTCAGTCATACAAAATCCATCAATGCAGAGTTGTAGGCCGTTTACACACCGCACTACAATACTAGAAATACATACATCCACATAATATGCAACCACGTAACCAATCTTCACCGAAAAATGTGCAGAACATGTCATAAATATTTCACAGTGCTCATTAATTTAAATGCACAATATTTCGCCTCACTATAAATACTTGAGCGAGGTTGGGAGTGTTGGGACTCGCTCCATAGGATTAATACTAACAAATGAGGTATTATTAATATTGAATGATTAATTAGCAAAGGCTGGAACGAGCCGGATTATCTGATGAGATCAACTGAATTGATGGAATTCATTTAATGCAAATGTTAACCGACTTTCAGCTGAGTTCTGTTGGTTGTTTTTGAATTGGTACAGAACTCTTTGTGCCAAACTTTGTGTCAAGCTATGTATGAAGCGTGGAATTGATTTTTTACAGAGTTACATCAGGGGGCCAAGTCAACTAATTTACAAACATTGAAAT
This sequence comes from Agrochola macilenta, assembly GCA_916701695.1. Lineage (NCBI taxonomy): Eukaryota > Metazoa > Arthropoda > Insecta > Lepidoptera > Noctuidae > Agrochola > Agrochola macilenta. The sequence continues at coordinate 6,159,180 of OU753569.1, forward strand.
GGTCTCCCTATTGTGAGTTTTTGACGGATTTGCCGCACAAAATCTGTCAAAAACGTACAATAGAGAGACCATTGTTTGTAAATTAGTAAACTTAGGCCCCTGGTTACACGCTCAATAATGTACTTTTGTGTTGCTCTAACAGCAATATTAAGAGAATCAATATTTTTACTCTACACACTAAACAGTTACCTACTGTTGTAGCTTGGCATTCAGGAGATAAAACTTGAAGAACTTGCAGAAGTATCTTTTTGTCAAGCATTTTTTTACTTCAAACGGCGCAGAAGATATAGGTCAACTACAGTTTAAAGATTTTCTTGCACGTCCATTGTGAGAAATCTTGTCGATTGTCAAAGTTGATCGAGAAATCCAAAGGGAAGGCATACTTTTGTAGCGCAATTTGTTGCCATAAAATCATTCTGCGATTCACCGAGGTTTATCAATAAGTCGTGCTACCAACTTAGTCTAAATTTCAAACATTGTATACCGTGTCTGTACAAGCAGTAATTAACTATTGCTACTGCTGCCCTTTTGAATAAATTAATACACCGATACCTATCTCAAAACAACAAGACAATTCACAAATGGAATTTTAACATCTAATCATGTTTACAGATCCAGTTTACTTAACGCCTACAATTGCCTTGAGGGTTTTATATCTGCAATAACTTCTATAATTTATTTGATTTCAATATGCTAATCATTTTGTAACTAGATTGAGACACTAATTAATGTGCCAACAATCGATAAGGACATTATTCCAAGCTTTACATAGTACTTACTAATTCCATGCTTTAGTGTCACTATCGGCAGCCATCTTGGATTAGTTTCCAATTTATCGAGATTTGAATGTATGGAATTAGTGTTGTAATTATAGTGTATACAACCCTAAAGATTTATCTAATCTGATTAAATTGTGACTTGGTTAAATTATTAACTTTACATTGTATAATGACTTAAATTGAGTTGGCATAATGAACATGGTACAAATTACACTTAATTAATCTTTTGGCATAACAAAATACGTATAATGATAACCAGTAAAATTAAAAATACAACATGAAAGAGACTGCCAGAAACTGAAATTGACTGTAACAAAATATGAAAATAGTAGGTAAATCTTTTTTCATAGGCGCCTACTTATGAAACAAAACAGCTGTTGAGACAACTAAAAAAACATGACGATGTCCCAACGTGTCTATTTCTACAAGAAGTCGTGAAAAATTCGCTGATAATTAAAATTTATTATACATAACACACAAGGTCGTGGAAATACTAACCTTAAAAGAATATAACAAGGTAGAAATTGAGCACCCAAGTCCAGTTACAATTACATGTACAAAGCCTTTTGTATCTCCAAACGCACGAGTGTACGCGACGGAAATAGAGTGTTACGGTGTTACAAACGTAGATAATTAGATGACAGAAAATAAACATTAGTCATGACAGCGTCACCGATAAAAGGATCGGGATGGATAAGGCTGTAGAAGAAGGTACATATTAGTCAAAAATTGAGTCATAGGTAACTAACTTACTCGGGAGTAGTACTTTGAGTTCCGTGAGTCTGACGTAAAGCCTTAGAATATGAATGTTTACAGCTATAGAAAGTACTTAATGTATTGGAACTCACCTGGGTGGCGGGGGCGGCGGATCTCGCGACCTCCTCGGCAACAGTCGGGGACTGTTCGGCGTACTGGCCGATTGGCCAGCCCCGCTGATGTCCGTAAACCGAGCCAGAGGGTCGAAGATCTGCGACAAACGCCGCGACCTCTCCTCAGACATCGTAAACACACAAACACAACACAACACTAAAAAATATATTATTATATCACATTACGACCCCGCACTGTCGGTTGTCACAGTTAAATCACAAATGACTATTTCGAACGGTCCGAATGATTCAAACTACGGAAGTGGTTATCGCCGGCCGCTAGCAGATGGCGCTGCCGGTGACGCGGGATTTGGCGCGCAATCGCCGCCGCCATACTGTCCCTCTGATCTTTTTCACAGTTTAATTTGCCTTTGCGCCGCCGCCGCCGTATTTAGAACGCTGGAAAATAAATAATAAGTATCAGTTGACGTGTCATCGCTAGGTGGTTAGACGGACATTAGGGAAGCTAATGCAATTAGGGATTGGTTCTGGGCGACATTTTGGAGCCGTGTCAAAATAACGTCGACAGTTTGTCGTTAACTAAACGAGTTGAAGTCGAGATTGTTTTCAACACTCAATTTGTTGTGCTTCGAATTACGTGCCTAATTAGAAAATGTTAATAGGAAAAGTGTATTTTTACATCTGGGTTGCCAGTTACAAGGAAGAAATTATACGTTTGGGAAACCAAAGTCCACAAAAACAAAATATTAAAACCACAACACACGTTTCAGTTTCAATTAGTATAAAAGATGCTATAACATAAGGTACGCCATTTACTCACCCAGCACCGCAGCTCAATAAAAAATAAAAATAAATAAAAACTGTTTTAATCACAGTTGACCGGTTTTAACGATTCCTATAAAACTATTTCAGACTCCATTAACAGCATCGCGTAAAACCGTACAAATGATACCTTTAATATATTTTATTTATTTTTCTCTTTAATGTATTCTCGTAAATTATAATCTTTAGCTAACGTTACGTTATGTAATTAAGAAAACATAAGATTTCTTTGAATAGGACGAGGAAGGGAAAACCTTTGATATTTCGATTCGGTAAATCGCTTTTATGAGAGGAGAGACGGTGACTTGGTACTTAAATATTAATATTTAGGTACTTTTAATTTGTAACGCATGACATTTCATTACACAACTTACAAAATGGCACAAGAGATCTGTGTCATTCATGTAAAATCATATTATGTGATCAGCTCACCAAAATCCAATTTTTTTTTATTTTATTTGGTACACCAACAGCAGTACATACACAAAATTTAAAACAGAATAAAACCATAATACAAGTACTGGTATGTATGCCTAATATAGGTATACACAGCATTCACCACAAAACAACATCGTAATAAACTAGAAAAAAACTAAACATAAAATACAATTAGTAAAATTATAAATTCAAAGTAAATGAGAATTAAACAAATAAAATTACATAAAAATTTTACCACGAAAGGTGGAACGTGAAAAATGAAAAATGAGTGTGAGTGATATCTGAAATAAACTTACAAAAAATATGTATAAATAGCTTAGTCTAAGCACTTATGCACTCCCGTACCACAGACATTGATCTTCTAAACTTGTTGAGTGATACACCGTGTAAGTCGATTTCTATTGGTTCCAACATTTTAATAAAACGATATCGCAAAACCTAGCCCTAAAATAGCCTTTTCCCATCTATTTTGGGGTCTGTCAGTCTAACTGGATGCAGCTGAATACGAATATTTTACATGGTGTGACTGCCAATCAGCCTATCTGACCTCCACAACCCAGTTACTGGGTAATACGATACCTATTGGTTTTCAAACTTTTGAGTTTCTAACTACCCGTAACGACTGTCATGTTTTTGAAATAAAACTTACCTATACTTAATTTTAATTATTAAATAACATGTACCTAAATATTTATATTGCTCAGCGTGTTTAATTTCCTTTCACCTTCTTAGAGTATTAAATGCGTGCAGTTATTGTAGAAACTATATTCGTATTCGTAAAAGTAGTATTCATTGCATCACTACTCGATATGTAAAAGAGGATCATCCATCGACGAACTGACCGTAGCAAGCGTAGCTTAAAATCGTCGACAGACCCGTGCGGCTGTAATCATTTAGCCCCTCACAAAATCGACATCACAAAACCATATTATTATCATGAATTAATTAAATCTCTGACAGTCTGGCAGATACCTAAGGACGTAAATCAAATCAACAACACTTACATATTCATTACACTTGATGAAACCACAACACATAGGTAAAAAAAACAGAACAAAAAACCCAACCACAGCTTTTAATTTACTTTCGAACAAAACTATGAATACTAAACAAAATTGTTATTAAATATTCACAATCATATTTGCGAGACTTGTAAACAAAACTGTGAACTTTGCACAGAGAGTCTCGTGTTCTTCATCTCAGACGCGGTGGTAGACTAACCAATGAATAAACAGATGAATAAAGCGACAACTCTTTGATATTCAAAATTAGTTCGTCTCACCTTTAGAGAACAGTGTTCCTCAATAATTAACCCAATAATAATATAACTGTAAATAGTTTTTTTGAAGTCAATTAAAAAGTACTGAGAACCGGTGAGAGACGAAGCAAATTATTTTGTATTTTTTTATTCATTTATTTAACATGCAGTATGATCCTTAATTCTTAACATAGGTATATTTTAGGAATTAAGGATCATACAAGCTACAAATAATTAATCATGAAGTTTTGCCAGGTAATTTAATTTTACCCTGTAAAACACTTTTAAAAACTGTAGGAAGGTCAATTTTTTGTTTGGTTTGCAACAAGTCAATCGTCATCCTGAGGATGCCTCGTTGAGAGGTGAAACACGTGTCGATTTCTTACAGGGTTCTTTAGGACTCTTTAAGAACAGCTAAGCGGATTAGGTTACTAAATATACGTTGTCTATTGTATTTCAGAACTGAAACTAATAAAAAAAAAAAGAACTTCATAGGTCATGAAAAAATAATTGCTTTTTTTTAAAGGCTTTTACTAACTTTAATGCCTTCTTTCAACTTGACCGTGTATAACCATATCAAATCATATTATTTCAATGCCAAATTATCAAAAAACATCACAAAAAAGTGCAACAGTAAAGTTTCACATTTCCCTTTCACAAAATCTACTCAGATAAAGTGTAAGCCACTGAACCACTGCTTAAATTTTACACTCCATTCACTAAAATATACATATTTTATTCTGAAGTGTAAACGCTTTGGGAAACTCTGAACTGCCCATAGACTTAACTGCTACCGACTCATTTGAATGAACGAGCGTACTATACAGGGAGTTTAAAATTCGTGTAACTGATTATCACTCTGAATGGGCATGCGTGTATGACCAGACACATGATCAATCACAATCTGTTGCACTTTGACAGTTCAACAACATTCATTGCATTATTGACGTTATCGAGCAGACAAATTTTTCGAACATATGAAGTTAATGGATTAGCAATATCCTTCAAAAGGGTTTATTTATATCTTTATTTTAGTATTAGTGACTAAGCAGAGTTGTTATACTGAATTTGAGTATCAATACAAACCATTTCTTGTTTAATGGTACAAAACAAGGACTTTATTTAGGACTGCATATATGAATAAATAAACAAAATAAATAATAACTAAGAAAAATGTTATGACAAAAAAAACATGGCTTTTCAACGTATCGTTGGAGTAACATTGCAAAATAATTAGAGGATCATGTACCTTGTTACTTCAATTTATTCAGATGCTTATATGGTGGATTCATTATTATTAAATGAAGATGAAAGAGCTATGTTCTTTTATAAAAAAATCACAAAACACATAGTCTATCAACAAAATAACACGTGGTACAGTTCGCGTCAAATAACTTTGTCGCTCTGAAGTTAGGTTGTGCATGCACGCTACTGTTTTGTAACTAAGATTGACTACTGCGCAGTCATTTGTAGCCTACTTCAGAGAGGTAAAGTTATTTGACGCGAACTGTATCAAGTCTTCTTCATAAATAAACACCCTGTATACAAGTAACACAGTCGCGTACACCTACCGAATGTGTATTGAATTCTTACAAAAGATTTTTATTTACGTAACGTTACATATAGTGAATTATTACAGGGGTCCTCTTTTCATTTTATTTTTATCCCCTACTGCTTATGAATGGGTGTTATCGTAGGTACTTGACATTCTTGGATGGCAGTGTGAATTTAAATTGAATCCAGTTAAATAAAGATTAAGGTGGTTGAATAGATTCCTTGGCCTTGAAATCTTTGAACTGAATACTTTAGGTACGAGTATATACAGTGATAGGGCAAGATCTAAATTTGACGTGGGCGAGGTAAATTTCGCGAGGCCCTCTGGTGGCGCAAGACGTATAAAAAAACAAAAAAACACAAAATTAAAAAACAGTTGAGACTGTCAAATTTGTAGATGGAGATAAAGGATAGGCCATTCAAAAATATAACGGGTCTGTGAAAACCATTTTTCGATTCAGGCATCCGTTTGCGTAATATGAAGCTTTAAAGTACATTTTTTTTGTTAAAATCAAGTACCCCACGTACTTGATTTTAACAAAAAATTGTACTTTGCCAGCAAAATAGTTTCTTTTAATATGCGAAAAAAATCACGGCAGTAGTATATAACGAAGTTAAAAGGAAAACTATCACAGCTAAGTAGGTGTAACAAGTTAACGAGTAATAGTAACTTACTTTTAGATTGATAGGCTTTCTAGCCGTTGAGAAACATGAAAGTAACGTTAACAAACAGAATGGGAAATCCCTAGCTCTGGCAGGCGGGGTCAGCAACGGCAGCAAATGTTGCTAGACTGAATAAAAACAAATTTGGTATGTGGCAATCTATTTATCGTTTTATGACGAGTAATTTTTTTTCGTCAAGTTCACGGCTTTTATCGCCATCGCCATCGCTATAGCCGTCGTTATCGTCATCACCATCGCCATCGTCAGCGTCATCGCCATCACCATCGCCATTGCCATCATCATTATCATCATCCTCTAAGTTGTAAACCTTTTGTCAAATAATAAAAACTTAAAAACATTCGTTATCGTATTGGTTTCGGTAGTTTTTGTATTAGAATAGCATTCTTCTCGTACTTATGAGAAAAACGCTGTTCCAGTACACAAAAATTCAAGAAAGCATCACCTCGCAATCTTACTAAAATCGCACTAAAACCTCAGGATTGCATTTTACAAGCCACCAAAAAAATTATTTACCACCTGCCCCAAGCCCACTAGAAATTCGATCATGTTTATAACAGCTGACCTGAAAAATTGCCAAGGAAACTGAAATTACGGGGGCACTGACCAGAAAATTGACGACGGAACCCAAAAACTCTACAGTTATGTCCCTTGATTAATGTTATCAAGCCGGTTATCTGGGGACACCCCTTAAATTGGGGTCAACCCTTTTTTTGGTCCTTCGCGGAAATTTTTATCTATAGAGTTATTTTCGGCTAACGATTGTTTTAATTTTAAATCGTTTTTGTTTTGGATTATGTTGTTAAAAGTAAAAACTCCTTTGTTATTGTGTTTTGGGTTTCCTATTTTCGTGTTGACTGTATAAAAGACTAATGTTTTAGCGAACTTAAGAATTTTTTAAGTTTTTTATAATCTTGACTAAGCCTGTAGTTGCATCCCACCGCTGTCACCATGTTGTAAATGAAAGACGGGTTGACCAAGACTAATTTTATTAAGTACAGATAAACTATTATTCCAATGACAAGAGATATCTGTCAGAACCTACTTACTTAATATACGATTTAAGACGCCAATATATCCAGTGACCTTGAGTGGTTAGCTTGGTTGTTCTGTGCTGAGCTCACGCAACGCGTCGTACGTCCAGCCAGTAATAGGACTCGCCCATCAAGGACGCTGACCCAAATTAGACGCATTATTAATATATTGTACATAAATCAAAAGGTATTTTAATAAAACAAGTAATAAATAAATAATTATCTTTAAAATGGTGGAAGGTTTCAGTAAAATACGCTTGATAGTTTTTGCGTGATTCTCAGTTTTTTATCCGCGTTAAACATAACTCTACAAATTAATTACACTATTTAATATAAAACTCATCTAAAATATTCACAGATTGAGTTATTAAGAAAATGCTCTAATTTAACTTTTTTTTTTCAAATCATTTCATTTAGACGTGAGCTTCAGTATAAAATCGTTAAAAGTCGGTTATCGTCGCCTTAACTACTGCTTAGCGCTTATTTGACAGAGATACCTCTGTATATCAATCTGCCTAGCCTTTTCCACACTATTTTGGGGTCGGCTTTCAGTCTAACCGGATGCAGCTGAATACCAGTATTTTACATGGAGCGACTGCCTATCTGACCGCCACAACCAAGTAATACGATACCCCTAGACAAGACTGGTTGTCAGACTTTCGGGCTTCTGACGACACGTAAGGACCGTAAAAGATCCAGGAATTACCAGCCGGGACCAATGGCTTAACGTGCTTTCCGAGGGACGGAGGAGTCTAGGTATGTAAAGATGGTGACCCATCCAGAGACCAACCCCGGCAAGCGTAGCTTAAAACCTTATGGATCGACCCGTACGGCTGTTATTACTTAACCACAAGATCCTTCAGCTATATCTATGTATTGGTGGAGTTAAAATATTAACTTTAGAAATTTTAAGAGATGCTTTAGACCATCGAACTGAATTACTTTTACTACGGGACCAACATTGAAAATGTGAAAAAAAAAAACATCTGTTCCATAGTATACCAACCTGTATGAGGCAACTGTTTTTTTTTCGCGATTTCACAGTTGTTCCCATAGTAAAAGTTATTCAGTACAAGGGTTTAAAGCAACTCTTAAAGTTTCTAAAGTAAATTTTTAAGTTTTAAGTTATTTATTATATCCAAACATATTTATCATCAAAGTGAGTATTTTGATAAAAAATATATCTGGGTAGCAAATTTGTTGTCCTATGATGAGTCACGAAGACTGCACCAATTCCTCGACAAAACATGTCAGAACTACGTTTAATACCGAAAATACACCAGATTTCCAGTCAACATCTTAGGACCAAACCACATCTTTTTGCCTAGCTCCATGCTGCAAGCTAGAAAAAACACACCTAAACTCCGAGCGGTGACTGCAAGTGTTTCGACTTGAAACTAACACCAGTTCAGGATGTTCAGATTAATTTATTAGCTTGATGCTAGGGCTGCTACTCTTCAATTTGATGTAATACTAGTTGTATCAAAGGACCACAAATTTTGTTCTTATGTGAATGAAGACCAAAATATAGGTTGTCAACATAAAATTTGTTTTTCCTGTACACGCCATTATCAGTATTCATATATCAACCAATGAAATAAAAATAATTTTCTGTTTACGAGATAACTGTTAGAAGATGGAAATTCTTACAGTTTTGGTCTATCTTTTGTGGCAGCATCTACAACGCCACAAGCAAACTACGCATCAAAGACCTGACGTCACAGAAATCCCGCATCGCGCAAGCAGGGTATACCGCGCGATCAGCATATATAGAACTTCCTGACATCAATCGTCGGGCAGTTTAATTCGATCCAGCCTGTTCCTTGCTGTCCTCCCCCAGCGACGCCCTAAGCCGTACCCCATAGGGGGTGCCCTTAGCATGTAGTCGCTTAGTTTCTAAGTTTTATGCCCTGGCTAGAGGTCGACAACCTCCTAGGTTGACCTGCGAGATGCCATTCAAAAATCAAATAATAAAATCTTCGGGCATTTCCCCACCAGACACGACACCCGTCTAGTCGGAGGATCCCCCCCTTTTCTATAGAGGATGAGTGAACTTTACACCCTGTTCCTCATACCTCTATAATATCTCACAGGATTATTCACTAGAACGGTTTTCGAAATCTAGCCCAGTTCAACTTAAACAATTCTCTCACTTAATTTGAAATGACGTGTGAAACAGCTCAATTCCCAATCTAATTAGTCTCACATTTTGAAATGTGTCAGTCAATCCCCAGTTGTCAAACTTTCCAGACGAAAACTGTCCAGACTTTTGGCCTAAATAACAAAGACTTTACTAGAGTTATTACTTTAGTTACAAAACAGATCTAAACAGGTATTCAAATTATTTGAGTACAATGAGAAACAAAGTTTTTCAAACACGAATTCAACATATGAAATAGGCTTTAAACACACTGTTGTGACAGTCCTTCAGCATAAATTATTTTCTTATATCCCTACATAATGTTTATGGCACAATATCAGTTATTGCCTCGTTAGTGTTGTGGTCGCAAGCGCTGCTGCTGAGCATGAGATCAGCTGGTTCGATTCCCAGGTTGGGCAAAATGTTATTGGGTCTTTTCATTAGTCTTAGTCGCACCCCGGAGTCTGGATTTGGGCACGGGCAATAGGCTCGCCCACTATTACATGGTACTTAAACATAACTGGAGAAATGTGAGTGTTACTACCTATAAGTACACCTCTGCCGAATCCTTCGGGAATTACAGGCGTGATGTTATCAGTTATACTTCCTTCACTAATAGTTGATCTTTACTAATAGTCGATATAACTTCATCATCATCACCTTACTAAATATAATCACCAGCTGAATAAACACGAATATGTACATGGTCAGGTCACTCCCCGCGTTAACACCTATATTCAAGTTGTGATTCTTGTTTTCAAAATGTCTTATAAAATAAAAGACTTATCAAAAACATGTCGGGTATAAAACGTGTTTCATACGTGTTTCGTAAACATTTTTTTTTAACCTTGCTGTCAAGTTTTGTATACAAATAGTCTCTTTATAACTTGTTTAGCTGTAAATGACAAACGGAAACAGCGTAAATGTGAGCTTAGACACCTGAAGTTTTGTAGATGTTTATAGCTTCTTTATCTTTACCAAGTATTTACTCATTTTTATCTTCTATTCGTAAGCCATCCTCCATTTCCTCCAAATCTACTAAGACAAGTTAATTTCTCATGGCAAATTCCTCCATATAAATTTTCTACAAACCCTATCCGATCTCCTTGTCTAGCTAGAGCTGAGACGTTCGATGTACTTTGCCAACAAATGCCAATGCCAACCGGCGTGGCTTATGGCAGCATGGCAGATTACATCGGATTTGTCGTGTAGCCTGCTGCACCGTATTTGACTTCGAAACATGCATTGTGCATATTAGTTATAATTAATTTGCAGTCAGAGGGACGGGAATACTAAGCTTTGAGAGCAAAGTGAAATAAACACTTTTGTTGGTACTTTTTGCTTTCTGAGTTTTGAATTTTGGTTCTGAAATTAGTACTGTGACTTTGCGAGGAGCTAAAATGTTAGGTTTATGAATTTATAGTCATTGAAAATGACATGAATGACAAAAAACAAGTTGAGATAATAAGGAACTCAGACAGTTCAGTAACAAGCAAAGCATATGCTCAGTCAACAGTTACTGAGGAAATAACAGATATACACACGTCATAAATGCTTATGATCTCTGTTAGACAAAACAAAATAATCAGAGAACACAAGGCAAGCAATAACAATGTAAATGTCTTTGTAGATCAAAAATCTCCCAAAACATTTACAAAATATTACTATTTTCAAGAGAAAAAAGAAGAGAAAAGTACAGTTCAGTGATGTTTTGCGGTGAGTGACTGGATGACTAATGGTATGAGTTGTGACGTCACTAAATACATCTATGAAGACAATGCTTATAGTAGCCGCAGCTCCTTTCCAATAATACACTCGCAAACAAAGCGACATAGAATAGAATGACCAAATGACTAATGACGTCAAGACATTACACTAGTTCACGTCTTTTCTTGTGTCAAAGTCAAAATAAAATCATTTATTTCAATATAACGTAACATCGCGCCTCTATTCCTCGAAGGGTTAGGCAACACATTTATTTCAAATAGGCACATAAAAGACACTTTGTACAAATACAAATAATTGATTCTGGTTGCTCCTTCTAAAAGGTAATTTCGTATGGAGAAGAATAGGCGAAAAACACCAAAGTATTCTTTTAAAATGTTTTACAATATTTTTATATCTCACAAGATACAATTCAATACGAGTATACTAATGTCTAGCTAAACGACTAACGATTTTATTGATAGTGTGATATCAGTCTAACTATGAAGACAATGCATTATACTAATCCTTTCTCCTATCTCCCAAAACGTTAACATCTTGGCAGTACAGTCGCGAACTAAGCTACAAAAAATAATACGGTCGCGTGCTACGACTTAAAATGACTAATAATTTAATTGATAATGTGACATCAGAATAACTATGAAGATAATGCATTACACTAATCCTTTCTCGTATCTCCCAAAACGTTAACATCTTGGCAGTACAGTTGCGAACAAAGCTTCATAAAATAGTACAGTCGCGTGCTACGGTACTAATGAGTGATGGGCGGGCGACGCGACGTCTCATTAGTGACACACTTTATGGCGCTTTGTTGAGGAAAACCGTGGAGGAATGTTTAGTGAAGCTGTGGTACTTGGTAGAATGACTTTAGTTCTGTAGTAAAGATAGCTGGTATGACGATTACACGAAATAGGTAAAACTTAGAAAAAAATAAAAAAAAACAAGGCAGACAAAATAAAATAATGAAATAAAATATTGGACAATCAAAACAAGTCTTTTTTTTAAGCGCTTCGTGCCCTTCGTGAATATGGATCCACGCGAGACACCATGGCTTTTAATTATTTATGTAATTACGAGAGGTTAATATTATGAAAACTACAACTACAACTCTTGTTCAAGTTGATTAGGTAAACCTCAGACAACTTTCTACAAAACCTATGAAAACCAATAGGCTTCAGTTGTGTTAGCTATAAAGGAAATACGGGGCGGGAGAGCTTCGTTTTTCTTCCTATTTTCAAACCACAAGGCAAAATTAAATTATAATACTATTAACATTATTAATATTATTATTATTATTTTATTATTTACTTATATTTTATTATATATATAGGTTAATAGGTATATGTATATCCTTATATTTAAATAAATATTTATTCCACAATTTTCATATTGCACCTACCACTGTTTATCTCTGCATCACCCAAAGGTTGACTGGTAGAAAATGCCTATGGCATTAAGTCCGCCTCTGTACATTTATGTGCTTAAAGTATTAAATAAATAAATAAATATAAATAAGAATTATAATTTCAACAGGTTTTTTTTTTATTAGCTTCACAGCTGACAGTAAGTATAACATTATTATTATTCTAAACATTATGCCAATTACGATGTACACAGAAAAATATGAAAAGCAGACAGTGACATAATTATTAATATTTGTAGTGTGTGCGGGCGTGTATCTATGCGGTGTAGTGTGTAAATGGTGGTGTTTTGGAGGGTGTGTAAATGTGTGTGGAGGTGTATGTGGTGTATGTCTATGTACATATGACTACACTGACACTACTGAGTTCACTGGGTATCCGGCGTTTGATGGAGGATGTGGATAATGTGATTTTTAAGTCTGTTCCGTGTGGTATTGAAGGGGTCCAATGTTGGGAATTTATCATTATTTATAATGCAGTTAGACGCAAAAATGGTGACATCTTTCGATAATTAGTGGAGGCCGATGGTACTGATAACAAAGTGGTATGTATTTCACGTTTAGGTATTCATAGAACGGCAATATTTCGTAATTAGTCATTTCCAAAAGCGCAGTTCTGGGTAAAAAGTCAAAACACTTAAGAATCTCTAGATGCAGGTATTTTTATTTTTCTTCAAAATCGCAGACAAAACCTCTCCGGATAATAGCTGCTAATAACACATAATTGTGAGGAGTTACCGAAGATGAGCTAAAAATGAAAGTGGCACGTCCGTACGTAGGTATAACCATTATGACAGTGGAAAGTCGTCAACGTGTTCCTGTTATAAAACATGTCCTAACAAAGATATTTTATTTAGTACTGTATTCCGTAACAATACTAAGAAAACAAAAACGAAGTATATTAAAAGTTTTTACAAAAAAAAACAACCGACTTCCGAAAAAAAAACACTACACAGTGAAAAATAACTTTAATTTCGGAAGCCGGTGGCAAAAAACGAAAATTCAATACCAAAGACAGAAGTCGGTTGTTTTTTTTTTGTAAAATGTTTTTATTTTTCACTTTTTAGTTGTGGTACCTACCCCACACAAATTCGAATATCACTACCTGCTATGTAAATAACAATCACAGGAACTTATATCATCCACATAGATTAAGTGGGAAAAATACGTATTATTGAAGCTTACTCAAAAACTATCCAAGCAAAGTTAATACCAATCCGGGAGCATACCCTTTCAAACAAAAAAATAATTTTCAAAATCGGTCTACAATTGACGGAGTAATCGGCAGACATAAATAAAAAAAAATAAAAAACGCGACGCAACGAACATATAACCTCCTCCTTTTTGGAAGTCGGTTAAAAATCGAGATTAACACACTGACCCATGCCCAAATAATTATATATTCAGCGTCACTAGAAAAAAAGGGATCCTATCATTTTGCTAGAGCTAAATCAGATTCGGGAAAACTATGCTGGAAAATATGAAGGATAGAAAACAAAGATTACAATCAGACAAAACGTCTGCTGTTATAACCAGCTAATAACAGTTCTCAAAGAAGCTTTAAAAGTAAAAATTGCGCAAAACTGCGCTCGACGCTTGACGTAGCAACACGTCGTGTCCGGGTTCGCAACAAGTCAATCGTCATCCTGAGGCTCAGTCACATAATAGTCAAAATTACTTTACTACAAGACGAAAACTGATGAAAAATTAACCCTTAAAACGAGGGATCATGATTATTAGACACACGAAGGCAAAACTGCAAAAGCAGTTAATAATAACCTACCATAGACGCTTTAAAAGTAGAATTGACACACAACACGTCTCGTCTACATCACCATTGTGACGCTGGCAGTTTTTGTCGACGCTAACAGCACTCATTAGTCCGTCTGAATGCTGGTCGTCATTACTGTCTTTGTGTCCGTAATGGCGGACACGGGCGCTTTTTATGCACAAACTGTTACAGATGGATTGTTCAGGTAGCAAGGGGAATTTGTTACGTTTTGTTCGAGGAAATTCGCGGCTATTTTTAGGAAATGCGGTTCTTTTTTTAGCGGTGGAAGATTATGTTTAAGTGACGTGATTTGGGAGTTGAATGTGGAGATGTGTCTTTGTTTCGAGGTTATTTTGTTGTTTGGTAATGTAATTTATATAACATTTTATTATTATCTTAACCTCGTTTATTATTTTATTAATGTCTTTGAAAATGGTTTGGCTAATTAGCACACTATTGAGTTGATAGATTCAATTTTGGTTTTATTTAAATAAGGATCAATCAATCTGCCTAGCCTTTTCCCAACTAACTATGTTGGGGTCGGCTTCCAGTCTAACCGGATGCAGCTGAATACCAGTATTTTACATGGAGCGACTGCCTATCTGACCTCTCCAACCTAGTAACTGGGTAATACGATACCCCTTGGTAAGACTGGTGTCAGACTTTCGGGCTTCTGACGACTCGTAAAGACTGTTAAAGATCCACGAATGACAGCCGGGAGCAACGGCTTAACGTGCTTTCCGAGGCACGGCGGAGTCTCGGTATGTAAAGATGGTCACCCATCCATTGACCAACCCCGGCAAGCGTAGCTTAACCTGATGGATCGACCAGTGCGACTGTTGTTACTTAGCCACGAGGTCCTCTATTATCATCATCCATTATTATTATCTATTTAAATAAGGATATGATATTGTTATTTTTATAGTATTTAAATAATTTGTTACTTAATTTAGTAGAAGTTTATTCAGTGCATATGTTTTTAAGTTCTAATTATGGGACAACAATACTTAAAAAAAAAACAGAATTTAGCTTTTATAGGAGTTGATACAAGTGATCAAAATCTACTCAAACAATCAAAAGACTCATGTGAATATCAAGTCCTGGCTTTACGCCAAAAGGCGCAAATCAGGAAGCCTATCGATTCTCAAGATCAGCTTTCATTACAGCCCATCGAACTATTACAGCTTCCACCTTGCCAACAAGATGAAAGCTGTAATATTGAGATTATGGATTAATGACAATTTATTAGTAACCTATGATGAAGTTTTCGGATGCGGACAGACGAAAACACATTGAATTAAAATAAAATTCTACGAAAAATTTACATTACATACTGTCTGTATACATTTACGGACTGCCCGTAACTTGTTATAGAGGTCATTTTCTTACAAATCCAAAGCCATCCCTTCTAAATAACCTCCAGTACTTCTTAAGAATCAACCATCTATATTTAAGGTCAATCACGATATCGTGTACATACTTAAAGGTAAATGAGCCTCAGGGGTGGTAGCAGAGATATGGCAGAATAAATAGGCTAACCGTATCGCGAGATATTTAGGCACCCCTAAAATTAGGGTAATCGATCCTTCGTGGGTAAATGAGGAACAATATTAAGGGAGCGCTGATAGCTTTATCGGGCGTTTTTAAGCCGACTCAAGTCGGCGTAATGGTGGAGCACCTTAGCGTAAGTGCGGGACCAAGGATATTTTTATAGAAATAAATGGGGTTTGATATGGTTTGGGGAGGAAATAATAATCTATTATTATAGAGCTTAATCGTCTCGTTACGGTTATATTTCGTTTAAACGTTCATAATTTCTAAAAACAGATTTTTATTCTATGATTTTTTAGGTGTAACCTAGGATTGTTTTAGGCAAAACACAGTGAGTTACCTCAGTATAATTTCTTGAAATCAAGAAAAAACACAAATTGTTTTAAAATACAATAAAAACAATCACTTAGAAAAGAGAAAAACGCCAAACCGTTTAGAAAAAAAAGGGGGGAAATGAAAATACCGAAACAAGATTGACGAGTTCCCGACGCCGACGTCTGTAACTGACGTAAGCAATTTAAACGATTCCGTATCGGAAAACGGCTATCATTCAAACAATAAACAAGATAAATCCCGGGTCTTTGTATTCATTGAACCATAATGGGGTTTGGGTATGGAACATTTTTTTTTATTCAGAAAATTGTCTATGATCATGAATGTCTCGCACCAGTCTGTCTTCAGCAATGTTACTTTTTATTTATAAATATCTTTAACTACCTTTTGGAAGTGGTGCCCAGAATCAATCAAATTTTCTTGGAAATGTTGACGTTCAAAAGTGGCTTTTAATGGCCTACTTGAAATAACAGATTTCGCTTTGACTTTAAGATGTGGCATAATAATTAAAATATTTAAAGCGACATAAATATCCCAAAACAAATAGACAAAGAAAAACAAAGAACAATTTTTTTTTTAAACGTAATACAGAGGTAAACAACCTTTTCTCAATTAAAGAAAACCTTCAGGAATGCCATTCCTGCAATGTTGGAATGTATAAAATGTTACAAATCTGACAGTGGCCTAATGCAAATAACAGGGGTTAAGCAAGAATCTTTCTATGTTTGACCCTTAATTAAATATTTGTAAGGGTCAGAATGTTAGGTGAATTAAACATAAGTGAATGTGTGGATTTTCAACCGAAAGGAGGGGGTCGTGTGGTGTGGCATTGATACTTATACCTTTGGGTAGTAAATGTTTTCGTTTCCATAATCAATATCCTTTGTACAGTGTATATTTGGGCTTAAGAGCGTTTATCCCAAAGGTTGGCAACGTCGCAAATAGCTGTCAAATATTTACCTGTTTTGATTCATTTTCAATATTGACGGAAATAAGAAACGTGGCTAACTAGCGAACTAGAATATTAATAATGAATTGCAATTATAACACTGAATTTGATGTTGTAACCGTTTTAGGTGTAAAAAAGGCATTTGGAAAGTTTCCAAATATTTTTTTACATCTAAAACTAAATATTCGGTGTTAAGATATTAAGTATTGCATTTCATAATCAATATTCTAGTTCGCTAGTTAGCCACATTTCTTATTTCCATACAGTAATATCGCCAAATTAATCAAAACAGGAAAATATTTGACATATATTTCTGACGTTGCACACTTTTAGAATAAACGCTCTTAAAACGACACTCCTTTTTTATTCTAGGAAACGAAGAGACGAAGTTATACATGACAATCAGTATTTGTTTTTTGAATACTTCAAGCATACAAATGTACAGAGCTGACTTAATTCCATAGAAATTTTCTACCGATCAACCTTTGGGTGGAGCAGAGACAAACATTATTTCTAATTAGTCCTAAAAGTTGCAATAATGGCAATACCGAGTCAGAGTACTATAATAGACGTAACACTTCTTGCTGGCAGATCCGAAAAGCTAAAAAGCAATTGCAATGTTAACACCACACCCAATTTGTTTATCTTGTCTTCGTATAAGACAAGATAAACAAATTGGGTCAGTATATTTATTCATGCATGTACATGCATGAATAAATATACTGACCCAATTTGTCAAGGAGCAATAATGTAAAGCAATTTTCAAACAAATTTCTTCTCAACATGGTTGGCACAACTCACCTGTTTGAACCCTCATTCTCATTCAAAATGTTGGCAATGACGTAGTCGGTAAAAAAATAAAGTGCAAGTAAAAATGTACCTTAAGTTGTTAAACATATTCATTCCTTGACAGCTTTTGCCCGCGGGTTCGCCCACATGGACGTAGATAATTATCCCACAAAAACGTATTACCGGGATAACCAAATCTTATCCAAATCCGTTCAGCCGTTTTAGCGTGAAAGCGTAACAAATAAACAAACAAACAAACTCACTTTCGCATTTATAATATTAGGTAGGATTTATAATTTTCCATCAAATCTTAAATTCAGGCAACAATAAGCTAATGGTGGTAGGTACACATATCTGAAACATTACATGAAATGTAACCATACGTTGGACGTCATGTTCGTTTCAACTTGTGAAAAGTGACAATAAAGCGACACACTTCGTGGGGAGTATAAACAGTAGCTCCTAATTTAGCGTTTCTCATCAAAATCTGGACCCAAGCACCAATACACAGCGTCGTGTTAAGCGATCGACTTGGCTCAGTGCCCGAGATCCAGCACTTAGGAACACTCCCATATCGTCATCTTATACCCAGTCTACTAGGGTAGGTATAATGAATATTAAGTTTTAGGCTATATTATGTATGATTAAATATTAGGTTGGTTTGGTGAACGAGATGATGCAATGTTGAGGTCAAAGTTATAATTTCAGTGATTTATGACCATGTTGGTTGAAGTGAGGTCAGAAACGAAATGGTTTTCAGAAACATTAGCTTCGCGAGGTGATAAGTAATTAGAAATATTCTCCGAAACTAGTTATTTCAAAAGTGATATTTATGTTTTCTTTTTAAAATTCCAAAATAAAGGAGTTCTTGTGGGAGAGTCTTATTTCTAGTACCTACGTATTTGTATTCTTATTTTAGTTATGTTAGTTTTACATTCAATATACAGGGTGACCTCTAACGGGTAATACAAAATCAAAGTAATACATAGAACTTCCCTGAACCAATCGCTTCTGCTAGGTCTCGTGCAAAAATTTAAATCATAAGTACAATTTTTTTAAGTTTCCTATTTATCCCAATTTTTTGGCTTAAATTGGTTACCCTATCACTACGTTTAAAATCAAAGAGGTTTAAAGTTTTTCAAGTGAACACTTTCCTCTTTGGTTCGTTATCTGATCTGACACATTATTTATGATAAAATCGTATGTTGATTAGTAAATTGTCACTTGTCTTGTCAAAGAAAGTACTCGTAAGATTTTTCGTAACATTTCAGATAGTAATTAAATAAAATGCCCCGAGCTTATCCTTACACGAACATTCAGCGAATGGATATGATATCTTTTTATTTTACGTCACGAAGTACCGTACGAACTCAAGCGTTATTTCATGAACGTTACCCTGATTGCCCAACACCTACTCGTGTTCTAATAAACTCCACTGTCCAAAATGTAAGAGATTTTGGACAGTTTACTGTCCCAGTGTATGCTCAAGCTCGTTGCTTGTCGAGCAACTTTAACTTATCTTTTACAAAATGAAAATTGTCTGTCATTAAATGTGTCATAGTTGCCAGTTGACGTTAGGTTTTGTTATAAGGTAACCATAGCAACGTCAGCTTCCGGAAAAAGAGCGGTCAGTCATTGGTTCACCGAATTTGTTGTAACCTGTAACCATAGCAACATCAGCTTCCGGAAAAATTGAGGTCTGTCATTGGTTAACCGTTTATGTTATTACGTAACTGTAGCAACGCCCGCCTTATCGGTCAACAGAGTTCGGCCAAATTCGTGAATCCAGCCTCGTAAGAGTCCGTCATTGTTGTGATCTTAGAGCTGACAGAGTTAGACAAGCATGACGTCATGTAGGTTAACCACACTTGGGACTGGGACATTATTTTTATTATTATGTTTTGTTAGAAAATTTAGTTAAGGGAATTTTAATTAAGGGAAGTTAACTTTAACAACTGAGTTAATGTAATACACTATTAGCAATGAACTGAATCAGAATCAAGTATTTTGTATTACCAATTCGAGGTCACCCTGTATTTAAACTTTAGTAGTAGTTTTTTTGTTATTGTTAGTAATTGTTAAATATTCATTATTATAATTTTGCTTGATCTACAAGAACCCGGGTGGATAAAGGCCTCCTCCAAAGACCTCCAAAATGGGCCGGCTGTACTTTTGCCCCATGGCCTATTATCCAACAGTAAGTTTCGCTTTATTAATGAGCCTACAGATTTATATGCTCATTGGCAACTCAATGAAGGATACATACACACGTTAGATCACTCCTTTTTCCCATGGGAGTAGGCAAAAACTACAGAATGTCAGCTGCGACGATGAAGGACAAAATATTTATAGTTATATCAAATGATTAAAATCATATTTTTATATATGTCCTAGGAATTCGCTTTACCGACTGGATAAGGAACACGATACTGCGCTCTAAGACACAAATCGCTAACGTCACCCAAAAAGCAGCCAAGCTCAAGGTGGGACTGGGCCGGATAAGTTTGCCGCATGTCGGATGCTTGTGGGCTAAGACCACTACAACATGGGTTCCTGAAAACGTCCAGCGGCATCGTGGAAGACCCAGGCGTAGACGGGACGAACTTGCCGCTTATAGGAGGAATTGGTCCTTATTGGCTCAGGATTGAGTTGAGTGGAAAAAGGAAAGGGAGGCTTTTGCCCTGCAGTGGGACAATACAGGCTGATTATTATATATATGTGTCTAGTCCCAATTATATTAAAAGCATACGATATCTCAAACGATTCAGATCTACAAAAGCACTTTACGTAAACAAGATATTCTTGTTCGCACCTTTGCTTGTTGTATACCTACTTGCATAAACTAGGTCGCGTTGCATACCGATGCATTATTACAGGCAATTAATATTTCAAGTCAACCTTAACCCACTTTCGAGCTATTTATTGCCTCCTCTACAAAATCATGTAATGTTCTACTTTAATAATGCATTGTGTTGTGTGGAAAGATTCCGCAGGTAATAATGCAGTTTTGAAGTACCTAAGATGAGATCTGTACTTGTTTTTTTATTGGCCATTAAGGTTTTAAGATCTTTATCCTTGATTGATGATCGAGCTCGTGGCTAAGTATCCATCAGGTTAAGACACGCTTGCTGGGATTGGTCCGTGGATGGGTGACCATCTTTTCATACCGTGACTCCTCCGTGCCTCGGAAAGTATGTTAAGCCGTTGTGTATCATTCGTGGATCTTTGACAGTCGTTACGGATCGTCAGAAGCCCAAAAGTCTGACAACCAGTCTTACCAAGCGGTATCGTATTACCCAGTTAGTGGATTGTGGAGGTCAGATAGGCAGTCGCTCCATGTAAAATACGGGTATTCAGCTACATCCAGTTAGTCTGGAAGCCGACTCCAACATAGTTGGGAAAAAAGGCTAAGCAGATTGATCCTTGATTGATGATGCGGTCCACCAACCCGCACTGGGCCCGAGTGATAGATTACAGCCCACTCCCCTCGAAGAGAGGAGGCCTATGTCCCAGCAGTAGGAACATTTTAGGCTAATTAGGATGATTCGAGCTTACTTTCGATTCAGTCATAAAAAAGAAGCAAGGTCTCACAGCACATGTAAAGGAAAAAGACCAAAAAGAAGCAAGGTCTCACAGCACATGTAAAGGAAAAAGACCAAAAAGAAGCAAGGTCTCACAGCACATGTAAAGGAAAAAGACCAAAAAGAAGCAAGGTCTCACAGCACATGTAAAGGAAAAAGACCAAAAAGAAGCAAGGTCTCACAGCACATGTAAAGGAAAAAGACCAAAAAGAAGCAAGGTCTCACAGCACATGTAAAGGAAAAAGACCAAAAATAGATCATTTGTAGTACTGTCACCAAAAAACATAATTATTTGTGATTTCAAACTTTCATTTGCAGTTGGAGAATCGACCGTGACGTATATCGATGTTTGGGACAACGATAACGTTAACTTTGTTTTTCGGATAAATCCATCCCAACGATGGAACCCTTCATTGTGCGTGGTTCGACACGCACTTAGCAGGTTTTTAATTTCCACACATTTCATTCCTCCTACTCAATACCGAATCAAGTCGAATTATGCTGAGCTGATGCCCTTTTGGCATTATATTCATTGTTTTCTGTTTATTTCATTTTAAGGTGTATTTTTCTGCTGTAATGCCAATAAACGCAATTTTCTTTCTTTGTTTCTTTCAAAGTAATCAAACATATCCTCTAAAAAAACATCTTTTCCGCTCCGTTATCCAAACATACATTCTCATCCAAAAAATTAACCGAACCAAAATGAAGATTTCCAAATTACGAGCACATTCTTTATAACTACATGCCACAGTACAGTACATCAGTATACCAACCGACTTCAAAACCCAAAAGGCAGATTTTAATTACGGGATCTGCCTCCGGCTTTTGAAGTCCCATTGTGCCTTTGTGCCGTATGCGACTGTTTGTGAGTCCCTATCTCCGCAGTGTTTGTGGCGAAACAACTGGATTTCGTTTGCAGACTGCCGAATTTGTATTAAATGAGTTTTAGAGGCTGTGGCTTCAAAGTCATGTGGGATCACATGTGATGAAAAAATTGAGAAATATTTTGATTTGTGATCTGCTGTATCATCAAATTGTGTGTATATTAGCTTAGCCTTTTCCCAACTTTGTTGGGGTCGGCTTCCAGTATAACCGGATGCAGCTGAATACCAGTATGTTACATGGAGCGACTGCCGATCTGACCTCCACAACCCAGTAATTGGGTAATACTGGTAAGACTGGTTGTCAGATTTACGGGTTTCCGAGTCCTGTAACAGTAGTTGAAATATGGGGTATTCAGATCTCATATCAGATCTGAATACCCCATATTTCTCAGTTCAACCATTCGAGTATCCGTATGACTGTTCAACATTCATAATCCTCTATTCAAAACGAATGATAATTGTATTCAGAATCATCTATTCAAAGTGACTGTTGCATTCAGATCGAAATGAGACATCTATTCAAGATCTGTGCTCTTTTAAATTGATTTAAATAAAAGGAATTTCATCTTCCGGTAGAATCTGGCAGCATATTATGTCTTCTGAATCAGCTATTACTAAATCATGCATTATGTTCCTCATTGACGATTTGCGTCCTAACGCTTCGCTGAACTCGCTTTCAATTAAATAAAATCAATCAGGAAAAAGATATTGCATGTTGCATCCAAGAATCATCAAACAGTAATACAGTAGTAGTAGTAATGATGCTGCGATTAATAATCGTGTTAAACTGTTATAACTTATTTTAGTCTGGCAACAAATAAAATATTCATAAAATATAATATCTAAATAATCCATTGCTAAAAGTAAAGGTGTCAACGATTCACTTATTAATCTTTCAATTTGTGTTCCATGATACCTACGTATGCGTATACTCGTAATATAGAAATATGTACATGTGTGTATGTGTGTTGCATGAATGGGGCGCACTCACGAACAGCATCTGTTCATCATGTGCTGTTCAGACCAGAATTAACATGCTGTTCCATGTGTTAGGAAAACCGTTGCCTCTATTATTTTTTTATAATTTAAAGAAGAAAGGGTATAATAATAAAACTAAAATGTTGGTTTAGTTCTATATTTTTATTGCTGCTTAAATTAAAAGAATATTATTTTCGACACACCACTTATTTAAGCAAAATACATTTTTTAAGGCACAAATGTTGGTATGATTGATACAACTTACAATATCAGGAGAACTAGAATATTTTTTATACAATGTTACGATACTTGGACACTGCTTAATTTCTAAATTATATACATTATCAATTTTGAATATGTCTTTTAACCATAACACTTTTTCGTTACCTTTCGTAAATATAGACTTATTTAAAAAAAAAAATGCTAAGTTAGCTTTATAGCTAAAGTATGGTACAGAGCCTTCATTCCAATAAATTCCTCTGTTTTTTTCAATCCACGCTACTTGTAACCGTTCTTTTTTCGTCAAGTCATAAAATGGTCGTGGTGGTTTTATCAACATTACTTGTATGCGTCCTTCATACATCATTGCTATTTCTTTTGGAATAAATTCGTTTTCTTCATTCTTAAACCCTTGGACATCCACGATGACATTCATGATAATTTTCTAACAATATTACTCAAAGGTTTGTATTCGAAAAGTCGATCGTTTATTATTAAACAATAGGCAGATGTATTATCTGGAATATCTTCAGAGCATTCAATTTCTAATCGCACATCGACCGGTCCAGTTTTGAGCGATTCGTTTTGTCTTGAGCAATCAATCACAAAAAGTGGACCAATTTCTTTAAATTGATTTAAGCTAAGCAACGGATCTATCCCCAAGTTGTAATACGACTGACGAAAATTTGCATACATTTCGTATAATATACTGTATTTATTTTCATCAAATTTCAGATTAAGTGAGTCATAAGGATAATAGTGTGAATTTAAAAATAATTTAATATTGCATACATTGCAATGATCGAATGAGGAAGAACTTTTAGTTTTATTAGTTTTTCGGTTAGTTTGCAAACCAAATATAATAAACCGTGGTTTCTCTAATTGTGAAGTTGTCTTCACCGACCATGAATGCTTTGTTGTTCTTGGTAATAACGGATATTCATACAAATCCCAATTTCTAAATGCTAACTGTATGGAACGATCTCTGTCCAAACTTTTAAGCAATAATAATTTGTTACGATCAGAAACTTTGATATGTGGCACACGCCATTGTATTTTTTGTATATCCATTTCTAGGCTATCATTTTTCTCCATAAGCACACAGTTTAATGGGGAGCTGTTTCTTTGTAAGATTAGTTCATGTTTACAATTAATTATTATTTTGTTATAATCTTCTGCAAATCCCAGTACTCTATTCAATGGCACAATAACGCTAAAATGTCCCTTTCCTATTTTCGTACCATTTAAGTTCCATCCCCAAATTGCTGCAGCTTTGCTTTCACCTTCATTCATGGAGGCATATGATTTTAAAGTTGTTGTGATACCAGCATTTTTAATGCGATCGATTTCAACACCATTTATTTCGTACCTAATATCTTGAAATAAATATAAGATTGGGTTGTTAATGAAATCAATATCTTTTTTTATTGTTTTCCCTCCTGGATCTTTAGTAGACACACTAGCATAACCTTCTATAAAAATGGAACTGTTGCAGGGCAATACATACAAATCTTGATGATGAATAGGTATTCTGATTTCGTCATTCTTGTAATCATTCAATTTTAGGTTACAAGTTACATACTTAGAAACACCTTTGGCTTTTTTAATTTCAGTCTTCACGGTGTTTATAAAATATAATTTAGCTCTTAAACCGGTAAATTCTGTAATTAAATCGTCACCAACCTCATGTTTCCATAATCCAGGAATTTTAGCATTAAGTTGTGGTATGTGATATGTATTATTTATTCCAAAATTACTGGTATCAAACTTAGTAAGATCATCATACATATCATGATAAAAATCATCTGTATAAATTAAATATAACAGGCTATCAGTATCTGTATAGCACAACTTAGCATTGTTTTCGTATTTATTTATAATAACGTCATAATGAAATTGGTATAAATGTTGCTTCGAATATTCCAAAACGGTAAATCCAATATAAATAGGTCTATCTAAAACAACCTTTTCACGGTACAATTCTACAGCTACGAAATTTTCTGAAAAAAATTGAAATACATTTTAAATTCGGTTTACATATCAATTTTTCAGCGCCAAGATGCTTATTTGTTTTATTTCTTGTATCTGTCCATTTTGTTACTAATTTTACATCACCTTGCTTGCGTTTATTTTCGATAGTTTTTCCGAATATGGCATTATTCAATAATTTAAAAAAGTCCTTCTCGAAAGTAGTTTTGGAATTTTGCCGAAGACTAGTATTCAAATCAATGTATTTTTTTAGGAAGCATTCTTGTCTGAAGCTAAGTATACGATGAATCTTTTTTAAAATCAAACCATTTTTCAAACATTCTTTCAAGTGAACATAATGAATTACATAATTTTTCCCATAAGGAGGTACTATTTTTTCAACTGCAAAAGGTAAGTCTTTATGCTTGTAATGTAGATAATTTGGATAATTTAAGTCTACTTCCAAAATATAACCGTAATCATTATCATCTGACACATCATTTACATCAAACTCGCAAATTTGTTTCAGACTCAAGAACTTAAATTCTTTAATAGGAAGTTTCTTCATCATAGCATAGCCATATAGATTATTACAATCAAGATATATTAAATAACTACTCGGTTCGAGCTCATTAAAATGTGGTAAATATTTATTGTTTGCTACAGCATGACGTAGAGAACACTGTGCTAGCCCACCACGAATTCCTTTTTCTAATAACTCGTAAATTTGTAAATCACTTATCAACTCAAGTTCAATGTTGGTATATAGAAGCATTGCATCCCAACTTAAGCTCGGTGATGTTACATAATAAGCCGGATCCAACTTGTAGTAATGTAAGCTTGTTTTTCTAAATTTTTCAAATATATCACATAGTAAAAGTACATCACATTTTATGTATAAATCTGTATATTCACCAAGAGATTGTATTTCGAAAATATTCCAAACTGTTTGAGCGTGAAAATATTCTTCATTAGTTATATGTTTTTCGCACAGACTGTTATAAAAATGATACTTTAAGGGAAGTTTCGTCTCATCAAATTTAGACCAAGAATCAATATAATCATACGGATAAACACCTTTTTTTCGCATTAAATCAAATTGTCTTTTATCAGTAAATTCTCTTGATAAGTTTAAAAAATCGTTTTCTGACAAACTTTTACTTAATGCATCTAGACTAGAACTAAGAAACTGAAAGGAATCAATAAATCTTATTTGTATAGGGTGATTGGTTTTTTCCGTATTTATTTCTTTTATTATTGAAAGGTATTTTTCTTTAGTTTTTGGTATTATATTAATAGAACCTTCATACTTTGCTAACTCTTCAACGAATAAATGTGAGTCATATCCAGACAAATTATGAAAGACAACAGGAATGAATGAACAAACTCTATACATCAAATTACAATGGGAGTGCGCTGCCCCACGATACTCAGATGTAATATGATCATGATCTCGGACTTTATCATTCAATAATAATTGTTTGCATATGTGACATGTAGTCGAATTTCGATAATCCATCTCTTGTTCTGCTGATAATGGGATCATTGGATTTTTAATACTTAAAATCTTATGTATATGTTTAACGTCTTTTATTAAATATTTAACAAATATTTCCACGCAATCTGTACCTCGATATGTAACATACTTGTTTAATTGATCATTATGTGCGCAACAAATATAATAAGCGAAACATGAAGGTTGATGTGTTTTTAATTTCTGAGTATTCAAAGAGTTACTTTTATTACAGTCTATTAACATACATTCAAAATCAGCATAAATAATGAAATTAATTTTTTGCTGCCTCTCGTAATGTTTGAATTTTAGTACAGAATTATTTTCAGGTAATATAGTCAAAATCTTAGAGCAGTTATGAGTCTTGTGTCTATTTTCTTTACTAAACAGTTGTAGACATGCATCACATAAATAAAGTTTTCCTTTAGAACGAGTCACTTGACGTCGCACTAGACGTATTAAATCTTTAATTAGACAGTAGTGTCCGATAGAACTTTTTTCGATATAAAGTAAATTAAAATGATTTTTTCTTCTATTTTGTGTTAAATAAAGAGGTCCAGTCACAGTATTATTTTGTATGCCATATATATTTAAACTGATATTGGAATTATTTTTTTGTAACGTTTTAATGTCATTTATCGTAGGAGGAAATGTCATTCCCTCAATATTTAAAACAGAGGTATAATGGGGGTATGAACTTGTTTTGCATACATTATTTTTTGCTGGGTATAATCCAGCAACTATACTCCATAGTAAACAACAATTATCTTTATTTTTAATATTTATACAACATTTCGAGTGCTTAATAGCTGATGGCAATTCTATATAAGACCCACCTCTCATAGGGGAGTACTTGTTTATATTAATTTCGAGATGACTCATAGAAACAAATGTCCAACCAGATTGACAGTGCTGGAACTCGGTTAATTTATTATTTAGTTTATTTATTACTTTCGTTAATAATTCATTCAAATCAGTGTTTTTATAAATAATTTTATATTTGGTATTAAACGACTTTAATTGTTGTTCGTCTGATTTTGATAACATAAAATAGGCGAACAATTCAAAACTCAATTTTATGCAATTGTGTTCATTAAGTGACATATTTATCAATTCTGTTATATTTATTAGATGATCACCCAGGAACGCCTCTAAACCGAGGTACTCGTCTTCCTGGGTGACATTCAATCTGTATGTCATTAATCTGTTTTTGAATGCTGTTGCAATAATATGAATATGTGTGAACTTGGTACTCAATAAACAATTTGCTTTATGTATATTCGTTCTCATATGATAGGAATACTGATTTTCTGGTATTTGAATTTTACATTTTTGACAGGTTATTGACTTTCTAGATCTCGATTTGCTGTTGAGGTGTGTAACTGTAAAAAAGAAAACCAATGACGAGATTACTTACTTATATAATATTTATATAAACTACAACATCTTATTTATAAAATATAGTACAATTATTAGTAAGACATGTATGTATGTAGGTAAATACAATTAAAAGAAGATACAATTTAAAGTAAGTCTATGTAAATATTGACTGACACCAAGTTAATCAAATAAAGTCGTTATGTATCATAACCACCAATGTGGGTAATAGCACAGTTTTTAAAATCATTCTGAGTTGCTTTGACAAACTCCTTTAAGTGAGCCCAAGATTCTTTATTTTCATCAAATTTAGTCTTGATGGTAGTTATGGCCGAGCGCCATCTATTTATAGGCATTATTTTTTTTATTTCTTCCGTATTGTAAATTTTCACTTCTACATAATATTTTCCTTCTTTAGTCTCGCTTATCTGTCGAGAATATCCCTTGGCCATCCTCCTAGTAAAATATGAGTATAGTGGTGGTATATTACCAGTTTTGTGGGATTTCTGTGTTGGGGTGACGCTTTCTTCATTATCACTATCTTCACCGAATAATTCACTCGCTGTAACTCGAGTGTGTGGTGTTACTGGCGAAACGATCGGCTTCGATTTTTTTGCGCTTGTTGACTCTTCACTCAACTTACCGGACCTTTCCCGCTTCGTTTTTCTTTCCTCTGTCTTCCTCTTCGACTTCACCTCTTGATCAGAGTCATCGCTGGAGAGGAAAAGGTCGTTGCTAAGTAGTTTCGACCTGCGAACAAAAAAATAAAAAATTAGTGCATTGAATCAATCCATTTCCTTCATAATTCCTACATTTGAAAAGGAACTGATCGTGACGAAGATAAATAATTAACAGATATAAATATCGTTTTATTTGTGTAGGAATCGAATCCAAATTATTAGTGCATTGCAATCAATCCTTTTCCTTCATAATTTCTACATTTTGAAAAGGAACTGATCGTGACGAATATAAATAATTAACATACCTATATAAATATCGTTTGATTTGTCGATTCCTGTGAATCGAATTCAGGACACCAAATGGTTACAAAAATCGACCACTACTAGCCACTACGCTGACCGTGTTGAAAAAAATATATTTTAATAGATGAATAATATACATAGCATTTGATCTGTGCAGGAATCGAACCTGCAGCATAGAAAAGCATCACTCAGTCTTTGAGCTAAGCGTGCTAACTATTGACGGTTTAATATATAAATTAATACATTACTACATTCAATAGTTAGATATGATTATGAATAGGTACTTACATTCTGGATTGATGCTTAGACAGGTAGCTTGATTAGGAGCTCGGTGTGTTGATTCCTTGCAGAGAGGATCCGTTCCAGAGAGGGATTGTACCGGAAACTAATTTGTGAGGTGTTTTTATAGGCCTAAAATCACGTCATTCAATCCAAATATGTAAAACTGCATACTTGCAAATATTCTCAACTGCGTACACGAGCGTACAAATCGTAGCCGTTAAGGTTTTAAGTTTCAGCGTTTAATATAAGATGAATGATAAGCGATTTTGAATGTTATGTAAGTACCTACTTAAATCAACAATAGGGAATTTCATACTTACTTAGAAAAAAGTTTGAAGGTTGTTGTTTTTGCTGAATATTGTCGACGCCGACGGTACAATCGCTGCGGTTTGCACGCTCACATGTAACTCCTAGACACGTGGAGGAGTGGAGATATGACGAGTCAGAATCTCATATTTCGGTATATAAGAATAAGCTTGTTTTTGTCTTATAATTTGAACCTTATTAAAAAATATAAACTAACGCTCAACGAATTAAGCGTTTAAAACGCAGCGGTTATAACGCTCGTCTGTAGATTGAAATAAATATTTGTGTACGTGTCAAAAATTCCTAGTCATATAGAGACAAGAAGAGCTGCCAGTTTCAGATTACTTTACATACATAAAAACGAAACAAAATTGAACCTTAGTGACAAAAAAAAAATGGATCAGTTCCTGTATATAAACCAATCCAAGATACCAAAAATAACAGTCAAATTGTCTTATCTGCTCTACGATGTCGGTAAGCAAAATATTAAAAAGTATTTTAAATTATTAATAAAAACATTGAAATGTGTATTTTATATGAATTTTGAATATTTTAACAGGGATCTATTCTAGAATAGTTCATTTGTATTCGTAAACTTGTAATTAAAGTATTATTTAACTTATATCTACTTCTCTGTTTCAGATGTCCAGCGATAATTTCCCCACAAATTCTTCATACTCCCCAATTCCTGCTGAACAAACCCTACGTCAAAATGTGGTCAACTATTTGGAGAGAGAAAGACCATTTCAACCATTTCAATTTGAGGAAACACCGCCTTGCAACAATAGTACCAACAGTAACAATAATAAAAGACGAAGAAGTGATGTTGTATACTCATATATACAGAAACCATCAACGGGTCATCGTAGCAAAATAATACGAATACAAGTTTTTGACGCAGAAGAATTCACAAATTCACAATGTGACTGTAGTGCCAATATTTGTGTCCAACATGTCGTGGGGAATGTATTTAATGATGATATTTATAAATGTGTTAAGGATATTTTAAGCAAATTGCATAAAAAATTGTGAATAAACTATCAATTATATTTCAGTTTCTTTTATTTCTACCACTCCTGTTAATAAAATGTACAAATAGTTGCCTTCAGCAAATAAAAAAATAAAAAATCTTATAAGTAGGTACTATGCATGTGTTCCTGCATACCAAGAGTCAAATTATATTAAATTTAATTAATTAAAATTACTTAAAACTTCTTTATTATAGGGTTTACATTTTTATACACATACATTTCTTATTGTTCATGTCTGTACTCATTATGTAAACCTATTTATTTGTCTTAGGTATATTAGGAATGTAGTATATTGGTATATCGCAATACTACATGTAAATTTCTGATGTAAATAAATAATTATAACTTCATAGCGATGAGGCTCACGATGGGTAGAAAAGAATATGATCTGCTTCCTTTACGGGAATGGCAATGTGTTTGTTATATAAACAATCACTCCTGCTTAGCATCTGATTATGAATACGATTTTTTAAACGATTTAGGTATTTGATATTTTGCTCAGAGACCACATTAACCCATAATAAATTCACATCACTGCATCATACATAACTACATTTTTTTTTTAATCTCTCTGCAACGGGATGAAATACATGTAATTTCTAAATATCAAATAGGTAACTCTCGGTATTATACACCATCATAGAATAAAATCCCAATCGTGAAAGTTTCATTCCGAATGGAGTATTCTAAATAGACGATCTTGAATAGATGTCTCATTTCGATCTGAATGCAACAGTCACTTTGAATAGATGATTCTGAATACAATTATCATTCGTTTTGAATAGAGGATTATGAATGTTGAACAGTCATACGGATACTTGAATGGTTGAACTGAGAAATATGGGGTATTCAGATCTGATATGAGATCTGAATACCCCATATTTCAACTACTTGTAACGACTGTCAAAGATCCACGAATGACAACCTGAACCAATGGATTAACGTTCTTTCCGAGGCACGGAGGACTCCCGGTATGACTAACCTCGGCAAGCGTAGCTTAACCTGATGGATCGACCCGTGCGGCTGTTATTACTTAGGCACAAGCTCCTTAGCCTCTTTAGCCTTTAACTAATAATAAAGCTGAAAAGTTTGTTTGTTTGGACGCGCTAATCTTTGAAACTATCAGTCGGATTTGAAAAAATCTTTTTGCATTTGATAACCCAATTCTTAAACATCGCGCTAGCATCCTTAGGAGTCGGGAAAATAGAAAGAAAGTCAGAAATAATGCTAAGCGAAAATGAATGAATAGTGCGGGCGGGCAATGCTATGCGACGCGGTGGATCGGAGGACCAAGAAATTTCACGCGGACGAAGTCGCTGGCAGAAGCTAGTACATGAATAAGAGCCACGAACAATAAAAAATCATCTTGTCGTAATCTTTTGAAAATATTTTTTGTTAGATTATGGAGATATCTTGAATCACAGCTAGGCTTAGTTCTCTACGACCTATCATGTGTTATGGATGTAACTTCGGCTCATAATGGAATACCTAACTGAATATGGGAAAACAAATCCAAAACTGGTATCTAATGTACCAGTTTTGGATTTGTTACTTATCAATATTTACTGATCACAATTTCCAAATAAAATTTTTGCAAAACAAATCACAAATACACGAATCATTCCGGAGCTATGTTATTATTATACGCAGTTATTATTGTTTTGTTGTCGTGTCCAACAATGCACGCACAAATTACAGGAGTTTTTCCCCTCACAGAACAATGCGAACTAAATGATAGGACCAACAATTATTTGTCACAGGCTTTTATTCGGAACTATTCGTAAAATACGGATGATGAATAACTACAGGAAACCAGATGCGAGCAAATAATTCATGTGTGGTTGTTTTGACGTGGGTTTTATTGAAATAAAATAAGGACTTATCAGAAAAAGTGTTTTTTATACTATAGTTTGCCAATATTGGAAACATAAATAATCTGCCTCGTTGATCTAGTGGTCCTGAGGTCCTGGGTTCCATACCCGGTTTTTTTTTTTTTTTTTTTTTTTCCATCTGGAATTACTCAGTAGCAGCCCGGAGTCTTGATATGTGCCCGGTTGATGGCAATATGCTCTACCCTATTACATGACACTAAGGTAACCAGCTTGCGGCCGAATCGGTGCCAGCGCGCCACAACCGTAAAGCCCCGCTAGCACCGAAATTGATAGTGTCGCCTTTTCGCGCGTGGCGCGCTGGCATCGATTCGGTGCCGCTGGTCTTTTATCGGTACATTATTGGTGAAATGTGGGTGTACTGTAGGTGCACCTCTGCCCAGCCCTTCGGGGGATACAGGCGTGATGTTATGTATGTATGTATGTAAATATATATCTGCCCTGAACGACGAAGTCTCATACCATTTTTTCATCGGTAGCCGTTAGCTACCGAACATGTAAGTTGCGTCATCTTGCAAATCGACACATAATTTGGCAAAGAAAAAATTCTGAACACCGTGCAAAATCTTGATAATTTCTAAAACGTATCATGGTTCTTCCCTACTTGACATAAATGCGAATATATTAACTATCATAAATGGAGGTCCTTATTTTTATCGTAGCTCTGCAGGCTTCTTAATAACTAACCTTATATAAAAAATAAAAAAAACCCATAAGCACAACTTAGATAGGTACTTTTACCAAAACTCAATCAGTATAAATTTTTCCAACCGCACGATAATTAATTACGCTGACAACGACCGCTCATTATATTCCACACTGCTCACTAAATAATAAACCCACACAATACATTTCAATAGTGCATTTGAACAATTATTTCCTACAAAACGCAGGACTGGCAACCACAAAGTACCGACGGTCAACACAATTTATATACATACACAAATCAAGCTAAGCATTTTCAGTATAAACAGACCTCTCATTGTATGGAAAGAGTATCATCTCCTGCCTAGCCTTTTCCCAACTATTTTGGGGTCAGCTTTCAGTCTAACCGGATGCAGCTGAATACCAATATTTTACAATGGAGCGAATGCGTATCTGATCTCCACAATCCAGTTACTGGTTAATAGGAAAGGAAGCTGATGGAAAGCCTTACTTACGGGTGTAAGAAGATTGGTTGATGGCTTCGCTTGTTCTAAGTCCGCCTGGCTAGCTACCACCATCTTATCTAAGTCTGTCGCCATAACAACAGCGTTAACAGCATTGTTGTGTTTCGGTAGTTAGAGGTAATATAGCTAGTTCCTCTGTGGTTGAGGATTCCGGGTGAAGCTCACTTCCACCTTCGGCCTGCTCGTCACTCACCATCAGGTAAGATGCAGGCTATCGTAGTAAAAAAAAAAAGAAATCGTTACATACCCGTTATCTACACATTCTGTACATCTAACTAAGGAAAATTTATCAAAAAAAATCTGGATTGCTGGGCCAATATTTTTGTTGTGTAAAATCACTCTTTTCGGCAGCGCGCAATGTAACGTACGCAAGACACACAAGAACTGTGTTTTTGGGTGCATGTCGGGCCCTATCAGAATACCAGCGCTGCGACATTTATTTTTTAAATGTCGCAGCATTATGCTGAAATAGGAGCCTTTTGGCCTCGTACAACACTGAAACTAATACTAATAAACTGTAAACTGTAACTGTAATACTAGTAAATTGCATTAATTTTTAATTTTACTTTGTTTTTTTATTGTTTTTTATTTTTTATTTATGTTTAGTGTGTTTCTAGTTTAATTTGTGATTTCCTGTGCGAGTCTCAATAAATACTTTTTCTTTCTTTCTTTCTTTCATGCAACGTTACAGGAGTAGTGGGCTTGTGGGTTATTTTGACCTTCAATATCTCCGTAATCAGAAGGTTCCCAGGCAGCACTACAATGACGGGGAGTATAGGCCTTTAACATTTCTTGTAATGCGAGGTCAGCTTATACTGGAACTGTTTAGCATAGTGTGTCGCCGAGTGCACACGCAAATGTGACGTATCAACCAACGGATGTGAGCTAAAACTGTAATTTACTACACATAATGCAGACATGTAACAAAATATTGGTTCCAATATTAATGATGTATTTAATTTAATTGGTTCGCTGAATTGGAATGTTTAATTAATATTTCGGTTTCAGGTGATAGATTTGCGAATGCTTCGTGTTTGGTCATCACTTTTATACTTAACGCATTATCATCTATAATGCGTTAAGTAGGAACTAGTGGTATAATTACATTGAGTACGAACTAGTGGTATAATTACATTGATTCAAGTTGTATGACATGATCAGTGGTGGTTGTGGTATCGGCCCCGACTTAGAAATTGTAGGTCGTGGGTTCGAATTCAGACGCTTTACTTTATGTAAATAATTTCATCAACACTACTCTCAAAACCGTGAAAGAAAACATCGTGAGGAAACCGGCATGTCCTAGAATCAAAAAAATCAAAGACATGTGACATCTACCAACCCGCACTGGGCCCGCGTGGTGGGTTACAGCCCACTCCCTCACGAAGTGAGGAAGCCTGTGTCCCAGCACTGCCCAACAGTGGGAATACTATAGGCTGATTATGCTAAGTTGTATGATCAACTTTAAAAACATGAACATCACGACTTCATCATCATGTTCTTCATTTCTTTTTCTTCTTCATCATGACTTTAAATGCGAACATTTAGGACTTAGAATATGTGATTATTTTACATTGATCACTGCCGAAAAACGAGCGCACTAGCCAGTCTTATTATCAAACTCTCGCCGCGGTGAGAACTACTCTCGAATAACTTGTGCCAACATACACTCTACACATAGGCATTCAATCTAGCTTGCGTTACTCAAAGGTGTGGTTTTACCGCAGAGAGCTTTGTGCTGCAAGGACCAAATACTCGTATAATAATATATAATACTAGCGACCCGCCCCTGCTTCGCACGGAGCGCCCCCTATTGGGTCCAAAACTATCATATCTTTCAACCTGGAACCAACCATACACTTACACAAAATGTCATTAAAATCGGTTAAGTAGTTTAGGAGTCCATCGCGGACAAACAATGTGACGCGTAATTTACATATATTAAGATTACTAGCTGCCCGCCCCGGCTTCGCACGGGTAGCACTAAGCCCTACCTACCTACATACCTAGCTACCCTACCTACCTATCTATCTATCTACATACATACCTACCTATCCTACCTACCCTACCATACCTACCTACAGTACTAATATAGCTATTAAAAAATAGGGGTTGGCGGTAGAAGGGTGAAAATTTAGGCTTGTATGTCTTTTTCAAAGCCTAATCATAAAAATAAATATACAAAAAATAAAAATAAACATTTTGCGGTGGACCACCCTTATCACTTAGGGGTATGAAAAATAGTTTACGTCCTATTCTCAAACCTACGGAATATACACTCAAAATTTCATAAGAATCGGTCAAGCCGTTTCGGAGGAGTTTTGTTACAAACAATGTGACACGAGAATTTTATATATGAGAAGAAGAAGATATTGTCGTCTACCTTATAGGTAAAACATTTCAGGCACTAGAAAGCATTATTTCACACGTACAACTGTTTCAAGCAATTGGTCCTTGTTTCCAAACTAAAGGTACATAATATTTTTCACGTAGGCAGGAGTACGCAAGGCTTTGTTTAATAATAATAATAATAAAAATCTTTATTGCAGACCACATGATCCATAAAAACACGATAAAAAAAATAAAAAAAACCAACAAAAATTAAATTCTACTTTACCAAAAATTAAAACTCAAATCAAAATTCAAATTCAAATCAAAATCCAAATTAAAATCAAAAACAAAATCAAAATCAGAATTAAAATTAAACAGTTACGTAGCTAGTTGTAGCCACCGTTTGTAGGTCTCGGTAGAATACATCCTATCAGCAAGCTCTGTTTAGTTCCTACACATGGAACATAGGATTCTTCTTCCGACTCTTAAAACACTTTAAATCCAGTATTCCTGAATTCCCAATTCCCTAGCACATTCCCTACACACATGTAGGTCACACACTACAAACAAAACAAATAGTAAAACACAACTATACAACTAGTTGTGTAGCCGTTGTCACCACAGCGCCCTCTGGTGGCACCGCGTTCTAATTGCGCATGTATTTAACTGCTACTATTGATTAAATTAAAGACTGTCGATTTACAAACAGGCATGAACCACTACTCTTCCTTTCTTCCACCATAAGGACCAAAAGATAGGTATTTTATATTCTTCCTCCTTCCATTTTAAGGCCCAGTTTCAGACATGAGTTTTAAGAAATTGACAAATGTTCTCTGAATTTCCATAGGCAATAACTTTGAACGACTCGTTGGCCTAGCTTGAGGTCTTGGGTTCGATTCCCAGGTCAGGTAAATAGGATATAGAGGATTTTTTCAATAGAATGAAAGAAATAAAATAAATTTATTTGACTCAGGTTAAAGGCACACAATATTCACGTAAAAACAAAAAAAAACAGAAAAAATAAAGATAACTTAAAATAATATTGTGTGCCTCACGGCTGCGCCAAATAGGCTCAGTTCAGCATAAATACCAGACAACTAGTGTCTGACGCTGGTTTTCAACTGGACCTTCTGTTACGAGGACGTCAGTTTTATAGTGTGCATTTGTGTTTTATATTTAAATAAAAGTAGATAGATATGTGTAGCAAATAAAATTAAACTCGATTAGATATAATTGTTTACAAATAATTATATAGCAGCCCGGAGTCCGGATTTGTGCCTGGTTGACGGCAATAGGCTCGCTCTCTATTACATGGGACTTAAACATACCTGGCGAAATGTGGGTGTATAGATACATCTCTGCCTAACCCTCCGGGGAATACAGGTGTAGTGTTGTGTTATGCAGTAACTTTCAATCGTGTGTTCGTTTTTAATTTTTCAGTCATAACTTATTCATTGGATTTAACTTACATACCTTAAGGCTGCCTGTCGATTCAGATTGATGCGGAGCGAGGCAGCAAAAGATTTTATGTAAATCCATTGGATAATATTGGCACAGCTCCGCTCCGCTTCTCTCCTCTCTGCTCCAGTGGACAGTCAGCCTTAATAGACTTTCAATCCCTGCTTCCTGAATTCCCGATTTCCTAGCATACCAATACACGAATTCTTATCCTACACACAAAACACTACTATACAACTTTGGTCGACAATTTCGTTGATGACAGTCCCATGGTCCTAGCGGGTAGTGGGGGAAGGGGCACGCGGCTAAAAACAAATGACGCACACCCGACCGCAAAAGGTATCGTGTTGTCGAAGATGAGGCTGCTGATTTTTCTTTGGAATATTTCGGCTGCCCGAAATTTCAGGCTAATTTTCAATCTATGCTCCCTGAATTGCCAATTCCCTAGCATACCAATACACGCTACAAACAAAACAAAACACTACAAGGTATACAACTAGTTGTATAGCGGTTTTCACAACGCCCCCTGGTGGCAGCGCGTTTTAATTGCGCTTGTATTTAACTTTCATTTGCCCGGAACAACGCAGACGTTTCTATTTGTCGTGCTTCATGCAAAGCGAGTGTTTGATTTTCACTTATTGGTGGGATTTACATGGTGTATAGTTATTTGCAAAAGGTAGAAAATTGCGTCACCAATCGTGTCTGGCGAGTTGAAATGTATTACAGGCATTCAATTCGATTCGCAACTCACTGCAATTGAGTTGATGAGTGATTCGGAAATGATATAGATAGTTGCAAATAAGTTCGCGATTTTTTTTTTTAAATAGGTTTAATTTCGGATCACTTTTATTGTATGTATTTTGTATCAACACCAAGATATCATCGGCCTAGTGTTTTTCCCAACTATGTTGTGTTCTGCTTCCAGTCTTACCGGATGCAGCTGAATACCTGAATACACTAACTAGATAATACGAGTACATTGTGTTTACATTTAAAAAGTTATGTACGCTAGGCTATCTACACTAATATTACAGAGAGAATAGATTTGTGTTTTTGTTTGTAATGACTTAACTCAAAATCTAACGGACCGAGTTAAAAAAATCATTCACCAGTAGAATGCTAGATTATCACTGAATAACATAGGCTATAATTTAATAAAGATATCAAGCGAGCGAAGCAACTGGCGGAAAGTAGTTTAAAATAAGAATACGTATATTTAGTCTCCTACGGGATTTTCTAGAAAACGGGCCTTATTAGGGTCACATAAATAATCAAATATTCATTACAACTAAAGACGATCGAATTTCTTACTAGGTAAGGGTAATATTTCATTTTCTTAGAATAATATTTTCTCCTTAAACATTATTTAATGTCAATTCCCACGTCTAATTTATATTCATACCCAAATCTATTATAAAGAGTAAAATGTTTGAGTTTGTATGAACCCCTTTTTTTTTTTTTTGGTGGGAAATCATCAAATGACTCCTCCTGCTCTGGGCGGAGCGAGAGGGAGTGTCAGACTTTTACTGACTAAAACCCACCCGTGTTCCTTCCGTTGCCTGTGTGCCGGGGCCGCGATATCCCTTTCGGACAAACTCGCAACCCTGGCAGGCATTGGCCCTTACGGACCCCGTCAGTTGATGCTGACATCTCTTTGAGGCGCGCGTGGAATACAACGCGCCGTCGACCCGGGCCTGGTACTAATCGGACGGCGAGCTACCCATTGCCCACCATCCGCAAGCCCGCGCCTACGGTGGCCGGAAGTCGGCTCGCGACTCCCGACGCCCGGGGCTTGTATGTACCCCTAAATACAAACTCACGAATCTTAAAGGTTCGGTAGGTAAATTTCTGGTCCAATAACCCATCCCATCGCATCGCATCGCCCGGCCGCGCTATTTCTTGGTTTCGCTTAGCGTTCTTTCAGAAGAATCATCATCAGATAACAAAAATCATGATGATTAAGCGAAAAGAAATCCATTTTCACAAATAATTAGAGAAATTTTAAATAACACTTTTATGACGTCTGTCTGTAAAATCGAGATTAAACAACTCTAAAACGACCTAGAGGCCGGTTTAAGGCTTGTGCAGACCAGCGCGACTTGTCGCGCGACGCGACACGAACAATACAATTTCTAAGAAAACTTCACAGTATAACAATAACCGGTGTCGCGTCGCGCGACAAGTCGCGCTGGTATGCAAAAGCCTTTACTTTGACGTTTATTTAAATCGATGACATGCAAATCGTAAAATTAAGTTTAAGCCTAAGTCGAGTTTAAATTGAGATTTAAGTAAAAGCTGCAAGTCGCCCTAAGAGACAAAGGCTCAAAATTGGCATTCAAAATCGGATATTGTGGAAAAAAACCCTTTAAATAAAATCGGGCCTTTTGTCTTTTTGCTTGGCTCCTAAGAGTCCTATCGTGATGTTAAATAATCAAGATTTCCTCAAGAATTGAGCTTTCAAATGAAAAAAGATTTTTGCAAATCCGACTGGAAGTTACAGAGGTTAGCGCAGCAGAGATTAACAAGCAAACAAAAAAAACTCTTCAGCTTTATTATTAATATAGATTGTAAGATTTATTTTTTCCTTTTTTTTTGTAATTGGATTTACTACGGAACTACTTATTATTAACAAAATATTTTATTACTGATCCAATTCCAAAAAATCTCTCACTGATAGCTACAGTATTGCCGAGTGTCATAAGATTTTTTTTTTAAGAACGAAGCCGCGGGAAGAAGCTATCTACAAAAATATTATAAAAAGATTTTTTTGTGTTTGAGTGTTTGTTTATAATGAAAAAACTACAGGACCGATTTTAAAAATTCTTTCACCAGTATAATACTACATATATTATCACTAAGTAGCATAGGCTATAATTCATTATAGATATATCACGCGGCGGTATCAGCTGGCGAAAGTTAGTTACTTATATTTTTACTGAACTCAATAGAAGTTATTAAGGCACCCACCCGTACACATTTCCACGAATACGCTGAGTAAAAGTTAATTTGGAGAGGAGAGAAATTAAGCACCGTTTACAATGGCCATGGCGCCATGATTTATTACGGTGCGTGACAGCCTGGGGCCACGAAGTCAGTGGTGAAAGAGGAAGGAGCGAGAGCGATTCTTGCAAAAAGAGCTGACTCTCCAAGTAAACCAATTTTACAATCATGATAGCCTAAGGATCTAACAGATCACTATACCCAAGGTATTTAAGTAATTACTGCAGATTGTAATTACGGGAATTGGAAAGTGGGTAAAAATTACCGTAACATCTATTGTGAAACTGACTACAATCTACTTTTAAATTCCCGAAAGAATTACCTTCTCGAACGTTTTCGAATCAACCATTAAATTCAAGCCATAGTTTCTACTAAGAAATAGAAAATGAGGAAAAAAAAGTTAACGAACTCTTCTATTACCTCACAGCAAATTAGTTACAAGAGAAAATCTCCCCAATCCCGCTGTTTTCACAGCCTCCATCCAAAACGGGCGATAAACGCTCACGTTAAAGTTTACGACATCAACATTTGACAGGCAGTCTGCCAGACGTACGATCATATAAACAAAATTCGCAACGTTTGATTGAATACGTCTCGCAGACGTACTGGTGTTGCCAGACTTTATTGTGGCTGGGTTGCGCAATAAATGGGTGTTTTATTACAGATCCAAATGTAGACAGTAAAATAAAATTGGAAATGACGGTCTTAATTTAGGCTACGGGAAATGAACAGACGCCAGAAAGTGTACAAAAACCCAGTAAGGGTTTTTTTTGATGTTAAATAATCAAGATTTCCTCAAGAATTGAGCTTTCAAAAGAAAAAAGTGTTTTGCAAATCCGACTAGAAGTTACAGAGATCAGCTCGTTCAAACAAGAAAACAAAAAAAACTCTTCAGCTTTATTATTAATATAGATTGTAAGATTAATTTTTTGCTTTTTTTTGTAATTGGATTTACTTCGGAACTACTTATTATTAACAAAATATTTTATTACTGATCCAATTCCAAAAAATCTCTCACTGATAGCTACAGTATTGCGGAGTGTCATAAGATTGATTTTTGTTAAAACAAGAAAATTCACGCGAACTAAGCCGCGGGAAGAAGCTATAAAAATATTATAAAGAGATTTTTTTTTGTGTTTGAGTGGTTGTTTATAATGAATAAACTCAAAAACTACAGGACCGATTTTAAAAATTCTGATTTTAAAAACCCAGTAAGGGTTTTTGTACATGAGACATCACACTACGAAACAATGGTACATACTTAGATTCTTTTGAGGAGCTCGTGGCTAAGTAAGCTGCACGGGTCGATTTTGCCGGAGTTGGTCCGTGGATGGGTCACGATCTTTACATACCGAGACTCCGCCGTGCCTCGGAAAGCACGTTAAGCCGTTGTTCCCGGCTGTCATTCGTGGATCGTTGACAATCGTTACGGGTCGTCAGAAGCCCAGTATTACCCAGTTAGGTTGTGGAGATCAGATAGGCAGTTGCTCCA
Organism: Agrochola macilenta; assembly: GCA_916701695.1. NCBI lineage: Eukaryota > Metazoa > Arthropoda > Insecta > Lepidoptera > Noctuidae > Agrochola > Agrochola macilenta. The sequence continues at coordinate 6,201,712 of OU753569.1, forward strand.
TGTAAAATAAAGGTATTCAGTTTCATCCGGTTAGACTGGAAGCCGACCCCAACATAGTTGGGAAAAGGCTGAGCAGATTGTTTGACTTAGAATCTTTAAAAACTTATTTTATCCCACATCCTGTGTGCTGAATAAGTTTTATGACAGCTGATGTGTATGTAACTATGATTTAAATTGAAGATATAAGTTAGGCATGCAAAGAAAGATTAAGACCAGGCACTCTAAAGAGAATTTCCACGCAAGCTCCGCCCCCATGCACCCCGCCACCCCACTATGTGCTAAACGCTAACATATCAGTAATAAAGTTGAATATCGCGTGCGCCCTTTGGTCATGTTCGAGCACGGAACTAAATGGCGTAAGTCTCAATTCTTATTTCGCTAATAACAAAAGAAATAATTGATCTATTGATTGATTTGATCTAGGGAAAAATATCTTGTGGCTGGATAATAAACTGTATTTTCTTACTGTGAATACTTATTTTTGGCATAATAGCCGAGTAATCTCGATTTTATTTAAATAATCTTTAAAAAAAGATGGAAAATGAAAAATTATGAAAAAAAAAGTTTTTTTTTTTTTTGTGAAATGGTGAAATTAATGATGAATGATGAATGATGAAAGATGGATGGTATGTAAAGATGGTGGATGGGTGACCATCTTTACATACCGAGACTCCTCCGTGCCTCGGAAAGCACGTTAAGCCGTTGGTCCCGGCTGTCATTCGTAGATCTTTGACAGTCGTTACGAGTCGTCAGAATCCCGAAAGTCTGACACCAGTCTTACCAAGGGGTATCGTATTACCCAGTTACTGGGTTGTGGAGGTCAGATAGGCAGTCGCTCCATGTAAAATAAAGGTATTCAGCTTCATCCGGTTAGACTAGAAGCCGACCCCAACATAGTTGGGAAAAGGCTAGGTAGATTGAATCTTTAAAAAAAGATATTAGATTTTCGAATAAAAAATGAATCGAATGAAAATGTTACAATTACGTAACTGTGTTGTACAGTCACGAGCACCAATATGTATCCACTTACCAAAAATTCAAAAGCGATTATCACATGGAATACCAACTGCAACTTTGAGATAAGACCTATTTCATATTAAGCCTCAGGCTTTCAGTCCGCCTTTGTACAGTATTTTTTTTGTTACTTGTGCATGAAGTTTTAATAAATAAATAAATATTAGTGTGGGTTCCAAAATACATACTATGTTTGGAACAACATAAAATTACAATCACCACAGTAGGAGAAAATCACTTTTTAAAGTTGCTAAGTGAATTTAGGGAACCTGTTCTTAATGATATACGACACCATAAGACTACGATATAAAGGGTCAAATTAAATTAGCAAGCGAAACTCCGCAAACGTGATGAATGTTTGTTTTTTGTCTTGTTTAGATATAAAGGCTAACGAAACTTCGCAGACATGGTGAGTATCGATATTTTTATTTATTAAAACTTTATGCACAAGTAAAAAAATACTTTACAAAGGCGGACTTAATCCTTAACGCATAAAGTTTTAATAAATAAAAATATCGATACTCACGATGTCTGCGAAGTTTCGTTAGCTTTTTTAATTTGACCCTGACTAAACAGCTTGCACTTGTGGAATAATCAAGATCAGAAAATTTTGAGATTGTAAATTAAAGCAGTTAATAAAGCTACAGTAGATTCACCCACAATAATAACATACTTAAATCTAGCCACGCCACTCTGTCGAAATAACCCGACAATAATAAACAAAGTTATTAGAAAATGGACTAAAATTAGCAGCCGTATATTTAACCCATAAAAATATAAGATTGTATAAAAAATACAGTGATATCCATAAGATAAACACTAGGAACAAACACAAATTTGTAGTACCTACAACAAGGCTCAAGAAAATAGGTAGCTCGTTCAGATGTCAATGTATACGCTTTTACAATAAACTCCCAAGCCACGTACAAGATCTAAGCCTTAATAAATTCAAATCATTCATTAAACGTAAGTTGTGCCAGAAAGCGTTTTATACCATTAAAGATTACGTTGAGGACAAAAAGGCCTGGGATTAAGCTGCTCCAATTTTTATTTTTTATTTTTTTTACAGTCAGAAATTTGGTTTTTAATATTTTTTTTTTTTTTTCTCATTCATTTGTACCACTATATGAATATTTACTTTGTGAAGTATAATATATACATATTTTTTTAAATATATTATTGTGAACGTGAGGACTATGTGGATCATATATATATTTTTTTTTTTTTTCTCAGTAATTATTAATGATAATCTGGCAATTTGAGTACTTTATGTGGCCTACCCAAATGTCCTTTCTTTGGTATTGTTCGTCGAGTCGTTGAACTCCTTAAGTTCTGAGTTGAGCTACACGATTACTGACAAATGCGTGCACTGACTGGACAGGTCCACTCAAATCTGTATAATACTTTCCTCAAAAGACCATTCGAGACACAAATCTACATGGTCCTTCAATGATCTGACCAAGACTATTTCTGGGTTTTATATACACATTGACATTAATGAATTTTATATATACAATGACATGAGTATTTACTTTTTAAAGTATTATATTGTTTTAATAATTGTGAATGTGAAGACTATGTGGGTCATTCCTTTTATTTTATTATTTAGTTTTTATCACGGTCTGGCAGCTTGAGTAATTTATGCGGCCTACCCAAACGTCCTTTCTTTGGTATTGTTCGTCGAATCGTTGAGCTCCTTAAACCCTGAGTTGAGCTGCACGGTCACTGACAAATGCGTGCACTGACTGGACAGGTCCTCTCAATCTGTGTGGTTCTTTCCTCAAAAGACCATCTCAGACACCAATCTACATGATCTTCACATGATCTGACCAAGATTATGTCTGGACTTTAAAAGAGACTGTGACCTCTGAGTTTGTTTCGGCCTTTCTTCTCGGAGTAGTCAGATAGGAAACGCCGACCTCATCTAGTTTAAAAAATATGATTGACGTGTAAAAGTGTTTTGTCCAAACCCACTTACAGAAATAAAATCATTTATCATTTATCATTTATCATTTAACGCCGGATACAGATTTGGGTTACCCGAGCAATGGCGGAAGCACACGATCTTTTATTGTGACAGATATAATGCAATATGGTTTGATTTATGAGTGACAATTTGTGATATTGATTTGGCATCAAAAGTGACTGTTGATCATTTTAGATTTTCTATTGTTTTCATATTTTCTTAACAGCAACGGTCATGGATTTACAAAAGTATACCTATTAGACTTGACAACACATCTAAGCATCTAAGGCCCACTTGCGCGTTAACAGCTAACTCAGGGTTAATCCGATAATTCCCTTTGAATTAACCCTGAGTTAGCTGTTCTATGTTCTATGTTAAAGGGTTTAGTTTCCTCACTTAGTCCGTCAGGTTATGCGTGGGCTATAGCGGCCGTTTGGTGGTTATTCCAACCAGCCCACCTCCCTCCAGAAGATAATGAGTTAGCTGTTAGCTCCGAGTTAGCTGTTAACGCGCAAGTGGGCCTTAGATGCTTAGAGCTTAGATGTTTTGTCAAGTCAAATAGGTATATATTAGCTAACCCATGAACGCGCAAGTGAACCTTAGGGATCTCGCGCACTAGTAGAGGTTTTTAATTTAAATTAAACGAAAGCAAGCATTTAAAACGCCAGAGTAGAAAATAGCATTAATTTTATATCCAACCAACACATGAATTCACTTATTAATCAATTCATTTAAATCACTTACCGTTAAACATTATCAGATCAAATAAAATCGACACAATTAATCAACTCGACGATATTCGTTTACAACGCAGACACAACCAAAATGAATAAATAAATCTAAAGCGAATCCACAGAAAATAAAATGCTGAATAATTCAAAATAAGAACAGTTCTCACACAATAACAAACTATAGGTACTCCATTTGAAATAAAATTAGATGTTTAACTAAACCTTTTTTACAGTCCGTTCAACCGATTTTGACTTCTATTGCGTTGGTGGCATGACAAATAGCAGCTGCAGTAAACAGTTGGTATTGTAACCACTTTTTTGCTTTTAATGCCATCATTATGCCTACGGTATAGAAGTCAGAATCGTTTGAACGTACTGTAAAAAAGGTTTGTTTAAATGTATAATTTTATTTCAAATACAGTATAAATACTTTGAATATTTTATGCAAAACTTTTGGTAATATTTCTAACTCGCGGCCAGATATTGGCAATAAAGAGAGTAACAACAAAAGTCCATAAATAATAACAATAAACTAAGATAGGTGTTTTCTGAATGCAGACACTTCAGCGAATATCTCAAGGGTATAATAAACTTGAAGATGCTATAAAGAACACCATCTCGAGAGAAATTGCGGGTTGTTTAGAAGAACAAAATTTATGAGTTGACTAAGACTAATAACGGCCTTTATGAATAAACTCATAATCGGCTAATGGCGGATAATTTTAAAGGAATAATTGACCATGTTTGTGGTGATGTTTTTTTTTTATGGATTGTCTCCAAGTTTAGCGCTTTAGGCATAGATTAGTACAGATGGGACACTAACTAATAAAAAGTAATTAAAAAAAAAAACTTACATTACAACCCCAAACTTAGAAATCAGACGTTACCTGCGGTAATTGCGTAACACACTTACAGTATCAATGGCTTTCATTTTGACAGTTCAACAACATTAATTGCGTTATTTATGTTGTTGAGCAAACTTTTTCGAACATAAATGAAATTGCTTCATTTATGTTCGAAAAAGTTGGATTAGCAATATCTTTCAAAATCATTCAGATTGTGATTAAAAGCGTGTAGTGGCCATTTTGGTGACAGACAAAAATCGAATTAGCAAGGGGCGAACCCTTCGTACATCAAAATATTGTACCTACACTGGCCTACATATAATTGCATTAAAAACACAGCACAAGCAGGGTAACAGGCTTTACAAATTTGTCCATCCAACCACACACTATACCAGGCTGTGTGAAAAATTAAATGATCTTTCAACGGTCCATCGCACTTCACGTTTCAAAAGTACGCGCTTTAAATCAATATTTTCATACACCCCTCAGGCATATTTGTTTATTTAATAAAACAGTACATTTTCTGATACGAAAATTCTTTTGTGTTATGAAATATGTGGTGAATTTTTTTCATTGATTTTTGGAAGTACATATTTCGTAAATACGCAGCCAATAAAAATGGAGGGAATGTTCTTTTATGAACGTTAGAAAATATTGGAATTGTTTCTCGTAGCCATTTTTGTCATCGGTGCGAGTTTTTCATGATTAATTGCGCTTTAACTTATAATTCTTCACGCACTTTGACTTTCACAAAGATGAAACAGAATCATTAGTTTACATGATGACGTAAGCATAAAAGCGAGTGTTGCCAGTTATATGTTTCTTTTTCTTTCTTTTAGTTTAAATCCGGGACTGGATTGACAAATTTTTTTAACGGACATGATTGCCAGATATCAACATCATTTACAGTTTTACTGTTGTGTGAAGACCTCTTTTGTTTTCTGCCCTGCTTCCCTCATCTGAACGACTCTCATCCAGGTCAGGAGTGCAAATTGATATGTCCTTAACTTCAATATCACACTACAAAACCTTCACCGTCTTATTACAAAACGAAGTCTCAGTTTAGTCCAAGCCCAAACCTTCGAACCAGTTATTGTATTTTGAACTTCATTCCGAGATACGTAAAGTTCTAAATGCAAAAATTAACACCTTAGACTTAGGTTTAACCCCGGGGTCGCGGGAAAGTCCGAAAGGGACACCGTGGCCCCTGGCAACGTGTACAAGCAACTGAAGGAACACGGGTGGGTTTTGGTCAGTAAGAGTGTGACACGCCCTCCACCTCCGCCCAGAGCGGGAGAAGTTATTTGATAATTTCCGACCCTCAAAAAAAAAAAAAAAGACTGGTTTAACGTCAGTTTTAATTAGAACCTTAACTTTGGTAGACTAAATAAAAAAATGGCTCGACGACGAAATCTTGGTCTAAATATAAACCTTGTTTAGTAATAAGGCCTTATTAACATAATTTGGATTGATCTTGCGACAAGATTAATTCAAATTATTTAAAGGGAATTTAGTTCTTTCACGTGTTTCATCGAATTTAATATTCAGCATGAATAAATAAAAAAAGATTCAATGAAATTGCAGATAGGTATTTAAAGGTAAAAGCACTAAGTAAGTGAGGTATAATAAATAATGTATTCCTAAAGTAAAGTATCCATTCGTTTGATCGCTTGAAATTGTAAGTTAAACACTTGAAATTCTGTCTGAGCTTGACTTAAAACTTAAGTAACTTTAAGTTGATTCAATTAGATGGGATTTTTATTTCGTAGTATTAAATGTTTGTTTTTTGCAGACATTACTGGCTTATTATATAATTTGAGAAATTAATTCGCTTAGGGTGGATTTCACCAAAGAAACTGATCGTGATCAGACGCGATCAAACCGCGTTCAAGAGCTGTCAGGGTCATCATTGTTGTGGAATATTGACACTGACAGCTCTTGAACGCAGTTTACATGTGCTGATCGGGTTGAGTTTCACTGGTGAAATTGGCACAATTTTTTTTGTTGTAGGTGAAGCTTGTCTGAACCCATCTAGTGTTTGATCCGTAAATCTGTTGTCAAATGACATTGCTGTCGGATTGGCTGAATTAAATAACAATATCCAGGCAAACCACCGGGCGGAATCAGAAATTTCCCCCCGCACATTTTTTATATTGCTGCTTCATTCGCGTATTTTTAACCAACTTATAGTACTTTTCTCAAATAATGCGCGGAAAAACAACCTAAGTAAATTAAATATAAATCTCAGAATGGCATTACCGATAATTTTTCACGCGTCAATATATAAGTACATTTGTTTCTTTTTTGCTTTAAACAGCTCTATTTCCAAGCCAAATCGAAATTTAAATAAAATCTCTGTTGTTACCTCCTTGGTTGCCATGTGTCGAAGTGAAAAGTTTGTTCCATTTTTAAATTACCCGTCAAATAATATTTATTCGGCGCCTAAACACGACAGATATGGATTTCCATACACAGATTCCACATACACATTAGATTCCAGTACACCATTTTCGATTTAACTCGAAGAAAGTTGTCAAAATAATGCTCGAATTTCCAACCATGTTCGAGAAGAACAATTTTCATTTATTTCCGTCTAAATCTCTTTAAATGATATAACAGACACTTGCACCGATTCGTCAATACATTGCCCACTGCAGGTGTACAATGGAGAGCAAACACGTCTGCTAAGTAATTACCAGCTGACAGTTAAGCCCCACTCAGACAGGATTACGGCGCTGCGCCGTTTTAACTGGTACACAATGTTTTATTATCTCATTTTTATTGCTATCTAGCACGTGGGATGTGATTAGTGAATACAAAGTGCTTTTTTAATGTGATTCGCAAAGCAACTTTACATATTTGCTTACGGCTCTAAAGACACAGGATTCGATTCCTTTAGACGATCAAGGGTAGCAAGAGAGAAACCTCTGTGGCGAAGCGTAGGCACATTGGACTAGTTGAACTAGGCTGGAAAAGAAGAAATTAGGTTTCACAAAATGTAATGAAACAAATTTTTAAATTAAAAAAAAACCGACTTCCAAAAAAAACACTACAAAGAGAAAAATAACTTTAATTTCGGAAGTCGGTGTCTTTGGTTTTGAATTTTCGTTTTTTGCCACCGACTTCCGAAATTAAAGTTATTTTTCTCTTTGTAGTGTTTTTTTTTCGGAAGTCGGTTGTTTTTTTTATTTTTTTATTAAAATGTTTTTTATTTTTCACTTTTTAGTTGTGTTGTGTAAAACCTGCTATGTAAATAACAGTCACAGGAAGTTATAATCATATCATCCACATAAACTAAGTGGGAAAAAATACGTATTATTGAAGCTTACTCAAAAACTATCCCAGCAAAGTTAATAAAATTGATATGGGACCAATCCGGGAGCATACCCTTTCAAACAAAAAAGAATTTTCAAAATCGGTCCACAATTCACGGAGAAATCGACGGACATACATAAAAAAAAAAAAAAACATACATACGCGTCGAACATATAACCTCCTCCTTTTTGGAAGTCGGTTAAAAATAAAAAGTGTTTATTGTTGTTCTACAGCACAAAAGAGGATACTTGTGATGGCACCTCGCAACTTCTCATGGGTTACTAGCTACAATATTGAGACATAATTACATATATTATTGAACAACATTATGAAGAAAGCCATCATCAGGAGGCACACCGCGTACGGTGCACATAATTGTGATACAATAATTTAATTACTTGATTAAAATTGAACTACGAATAATTGTGATTCCATGTTATTTTTTGGCACCTATCATTATTTTTTCTAATTAAAAAATCTGCTTAGTATTTTCCCAACCATGTTGGGGCCGGCTTCCAGTCTAACTGAATGCCGCTGAATACCAGTATTTTAATTGGAGCGTCTGCCTATCTGACCTCCACAACTTAAATGGGTAATACTATACCCGTTGGTAAAACTGGTTGGTAGACTTTTGGGCTTCTGACGACCCGTAACGACTGTCCAAGATCCATGAATGACAGCCGGGACCAATGGCTTAACGTGCTTTCCGAGGCACGGAGGATTCTCGGTATGTAAAGATGGTCACTCATCCTTGGACCAACCCCGGCAAGCGTAGCTTAACCTGATGGATCGAACCGTGCGGCTGTTATTACGTAGCCATGAGCTTCTCATATTTTTCCTAACTGTAAGCGATTTATTATGACACCATTTTTCGATGAAACTAGATAAAACCCCCTATTACATAAACCATAATTTCTTACACAAATCATCTCCAACGTTTGTGACAAAAATAAAAGAAAAAAAATACTATTTCAAACAATAGAAATTAGCATGTCTATTTAGGGGTGTTCCATTTAATTTATTAAGGTGGGGAGGGGTATAAACGGGCCTCGTAAAACGGCTTTTAGGAGATATTGCGCAACGCAGGATGGGGTTATGCAGGAGCGCACAATCGCTGATTGTACGTGCTTCTTCGCATATTTTTATGTCTATTTTGTGTTGTGAGATTTACACATGTGTGTTTTGTTTATTACAACTTTTTTATTTGTTTCCTAGTATATTCAATTTAAGAAGAGTGCGATAAGCTGTAAATTGTACACTAGTTTTAAATATGTTTGTCCTTTTTGTTTTATATGGTGTACAATAAAGTGTTTAATAAATAATAATAAAAGTAGTCTTTGCTGTAGCGGGATCTAAATACAAGAAACGTTTTTAATCTTGCATTCAGCCGGGGAAGCTTAGGTTTTTCGATTCTTTTTACTATTTTTGTATGTATTCACAAAAAATACGTATTATTTATTATTAGTGACAATAAAATAAAAATACTAACCTAAATCATAAAAACAAATATCAGGCTTGGTAAAAAAAATGTAAAGGTAAAAATTACATAAAAGCCACATTATTCGTAGAAATACAAATTATTTGTAAAAAACTGAAAGGTCGCAAAGTCATTTCATTCATATTCTACGGCCATAATGTTGGTCTAGACATACTAAATCTTACTACATATGTTTAGACAGATTTACTTCAAACACGCAAGTTTAATAGAAAATGCTTCGAGTACTCCATTATGAAGGTGTTTCAAAATTTGTTAATTATTTTTTTTTTGTAACTGTTAAACAAATCATGCGTAATGATTTGTGTTTATTACTTTTGTTTGATTAGTTTGCTAGCCGTCTTACAGCATTACTTGAATTGCAGCGTGATTTTTTCGGTCTCTCTATGTATATCATTTATCTACGACATTTAGCGTCATTTACTAGAAATCCTGATGGCTGTTTTTACTAAACGAAAAATGCTTGTCACGAAGTAGGTACCTATAGCAAATAAACAGTGCAACGGGCGGTTATCGAACTCACGACATCTCTCTGATAATTATTTGCAAGTAAAGACTACTGAAGCATCTCAGTACACATTTATTTTAAAGCTGCAAGAAAAATCGAGTGCATGAGTCCACACATAAACAATTTAATACTTTCACATAACCATAACATTTCAAAAATTAATTCCCTTTTATATTTGAACAGTCTCGCATAATGCCATCCCATTAATTAGTGTCATCTCACAGCTAACAAGGTGAAAGCTTCAGAGCAGGAGTTACTGTGACGTTTTTGTGACATCCTGACCTATATGAGATGTATTATCACGCTACTTTCCCGTAGGGTAACATCAGGACATGTGATTAGGCATGATTGGGAGTACAGCTGATGTATTAATTTGTATAGGTAATGGTAAAAGAAAGCAAGTATTTTGACTTACCATACCAGTATAGCACGCAAAAAATACATAGATATATTTACTTTTGTAGCACGATCAAAACATTATAATTAGTTAAAGAAGATTAAGGTACTTACTTATTATTAAAAATACTGTGTAAAAAAATATATTTTAATTTGCTTTATTTCTATACCTTTTTTGGTTGCAATAACCCCCTTTAACATAAAAAAAAAACTTATCTTCAAAAGACAGGACCAGTATTTCCTCAACTACGACAGTCAAGAAAACGATCCGTTTTTTGAAAAAAGGAAGTATAAGAGATCCGTTCATAGAGAATTATAAACTATTCAATTTTCCCACTAATTACGTCCTTTGAAAGGAGGTCGAATCCCAAAGGTTTTAATCAGAGGAGATAGATTGAAACAACAATTAAGTTTAAACCAATTTAATTTGACAAAGCAATTTCCTGAATCAAAATCAAAGGCATAGTCCTTTGATGTTGTATGTAATAGTAGCTGCACCCCATAGTTTAACCCGCATAAGTCTCGATCTCGTGGGAATTTCGGGATTAAAAGTAGTCTATGTCCTTTCCCATGTCATTGTCTACCCGTGTGCCAAATTTCAGCCAAATCCGTTTAGCCGTTTTAGCGTGAAAGCGTAACAAACGAACAAACTCACTTTCGCATTTATAATATTCGTTAAGATTAATCGGTTTTGGAGGTAGAAATGGCAACAATATTTATTCGACCATACCACAGCCCCGTGATATAATATATTTCAATGACTGAACCTTTTTGCCCGCTTAGATTTTGGAAAATATCCCAAAATAAAGTACTACCAGGATTAAAAGTATCCTATGTGTTAATCCAGGCTATAAACTGCCTGTATGCATAATTTCATCCAAATCCGTTCAGATCTATTTGTGTGATTGAGTAACAAACATAAAACATTTTTTTTTTCTTTTTTATTTAATATTTATAATATTATTATATTATATTATATTATTAACGTGTAACGGGTTGCGTGACAGTCCCAATATCATTCTGCACTCTATAGCAGCCCGGGCAGATAGTCCGCTTGTGTGGGCTTTGGCCGATCGAACGAGATCTGTTTTAGTTATTAAGTACTAACATAGGCTAAGTAAGATTGTTACTAACACAATGGACCTCATTTGTTGTCTGAAAATTAATAAATAATAATAATTAAGTATGATAGTAGGATGTCAAGAGATTAAAAATGCAAGTGGGAATTAACTTACATTTTTAATCGCTTTAAAAAACATTCTAGGCAGTTTTATAAGAAACAAAATTAAATCAACACAGCCTTGTTTCAATAACTCCAAAGAACAAACTCCAATCTCCGCCCTAAAATAGTAATAACTTACAAAATCTATATACATTTGTTTAGTAAACCATTCGGTTTCCCTTTTAAACAGCTCTAACTATCAGGCGAACAGTAAAGACGTAATAAATAACTGTTACACAGCCCACTTAACGAATGAACTGAAAAACTTATCTAACTCTTTGGTATAGTAGGTTGGTACTGTGTTGTGCGAAAGTGATAATCGAGATTGAATCAAGTAAGTTGCATCGTTGCATAGCTTCAAAAAATGAGTTTCATGTTGAAGAAAACAATAGAACTTGAATTTAGAATTTGCTTCATGTTGATGAAAACAATATAATTTGAATTTAGAATTGATTTACAGTGTGACAACGAGCTTTTGACATAGACTGTCAAACTGGTACGAGTGACAGAAAGTACGCTCTGAAAGCAAAACATTTTTCTAATTCCTGATGTGCCATAATTACGGTCAGTTATGTTCGTGATGCCTCGCAAATTTTATCATTTTTCAGGAAAATTATACTAATTATGTTACTAAACATGGATCCTTAATTATGCAATCACAGATTGTCTTCTGGTAAAAATATTTTAAAATAATAATATGCTCCTAATGTGCTTACGCATTAAAAATAAGGTATCCATATAATAAACGCAAAAATATCGTCAACAACACTACGACTATTTTAAGAAAATAAAATAAACCAGTGCTGCGGTCAACAGTACACCGACCGCATATAAAGAGGCATATCGATGGGGTTAGTTCCCCTAATGTTCACATAAATAATCATGTCCAGATCTTATCAAGTGAAAATACGACGCCAACCTGGAAAATAGTTTCCTTCGACCCCTGCACCCCCTTTCACCCCTCACTAGTTCACCCCCAAAGGGAGGGGGGAACGGGAATTTTAATTAGGAAGCCTTTCATACGAGGAGAAAAATGCACTTCGGTTTTTACGGGCAATTAAAAAAGGGAAGAGTAATATCCAAAGCAGATTAAAATGAAGGAGTTTCGAGCAGACTGGTCTTGTGAATGAATTTGCATTTAGAGTGATTGTAAGTTAATTTTTGAGCGGTTTTAGAGAGGAGGGGTGTTAATCTATTAGGTGCTCATTCCTTTGTAGATATTAAATTAGGGTAATACATTATATATCCGATACTTCACAACTTCAGGTCTGGTCGGAAACCAACGTGAGGCACTAGTTTTTGCAGAACTTTACCTTAATTGTATGCATTAAGGTTTATTTTTGACAGTTCAACAACATTCATTGCGTTCTTTACGTTGTCGAACAGACAAATTTTTCAACCATATGAAGCAATGGATTTTGTTCGCGGTGTCTGTTCTAGTTTACATTGAACCTCAATGGTTATAACTTTATAGCTTTAACTTTAATTAATTAATTTCCTGATTTAAAAATAATATTGATGATTTTAAACATTTTAATAATTTCAAGATGAGTGTTATTTTATTTATGTGAGTAATGTACTTTTGATATTTACTTTTAGTTACAATAGTATGATTGCGGTGTGTATTTGAATATTTGGTTACTAACATAATTCTTAAGTATACTAACAAAAAGATGAAATTCAGACACAGAATTAAAGGAATATATTAAATTAAATTAACTGTAAGACCTTAAAAGTCTGCACTAATTATTGTGAAATGACACTACCCAGGATAACCACAAAATACCAATATACCAAAAAAGCTAATTGCAGTAAGTACTTAAAAAGTCATAACCTCATAAAAATGACATCGACGAAATAAAAAATAAAACCAACTTTATTTTAATTTAAAACCAACAGTAAATCACAGTACAAAATACGTATTATGTCAACGGTGCATTAACTCGTAAAAAAAACGGAATAAACTTTATTGAAACGATCCATGGAAATCGCAAAATAAAAGCAAGGTAACCCGTCAACGGCGACGCGGCGAACAATATGAAAAATAATAACGTCATGAGCGGCCATACATCGCGGACGCTTATTATGACCGGCCACAGAGTAGGGCAAAGACAGAAACTGCAACGGACGTGAAATGATGTGTCAAACATAAAATTGTGTGAATATTTTTTTTTATCATTACTTTTTATTCTTTTTTTTGCTGTCTGAGATAAAAAGGTTAATAAGTGGAATAAATATTTGTAACATAACATCACGCCTGTAATCCGCGAAGGGTGAGGCAGAGGTGTACCTATATTAACACCAACTTTTCGCTAGTTATGTTTAAGTCCCATTTAATAGTGACTGCTACTGAGAAAATCCTGATGTAAATACCCAATAACACTTTACCCGACCTGTAAATCGAACCCAGGACCTCATGCTCCGCAAATATTTATCTATTTTCGAAATTGGAAGTTTATAGACATTGACGTCGAAATCTTCTGCGTTTCATCCTAACTAATATTACAAATGCGAAAGTGAGTTTGTTTGTTTGTTACGCTTTCTCGATAAAACAGCTGAACGGATTTGGATGAAATTTGGCTCATGGATAGACCATGATTTGAAGAAGGACATAGGCTACTTCTTATCCGGGATCGCAGATAAAATCGCGGGCAACACCTATTGGGTACGTAACACAGAAATTGCAAGCTTTTGGTCAAAACTTATTTCTGTGCTCGTGAGTTTTATTTCCGTTTCAAAATTGTGTAAAGAAAAAGCCTGATTTTGTTTATTTCAGAAATAAAATTACATCTATGCCATTCATAAAAATGCTAGAAATAAATCAACGATAACCAAACCCAATTTACAAACATCACAATTTGCATAGGTAAAACAAATAGCCGGACTGAATCGCCAATTTCTAAAGCCTCTGAGCTGATAGTAAAATTATGCACTATTCAATCTCTGTACGCAAACTCACCTATATTCTAACACTTAGGAAGGAGGTGGGGGTTGGCTAGACCCGTGGTCCCGTGCAAATGAGCGCGCGTCTGACGAATGCACGACATTTGTTCCGTCCGCGTTTGTTAACCCGCCCGCCGCGCATGGAATTACCTACATTACGGCTCGCGCGATCAACTCTATTAAATTGGTCATTCCAACCCCCAGTGTGTGGATATTTTTTGTTCAGATAAGCTTTAGGCTTGTTTATAGTGCCAATAAAATTTAATTGTGGAGCCGTAACGAGGTATTTTAATGTTTAAATTATGTTTATTTTTTACAGCACGACTTGGAAGCTAGAAACTACGTTAAAACGTTAAAAGAGACCAGTCTTCGGGTTTAAATATCGGGCTTCGTCTGATTTCCTCTGGGAAATTGTTTTCACATAATTAGTATCGGAGAAAGTAATTTAAAGATAAAATTGTAAAAACGTTACATTACAAGTGTAGGCAAAATGTGGACTGTATTTTTTATAGCTAATAAAATTACGAGTCGCTGACACAACTGACTCTAATTTTTGACACAATCTAAAACAAAATGTATAAAGAGTAAACAACCATAAATATATATAAAAAGGTCGCAACAACAAGTAAGATAGGTATCAATCGTCAAATATATTTATATATCCAAAACCTATTATATCTTTTATTTTATTACACAGCCTTCAAGTGGCACTAGTAAAATATGTTCAGGTGACGTTGTATAATAACATAAACAATTTAAAAATAAAATATTTCTAACACAATTGTTTGTGCGCTATGAACAATGGTCGGTGGCAGGTGCAATGTGAATTGCAGGCAATTTCCTAAGAGTCTGCGCAGGAAATTATTACATATTACCTTAGGGATAAATTTGAAGCACTAAGTACTAAACCAGAAGCAATTTTAAAATGGTTTATTTGAAAAATGCACACGTAGCGGTATCGTTTTATTTTGTCAATATAAGCAATTGTCATAGTGACAGCAGGGTTATTGTACACGTAAAGAGTCGCGAAAGCTTTGGAGCTTTGAAACTCTAGTTTTCTAGGAGATCGGTTTCGTCTTATATATTATTAAAAATCTGTCATTTGCACCAGTATTTAACATTTTAAGGTGTCAAAAAACGCTCTGTATTTGGCAAACAATTTAATAATTTACAAAAATATATAAATATTTAAAAATAAATAATTTAATTTAACAATTTTAATACAGCCGTTATTGTGTGGCCGTCCATCACCTTAGGAAACCAAAGTTTTAAATACGTATTCAATGCAAAAGTCAAGATTATTTGGGAATTTAAAATAATTAAATACTGCTTGACATCTTAGACTTATTGGACTGAATACCCTTCTTTTTCTTTTCTTTTTTGGGTGGGAAATCATCAAATGACTCCTCCCGCTCTGGGCGGAGCGAGAGGGAGTGTCAGACTTTTACTGACTAAAACCCACCCGTGTTCCTTCCGTTGCCTATGTGCTGGGGTCGCGATATCCCTTTCAGACAAACCCGCAACCCCTCTAAGGTCCAAATCTCACTAGAACACCAAGGAGGCGCAAAGTTAATAGTGGATAATCTAACTATTTTACGATATCACGAATGTTTGGTCACATAATGAAGTAGTCGTGCGTTTAATTGTTCATATCGTTAAACGTTGAGTATTCAATGATCTGGCCAGGCCACATCATGATGTGACCAAGTTTTAGGATCTGGCTACGACATATACACACAACTACAAAAGAGTTACAATGCAAAAAAAAATATGGTTGGTTGAGCAACGGATTGGACGCCTGGTGAGATACTCACCACTTGTGTATAATTTGCTGGCAGCGCGACCATGGATGCCATACCATGGTGTTCTAGTGAGATATAAGCCTAAGCAGTATAAAACGTGTCGATGAATTGTGCATCCTAACTAATATTAGGTATTATAAATGCGAAAATGAGTTTGTTTGTTCGTTTGTTTGTTACGCTTTCACGCATTTGAATGAAATTTGGCACATGGATAGATCATGACAGAGACCCGGAGAAGGACATAGGCTACTTTCCATCCCGGATCGCAGATGAAGTCGCGGGCAACAGCTAGTAACCTTTTTTTTTTTTTTTTTTTCCGGGGTGGAAAATCCTCATGGATGTCGCCCGCCCCAGTGTCAGACTCTTACTGACTAAAAACCACCCCGGTGTTCCAACTCACACCTACGCCGGGGGTCGCGGGAACTTGAAATCTTCCGCAACCCCCGGCTGGTGCCGGCCCGCCACTGCGGGCCTCCTCGCGGGTCAGGGGGGGGAGTGAGGTATTTGACTCCCCCCGCGACGTCTCAGAGGGGCGCGCGTGGAACACTACGCGCCGCCACCTCGGGTCCTGATGTGTGGGGGGCGACGGACGTCCCCGTGTCCGTCACCCCTGGACCCATTTAGGGGGGCTGGAAGAGAGCGTTGTCCACCCTCCGCCGACGCCCGGTGCGCCTGCTGCGGGCCGGGTGAGTGGACGAGATCTCCCTCTCCCTTTCCGCAGCCTCCTTCTGCGAGACGACTGTCTCGCAGTAGGAAATCACCGCGTCCCAGGACTCGCCGCTGCCGACCATCGCATTCACTAGGGCCGGCAGCGACAAGTCACTGCCTACTTCTGAGATGAGGGCACGGCGCGGCACCTCCCAAGCGGCACACTCTGCGTATGCCGCGCCGTGTCCTCCCGGCAGTCGACGCAGTGGTGACACCGGGCGTCCGGCTCCCTGTTTATGCGACACAGGTACTTCCCGAAGCAACCATGCCCCGAGAGCACCTGCGTCACCCGAAACGACAGAGAGCCGTGCCTCCTCCCGAGCCAGCGGTCGAGCACCGGCCGGACCGCCTCGACGATGTCGAGGCCGGCGGTAGGGCGTGAAAGCCTGTCCCGCCATTCCGCCACCAGGACCTCGCGAAGCTGAGACCGATGCAGCTCCATGTGTCGCTGCATCGGTCGCTCGCCCCGCGCCCTCGCTTCCTCGCGCCACCGATACGATGACGCGAGTACTTTCGCCTCTAGGTCCCAGGGCGGGGATCCGGCCAGTGCACAAGCCGCCTCGTAGGAGATCGTGCGATACCCTCTGATGACTCTGACGGCCATCGCCCTCTGCGGCTTGCGCATTACGGCGATGCTACCGGCCGTCAGGTCAGCAGCCCAGATCGGGGCCCCGTAAAGGGCCATCGATCGCACGATCCCCACGTAGAGCCGCCTACAAGCGGCGCTCGGGCCCCCCAAATTGGGAAGCAGCGTTGACAGCGCTCCAGCGGCGCCCAGCAACTTGGGCGCCAGCCGTCGGAAGTGGGGCCCGAAGTCCCACCGGCTGTCGAGCACCAATCCTAGGTACAACAGCTAGTATCCTATCCTAACTTATAATATAATATGCTACTATTGGATATTTGGATGTTTGTTACTCAATTACGCAAAAACGGCCGAAATGATTTGGATGAAATTTGGCACAAAGATAGTTTACAACCTGGATTAACCCATAGAATTCTTTTTATCCCGGTAGTACGTTCCCGTGGGATAACTTCCGACATCCACGCGGGTGAAGCCGCGGGCAAAAGCTAGTTAATTATATTATAAATGCGAAAGTGAGTTTGTTTGTTTGTTACGCTTTCACGCTAAAACAGCTGAACAGATTTCGATGAAATTTGGTATATGGATAGAAGATTACCTGGATTAACACATAGGATACTTTTTATCCCGATATTCCCTCGGGATCGAGAATTATGCGGGTGGAACCGCGGGGCACAGCTAGTTCTGGTATAAATGGAAGACGGTACTTTCCAACGAGATTTCCCACTCTGCCAACAAGCCGAGGCTAGAAATAACCAATCTAAATAGTAGCAGTGGTAATCGCGGACTCAGACCATTAAGATTATAAGTATTTATAGTACACTCGTTATCCAACATCTAACCTAACCTAAATTCGTCTGAGCACAAACAAAAGAACATAACTCGAAAAACTCAAAAACCCATCGGCTGCGACATTAAAATAGGCCATAATTTAAAGGAAGAATGTGCGGTGAATCCAATTTAGGCAATTGAATGAGAAGAGGAGTGTTTTAAACAACAAAACATCAGAGATTCATTAGAATGGCCGCGTATCTAATCACCAGTCAGACGCAGACTGCGCTACCTAATAGAAAACACTTTCAGTTGCAAAGGAATTGATGTGGCAAGTGGGAATTATACAAATTGTAAAACATTTTAAAAGAGTAACGGTGGAGATTCTTCTCCATACGAAAGTACCTTTTGAAAGGGGCAACTAGAATCAATTCTATTTTCTTGTAAATTTTTACGTTCAAAAGTGCCTTTTATGTGCCTATTTGAAATAAATTATTTGTCTTTGTAGACTTTATTGCTATATTTTCTAGCCTATCGATAAGTTTTGGTTAGGATTATTTTACCAAAACCTGCGACGCTGTAATACAGTGAAGCAGCGTACTGAATTAAAATAATTTAAAAGTGCAATATTAGCTATGGAAAACTAAAGCATTTTTTTAAAACTTTTGGACGATTTATAGGAAAAAGCAAAAATAATTCAACTATAGGTATTTAATCATCAGCATTCTCTTGCCCTTATCTCAATTTATTTGGAGCCGCCACAACATGTCTTAACAACATCTACAACAAAAACAACAACATCAACAAACATGTGTCACATATGTCAACTACATATAATGACAGCGAAACATAACAGTCATCTCCACAAACTAACAACAATCTTCCAACATCCCATCCTTAATTAGCTCCACAATCTCTACCACATCCATCCGTTTCATCTATTTCATCCTCCTTTTAAAAGAAACAAAAGGAGCATTCAACCTCGCTCTAGGGACTCGAACGAATTGAAATATCAACGCACAATACCCATCCACGAGTTTGAGATTTGCGCCGAGAACCGCAACGCCCGAGTAGCACTCGCGTTGAGAGGGTTAAGAGAATTATTTAAATGTGGTAATGTAAAATGTATTAAGTCGAAATGACGGTGCTTATGAATCTGGCTGTCTTTGTGTGGTTCATATTTGGTTCAGTTTTGTTTTTTGTTTGGGACATATACAAACGAAACAATGAATAATCCTCATGTCTTGTTTACGCAAAGGGTCAAGGCCACATAAGTTTCTTATGTCATGTATGGTTCATTTCATTTAAATAGGCACATAAAAGCCACTTTAGAACGTCAACTTTTGAAGGATTCTAGTTACCCCTTCCAAAAGGTAGTTTCGTATGGAGAAGAATGGGCAAGAAACTAAAATATTTTACAATATATAATTTTATGTGAACACGATGTTGTGTGAAGATGATATAAGTCAGCAGCATTAAGAATTGTAACTGAAGAGGAGTTCTTCCTTAAAATAGGTAGCAAGAGACAAACGACAACAGCTAATGTTTTATTTCCATATTTTTCAAGTAAACTTTTCACTCCATCTTTCTGTGAGAATTCTCAGAGTCCCCGAGTATTTGGTCTCATAATAAATCTAAGAACTCTCGCGAGAATGGTTAGAACAAATAACAGAGGAAATAAATTCTCAGAACTATCACCGTATTCTTTTTTTTAGTAGAACTGGACTAAGTTATTAAAGTTCTTTTAATTTAAGTCTTCGTTATTATAAACGTTACGACTCTTGTCCCTAAGGGGCTAGGCAGAAGGGTACTGTGTCGTGCATTTGCGCAGTTCCATTAAAAGGAAAAGCATATCGCTATAAATCGCATATACAGGGTGGCCGGAACATAGACGTCCAAAAAAAAAGGGGGTCCCTGGTATCGTGGGGTATCAGTCACCCAATTTTGATATTTTTTAAGTTAGTCACGTCTACATTTCTCAAAAATTCAGAAAAAAAATCACAACTCGAAAACTATGAAAAGTTGCGGAAAATACATGGGGGTGACAGCCCACGATACGAGGGTCCAAATTTTTCGTTTGGATGGACCATTATTCTAATGCATGAAAAGTATCTGATGTGGAAAATTTTAAGTGAAATTTAAATACTGAAATTTTCTTCAGCTATTTTAATAAGCAGAAATACTTCACGTTGATTCTAATACGTACTACGTAACTGTTAAAAAAGACATACCTACATTGACCCCGACGATACCCTATCTACAGTACAGCCGTCGAGAAAATGCGTTCTTGATACCTGTCAGTTTCATACTAACGAATATGTGTTTTGCGATTTAATCCTTATTACTACTAGAAATTGTCCAACTGACAGGTGTCAGGAACGCATTCTTTCAACGGCCAACTGTAATTGAAAAGAGTATGCATAATGGTTTGTTCGTGTTGGGAGAATAACTAAAGGCTACTAATAAAAGGTATTTAGTAAGATAGGGACGCCCTAGAAGGACATAATTGTTATGCATTTTGGTTATGTTCTACAGAAAGGTCAGGGGCGTCTAATGGCCTCTTTCGACTGTCAAAATTGAATGACAAACACGAAAAATTCACGTGCTTGTCAAGCACGTCGCGCTCTTCTAGGGACGCCATTAGAACATTGCGACCGAATTCGGTTGTATAGCGATCGCTATCTACATATGTCGAGACTGCCGCTGTCAGTTGCCTGTTCGTTGCCAGGGGCCACGGTATCCCTTGATTGCTAGTAGCTACCCATTGCTCACCGTCCGCAAGCCCGCGCCTACGGTGGCCGGGAATCGGCCTGCGATTCCCGACGCCCAGGGCGTCTCCTGCGGCGGCTAGGGGCGTGAGGGCGCGACATTTGTCTCTCCCTCACGTGCTCCGTCTCCTCCTTCGCGAGCATTACTACTTCGCAGAAGGAGGTGACTGCTTTCCACGCCCTCTCGCTCCGTACCATGGCCTGGACCAGGGCCGGACGCGAGAGATCACTGCCGCCGAGTAGGTGATACCCTATCTACAAACTTTATAAAAAGATTTTATTAATTATCAGACTATTCATTCAGTCCTTTGTTCAAATGTAGATTTAATTCAGTACCTGGTCGACCGAGCTCTGGTCGTGTGAAAATAGGTAAACATATCGTCCAGGTATACCAAAATTGTATCACATTCCCGAGGCTGTGAAAATGAGAAAATGAATTTTCCCAGATATGAGACCTAGCTAGATCGATTTTTCGCCCCCGTAAACCCCTATAGGTACTGCAACTTTCATCGAAATCGTTAGAGACGTTTTCGAAAACGTGATTACAATTAAATCTAAATATACAAATATTGCTGATTTATATGAGAATTTGAAAATATACCGAATATTATTATATTCAAAACTTAAGTAGCAATAACGTCCCTTTTAATATTCAAAAGAATTCGCCATTTATGGAATCTCCGATATTAAAAGCTCGCGAAGGATTCTCTCACAACACATCGTAAAAATAGGTGAAGTAGTAAAATATCAGATTTGAATAATATACCGTGCACTTGTGGTCATGGCTCTAAATACATACCTGCATATTCCGTCTATAATTTTCCCACTACTGGGACCCAGCCCTCCTCTCTGCGAGAGGGAGTGGGCCGTAATCCACCACGCGGGCCCAGTGCGGGTTGTTAGATGTCATGTCTTCGAGTTTTTGGTTCTAAGACATATCGGTTTCGTCACGATGTTTTCCTTCACCGTTTTGAGAGCAGTGGTGATGAAATTATTTACACAAAGTAAAGCGCCTGTCTGGGTACGAACCTAAGACAGTGAGATTTTTACAGGGTGCGAGGTTGAATTATTACCTTTTTGGTTCTTTAAACACATTCAGTGCTGGGAGTCGTCCTGGAGGGTTCACCAAGTCGCATATGGGATGCCGGCAGTCCTCGCTGAAGGCTGGCTCATTTTAAATGTAGGTTTTCCTTATCGAATACAGCATTAAACCGAGAAATTTAAATCTGATCTAAATTTTTATAAGCGTTGGTTTGAGGCTCTAAGGCTCCAGGATGGAATCCCATCACCTACATGCTAGTCAGCCAATATTAAATCAATCAATTAAACCAGTATTATTTTAACCAATTTTAAGGAAGAATTTTCATTTCTTAACCTATGTGGGTTATTGTTATTTTTCTCCGTTAGTTTTAATGATTTTGATTTAAGACAGCAGTTTGATTATTTTATGCGAATGCGACCTACCCAAATGTCCTTTCTTTGATATTGTTTGTCGAATCGTTGAGCTCCTTAAGTTCTGAGTTAAGCCGTACTATTACTGACAAATGCGTGCACTGACTGGATAGGTGCACGTAAATCTGTGTGGTTCATTCCGCAAAAGACCATAATTGTTATTTAAAATTATAATGTCTTTAAATTTGTATTAAATATGATTTGCATGCCCATGTGACGGTAGAACATGGAGGACTTTCGTAATAAAACATCAATGTAATAATTACCCATGTTTGCAAAGTAATAAATGATTTATGACCATTTTAGACACCAATTTACATGGCCCTCACATGATCTAACCAAGATTATGTCTGGACTCAAAAAGAGACGGTGTCTTCTGAGTTTGTTTCAGCCTTTTTCTCAAAGTAGTCGGATAGGAAACGCCGACCTCAGCTAGTTTTTTTTTAAATATGTTTGACGTGTAAAAGTGTTTGTACAGACATACTTGAAGACAATAAATCATTTATCATTTTTATTATCGAAGAATTTCAAAATAAAAGTCGTCTTTTAGACCTATATATCGAACAAAAACACCCCCCAATATCAAATCTGGGCCTTCAAAAAGCCACCTGCCATAAATTTATGCTCTCTAGACCATTGCATGTCTCAGGGTCATTAGCACAAAAACTATTACAGTAATTTGTGGGCCACATCTAGATATACTCGAAGATTATCGGTGATACCGGCGGAACATTGAAATAATTAAAAATTTTTTTTGGTGTGGCGTGCCCCTAATAGTGCAGGAAACCGCTTAATTTTTATTGTTAGACTATTTTCGTAGATAAATAATGAAATTGATAGTGTTAATGGAATTTGAATTGGATGGAACATCATGCGTTTTTTTAGGGTAGTTATTATTAGTTACTAAATTAATGGAAGAAAGGAACATAATTTTATAAGGGTAATATTTAACTGATCCTCTAAAAAATTATTATCAACCCCGGCAAGCGTAGCTTAACCTGATAGATCGACCCGTGGGGCAGTTATTACTTAGCCACGAGCTCTTTCGAAGAATTCTAACAAAATCTATAAAAAATGTAGCAAACTTATATTTAGATAGATTCTGAAGACTAACTATTTACTCTTGACAATAAAAAAAAAACTGAAACCAACAACAACTATAATAAATATTCTGGACGTCTTTGGAGTTAGGAAGTAAAATATAGTCATCAATAAGTTTTATTCAGAGCGTCATGCTGCTGAATCTGAATAGTCACGCAAGACAGCAGTTCTCTAGGCTCAATTTTTTTTTTTTTTTACTTAACAATGGACTGTCTCGTTGGTCTAGTGGTCGCGACTGCTGAGCATGAGGTCGTCGGGTTCGATCCCCAGGTCGAGAAAAATGTTATTGGTATTTACTATTAGGAGTTTCAGCCCGAAGTCTAGATTTGTGCCCGTTTTATGGCTATAGGCTCGCCCCGTATTACATGGGACTTAAACATAACTGGCGAAATGTGGGTGTACTATACTATAGGTACACTACTGCTCAACCCATCAGGGAAACAAGGCGTGATGTTATGTTATGAAACAATTTCAAAATATTAATCTGTGAAAGTATATTATCTATTAAACATTCCAAAAGAAAGATAAATAAAACTTCATGTATTCTTAATCAATCTAAAGTAGATCAACTAAAATTCTATAAACTTTTGAAGCATTCACAAACTTATTTTTTTATTTTCACTTCACGAACAAACATAAATTTGAACTCAAAAACTTCTAACAAAATAAGTATTTCAAGAGACGAACATAAATCACATTTAAAGCTTAAAATTCGAAGTTTTTCGAATATCTAGTTATAATAGAGATAAATACAGATGGTTCACTCTGCAAAATCATTCAAATGAAAAGCGACTCTTAATACGACACAATTAAGTGCAATTCAAGTCGCACAGCGCTAATTACCTACAGTTATATTCAACTAGAAGTTGCCTCTCTTTCAATCGCGTAACTCTTATATCTTCTGACTACGTACACTCACTGAATCGGCCCGACAAGACTGGCCCGCCGCTTACCTAACATGCGGAATAAACCATCTTTGGTTATAATCGAAAAGTCCAAGTAGGTTACGTGTTAGTGAGTTACAAAACAACTCCCCAGTTACAATAAACCTTTCTCTATCAGCGATATCTGCTTATTCTGTACTTAATCTTAATTTCTGCTCCGTAGATCGTAACTGCATATCCTACTCGTATTATTTTAATTAAAATGCTTTTGTTCTTTGTGAAATTCAGTAATATTTTCTACTTTTCTTAGACAATAACTTTTAAACCATACGAGACTTTGGAACGAAGTTCTTTAACGCGGCTTGCGGTAGGAGTTGACCGGTATAAATCGTCACGTAATGAAAAAGCGTTATGCCCGAAAAAGTCAGTTTCAAGGTCCCAAGTGTCAAGTGTCAAAAGTTTTTGTTTTTAATACAGAGCCATCTAGGATAAATGTTTAGCTTCTAAAAACTTTTCATTCCATCCGGATGTCCTATCTTCTTCTTTTCGTGTGGTTAGTGCCTAAACTGGTGTCAGAGTTTTAAAGCCGCCCATAGGCCTCTGACTTGGCTTCACATCGAGAAATATCTCTCAGGCTAGCCGGTTTTCCGCCTGACGCAGGTCTTCACCGGACACGGTTGTTTCGGGAGGTTCCTGTTCAGGATAAAGCGTTGTGTGGATCGCCCGGAGGACACGGTGGAGCATACGGTGGAGGTCTGCCCGGCTTGGGCGGCGAGTCGCGAGACGACTTCCGGCCACCGTAGGCGCGGGCTTGCGGACGGTGGGCAATGGGTAGCTCGCCGTCCGATTAGGACCAGGCCCGGGTCGACGGCGCGTTGTGTTCCACGCGCGCCTCAAAGAGATGTCAGCACCAACTGACGGGGTCCGTAAAGGCCAAAAAAAAAAAAAGGCATGCCGGTTTCCTCACGATGTTTTTCTTCACCGTTTTTGAAGCAAGTGATAATTATACAATACGCACATGAATCCGAAAAGTCAGAGGTGCGCTAAACTAACCCACCAAGCACCGAACTACCTCAATCTAGTCTTAGTCTTTTCCCAACTATGTTGGGGTCGGCTTCCAGTCTAACCGGATCCAGCTGAATGCAAGTATTTACATGGAGCGAGAGCCTATCTGACCCCGACAAGCACCATACTACCTATAGGTACATTATTCGTACCTAATTTTGAATATTTTCAATAAAAAGTTTATTCCACACCAATAAAATATACACATTAAACAAACTCACTTAAGTAAGTTTGACCATAATTACATGAGTCGCTGCATCCTCGAGACTTACGTTATCTACCAGATAGTACACTCTTAAATGTACTATAGGCACCGAACACATTTTTTGAATACGTTAAAAAAATAAGAAATTCCATACGACGCGGTGGAGAAAAGCTAAACGAACTCAGCTTCGTTTCGCTTCGTTCGCAGTCGAGGATGCAGCGAAGTAGTGTAATAGGTACCGGTCTTATATACCTTTTTTGAGAACAACCGATAATGAAGATGAACAATCAATAACACGCTGTTTCATTAAACAGAACCAAACCTGCAATTAAAAGATAAACACGCTTCGCAGAGTCCCGTAGATTACACAGTGCAATAAACAGCGATGTTAAGAGCGGTGCACACGATCTACAATCTACATCGTCGTAATCTACGTCTTAACTTGTATGTACATGTACAGCGTGATAAACTTTATAGTTATTTAGAGCGTGCTTGCAGAATAATTGTATATTGCTAGTATAATAATACCAGCCCCGTTATTGTCCGTCCCACTGCAACGCAAAGGCCTCTTGTAATATTGAGAAGGCATGAGCATTGATCACCATGCTTGCTCAAAACGGGTTGGCGGTTTCAAACTTATATTAACTATATACGTCCAGGTTTCCTCACAATGATTTTCTTAACTGAAATCACTGATGTCCAAGATAAACTTAGTAAGTACATAATATGTATTGAAAAAGTTACATTAGTACTTGCCTGGATTTAGACCATGTGCATGAGAGGCGAACGACTTATGCTGCTTACGCAAAATTGTGAAATATGCGTAATTCATATTTGTAATTTCTTAGATCTTATTGGTCATATATATTGCACTTTACTATGCTATAAGGTAGCAAGCCAATCAGAAAATATTTGTGAAGGTCGTTGTAATTTAGGGACATCTAAGGACCTATATATACCACCGTTCCTTAATTTAACTAATCTGCATTATGCAAATGGACAATTTTCAGCCGGGTCGGCACATTCTATACTAATATTATAAAGAGCTATTTGTGAGGTTGTATGTAGGGGGTAATTTTCGGAACGACTGATCTGATGAAAATCACTAATGGAGATCTACATTATGAGAGTCATAGACTATGTTTTATGTTAAAAAGAAAAACTTCACGCAAACAAAGTCACGGACAGACGCTAGTTATCGATTTTAATAATTGACACTAAAATACAGAAGCACTCACGTGAAAGCGTGATAACATAATTATTATCACGCTAGTTATAGTCAAGTGAAATAAACACTGTTGTCTGAAACAATGCACACGACTTAACTTGTGTGTACAGCGCGATTAAAGTCATAGTTATTCTGAACGCGATCGCTAGTGTTTTCGTTGCACTTGAGATAACTAGACAGTAATTTGTCGCGAACATGAGACGACAAGAATACAGAATAAGAGATTTTTCGACAGGAATTTATAACAATGACGTCTGTTGCCTTGAGTATGGATGTATATTGTATCATAGGTCTCTACATAGGTATCTACTTAAGGATTACTTAAATCAGTTACCTATTTGGTAGCCAACACTTTCTTGCTCACTTAGGCATAAAACACTTTCTCTCTTGTATCATTCGCAGTATATCTATTGACACGCTGGGCATAATGAAGAAGCTTCCCGCGTGCAATGAATACTCATCTTTGTCACATTGGGACATCGCCATTAGTGCCCTGCATCAACGAATTCCTCGAAATGTATATGTACAACGAGTTAAACAGATGTTTGTAAATATACAAATACAAAATACAAATAGTTTATTGTGCCAAATAGAAAATTACATTACATTTGAACGTATTTGGAGCCTCCTTTTAGGCAAACAATGCCTGTATTAGAAGGCTCCTTAAATATACAGAGCATGCTTACTGTGTCAAGTGCCAATCCTTTCGCAAGGAAACGCATATTATAATTCTTAATTAAATATGATTATCTGACAAGGTCATAAGCCTTGTAAGTGTCAAGGAAAAGGCTTTAAAATTATCTCTAGCACTGTCTACCTCCAACGTGATAGCACTCCTATACGGTACAATATTAACACGCTGCGCATATCCTACCACAGGATTACCCAGAGCAATAAACAGTGATGTTCGCCGCATTGGTGCACTGCATATAATCTCCCTTCTTGTTACAATCTGTGTCTCGGCTGGTGTGGCCAGCCGTAGCGTGAATATCGTAGTGCGGTCATATTATAATGGTATCTTAAGGGAATATTATCTTAGTTGTACAAAGCACCGTATCTTTAGAGACTGTAATTGCTCGCTGCGAACTTGGTGACCTAGTGGCACTAATATAATTTATTAGGTTACGCTCGCAATTAATAGGTACTTGAGGGAGTAGAGTGTCACTTAGAGTTACTAACATAATTAGATCCTTTTTAATTGCTTTTTGTGTGATCACTTAGATGTCGTCCCTAAGTCGTTGTACAGATCGAAAACAAGAAAAATACCTATTAAACTAACTCTACCAAAGAAATGCGAGAATAGGGATGAAGACAAACAATTTTTTTTGTCCGTCGTCGTGGAGATAGATTATTGAAAAATATTGGACACGTATTTTTTCTTTCTGTACGTAATCTAAAGATTACGGCGATACATTGAGTTAAAATGTGCCATGACGTCACGAGTATGTAGATGTTATACTTACTTGTGACTTAGCGACCCCCACTCCCCGATTTAAAATGCGTTTTATCCATGTAATTTTTTATTAATATAATAAAGCAAAAAATATGTATCTAATATTTTTTTATTATCTGACTGACGGACTAATTAGAATTTCTTTTTTTTTACCCAGGCATCATCCCTATTCCCTTTACAAAACATAAGACATTACAAATGCATAAGATTTGCTTTACCGAATGTTAAAAGTAGTGATTGTGACATAGTATTGAATAGGGAGAAATTAGAATTCGTCGATAAAACTGTTTTCTTGGGGATTACGCTCGACTCAAGGCTGCAATGGGGTCCTCATTTAACATCTCTTGCAGGACGCCTAAGTTCAGCAGCATATGCTGTGAGAAAAATCCGTCAATTTACTGACGTAGATACCGCGAGGCTAGTCTATTTCAGTTACTTTCATAGTATCATGTCTTACGGTATTCTACTATGGGGACGGGCTGCAGATATCGAGTCTATTTTTATTCTGCAGAAAAAAGCCATCAGAGCAATATATGGTCTCCGCAGACGCGATTCTCTAAGGGAACTGTTTAAAGATATTAACATCATGACGGTACCTTGTCAATATATCTATGAAAACATCATGTACGTTAGGAAAAATCTAAGTCTTTTCAGTAAAAGAGGTGATAGACACAATTATAGCACTAGAAATAGGGAACAATTAGTTCAACCGGGTTTCAGACTGGCTAAAGTTGACTCAACCTTCATGGGGTACTGTTTAAAATGTTACAATAAAATACCTCCCCACATACTCCAATTGAATGAAAGGAATTTTAAATCTTGTATAAAACGCACACTATGCTGCCAAGCATATTATAAGTTGGGGGATTACATCGTTGACAAAAATGCTTGGCTCAACGCTGGTCCAGCTCCACAAGGCGCATAAACTAATTGATTGGCATTCGAAAATATTGTTGGAGCTGCTGAAGATTGTAGGACTATCTTTAGATTGTATAAATTCAATTTCATAGTATTATATAATTGCATAGCACATGTGTGAGCACTATGTACCTACTTTAAAGCTACCATTTACTGGGTACCTACGTCTTTCATTGACCTAAATGTGCCCTTGCGGCTGAGAGTATGTCATGCTCACTCAAATGTCTCGCTGGTGGTGGCGTGTGTGTTGGATCATAAAGTTCCCTTCAAAATGGTTGAGCTAAATGGTGCTGATCCATGCGTCATGTTCGTGAACGGGCGCCGTCAGTGGGGACTGGTCATCTCTTAGCTGCCAAGGCTTATTTTGAATTTATTTTAATTTTTGAATTGTTTTTTTTCTTTATTACGGACGCTTTTAACGTGCACGTCTCTCTACATTGTTCTCACATGTATAATTACAACATGAATGATGTAACCAATATTTTGTAACAATATTCTGATTTAAAAGAGTGTCCGTGGAGTTTCTTGCCCGTTCTTCTCCATAGGAACCTACTACGCGTTGGAATGGGCAACTAGCTTCATATTTCTGACTGACCGACCCCTTGACAATTCAAAAGTGCCTGTAATTGGTTTATTTGAAATAAATGCTTTGAGTTTGAGTTTGAGTTTGAGTTTGAGTACAATGATTTTTTTTATGTGTAACATTTTCCTCTCGTTTTGCTGCAATCTGTGGGAGCGATTTCGTGAAAAGGAACGGAAGTGTGTAGCAGCAGGGGAAGCGCGCGCGCTATTTGGTTTGACCAATAAGCGCGCGCAGAGCTGGAGTTGGCCGAAAGATGGTACATACCAACCCATTTTCCGAGAGGTTGGCACTGTCAGCCAAGATGTCAGACTACTATAAAGCTCCCACTGGTTTCTTTCGTACAAATGTTTGGAGTAAAATAATTCGCTCATGAGAAAAGTCATGATCCATACATAAGTCATAACTTTTCACTCTAAAACTTTAAACTACGCTATTTAATCATACAATATTAAACCGCACAAGTTGCAAGGCGGGCATTCACAGTAAGTCGCGGCGGCCGCAACTCGGCAAGTCGCAAGACTTTCATTGTTGCCCGCAAACTCTAGTGAAACTCGAAAACTATAGACTTGTGGAGATGTTAGAACTGCGAACTGCTGTAGACTTTGTGATTTATGCATGTTTGAACTTTGAATGGGACTATATTGCTTTTGTAATGTGTAAAAAGTTGAAAGTTTTAAGTATCGGTTAAGTAAAGTTGCGTGCTGCTGGCTTGTTAGATGCGATTCGGTTGCAGTAATTCGAAGTTGTGAAGGCCGCAGGAATCCGCTGGATGCGGGAAGCACAGAATCGGTCGAAGTGGCGGTGCTTGGGGAAGACCTATGTTCAGCAGTGGACGTCTTTTGGCTGAAATGATGATGATGAATTCGAAGTTTAAAATTGTATAAAAATCGTTTGGTGGTGGTTTTTAAACTTCGCACAGCCGTCAAACAGTTTATTTAATTCTAGATTTAAAATAACTTTGAAAAGGGGGTAATTATGAATGCAGTATTCTACACCTACCTAAATTAATATGATACCTAATATCGCAAATAGACGAAGGACCAAAACTTGTCAATTTACTGGACGCTGATCAAGTTGTAGACTGATATCGACCGAAATGTGGCTGTTCTCAAGTCCTAGTCTTAAGCTTTAGTAGTAGCGTTGCAAGTTTCGGTCAAGACTATTCCTCTATTACAGTCTTTCTCAAAGTGGGCGATAACGCCCCCTAGTGGGCGCTGGAGGCAAAGAGGGGGCCGGTAAGGGGCCTAGAAAAAATTTGGGGGTGTTGAAATGGCTTAGAGGGGCGATGGCTGATTGGTAATTTCATCTACTTAATATTTTAAAATTCACTGAAATTAAATCTATCTACTACACAACATCGATTATTTTGTTCATATTTCTGCCCTGATAGTGATTGAAAACTAAAAATATTTAACATAGATTTCGTAGGATAGCCCGTGAGCAATCAAGTTTTAATAACGCGATTTGTGCAATCCTGTATCAATCGGCTGGTTCATCAATACTTGTTCTTACTTACTCGGTACGATTGAGCGTCGAAAGAGACACACGAGTTTGTGATGTAATTGCTCTCACTGGTAAAAAAAAGTCTCGTTTAGATTGTAAGTTTAAACTCCAGACCAGGTTACAATTAAATTATTTAAAGTAATGAATTTCATTGTTGGTTGGTTTTTAAGATGTGGTAAAGTAAAAAAAATTGGGGGGCGCTGAAAAATTATTAATTTTCAAAGTGGTCGGTAGATGAAATAAGTTTGAGAACCTCTGATCTATTAGAAGTCAGGCGTGCAATAGGGCAGTTTGGTCCAATTGCATTTCGGACGTAACTGAACTTTCTAACAATCAGTCAATGGTTGGTATTTACATAACATCACGCCAGTATTCCCCGAAGGGTTAGGCAGAGGTATACCTATAGCACACCCACATTTCGCCAGTAATATTTAAGTCCTATGTAATAGGGGGTGAGTAGATTGCCATCAACCGGGCACAAATGCAGACTCCGGTCTGCTACTGAGAAAACCCAATAGCTCTTTGTCCGACCCGGGAATCGAACCCAGGACCTCATGCTCAGCAGTAGAGCTTGTGACCACTAGCTCAACGAGGCTGTATTAAATGAGGCCTAATGATTTATTTTAAAATATAGTTTTTCTGCCTGACCGTACAAATCACCGTATCAGCAGGAGTGAAATATGTGTATATTATTATTCGGGTTGAGTTGACTCGGGCCGAGTTGTCACTGACCCGTTTTCCCTGCAGAAAGACAATAATGGCTTTTAATAATCAAGCTTTTAATCAATTCTAATTCCTAAAGAATCTTTCTTTCGATTTTTGTTACATTCAAATACCCTAAACAAAAGCTTGAATGAACTGTTTTGTTGAAACTATGCATTGTGAGAGCTCACGAACAAAATCTCGCAAAACTTAATCCAACTTCAAGAGTATTATTTACTTAGAACTCACTTTTTCATACCTAGTACAAAGTTGTAAAGTTTCCTATAAAACGCAGACTTTAATTCAGAATTGCATTTAAATATTCAACAAAAAGGATTATCTAATTGAATAGCAAACGAGTTTCATGCAGATTTCTTTCTGTTAGAATTTTATTCTTTTAACACGGATACAATTATTTTCAAAGGATAAAACGAAAAAGTTTAGTTCGTTCTCAAACAAAGGGTTGAAGCAGTCACCTTTTTTATCGTTTGTAGGAAGGATAGATGCTGAACTTTTGTAAATGTTTGTCATTATATCAATATGGTTTATGTGTAAAGAGTGGACATTATCTCTATTTCCTTTATTTAACTATATATACATATAAATAATATTTTTTAATATTAGAATAAAAAAATATAAAAAACATTTAAAAATATAAAAAATAGTAGCCCACCGGTATCGGGAATAGGGTCCAAGCTACCGGCGGTCTGGGCTCCAGAGAGAGGAACCTCCTAACAATGCGAGCCGTGGCCAGAAGTACCGCTTTCTGGATCAAGCCATTGATCCAGCTGCCTAACGAGAGTCTCCTCAGGTGTTGGTCGAGGCTCTCGGCTATTATGCCATTGACCGTCACGATTATCGGCACAATGACTCACATCACATCTCACATCACACATCACACATCATCATCTCACATCTTATCTACATCCCACATGTCGACAACCTCGCGAGCCAGGTCAAGATACTTAATCTGCTTATCTCTTTCAGCTTTCACGAGGTTCTCGTCATGCGGGACCGCTATATCAATAATCATTGTGCGATATATCTCTATTATTGTTAGGTAATTCGAGTCGTATAATACAATGTCGCCCATGGACATGTGCCTGAACTTTTCTGAACATTCATGATTTTTTTACGGAAATAAACTTTGAAAGGGGGGGTCTATCTTTAATATTTTTCATGACATATTTTTTTTTATTTTTTTATATGTCGTTTGCCATATCTCCTATGATATTGGCTCGATTTGGATTCTGTTTATTATTTCTAAAAGCTTATGAGTTATGTTATCGGATTAACTATTTTTTTTTATAAAATTTGTCGACTATGAAAAAAAAAACGGAGTAAGTAGAAGACATTTAAAAAAAAAAGACACCTTTTATTTAAAAAAAGTAAAGTTAGACCCCTCTCGACGTCTCGGAATTAAATAAGAATCTTTGTGGCATTACTATTCTCGTGTGCGCGATCTTTATAATTTCCAAATCGTAACAATTTAAGTACCTAAATGATTCATTTATCATTCATGTGTGTGAGCTCAAAGGGCAAAGTAACTATAAAAATTTACCTATATGCAAATCGCTGCTTGTTGAATACAAATCTTTTGCACAGAATTGCGTAAAACCATAACCAACCTATAATGTTTCCACTGCTGGTAGACTGGTCCCACACGCCACCTCTCTGTGATAGGAAGTAGATAGTAATCCACCACGCGGGCCCCGTATGTGTCTTTGTATCTGGTTTTAAAGTTCTAGGAAATGCCGGTTTCACGGAATATTCTTATGTATATTGTCTTATGTAATTTTGACGTTCGAAAAGTGCTGATTCTCAGCCTAGTTTGAATAAATGACTTTTGAATTTAGTTTTTTTTTTTATTTATTCCGACGGGAACGGTTCTGACTTCCAGTACCACAAAACATTAGACGACAACGATTTATATCGCTAAAATATAACCCGACCAAGTGGAATTGCTCGTTAGTTTCGTATTACACGTATGTTACTTTGAGTTGATTGAATTTGGGATTATTTGTTGTTGATTGAATTGTCGCGACGTAACTTAGTAGAAGTTCTTTAGTTAATTGAATCAGGCGTGACTTTGCGGGAATCCATTATAAAATACAATAGAAGACGTATATTTAGTATTATTATAATATTTAGTATATTTACTCTGCTCTCGACGCTTGACGAGTCAATACGTCGGGTCCGAGTTCGCAACAAGTCAATCGTCATCCTGAGGATGCCTCGTTGATAGGTGAAACACGTGTCGATTTCTTACAAGGTTCTTTATGACTCATTAAGAACAGTTAAGCGGATTAGGTTACTAAATATACGTCGTCTATTGTATTTTAGTTCTTTATTTACAAAATGTATAGCTTCTCATGATGGGGATTTCACACCACATAAGCTATTAACATTTACTCCTATACTCCTAAGTTCAACATTATGTGCAACAATAATAATAATTGTGAGAGGTAAGAGATTAAACATTTTAATAGGTTTTGGGCTAAAGTGGGACATACTTTTGAGTTGTTTCGGTTGAAGACATGTTTGATATCCACTTATACTTTAACGTGGCAATTTTAACTTATATCACGTATGTTCGTTTGTTTTGGAGTGTGAAAATCTAAGGTTTGTTAATGATAGGGTGTTCAAACTTAGAAATTAAATTGCGAGACTCGTGAAATTGAGGCAGAGTCACAGAATACATAATAGTACAAGTACAGAAGATTCACTCCGCAAAATCATTTAAATAAATAGCTACTTTTGCTACGACACAATAAAGTGCAATTCAGGTCGCACAGCGCTACTTACCTACAGTTATATTCACCTAGAAGCTGCCTCTTTTTCTATCGCGTACTTATATCTTTTGACTACGTTACGCCCACTGATTGGCCCGACAAGTCGAGCCAGCACTTGTAGCTTCATACCTAACGGAGCGCCTGGCCTGGCAGAGTTCACAGTGAAGAGTTAGTTATAGGTACAATTACAGCGCAGGTCAGCGCAGGTCAGTGCTGCGACATTTATTCTTTAAATGTCGCAGCTTTTTGCTGAGATAGGGGCCTTTTGACCTCGTACAGGACTGCGTTAATTTTTAAGTATTCTTTGTTTTATTTTTATAGTTTTTTTATTTATGTTTAGTGTGTTTTTAGTTTAATTTGTGATTTCCTGTGCGAGTCTCAATAATTTTTTTTTCTACTTTTTTCATAGAGGCTTTTGATGGACTTGACTTGATCTTCTTCTTTTCGTGTCGTTGGTGACTAACCTGGTGTCAGAGTTTTAAAGCCGCCCATGGGCCTCTGACTTCTGTTCTCATGCCATCGAGAAATATCTCTCCGGCATGCTTGTTTCCTCACGATGTTTTCCTTCACCGCTTTTGAAGCAAGTGATGCGTATTGCACATGAATCCGAAGTCGGAGGTGCGTGCCATGGATTCGAACGCGAGACCTTGGCAGTCTGCCGGTCACACTACTAGGCTATTAGTGCACTGATGGAATTGATGCCCATGGCAGTAACCCGGGGTCAATCTAGCAAGACTCATTTATTAAATTAAAGACCACAAATAAATGTCGCTTGTTTTTAACCGACTTCCAAAAAGGAGGAGGTTATTATGTTCGTCGCGTATGTATGTTTTAAAAAAAAAAAAATTATGTATGTCCGCGAATTTCTCCGTCAATTGTGGACCGATTTTCAAAATGCTTTTTTTGTATGAAAGGGTATGCTCCCAAGTTGGTCCCATATAAATTTAATTAACTTTACTAGGATAGTTTTTGAGTAAGCTTCAATAATACGTAATTTTTCCACTTAGTATATGTGGACGATATGATGATAACTTCCTGTCACTGTTATTTACATAGCAGGTAGTGGTATTCGATTTTGTGGGGGTACTAAAACTAAAAAGTGAAAAATAATAACTTTTTACAAAAAAAAACAACCGACTGCCGAAAAAAACACTACAAAGTGAAAAATAACTTTAATTTCGGAAGTCGGTGGCAAAAAACGAAAATTCCAAACCAAAGACACCCGAAACCGAACACCGACTTACGAAATTAAAGTTATTTTTCACTTTTTAAGTAATGTTTTTTTTAGAAGTCGGTAGGTTTTTTTTTGTAAAAAGTTTTTATCTAATCACAGGTCATTAAGACAAAATAGATGATAGTAAAAGTTTTTAAAACCCTTCCTACCGTTTAATCTTAACCTAGTCAAGCTCAAACATATTAGGGTACAGACACCGTATCTTCGTCACAAAAAATACACGAAAAATGTTATCAGACTGTAATAAAAAAGAAAGGTGAAAGTCCCGTCGTCGTCCGCGATAAGGATTTGGGAGACAAAGATGGATGGTTTGCTACAGACGCGTTATCACGACGATCCCTCGCTATCTGAGGCTAGTGGAATATTTTGTTTAATTACATTTTTATGTTGGGATCGTGGGACGGTATTTGGGGTCTTCACCCTTGTGAAATATTTTGTTGCTCTGTAATAAAGTTTCTAACACTAGACCTTGTTCCTGCGCATGTTATTTTGTTGATATGTATGTACTTTAAAAATAAACAAAACACGAATTACGAATTTAACGGCACTTGGCCATTATCAATCAATTCTGGGTTCATTGCGACTGCCGAGCTATCGTGGGTAGGCGGGCGAG
The DNA here is from genome assembly GCA_916701695.1 of Agrochola macilenta. Taxonomy (NCBI): domain Eukaryota; kingdom Metazoa; phylum Arthropoda; class Insecta; order Lepidoptera; family Noctuidae; genus Agrochola; species Agrochola macilenta. Next base: position 6,238,509 of record OU753569.1, read on the forward strand.
GAGAATTAAAACCACGTATTGAAGATGATCAACGATGCACGATTATTATTCTAGCAAACTATTATAAGAATTACAATCAGCACTTTCTAATTAAACGAAATACAGTGACACTCCACCGAACACGTTTTGCTTGAGCGTGATGCAAACGGATTATCCCGATCCTTAGAATAATTAGTCCCAATCCGTCTGAAAGCCGCGTGCAAAAGAGCCCGGAGTTGTGTCAGAGTGAAGAAACGTCTATTCACGTTTGTCAAATGTCCACTGTCATTTTTGACGTTTCTTGACACTCTCAAAACATCGAAGCGCCGTCACGGCCGGACTGACATTCGCACGTCCTCGTGCGACTTCTGCCGCCTCGAGTTATCTGCAAAGACCAAATTCAAATCTGTAGTACACATCTGGGCATGCTCGCCCATCCCTGACTAGCTACCCATTTATGCTGTTTAAAAAGATCTCGATCTTCACCCCTCACATCTGAATTACTACACACTGGGCGGACAACTGACTTCAGGCGCCCCTTCGACCACCCACCAACTCGTATGGTGCGGTGGACCGGACAACCCGTCAGCGCCCCTTCCACCAGTCACGAAAACCACACACAGCTGCTGCAATCAACTGGTCCGGAACGTCGACCCGCATAGGCCAGCCCCAGACCAATCTCCTGCCACCCAGCTCGCACCAGAGAAGTCGTAGTCTGATCGTGGGCGTCGACCCGGTTTAGGCCAGCCCAGTCGATCAATCACACTACGTACCACGTAGGAAAACATAGTCTGATCAGGGGCATCGACCCGGTTTAGGCCAGCCCCATTGATCAACCACGCCGCTCCCAACTGCCTATCCAATGCCCTACGCTCTAGATCGATTCTCGATAAAAGCACAGGATTTAAACAATTGTTATACACTCACCATTTACTACTCATCATGGTCGGAGGCAGAGAGGGTGCCAGAGCTTGCGGTCAAAGTGTGTGAACTAGATACAGATACTGTGTCACTATCATCATCAGGTGTTACCATTCCATTCTCATGACTCACTTCCGCCGTCTCGGCCTCCTCTGACTCATGGATTAAAGAAGTAGCTACTTCAATCAATCCACCGTAGCCCCTGGGTACTGCGCGCAAGTTTTCATGGGCGTACTTATAGGTTCGGTTAGACCCATCAATGTCTCTCAGCTCGTATCTATCGTGATCTAGTACCTTGACAATCGTAAAAGGACCTTTGAACTTTCGCTGTAGTTTAGTTTGGTTACGCTCACTACCCTTGATAAAGACAAAGTCGCCCACACTAAATGGTCTCACTATTGCTCTACCCCGGTTAAAGCGTTCTACCTCTGATGAAGCAGCCTTTTTGATATTCTCGGAAGCATTATGCCTAATGGTGTTTAAATCTAAACGGGCCTCAGGTTCAGCATGTAAGGATAAGGTTGACATTCCTAATGATTTTGCTCGTATGCCGAACATCAATTCCGTAGGGGAGTAGCCTGTTACTCTGGATCTAGTGCTATTCAAGGCAAGCTGAACTTCAGGAAGTTCGTCGCGCCACGTTTTGTTTGGGTCGTTCTCCACTATTGTGAGCAGACATTTTAGAGTGCGCATTATACGCTCAGCTTGACCGTTGGCTCTACTGGAGCCAGTAGCGATAAGATGAAGCTCTATACTATGCTCACTACAAAACCGTTTGAAATAAGAAGCTAGGCCTAGAAATTGCCTAACATGTGTAGCTGTTTTTGGAGTTGGAGCGTCAATTAAAGCCTGTATCTTTCTAGGGATCGGCATAACTACTCCTGCTTTTATAACGTAACCGAGGTAATCTATTTCCTTTTTCATGAATCTGCACTTTTTATAGTTCAACGAAAAACCCGCGTCAGCATTGAGTTCCCTATAGTCTACACACATCCTATCAGTGTTGTCTTTCTTTTTGACCAATAGAATGGGGCTAGCAAAAGGAGAACTGCTTTCCCGAATAATGCCCGCTCTTAATAGGGACTCTATTTTCTCGTTAACTATTTCTTTTTCCGCGGGTGCTAGCCTATAGGGATGCCTTTGCACAGTCTTATTTGGATCAATAAGGTCTATACGGAGAACGCCTGTCGTAACCCGCCGCGTTGGTATACCGTCTGTGAAGAACTCACTATATTTTTCGAAAATTCTAATCAAGGCTAATTTTTCACCACCTCGTAAGTCTGTATCAATATTCATAAAATCAAAGTTGCTAGATTTGTCATAAAAATTAACTTCTTTACGCTGAGAAAAAGTTACTTGATCGTTATCCATATGCACGTGTACGTTATCCTCTAATATATCCCTACCTATTATAACTGGTTCAGCAATAGTGCCATCAGGTACTATGTGAAACAACACTGAGAGCGATAGGCCTTGAACATTGATGGGGCTAATAACCTGGGAAACACATTCTACATCCCCCCTACCAATGCCCGTCAGATAAACCAAATCATTCTGCGCAGTACCAGGGAACTTCTCGGCGTAGCTGTTAGTTACTAATGAACAAGCAGATCCGCTATCAAAAATAAAGGAAACTGACTCACCAGATGATGTAGTCAAGGTGCTCCTCGATGCCTTGCGTTCACACACATGGACTGCTTTGACCGCCGCTGCTCCGCCGCCACCCGCTCGATCTGGACACGCCGACGCCAAGTGTCCTGGTCGTCCACACGCGAAGCAGGTGATTGGTTTTGGTTTATCAGCGGCTCTGGATGTTTGATCGTGCGTCTTCTCTGAAGTAGCAGGCTCTTCTCTTCGCCTGCGGCAGTCTATCGCTTTGTGACCCGAAGTACCGCAGCAGTGACATATTCCCATGAAGCGTGGTTCGTTGAATCGGGTCCTTTTCACATCCGCAGCATGGTCATCACTACCCTCATGCCTTCGTTTCAGTGAAATGCCGTTGAGAACGCGCAGTAGTTGAGATTTAGTGGTCAGGTTATGGGAATGGAGCTCACGGCGGATCACGGCTTCCTTTTGGCATAAAACTGAAGATACAAATCCCGTTGTAACATCTTCAGCCATCTCCATCCGTGGAATGCGTTCGATGATGTTCCAAAGGCGCATGGCCGCCTCACTCGCGGTTTCTTTGACACCAACTTGAAAACGTAAAATTTAATCGAAGTGATCTTGTGGCAGCATGGGCTTAGCAAACTTCGCAAGCAATACTTCTTTTATTTGAGGCCATGTCAACTGCGATGCCTGCAGTCGTATTAAACAGGTGGCAGCTCGGTCCTTGAGTGCACGTGTAAGTAACAAAAGTAGCTCTGCGCCTTCTAACTTACGGTTGTTGACTACGATTTCTATCACGTTGCACCAACCTTCGATGTCCGCTTCATTGCCATCAGGATCAAACTCAGTCAACTGAGTAGACGTGCTGCTCGAAGGTTGCGGCTGTGATATGGCCATTAAACGGGCTAAAAACAACTCCATCTGTTGAGAAAGGCTTGGTTCCGATGCCGGCGCTGAAGATCTCGTACGACTATTCTCCTCTGAAGCAAGCCCTTCACATCCCACTTCTGATAACGGCACTTGGCCATTATCAATCAATTCTGGGTTCATTGCGACTGCCGAGCTATCGTGGGTAGGCGGGCGAGGAGAATTAAAACCACGTATTGAAGATGATCAACGATGCACGATTATTATTCTAGCAAACTATTATAAGAATTACAATCAGCACTTTCTAATTAAACGAAATACAGTGACACTCCACCGAACACGTTTTGCTTGAGCGTGATGCAAACGGATTATCCCGATCCTTAGAATAATTAGTCCCAATCCGTCTGAAAACCGCGTGCAAAAGAGCCCGGAGTTGTGTCAGAGTGAAGAAACGTCTATTCACGTTTGTCAAATGTCCACTGTCATTTTTGACGTTTCTTGACACTCTCAAAACATCGAAGCGCCGTCAAATTTAACAATCTTTGTTGTCAAATTATTAAATTTCACATTACCAACGTTTCATAATAAAATACGAGCAAAAAACTTGGTTACTCACAAAACCTATAAAAATAAATACTATTTAGAAACCATTTAAATCACTAAAGCTGCAATAGTTCAATGGTTATCAATGGACGTTTAGAAGTATGAGGAACACGTAAAGTTCACTCATCCTCTATAGAAAAGGGAGGATCCTCCGACCGGGTGTCGGGTCTGGCGGGCAACTGCGGAAGTTATGTATATGGTGTTCGCGTGGTAAACTCTAATAGCGCGATGCAGGATTTGTGTGACGTCAGGATTTTGCGTGACGTCAGGTCTTTGATGCGTAGTTCGGATGTGGCGATGTAGATTCCACAGACGTCAATTCGTGAGTACTTGCCGACTCCACCGTTACTCTATTGATCAAACTCATTCACTCTTATCACAATCCATCCATTGTATTAGTGCAAGACAGGTAATGGCAGTGGTGGCCCAGTCATAACGGCCGCGACTTACGAGTTGTAGGTCGTAGGTTCGAACCCTGACAGGCGCTTTACTTTGTGCCAATTATTTCATCACCTCTTTTCTTCCTTCACTGCTCTCAAAGCGGTGAAGGAAAACATCGTGAGGAAACCGGCATGTCCTAGAACCGAAAATTCGAAGATATGTGTTATCCATCAACCCGAACTGCGTGGTGGATTACGGCCCACTCCCTCTCACCGAGAGGCCTGTGTCCACATTATAGACTGATTTTGAGGTAACAATAAATAAAAATGATGTCGCACCTACACCATAAAGTCAACGCAAAATTTTGCAAAAACCAAAGCCAACCCCATAAAATAGCGAACATATCTCACAAACAAATATAACGATTATTTTTGGTCGGTGTTATCTTTGCATCCGTTTCCGGTCTTAATGACCCCCATTATGTATGAGTCGGATAAAATAACCCGTTGTATATTTAATTTTGAACGCTTTTGGTCGAATATTGTCGTTCAATTTGAATTTGGTTCATTTTATTGGCTGTAGTTAAATAAAAGTTTAATTTAATGAGGGCTGTTAATATGTGTTGAGAGTGTTTTTGTGTTTACGAAATTAAGTATTTCAGTTATAAAATTGAAGTCTTTTTATTTTAATACTTAAAGGTACTTAAAATAAACTTTCATGTAGAAGATATTTTAACGAACGTAAGTTACTTTGGCACCCAAATTCTAAGCCCTGCAATTTAATTTAAGTATTTTTTTAAACGATACAGCCTTCTGAATGTAATAATCATTCCGGGTTTGAAAAACCTGCAGCAAAGGAATACGATATGCTGATCAGCAGCCATACAAAACCACTAAAAACTTCCTCAATTCATCAGAATCCCTCAAACAAAACAAAAAAACTTTCCTTTCTCCATCTTACACTCGTTTATTAATATTCAAATGAAAAAACCTATAAAAAACCCGGAACACAAACGCGGACGGCAAACTTTAATATATATGTTTTAAAAAACAAAACACAGGCGGAGTTGCGGGCAGACGTATAGTTAAAGTTCTGAAGAAGTTTCGGAGTATGATAAATACTCGTGCTTGGCGGGAGTAAAAACATGTACGGAAAACAGTAGAAGGGGTTATAGTTGGCAAGGGAACACTTGCGAGAGGAAGGGAGTATGAATAGTGCCACAATTAAAAATAAAACACGCATTTCTGGTAGACATAATGTACAGTAATTCAGCATAATATAGTGCTTTTGTTGATGACCTACAACATAAAGTTCAATAAAATACAATAGACGACGTATATTTAGTAACCTAATCCGCGTAACTGTTATTTTAAGGAGTCATAAACATAAAGAACCCTGTAAGATATCGACACGTGTTTCACCTCTCAACGAGGCATTCTCAGGATGGCTATTGACTTGTTGCGAACCCGGACCCGACGTGTGGACACGTCAAGCATCGAGAGCAGTGCACACTGCTCTCGACGCTCGCTGCCTCGTTGAGAGGTGCAACACGTGTCTATTTCTTACAGGGTTCTTAAGAACAGTTACGCGGAATAGGTTACTAAATATACGTCGTCTATTGTATTTTATAATGGATTTCCGCAAAGTCACGCCTGAATCAATTAACTATAAAGTTCAATATTTAGGAAATAATTAGTAAAACTTTTTTTTTTTTTTTTCATATTATGCGTGTCACGGACAGCAGTGGTAGCGTGCTGAAGTGGCATCTACTAACCCTCACTGGGCCCGCGTGGTATAGTACAGCCCACTGTCCCAGCAGAGTTGGGAACCTTTAAGCCTGATACGTGTCACAGTGAATAATTAGAAAATTTAACCGAATCCTAACATGTCGTATTATCAGGATGAAAATACTGCTTCTGTCAACACTATACCTATCTAGCTTTAACCAATTTTGATGTGGTTAGCTTACCTAAAGAATTCAGTATTACTTTTCCACTAATGCTTAGTGCTAAATTAGGTTTTCATCATCCAGAGAGAGAAATCCTATCTACTATCGTTACAAATTCAATTTTCTCTTAAACGAGCAACATTTGAACAAAACTGAAAGTGCAACAATCGTGTAACATTACTAAAACATCCACTAACATCACCACATCACGTCCACACCGACTGGGGGTAATAGCCGACTCAATAAATCAGAAAAACTACCGCCGACATCCAATGTATGAAAGTTTCGCGCTAAACAAAACAAGAAAACTAATAATTGTTGCTATTTCGCACCAGTTTCGGTGGCGGTAAATAATGTTCAAGTGTTTGAGAGATTTACTGCTAGGAGTTCTTTTGTTTTTGGATAGGCTTGCCTTCAACATTGTTGGGTGTTAGGTATAGAAAAAAAAATAGAAAAAAATACGGTTATTTGCGGTAAACGTGACGCAAAGAAAGAACACACACCCGAAAAGAACAAGTTGGGGGGAAATATGCGCCACATCAGCATAATGCTGCCGCAGCGACAGCCGAATAGGCAGAGACTTGAATGACACAAACAGAAGTTTGGTCTGAAATGGAACACACATACTTGCCCAGAAGATTATGAATCAACCATATGTTGATAAAAGAGTCCCAATAGAAATTATGGGAAACGAAAAGTCACTACTTACTCAAAAACAATAAAAATGCGCAATGCAGCGATAACTACAAACGTCAAAAATTTATGTTTGATGCAATAAAAGACACAGGCGTGTAAGATCCAAAAAGGCTTTCCAATTTAAATAAACGTGAACTCATATTTCCGGACACAGAAATGATTGTGCAAACTGATGAATGGAATAAAACAGTAACAAACTGAGGCAGAAACTCCAGAGACTAACACAGAACGCTTCGATAGAGAACAAAGGAATGTTAGAAGAACCTCTCGAACAAACAGTTCCAACTATTTCCGCAGCTACAGGCATTCCGACTCAAGGAACACTTCAAAATTCCCCAAATGAAGTAAACATAAAATAATGTTTAATAATGCAAATCCTGACTCAATTACAATCCCCCCATTAATTCAGAGGTCTTCAAATTTTACAACCGTCCTTAGCAATTCCGTTTTATTAAAATATACAAGCATTATATGGTTCACGGCGGAACGTAAAATAAAATTTTAATTCTACCCGTTTTACATTCGGGAACAGGGATTTTTACGATTTTTCATTAAATTGACTATTTTTATCGAATCGCCAATCAACGCCCGAGTGCTGCGACTGAAATAAACGAAACAGGAGAGTTTATTAGTCGTATTTTTCGCCGTAAGCCCTTGTCCCATCTGATAGTTGAAAAATTTAATTAAAACCTGTTTTTAGATAACGTTACGAATCTCAGATTCGGGGGAAAAATATTATGGTCGGCTTTAAAAAGCGTTTCGAATTAAGTTCTCCCGGTGTCCGCTTATCTGTTTTTGCCGGATTTACTTCCTCTTCTATGGACACTGCCGAAACTGTTTTTAATCTGGGATCCTTTTGTACTAAATCTTTGGGTCAGAGTAATTACTTGTTTGCAGTTTTATATCTACGAGATTTACGACCGTTCTAATGACGTACCCTTTGGTAAGTAGATCTTTGATACCGAATATTTTGTTGGACCTTTAATTTTGTGCTTTTAATAAAGAGAATTACGATCTGAAGTTTATTCTGACAATAAAGTCTTAACTGTTGACAACGTAATGTACAATCGAAATGGACTCGTAAACAATTAAAGTTCTCAACACAACGGATTGTTTTGTCATTAATTAGAATTCACTAAAGTGAGTAATTTAAACAACGTAGGATAATAATGCTGTCATGAATATTATGAGAGTGAATTTTGATAACAAACCTACATAACATATTGTAGTTCACTGAGAAAATTTTAAGTTATGTGATATTCGTCGTAAACCGTATCTTCTGTGAATGTTCACGTTCTTGTAACTACAATCAATTCCACGTTCCGACTGATGAAATGAAATAAAATTGCTAACTTCTCTTATTATAAATTCTTCACACATGAGCATCAATGGTGGTGGGTTTAACAAAGTCATCCATCATAAGACTCATAGCGAACAATGAAGCAATTGGAGACAGCTAATAATAAAATAATAATGTGGAGACTGCTAAGAAAATTCAAAAGATGAGCCAGATTGCATTACGGATACAGATTCATGGACGAATGATTTTCTTCCTTGACACAAATTACAAAATATTAAAGCCTGCCAGATACCCAATAATACAAACTCCTCAAAATGAAAAACAGCCCCCAATTAAGAGAATCCAAAATGTCTCAAACTTGAACCATCCAACACTCTTGATTGAAGTGAGTGAGACAAGAATCCAAGTGTAAATCCCTCAAAAGCCAAGTTGGCTGCATTAATCACCGTGAACAGACGATAACCGCAAGGCGTGCAGAAATGGCCGCACTTAAAATAATTTAAGTCCTACCCGCAAAAGTTGGCCCATAAAGAACCGAGGACAAAGTCCCGGAAACATTTTTCATTACACCGGTTGAAATTTCTCGCCAATGTCTACTGTAAACAATTATAAGATGTGTCCGGTTGTGCTAATTGCTTTCTTGTTGCTTTTGTTTTATTATTTAGTGGTATCTTTGTTTTAGTTTTCTTTAACTTGTGTATAATTGAAGATACATGGTTTTAAACACTCGACATCTTGAAATTTATAATAAGTGCTTTCTCTTTGTTCCAATTGATCAAATAATTCACTAATGAAAATCATGGTCAAAAGTTTTCCTCTTCCAATAACGTCAAAACTTATCGCTTCATTCCACTATTCTAGCAAAATTACATTTCAATCTGTAGAAATGTAAGTGGTTTTTATTGATTTCAGGGCAAAATTTCCAAATACAAACAAAACTTTTACACTTTTTCTAATTATACGTGCAAGAAATAAAAATATCCTAAACAAGATCCCCAAGGTATAAAAAATCCCTACAATTCCCCCCAATTAGATACAATAAGCACAGACAAAGAAAAGAAAGAAAATCAGAAAACGCGAACAATGGAACATTTATTAGAAAACATTAAAAACAACGGAAGAATTGAAAAACCGAACGGAGTAGAAACATGGAACACAGACAAAGGTACGAAATGAGGGTTTAAAATGAAAAGGTTGCTTTATCAAAGGAATTGTAGTGGAAGAAGTTTCTCGTACTTAAAGCAATCTATGTATTACTTACAAACAAAGCACCGACTGCATCCATCTGGAAATGAAATAAAATACACATTAGTTTTCATTTAAGTCCCATGCACACCGATCAAGGAAATTAACAGATGTGTTCTTGTTACACTAAACAACACTTTATATTATTTCATTTTTGACAGAATCTTGAATAAGTTCTGCTATATGTATGTATACTATGAATAAAGTGAGTCCATGACTTGGTAAAGGAAACAGAATTCAGCTGGATGCGAAAAGCACACTTGGAGGAGAGCTGGACATCCAACAGTGGACGTATTTCATCCTATGTATGATGGCGAAGATAATAATATACAAAGGTTGCACTCTCTATTAAGTTTATTTTGACTTCCTCTACGATGTTCTCCGTGCCAATTAAAATATAAAAATAATAATTGAAGGTCAACCTAAAAACTTCTACCAAGCTAAGAGGTTTCCATACAAGAATAGAACACTTCTAAGCTTGCCAGTGTCGCATGGGTCACCCCTTAAAACGTTCAACCCTTGGGCATGTACGGTGATAAAAATAGAACGATTGTATGGTTTTCTTCACAAAATTGTAGGTGCACTTATACCTAACGGTTAGTTAAACTCATAACAGAAATCCATATTCTGGGTGGATGGAACCGGATAAAACGCGAAAATTCATATAAACGAAACAATATCGAAATTAGAACCACTTTACATAACAACCAGAATTTCAAAGGAAGAATTATACAAATGAATACAATTTACCTTGGAACGGACGACTCAATCTGTTACAATTATTTACATGCAAATTAGACAAGTTTATCATATTGTCGATGTCGGCCGATGAATAACGAGACCTCTTGTGATCGACAAAGTTGGGAAACGATGTTTTAATTGCTTTAGAAATGATGGAAATGGAAATGAACAATCTGGGATATTAGTTTTCTTCAACTTTGATAATTTAATCGAACTAAAACATTTGGACTATATTTTTGTTGTAGGAAAATATAGGTATCTATCCGACAAAGTACTAAGGAATACATTACATACAACATTTAAATTGAGCGAGAACTACAGTCAACTCAAGAGAAAATTCAAATAATAACACACATCAGCATTGAAACACACGTACAGAAAATAAACACAACACGCTCAAAATTAAGTCGAAGCTTTGTAGCTGTAGTTCGCTAAACATGCAATTCACACAACATTCATCATTAAGCAAAACGCTAAGCCAACAAATTTCATTAAGAGTTGCAACCACACAAGTCTTTACGAGAGTAATTTCTCAAATCTGGGGCTGGAGACGGAATCCTTTATCCTGTGGCACCAAATTTCGGCCTAAACCAGGCTTTGGCGAGCGTTCACGAAGTGTCATTAGTTAAAATTACTGAACTCCAGCTATCGCTCCCTAGGAAGCAGTTGACAAAGTTTGCGAAAGGGCCCAGGATTACCCTTTCTGTGGAGGTCCAAGTGAAAGAGGACAGCGTGGATAAATCCAGGTGGGTAAGCAACTAAGTGGGGGCCCAGTGGGGCGCAGTGACGGCCTAGTGGTAAAAGCCGCGACTAACGAATTGTAGGTTGTAGAACCCATCACCACTGCTCTCAAAACGGTGAAGGAAAACATCGGGAAGAAACTGCCATCTCTTAGAACCAAAAATTCGACCACATGTGGTATCTACAAACCTGCACTGGGCCCGCGTGGTGGATTACGCGCAGTCCCTCTCACAGAGAGGAGGCCGGTGTCCCAGTAGTGGGAGCAGTATAGACTGATTATGCTAAGCAACTAAGCTTGTTATAGTGTATTTTAACAGGATAAATGAAAATGTCAGAAGGCATGGGTCTGAAACTTTGGGTATTGTGTTACCCAATAACTTTTCATACCGTGACTCCTCCGTGCCTCGGAAAGCATGTTAAGCCGTTGTGTATCATTCGTGGATCTTTGACAGTCGTTACGGGTCGCCAGAAGCCCGAAAGTCTGACAACCAGTCTTACCAAGGAGTATCGTATTACCCAGTTAGTGGGTTGTGGAGGTCACATATGCAGTCGCTATTCAGCTGCATCCGCTTAGACTGGAAGCCGACCCCAACATAGTTGAGAAGACTAGGCTGATTGATTTTTTCGGTCTGAACTCTGAACACGGCTTCAGCTCTGTTCGTTTCAAGGCTGATTTTGGTTATGAAATTAATATATTCTAGAGAATAATACAAGTATCTGAATTTTTTATACTTTGCTGCAAATGGCTCTCATAAAATTAAGTCATATAAATTAATATGAAAACAGGATACCATAGGAATTCAAATTAGTTCATTCAAAATATGATAACCAAGGAATTTTGTTTAGTCGCGTTTATTTTACTTAAACTAGACTACAAAACTACTAAAAACTACTAAAAAAAACTACTAAATGCCCATGGAAAGTATGGATTACGGCTTAGTATCACGCTTTAGCTTAAAACTTGCACCATACAATTATTCAGAGCAAGAAGTCGGTGTTTCCCTTCATACACAAGTACAATATTTTAATTATTCTAGACTTACATTGGTGAAGTTGTGCTGTTACAGTAATTATTAAGTTCTCGCACGCCCTTGCGGATTTACAGTATTTACATTTATTTCTGGTTCGTAAATGTTAGAACATGTTTGTTATTGTGTCACAAAAGTTGGGAGACAGACAAAATGTTTTAGGCAAACATGTAAGGAATGGAATTTGAGAAGTAGAAACGTCTTCAGAAGCAAATGAAGCACACACTAATGACCGTTTATCAGCTTTGCATTCTTTTGATGCCAGAAGGTGGAGGACACCAATAAAATTTTACATTCACAAGCAACTCCATCCTGAAGACCATAGCGGGGAGGTACAATTCTCGTTTGTTAGGCGATCTTGTTCGAAGATGCATTTTGTACAACAGCCTTGTTTCTATAGGTTTGCTAACATACGTATAAGTTATCTTTTTGTTTACGAACCCATATACGAGTAGATGTTGCTTATCCGAAATATATTTTATTTTTATTTAAATGACAGAGGCGTTTATCATTCTAATTCAATATTAGATATCTATAAATGTAGCTATAGTTTCTAGTTCTATTGTTATTATTTATATAATAACATCAGCAAAAAGAACCTTGAACCCTATCTATAAGCAATCACAAGAAACAGAGTTCACACAAGGTCCATTGACAATTGATCAATCAGCCACATATTTTATAGACGCAGATCAATCAGGGACTGAAATAGATGCTCACATAATTATTATTATATTCTCGATTATTTTTCTCTTTCGACGATGCGATGCTACATAGAGCGATTCGATTCTATTCTATCTTCTCCTTAACGTGTCGATAGTAAATATAATTTAAATTTTCTGTTTATTCCAGAACTCGGCAACCTCGATTCTATGAACATAATTCGATGTATCCTATGATATAACTTAACTGCCAAGAGGATTATGTCAAGAAGACGAGCAGAAACATGCTGTTAAGACTACAGTCTGCCTTCAGCAAACCAGCTGTTAAATAAGAGTGGTAATGAGAAGGTCTCCATTTAATAGTAACTGATCACTGGCTAATGTGGTGGTAAGCAATACGTTATCGCAATCTTATAGTCAACTAATAGCTGTTGCCCGCAATTTCGTCTGCCAGGATGAAAAGTAGCTTATGTCCTTCTCCAGGTTCCAGACAACTTATTTGTCAAATTTCATCCAAATCCGTTCAGCCGTTTTAGCGTAAAATCGTAACAAACAAACTCACTTTCGCATTTATAACATTTGTTATGAAGTTAGGATTAGGATAGTCACTCTTCAACAGCAATATTGTCTCTATGATTCTCCAGGATCACAACCAACAACTACATGCCATAACCGCCCCACAACCCACAAAATAATGTAAGTCGTTCATCAAAACCATATCGCGAAACTTATTTAGGGGCAAAATATCGAGGGCTGTAAAAACTAAAGGGTTTACGTAAACCCGGGACCTCCCATTTACGAGTTTGGGACACAATTTAAATTGTATATTAGGTTCTGTATACGCTTATATCCTTCGAACGATGGACCAAAGGGATACGTGAGAAATAAAAACTTTATACGGGGATCGGATTGCATTCGGAAAAATGGCGTGAGAATCGAAATAGTCGACGTAAATATGGTATATTTTATATCTTGGATACAATGGTGGTAAGTTGTTCGACAGTTTGACCTTTTGCGGTTTGTTATGGGAAGACGATTTCGCGTTTAGTTTTTGGATCGAAGTTTCTGGAATGTCTGTTGCGTGTTCTGGGTTTTGAAGAATTTGTTTGAAAGTTTTTGGCAAGGGAATTATTATGGTAATCGGGCGTTTGTAATATTTGTGCAGAAATTATAATATCGAAGATCACAACTTTTTATTTATAACACAAGAAGTCCAATAATCTTACACTGCTTTATAAACTGTGTGATAAGAACCACTTCCTGAACATTGCGAAACTAAAACCCGTCAATCACCAATCGTCAATTTTCTACAAAAAAAATCATCAAAAACAAATAAATTATTAATGGCAATTTAAGAGGGCGGATATGACGTCATAGTGCCTCCGCCGGAAGCACTCCGGGAGGGCCAAAACGCCGAAGGTCCTTAGCACAGCGGGGTCACTAATGCCCTCCAAGGCCATTATAGAGCCTTTTGCTTGGAGTTAATAGCTCTCAGAGAAAGGACAAACGGGTGAAAGAGCCAAAAACTTTCGTAAGAATATAAAATATGTAGAGAATTCATACATAAACATGCCTCATGAGTGGCGAGGCCGCTGGCGGAGTAGACCGGTCCTTTGAGAGGGGTTTTAAAAAATGGCGTTTATTTTTTGTGTAACTTCCATTATTGTTTGTGTGGCTGTCAATCACGGAGTCTCGGGTGGATTCGATTGGGTCAGGTTTGATGGTCTGACCGACCGGAATTTTTAATACACATACACAGAACTACTGTCCTCCCACAGTTATTTGGCCTCTGATTTTGTATCATAGTGACCATTATTCTCGTTGACATAAGGTTTATATCAGAGATATTATACAGAACTGTGAAACGACTGTATAAAAGGTAAGTATTTAATGACGAAACTATTGGCGATCACGGAGAAACTTCATGTCATCTGCAATTGTACATACACAACAAAAAAAATATAATAGTATTTTCCTAGGGGTATCGCGTTACCTACTAATAGGGTTGTGGAGGTCAGATAGGCAGTCGCTCTATGTAAAATACAGTTGCAACCGGTTAAACTGGAAGCCGACCCTAACATATTTGGGAAAAGGATCAGATTAATTTTCCTAGTTGTGTTCCTTTCTTTGTTCATTAATTTGTGAGAGATCTCTAGGACAGAAGACCTCTGCTTAACCTTCTCGAAATAAAAGCAGACGATGTTGATAACATGTCGTCAAAGAATCCAGTTTTGAAAGAAGAAAATGAGTGAATACTTACAAGAGATGAATAGCTTCAATCAAGCTTATTCATGTCTTGATTGAAGTAAGACATCTAATTTTCTCGTCTATCATTTTCATCTACATGATAGCGTCTTTCAAGGAAATTGCATCGGCGCCATTCAAATTGCGTGGTTTTGATTGCAGTTCTGAGGTTAATATTGTTATTAATCAGTGCATATAAATTGCTAGAATATCACAAATGTCAGGCTCATATCCCTAAATATACAACACTAAAGTCCCTATCACGAGAAGCTATACATTTTGTAAACAAATAACTTCTACAAAGTAACGTAGCGAAACAAATAATCCCAAATTCAATCAACTCAATTACTTCTCAATAATTTGGGATTATTTGTTGTTGATTGAATTGTCGCTACGTAACTAAGTAGAAATTTTTTATTCACAAAATTTATAGCTTCTCGTGACAGGAACTTTAGCAACCCGCCCCGGCTTCACACGGGTACCAAAGCATATATGCCTACATTTTTTTCTGTCGTAGTGTCGTATCAGCCTGTTGCGTCGAGCATACATGAGTTAGATTAATGTTCATCCTACTTGGAGTATGTTATATCGTCATATTTCAGCCCATTTACACAAAACATTAATGAATCAAACACCTAAACCTTCCTCATGAATCACTCCGTCCATTGGTGAAAACGGTATGAAAATCTGTTCGGTGGTTTTTGAGTTTATCGCGTTCAGACAGACAGACAGACGCTGCGAGGGGACTTTGTTTCATAATATGAAGATAAAGGTCTCTTCTCATAGGACCAGAGAAAGAAGGAGCATAGATAACCCCACTTACTCTCTGCGTGTTAAACCTATGATCCCATGTGTACCTACACCATGTATCTGTCAACATAATTAATTTACCTCTCATTGCTTAATACTTTATACTTGTAACAATTGTAATATAGAAATTTTATTCCAGATCTTTCTTTCTTTCTTCTTTTTCGTGTAGTTAGTGACTAACCTGGTATCACAATTTTAAAGCCACCCATGGGCCTCTGACTTGGCTTCACATGCCGTCGAGTAATATCTCTCTGGCATGCCGGTTTCCTCACAATGTTTTCCTTCACTGTTTTTAGGGTTCCGTAGTAAACAAGGAACCCTTATAGTTTAGTTCCCATGTCCGTCTGTCTGCCCGCGGCTTAGCTCAGAGACGGTTAGTACTAGAAAGCTGTAATTTGGCATATGTATACATATAAATCATGCCGACAAAGTGGTAAAATAAAATCAAGAAAAAAATTATTTTTTAGGGTACCTCCCCTACACGTAAAGTGGGGATGTTTTTTTTTTCCTCATCTACCCCATATTGTGGGGTATCGTTAGAAAGGTCTTTCAGAAATATTGTGAGTTTTTGGATTCAGAGATCCGTTTGCGAAATATTAAGCTTTTAACTGAAAATTTTGTTAGAGTCAAGTCCCCCCCCCTTCTAGCTAAATGGTTGTACTTGGACTTGTGAAAAAATTCACACCAGTAGTATTTATTTATTTATTTATTAGACCAGAAAGAATAAACATGTAACACAATTAGTCTTAGCTACTTAAAATTATGCTTAGAAGTAATTCAGTTACAATTGTGTCCTATTATTAGCATCTGCTGCCGAACTAGGTTTATAGTATATATAACGAAATTAAAAGGAAAACTATAAGAGCTAAGTAGGCTCTACAGGTTAACTGAGTTGAGCTGCACGGTCACTGACAAATGCGTGCACTGACTGGACAGGTCCTCTCAATCTGTGTGGTTCTTTCCTCAAAAGACCATCTCAGACACCAATCTACATGATCTTCACATGATCTGACCAAGATTATGTCTGGACTTTAAAAGAGACTGTGACCTCTGAGTTTGTTTCGGCCTTTCTTCTCGGAGTAGTCAGATAGGAAACGCCGACCTCATCTAGTTTAAAAAATATGATTGACGTGTAAAAGTGTTTTGTCCAAACCTACTTACAGAAATAAAATCATTTATCATTTATCATTTAACGAGTAATAATCGACCAACTTAAATTTGCGGTTTGAAAAACATGATCTCCCATACATTCCGTATGGGAGAACATGTTTTTCAACTACAATGTTAAGTTTGTTCTTGGGATAAATTCATCCCAACTACGGAACCCTTCATTGTGCGTGGTCCGACACGCACTTGGCCGGTTTTTAAACAAGTGATCATTGTACAAAATACTACCAACACTATTTTCTTGTAAATGTTGTCGTACAAAAGACCTCTGAATGGCCTACTTTGAAATAAATTATTTGACATTGAACAAACGCTGTTATATTCGCAATAGATTTTATTTTGACATTTCTACAATATGCAGTAAGTTGATGTTTACGACCAAGTAAACATTTGACCTTGCTGTTATTAAAATTTGCTCCCATTATTATGTGTTTTCAAAACAAATGGAAAAATACAACGTAGTAGCTATAATTTGTTTTTATATATAAATTGTGAATAAACTATTTGAGTGCTAAAATTACATGATATGCGCGGAAGTGACAATCGTTTAGTTGTTAAAATATAAATAGAAAAACTACACAAAACATCGAATGTATGTCGGTTTGGATATTTAGTGGTGAAGTAACAACCCCATTGAAAACCATCGATTTAGTTACCTACTGTACAAGTACGTGTCGAAACTTCGCAAAAGGGTATTAATAAAATTAAAACCTGTCAGAAGTTTTCGTAGAAGAAAACAGATCATCAGTTGGGCAATATTGCGATAATCACCAGGTTAGCCATAAAACCACAAGATAATGAGTGCCTTTCCGCTCACTTATGAGAACTTTGAACAATCCTACACTCTGGAAAATCAAAAAGACCCATTCAGACAAATGACGTTTCAACCCCAAATTATGCATTTTAAAAGATGGAGTCGCGAGTAACAACTGGTGCAAAATTAAACTGTCCTTGTGCCAACATATTATAGCCACTCTTATACAAAACACCAATCATTTTGCCATCACAATTTACAAAAAAAATATCTCACTGTGGTCGAGCTATGTATAAAAGCATGCAACTGTGGTTGTGGGTCAATTCGTAGTGACCCATCGTACTAAACGGTTAACAAATTTGAAATCAAAATGTTCAAGAATTTCTTCGTTATTTTCGTAGTTGTGATGATGGCGGGAAATGTGAGTAACTTTTATTTTTTTTGTTTGTTATTTTTATACTGTCTGTCGTTTGCATTTATTTATTTGCTCACATGTACTCGTAAAACACTGGTTAGTAGGCATGCATATTTGACAAAATGTAATGACACAGTATTAAGACATGCACCCTCTAAGGCACCGCAAATGTTTCATATCAAATGATTAAATTACATAATATAACATTGATTCTAATTATTACAATACATTACATTTTAATAAACATTAGTTAGCACAGCATTGTTTAGCTATATCTGTCACTTCAGATCACTTCATACTACTTTTCTCGTATTAAAACAACTATTCAGCATGTATCAGAATGGGCACGCCACAATTGCGGCGATAAGTAAGTCCCCTCTTTGAGGAGTGGCTAGAGAGGCGCCACGGCGTCCTCACCTTCCGCCTGACGCGGGTCCTCACTGGACACGGTTGTTTCGGGAGGGTCCTGTTCAGGATCAAGCGGGAGGAAACGCCCGGGTGTCACCCAATGGTGACACCCGGGCGTTTGTTGTTTGTTGAATGTTGACACCGTGTCCTCCGGGCGATCCACACAATTGTGGATCGCCCGGAGGACACGGTGGAGCATACGGTGGAGGTCTGCCCGGCTTGGGCGGAGCACCGCCGTGTCCTAACGGAGGCGATCGGCGGCGGCGATCTCTCGCGTCCGGCCCTGGTTCAGGCCATGGTCCGGAGCGAGAGTGCATGAGAGGCCGTCACCTCCTTCTGCGAAGCAGTTATGCTCGCGAAGGAGGAGGCGGAGCGCGCGAGGGAGATTCAAGCTGCACGCCCTCGCGCCCCTAGTCGCCGCAGGAGACGCCGCGGGCGTCGGGAGACACGAGCTGATTTCCGGCCACCGTAGGCGCGGGCCTGCGGACGGTGAGCGATGGGCAGCTCGCCATCCGATAAGGACCAGGCCCGTGTTTTCTCCTAAGGACCAACATCATTATGCCGAAAAAAATAACAGGTTTCCCATACTGCACTGCTTAATCGATAACTCGACACAAATGTATGGGACGGCTGATTACGATTTTTGTGATACATGCTGTATAGTTGTCAGTTCCAATCGATTAAAGCCATCTCACCATAGAAACGGGTCTTGTCGACGGAAGAATAGACAAAATGACAGATTGTGATTATGAATCTGTCATTTTGTCTTTCTTCCGTCGACAAAACCCGTTTCTATGATGTTCATGCTACGCGAGCTGTCCAAATATGCTTGCTGCATTTTAGGAATTCGTAAAAGACAAAATTATTCTCACATATATATAGAAGTTACAAGCTTTGAGCAGGAGCAATCAAATTCTTAATAGAATTAAAGGATATGCTCGACTGTCGATGTATATTTCGGCAGGTCTTGTAAAATCCACCTGCACGAACTTATCGCCTTATTAAGACGGTTTTCAATTTCAATGGTCGATGGTCATTATTGAATATATCAATTAAGTACCTAACTAATATTTATTATTTTCATTTATAGAGCTTGCAGCAAGGCGCAGGAACCGGGGGCAGCGCGGGCGCGAGCGCAGGTATGTACGAGTACCTATTACTTTTTACCTATTACTTTATTAAGACATCTGACACCAGTCTTACCAAGAGGTATCGTATTACCTAGTTACTGGGTTATGGAGGTCAGATAGGCAGTCGTTCCATGTAAAATACTGGTATTCAGCTGCATCCGGTTAGACTGGAAGCCGACCCCAACATAGTTGGGAAAAGGCTAGGCAGATTGATTGACTTTATTATGACATTTTAGAAACTCTTAGCTATGTGATTACACATTTATTTTACCTGTAAATGCAGGAAAATACTTTATATTTTCTTATATTCTTCTCCTTATATTTTCATCATAGGTTTTGGATTCAATGCCGGTATGGGAGCTAATGCTGGAGGTATGTTAAGACATTTGTTTTCTTTGAGAGATTATTATCGATTTAAATCCGCAATAGCCTAATAGGTATCATACAAATAAATTATTAAGTGCGTAGTTCAGCGTGAATTTGTATGTTCCTGAAGTCCCTAAAAATTACTTTTTGAGTGGAAATAGTGATGGATTTGTAAAAAATATCGGGTGTCTAGCGGGGTGATTATGTAACACACATGGAACTGCGATCAGCACATCTAAAACGCGTTCAAGAGCTGTCAGTATCATCATTGTTTTGGTATATTGCCAGCTCTTGAAGGTAGTTTAGATGTGCTGATCGCGTTCAGGTTCATCCGTCCTTACAATGCAATTCAACAATATTCAGCAGTTATTTTCGTTGCCGAGCCTTTCGAACAGATGATTTTTCCAAACATAGGAAGCAATGGATTAGGAATGTCCTTCATAATCCTTCAGATTGTGACTGGAAGTGTGTTACATAACTGAGGTGCAGGTCTCAACACGAACAGAGATATCACAGATTCCCATTAGATCCCATAGTAGCAGATTACAAGCCAGGCTTCGGGATAGGCCAGCCGTAATACACTTCGAAAAAGGCAATAATCATTACCATTGGTCTATTCTTTTCATAGGTGCAGCTGGAGGAACCGGATCCACAGGAACCCAAGGCAGCGCAGACACCAACACACAACAGACCAGCGGGAAATGAACTATCACTTCTTATAATTATACCTTCACTTACAAATAATTAACAGCTTAGAACTAAACTTTTACTATACTTTGTTTTTTTTTACTTTCAGTTTCAAAGCATAAAATGTTCTGACTTTAATATTTCAAAATTATTGCGGTTAAGCACTATAATAATAAAAGTACTTATTTAAACCACCCTGTTTCATTAACTTTGAGTTTCAAAAAACCAGCGAGCCTGACATCTTGGCTAACAGTACCAGCCTCTCGGAAAATGGGTTCATTGAAAAAAAACACTACAAAGTGAAAAATAACTTCAATTTCGGAAGTGGGTGTCTTTGGTTTTGAATTTTCGTTTTTTGCCACCGACTTC
Organism: Agrochola macilenta; assembly: GCA_916701695.1. Classification (NCBI taxonomy): domain Eukaryota; kingdom Metazoa; phylum Arthropoda; class Insecta; order Lepidoptera; family Noctuidae; genus Agrochola; species Agrochola macilenta. Next base: position 6,259,579 of record OU753569.1, read on the forward strand.
CGAAATTGAAGGTATTTTTCACTTTGTAGTGTTTTTTTTCGGAAGTCGGTTGTTTTTTTTTTTGTAAAAAGCTTTTATTTTTCACTTTTTAGTTGTGGTACCTACCCCACACAAATTCGAATATCACTACCTGCTATGTCACAGGAAGTTATCATCATATCATCCACATATTATACTAAGCGGGAAAAATACGTATTATTGAAGCTTACTCAAAAACTATCCAAGCAAAGTTAATAAAATTTATATGGGACCAATCCGGGAGCATACCCTTTCATACAAAAAAGAATTTTGAAAATCGGTCCATAATTGACGGAGAAATCGGCGAACAAACATAAGAAAAAATTTTAAAAAAACATACGCGTCGAACATATAACCTCCTCCTTTTTGGAAGTCGGTTAATAAAACTTCAAATTAACGATTTT